>CM031236.1:115147864-117547864 GCA_018340775.1 Taxus wallichiana var. yunnanensis | reverse complement strand
CTCAGCATCCCTCATGCTCCCTCACCCAGGATTGAAGACAGACACATATACCATTGAGGTAGTTTTCCACCCAAGCGTGCCAGACAATTCTCAGCACTGGCAGGTATTCAATGATGACAATCAACTTATTGCCTTTTTGGAGAAGGCGGAAAATTTCAGTGAGCTTCATTTTGAAGGATCTACTTCTGCATGCCGTGAATCATCACTAATCAATCGGATGAATCAAAAGGAAGTGATGGCATATGTCAGCTCAAAGGAAATAAAATTCCAAAAGGTTTAGTCTCTCTGGAATGATTGTTTGACAAACATGATCGTTTTGTCAAGAAGAAGTGGCAAGATGATCCTAACTCCTCTCCAGAGACCGAGCCGGTCAATCTAGGTACTGTGGAGCATCCACAGTTTGTAAACATCGGGAAGTGTTGCACACACCGAAAGAAAAGTGGAAGTTTGTCAAATTGCTGAAGAAATATATGGATGTATTGGCATGGTCTTATGCCGATCTAAAGTCTTTCAAGCCGAAGGATGTCTACATGACATCCCATTGAAAGAAGATGTCAAACCTTTTCACCAAAAACAGAGGCACTATAATCCCAAGATCTCGGTACCATCCAGGCTGAAATACAGAAGATGTTGGATGCAAGGATCATTTTTCCTATCCATCACAGATGCACAGTCTCAAAAACATTGTGCCAGTACGTAAGAAAAATGGTGAGATACGCATATGCGTAGATTTTAGCAACCTAAATCAAGCATCCTTGAAGGATAACTACCCACTTCCCATAATGGATCAGGTTCTGCAGGTAGTAACTGGTTCAGAAATGTTGTCCATGCTTGACGGTTTTTTAGGGCTACAATCAAATTGAAGTCTCACTTGGAAGATCGATTCAAAACAACATTCACTACTCCCAGGGCACATTCGCCTATAGCAAGATGCCTTTTGGCTTGACCAACGCTGGTGCCACCTTTCAACAGAGCAATGGACTTCGCATTCAAAGGTATGATGGGAAAGGTTATCGTAGTTTATTTAGATGACTTAACTATGTTCTCTAAACAGTGAAGTGATCATTGTGATCATTTGGAACAAGTATTGAATAGATGCGAGAACACAGGGATTTCTCTAAACCCAAAAAAGTCTATTTTTGGGTCACTGAAGGAAAATTGCTAGGGCACGTTGTAAGCAAGGAAGGTACAAAGATAGATGTCAAAAGGGTTAAGGCTATTCAGAGCCTTACTTTACCCACAAGCAAGACCGGTGTTCACTCCTTCTTCGAAAAAGTGAATTTTCTCAGGCGCTTTGTTCCCGACTTTGCTGAAAAGACTCACCACATATCAAATATGATGAAAGGGTCACAAAATTTCCGGTGGAGCGAAGAAGGAAAGACGTCATTTGAGGATATAAAAGCCTCATTGCCCATGCACCAGTTCTGGTATGTCCCGATTTCTCCAAGGATTTTATCATGTATAGTTATGCATCTGAGCATACTGTATCGGCCATCCTAATGCAAAAGAATTCTGAGGATGTTGAATCTCCAATCACGTTCATGAGCTCTCCCCTCAAGCCTCATGAATTGAAGATGTCTCAGTTGGAAAAGCACGCCTTCACCATTGTCAAAGTAGTTAAGAACTTCTGGTATTATATCCTAAACTCTCATACAATAGTGTTGGTTCCTGACACGGCAGTCAAGTCAATCTTAACTCAACAGGAGTTAGGAAGCTTGCGAGGGAATTGGATCAAAGGTCCAAGAGTATGATCTAGATATAAAGCCAACCAAGCTGGTAAGAGGCAAGGGCCTATGTCAGCTTATGGCTGAAAACAAAGATTATGAGGGCCCTGAAGAAAAGGATGATGGCATCAATGGGACACAAGGCCAGCAGTGAGAAAGCTGAATCTCTACCTATGGTTCTATTTATTGCAACTAGCGATGAGTGGTATTCTGATATCACTTTCTTTCTCACTTATGGTGAGTGTCACTCATCTAACTTCAAAAGAGAAGCGTACTATAAAACTCAGAGCAGCCAGGTATGTCATCTGGGATGACGGTTTATACAAGCATGGAATTGATGGCATCTTCTTGCGATGCGTCGACAAACCACAACAGGTAAAATTGCTAGAAATTTTTCATGACTCAGCTTGCGGTGGTCATTTTTCCTCTTCCGTAACACACACAGATCATCCGGGCTAGGTACTATTGGCCAATGCTATTTCGGATACAGACCACTGGGTAGCAAAATGTGAGCTCTGCCAACAATTTGTTGGCAAACCAAAATTGGTTGCTTTTCCCCTCAGGCGGTCGTTATTGACGAGCCCTTCAAGCAATGGGGAATTGACTTTATCGGAGCACTACATCCACAATCAAGTGTTGGACATAGTTATGTCCTAACAACAATAGATTACTTCACCAAATGGGTGGAGGCCATACCTATTAAGAATGCCACCTCTGAAGTTGTTTGCAATTTCATCAAAGAAAATATCATTGTGAGGTTTGGCATTCCAAACAAGATCGTTGCTTGATAATGCTTCCAACTTCTCCTCACGGGAAGTTATCGGTTTTTGCTATGAATACGGGATAACCTTGGCCCACGCCTCGGATTATTACCCCCAGGAAATGGTCAGGCCGAATCCAGTAATAAAAACTTAGTGACCATCATACGGAAGTTAGTTGATGAGAATCAGCGGTCGTGGCACAAGTCATTGTATGACGCTTTGTGGGTAGACCGCATTACTCCAAAGAGGTCTCTCGGTATGTCACCTTTTCAAGTATTATATGGAATCGATGTTGAACTTCCCATTTCTGGAACTTCCTGCTCTGCGCTTGGCACAAGCGATCGAAGATGAAACTTTCTAGAATTCTCTTGAAAAGAGGGTCATGTACCAGAGAGCTTGAAGAAAAGAGAGTAAAAGTGGTCGACAGGATCACGAACATCAGAATCAAGTCAAGAGACTATTCGATAAAAAGGCCAAGCAGAGAGATTTCCAGGTAGGAGATCTCGTCCTTTTGTGGGACAAGCGAAGAGAGCCAAAGGGCATGCACGGAAAATTTGATTCTCTATGGAGAGGACCTTTCAAGATCAAGCAGCTCAATGGAGAGAATAGCTTCTATCTCTCGTATCTAGATGGAACTAATCTCCCGCTTCCCTATAGTGGGCAACATCTCAAAATATTTAGGAAGTAGAGCTTGCTCTCTTCTTTGTATAGTTTGCTTTATGTTGTGTGTTTGTTTTTTTCATGTGTTTTTTTTTTTGTCAGTTGTGTGTTTTCCTTTTGTCATCGCCCTTGTTTTTGACTCTGTAACCCAATGGATAGGCACATGTTGATCTGGGGTTCTCTACCCTTAAGCTTCGCTCAAAGATAGTCCCCAGAAAGAGCCAATTGTTATCCTGTAAAATTGACAAGGAAATTTTGCAGGTAACCATACCAAAATTTTGTTTGGTTTCCCTTGAGGTCCCTTAGCATTTGGAATGGCCTAAAATCCCTTTCCGGAGAATCTGGTTTTTTGAACTTAGTCATTTCGGTCCTTTTTGGCTCGATGCACAATTTTGTTCATGCAACATCAAATGTATATGCACCCTCTTCTGTGCCTTTGGCGCACTCTCTGTCGTGTCAACAAAAAAATTTGTGCCTCCCCATGTTGCGCCCTTCTAACCTGCCATGCGCATGCACCACTATATCGACACTAAAAATGTTGCGCCCTTAAGCGGTGCGCCAAAGCTAAAAACCCCATGTTGACAGTCCTGAATTCATGCCAAAGGCGCAAATAATTTCATGCTGACAGATGCATAACCGCGCCAAAGGCGCAAGTATTTTCATGTTGGCATTCCATTTTGTGTGCCCTTTGAAAAAGGTTGGTGGCACATTTATTGCACCTTTTTCTATAAATAGGCACATCGACTGTCATTTTCATGATTGAAAAACACGTGAAAAGTTTATTCCTCTGCACTGTCAGCGCCTCCGTCATCCCCGTGTCATTTTACGTCACATTCGTGGGCCCCATCATTTCTTCCAGTCTATATATCCCGGTAGGTGGTCCTTACTTTTCTTGTGGTTTTTGTTTTGGTTTGGTTGTTTGTGGAATAATAATAAAATGAATCTGAAGAAACCATAAACCCCTCTAACCCATTTTGCAATCTTCTCTCTCCCCCAAACCGGTTTTACCCTCCTTCCAGATCTGCTGGCCTGGAGGGCTTTGTCTCGAAATGGACCCAAGATCCTCTTTGCACTTTCCCCTCTTATTGTCAGATCCATGTTAATGAGGCCTGAAAACCACAAACTGTCCAGAAAAGAAAATTTAAGGTTATCACAATCCAAACCCGTACGGTTTTCCTTTGGCACAAATGCCATCCCTGTTGCATAAAACACAGTCGCGCCAAAGGGCACACTGTCCCTACCTGCAGCATGCACCTTCCCTACACCCTTTGAAATTCCTATAAACCTAACATGGCACCAGCACAATCCCACCTACATCAACACTGAATGTCATGTAAACTTTTCCTGCGCTGCGCCAAAGCTAAAAATCCCCTTGCGCACCTAAAGTCGGTGATACACCCTTTAATCCCACGCCCTTTGGTGCACCAAAACTATTTGCAACATGATCAATACTTGCGCCATTAGCGCATCCTGCTGCCATGCAACACAAAAATTATTTGCCCTAGTTTAAACCCTACACAATGGCGCAGGCAGGTGCAAATCCTTCTACATCAACACTAAATGTTGTGTGTAGTATTCTGCGCCTGCGCCCTTTGGCGTGTTTTTTCTTCCTTACTGACACTCTTGCATCGGTGCGCCTTGCTTTTCTAAGCCTGCGATCTACATAGTATATCCCACGCCCCTACGCCCCGAAAGCTTTTAAATTGCTAACTCCTCATTATAAAGCTTTGATGGATGATCTAATAGCTCACATGGCTCTTACGTTTGGACTTCACTCCTTCTTGCAGATCAGCAGCTGAACTCGGAATCGCATATGTCTACATCAAGTAAGAGGCCAACCAAGTCAAAGGGTAAGGCCAAACTCATAGAGGAAGAAATGAAATATAAGTATCGAAAGGTCGGGATGCCCAGTCCCATGCGAAATGTGACTTGGACATCGAGATGCCGAAATTGGCCATATAGACATGGAAGATTTTGGGCGAGAACCGGAAAGGGTCACGAGGCGGTCCTTGGATGGAAAAATTGGTGGGCGAGTGGTCTACACTTCATTGGGGAATCCCGTTAGCGGTGAAATAATGAGTTCATGATGGTGGTGGCCCATTTCTATAATAAAGACACAAGGTGTGTCGAGAACGAAAAGGGTGAGGTAATAATCAACCTCACTACCCGGCACTTCAAAATCATGTTGGGTATCCCCCACCACCAGCACTTTGTGGCCATGAGTCAGGAAGACTACATTAAAGCATGGGATGAAAATGAGGACAAATGTATGCAGCTCATGAATGAGTTTATCTAAAAAATAAGAAGGTAATAACTAGGTGGCCCCAGGTTATTCATCGCAGTGACTTTTCAGAGGAGTTGAGCGACACCATTACCTTCCTGAGCAGGGTTTTGGGCTTCCTGACGCCCATTACTTCCACAAATGGATGCTCAAGTATCTGGAAATGATGAACAAAAATGTGCCTGATCAGCGTTTTGCATGGGCAAAAATCATCAGCAACACCATCTCTGAGCAGCTCCAACAACTCTCAACAACGGGAGGTTCTACATGAACTCCTACGTGGTCTACGCTCTTTGCCTCTGAGAGAGATTATCCAGCACTGAGCCGATGCGGGTATGGCCCCAGGTGAAAATATACGAATATTATCTAGAGTTTGAAACTGGAGAACAACATTCCACAGTTTAGAAAGATCAACGATGCCTTCTTCTATGGCATCATCTACCTATTGAGGCCAAATATGACTCACGGTCGAATGACCAAGAGCATTGTGACTGCAACAGAGAAAGTGGGGGCGTTATTTACGCAATTCCCCACTTTTACTTATCTCAGAGCTACCAACTTCTTGGGGAGCCCACCAAGTTGCCAAGATATGTAGGCCCTAAGTTAATCCTATTGGAGCTATCTAGACAGCTCATCACGTATCATGAGAAGTGCCTAAAGAGAAAGAAGGGTGGAACTCCATTCCCCCTCACGGTGGGCAGGTACACATGCACTTCTCACACCAAATCCCGGGAAATGTTTGCAAAATTAGAGCTGCTCAACCTGAAGCACAATTTCTCAGCAAGGCCGACCTTGATCCATGAAATTGCCTCCCAAAGGCAAAGCTCGATCCAATCCACATCCCACAGATCGAGGATGTCTATATCGATCTCTATCACGAGGTCGAGCTTAGAAGAAAGGATCACTCCCACTTGGCCTTGGTAGAGATCATCCAGTATGGTGTGGCCATTGTTCCGAAAGGTTTCCAAATGACTGATCAAGAAGTTGATCAGGTATATCTAGATACGGATGGGGACAACTGGCCATTTGTTGAGATAGACAGAACAAAGGCACCTCAGACTATTGAGGAGAGGGTAAAAGGCACTTTACAGCACACGAATACTTGGTGCAGGTTTAATGGTCTCATCTACCTTGGGGTAGACTTCACCACGTCTCCCTTAGGTAATGCACCTGCCAGGCCGAAGCATTTTCCAAAGGGCAAAGGAAAAGACAAGGAAGGGGAGTCAAGTGCTACTCAGGAGCAAGCTCCCGAGAGTCCTCCTTCCACCCCTAGAACGAGTTGAAACCTGATATCTCCCGAGAAAGAAGCGGTGGTAAGTGTTCCAGGGGCACATCCACTCAGGATGTTGCCACTTTACAACCATTGAAGTTCCCACCATCCCTTCTCCTGCTCCTCCTTCCCCTCCTCAGTCACTCAAGCAACCATTCCTTTGGTTGTGTCTTCTCCCCATCTTCTACTTGTTTCCCCCTTCCTCTTCCTCCATCTTCTCTTCCCTCGCGGAGCTGTCCCCCAATATTTCTTCCCTCATCTCTCAGCTCCCTTCCCCCCATAGTTTCCTCTCCTACAGTAACTCCTACCCCTGTGAGCATTGGAGGTTTGGCTTCTTTATCAATGCCACCACCAAGCGTCTCAACCCATTTCCCTGAGTACACTGTAGTTGCTCCTTCTTCTTCCGCCATTCCCTCTTCTCCCGTCTGGTCCCACTCCCTTAAGTCCAGCATGGATCTCCCAACACCTAGCCAAGCACAAGAGGAAAGTCCCCATTGCACCTATGGACTTCTCCATCATTCCAACAAAAGGAGCTAAGAAGCAAAAGCCAATAACCCACTTCTCTCGAGCGCCTCAGGTGAAAGAGTAATGGAGATCGTGTATCCCGATCCCACAAAGGATAAAAAGGATCTGTCTCCTATAGATTATACAGTGACACAGGTCACAATGGGAACATCCTCTGAGAGCCTACAAGGAGAGGCCCTATCTGCAGTGGATGCCCTTTGCAAGAAGCTTCAGGAAGCAAAGGAAGAGAAGAGGATACTAAAAGAGCAAAATAAACATCTTCTCCAAGCCTACTGAGAAAATGGGCGTGCACCTCCTCTGAACTACCCCACTGAAACTCCTGAGGCCCTTAGTCAGGATAAGATAAATGAATACGCCAAGATTGGTGAACAAGGCATGGCAGTATCCACTTGGAGAGACCAGATCCTCAAAGATAGTGAGGAAGTAATCGTCAAGTTCACCGAGCTATATCAGAATATTGGTCAGGTGAACAAGGAACTCCAGGTGATTGTAGGACCTATCTCTGAAGAGTTGGACCATGCTAGGTTGTAGCATGAGACATTCCAGAAGATGCTCGACTGCTCAGTCGATGATTTAGTTAAATTTGGCATCTTCGATCACCCCAGAGCACCCAACAAAGTCCTTGCTTGCTTTGGACTACCGGGTCGATCAGATGGAATTTGTCCTGGAGAAGATTGACAAGGTCAAAGAGGAGGCCCTGGATGCAATGCATCAGATGGAGCAAATTGTCCTAAGAATGTCTCTGGGCTTGCTCACTCCATCATTCACCTTGAGGAAGGTAGATGAAACCATTCGGATCTTCAAAGAGATCATCTCGCAAGGGTTAGGGCCAGAAGCTACTTTTGACGCTGAATCCATCAACCTTCTTCTGCTCTGCGACTTTGTGGGATACCTGATGGAGGCAGGTAATGAATACTTCAAACTCCCAGAAAAACTTAGAGATGAATGGGAGACTTGTGAAGTCATTGGCGATCACACCAAGGGTCCTGCACAGGATCAACTCCAGCCAATGATCAGCAAATTCATGGAGTACTAGGGCCCAATTCCACATTGCCTCTCCTGAGCAGAAGGGGATACTCCCTTCCAGCCGCGAGAGACGATGAAATAGCCTTCCTCTTCTTGGCTTTCTTTTTGTAATATTTAAAAGTATGTTGGCACAAATGATGACATCATCCATGTTGCACCATGGGATGTTGTTATCCACCAAGTTGCCCAAAGTCAACAGTTGACTTTTAGATATTTTGTAAATATTTTGTAATTAGTGTTTGGTTTCTTTTTGCCTTCTCTCTCCTTCTCCTTCTATATATACTTGAATACTTGTTGTATTCGGTGGTGGACACTTTTAGATGAAAAATAGAAGTGAGAAGAAAAGGCTTTGTACTTTTTATAAGAAAACATTAATACAAATATTAAGACTTTGTGTTGAATATGTGTGTTATGGGCATCTGATCTTTCTTATGTCAGATCTATGTGTTTATTCTGTTGGATCTATCTCTACTTTTTGTCATTTGTTCATTAGTATTGCTTTGTTCATTTATGCAAGTAGGTTTGGCTCTGTTTACTACCAGCCCAAAACATAAACCCTCTGACCTTTCTGCTTTGGAATTCATTTCTTTTCTCCCTTCAGATCTATCCTATCTCGAACCTATAGAGCCAGAAAATGGTAGTGATACTCTAACAGAATGTAAATGTACAATATTTAGTTGGAAACTAAGAAAAGACCACATAATGCAACTAAAATTGGACACATTGAGAAACATTGTAGAAAATATATGTGACAGATTAAAGACAATAATAAAAAAAAATCACAAATACATAAGGGAGAGGAGCCAATAGTGGAGCATGTACCAATGATGGTGAGGGTAGATGTAAAGTTAAGGACTAGTACATGTTCATTATCACTTAAAATTTGAAAAAAAAAATTGCCAAGAAAATTAGTCACATCAAACAATCACTCAATCACATGATGTCACATAAGTGGAAAAAAATGCATGACATAATGCCCTACTAATGGTCCACCCTTATTTTTCTTTATATGGAAAACTACTTGATTTAAATACCTTTAAAAGCACTTTCCATACAATATAAATGCTCAAAAGAAAATATTTAGATTAAAAATAAGAAAATCTATTAAAGGATTTTTTCAAAATGTATGGTATTTATATGAGTGTTGTACACATATCAAATTAGGGTGCACAAACATTGGCTTCTCTCCCTTAGATGGAAAACTTCAAAAGAATCCATGCATGTTAGATATGCAAAGAAGTATGAAAATGAGCATAAACAACATCTTATTGAGAAAGGGGGAACAATTAAAGCAAATTTTGGAAAATGTCAATCTACTAAAGCAAAAAAACCTTAGTTCTCTACTGTATTCCACATTCTAAAAAGGGGTAGACCAATTTTAGATTTTTTGGAATTTAAGATTTTGTATCAATATAATGGGTTTCATAACCTTCCACAATCACATTGGTCTAATAGCAAGTGTTTGGGAAATGGAAAAATGTCTATCAATGATAGAAAATGAGGATTTGAAAGAAAAAGTAAAAAATGCAAGGTTTATCTTTGTCCATTAATGAGGTCACAATAGTTGACAACACATTTTGGGTTTGCATGCATGTATATACTTTTGAGAACCACTCAAGGCAACCTCATTTATTAGCACTTTATAAAATGGTGGAAAATTATAATGTTGAAAACCTATGCAAATTAGTTATTTCCAATTTGAAGGATATAACTAGGATGGATGATAATACCATAGCCACTAAGTTGGTGTTGATGGTACATCAGTAATGTAGGGTCTTAGAAATGGTCTTTGTGTTCGCCTACAAACATCGGTTGCCCCATGTATGATGCCAATTCATTGCATAACTCATAGGATGAATTTTACTTACAAAATGGTCATCACATTTGAAAATGTCGCAAAAGTGAAAGAGTTTATCCACAATATGCACGTGTATATGTCAAGTAGTCCAAAAATATATTTAGAGTTTCAAAAAAATCAATTGGAGTGATAGATGGTAAAAAAATTAAAATATTTTTGATACAAGATAGATTTCCATGTATGAGCCTAGATGTAGAAATTTTGAGGAATATTCATCCTTAGTTGGTTTTATGTTTAAATATTGCAGGGAAGTTGATAAGGCAAAAGATTTGTTGTACCATTTAATAGATATGGAAACTTTATTGACATTATGTGGTATTCTCCCCATGTTGAATGAAATCAATTGTTTAATGAAACATGCTCAAGAAATATCCATATATATTGTTGACTTCATAAGGTTGAGAAAACGTGTATGTCTAACTCTAGATATGTTATACAACTCTGCAAAATGTTTTCAGGGACTTGCATTCAATAGTTGAAAAACTTTCACATATATAAAGAATCCTAAAATCTATTCAAATTCAATATCTGTGGTAATATTTGTATTTGTAGTTAATGGGAAGGAGATTCAAATGCACACTTTTGAAAGAAGAATGGATATTATAGGAACAAAAATTGAAGTTCCTATAACACATAATTTATACAATAGTCTTATATCTGAAACACGAGATAAAATTGAAAAATATTTTGCAAAGCTTATCCTCTGAGATCAAAGAATGCTTTTGGGTAAGTACAAGTTGGGGGACAAAAAGGGGTCATAAGTGGACGTCATATTGCAAATAACAACATAATATCAACTTGTAGGAATTATTAGCAATGCATACACTCAAAATTAGAAAAACTTATATCAATATGAATCTAGCATTCGAATCTAGTTTCTAAACTACTATTTTTTTAAATGGACAAGTTTAGCTATATTAAACACTAAAAATTCAATGACTTAGTTTTTTTTTTTAAACGGCTATAAGATTGTAGTTCGTTTTCCCGCGATTTGGATGACCAAATATATATATTCTTTTGGTGAGAAGTTAGATGTCGCTATCTACCTTGGGATAGATTTTATTTTGTATTTTTTTTTAGCAATATTTTATTTTTTATGATTTTTTCCATGAAAGTGGTCTGAAAACATAAAGAAAACAGAGCACTTTCTTTTTTCCCACAATAACTTCATCAAAAAATATTGAAATCAAATAAATTTTTTTGAACATGTATATAATTTCACCATGGCTCGGATGGTATAAGTTTTATCACATTCTAACAAGTGAAACAAAATTTGCAATCTTAAACGTAGACATAAACATTCACGGGAAAAAGTGTCTTAAAGACCTATTAGTAAAAAATTATAAAATGATATTTATCCTATTCTATTCACTTTAAAATCAATATTTCTACAAAGCTAACAATCTCCCCTATGTGATGGTACCATTTTTATGACATATTTTTGACTTTTCGGCATGGTTCAAGTCCGCGGAAGACTAAATTTGATGTTTTGTTGTTTTTTATGTAAAATTTAGGATTTGATGTCCACTTAATTGTCCCCCAACTTATTGCACTTACCCTTTTAAAAGGATGAGATTCTTAAGGCTATGGGAGTGGTCAATCTAATTTTTAGGAATATTGACTCTGGTCAAAAACTTATAACTGATTTATTTCAAAAACACATAGTTTCTCTCATTACACATTTCGATAAGTCAAGGTAGAGTTCAATGCGGTTAAAATTGAAGGTCTTCTAAAAGAGGAATTGTATTCATCTCATTTCGCACTCACAATGATTGATCAATATAATTCTCTAATTGAACCAACAAAAAATGGTGTTATTACACGTCTATGGAAAAAGTTATATCCTAGTAGCATCCTACAAGAAAATATTAGTGAATATTTCTAATTATATGAATTGTGTCAAATGATGATATTAGGCTCAGTGGAAGATGAAAAGGTATTTAGTGCATTAGCATTTGTTAAGTCAAAACTTCAAAACAAATTGGATAAAAATCTAGAGACTTGTTTGAGAATGTATGTTTCATGATATGTTGTGGACACATTTCCTTATGAAAGAGCACTAGCAATATGGAGTTATCTTATAGAAAGGTGAGGGGTCTGTAATACATCCGACAACAAAGAAGATATGAACATTAAAACTAAACATGTCAATGAGACTTTAGATACGAGCGTGAGTTATGAAGGAGTTAATGAAGGATTGTTTCAACTACCTGATTTTGACTAAAGATTTATGAACACTCTATTTCTATAACTCAAATTTCATATCACATAGTTATATACTTGTGTTCTTTTTTTGAAAAATAGTTTAAGAATTGTTGTTTAATGTTTTTGATTTACAAATCTACAATTTATTTTTCTGTTGTATTTCATATATAAACTATAACATATTGTCAAAGAAACATTTGTCTTAATAAATATTTGCAAAACAATTATAGAGTCTGAAACTCGATTTCATTTTATCCTAAAAAATTTAAAGATGTGTTTATTACGATAGTTCAAAAGAGTTTTTTATATGTTGGTATCCATTTTTGCCATTGGAACAAGTATTTAAATTTTACACTATGCAAAAAAAATTAGGTGAAAAAGAGGGGTTTTAAAGGCCCCCACAACCTTTTACAATGTGCAAGATAAGACTTAGGCTCATAGTTACATACCAAAAACCTGCTAATAAGACACGTAAGTCATAGAGCTCTACAAAGAAGAGCTAGATTCACATATCAAAATAGGAAAAATAAAATTTTATAATCAGGATTGTATCCCAATAGTTTTCTTTAAGTACAAACTACAAAAGAAATATTTGTCTCAATTTTGTTATGTAGCTTGTATTTGTTTCTCTTTTGTAATAAGTACTCCTTCTTGACTCGAACCTTCCTTAAAGATTCCCGATTGAACTAGATCCATTGCAGCGGTATTTAAATTAGAAATTATTTCTTGTTTTTTATTTGTTGCAACTCCCGTTGATTCTAGAGTAGGATTTTCCTCGGTTTTCTTCTTTAGAAAAATGTCGGGATCCATTTTGTTCTCCTTAATAATCTTTTTAGTGTATTATTATGTTTGTTTAACAAACAAGTTTTTCCTGCAATTCTATAGTTACTGATTAAACTCTTCTTTAGGGTTTTCAAATGCACCTCGAGCATTGTTTCCTCATTCCTTAGATTCTCATACTTGAATGCATTTAGAAAAAATATATTTAAACAATAATTTAAAAATAACTATCATAAATCAACTTTTCAAAAATTCTTATAACTTACCAAAGCCTTTTCTTCTTTGCATTTGCAATAACAAGGCTCTTGTCTCTTGACCATTTATTATAATAGGCTTGGGTTTCCGCATTCAAATTTTCTAAATAATATCTAAAACATCATCATTGTATGAATTGGAAACATGAACAGTACCCAATACAACTTGATTCATTAAAATATCAAGCTTCCTCGATTCATTTTGTACAATAGGATATAAAGAATTTCTTTGGGAGTGATTATGAAAATGGACATTAATTTCTTTAATCAATGCTCTTTCTTGAAACTCCCACATCTTCAAATTCAAGAAAATACTGAAACCGTGGTTAAACAATTGTAAGCCAAAAGAATCTCCAATAAAATATCATGTGTTGTGTTGATAATGAAATTAGTTCAAACATCACCACTTTCAATCTCCAATAGTTTGGGCACACTCAAAGCGACCATTTTCATTCTTATTTAAAAACTTGTATTTGTTGATACAAGAATGTTTTTTTGAATATCCTGTTAGGTTTTGGTGTATTTTTATCTCATCTAGTTTTGTGAACCATACTAAAGCACTGGAAACTCTATTTTCAAAATATCTAGTAAATACCACACATGAGATAAATAGTGACTCAAAGTAGTGCTCTAAGAGAGGGAAATTTTGAGTTTTTATAGATTTCTCTCGAGAAGTATACCTATGCAAATTCACATTTCCCTATCCACAAAACTCAATCCACTCCCCTTCCAAAGAGGCATGTCCCTATTTTCAAAAGAATCCATCATCATATAGTCTTCATGCCCCACCAAAAAAATTTCCATTTGTTACCTTCAATGGAGGTAGTCTTTTAGCCCCACTTAATGGAATGATATCATTATAAATTCTCTTAATCCTTCCATACTTGAGTGGTGAAAATATAGTCGCCCCTATTGAACATATACAAGATATTGTCACCCTCCATTTTTTCCATTGTGTCATTCAAGATGATATTGTTGTGAGGTTATTAAATTATTCACTCAAAGGAAAACCTTGGGAGTGGTATAGGTGTATCTTACCTAACTTAATGCATAATTACAATGAGTTGGAGTAAAATTTGTGCACATAGTTTCAAGAAAAAGGTGACAATCTATATCTCATGGATTAGTTGACTACCATCAAGAGAGCTCCCAAGAAATCATTGTATAACTTCAACTACATATTTTAGAAGACTCGGGACATAATCCCACTTTAGGTAAGGCCTTCACCCCATTCAAATTTCCTTTTTTTCCTTAGAAAATTTAGCTCCCAAATGATCTTTTTCTTGAAATCTCAAACGTTATAATTTCCCCAACGCGGTCTTTGACAACCATTCCCAAACCTAAAAGTTTTCCTAGTGCTTACTCTAATGATCCTGGATGAACTCAAACCCTTACGCATAAACATGGGAAATGACCTAACCTTGATTAAAAGGAAGAAATTTCAATCATAACCTAGTATGTTTCCCCCTTATAACGTAGCTTATCGAAAAAATGGACCACATCAAGTCCAAATTTTCCTTGTTAATCTATTATGACAAAAATTTGTAGCTGGTCTAATCCAAACATAGCTCTTTTCCTTATCATAGCAACATAGATGAAGAAATGAAATGGTGTTACCCATGCAGGCTGTCGCATGATTCAAATAGTTTTCCCTTTGGGAGTGCTTGTGTAGAGAGCTACACAACACAACCAACATAACCAACATAATAATCTCTACAAGTTGAACCAAGTCAACTTTTGATGTTTTTATTTGAAGGACATTTAGCTTGTTAGTTGGTGTTTCACCTTTTTCTTAGATTGTTTCTTTGAATTGTTGATGAAACAGATAGGGTAACAGGCGTAGGAGGAATACCTGTCCAAATGTTGGATAGTGGGTTGTTATGCGCGTATGAATTCTGAATCCATAGTTGATCATGAGAGGTTCCTTTTGGCTAGGAGGAACTACCTGTAATGAAAGCAAGACCACCAAAAGGAATTAAACAATATGGGCAGTGAACTACCTAGCATAAGCTAGATCCGGGAAGTATGATACTTCCTAGATGGTTGTCAATCCACTATTTTAAACAAATTAATGTTGTAAACAAAGTAAATCCTATTGTTATTTTAAAATGATTTAGGTATCTCACTTAAAACACAATAAGAAATAGATCTAATCTAACAGCTAAGCTAGAATAGAATCCACAGGTCAAATGGTTGGTTCTGGGTTCTGTAGGTCTGATAAAGGTCTCGGGTAAGTCACAAGCGAGTGAGGGTGAGGTAAAATTAGGTGGATAGGTCTCTGTTTAAGGTTGTGTGGGAAAACACGGAGACCGGCGTTAGTTAGGGGTGGTAACCACGGCTAGGTATAACCGGTGCCGATTCTTGTGAGATCTGGGAATGTCATAGAACGGGTTTTTGGTCCTCTTTGTGATTGCACAAAGGATTTCGGTTGGTCAAGACGAGGTAATGGGTGACTGGAGTAGGTTTTGGAAAGGTTTTGCTGGGTCTACGGAGGTGAAAAGTGTTGGAGATGGTCAATAAGGAGCAAGATAAACAATGGGTGATAAAATAATGATGAGATGAAATAACTAGGAAAGTATGATGTTATACTTACTTAGATTTCATTTCTAAAATTCTGTGTGTGAAGGATGGAGGTGCTAATGATGGGTTTGGAGGCTGCAAGTGATCACCAACTGAAGAAAAGATTTTGCATGGGCTGCATGCACACTCCTCTTTTTCTTAGATAGATCCGAATGTGGCTGAGATGGTTGTGCAGGAGAAGATGCTCAATCTCCTTCCTTGGATGTGAGTTCTTGCTGGAATTGGCTCTCTGAAGATGCGTTATCTTTTTGAGATCTTATTCTTGCTCGTCAACTTTCTTGCTCCCAACTTCCAGGTTCAAGTTCCAACTTCCAACCTTGAGAATAAAGTTGTTTTGGGGTTAAAAAGGGGTAACCGACGGCGGTCCGGCTTAACCGGTGATGGTTAGGGGTAACCGACGTTAGTCAAGGTGAGATTTTCTAAGCTTACTAAACTTAGGGGATCCTCCTGATTTCCTCGGATCTTGTGTCGTTATCCCACATATTCAACTAGGAGCTTCTTGTGAGCATGCGGGAATGTGGTTAGAGGGAGTGTAGGCATTGATTTTTAGGGTTTGGGTAAGTCTTAGTTAGTTATGGTAACTTGCTAAGAATAGGTCTTAAGGTGAGTTACCTTGATGAGGTGTCTAAGTGCAGTGTATGTGTGGATATTATTTAAATAAGATATTTAAATAATAAATATGGTGAGGATAATGAGTTAATTTACTTAAATTAATATTAGTGGGGTGAAGGGGGCCATGGCTAGGTGAATGTGATAAAGGGTGCTTATTGGTCAAGGTACGAAAGGGGAGTTTGACCTGATTTTAGTGTCTACATTTTGCCCCTTTTTGTTACGTAGCTTGTATTGGTAAGCGATGCTAACAAAAATAAGATGTGGCTGCCCCATGTGGGAGTGAAGGTGATCCCCCTCAAACTAGGAACTAAACAAGCAGCCGGCTGAAGCGGTGAGTGGTTTGATAAAAGGTAAATGTGAAGAAAATGTAAACGGGTGTAGGGGAAGAGGGTGAGAGGTCTACTCGGAAATCTAGGTAATGGGTCAGGGTCAAAGGTAGCAGCAGTCAAACACACGCACACGTATAAACTACAACACGCTACCAAGCTGAAGAGGAGGCAAACTCTACATCATCTAAGGTCGATAGGTTTATCCAAACAATGGTGAAGTGAATCCGGTATCCAAGGTATAGGATAAGGTCAGGAAACACAATGTAGGGGAGGTGCAAGAACGTTTAGGTATGTTCGCACACCAAAGGTAGGGTCAGGATAAACGGTCACGGAAATAGGCTAGGTAAGGTCATTAGGTCAACAACACAGTAATTGAAGTGCATGCAAAGGTATAGAGAACACATGAGGTCAAAGGTCACTAGCGATGGTCTAGGTCCAAATATCAAGATCACGGCATGAGTAAGGCCAAGGTAGGGGTAAAATAATAAGGTGTCAACAGTAGACACAAGGAGGTTGAAGAGGGTGGAGGGCCAGAGGTGAAGGTAAAGTGATCCAGGTAAGTGAATGGAGAGCAAAAGAAAAGGGAGGTAAGGAAAATGAGGTAAATGTGAGGGTAATGAGTACGCAGGGTAACCGACATCAGTCGTAATGAACCGATGATGGTGTAGGGTAACCGACGGCGGTAGTCTAGGGCAACAGACCGGCAAATGGTCAAGGGTTAACGGACAAATGGCGGTCGGGTCGGGTAGGGTATAAAAAGTAGAAAATCCACATTTGAAAAGTCAGTTGTGCATTTGGAAAAAGGAGAAAAGGACAAGAAGATAAAAAAGAGGAATATGACAAAAGAGTATAGTAGAGAGCTTGGTTAGTGAACCACATAGGTCAGAGTGATTGATTGAGAGGTGGGACTGCGAGATTAGGTGGCACGATTCGTGTGGCTGAGGATTGGTTGTTCGGTGAGGATGGTACAGGCCGGAGAGGGCTTGAGAGGAGCGGCACAAAGGCCGAAGGTTCCACCACGACGGCGGCAGTGAGATCAGGTAGGATTTGAACCTTTGGTTTTGATGTTTGAGTGAATTTAATGTAAGATGTAGAAAATATTAAAAAAATGGGGGGGTGGCGGGAAAGAATTTCAAAATGGGAAAAAGAGAGGGAAAAGATAATAGTGGTTGCTAAGGGGTAGGGAAAAATGGTAACGTAGGAACAATTAAGGGTGTAAAAAGGGATCTAGGTGGGTAGAATGTCGAGGAAGGGAAAAATTAGGGTTGGAAATTCGAGGCGGGCGGTGCGACAAAGTGAGCCCGGGCTACATCTGACGTAGTGTATTATAGAAAGAGAGACCGGAGAGCCCGTCTAGTGTGGATATAGTCTGGAGACCCTATGTGACCTATCCCTCTTACAAAGGGATGTATGCAGAGCTAGAGGGACTACAGGCATTACGGAGGTGGATAGAGGGCTGCCGTGCCGGGGGAGCATGAGATGATATCTGTCACAACCGAGTGAGGCGACGCTTTTGTTTAGTGCGAGATGTGCCCCACCCTTCCCTCGGTTTAGGAGAGAGGAGGTGGAGAGACCCTTGTCTCCACGCGATCTGGAAGAGTCAACAGGGGAGGAGGAGGATCCCGTGGACCGTCGCGCGAGATGATGCGGGGGCAGCAGTGGCATATAGCCGGTGGTTGGCCATATAGAGGTAGGGCCGGGCAGGGACAAATTGGGAGGCGGGGGTCACGGGTATAGGCCGAAAGGCCGAGCCGCAAGTACAGGTAGAGAGGCGAGAGCCTCAGGTACATGTATAGGAGGAGGAGCCCGAGCTGCAGATATTAGTAGATGGTGTGATGAGACCACCATGGATAGTCTTGAGGAGCAGACATGCCTCTCGCATATATAGCGCCGAGAGTCTAGGTGGCCAAAGAAGCCCAAAGGAGAGAGCAGAGGACATCGATCGATACATAGGGTCGCATCGATGTCGGGCCATCTAGTGGTAGATTGAGAGTAGCGAGCCACTACTCCAAATCAAAGGGGACTATCGACATTACAGATGAGGCAGATATGTTATAGCAGATGTGAGATAGTATATCACCTATTTTTGTATTGTTGGATTTTAGATGTATACCGGCCTGCGAGCCGAAGAGATATTGTATTTACTTTTTGTACATGATACCAGCTTATGAGTTGAAGACATTTTTGTATTGGATAGCGGCCTGCGAGCCGATGATGATTATTTATAGTATATCGGCCTGCGTGCTAACATTTTTGAGATGATAGCCATGATGAGACAAGCATGTTTATTGAGATACACATTTATGTGATACGAGTGTACATTGTATTGATACACACATGTATATATGAGGAGATAGATGATATTCAGGTGATGTTGTTGTGATGTGTATGAGTTTTACTTTACTTATGATGTGGATGAAAAATAGATGAGCTAGGCATGATAGAGTCGTCAGTCATAGGCATGGATCGATTCAAGTTGGTTTAGGCATGGATTGAGTCGAGTTAGTTTAGGCATGGATCAAGTCGGGTCAGCGGCAAGCATGGATTGAGTTAGGTTGGTTTAGGCATGGATTGAGTCAGCTGGTTTAGGCATGGATTGAGTCAGGTTGGTTTAGGCATGGATCGAGTTAGGTCGGTTTAGGCATGGTTGAGTTAGGTTGTTAGGCATGGTTGAGTTAGGTCGGTTTAGGCATGGATTGAGTCAGGTCGGTTTAGGCATGGTTGAGTTAGGTCGGTTTAGGCATGGATTGAGTCAGGTCGATTTAGGCATGGTTGAGTTATTTCGGTATTTGGATAACAAATGGTAATATAAATGCATGAGATAGTGTTAAATGTGGAAAATGTTAGGTATGGATGAAAATGTGAAATAATATAAGTGGTAAAAGTTATGTGGTATATGGTTTAGATGTCGAGGTTTTTTTTGTGATATGAACAGGAAATTAGGTAAAAGGTGGGGAAAATGGTTAGGGTAAAGAGTGGCGAGTTGACCTTCCAGGCCCCATGCCCCGAAGTGCCGCCTACATAGTCCCAGGTGAAAGGGACCTCAAACCGATGTAGTTCTCCCATAAGCTAGGGAAAAGATGAAAATGAGTTGGTAGGTTTGTGGTTTTGTTGTGTGTTTGGGTTTAATAGGTGGGGGTAGATGATAGTTAAAATGGTGCAGGTGAGGGTGACTATGGCAAAAGGGGAGGATGACTCCAAAAGGTAAGCGTCGATGACTAAGTCCTGTATAAGAAAATCAAAAGGTGATAAAGAAGAAAAAAGATAAGAGGGGAAAAGAAAGCCACCCAATTGGCAAGGATCAAAGCGTATGAAACACATCTATAGATAAGCTAATGAACGTAAGACCCTAAAGACATTACATGATTGATAATTCTAAGAGTGACGAAGAGTCACATGATCACCAAATGTTGTAGGTTCAGCAGGTCCCTTAAGGTATGAAATGAAAAGACAACAGGTAGAGAGGTGCACGTAATTGGGTCATAACATGGGAAGTAGAATGCCTTGGGCAAGAGAACCAAGATCATAATAGGCAGTCCATGTGACAAAAAGCTTTCTTTTCTTTTCTTTTTTTGAGATAGACTGATCAATGTGGGAAGTCTATATGGGATGAATATATGTCTTCTTGAGGTCTTCGCGAAGCTGATCGATGCGGGAAGCTTCTGAATTTTGATTTTGAGAAACAATAGTCTTTTTTTTGGAAAATACTATGTAGAGAGTTGTGAGCTTTTTATAGCTGTCCTTCGAGGGAGCAGTCTACTTATAACGACAATTGAGGGTGGAAGATGTCCTTTTGAGGGATTCATCTTTTATATTGGAAGTTTGACTCAAGGAGTTGATCCCTTATTTTGGAAGATGTCCTTTTGAGGGATTCATTTTTTTGTGTTTTGGCTTTTAAGTCATGGACGAGACTATAACAAAGCATTTGGCTCTTGTTGAGAAGGCAAAGGGAACGACCATGGATCTCATCTAAAATAAGACAAAAGTATCCATGAGAATCATGTCATGTGCAGAGCCGTGGTGCACATATTTAAGAAAAGGCAAAAGGGTGACGGGTAATCACATGATCCTTGTTTAGTCGTTGGAGATGAGGTGTGGAAAAGGTAAATGGCACTCAAGGGATGAGCATGAACTAGATAAATAGTGATGTAGGACTAGAGGTCAACAATAGAATGGTTGAAGATGTAATGCGTTAAGGGGCTCAGGTTTAGGTTTACCCTCAAGCGAGGACAAACGATAGGCACCTGATCCATAGGTATGAGTTACAATGTATGGTCCAAGCCAATTAGGAGAAAATTTTCCCCGTTTGCTTTTCTCTTGCTTTGGTTACGTGTTGATTTTCTTTCAAAACAAGGTCACCAACTTGGAAGGTGCGTTCACATTTGATACGTTGTTGATAAACTTGAAGATGATCTAGAGCATTAAGACGACGTTCATCTAATAACTCCAGTTGTGCTAAGTGGTCCTGACGAAAGTCATCATCAGTAAGCATGTCATGGAGAGAAATGCGAAGTGAGGGGATCTGGACTTCGAGAGGCAGAATAACGTCTGTACTGTAGACCAGTGAAAATGGTGTAGCCTCAGTGGAAGTGCGAATACTAGTATAGTATGCCCATAGAGCAAAAGGAATGTGCGTATGCCAATCCTTTCCAAAGATCGTCAACCACTTTCATGAGAATTTTATTAAGGGTTTTGTTAGTGGATTTGGCTTGGCCATTGGTTTGTGGGTAATAAGGTGAGGAGAAACTAAGCTGAATGTTGAAGGCGTCACAAAGTTTTTGCAGTGTTTTATTTTTTAATTGTTTTCCATTATCAGTGATGAGGCGATGAGGGACACCAAAGTGACAGATGATGTGATGGTTAATGAACTCACATATTTTCTCACTTTCATGGAAATGAGTGGTATGGCTTCTACCCATTTTGTGTAGTATTCGATAGTGCTTATGAACCATTGATGGCATTGGGAAGAATGAGGATTGATTTCTCCGACAAGATCCAAACCCCATTGAGAGAAGGGCCAAAGGTCACGAGCGACCTGTAAGGCATGACTGGGTGTATGATGAAGGTTGGAATGTTGTTGACACTTCATGCAGCGTTTAACATAGTCACAACAATCATGTTAAGAGTCGGCCAGTAATAGCCTAGGCAAAGAATATGCTTAGCAATAGCAAGGCCACTAAAGTGACCTCCACATATGCCATCATGAACCTCCTTGATGGTATAAGGAATTTAAGAACTTGTGAGGCATCGTAAGAGAATACCATCAAAGCCACGCTTATAGAGGAGTCCCCCCAGGATAACGAAATGGGAGACCTTCTTAAGGAAGGCACGTTGTCCGTTACGGGTGAGATCAGGAGGTAAGATGGAGAGGGAAATATAGTCGAGTATTGTTTATACCAAAGGTCACTCGGGTCAGGGGTGTCGGTTCCAATTGCGTAAACATCGTGGGGTAAATAAGAAGGTGAATAGAGGCATTGTATGGTAACAAATATTTTGGAATCGGCGGGAAGCGGGTATTTGGGAAGCTAAGCGAGGTCATGGTGTCTACAAATTTGTTGGTTGAACGTGGATGGTTTAAAGGGTGTAACAATCAAAGGTGGTCAAAAGTATGTCTACATGATGTTTATACTTTTGAAGTATCTCGTTACAACATTGGTACATACCATTAACTTGGTTTATGACCAATTGTGAATCACCGAAGATGTGGATTGATTTAACGTCAAGGGCATAGGAGGTCTGGAGACCGAGGACGAGCGCTTCATACTTGGCAATATTGTTGGTGCATTCAAAGTCTAGTTTGAAAGACAAAGGCATAGGTTCTCCATCCAGAGGGACAAGGATAACACCAACTCCACCCCCACACGACACTTGAACCGTCAAGAACAAGTGTCATTTGGTAAGGGGTTCATCCATGGAAAGAGTAGCTATGGACTCATCGGGAAATTCAAAATTAGAGGGTTGGTCCCCGGCAATAGGTGCATCGCCTAGGTGGTCAGCGATATCCTAGCCCTTAATGGACTTTTGGTGGACGAATTTGAGGTCAAGATCAGCTAAAAGCATAAGCCATCACGTGGTGCGCTGATTTTGATAAGGTTTAGCGTACATGATGTGTAAAGGGTCGGTGTTGGTCACAACATAGGTTTTTGGTTGAGTAGGTAATGGTGGAGTTTTTGGCAACGAAAACTAAGGCTAAGCACAAATCTTTCAGGTGAGTGTATCAAGTTTCGTAGTCCAGAAGGGTACGGCTTATATAATAAACCGCCTGCTCCCTATGTTGTTCATCATGATGAGCGAGCATGGCTCCCAAGGAGTGATCGGTAGCTGATATGTATAGGTAAAAAGGTTGGTCGTCTTTAGGTGGGATAAGTACGGGTGGTTGGAGAAGGTATTGTTTTAAGGCCTCAAAATCTTTGTGATAGTCATCATCCCATTTAAAGGAGACATCCTTCCTAAGCAGATGATGAAATGGTTGACACCGATCCAATAATTGTGAAATGAAATGGCGAATGGATTGCAATTTACCTTTCGTGGCTCTTGAGTTGTTTGAGGTTCGTGGGCGGAAGCATTTCCAGAATGGCCTTGACTTTTGTTGGGTCAACTTCTATACCACGTAAGGAAATGATAAATCCGAGGAGATTTCTTGAGAGGACCGCGAAGATGCACTTTTAGGTTGGAGGTGGACACAATATTTAATAAGGCGATCAAAGATGGTTTTGAGGACAGCAAGGTGCTCGGCGCGGTGTTTAGATTTAGCCGAGAGATCATCTACGTAATCTTCCGATATGTGATGCATGATATCATGGAAGATATAAGTCATAAAGCATGCTGATATGTAGCACCAAAGTTTTAAGGCCAAAAGGCATGACTCGATAGCAGAAAGTCCCCCAAGGGGTAACGAATGTAGTCTTGTGTTGATCCTCTAGGGCAAGTAAAATTTGGTTATAACCTGAGAAACCATCCATGAGTGAGAGCATCTCATGACCCGCGGTAAGGTCCACCAGTTGATCAAAACCGGGTAAGGGGAAGTCGTCTTTTGGGCGGTGTGAGGTTGAGGTCATGGAAGTCCATGTAAATACGAGTCCCCCTGTTGCTTTAGTAACAGGGACAATGTTAGAAATCCAACAAGGATAATCAATGGGTAAGATGAAGGAAATGGAAAGAAGGCACTGAAGTTCTTCTTTAACGAGAAGAACAATGCGAGGGTGCATTTTCCTCAACGTTTGTTTAATAGGTTTGGCATCGTGAACGGTTATGATATTGTGCACCACTATGGTGGGGTCAATACGGGCATGTCTGCGTAAGACCAAGCGAAAGTGTGGTTATGATCTCGAGAGAAAGGCGTGATGGCTTCCTGCTCAAAGAAGATCTAAAGATTGTCTGATCTTTAGGATGTGCGGGTCATCCTGAGTATGAATGTTGATCTCAATAGTCGATTCATTCAACATGGTTTGTGTCTCAGAGGGTAACGACCGATGAATATATGAGTCTTATGCACCAAGGTAGGTGAGTATGGATTCATCATCCTGACATTGTACGACGTTAATGGTTGGTGTGTCGTCGTCGATCATCTCAAGATACAGGAATGGAAGAGTGGAAGGGGCCTCGCCATCACGTTGAGAAATCGAGAGGCCCCAAGGAAATGGTGTTTATGAAAAAAAAGTTAGGAGGGATAGATTCAGGATCCATCGACTCCAAGTCGGTGAGAGTGGTGATGAAGGTGGAGAAGGGCTAGGGTCTGCAATGAGTTCGATGCGGGCCTGTTTGGTAGGAGGTTCGGGGAAGCCGATACCACTACGGTCATTATGTTTGCGGGTGGTACATGGAATAACGATATGGTGACCTTGCTCGTAGAAGCCAAAACCAAAACCCTTCTATGCATAGCGGTGCAAGGTGTAGGCAAAACGGCGATTGGTAAGTGATTGGAAGTCGAAGTGGAAAATGGGTGGGGTTGTGATGGTGGCTCGGTGTGTAAATGGTAGTATCAAGTCCCCATAGGTGAGACTAGTACGAAGATGAGGAGGACCATAAAGGAGGCGTTCTCCTATACGGTGATCATAGCGAGGGTGTTGGTGAAGGCTTCCATACTCATGTGGAGTAAGGAAGGTGTTGACACTATATAGGCGGTACTCCCCTAGAGTGAGGTGTTGAAAAACACCTTCTAAGGGATTAGTGGTTAGTATGTGGGAAGATGGTATGGACAATGTGTCGGAGGTTGATCCGGAGGTGGTGTTAATAGATTGGGAGGCTATAACAATGGTAGGCATGGAGGAGGTATGTGCGGTAAAAGTAGTGGCGGTACTGGTAGGTGTGGGTGTAGGTGTAGGTGAAGTAGTATTGGTTGCGGAAGTAGACGGCTTGACCGGTATGAGTACATTATTGGGTTGGTAAAGCATGTTGCATGTTTTGAAAGGTGATGGGTCAGCTGGAATGGTATAAGTGTGTCCTTCATGTTCAAACTTTACACAATGATGTAAAGTGGAAGGAACACAACCCATGACACGGATCCAGGGTCTACCAAGCAACAAGTTATATTGGAATTCCCCCTCCAAAACATAAAACAATTTTGGAACAAAGGTGGGGGCCACGCGAACATGCAGGATGACAAAGATTTAATGTGCAGTGATAGATTAGCATCGTTTAATGAACGCAACATGACCGGATGTTTTTACATGCAACTATCAAGTATGCGCATTTGAGCAAATGCATGGGATAAAATGATGTTAATGCTAGCACCTCCATGAATCATCACACAACGATACCCGTATGTCATCAATGTGTATAGAGATGAAGAGGGATGGGTCCAGGTCATCATTTTGGTATGGCGCGATCTCTATCTCTGGAGAAGCTAAGGGAGGCCACTTGGTGAACAAGGTGAGGTGGGGATGAAGGTGGTAATTTGGTAAGGGAGGCTATATGATGGGGTGTGATAATGGAGGATACAGTGTAGGGTCATTGGGTAAAACCTCAATAGATCAAAGAACCTCCATGAGGGCTTGACGATGGGATTACGAGGTCTGGATGAGGTCATATAAGTACATTTTGAGGGGTGATTGGTGTAATTGCTTGAGAATGGTGCGGTGTGACACCATTAGAAATGGGGTATGTGGGGCTGAGATAGTTATCTTAGGTATGGGTGTAGATGGTATGTTGGGTATAGGATTGGTTGGTGGGTCATCTACCTTGTCTTTACCCTTCTGCGCATGGGTAGTGACGTGTACCATGTTGATTTGAGGTAACTTATCAAATGGAGAGGGTGTAGGGTAAGTGGTATAACAACAGGAAGGAAAAATACCTACGGGAGGAGAAAAACCCTATGAGGTTAGTTGGGCATAGCAACATTTGGGTGGTGGTGTGGCAAGTTCTCTGATGCAAACCATGTTAATTTCAAATTTTGTGTGTGGTTCTAGGAGCTGTGAGGGTGGAGGTTGTGGTTGTTGAGTGGGTAATGTGGGAATGGGTGTAGGTGAAGCAGGGTCCTCATCAAGAAGGTCGTCATTATCAAAGTTGGTTTAGTGGACACAATTGGATAAGGATGGTTTTCAAGGCCTTACAGTTCTCCACATCATGCCCTGGCACACGATGGTATGCACAGATTTTGGTATCATCAAAACGCTTTGGCTTGGGTTTAAGGGGGTTGTAAGGTCGAAGTGGCGCTAATGTGATAACAAAAGTCTCGAGGAGGTTGGTTAAAATTTTGGAATAAGACCCTACTAATGGATCACAATGGGAAGTAAATGTGGGTTTGGGTGTAGATGTGGTTGGTTTTCTGGGAATTGTTTTTGGAATTGTAGGAAGGGGTCGAGCTATGGATTTAGGTGTCGGTATGGTTTGAGGTATCTGCCTAGGTTATTTGGGTAGGGGTATAGTAGATGGACGGGTAGGAGGGTGTGGTTTTGTTTTGACTACCTTGTTATGGGGTGGTGGGGTTTTGTTTTTGGGTGCACCTTCTTGGGTAAAGGTGATGTGGGTGTACGAGGTCTATGAGGGAAAGTAAATGGAGGAAGAGGGCGAGTTACCCATGGGGATAATGGGGGTGCTATGAAGGTAGATGATGCAGGTCATGCTTGGGGTGTGAGGGACAATGACTGAAGTGTAGTAGGTAGTGAAGCAACGGCTGAAGGTATCGAAGGTATTGGTGGTAAAGAGACTATAGGTGTGGGTATGAGTTGTGTTGTGTGACGGGGTAGGTTAGATATTTGTGAAGCAAGAATGGGTGGTTGTGTTATTGGGTTATGAATGGGTGAGGGGTGCTTGACCCTGTTGGGTAGCTGAGGTCTTAAGGCAGATGGGACAAGTGTGGGTGTGATTGGTGCGGTAGGGGTATGAAGTTGATGAGTTTGTCTCTTTAGCTTGGGTGTCGAGTAGGTGTGGTTTTAACCTTGGAGGATGTAGCTAAATCTAGTTTAATAGGTGGATGAGTGAGGTCAGTGGTTGGGGTAACCCCTAAAGTGGTAATAGGTTTAATGGAGGTAAATGTTATGGGTACGGGTTTGGGTTTAGGCATAGGTCGAGTTATGGGTAAGGATGTGGTGTGAGTGCTAACGAGTATCATGGAAGGGGCTGCAACAGAGTGGTTGTATTTGGTTTGATGGGTGGAAATGTGCTTGGGTAGATAGTGGAGGTATCATAGAGAGATTTCCACATTTGTGTTGAGACAGGGAGTAAGAGGCACCCCCATAACAAATATCTATCCACATACTCTAAGTGATCAGCCAAACATGAGAATGGCATGTTTGTGGGTGGAGTTGGTGAAGACCTAATGGGAACTTCAGTAAATGCATCTTAGAGATGGGGAATTGGCGGCTTGAAACTGTGGGTAAGAGAGCTGAAAGTAGGTCTGTTGGATGTCGGGTAGCGGATGGAGAATGTTCGCCACGAGGTAAAGGTATCTCCACTGGGTCTATGATGGGTGGAGGAGATGATGGGAGCTCCTTTATGAGTGGAGGAACTGATAGGTGTTCCTCTGTGGGTGGAGGAGGTAATGGGTGCTCCTCTACGGGTGGAGGAGGTATGGTAGGTAAAGGTTCGCTAAGTGGAGAAGCCAGGGGTGAGATGGTCTCAATGTCAGTAGAAGACTCCTCTGTAGGAGATGAAGGGTGTTCCTCTATTGGTGAAGGAACAGTGACGGTTGGTCCAGACGTGGAAGGAGGATTTCGGGCTAGGATTTCCTCTATGGAAGGGATGTGAGGTAATTGAGATGCAACAGGTACCTCGTTAAAGATTGTGTGAACCTCACGGGTATGGGTATCGTGAGTGGATGTCTCATTGGTTTGATTGGATGAAGGGGCATGATTGGGAAATGGTTTTTTAAAGATTTGTAGATTTTGGTTAGGGGCGGCATTGGGATTATCCACAAGTCAACTCACCTTTCTCGAGCATTTCTGGACAATATTCTTAAAAGTGATGCAGTTACCATCACTATGACCTTTCACTCGGTGATAGTTACAAAAATCTTGTTCCTTATACCACGTGGGCATGGGGTGAGCAGGGTCAAAACCAGTGTGTGGTTTTATGGCTGGAAGGGTGATGGTGCCAGCTTTGATCAACTTTTCTAAAATAGAAGAGTAAGGTTCCCCAATTGGGGTATATTTTTGGCTTATGTCTGAATCGAAAGGCCTGTACAGGTGAAAGATTAAATGTGGGTGTGGCTTGATTAGATGGATGAACTGGGCCAACCTTGAGTACCACTGCGTTAGCGGTACCTTTAGCCTTTGAATAATTGGTTGGTGGTTTAGAAGAAGAAGAGGTTTCGTTCGACTTGAATGCCGAGTTCTTATTTCGTAATTGGATTTTCTTTTCTTCTTGATAGCCCAAATTTCTAACTTTCGTGCCATAGTAAATGCCTCATCGAATGTTTTGAAAGTTTAGACCTGCAATGTCGGGGAATATGTCCTGCGCAAGCTCGTGTGAAGAGCTCGATGAGTTCGGGCCAGTGGTAGTTGAAAGGTAAGTTGATTGATCAAGCTGCGCCAACGAGTGACAAAATCTGCGATAGACTCATCCTCATACGGCGTGTGGAATATAAATCAGTCATGGTAACTTTCTTGGCGATGTTGATAAAAAAATGATCCAAGAAAGCTTGGGCTACCTAATTAAATGAAAATATGGAGTGTTTGGGTAACCCACTATACCAGTCTAATGCAGGTCCAGTGAGGGACATGGGAAAAGTTCTCGAATTAAGGCATCATCATGAGCAATCAAATAACATCCATGTTTAATTGAGCTCAAATGTTGTTGTGGGTCTTCCTTACGATTGAAGTGGTTGAATTTAGGCATTTCCCAATGCACATGGTATGAATGGATGGGAATGGATGGGTGAATAGGCTCGTTGCAAATCTCATCATAAGTGAGAGTGTTGCAGGAGCTGAAACCAATGTCTCCAGTGTTTGCATCTTATCCATCATCAATCTAATTAGGTCATTAGTGGGTTATGATGATTGGATGCCTCCTATAGCGTGAGGAGGTTGGTTTTGGGTGTATAATGGGTGGGGCATTCCATTGTATGGGGCTGCCATGTAAGGTGGTGGAGAAGAAGGAAATGAAATAGGGGGTACGTACCGGAATGAACAATAGATGAAACAGGTGGTTGTTGGTAGTATGTATATGGGGGAGGAAGGGTCGTGGTAACCCTAGTGGCAATAGGGGCTAGTGATTGTGGAATGGAAAGAACTACATTCTGAAATGGGGTAGGGGTCACCGATACTGGAGGTGGGAACGTAGCTACGGGTATGTATGAGACATTAGGGGTAGATGAGGTCATGTTTGGGGTAGTCACCGAGGGTATGGTAGATGTAATGGGTGCTATAGGGGTAACAGATGTGGCAGTCATAGTGGATATAGGACCTAACTGCAAAACGACTGGGGGTAAAGTGGAAGTGGGCAGCATGGAGCTAGATGGGGCTGAGGCAGAAGTGGGTGTGAGTGTCGGGGGATAGATACGGGCATGCCGGATATCAACTGACCCAAGGCATCTCGAGTGGACAAATGGGAGAGGTAAAACTACAAAGCAGCAAGGTTCTGGTCAAGGAGTCGTGTGAACTCCTCATCTCTAGTAGCGATATTGGTAGGCGGGATGGGATCTATGGCTGGTGATAAAATAGAGGGTGGTGAAGGACTAGGTGGGAGTAGTTGGCGACTGGTGTGGAACATGAGGGCGTTCGCTTGTCTTTGGGTCATTACCATGTGAACCTATACGATCAGTGGTGCATCTCTGTAAATAATATAAAGAGTAACAGGAATAGGTGAATCTAGTGATAAAAAATGGATGAAGTAACAAATGGTGCATGGAATGTGAAATAGGGTAACTGATGTCGATTATGGAAAACTCGACGTCGGTCGTCGGTAACCACTACCGTTCTTGTGGAAAATAGGCAATGAGTAATCAGTGAAGCAGAAGGCAAAATATGACAAGTATGCCAAATTTGGGGATGTGTAAAATGTCAATGGAAAAAGTGATAGTGATAGAGACTATGGAAAGTGGAAGAAAGTGAAGTGAAATTGTCCTTTTGAATAGGTTAGCAAAAGAACCTGGAACTGACATCGGTTGAGTTTAATCGATGGCGGTTGGATGATAATCGATGACGATTCCTGTGAGATTGAAATAGTGATGAGAAAAAGTGGTTGTGAATTAGAATTTGATGTGGAATCAAACCTAGAAGTCTGAGAATGATGAAGATGTGGTCCAGACACACTTAGATGAAGTCAGAATACACCGACTATGAATGGGAGTGTGCGAGGAAAGACAAAAATAATGATCGAAAGCTCTCACCTCAAAATGCAAATCAAAAAAAACACTAAGAAAGAACGTTCCTAGAGTGCCTATTCTATTATGTTTGTTCAGCTTATGCTATTTAGGGACTAAACATGAATTGTGAAATAGAGTTTTTGGTGAGGATGGCTTCCTACAAAGAAGGAGATCTAAAGGGTGAGGTTTCAAGTTTGTTATGGTGGGGGCAGGCTACGCTCTGAAGTATGACTCGATAGAGCAGCGAGCTAGGTGCCCACTGTGTCGTGATCGTGTGATCACCTACAACTTCTTCTAGGTAAGATGTTGTTTAAGAATGTATGTATTTTGAATTTTTGTGTGATTTGGTAAGACTCGGAGAAAGAGAAAAGGATATAAGTTCTTTTCTATGATTCATTTGTCAACCATCAGCTGGTAATGACTTCCAGCGTATAGGTTGCCCTCATTTAATGTGAGCTAATGTAGAAAATTAGAATGAAATGCAATGATTTTAAAACCCAAATCAAAAATGTGAAATTGGATGACACAATAAGATGAAAAGGAAGAGGGATGCTCTTTCACTAAAATGTAGAAAACATGAAGAAATGATTCTTTTTAAATACACCAAAAGAAAAGTTTCCTTTAGAGCAAATAGAAAGAAGGAGTGGATTACCAGGGAAGAAAATTAGTGTGTATGCTTTTAGAAGGGAAACAAACACACAATTTTTTCCTAGGAATGAATGAAATGCAAGGAACCCCGGATGGGTCCCACTAGGCGTGCCAAAATGTTTCACCTTTTTCTTAGATCGTTTCTTTGAATTGTTGATGAAACAGATAGGGTAACAGCATAGGAGGAATACCTGTTCAAATGTCAGTTGATGGGTTGTTGCGTGCGTATGACTTCTGAATCCACAACTGATCGTGAGAGCTTCCTTTTGGCTAGGAGGAACTACCTGTAATGAAAGCAAGACCACCAAAAGGAATTAAACAATATGGGCAGTGAACTGCCTAGCGTAAGCTAGATCCGGAAGTATGATACTTCCTAGATGGCTATCAGTCCACTATTTTAAACAAATTAATGTTGTAAACAAAGTAAATCCTATTGTTATTTTAAAATGATTTAGGTATCTCACTTAAAACACAATAATAAATAGATCTAATCTAACAGGCTAAGCTAGAATAGAATCCACAGGTCAAATGGTTGGTTCTGGGTTCTGTAGGTCTAATAAAGGTATCGGGTAAGTCACAAGCGAGTGAGGGTGAGGTAAAATTAGGTGGATAGGTCTCTGTTTAAGGATGTGCCGCAAACATAGAGACCGGCTTCGATCAAGGGTGACCGACCACGCTTAGGTATAACCGCACCAAGCATCGTGAGATCCGGGAATGTCACAAAACGGAATTTTTGGTCCTCTTTGTGATTGCACAAAGGATTTTGGTTAGTTGAGACGAGGTAATGGGTGACTGGAGTAGGTTTTGTCAAGGTTTTTTTGGGTCTACGGAGGTGAAAAGTGTTGGAGATGGTCAATAAGGAGCAAGATAAATAATGGGTGATAAAATAATGATGAGATGAAATAACTAGGAAAGTATGATGTTATACTTACTTGGATTTCATTTCTGAAAGTGTGTGTGTGAAGGATGGAGGTGCTAATGATGGATTTGGAGGCTGCAAGTGATCACCAACTGAATAAAAGCTTCTGCATGTGTTTCATGCACACTCTTATTTTTCTTAGATAGATCTAAATGTGGCTGAGATGGTTGTGTAGGAAAAGATGCTCAATCTCCTTCCTTGGATGTGAGTTCTTGTTGGAATTGGCTCTCTGAAGATGCGTTATCTTTTTGAGATCTCATTCTTGCTCGTCAACTTTCTTTCTCCCAACTTCCAGGTTCAAGTTCCAACTTCCAACCTTGAGAATAAAGTTGTTTTGGAGTTAAAAAGGGTAACCGACGGCGGTCCGGCTTAACTAGCGACGGTTAGGGGTAACCGACGTCGGTCAAGGCAGGATTTTCTAGGTTTACTAAACTTAGGGGGATCCTCCTAATTTCCTTGGATCTTGTGTCGTTATCCCGTGGATTCAACTGGGAGCTTCTTGTGAGCATGCGGGAATGTGGTTAGAGGGAGTGTAGGTGTTGATTTTTAGGGTTTGGGTAAATCTTAGTTAGTTATGGTAACTTGCTAAGAATAGGTCTTAAGGTGAGTTAGCTGGATGAGGTGTCTAAGTGCGGTGTATGTATGGATACTATTTAAATAAGATATTTAAATAATAAATATGGTAAGGATAATGAGTTAATTTACTTAAATTAATTAAATTAATATTAGTGGGGTGAAGGGGGCCATGGCTAGGTGAATGTGATAAAGGGTACTTATTGGTCAAGGTACGAAAGGGAGTGTGACCTGATTTTAGTGTCTACGATTGGAGGAAGAATTTCATATAGTAAACACAAGTATCCCTCACACACAAAGGCCTCGTGTGCAATCGTAATACATGTGGGAGAAGAAGTGAAGGCCAAACCAATTATTGTAAGTGTGAAAAAACAAACCAGTTTAGGGACATTTCCTAACCGGTATTGTTTTTTGTGCATTCACACCAATAAGCTCCATTTTGGAGTTGTAAGTTGAGTTGTCCCCTTCCTCCTTTTTGGGGTGACTTTTTAGCACTCATATATACATTTTTGGAAGAGGTTGTTGGGGATTTTTTTCTCCTTGATTTGTGGAGATATCCCTATCTCCCAACATAGGTTGTCCCACCTATTTCTAAGGTGAGGATAATCTTGTGCTCAACCTATTTATTTAGTTGTTCCCGAATGTGGGTAGAAGTTATTTTTCTAAAGAATCAAGTGTTTTTATTATTGTGAATACAATATTTGGTTTATTAATCCATTTTTGTTTAGTTTGTGTAATATTTCGTTTTGATCACTACACAATCTTGTTGGTTTCTCTCATTTGGTATCAAATCACATAGACCTCTCACATGATCACCTTCATGTTTGTTGTTTGTACATGATTAGAGCTACAATTAGAAATGAATTTTATATTCTCGCTTAGAATTAGTTTCAGCTTTTAATTTCATATCTATGGGTGATTATGTAAAGCGAGTTTTTATTGTTAAGCTTTCTTTGGCAAGCTCTTATTTGGATCAAGAGAGGTTAACATTATGAAGTTTTTTTATCTTGTAATCTTCCTAGCTAGACCTTATCTTTCTAAATTGAGTTGGTTCATCTAAGTTTGCTCACTTCAACATGACCCCAACTTGGCCCTATTTAGCATCACACCTCTCTCATCTCAAACCGAGCTTGTTCAACTCATTCCTCAACATTCCTAACTCATTCCTTGCTTGGCCTCTACTCATCTAGATCCCTATCGCTCACCTCAACCCGACTCCTTGTAGACACCCATTTTTAGTTCCTTACATGACCTATCCACACCCCTCACATTTTCATTCAAAACACTAAACCTATTATATTATCCTATAAACCATGTCTTCATCCAATAAAACCATACTTTACCCTCGATAAATACTTATTTACTCATCCTAAGTAACCTAAACCTCCCAAACCACCTAAAAACCATCCTAACCCATTTTAAGCCTAACCTCCCAACACCCTTAACACTTTCCTACTTGTCCTTACTTCCAAACACGAAATAATCCATTTTTAAGTGGTTGAAACCAATTCCAAGTGGGTTTCCCCAATTTTTCGGATCACCAACGATTCTAACTAATCATCGATATTCTAATATAATCCCATCACCTTTCTTGAATCCGATCCTCACAATTACAACGAAGCTCGCTCTTTGGACATCAAGATGACATCTCAACACTTCATCAAGTCCTGTCAAACCCTTGGAGAGATGATTTCACCACAAGGTCCTTCTACATTGTAATCATCTTTGTTTCATATCATAAATAAGGTACATCCTTTCATTTTACATTGTCTTTCTATTTATGCATCTATTATCAAAACAATTCAATCGTTTAATCTTGTTTTCAAGTATAAAACACGGAGTTTTTATCGAGTCTTCCTTTACATAGTAATCGCCAATGATTAGATCAATTTTGATTTCTTGAATCACCCATGATTCCCTTGAATGACCAAGTAATCCCTGTCTCAAATCCCTTTTATCACATTTTCTGCATATTTCAATCATTATCAAATTTTGTTTTCTCCTAATTTGTCTATTTCCAAGTTGTCTTTTCTTGTAGATGAATGTACCAGGTCAAGCACATCCAATCACAAGTATATACGATATTCATATCATATCACATTCATTTATATATGAGTGGTTTGATATTGCACACGAGTTGAGTCTTTGTGCCATCTCTTTGACACCAAACATCGATGACATCGAAGATCAACTTGAAGTCATATGAGAAGAACAAGACATTGTTAAACAGGCGTGGATCGAATACTTCGAGTAGTTCAAGCTTGCCTTAGCCCTTTCCTAGGCCACTTATCATGTGAAGCAGGATCTCTCTATTCCTTTGGACCTTTAACTTTTCTTTCCGTTATCCAACTATCATATTGTATCTTTTATCATTTATCACTTGATTGTCAAAACAAGTTGACACCCTTTAAAAGAAGCCCATTGGTTCCTAGGATCATCCTTTATCAAGCAACTCACCATATTTTTATCTAACATCTATCTTGTCCAGTTATCTCTTTGTTTGCAGGTTTCTCTCATTTACTAGAAGAAGGATTCTCATGTCTCAGATTACATCCATATATCCCGACATTGTATTGTCGATGCAGGTATCATTAAACCCTATTGTCCTTGGGTTTTTTGGTGATTTGTTATATAATAAATAAACAAAAATCCACCTTAAACATTTTGGTGGCTGATGGGACCCATAGTCCCTTTTTTATTAGATCTTGTATCTTCTTGTTTTCTTTTTTGTCAAATTATCTAACTTTTCAGCTTGGTACGCATTGGTATCGCTTCGTCAAAAACACATAAAATAAGAAAAATTAAAAAGGAATAGAAAACACATGTATGCTTCTATTTTATTTCATTTTTTCTTTCATCGTCACATTCTTTTCTTGATTTATCTTCATCAAAATCAATCTTCTTTTTTGGGTCTTAAAACGAACCTTCATTCTTGCTTGCTCATATAGTTTAATTAGGAGTTAAACGATTGCGTTCACTAAAATCCCCTTACACAACCAAACCACATAATAAATCAAAATTTCATCTAAACATATCCTTTCAGTCTACCTACTTATATTTCATCACCAAGGGGAAGCCAACTCAATGTTCTAACCGAGTATAAATAATTGGTGGGTGGTATATCAACTAAGCACCCGACACCCTTATCATCGCGAGACCGTTAATGAGGGGTTAGGCCCCAATATCACACCTTATACTAGACACCAACATAGACTTGGGCATCTCGTACCTTTAGGTATATTGAGGACTCAAGCTTAACACACTTGAAACCACCCTTGGCAAGCCTCTTCACTAGTTCCTTTTAAGTCATATTTTTGGTACACACTTTTCTAAATTAATCAAGATAATAAAAAAACTTTCTTGTGATTGTGTGGTTTCATTTCCTTTAACAAACCATCTTTCTTTTTTTCTTTATTGCTTGTTTGGTTAGTTCATGGTTTTGACTAGACAATAGTCTCATCTTCAAAACATCCCAAACATGTCAGACCCACTTCAACAATCCCTAGAATCAACTCAAGAACCTCCACATTCTCCCAATACTCAATTTGAAACATCGACATTCCTTTCCTCAACCTTCTACAATTCTTTCTAAGTGGTGACCCAAAGATTTGCATAACTCTTAAATGTCAGCCCGGTTACTCTTAGCAGTACCTTGCAGTGAAAAGAATTCATCTCCATCGTCCCAATCCAAAATAGTGTCCATCTACTATTGTCAATACTTGTGATTATTCCATACTTTATGACCCTGATTATCAACCGATTATAGAGTAGATTGCTCCCTACGCTACCTCTAGTGACTCGGAACATTTGTTGTTACCTCATTTGCTCCTATTTCTAGCTTCAAACTCAATACCATATCATCACAAAATATAGTTACTCAAAAAGGCCCCACACTATCTGCATCTTTGGCTAGCCCTCATGGAGATCAAAACCTTATTGTTACTACATCAGCCTTGATTAGTCAACAAGGGCACGTATCATTTGCATCCTCATCTAATCCATAGGGTGCTCAAAACATTGTTGCTATGTCACCCCCATATTCACCATACATATTTTACTCCTCTACCTCCCCAAAAAGCTCACAAGTATACCCATTTCCACATGCCCCTTGGCCATGACACAACCTATCATCTCACAACAATCCACATTTGTAGTTCAAAACTTAGTATTGTTTATCCCTACATCCCCACCCATCAACACGACTATCATCACCGAGCGCTCATCCTCTTTCACAACCTATTTCCTCAACGAGTGTGCCATAAATACAGTACATCCCAATTCACCATAATCCACCACAGTTTGCATTCCCCTTTCTACACTTATATTCCTCACCTATATCGGTATATGTAATCCTCCTCACAATCATTAGTCTCTCGATAAACTTATAACATTCCGGAAACATTCCCTTTCTCAAAAATATGTCATTACCATATCACTTATATCAATAATCAAACCCCCTCACTTATAATCAAACCAACCCTTCCTCTTCAAACATCCAACAACCTCAAAATGATCATATGCAAGTTTCAATTAGTAAAATAGCTAGCCTTGAAGTTTCCATTATGAGACCTAAAAACAACCTTTGCTACTGAATGGATCTACAACGAACCTATCAATCCATCCATGCCTTTCAAGGCCTATCCTCCACACCTGGAGATCTTGAAGTTCATTAAGTTCTACAGAAAAGGACCCACAACAACACATCATGGTCTTTCATCACGCCCGTTATCTCGGTGTTCACGATTAGGACCTCATGTTGAGGACATTCCCCATGTCCTGGTTGGCCCCACCCTTTATTGGTATAACACCATTACATAGCACTCCCTATATTCATTCTATTAGTGTAGGATTTATTTTCCTCACTTTATTTGTATTATCCTACTTGAGATATTCTACCTCACTTGGAGTTTCCCTACACTTATGGGATATTATTTCTTAGGTGTACACTTGGCCACACTATTCTAGGTGTTGGTTACCACTTAACTACACTATTATAGGTGTTAGTCACCACTTGACTACACCATTCTAGTTGTTAGTTACCACTATTCTAGGTGGAGATTGACACGATTCTAGGAGGATCTTAGACATTCGCCTCCTATATGTACATCTCTTGCATTATTCTATTTGATTATATTCAATTGGAGCTATTTTGTGTTATTAAAATTATCTCTCTTGTATTTTTGTAATTTGTAATCTTGTATACTTGCATTGTTTTTCTTGAAACAATTCATGTCTCACATCATTCACTGTGCAATCTTCAAACTAGTAGATCTGTGGTGCTTTTCGATATGGTATCGAGTGTAAACAAAGTACCAAGGATCAAGAAAGAAAGAAAGATCAACATTCTTCCACCTCTACACCAAACTCAAAATTAACTCTTCTAGTGATAAGTCCAAGAAAGAAAGGATTTAATGTGGGTATTGTAAAGGAAGACATGATGAAATAAATTTTGTGAAGAAGCAAATTGACCACCTCACAAGTCTTCTTGAGAAGAACAAGATAGGTGAACCCTGAGTCTTGAAACACTCTTCATCCCCCAATGAATCCTCCAATACAAATACCAATGGAAAAGGGAAGGATAAATAATCAGGAAAGGAGAAAAAAGGAGATCCCTAGTTGCACTTATACCACCACCTCCTACATGGGTTGTTGATTTTGGTGCTTCAAATCATATGGCTTCTTCGCATGTGGAATTCACTTCATTAATGCCGTGTGATATGTCTACTATACTATTGGGTGACAACAGTTCTTCATAGGTTTTGGGAGAGGGTCTGTTGAAGTGGATGGAGGAACATTCAATAATGTTATTAGTATTCCTTCATTATCAACTAATATCTTATCAGTCTACTAGATTACTCACCTTAGTCAAGGCATGTGAGTTGAGTTCACTCTAGATTCAGTCTATGTCAGAGAGCTACACAGTGACACTATCATTGCAGTGGGTGTAGTCGATCATCGACTTCGGATATATTCCTTCTCTCACTTTGTTCCTCCTTCAAATTCTTCACCGATTCACCTGTACTTGATGACACTTTTGAGCTTGAGCACATTTATGATGAGAACTTCTCTTCTAGCACAAATGACTACAGTAGTGATGGGGACCCACCTCCACCATCTCCTTGTCACCTTCCATTTTTAGAGGAGTTATTTCTTGATCCACCTACTTTTGGTCCACCTCAGACTTTTCGAGGAGCAAACATCTTGATTCAGGACTCATCGGACATCATGTAATCTTCTACTCGATTCACGAGGACCCTCCACATTCTTTCTTTACTTCTACATCAAATACATCATTCCTTCATGGAGCAATTTGGCACTTCTACCGTGTATGAGGAGCATAGTTCCTTAGATAGGAACAACACCTTGGTTGGAGATCCATCAGACACTTGGTGGCTACCTTCACTTTTCCATGGTGATCCACTCTTCACTGCATCTACTTTTGAGCCACAGTCACTCTAGGAGGTTGCTTTGTAGGATATCGGATGGCTACCAACAATTGTAACTATGAGTGGGGCTTCCTAGTCCTACCTTCTCTTCATGTCTCTCTTTTGGAGGGAGTTTTTTCCACTAGGTTTTCTACTTTTACTCTATCTTATGAGAGATTGCATTGTACATGGGTACCTCATTAGGCCTTGTTGTTGGGACCCACTTTCATTTTCACTGCCCACCTAAGTTGTGTTTATGGGGGTGTTAGTGTAGGATTTATTTTCCTCGCTTTATTTGTATTATCCTACTTGGTATATTCCACCTCACTTGGAGTTTCCCTACACTTAGGTATATGCTTGTTTAGTTGTACACTTGACTACACTATTCTAGGTGTTGGTTACCACTTGACTACACTATTCTAGGTGTTAGTCACCACTTGACTACACCATTCTAGTTGTTGGTTACCACTATTCTAGGTGGAGATTTCCATGATTCTAGGAGGAGGTTACACATTCACCTCTTATATGTACATCTCTTGCATTATTCTATTTGATTGTATTGAGTTGGAGCTATTTCTGTGTTATTGCAATTATCTCTCTTGTATTTTCATAATTTGCAGTCTTGTATGCTTGCATTGTTTTGTCTTGGAACAATTCACGTCTCGCATCATTCACCTATACAATATTTGAACCAAGATCTGTGGTGCTTCTCTAATTCATTCACATAACTAACATAATTGTTCCTAGAACACTTTTCTATCAACATCTCCTGTAAAATATCTATCACCGACTTGTATGCCATCAAACAATTTGAGGATGATTTCATTGTTGATTTCATCATTAGATGAAGAGGAATTATTAATCAACTATCCTTCTCCCTTCTACAAACTAAATTGATCGAGTTATTTTCTCAATCTTGTGCCAAACATATATCATTGACCCTTCAAATTCAATCATTTCAAACATTTAACGAGGCCTTTACCATGGCCCAAAAACTATAACTCCGTGCCCTTGAGGATGGTAAAGTTAAAATGTGATCTAAGAAACCAAATCCTGATTCCTCTTTTAAAACTTCTTCTAACAATGAAAAATCTAAAGGTTCAGAAACATAATTTTTTTTAAACGTGTCCAAAGTTTGTTTGGACTCTTAACAATCCCGACCTCAAATAAAATATACACCTTTAAGGGAGTCCATTATTTATCTTCAACAAAGTTCTACCCTCTTGTATGATTAAGCTCCCACCCATCTGACTTATCGACTAATCAACATCTAATCCATCATAGTATAGAGACAACGACTATTGTAAATATCATCAAGTCGAGGACACAACATTGAAAGGTGTCTCTCATTTAGAAATCCTCTAAGACCTTATCGATCGAGGTGAATTACAACTTGATAACCTGAACACACCTCCTAATCAAATCCTGGACATGTTTAAACAACCCTTTCTAAATCATCCCCACCTAGTATTCAGCCTCAATATAACATCATAGGGTCTCATCACATCATTAACACTATCAATAATCTCTCACCCACACCTTTCGTACCATTTGTTTCCACAGCTAAAACACGAATCGAACATAACTCTTCGGACCTCTTCATTAGCGAGATTTGGAGCCGTCCATGTCACAACATCCAAAATCTACCACATATACTCACACAAAATCTCCCCATATCGTCCCTCCAAAATCACAAGAAAAGAATCCCATCATTGAGATCTTAAATATCTCTTTCAAAGACCACATCACTCAATATCGATTTAAAAATCTTGGTAATTTAATGCAAAATTGTACAAATTATCTATCTAAAAATATAGAAAACCCATAAGACACTTGTCAAACAAAGACACCACATGACATGATGCCCTTACCTTCTATTTTGGGACCCCGTCCCTCATCCAAACTGACAATCACTATCACATAATCTAAATTTTTCCCTCAATTAACACCTAAATTTTGCACATAAAACATGAATCAATTTTCTCATACCTTTCAACCATCATACGATATCTAACATCCGTCATCCTCATTATCATCTCGGTCATCCACGTCCAAGATATTCCACTAAGATCATTTTAAAATTGTACAATCATCAATCATAAGATTGCCACCTATTAAGCCATATGATCCTCGAGGGTACAAACCTTCCTGGTATAACTATAAAGCATTTGGAGTTTATCATTAAATACTAGGACACTACATGTAGAGTGCCACAAATCCTCCATGCCATAATATGAAGTCTCACTAGAACATTACTCCCAACAAAACAAAATCATCCTAATCCATCTACCAACCTTGATATAACCAAATCCAAACATCAAATCAAACCGACACCGCAAGCCCCTAAACATACTAATTCCAAACCATTGCTTGACATCATGTATAGTAAAAACAAGGCTTCTTCTAGTAAAACCCCTCTTCCAAATAGATTTTGTTTGTGTAACCATAAGAGCGCATACTTGGGATTTGAAAGCCTCAAATAAAAATGGGCCTAAAGTCTCTATCTCCATTGCTCCTCCTCTCTAATTCCAACCTATCGACCTTCTAAAGCCAAGGTGTCCATTCTTGCTACACCTCGAACTCAACCCACGACATCCATACAAAACATTGTCCTTAAATAGTTACATCAAGCTCTCATTGAGATGTCTCTTTATGAGTTCATTCAAAATGCTCTGTAACCTCAAAAATCCATGATTGATCCCTCCAATCCATTTCACTACCATTGCATTTACCCCTAACCAGCTTTCCAACCTCTTTAGTGCCCTTAAAATATTTTTCAAGATCATGTTCAAGGACTCCAAAATTCTGTCCTTACAACCTGAGAATCATGACCTTCCTCTCTTTATCACCACCTAAATCAACGATACTTTCGTCAAGAGAGTAATGATCGATAATGGATCTAAGCATCAACATAATATCATTTCACACCTTTAAACAAATTCAATTACCTAACACCATAGTTTCTCAATCATGTGTCTGCTCCACACATTTAACAACATTTTCGCTCGTACATTGGGCACAATAATCTTACTTATTAAAATAGATGTTAAAATCCTTCACAAACTTTTCTATCTTGTAAAAGGAGAGTTTAAATATAACATACTACTAGGATGCCCTTGGATATGCAATATGTGTTGTATCCCATCCACGTTGTATCGATGTCTAAAATATGAACACAAAGGTAAAATCTTTACGGTTCTTGTTGATCCAAATCCATTCAAATTTTTTTGCATGATCTACAGTGCCCAAAGAAGTTTTATTCCCATTACAAAGCTCCACATCTTAAAATCAAGCTTCTACAAGCTCCTCCATCCTGTGTCCAAACTACTGCATAATCAACCTTTAAAGACACCATGCAACATATTTTTACAAGGGAGTATCACCTCCTAACTCTTAATACACTTCCTACACCTAAAACATATGGGAGATGAGACAAACAACCACTCTACAAACCTAACGTAGGAAATATTATTTCCTTTGGCCCCCTTTCCTCTAAACATAACTTGTTTATGGAGGTATCGATTGACCTTCATCTCATCTCGACGATCAACCACATGAAAATCCCTTTTCCTTAGACTTTTCATTCTTAGAAAAACATAGTTTTCCCAAACATGCCTTCACCGCTTTGTGTGGAAGGGATTTTGGTGTCACTCAATTTCACCCGAAATCTGCATGACTACCCTATCTCGAAAAAATTTCGTACTTTTAAAATAATGGGTCGCTTTGTTGTTTTTATTTCTGAAATTTCTTGTATTGCATCAAGATAATCCCAAAGAGCCATATTAGCCCTTTTAGCCAAATACCCGGATGCCCAAAATTGTTTTATTCTGTCAGCCGAGATTTATCTCATGGAAATTTGTATTTAATTATTTTGAGCCCCGTGTGAGGCTATTTGCGCTCTGCTTTAACTCTATTATGAGTGAATATGTTATTATTCCTATGTGCCGGAAGGATTTTAACTTATTTTAAGTTTTAGGCTTTATTTGTAACTTTTGGCAACTTTTCGTGTTTTTGTGGTGTCCCATTTTGTTTTCTGTGAAATTTCTCTAGAGCAATTCCCTCGCCGGTAAGCCCGATTTTTGGCCCGAGCAGTGGAAAACATATACGCACATTATGCCCGGAGGAAGTCGCCATCGGAGGTTTGGATCACTAGGAAAAAGCGAAGTCGTGCGTGAAAAGCCCCTGTGAGGATGGGCGCATTTTGGAAAACAAAGGATTTAAGCTGCGATGGGAAAAATAAGCGAGCAGGCGGTGGGAATTTATTGCGCACACTTGCAGAAAGTACTTTTTCCCGTGATATAAAATTCACTTAAGCCGCAAAGTGGGAAAGTTAGAGGTCAGAGGCGGCGGGAATTTATTGCTGCACTGCAGGTAAAAATTCCCATGGTGAAATAAAAGAAAAGTGACTTAAGTGAAATCACGGGATTTTATTGCCTGCCTTGCAGGGTAAATAATCCCATTGTCAAAGTCAAATCACTTAAGTGGATCATGGGATTTCCGGGGCTGCCTTGTAGGGTAAAAATCCCATTGTCAAAAATTCTTAAAAATAGAATTCTATTATGCAAAAAAGTGCGACCCACCTTGGGTGAATAATAATGCATTAAATAAATATTTGTTAATATTTATTCACCCAATTTTGGCACCCAGGCTTGTGGAAAAGTCAACAAAAGCAAAGGGGAATAAATCAATTGGAAATAGAATTCTAAAATTAAATAAATTTAATTTATTTAATGCAGCCCCTTTTGAGAAGGAATTAATACTTTTTAAAGTATTAAATGATTATATTAATTCCTATTTTCAGTGGCTATGGTCAAAGCACACTGTGAAGCTTAAGTGAAGTGAAGTGTGGATGATTAAATTGGATTAATTTAATTTATTGGATGGTTGTCCTTAAACATGCTATTTTTAAAAGAGAAAAGCATGATTTTTAATTAATTAATTGCCTTTAATTGTTAGGGCAATTATTAATTATAGAATTGTGAAGGTTATATAAGCATGGGCAGCCATATGGGTGAATTATTTAATTCACAGGTAAAGAATTGCAGCCAAGAGGAAAAGTGCGCCCCATTTGAAGAAGGATTTTGTTCAGACAAAGTGCTAACAAGGCTAAAAGCTTCTAGATTTGGCGCATGCTTTGAAGGAGGTTGATCTTTGTCTATATAATTGTTTTCACAGGTGTTACAGGAGCTCAGGTGTTGTTGAAAGGATTCATGCTCTCTTTATGTGCAAATTAAACACCATTTTTTGGGGTAGCAGGCTTGAAAAGTGCAGATTTTTACAATTAAAATTCACTCTTCATGCTCCGGTGGCCATTTTTGTCTGAATAAATTACAGGAATTCATTACAGGTGCTTTACAAAAGAAAAGGAGCTTTTATCAATGTCCAATACATTGCATATATCCTCTGAATCTAAAGAATTGTCTAGATCTGCACCAGTATTGAAGAATTCCAGTCAAATAAGAAGAAAAAGACATTCAGAAAAAGATAGACAAAGCTATGGTGAAGAAAGATGAAAAAGAAAGCACAACGGAGTTATGCATCACTTCTAAATTTGTAGATATTAGAGACACGGATCTAGGCTCGGAACCTCTTGCTAAATTGATAGACAGATCCAGAGCAGGAAATACTTCACTCATGCGTGCAGGAGAAACTTCACTCATGCGTGCAGATTAAAAGCAGTGGAATTATTCGATCTGCAACTTTTCCATCCATAGCCCAGTTGCCAGAATTTGTTATGCAGGTGCAGATCCATATCCAGATGCAGATGCAGATGCAAATCCATATGCAGATCCAGATCCAGATCTTATAGTTGCAAAATCTTCTGGCACAAAGGCTTCATCCTCTTGTTTTGAATGCAGCCCATGAAGAAGACAGTGCGTGGGAAATTCCTTCCAAGACCTTGTGCATGTGCTCTCATCTTCCAGTTGAAGCCTTCATTGAATTTTCATTCACCCTGAGTGCTTTCCAGAATTTTTAATTGCTCATATGCAATTAAAAATAAGGATGATGAGTTATCTACGGCCAACCTTGCACTGATGCATGTACAACAGAAGAACTGCAAAAGCTTCAAGGATAAAAGAGAAGACAATGCGAAGGCAAAATTCTAGCTTGCTTCCAATTCCAACTGCTTGTAATTCCAACTTGTTTCTAGATCCAGCTGCTTCCAGATCTAGTTTGAATCAGCTGCATGCAGACATGAAAAAGGATAAAGTCAGCTTTCCTCTTCCTTCTTCTTTCCTCCGACAAAGTAATTGAGCGATCAATTAAATTATACAACTTACGTGATTGGTTTAAAAGCCATTACTTGAAGAAGTCAATTACTTGGAGATAGGTGGCAGGCGTACAAAATAGAAGGTTCTATTTTCAGTTGCAAATCATACATGTCATGCAAAGAGGAATTCCAGGAAGGAGATTGCCAGCTGTTTCTTTTTCGACTTCCACATGTGCCAGTTCAACTAAAGCTTCCAACTTGTAATTGCCCCTCTACATTCTATAAGTAGAGGAAGAACCTTCGGGTTAATGATCGATCAGAATTTGTAAGCAGCAATCTTGTGTTTTAGACTTTGTGCTGAACCCCTGAGAGCAACTTGAAGCAGAGGAATACAAAGGAGCAGGTTTCCGGAGAACTTTGTGTCACGGTGTACTTTGTTTCTTGCTTTGAATCTTAGATCTCTTGATAAACTTTGTGTTATTTTAGATCTGGATCTAGAGCTGCCTTTGCTTTATAATTCTGTGTGTTCATATCTATTAAGTTTCTTCTATGTGCATGCAATTAGCTCTGCTATCTACTAATTGGGATGCACATCTTCCCCATTTCTTCTCTGTATTTCCTTTACTTCCTTCTTCTATAATTTTCCTTTCTTAAACAGCTGCTTACTTGCTGCAGAACTTCTTAGTTATGGTTCATGAACTAAGTGGTTAAAGTAAAACCCCCTGATAGATAATAACACATTTTTATTGACAAATCCGACATGGGAGTTTCACCGGTTAAATAAGGGAGATTTATCTCATTACGCCTAGGTTTGATGCTACGCAGAAAATCTAGCCAACAGATTTGGTTTGGGTCAATATGAACATTGTCCGCATGACTTACCCTTTGAAGACTTAAGGAAACCTCACAAGAAACATAGCCTCGTCTTCGAATCTTATCCTTCTACTCCATCACTTTCAGATCCTCAAGCACCAGTATCACCATTATCAAACTCAACATCCGATTTCAATTAAACTATATCTATTCCCCCAAAAATTTAATCAATACCATCACACTTAGACCACTGACTTATGAAGCTAATGGTAAGACTAAAATCATTCCCTAAACATTACCACACATGATAGAGGAAGATTCCCCTACTATCGACATTCTCAATTGTCATGACGATGATGCTATCTTAACTTACATGGGTTCTGAGGATCACTATCTTTAGAAAACCTTGCCTTCTTACACATCCACGCTTCTCAATGAATTGACCATCAATGTTAATATTGACCCATCACAAGATCCACACAGTTTCAAAATTGGCCAAGTCTTAGACTCATGTGAACTCCAAGAATTAAGCCTTTACATGGTCTTATAGTGATATGCATTGCATAGACCCTAAAATCATTATCCATACTATCATCACTATCCTGATGATAATCCCGTGAAGAAAAACTTTGTAGGATGTATCCTCGCATCGCACTATTAGTCAAAGAAGAACTTAAGCATCATATTTCTCTGACTTCATACTACCTATTGATTATCCGCAATGGGTTTGCAACATTGTTCATGTTACTAAAGCCATTAAAAATTGTGCATTTGTACCGACTTCCGAGACCTTAATCTCCTTGTCCAAAAGATGATTTTCCCTTACCGAACATTGATCAGCTTGATGATCTAACAGCAGGCCACAAGATGTTATCTCTTATGGATGGTTTCTCTAGTTACAATCAAATCCTCATCACACTAGAATATTAGCATAAGACATCCTTTATCACCCCATGGGAACCTTCTACTATATAGTAATGCCCTTTGGCCTAAAAATGTAGGAGCTACTTATCAACGCATTATGACCTACATTTTTCATGACCTCATCCACAAAATTGTAGTAGACTACGTCAATTATCTCTTAGGTAAATCAAAACACCGAAAAGACCATCTAGTTATCCTCAACGTGATTTTTACACATTTATTATAGTTCTTTCTCTTCCTTAATTCTGCTAAATTCTTATTCAAAGTTCTCATAGGAAAACTCCTCATATTTATATTGTCTATGAGGGGAATTGAAGTTGACCCCACCAAATTCAAGGCCATTATCGAAATGCCTTCACCATCTAATCTTAAATAGCTTCATAGCCTTCAAGGAAAGCTCAAATCTATCTAATGTTTCATCTCTCAATTATCAGATTGTTTCCAACCTTTCCATCATCTTCTAAGAAAAGACATCCATTTTAAGTGGGGTGATAATTGTCAACAAGCTTTTAACACTCTCAAATAGTACCTCTTATTAGTGACAGTGCTTACACTTCCACGTAAGGGGAGCCTTTCTATCTTTACATCTCTATGACTAACCATGTCTTGGGAATGCTAGCATGTCAAGATGAACAACTTAAAGAACAAGCCCTCTATTATATAAGCCACACCCTTCACGATTATGAAACTTTCTATTTTGAAGACAAAAAGTTGTGTTGTGCCTTGTACTTCACAACTTCCAAACTATGTCACTACCTTCTCAATCACAAAACCTACGTTGTCACAAACTTTAATCCACTCAAATCTATGCATTCTAAGTTGTATCACAATGATTGTATCACCAGATGGCTCATGCTCATGACTGAATTCAATCTTGAATTTATCTCTCTGAAATCCATCGAGGATCGAGGTCATTTCGAACAACTCGCGAAGCCCGCTTCCTACTAATCAACTCCCTTGTGAAAACTTCCCCAATGAATCTATCAACACTCTCTCAATTGTGACAATTCCCCTCTTAAAATGACATTTTTGTTTGATGGGTCCAAATGCAGATAAGGGGGGGTGCAAGAATAGTCATAATACCCCCTTGGGACACCCCTATTCCATTATCCTTCAAACTCAACTTCAATTGCACAAATAACATGGTGGAATACGAGGCTCTCATCATGGGACTTTAGATTTCTGCCTTCCTTGGAGTAGAAATCCTTGACATCTATGAGGACTCACAACTTGTCATCATCAAATCAAGGGGACTTATCAATGCAAAAATGAGGTCCTAACAAAATACAAAACCAACGTCAAAGACTTACTAAAACTCTTCAACCACTATGAAATCCAAACCACCCCTCTCATCTAAAAAAATTGTAGACACCATGGCTTCCCTCATGTCTCTCATTCATTTATCACCAGACGATTCCAAACTCTTCGTCATCATACACAAACTTGGATCAGCCATCTTACACCAACATTGACCTTCTCACCATCAATCACATACAAGATAGCTCATCGACACCCCGGTATGCTCAAAAATTTGACCACCTTTCCACAAGCAATATACCCTCATATATGTCCATAAATGGTAAAATATTTTCAACAACATGCATCCTTCTACATCATATTAGGAGGTATCCTTTACAAAAGAGGATTTGACGGCCTCCTCCTCTAGTGTCTTAAAAATCAAGGCTCATCTAGCTATCCAAGAATTCCATGACAACATATGTGGTGGACACTTTAACAGTTTTTTTGTTAAATAGATCCTATGCATGGGCTACTATTGGCCCATGCTTAACCAATACTATTGTGACTATGTCAATAAATGTGTCAAATGTCAACAACATTCCAATCTCACACATATCCCTAGCCACGCTCTTCAACCCGCTCAAGATATGTGGCCCTTTTCACAATGGGGCTTGACCTTATTGGCCTTATCAACCCTCGCTCATCACAACGACATAATTCCATCATCATAGTGACTGAATATTTTACAAAATGGGTGGAATCAATTCCCTTATCTCTACTAAAGTAGATAAAATCATCGACTTCATTCATCATCACATTATTTGTCGCTTTGGTATACCTCATAAAATCATCACGATAATGGTAAATCATTCAAAAATAAGAAAGTTCAAAAACTTTGTGACACTTACAACATTAAGCTTAGCTTTTCCTCTCCCTATTATCCACAAGCAAACGGCCAAGCTGAAGCATCTAATAAAACCCTCAACAAAATCCTCATGAAAAATGTTGACCAAGTTATTATAGATTGGCATCTTCAAATCCCATTTGCATTATGGGCATGTTGGACCAGATTTCAAACCCCTAAAAGTATTACGTCTTTCTCCTTAGTATACGTTCTACTCAATTCACTCTTCCTCTCGAAGTCCAAATCTCATCCTTACGTGTTTCTCTCAAATATTTCATATTTGATTAGGATTATCGTCAAGAATGCTTATCACAACTAGAATTGTTAGATGAACATCATCTAACTACCCTCGAACATATCAACATATATCAAGAATGAATCAAACTGTAGAAACAAAATCACACACATATTACTATTTTATTATGTTGTCAATATGTTGTTATATGCATGAATATTAAGTAAGAAAATTATTCACTGGTGACACTTTCTCTTGTCCATCTACGTCTTTGATTATTTTTACTATAATTGTCTTCCACATCTGTCATTTCAAGTATCCACTTCTGTTTAGGTCACATGGATCCCTATTTTCTATCTTTTCACATTTGTCATTATTTATCTCATATGACTAGCACCCACCTTGGACACTAGCACCGAGGCACTTGTGTCCATTTGGGTGCTTCTATCTTGTTTATTCTTTTACACATTTTGACATTTGTGGTCAGTCCTTTTTCACTTTTCTTATCCTTATCCCGTGTTCATAGTTGGCCTTTTGTGTCACTAGTGTCAAAATTCAAACAAGAGACTCATATATATACACAACATACACACTATTATTTTGGCTGGAAATTCAAAAGGGGCTATCACATCTACATACTATCACTACTATCAAAAGGGACTACATTTTGGGCTTGCATACATTACATAGAAGGGGAAGTGTTGAATTCCATACCACACATTTACATCAAAGCTAGCTATAGCCCATTATCTTGGCATCATTAGTGTGAGGGAAACCTAAGGACACTATTTCACACACAAGCACACAGAACTACATGGAGTCTAAAATGTAGTGCAACACTCGGTACTAAGTTCACTCATCGGGTGACCATCGGGTCACCCACTTCACATATTGCATATTTTATTCATATCTAATGTGTTTCAAGGTAGTGTAGGTAGCTAGGTTTGTTTTGTAGGTTATAGGTGTGATTGAAACCCTAACAACAAATTTAGAGAGACAAAGCAGATATTGAAGAAAAGACTCCCAAACCTAGAAAAGGAGTAGATTATGAATATTTACACAAATAGTAGTTCCCAAATCAGACACTGCACTCTAGCACCTAACACTTACTCTGTCCTCCTCATGGGCACTTCTATCCCACACAAAACAGAGTTTCAAAACTCTCGTCCAGCCATTATTGCATCATTTCTAGTCAAATCGAGTAGATACACAGTCTCGAGTACCTCCAAATTTCACAAGAACCAACTAAGTCATCTATCCCTCTCATTTTCTTAGAGTTTTACATTGTTTGAGTACTTAGCATTTGTATATTTGTTGTATATTATCATTTGTTACATTACATTATTTACTCTAAAATTAGATTTAATTCAATTTATATTAAATCATTTGGTGAACCCCACTCTTTTCAAACTCCTTTCCCTAGGATCCCAAACCCTCATGGCTAAAAAAAGGTACCCATCTCCAAAGCATGATATGACCTATATGCACATGCAACCAGTATTTTCTAATGCCGCTAAAGAATCTAATTTTGTAACCTCATGCACCTACAATCCTCAATATGATCCAAAAGTCCTCCAACAACTCCTTGACTTCCAAAATTCTCTTCTATTGGTTTCCAAACCCTAATTTTTATATAGTTTCCCTAACCAAAAATTTTACCACATGTTCTCCCTCATTTCCCATAGCCACAAATGATCCTCCATCCTCCTCTTCTTGTACTATGGAAAATGATAACATTAATATAGATTCTTTGCATGATGAGGTTCTTGCTTGTGAAAACATGGATGCTAATGACTCTACTTGATAATAAAATATAAATATGGATAATGATGTTCTTCTATTAGTCAAGTTGAATGTGAATCTATCTCTCCTACCATTCTTACTTCTAAAAATGTTTCCAATGATTTCCATGATAGATCTAATGCTAGCACTCCTACCACTTCTTTGTATGTTGATGATAATCTTGATGAAATCCTTGCTTGCAAAAATATGATGATATAGTGACTTAGATTATGATAATGATACTACACATGTTAATGATGATGTTTCTTCCATTAAAATTGTTGAATGTGAATCTACACCTCCTCTTTCTTCTACTTCTAAAGTTATTTCTAATGATGGCCATGTTGACACCAATCCTACCCCTAATACACCTCTTATTATGTCTCATGATCCTACACCTAGTACATCATAGAGCTTCCACATCCATCTCCTCCTCTCACACCTCCATCCCCTCCTTCCACATCCACTCCCCCTTCTCAGTTCCCATGATCACTCAAAATGGCAAAGATTCAACCCCTCAATGTGCCTCTCACTTCCCACAACCATCCCTTCACAAGATATCCTCTCTCTCATGCATGTTGTTGGTAATTTGTAAACCCAAGTTCATACCCTTACCCTCGAAATTTGAGATCCTATTATGCCTCCATTGACAATAATTCCCTTCCTAAAATCCCATTCCTAAGAAGATTCACAATTCCAATTTCCCCAAGGGTTTCATCATGCCTACTTTCTCATGTTTCGATGGCACAAGCAATCCCTATTTGCATCTAAAGCATTACCAATTAGCCATGGCTTCTTATTCCAATGATCATTGTTACTCAAAGCATTTTGTCATAGCCTTGTTGATCATGCTCTCCAATGGTATACTCATTTACCTAATGGATCTATTAGTACTTATTATGATATGGAGGATGCTTTTCTTAGACGTTTTATTTCTAACAATGGTCCTAAAGTTACATATGAATGCTTTCCTTCTTTGCATCAAGGAAAGAAAGAACCAATCTTAGATTACATTTTACGCTTTAATTCTTACATGCATCAGTTATTGTTTCATCCTATTGATCTAGAAATGCAATTTATCTTTTTCGTGGCTTAATTCCCCCATTAAAAGAAAAATATTATATGATACATGTGATTCATTTACTCTTTTTGCTTTATAAGTTATTGATTTAGAGAAGGACTTAATTGTATCATGTTATAACACCCCTTCTACTTCTTATATTCCTCCCTTTCCTAATAAGTCTTCTCCTCTCCCACATATTGACCATCCTCCATGGTCACCCTCTCCTCCTCCATGCAAGTCTTCCTTCCCCACCACCACATCGACATTCACCTAAGTCTTCTCCACCTCCCACTTGTGAACCATTACATTTTCACATGTTGTTAAACCACATGATGTCTTGCATACCTTACTTGATAAGTGGTTAATCCATTTACCTTCCAACCAACATCATCCCCCTCATCGATTGCACCACCATCATGACTACCCTTTTTGTAATTTTCACCACATCAATGGCCATTGTGATAATGATTTTATGCTCTCCATGATAGACTACAACAATTAGAAGATAAAGGTGTCATTTTTTTCCACTCCCGCTCTTGCGAGTGCTCTCTCTCTCTCTCTATTCCACATAAGCAAGCCTCTACCACCATTTAACTTGTCTCATTCACCTCCTCCTAAGGTTATCATTTGTCCACCTCCTAAGGTTATCATCCATCTGCATCCTTCAGTTGACCCTCCTATAGCCACATCATCTCACCCTCCACACATTGCTACTGCATCTCATTGGCTTCCTAAGCAACCTGCTTCCATACACTTCCCACCATCACACCTCCCATTATTGACACCATTTCCTCTGATATCTAATTCATGGAACCTATACACATACATGTTTGTTGTTCCACATGCTCCTATTATGCATCATAGGCCACTTCTTCACCTTTGGTAGATGATATACATTTCCATCTCATTACCCAATGATGCACTCATGTTCTTAAGGTTCATACATGACTGTTGAGGGAATTGTTACTAAAATGAACCTCATTCTCACACTGGGGGCAATTGTCTTCTTCCCCCATTTCATCTTAATCACATGATTATGAACATTATTTTACATCTTCTCATTATACAATTATCAACGCATCATTAGTTTATTCTTTCATTTTCTATGAATATCACATTACCATTTCCATTTATCCACAACATTGCACCTTATTTATACATCTCTATCTACCATATGTTATATTATTCATTATTATTCACATACAATTCCTATTTATTCCATTACTTGGTTATTCTTTCCACATTGTAACAAATTTCAACAAGTAACAATATATATAAATCAACATTCCAACAATGCATATAGAATCCAACAAACTAAGAAATCACTACCAAATGCAAATTCAAAATCATCACATACATATACAAATAATACACATCCATAAGCACATGTACATACACATACATATATTATATATATATCATCAACATCATAAGTTAAAATAAAATCATTGGGGAAAATCCCCATACATCAATACATCATATATCATCATCTATCATCCTCACTATCACTATCTACAATCGCGGAGCTCTCAAACTCAAAGCTTCAACACTAACTCTACATTGTTGATCTCGACCTTTATATCTCTCAAGTTGGCTCCGTAACATGGAAACTTATGTCGTCTACTTTGCATATCGGCCTCCATGTAACCACATATCATGAAAATATATCATGAGCTAGGCCTCCTCCTCCTACAACCTCTCTCACTCACTTTGTCTCTCTGCATGAGCCTCATCGCACTCACTCAAAAAATTGTGCATGTGGTTTCGCTATTATAGCCACCGACTCAAATAAATGGGCATGCTCACTCACAAATCGCATCCGCCCACTCTAACATCCCTCCTCCCATGAGCACATCAAGGGCACGTTTTGTGTCAACATGTGCATATATGAAGGTATCTACATATCGTGTCAATAGGCATCACTTACATCCACACAACAAATATTAGCTACTACGCATTTTTATTTATCAACTATATCAATCCATCATCAAATAATAAATAACAATGACAATACTTATGCTCTTCTCATGCAACTTATACATCATCTACCTCAAGGGTGGTGCTTAGGCCCTCAACTCCTCCAACTATCCCACGGCTCACCTGCATCTACCACCACTAGAAATAGCAACACCCATCGGTGTGTTGCCCATCACTAACTACACGCCACATTTCATCCCAAACCATCTACCTGTATAGGCCATATGGTTGGATCTGCCTCATCTGGTTGTGGATACACCAATTGTGCTCTTATCAGGCCTAGCCTCGACCCTAGTCACCTTGCAGCCCTCGTAGAATGACACCATATATATGGTTCTGGGGGCACATCTTGGGCCATGTTGAATTTTCTAGATACTCGCTCACCCTAGAACAACTCTGCTACCCTTGGGAAGTGATCCTCTAACCACATGGTGTGTCGTATGCACCACAACTCAACATCGTCCTCCACCCATCCTCCATAGTCTCTATACGATCTCCATATAATGGCCCCAAGGCCCATCTAATCTATCATCGACCTATATGTGGTCATATCCATCCTCCTATACAGTACCCACCCACCTTGCTACAAATATCTCTAGTCAAGCCCAATCAGCCCATGGCCCATTAAGTGGCCTCAATATAGCTATATGCTCATAGGCCCATACATGCAACAAAGTAGTCGCTCTTATGCCACCACCATGATCCTCCTAAGTAAATTTGTATAAGTCCCTATATAAATGGGCCACCACACACCGTGCCCATGCATATCTAGTATCGTGTTCCTCGATATTATGACAAATATCATGCATCTTGTATAAAATCTTAACTCCATTACTCTCCACACCACAGACGAAGCTAGTACCACTATAATAAACTTCCGCATGCACAATCAAACCCCTAACCTCAAAATCACGTCCAAGCTATATGTGTTCACTGTACTCGAGACCCCATAAAAATATTATAGTGTTAACCTCATCTGACTACATACATCTAATACGGCTATGATCTATACTCTCTCTCCAACAATAGGTAACCACAATATCCTATATACATCCTCTAATGTCATTGTCATCTCACTGTTGGTAACTAGAATGTACATGTATTCACACACATCTCTCACACAAAGTAGTCAATAAAGGCATATTATGGGGTATCTCCCCCAATCTAGTAATGTGCCACAGGCCAACACGGTCCAATATATCCCACTCATCATTTGACAACCCCAAACCAAGTAACATACTCAAGTGATGGCCCACCCAAAACTCCCTGGAGTGTATATCTATCTTGCACAACATAACAAAGTAACAAAATCACACTATTAACATGCCATAAATACTACAAAATCACTCATAACAGGACCTCACACTAATCAAAATACATTCATTTCACACTACATTGTTAAAATTATGTCCCTAGACAATAGCACCCACCTTAAGCTTGGACATCGGTGCATAAAAGGAAAGATAAAAGATCATTCCAAGCTATGAAGATCTCAAATGATCATAGCACACCACATTTGATAAGCTGAAAAAAATTCACCAAAATAACTTTACAAAAGAATTCGCAAACAAAGAGCAGTAATATCATATATTATTATTGAACTCAATGAAATAAAATGAGAATGGGCCTTGCTTATATAGAAAGGAATAACCATCTAAGAACCAAATCGGTTTTAGATTAAGCCATAAATCAAGGAAATAACTAGTCATCAAAGAACTAGTCATGACCATAGATTTAGGAAAGAACTAGTCATCAAGGATCTAGTCAATACCATAGATCAAGGAAATAACTATACCTAACAACTAAATAATATCTCCCTAATATCTAAATAAGATAAAATAAATATCCACACACATAAGTGGTTGAGGATAAATACAATAAAGTTAAATAAAACACCTAGGTGAACATGAGCTAAGGTAAATACCTACTCTAACACCCCCTCAAGTGAAGCTAGGGGCCCAAAATAAAAGTGGAATATCCACAGTATGAGTCCCACAACTAGGCTTGATGAGGTACTCATGTACAATAACTGGGAAAAGAGGAAACACTACAAGGTACCCAAAACTAGTAATAACAAAGTAGAGAGAGTGAAAACTGTTGTAAGGCATCCCAAGAAGTTCAGCTCAAAAACCATAAAATGCTAAAGAATTTTGGTGTGTACTATGGGCTGAATCCAGTACTAAATCATAAAACTCAAAACCAAATGACACTGGGCTTCACCAGAGTAGCTCCATACAAAGAGACTATCAATGGAGTGATGACGAAAGTGTAAAAAAACACCAAACATAATTCGATCAATTATTACAAATAGGTGTGCCACAATCCAAGAACAATAACCAAGGCAACAAGGTAAGGACACAAGATCTAAATAAATATGAGTGCCATGATCCAAGAAAAGCCAAGGTAACAAGGTAAGGACACAAAACCTGAAGAACCAGGGTCAGCACCACACCCTCCCATATTTTTGAATAGGTGGAATGACGTTAAAAATATGTATGAGTTATCATAAACAACTACTCAAACACCGACAAACTAACATTGGGATTCATCGGAATAGCTCCCCCACAAGAGAGAGTCTCAACATGCCAAAAATGTCAAAAATACAGATATGAAATATCTCAACAAACAAGAGAGATACACTACACCTGCTAAAAAAAAATGCTCAAAACAAAGAGCATTATAACGCAAAAGGTATAGAAAGTGGAGCAAGAGGTCGAATGGTGGAGGAGCCATGCCTATAGATTCCTCTCAACGAATGCCTATGTCTCCGCCACAAGTGATCAGATATCCACCCCAAATCAACACAGATGGATGAAGAAGATGTTTGCATATGACTTAGTGCAAAATGCACAATGCGTTCATGCAAAGGAACATTAGAATGTGTGTCGGGCCAATCATGTCTGGACAATGAAATCTCGGAGTTTCTTAAGCTCCGAGTGAAGGTGCATAACTCATGTGTGGTTAATGATCCTCGGAAAGAGTCGAGTGAACAAAAATAGGAGCTCTGTCAATGTGTAATCCCAATGGAGTATCTACTCGAAAACCAATGACATTGTGATAATTCCACTTAACATGTGTAATATAGAAAACAATACCCTATGAATGTCTACCAATACCTCCGCCAATGAAACCCATATAACGGAGCATGCGAGAACCGAATGCAATGGTATGTTTCTCAAAAGAGCCATGCATGTGAGCAAAAGGAGCTGATGTGGGATACTCAGAGTGTGTAACTACAATAGGCACAGATGTAGAAGAACATGCAGTAACAAGCCTAATAGGCTTAGGAGCATCAAGAGCAGAAGCAAGTTAGAAACTGATAGACCAAGGTCAGTGGGTACAAGAGCAATAGCTGCAAGTAGACTAGGAGCATGGATATGACTATCCACAATATGATGGTGATGTTGCAAGCTAGCATTTTTTTGTCGCAGGGAGTGTATTAGTGTATCCTTATCGTGAATGAGTGCTTGTAGAAGAGAATTTCGATTCTTAAGTGATCTATTTTCTTCCAAAAATTTTATAATATCTTCTTGAAGTCCAAACACTTTGGAGAAAAGCATATCATTTTCAGAATCCATGATAGATCCAAGAATGCAACACCCAAAATTTTAGAATGTCGGGCTCAACCGAAATTACGTCCACAAGTGATTACAACCCTTTAAATTTGGCACTTTATAATTGAATGCATGTAAATATTACAATGAGTAAAAGTACCTTTTACATTTGAAATATGTGTATATAAATGTCAACAATGTGTAGATCTTGAAAAAATACACAATTTCAAAAAAATCACCTAATCCGAGCTACGAATCAAAAGTTATGAGCTCTAGAAGGTTTTGTTATTAAAAATAATTTTTTAAAGCTAATTTTTTTAAAGGTACACTGACACCTAAATTTCTAGAGGGTCAAAGAGTGCATCCACATGATACACACTTACAACTAAAGGATAAAAGTCTATACCCAAAACCTAAATGTGCAGAGGGTAAATCATTACATCCGGAGGGTACATGTTTATATCCAGGTGGATAAAATAATGCATCCAGAAAGTACACGCCTTTATCTAATGGATAGAAGAATGCAACCAAAGGGTATAGATTTGCGTCCAATGGATGAAAGACTCGCATCCAAAACAAAAATATCCAAAGAGTAAAAGAATGCATCTAGAAGGTACACACTATATCAAATGGATAAAAGAATGAACCCAAAGGGTATAGATCTACATCCAATGGATAAAAGACAAGATCCAAAACAAAAATATCTAGAAAATACATGGTTATATTTTTTTGCACTGTATCAAAAATAGAGACAAACCCAAAAAAATTCTCGAAAAACTCGGAAAGTTGATATGATTTTTGTGTCAAAAAAAATTTTCTGTAAAAAGTGTGCGGTTTTTTTGGAGAAATGTGCCAAAAACCCTTTTAAAATGTCCAGATTTGACTGTCTCAAAACATGGTCGAGTTTACAATCAATTCTAGGGTTTTGGCACCTTCCAAATCCAATGGTGCACTCCATTTTGCATAAAAATGCATGCTACAGAAAATTGATAACAAATTATGAATACATGAAAACAATAAACCCTTACTTACAAAGAAAAACTTATAGATGGATGTCTACATCATCTATCACTCTAATACCATGAAAGGAACGATAAGAAGATCATTCCAACTGTGAAGATCTCAGATGATCATAGCACACCACATTTGATAAATGAAAGAAATTCACCATAATAACTTTACAAAAGAATTTGCAAACAAAGAGCAATAATATCATATATTATTATGGAACTCAATGAAATACAATGAGAATGGGCCTTGCTTATATAGGAAAGGAATATCAATCTAAGAACCAGTCAAGGTCATAGATCAAGCCATAAATCAAGGAAATAATTAGTCATCAAAGAACTAGTCAAGACCATAGATTTAGGAAAGAACTGCCATCAAGGATCTATTCAATACCATAGATCAAGGAAAGAACTATACCTAACAACTAGATAATATCTAAATAATATAAAATAAATATCCACTCACATAAATGGGTGAGGATAAATACAATAAAGGTAAATAAAGTATCTATGTGAACATGAGCTAAGGTAAATACCTACTCTAACAGCGCGCCGAGCCGCAGGTCACTAGCGTCAAGAATTGGGTGCTAGTGTCTCGAAGGACATAAACGCCATATCACGGTCGAAACACCAAAAACTACAAAAATATAATTTTTACTAAAACTGCTCAACACATGCATTTTGACATAATTATCCAAAAATAGTCACACATACCAGCTCCTCGGTTGTCTGCATGCGAAGCCACGACCATTGTCATTCTCTCAAATCTCATCAAACTAGTCGCTTTAACACGTGGCATCCTTGCAGCTCAAAGCTCCAAATCTCAATTACTCTTGGTACAAATGAAATTACTATTCACTTTTTCACTATTACTATATATAGTAATCCAAATTTACCATATACTATAGTTATTATTTGCCACTATTCTTACAACTAATACACGTTACATGGTTTCGATCATATCTTGAGCCTCGTTACTCCGTTTTTCTCCCCATTTGCGCCATCCGGATCACAATCTCCTCTAACATTGTATTATATAATTTTCACCCTTATATATTTGAATCTCACACATGTAATCATAAATACATACAAATACTTTGTCATATTATTATCTCTCCTATATTATTTCTCATTTACTATTCCAAATTTTTATAGCATTGCTTTCATCTTAGTGCTCATTTCTCCACCCTTCACCCTTTCACCGAAAGGGGGCATATAATCGAGATCATCCTATAATCCCTCTTAGGATACAACATAATTAATTGACACTCCCAATACATTACTATCACAATTTTCTCTGATCTTATTCAAACACGGTTACAATTATTCTATACGACAATCAATACTTACCATTATTTCAAATCTATCTCCCCCAAATGACCTAATTTGAGGGCAAAGCAAAACCTCTCTGTGATTAATCTTCTAAATATATATTATTCAATCAATTACTATCACTTAAATCAATCGATTGATACAATGATCACGCTTATTATCGCTCTCGATGACCTAACTTGGGAGCCACATTCAATCACTTGTAGATGACCTAACTTGGAATTCATCTAGAAATATTCAAATCAAAACACCCATTACTATAGGAGTGGGGGAAATGAGACGTCATTACCTTTCCCATACCGATCCTATGTGGGTTCTTCAATCAAGAACAAATAGGCTACAATCGGGACTAATCAAAACTAATCAAGGAAAAAAATTAGTCTTTATCCGTCTATAGTGGTAGGACCTTTTGGGAAGCATCATCGAAGGAGAGAAAAATAGACCCCTCTCCCTAACGCTCTTCCTCTGGTGGAAGGATGCCCAAATCCTGTCATTATCAACAAATCAGGTTGGGAATTGATCACTCCCTACCTCCCTCTATCTCTTTTGACAAACAATCCAACATCTCCAACAAAATCATGACTATTTCTCCAAGTTTCTCCTTACGACATATTGTTATCTCTTTTTACACCAAATGGGTCAAAACGTTGATCCATGATTCGCCAAACTACGAGGTCCTATACTCTATGCGCACTTTGCAATATGGCTTCTCCGGACTCTATACAAGTATGTTCCTTACTTCCTTTACACTACTTGAATTTCATTTAAATAGCATTAAAGAAGGGAAATTGTAGACACAAAATCATGCACATATTACTATTTTACTATGTCATTAGTATGTTGTTATATGCATGAATCTTAAGTAAGAAAAGTATTCACTGGTGACACTATCTCTTGTCCATCTACGTCTTTGATTGTTTTCTATTGTAACTCTCTTCCACATCTGTCATATGTATCCACTTCTGGTCAAGTCACAAGGATCCATGTTTGTCTGTCTTTTCACATTTTTCGTTATTTATCTCAGGACACTAGCACCCACTTGGACACTAGCGCCTAGGCGCTTGTGTCCATTTTGGGTGCTTTTGTCCTGTTTATTGTTTTTACACTTTTTGACATTTTTGGTCGGCCTTTTCACTTTCCTTATCCTTATCCCATGTACATATTCGGCCTTTTGTGTCACTGGTGTCGAAATTCAAACTAGAGACTCATATATACACAACATACACACTATTATTTTGCCTAAAATTCAAAAGGAGCTATCATATCTACATATTATCACTACCACTAAAAGGGACTACATTTTGGGATGCATACATTGCATAGGAAGGGAAAGTGTTGAATTCCATACCACACATTTACATCAAAATCTAGTTATAGCCTGTTATCTTGGCGTCATTGGCGTGAGGACAACCTAAGGATATTATTTCACACACAAGCACACAAAACTACATGGATTCTAAAATGTAGTGCAATGCTTGGTACTAAGTTCACTCATCGGGTGACCATTGGGGTCAGTCAACTTCACATATTACATATTTTATTCAGATCTAATTTTTGGTGAGCTTATACGGTAGCTAGGGTTTGTTTTGCAGTTATAGATGTGATCAAAACATAAACTACGAATTCAAAGCAACAAAGCTGATATTGAAGCGAAGAGCCTCAAACCTAGAAAAGGTGCGGATCTTGAATATTTACACAGGACACTAACACCCGAGAAATGACACTAGCACTAGGTGCTTCAGGTCCTCTTATGGGCACTACATCCCGCACATAACAAAGTTTTAGAACTCTTAGCTAGCCATTGTTGTATCCTTTCCAATCAGATCCAAGAGATACACGGTCCTAACTACCTCCAGATTGCACAAGAACCAGCTAAGTCATCTATCCCTCTCATTTTCCTAGAGTTTTGCATTGTTTGAGTACTTAGCATTCATATATTTGTTGTATATTATCATTTGTTACATTAGTTACTCTGAAATTAGATTTAATTCAATTTATATTAAATCACAAATGAGCATATAAAAAACATCTCAAACAATGTGACTTTAAAATTGGTGATCTTGTTCTCAAAGAAAACCAACATGGAAAAGAGTAAACGTGGGAAGTGTTATCTAGCAAAAGTGCACCCTTGTGACCATTGGCATATTTTTTCCTTCTCTCTCCTCACTTCTACGGATAGACAATAGAAATACCTAACGGGCTGTGGGTATCCCGAGAGTGAGGTGAATCTCCATATCTGAAGGGCTAGTTCCCTTTCAGTATATCCCTAACTAAAGCCGATGGGGGTAAGGGTTATAATTAAAGCTTGAAAATGGGGTGATACACCATGGATTGTTGGAGACTGTTGATATGGAGATGTGTACAAAATAATAAAGTGAAATACTAAATTTTCACAAACCGAGAGGGTTTTGGGTGAAATTTCAAGGAAAAGTAATTGAAAATTGTTAAGGGACGACTCACAATACATAGCTTCCAATATGCAAGAACACTAAAATTAACACATAACACCTATTACTTACAATAAGGGAAGATAACATAAGTAGATAACTTAATAAATTTGGGGAAACTACAAGAATAAACTACCTGAATGCATAATATTGCAAGTATTTCTGGAAAGGAAAAACACTTCTATTATCAATGGGCACTTGTTGGAGAAAATTCTATGCAGCAATTTGTTACATCAAATGAAATCTCTCTATGCTTGCAAAAAGCAAGAGAATATATAAGAAAAAGGAGTTGGACTTAAAGCTCAATACCTTAGTTATAACATCAGTTCAACTCTTGCATGAATAATCCATCTCTTTTAATTAAATACAACCTTCAAAACTACAAGCCAATCTTAGCATGCATGAGGTGATAAGTCAAAAATAAACTAAACTCTTTGTTAACTTTTCAAACTAATGCTGACTCTACTTTTACATGGATAAAAATATGTTTACGGGGCCCTTTTGCACCCACCTACTCTCACCTAACTCAATATTTTTTGTTTCCATGGTGTAGTGCATGAAGAGACCTTTCCAATGATATAAAATTTATCAAATTTGGACAATTTGGAAGGAAGATATGGCCCAAAACCCAAACCATCCGCACCAAAGGGAGGAAAAGGACATTTAATTGTAGATTGTTCATGTGCACATGAACTCGTGTTCCTCGACCGTTCAATTGATGTAACAAATTGTTGCAGGAATTTTCTCAAAGAAGTGCCCATTGATAATAGAAGTGTTTTCCTTTTCAAAAATACTTGCAATATTGTGCATTTAAGTAGTTTATTCTTGTGGTTTCCTGAATTTATTAAGTTATCTTGCTTATGATATCTTCCCTTATTACAAGAAATAGGTGTTGTGTGTTAATTTTAGTGTGCATGCATATTGGAAGTTGTGTATTGTGAGTCATCCCTTAACAGTTTTCAATTACTTTGCCTTGAAATTTCACCCAAAACCCTCTAGTTCGTGCAAATTTAGTATTTTTCTTTATCAGTTTGTGCACATCTCCATATCAACAGTCTCCAACAATCCATGGTGTATCACCCCATTTTCAAGATTTAATTATAACCCTTACCCCCATCAATTTTAGTTAGGGATACATTGAAAGGGAACCAACCCTTCAAATCTGGAGATTCACCTCACTCTCGAGATACCCATAGCCCATGAGGTGTTTCCATTGTCTATTTGTAGAAGTGAGGAGAGAGAAGGAAAAATATACCAATCCTCACAAGGGTACACTACGGTAGATAACATTTTTGGCCGATAGTCCCCGCACAAGTCTTTGATTCATGATGCAAAGGGTCTCGAGTGTAATGTGGGTGGGATAGAAGAAATTGGAATGCAAGGAAATAGTTCCTCACGGGAGTTAGTTCCTCACAAAACGTGTCGAGCCGCATCAAAGGAGAAGTGAGTGTTAGGATTCATATGTAGTGCAAACCGTTTGCTTGTCGGGTGAACAAAGATTCAAGAACAAGTTCCACCAGGAACTTGTTCCCCGCATCAAAGCAGAGCCAAAGAACAAAGTGTGGAGGACTATGGGCCTACGAGAACCATTCCACTTGTTCCACATTTATCCGATCCACCTACAATACATTGAACCCTTTAACTTGTGGTAAATACGAAGATGCAAGGAACACAAGGAACTTGGGAAATGTTTCGCATGGACCCCAAATATCTGCGCAATACACTAATTTTGACCCTTTTTCTTATTTTTATCCAAATATTCTAAGTGTTTTGGATATCCATGGAACTAAAGAGTTATGAAAAAGGAGGAAAAGAGCCCCAAAATAATTTCAAGTGCCCAAAACATGAAAAACACATGATCTTTCGTATTCATCACCAAGGTCCCATGAAACTACCCAAGTCTAAATTTTTGTGTAGTAGCCAATTTGCAAGGGGTACAAAATTGGATAGCATGAAGTGTTCTCCAAAATGGTTTGGACAATATATTATCACTCATAAATATGGGTCTTAGGCTCATCGTTTAGCCTCCCTTGATGGTAAACCTGAAAAGGAGCCTCTTAAAGCCATGTATTTATAGTCATTTTATTGTTAAAATATCAATTCACGAAACCTTAGGCACATTATGATCTCCATCCATCAGCCCACACATCATATCACCCTCGTGATGATTTAAAATCACTTGGTATCTTCTTGACAAAGATACCATATCATGACCTTGAATATGGGCACCACATTTCTTCTCATAGCACATTCCACATGGACAAGTTCCCTACTTATGATTAGGGAACCCCACAATCATTACTCTTCCCATCCCCTACTTTATCATATTTAACGACATGATAAGGATATACATGTAGTTTGCACATTTACTTATCCCCTTATAAGTGTTTACCCAGGGTTTCCCTCAGCTCAAAAAACAAAGTATATATGGGATGGATACAATATATATACCGGTCCCTCAAAGGACGACTATTAAAAATAAAATTATGTTAAATAAAGTTGTAGACCACTCCCTCGAAGGATGGCTACCATGAAATCAAAAATTCAATAAAATTGTAGACCACTCCCTCAAAGGATGGCTACCCAATCAAAATATACAAAAAAAGGACTTCCCACATTGATCAATCCTCATATCAAAAAGGGATTCCCGCATCGATCAGCCCTCATATCAAAATCAAAAAAGCAACCATCCTAGGAAATCTTCCCGCATTAATCATCTTTCCCATAAAATGTAGACTTCCCACATCAAACAACTTGTTCAAAATATATAATAAAGTGGGGAAAAACACAGGAACTATCAAGAAGCCCCCATTTTCCCATGCATGCTACATACAAACCTTGCCCATGTCAAAAAGGATAGATACAACTATCCCACATCTATCTATGATCCTAGTATGACTAACCATTGTGAGTCATATGTTAACATTAATTACAAGGCCACACGTGTAATATCGTACATATAACAATTTTACCATCATATGTTATATATGCCAGAGCGATGAAGGAAGCAAATATCTCACATTATGTTCTTATCCATCATATAGTGTATTAATCAAATAACAAGATCATCATTTGTCACAACTATATCCAAAACCATCAAAATTATATTATAACACATATATCTCTAATCTAAAACCATACATTTCAAATAAATGCCATAAAACATCAAAACCATAATCATAATCATCAATCACATCTCTAATCACAAACATATATCCATCACATCAAAACTATTACACAAATCAAAATATAACATAACATCAAAATCATGTGTGTGTACAACATCAACAAGGGCTTCAAAAGAGCCTCATACATCAAAGTCGGTCATATATCAAAATCTCTCAAAATAGGCCTACAAAACTACCTAGTAAATTGTAAGCATGTCAATCCTCTATGTCATCTTTGAACCATTCATCAGTCCTACAGCTTTACACATCCATCGTAAAAGTTGCACATCTTCAAAGTATGTGCTTCCTTTTTGGGATCCAAGACCCTCTTAAAATCCTAAAATTTAATCAATTTATATAGAGCATGCCTTTATTAAATCCACCTTGGCTTTTGCAACCTTTTTGGGAAACTTTTCATGCCGTTAATTCATACGTCTATAGGTCGAGAACCCATTTGTTCCCATATCATTTAACTTTCGGTCACGTAATCCCACCTTTGTCGTAACATACTTTATATCGATCTTGTGTTTCTGATACACATCATGGATTATATAGCTTCTCGGGAACCTTTTCCCATAATCACCTCCTTAACAGTCATACGTCTATAGGTCAAGAACCTATTGGTTCCCCTATCACTTGACTTCCTTGTTGCATAATCCCACCTCTATGGAAATCCATTTCATGCCCAATCTTGGGGCACCTTAAATTGAAACACACTCTTACACAAGCCTTTTCATTCATTAACTTAATCAAATATGTGACCATTTCACTTCGTGATAATGGCCCCCGATTGAGGGGGAACCACCCATCCAGTATAAACCCAACCATTTCACTCGTTTTTGTCTAGTTGCTTGTCTATTACAAACCACTTGACAAAAAGGGGAAAATGTAGACACACGTTGTTTGACACCTTACATGACCTATTCATACCCCTCACATTTTCATTCAAAACACTTAACACATTCTATGATCCTATAAATCATGTCTACACCTAGTAAAACCATACTTTACCCTTAGTAAATACTTATTTACTCATCTTAAACCTCCCAAACCACCTAAAATCCATCCTATTTTAAGCCTAATTTTCTAACCTTCCAACACCCTTAACACCTTCCTACATGTCCTTACTCACTTCCAAACCTAAAATAACCCATTTGGAAGTGGTTAAAACCACTTCCAAATGAGTTTTGCCAACGATTCTAACTAATCACTAGAAATTCTAATACAATCACGTCACTGTCTTGAACATAGATCCCCGATAATTACAAAGAAGCTCTTGCTCTTTGGATATCAAGGCAACATATCAACACTTCATCAAGTCATGTCAAAACCCTTGTAGAGTTGATTTCACTACAAGATTTTTCTACATTTTAAACATATTTGTTTCATATCATAAACAAGGTACATCCTTTCATTTTACTTTGTCTTTATTTACGCATCTATTATAAAAAAATTAATCATATACACTTGTTTTCAAAGAATAAAACTATGAGTTTTTAAGCAAGTCTTCCTTTACACAAAATCACCATCGATTTCTTGGGATCACTAATGATTTACCTAAATTGCCCACGATTCCCTTAAATCTTCAACGATCCTGTCTCAAATTCCTTTTATCACATTTTATGAATATTTCAATCATTATCATATTCTATTTTCTCCTAATATGGATGTTTCTAAGTTATTTTTCTTGTAGATGACTATACCAAGTCAAACACATATGATCATAAGTATATACGATCTTCCTATCATCTCACATCATTTGTCAGGAAAAATTTGATATCGCGCATGAGTTGAATCTCGGTGCCTTCTCTTTGACACCAAACATCAACAACATCGAAGATCAATTTGAATTCATATGCGAAGAACAAGACATTGTTGAACATGTTTGGATCGAATACTTTGAGGATTTTAAGCTTGCCTTAGCCCTTTCCTGGGCCACTTATCCCGCAGAGTGAGATATTTTTATCCCTCCTGGACGTTCAATTTGTCTTTCCATTATCTAGCTATCATATTGTATCTTTTATCATTTATAACTTGACACGTTAACACCCTTCAAGGGAAGCCCAATGGTTTCTAGGATCGGCCTTTATTGAGAAGTTTTTCATATCTTTATCTAGTATTTATCTTGTCCAATTATCTCTTTATGTGCAGGTTTCAATCATTCACTAGAAGGATTCCCATGTTTGTATTACATCCATACATCTTGACATTCTATTGTCAACACAGGTATTGTTAAACCCTACTGTCCTCTGATTTTTTGGTGATTTTTTATATAATAAATAAAATGAAATCCACCTTAAACACTCTTGGCTCGCCCACTTTGTAACTCGTCCCCCAACAACTCCAACTCATTCATGTCTTATCCTCTACTCATTTGGAGACCTATAACTCACTTTATCCCGACTCTGGATTTCCCATTTTACAACTCAACCCCTTAATGTCCCCACTCGTTTATGGCTCGGCCTCTACTTGTTTGAAGCCTTATCTCTCACCTCAACCCGACTCTGGATCACCCACTTTGAAACTCGTCTCACTAGATTTAGTTTTGGGTTCGGCCATTTTTTCACTCCCAAGAATTCTCTTAAGTGTGGGTGTTTTTATAAGTGTGAATAAAAAAACTGGTTTAAGGAAATTTCCTAACTAGTTTTTTTGTTTCATGTGTTAACACCAATAAGCTCCATTTGAGAGTTGTAAGTTGAGTTGTCCCTTCTTCCTTTTTGTGTGAGTTGTTTGCACTCACGGATACATTTTGGAGAGGAGTTGTTGAGGATTGGTTTTATCCTTGATTTGTGGAGATATCCTTATCTCCCAACATAGGTTAGCCCACCTATTTTTAAGGTGAGGATAATCTTGTGCTCAACATATTTATTTCGTTGTTCCCAATGTGGATAGAAGTGTTTTTCCTTAACAATAAAGCTTTTAGTTGTTATGTGTGTACAATCTACTGGTTTATGAATCTAATTTTGAGTTTATTTGTGTGAATTATTTCACTTTTCTCACCGCACGATTCTATAGGTTTATGCCATATGGTATCAAATGAAAATATAAAATTCTTTACCTCCAAAGACGGTTATATACCTATGTAATGATGTTGTGGTGAAGTCTCATTGGTTATAGTTGGTAGGTTAAAAATTTGAAACCTTGCACATTTGTATCCATCTCACTACACCAAGTCAACTTACATCACCTCAACTTACCACCACAACTCCCCGAGTCATCACTCCCAACTTGTCAAGTTATTCTTCTATCTCATCAAACCACTATTACATAACACCTCTTCTTAATAGGTATACTTTTTTTTTTGGGAGGATATTTTAAAGAAAATTATAATTGAAGGTATAAGGTGAAATTTTTTGCAAAGTTAATTTTTTTCTCGGGCATATTAGGATATTCATTATTGTTCTTGGGGAGTTTTATTTTTATAATCAAACATTTTAAGAAGTGTGGCCTCCTCTTTTGTTCCCACAAACATAATGGACATCCATTTATTCAAACCATTAAATTTGAAAAACTATAACGCATGGAAACTAAAAATGGAATAGTTGTTCAAATCTTGGGAGTCTCAGTAGCATGTGTTCCAAGATTTTGTACCTACCTTCACCAGTGAAAAATACAAATATGGTTATGTGTGCAAGAAAGATGAGGATTTGGGGCTCATTTCACTTAATGTTTCAAATAATCGTCGCCCCACACCTTTGTTGCCAAGTCTTCGCAAGAGGTGTGATAAAAATTTGAAATTTTATTTGGCAAGATAAATGAGTTTAAACTATTGCAACTAGAAATGGAATTGACATCATGTTCACCTTCAAATTTCCCTTCCATTGAATATTTTTGAAAAATTTAAGGAAATCAAAGTAAGTTGAAAAATAGTGGTAGAGATAAAAAATATGATGAATGTATTTTCTTGATTTTATCAAAACTGAAAGGTCATTTTCTGTATTTACATCTACTTTATTTTCCATAATGGATTCCCTAGAATAGAAGTTTAAGATGTCATCGTTTGAGGTGTTTTTTGATAGTTTATCTCATGAACAAATAACTCTTATGTCATTTGATGCCTTGCAAGCTCAAATCTGGAATTTGTCACAAATTCTCCTAAGGGTAAATAGAAACCTAAGAAGAACCCTAGACCTAAGCTTGAAGAATCTCTAAAATTATCTCTTATCATCACATAATCACCTAAAAATATTGATCCTACTAAAACTTCTAGTCCTAGTAAAGGGCAAAAAGTCTTTCAAAAATAAGGTGTATGATCCATGTCTATATTGTAGCAAGACAAATCATCTTGAGTCTAGATGTTTTGTGAGAATTGAAGCACTAGAAAAGACTATGAAATAGCATAATCTTTTAGTTCCACCTTCGTTATCATATTTCTACAATGGTAAAGGGAAATATCTATCTAATTGGGCTTCTCTCTATTAAAAGATAAGTAGGCTTTTTATTTTGGTGCCACACATCGTATAACTCATTCTGGAATTTTTTGGAGTTCAATTTCTACTAGAGCACTTCACATATTATGATGGGAAAATCTATTTTTGTTTTTGTGAGTTGGCATTGTTAACATGCTAAATGGTCTTATAAATCAAGTGCTTTATGTTCCCGAAATCTTATCAAAAAAAATTTCTACTTATCATTTTTTTCATTTTGGTGATGGGAAAATTGTTGAAGTATCACCAAGTGGTGTTGTAATTAGAGAACTGGATGACCTTAATGATATTCTAGCTACAAGAGTTGTGGATCATTCTTCTACATTGTATCTCTTTGATAAATTTGAGACAACGGTAGGATCTTCATTGATTGTCCACTCTGATTCTGTGAGTAAACTATGGCATGAGAGGTTTGGTCGCCTTAACTACAAATATTCGTAGCATATCTCATCCCATAGCATGGTAACTAGCCTTCCTAAGATTCCTTCTAATGATGGTGTTTTTATAGGTTGCATTCTTGGAAAGAAACATCAATATCCCTTTCCAAATGGACAGGCCACTAGAGAAAAAGTTCCTCTTGAGTTAGTACATAGTGACATTATGAATTTTCCTTCATAATCATTTTCTAGTGCTAAGTAAATACTAACACTCATTGATGATGTCACTAGAATAACTTGGGTGTATTTCTTTAAATATAAAAGTGATATATATGATCATTTTAAGGCTTTTAAAGCCTTTGTTGAAAATAAATAAGGTATTTCACTTAAAAATCTCCACATTTATATTGGGGAGTAAATTAGTAATGCATTTAGATATTTTTATACTTGCCATGGAATTTTTCTTCACTATATAGTGCCTTATACCCCTCGGTAGAATGATGTTACAGTAGTACAAAAATAGAACACGCCAAGGAGATGGCTAAATGCATGATTCAATCTAAGAACGTACCACCTGAGTTAGTTTGGGTCAAGCGATTACTAACTACATTCAAAAATAACTCCTCACAAATAAGTTCAAGGGATCACTCTAGAGGAAGCATGGTCATTCGAGAAACAAGATGTATCTAATTTCCAAGTTTTGGAAGCAAATCATGGGCCTTTGTTCCACGACAACAAGAAGAAATCCATGGAGAAAAATAGCACTTGAGCTTATATTCATTGGACATTGTGAACATGTGAAGGCATGCCATCTTCTTGATCTTATTACACATGAATTTTTCTATCATAGAGATGGTCATGTTGATGAAAAATACATTGTTTCGATTGATGTTTCTCCTTCTTCTCCTCTTCCTTCTCTTGTATATGACTCACGAGATATGTTTATTGATTCTAATAATGATGTGGAGAAAGCTCCGCCAACTCCACCTCCACCACCTCCTACAAAAAATACCCAAATGGATTTAATCCATTCTAGATTTGATTGGTGACTTGGTTGGTGATCCAAGTTATTCATGATGTACTGTCAACACTAAAATTTTCCTCCATAATTTCTATTTCATTAATGTATGTATTAGGAATAGGATGTTGTTAAGTATAATCAGTAGTGGCGTCGATAGAAGATAACGGTGTTGCGGGGTGCGATGCTGCCAATAATGTATAGTACGGTAATCAAAGTCAAAGTACAATAGGAATGTTGTGGTAAAAGTAAATATTTGTCGTAAGTGGTTCGCTAATGTTAAAATGTCAAAGTTAGGGTAAGGAGAGAAGTAGGGTCTACATGATTAGGAATTAGAAATATTATATTGGTAATAAGGACAAGGAGTGATGTCATAAATATTTTGTGTATTTTATTTGTAAAAATTCTAAAAAGGTGGAACCCATGTGAAATGATAAGGTTTATCTTATCTTAAAAGATAAGCTTACATATAAAGACAAGAGTTAAGGTATGGAATATGATTCGTCAGAGTAGATTTCTTATCCTATCTTAGAGATAAGGTGGATAAGCCTGAAAGTTCTATAAATAGAGAGGCCACCCCCTCATTTAGCATAGAAGGAAGTAGTGAGAAATATTGTATAAGAAAGTGTGTGAAGGAAGCCATCATTTAGAAGGTGTGTTAAAGAAGCCATTAAGAGGTGTAATTGTGAAGTTTCTCCCATAGTTATTGTTGGAAGGCAAGTGGAGTTGGTAACACTTGGAGTAATTCATGGGTGAGATTGTAACAATTTCATGTTAATAATATATTTTATAGTTGTATTTCAGATTTGTCATCGTTCTTTTATGTCATAGTCTGTGGTATTCTTGTGTTGTGTATGTTGTATTTCCAGATTACTTCCACCAAACTAAAAGTTATGCATCAGTAAATAATCATAGCACGAGGAGTTCCCGGTGGAGAATTATCATAGTGCCGGATTGGTGATGACGATTTCAAAGCTCAAACTTCTAGTAACATTGAATTTCGTTGTACTCACTCTATGCCTTTTAGAATGGCTCTACTTAGTCAATCAATTTCATCGACCCAAATACTTTTTTTGAGGAAATTGGTAAATATGAATGGGATGAAGCTATGAAAGATAAATATTCTTCTTTTTTGAAAAATAATACTTGGAAATTAGTGCCTCTTCCTAAGGGAAGAAAATTGTAAAATATAAATGGGTCTATAAGATCAAATATGCAGCTAACGGTTTCATTGACAAGTACAGGGGCTTGTCATGTTGTTAAGGGTTTTCTCAAGTTGAAGGAGTAGATTACTCTGAAAATTTTGCTCATGTGGAAAAAATGGATTATGTACGCCTTGTTCTTTCCCTTGTTGCATCTCAAAATGGCCAATATATCAAATGGACGTGAAGAGTTCCTTCTTACATGGTGATCTCCATGAGGAAATTTATATGGATAAACCTCCGAGTTTTTACGAGATAATTCTTTAGTTTGCAAGCTTCATTGATATCTTTATGGTCTTAAACAAGCTCCACGAGAATGGTATGAGAAAATGGATGTTTTTCTATTGAGTGTTGGCTTTCATCGTTGTGAGACAAATCATAATGTGTATGTTCTGAATAGTGAAGATTTGTTAATCTTGGTATTATATGTTGATGATCTAATCCTTGTTGGCAGTTCTAATTCCTTGGTTCAAGACATACAACAAAATTTGAAGGAAAACTTTGATATGATAGATTTGGGCTTGTTGCATTACTTCCTTGGTCTCCAAGTTCATCAATCTTCAGAAGGTATTTCCATTGGGAAACAAAAATATGCTACAAATCTTCTTCAAAAGTTTCACATGGCCACTTGTAAGCCTTCACCTACTCCATATCAATCAGGTATTCAATTGACTTTGTTGATTGTAAAACTAAGTTGGTTGATCCTACTTTGTTTAGACAGTTGGTAGGTAGTTTATTATATTTGACACATACTCGTCCTAATATAACTTTTGTTGTTAACCTTGTCTCTCAGTTTTCACATGAATCTTATGAGATTTATTATAAACAAGTCAAGCACATTTTGTGCTACATTCATGGGGCTTTGAGTAATGGCATTCACTATACTCCATTGGTATCTTCTACTATTGAGGGGTTCACATATTCAAATTGGGTGGATGTCATGAAACACGACAATCTACTTCAAGATTTTTATTCACCTTAGTTTAGGATCAGTTGTTTGGTCTTATAAGAAATAGATAGTTATTGTTTTATCTTCTATTGAGGTAGAATACAAAAGTGCAGTAAAAGTTGGTCAGGAAGCTCTTTGGCTTCAATAGATACTTGATGAATTTGGCTTCTCATAGGATTCTCCTACTCTGATCTAGTGTGACAATTAGAGTGTCATTGAAATTTCCAAAAATCCTATTGAGCATCAGAGGACCAAACACATTGAGATTCACATGCATTTTATTTGCAAGCTAATTCAGGATGGTGTTGTTCGTTTTTCCCACTACTACTCAAATTGTTGATATTTTTACCAAACCTCTACCCTCTCCTCATTTTCTACACTTGTAAAATTTTGGGGGTTAAATAAGTTGTACTTGGGGGATCTGAATAAGTTCTTCCTTCTTTTGTATTAGGTACCTTATTTGGAATAGTAGTTAGGACCCCTATTTTTTGTTTTTTCACTCTTAGGAATTCTCTTAATGGGGTTGTTTGTTGTAAGTGTGAACACACAAACTAGTTTAGGGATATTTCCTAACTAGTTTTTGTGCATTCACACCAATAAGCTCCATTTGGGACTTATACACTAAGTTTTCTCTTCCTCCTTTTTTTTGAGTTGTTTACACTTATGAATACATTTTGGGAAGGAGTTTTGAGGATTGGTTTCCTCCTTTATTTTTGGATATACCCTTATATCCCAACATAGTTTGTCCCGCCTATTTATAAGGTGGGGATAATCTTAATGCTTAGCTTATTTATTCAACTATTCTCGGGATGTGGGTATAAGTGAGTTTATCTTAATAATAAAAAAATTTGTTGTTGTGTGTATACAATATATGGATTATTAATCTATTTTTTAATTTATTTGTGTGCAATATTTTGTTTTTCTCGTTGTATGATCTTATAGGTTTCCTCTAAAACCAACATTTTCAATCCATGGAATCCATTTTCATTTTGTTGTCACCCTCAAAATCCCCCCCCTCCTTTTTAAGTCAAGTTCAAAAATTTTGAGCTCACGCCCTCCAAAGCCCGTGATCAAGTAAAGTTGGAAGTCCAAAAAGATAAAGAAATTCATGCTTTGAAGTTGTTTAAACTCTCCAGTCTGCACGTTTTGATAAATTTTGTTTTCCTATCTGGACGCGTGAAAATTTTATTGTTGTCCTCATTTGAATGAAATTGTCAATCTTTTTATGGCCATGGATCGTCGAACCTTGTATTTTTTTCAATCCCTTGGTTCGTGAAAGAAATTTGAAAATCAGGCACAAAATGGTGGAGTTTTCTTCTTCTCTGCATTTTTCCACAGTCGTGAATGACAAGAATTTTCTTCCCCATCAAATTTTTGCCCCATTATCCATGGGTATGTGGACATATCTAATTGGAGGCGGGTCGATGGAGCAATTTGTGTTTTGAGCCTTTTTGTAAAAAGGGCTAAAAGTCATAAAGTGACCCGCAACCCCGATCATGCTATGAGGGAAAAAGTCAAATGTTGAGCCCGCATCAAAAGAGTCAAAGTGGGGAAGCGGGTCATGGAGCGATTTGTGTTTTAGAGCCTTTTGTAAAAAGGGGCTTAAAGTCATAAAGTGACATGCAGCCCCGATCATGTTATGAGGAAAAAGTCAAATGTTGAGCCCGCATCAAAAGAGTCAAAGCGGGGAGGTGGATCATCAGGGAGATTTGAGAATTTGAGCCTTTTTCATTAAAGGGGCTTAAATTTAAAAAGTGACCCGCAGCCCACTAAACACAAGGGAAAAAGTCAAATATTAAGCCCGCATCAAGGTCAAAGCGGGAGGGGGGGAGTGGAGTAATTTGTGTTTTTGAGCCCTCATTGAAAAAAGGTAAAATTATAAAAGTGACCCGTGACTCTGTCTCCACTCAAGTGAAGCCACATGTCAAGCTTATATCAAAAGTGGAAGGGCAGACCAAAAATGTAAAAAATGCCAAATCTCTATAAAGTCGCAAAATGCAAAAGGCATCCTCCACGCCCACTCTACCAATAAATTTCTCCCATGTGGATGACTCTGTTTAAAGTTTCAAAGGCAAGATGAACGGTTCAAATTCAAAGTTACAAAACGAGTGTAATGCCCGCATTATGAAAATTCTGGTTTTTTCCGCCATTGACGTTTCTTCGCGAATCAAGAATCTGAAGGGATGCAAATGACTAAAAATATTGTAAACCGTTTCTTGCTAACAAAGAAGAAGTTGTAACCATTTCTTGAATATATTTAATGGCTTCTTCACACCATTTTCCAAGGGTGTCAATTGATCTTGTAAACTCACGAGTGCATTGTACTTAGAGAAAGCAAAGGAGATAGCCATTTTCTTCTACTTTCCTCCATTCTCAAATTTCTTCCATTCCCACATTATGTACAACTTCTATTTAAGCATCAATACAAGAAGAAGGATTTTAGCCTCTTTGATGAGGAGATTTTAGAAACTTTGAGTTCACAATCTTATCTCATCTTATTTCCATTTATAGGGTTGTTTCTTCTCATAAATGCATGTGTTAAAGTTTCTAACTAATGTGTGTAGGAATCTGATTTCCTACCTATAACATTAGTTTCCCTATCTCATTTCTCACTCCCTTTCCCACCTTCAGACAAATTATTCCCTAGCAAGAGATTTCTAGCTTTTCCATAGGGTCAGTGGAGTGCCCTCTGTTGGATCCCCGTCACCAAAAGGCCACCACAGAAATCCACCTTTTCACGTGCATGCATACACGGCAGCTGCACTGGTTAAGTAGAGGGACTTAGATTCCCAGAGCATTGGCAAGGAATTCACAAATTTGTCCACCCAAAAATTTCCTCACCAATAGTTTTTGGTGCCCACCGTGGGGTAGATTTAGTAGCATCTGACACTTGAATGCGACCGCAAGGTCAAAAATTCAAAATTCAAAAAAGAGAAAAATTTCTAGAATTTGAATGGCTATATGAGCCACATGGATTCAAATCATGGCTATTTTGGGAAACCCTCTTGTTGAAAGACCCAAATTTCTTCCACATCCAAGAAGACATTGCTTCAGATTTGAGGGAAGCTATCTGGCATAATAGACAAAGTGCCAATCACTACTTCATTGCCACGAGAATTCTAGACCTTGAAGAAGAACGTGTTGCTTTGAATTGAGAGGCAAAGACAAATTCCAACACCACAAAGAAGAGCATAGATTTTCAAGCAGCGGATAGAAGATACACCTAAAACAGAGACAAGGAGGACAAACTGATCCCATTTTTTAGGAACTTCAAAGGAGACAAGAGCTACTCAAAATCCATAGGCTTCCTTTTCAAGCAACTAGTCATGTTGGGAACCTGAGTGTTGCCAATCCTTTAGATGGTGAATTTCCATACATCAATGAGAACCTTGAAGATTTCACCGACGTAGAGACCAAGAAGAAGCTAGAGAAAGAGAAGCAAGAGCCGATGAAGAAATAAGAGCTCAACTCGAAGAAATCAAGAGACTTCAAGCCGAGGCAAATGAAAGAGCAACAAAGAAAGCCATAGCCTTAGCAAGGTTAGAAGCTAGAAAAATAGAAATAGAATGGGGATCATGATCATGAGTGAACATGATCGTGAGGCCCGTAGGCCTAATGTACCATGGGGAGGAAACACCGGTCCACTGGCTCTTGCTCAACCACTCCATGAGCTACCGAGAGGCTCAAGAAAAAAACTTCCCAAAATTTAGAGGGGATGGTTCTCAACTCCCTGAAGAGCATGTAGCAAAATTTATCACTACTTGCAGTGTGTTGGGTGTTGAGGATGAAGATGTGTCAGTCCGACTCTTTATGGAGTCACTTCAAGAGAAAGTTTTCAATGGTTCTACATGCTACCCCCAGGTCCATCACCTATTGGGAGGATATAAGAAGTGCATTCAAACATAGGTTCAAGAGCACAAAAGATTGTCAGGATCTTTTGGTCCAATTGGTACAAATGAAGAAAGAAACCTTTGAGTCAATGAGGGACTTCAGTAGCAAGATATAATAGAGTGATAAGAAGAATCCTGAAGATGTGGTGCCTCCTGAAAATAATTTTAAGAGATTCTTCATCAGCTTTTTCCATCAGAAGTAGGTTTCTTCCTTAGAAGAACCCAACCAAGAACATTAAGGGAAGCTCAAGACCATGCAATAGAAACCGATGATGATCTAATCTTGTCTGGTAAAGTGAAAGGCCCCAATGGAAAGCAAAAGGGTCAAAATTCAAACTTTGTCACCACATATCCGATGTTCCAAAAAATGGCAAATGACTTGGTTGCCTTGAAGAAGCAGCTATCTCATATCACAATGCAAAATGCTTCAAGGAAACCAAACCCTCCAGATAGGCCAAGGATTGCTCCACCTCCTCATCGGCTTGCTCTTGAAGCACCACCAGTCAATGCCATCTGATGACACCAAAGAGCCGGAGGAGGAAGCAAAATTGATGAAACTGAAGAAGAAAATATGGAAGACTATGAAAACTATCTTGAGGTCGAGGAAGTTGATATGCACAATGGCCTAATTGAGTACGTTGATGATGAAGATGAGGATGATGAAGAAGCTCCAAGTTTCTCATGTGTTTTTTTCACTCATGCACAATCCAGGAAAGGTGCTTCATCCTCAATGGTTATGGTAAAGGATAAGAAGAATAAAGAAGATTCTCCTCCAGAGGTCACACAAAATAAAATCATCAACAGAGGATCACCATTACCACCTTCTATGGAGTCAGCCAAAGAAAACCAGACTCACTGGTTGTCAGGATCATGCTACTATGCCAAGTAAGTCATCTAATTCTTCTCCCAGCTCAAAAGTTGCTAAGAATAATTCTCCTTTAAATGTTGTTCCTACAAAAACATCTAAGGTTCAATCAAAAGCTACACCCTCACCCCCTTCCAAGCCAATTACTACACCCAAAAAGGAGAATTCAACACCCAAAGTAGCAAAGCCTCTACCATGTAAATCTTCCTCCATTTCTGTAACCTCTTCCTCACTCACCATAACCCCATTTGACTTTGTGGAACATGCAAGAAAACCAAAGTCCAACTCTCAAAAATAGAATACCTACAAACACACCCTAGCCCAATTTGACAAGTTCATTAATACAGTTCATGGTGGTAACCCTGTATCCTCAAGTCCTAATTCTAAAGGCTTACTACCCACACCATCCACACCACCTTCCCAAAACATGCTAGCCCTCAATGCCTCCAAAACCAACAAGGTTGAACCTTTCTACCTGTCACTCCTCATTAAAGGCTTCCAACTAAATAATTGTATCATAGATTCCGGAGCCTCAAACAATGTGATGCCAACAAAGTTGCAAATGCTCTAGGCCTCACCTTGACCCGGTAAATGGCACCTACTACTCAATGGAATCCAAACAAGTTCCATTGGTAGGAAGAATCAAAGATGCACAGTAGCACTAGCTGATTTTCCAGACAAGAAGGTGCTCCTAACCATACTGGTAGCAGACATCCCAACATCCTTTGGTATGCTATTGAGTAGGAGTTTCTACAGAGACCTGGGTGGAGAGATAAAAATGGATTGGTCATCTACAACTATCCCAGTAAAAGTGAGATGAAGAAGTTGCTACCAATAAGAAAGATGAAGTTCATAGTATGAAAGTTTGATGATCCAAAGCAAACATTCTCTTTCAAGATTGTGGGCTAGGAAACTACTTCCTCACATCAAAAAGAGAGAACTTTCCACTTCTCATGGAGGAAGAGGAAGATCAAATTTGGACAATGGAATTTGATGGTAGTCATTCCAGTGTGGGCTCGGAGCTGGTGTAGTATTATACTCTCCTTCCAATGAGTTGTACCCATTTGCCTACAAGCTGTAATTTGATAATACAAATAACACTGCAAAGTATGAAGCACTACTCTTAGGCATGAGTGCAGCAGAGGACATGGGAATCAAGAAACTGAGATGCCGAGGTGATGCAGAGGTTGTAGTAAAGTAGGTCCACCAACAATATCAGGTGAAGAATCCAAGACTCTAGCATTACAGAAACAGAGTGTGGGACTACATTGAATCTTTTGATGCATTTTCCATTGAAGCTATTCCAAGGGAACAAAATGAAAAGGTTGATTCTCTTGTAGTGTCAGCTTCCCTAGTGACACCTCATCCTTCTTTTGGTAAAGACAAAGTGACCATTGAAATGGTATTCAAGCCTAGTGTACTAGATAATGCAAATCATTGGCAAGTCTTCAATGATGATAACCAAATTCTATCCTTTTTAGAGCAAAGGGATAATTTCAATAATCTCTTCTTCGAAGGAGGTGAAAATCCACACCGAGAAGCAGTCCCCAAAGAAGAGAAAGAAGGAATTGAAGGGATTGATGATGAGGGAGTAATCAAATTGAAAGGGAACAAAATTCCCAAAGGCCTAGTCTCTTTAGAAGACCTCTTTGACAAACATGACAGATTCATTCAAGAGAAAGAAAATCAATCTTCTCGCTGCCCAAATGATTTTGATAAAGAAAACATTAGTACCCCTGAGAGGAGCCAAGGATGGTCAATATTGGAAAATGTTTCTCTCCTAAAGAAAAAAGAAGGTTTTTTGCATTACTCAAGAAATACTCAGATGTCTTGGCCTACTCTTATGATGAACTCAAATCCTTCCAACCAAAGGAAATGCATCACTCAATTCCTTTGAAGTAGGTGTTAAGCCCTTCAGTAGAAACAAAGGCCGTACAACCCAAAGATTATTGATACCATCAAGGAGGAGGTAATGAAGATGCTTAATGCAAGGATCATCTTTCCCATCCACCATTCAACGTGGGTGGCTAACATTGTGTGCCAAATGGAAGAAGAATGGTGAAATAAGGATATGTGTAGATTTTCGCAACCTAACCAGCATCACTAAAGGACAATTATCCTCTTCCTATCATGGACCATATCCTACAAGTAGTCACTAGATCTGAAATTCTTTCATTACTTGATGGATTCTCAGGATATAATCAAATCAAAGTGGTAGAGGAGGACCGCACCAAGACAACCTTTACAACACCTTGGGGCACTTTTGCCTACAACAAAATGCCTTTTGGCCTAATCAATGCAGGAGCTACATTCCAAAGGGTGATGGATTTGGCCTTCAAATATCTGAAGCATTACATTGTCATATATCTTGATGATCTCACAATATTTTCAAAGAAGAGGGGAGATCATATCTATCACTTGGAACAGGTACTTGCAAGGTGTAGGAAACATGGCATATCACTAAATCCAAAAAGTGCATTTTTGGAGTCACAGAAGGCAATTTATTGGGGCACATTGTGAACAAACATGGAGCACACATTGATCCTGAGAGGATTAGATCCATTCAAGCATTAGCCCTACCCACAAGCAAGAAAGGAGTTCATTCATTCTTCAGAAAGGTGAACTTTCTTCATCATTTTGTGCCTGAGTTTGTTGAGTTGACGAAGCACATCACTTCCATGATGAAACCACAAGAAAACTTCAAATGGAACAATGAAGGGAAGGCAACATTCAAAGAGATCAAGAAATCCATTGCCAAGGCTCCGACTCTTGTATCTCCATATTTTAACAAAGAATTCATCATGTATTGTTATGCATCAGAACATACACTCTCTGTCATTCTCATTCAGAAAAATGATGAAGGCGTGGAAGCACCTATTGCTTTCATGAGTTGTCCTTTGAAAAAGCATGAGCTAAAATATAGCCAATTGGAGAAGCATGCCTATGCAATGGTCAAGGCTATAAAAACTTTAGGTTTTACATCCTCAATTCCCATATGGTGGTGATGGTCCCCTAGTAGTGCAATCAAGTCCATCTTGACACAACAGATCCCGAGCTAAAAGAGGAAATTGGATTGCAAAGACTCAAGAATATGACTTGGAGATTCAACCCTCCAATCTGGTAAGGGGAAATGGCTTGTGCAAGTTGATTGTTGAAGATGAAACACTCAAAGTTCAACATGGCGAAGAAAATTATGCTTGCTCAACTTGTTCAGAAGACAACCCACAAGTTCTCTTTGTCACCACTACTGATGAGTGGTATGTTGATATTGCCTATTACCTGACTTATGGAGAATGCCCCCCCCATCTTGATTACAAGCAAAGGAGAACACTCAAGTGAAGGAAGCTAAATTTGTAATCTGGAATCATGCGCTTTACAAAAGAGGCCTAGATGGTTGTTTCCTCAGGTGCATAGATAAAGAGCAACAAGAAAATTTGCTTAAAGCATACCATGACCAAGCATGTGGTGGACATTTTTCAGCAATGGTCACTGCACACAAGATCCTCCGAGGAAGGTATTATTGGCCCACCATCTTTACATACACTCAAGATTGGGTTTCTAAATGCAAAGCATGCCAACAGTTTGTTGGAAGACCACAACTCACTGCATTACCACTTAGGCCTATGGTTATTAAGAACCATTTCAACAGTGGGGGCTAGACTTCATTGGTGTTTTGAACCCTCACTCAAGCATGGGGCACACCTATGTACTCACAAAATAATAGACTACTTCACCAAATGGGTGGAAGCCATTCCGCCAAACAAGCCAACACTGAAACAATATGCAACTTCATCAAGGAGAATATCATAGTCCATTTCAGAGTGCCACAAAGATTATTAGTAGATAATGCTACCTATTTCTCTTCAAGAGAGCTGACCAAGTTTTTCTATAGCTACGAAATCTCCCTATCTCATTCTTCTGACTACTATCCACAAGGAAATAGATAGCCGAATCAAGCAACAAGAACATTATGACCATTTCCGTAAGCTTGTAAATGAGAATCAAAGGAATTGGCACAAAAGGTTGTACGATGCATTGTGGGTGGATAGGATCACTCCCAAGAAGGCAATAGGTATGTCACCATTCCAACTATTGTATGGAGTCGAAGCAAAAATTCCTCTCACGATCGAGATGCCAGCTCTCAAGCTGCTACAGGCAATAGAAGATGGTCAATACAAGGATTCCATTGACAAGAGGATCCTCTTTCTTGAGAAGCTAGGAAGAAAATAGACTCCAAGTGGTGGATCACATTAAGGAGCACCAATTGAAAGTAAAGAATATTTTTGATAAGAAGGCCAAGGCAAGAGAATTCAAAGTTGGAGACTTCATCCTACTATGGGACAAGAGAAGAGAACCAAAAGGCATCCATGGAAAGTTTGATTCATTATGGCTCGCCCATTCCAGATTCATGAAGCTTGCGGGAGAGAAACACTTTTCTTCTCTCATATTTGGATGGAATGCCACTGGAATTGCCTCGAGTGGGAAATACTTGAAATTGTATCATCAATGAAAGAGGGTTGTTCCCCCACCTTGTATCATAGGTGTGTTTCCCTTTCCGATGTGTGGTTTTTTTCCCTTCTATTATGTGTCGTGTTTTTCTTTCCCATTGTGTGCTTTGTGTGTTTCCTTCTTCTAATCTTTCTTTCTCAAAGTTGTACATGACTCTGCAAGGCCCAATGGATAAGGCATTGGTCAACGAATTACAGGGTCTAGAGATTGAGATTCTGGATTCCCATGTCATGTCTTCACTATGCTCAGTCCATGTCATGTCCCCAAGCTAGAGCCAACTTGTTGTCACCCTCAAAATCCCCCCCTCATTTTTAATTCAAATTCAAAATTTTGAGCTCACGCCCTCTAGAAGTGTTCAAGTAAAGTTAGAAGTCTAAAAAGATAGAGAAATTCATGCTTTGAAGTTGTTTAAACTCTCCAGTCTGCACATTTTGATAAATTTTCTATTTTCCATCTGGACGCATGAAAATTTTATTGTTGTCCTCATTTGAATGAAATTGTCAATATTTCTATGGCCATGGATCATCAAACCTTGTATTGTTTTCAATCCCTTGGTTTGCGAAAGAAATTTGAAAATCGGTGCAAAATGGTGGAGTTTTCTTCTTCTCTAGCATTTTTCCACAGTCGTGAATGATGGGCGTTTTCTTCCCCATCAAATTTTGCCCCATTATCCATGGGTATATGGACATATCTAATTGGAGGCGGCAGAGCAATTTTTTTTTTTGAGCCTTTTTGTAAAAAGGGCTAAAAGTCATAAAGTGACCCACAACCCCGATCATGTTATGAGGGAAAAATTCAAATGTTGAGCTTGCATCAAAAGAGTCAAAGTAGGGAAGCAGGTCGGCGGATCAAATTTGAGAATTTTTTGAGCCTTTATGTAAAAAAGGCTAAAAATCATAAAGTGACCGGCATCCCCTATCATTCTATGAGGAAAAAGTCAAATGTTGAGCCCGCATCAAAAGAGTCAAAGCGGGAGGCGGATCATCGGGGAGATTTGAGAATTTGAGCCTTTTTCATTAAAGGGGCTTAAAGTTAAAAAGTGACCCACAGCCCCACCAAACACAAGGGAAAAAGTCAAATATTAAGCCCGCATCGAAGGTCAAAGCAAGGAGGTGGGCCGTCGGAGCAATTTGTGTTTTTGAGCCTGCATTGAAAAAAGGTAAAATTATAAAAGTGACCATGACTCTGTCTCCACTCAAGTGAAGCCACGTGTCAGGATTATATCAAAAGCGGAAGGGCAAACCAAAAATGTAAAAAATGCCAAATCTCTATAAAGTCACAAAATGCAAAAGGCATCCTCCATGCCCGCTCCAGTAAATTTCTCCCATGTGGACGACTCTAGTTTAAAGTTTCAAAGGTAAGATGAACGGTTCAAATTCAAAGTTACAAAATGAGTGTAATAGATGCATTATGAAAAGTCTAGTTTTTCCCCCCATTGGTGTTTCTTCACGAATCAAGAATCTAAATGGACACGAATGATCTGAAAATATTGTAAACTATTTCTTGCTAACAAAGAAGAAGTTGTAACCATTTCTTACAAGATATTTAATGGCTTCTTCACGCCATTATACAGGGGTTGGAAATTGATCTTGTAAACTCATGAGTGCATTATACTTAGAGAAAGCAAAGGAGATAGCCATTTTCTTCTACTTTCCTCCATTCTCCAATTTCTTCCATTCCCACATTATGTACAACTCTGTTTAAGCATCAATACAAGAAGAAGGATTTTGTATCCTCTTTGATGAGGAGATTTTAGAAACTTTGAGTTTGTAATCTTATCTCGTCTTGTTGCCATTTGCAGGTTGTTTCTTCTCATAAATGCATGTGTTAAAGTTTTTAACTAATGTGTGTAGGAATCTAATTTCCTACCTACAACATTAGTTTCCCTATCTCATTTCTCACTCCCTTTCCCACCTTCAGACAAAGTATTCCCTAGCAAGAGATTGCTAGCTTTGCCGCAGGGTCAGTGGAGTGCCCCTGTTGGATCCCCGGTCAAAAGGCCACCACAAAAATCCACCTTTTCACATGCATGCATATACAACAGCTGCACCGATTAAGTAGAGGGACTTAGATTCCCAAAGCGTTGGCAAGGAATTCACAAAATTTCTTCGCCAACACATTTCCAATGTACCATGGCCCACCAAACAAATATCTCTAAATAAAGTAACTTTGTTACCTAAAAATACACCCTCCACAACCACATGGACATCTAAATCTTCTTATCCTTTAGTGGATAATCCAAGGATTTACCGTTGTATATTCAATTGATGCACCATCTTTCCCCATCAAATGTGGTTAATCAAATAAATAATATTAGCATGAGTGCCATAACGCGGATACTATTGTCATGCCTAGACATAAGGATCTTCTATAATATGCTCTAAAGTATGTGGACAGACACCCCAAATCCAACAACAAATCAAGTTTTAGTAACTACCAACCTCTATCAATAATCCTTAATCAAATAAGGTACTCAAAAGCCTCCTCCCTTTTATATTTCTCTGATCATTTGGTAGCACCTAGTTCACAAATGCATGATCGATTATGGAGAAAGAACCTCTATGATTCCAAAACAAGTTGTTGACTTTTTGGATACAAGTTTCACCATTGTGAGAAAAGGTTCCACTCAACTAGATGACACTGCAGCCAATACAGTGGGCATTGTCAAGGACTTTTTCCTTACTCTACATATTTGCCCAAGCATAGTAGTGCCTCAAGATATTGTCATGCAGGAGCATCTTGAAGAATTAAAATTTTGATGTTTTCCAAGTTTGAGTAGGTGTAGGAGAATGTGTGGTAGTTGTTAGAATGTGTTTGTAGTCATAGAATTCAAATCCATCCCTGTATTGGTGTGCTTTTAGTTTTCCCTCCCAAACTGTAAATTTGAAAATTTGAACTTGTAAAGCAAATTTGGAGGATCTTTTCAAGGTTTGATGCAATGTAAAGAGTTAGGATAGTATGTAGGAGTCTTATGAATTTGGTTCATGTGTCTAAAATGACTCTCAAGTCCTCATTTGTCATGAATTGAAACATCTTGGTCAAAGGCTCGAATGAAGACAAAAAATTGGGAAATGAAGAGTCGTGAGAGACAAAAATCCAAGTGCTACACCAATGAGAGGTATATGAAAGGTCAAGAGGTATTGGTTGATTCATTTGAAGAATTTAAAATCTCTATATATTATTTTTGTACAGATGAGGAAGTCGGAGGAGCAAGTAAGAAGCAAGTCTCAACAAGAAAGGAGGAGAAACACCTGTTTGTAAGCCATTCCAAGAAGATAGATCAATAAAGGATACTTGTTTAAGCTTATGTACATGTTGAGGAATCTAATGTATATGTTGTTTATGTGTTATTGAATGGATAAATTATTCTAAGTTTTCTCTTTTATCAATGTGTTATGACACACCTGTTTTAGACCATTTACATGCATGTACAAGTGATAAACTTGGAATAACTTCATCTAAAAGTTGATTCAATGTCTAAAATTGATAGGGGGACTTGTAGAAGGTTGGAACAGTCCTATAAAAATTTAGAAATATCTTTTAAACCTTATAAAACTCAAATTTAATCATTTTATAGCTCTCAACCTATTAAATTCTTCACATAAGGTTTCTAGAGAAAATTTACATTTCTAATAGAATGAACTAGCCAAAATTCATAAAAGTTGGTAGAAAATTGTGTTTCCTTGTGGTCTAACTAATTTCAATGGTTTTAAGAGGTTTTGGCACGTGTGATTGTCTATAAACCCTAAAACACAATCTGTAGGCCAAATTAGGCCTAGAGATAAATGAAGTTTTTGCATTTTAGAAGGAAAAGTGAACTTGTAAAGCCTAATGAGGACTATGAGAGTTGAATGGCCATAAAGGGTGTCTAAAAAAGTCTTTATTTTGTCTTGGTTTCCCCTATTATGGGTCCCACATTCAAAAATCAGTCAAAACAAGGCTAGTAGGGTCTCAAAACAATCTTCTTGTTTTAGAAAGACTAAAAAATGCATAAATTTAAAATGAATGATTAAAATGAGATGAAAATTTTTAGGCATGTTGAATAGGATTTTTATGACCTTTAAAAGTTTCTTTCAAATTTTGGAGTCACTGGAGAGAGAGTCATGATCAAAATTTGTTCAAATTGTCATGTTTGACCCCTTGCAGGCTATCATAAATATCTTTAGTTATGAATCATGTTTGAGGTGTTATTTGTTGGAAAATAATATATAATATCCCTAAATAAATAGTTGAATCATTTTTGACAAGAAATTTTGGGGAAGACCTTCAACCATACAAGATAAGTCGATGAAATTCTGATTCAGGAAACCTCTTTGTTCAGTTGGACAAACTGTCATAAACCCATCCCTATAGAAGGGTTTGTAGAAGCTCTATTTGGTTGGAAGGGTTCTAGAAGTACCCCATATCATTAGTTGAGAAGAGTTAAGTTCAAAATTTAGCAAAATACTAGTTATTGGGGTCAAACAAACTTGTCAATAAAGCATATTTGATTAGACATCCTTTTTGAGTTGGAAGAGTTAATATTAATCCTTTGGTATCATGGTGTACCCATGAGGATACTCTCAAACATGAATCAACCCCGCTTTTACATGTTAACTTCTCAAGACTATCATAATATTTTTCAAACTCAAGTTTCTCAATGATTCCTGTATGGAATGAGACCATATTCTCAAGGTTTCATATGATGACAAATTCAAAATGACTTTTAGGTCCCCTAGTGTCCATTCAATCTTCCCACAACTTTATATGAGGTCTAGAATGTCCTTGGTTTATGTCAGTCCTCTCTATACAAAAACCTCAAAAAAATGTTTTTCCATGAATTTGATCAATGAATATGAGGGCCTTTCACTAGGTTTAACCTCACTAAATTTTCAAATTGTCTAGGGCTAGTTAGGGGTACACTATGATACCAAAGGATTGATGTCAACTTTTCTAACTCACAATGGAGGGATAATTTGATATGTTTTCTTGACCCCAATAACTAGTATTATGCTAATTTTTGAACTTCACACTTTTCAACTAATGAACTAGGGTATTTATAGACCCCTTCTAACTAAATAAGAGCTTCTACAAACCCTTTTATAGGGTGTAGACACTAAATCACACACTTTAGGTACATTTCTAGGTCCTACTCACATATTACTATTCATATGATTCCTAAGCGAGAAAACTAGCAATTGACATTTGTCTTTGGCCTTTTGTCTATGTTTCATGCTTTCTTTCTGGTCTCTTACACCCCATTGCCTAGTCAATACTTTATTTTTTTATCTTTTATCACTCTAGACACTAGTGTCCAGGGTGCACCTATCCTTCTAGGTGCCTCTCACCCTTCTTTATCTTACTAGCCTCTTTTAGGTCTCTTTTATCTTTTGGGAATCTTGTTTTCTTATGGGTCAGCCTTTTAGTTGTTAATTACGAAATTTAACCAAGGGAATCATATAAATATAAAGCTATATGACCATAATAAAGGACCAAGCTCTAAGCATCTATTACTATCACCTAAGGTTGCATCCAAAGGCATTTCAAGAGCATTAAAGCATCCATCTAGCTTCATTCAAGGGACAAGGGACTGCATTTTCTACATACACGCATAGGAGGGGAAGTTAATTTTGACATCCAGACATCTATCTACATTGTTACATATAGTTAATGCTCGTTATCAAGTGCATCTTGCACAAGATCCACCTAGGGTATGATTCTTGCACGCACACACAAGATTTCCATGGAGTCTGAAATGTAGTGCAACGCTTGGTCATAAGTTCACTCAGTCAAGTGACCATTGGGGTCAATTCGATCGACTCTCCATTTGTGTCTTTTTATTTTTAGGATTTGATGTGTTTTGGGGTTTTCTAGGTGCTCTTTCTCTTTGTATTTTATAGTGTGAACACTATGCTCATCCAGATACATACAAACAACAAATGGCAAAGGTTAGCGACATAGAAGAAACTATTTTTAAGGTTTTTCGCAACCATGGGCACCTGTATAGCATCACCAAGCACCCAGTGCCCCCGACCTTATCCAAGCACCCCATCCAACTTATTCCAACAGCTTTCACAATTTTTTGGTTCATTACAACAATCTACCCTCCGGTTTTATTATTTTTCCAGCTCATCATACCTCGGGATTAAGTACAAAATCAACTAAGTATTCTATCCCTTCCTTGCACCTAGGGCTTCAATCTTATCTAGCTTATTGCTTAGGTCGATCTCTGTACTTTATTGTTTATTTATCATATGTGACGCTAAAATATCTTATGGTTTTACAAAAGCTCATTTTTCATTTGGTGAACCCATCTCATTCGAACACTCTTAGGGTCCTCATACTTGCATTTCTCATTTTCCTAGGATCCTCTCATCATGGATATTTCCATTCATGATTTTTGCTATCCAATCCTGATTGTAGAGCTAAAATCATTACTCTTTTGGCTAATACTTGCATTCCTTCTACTACCCATCCAGATGTCATATATCAATCATTCATAGACACATTTTTTCATGACACTTACTTTCCCATCTAACATAGATGATAATATTTTTTTATGAAAATGATCCTCCCCTTTATATTAGGGTTTGCATTAACAACATGGGTATCAAGCAAGTAATAATCAATAATGGATCTGAGCTCAATATTTATACTTTATCATTCATTCAAAATATTAGCCTTCCCTCGACTTATGTTAACCCAACGTCCATTTCTCTTCGTGCATATGATTCTTCTACGTGTCCATGCATAAGCACTATCACTTTACCACTCACAATTGGGCCAAAAACTATTCCTATTGTATTTTTTGTCATCGATATCCTAGTTCAATATAATTTCTTACTTGGTAGGCCATGGCTTCACGCCATGTAGGCAATGCCTTCTATAGTTCACTGGTGTGTTAAATTCTACATGAAGGCTTTGAATATACAATTGTTGTTGATCGTGACCCATTCAAATATTTTCATCTAGATCCAACCACTACGTTTCCTACTCCAACTTTCACCACTACTCTCGTTGAGGAGCAACAACCCATTGATTATCTTGTCAACTTGCCTCCACTCAAAGGAATTGTTTGTGCATTGAATACCGTTCTATCCACTTTAGCCTCTACCCCCCTTCTATAATTCTATGGTACTTTATCGTGGACTTGTCCATATATTGAACGTCATACCACCTTCCTCATCTTCTCATGAGAAACTTTCATCTGCACTTCCTCCTTTCACGTGCACTCTTTTCATGAATAAATTTTATTGGCCACATATTCCATTTGATCCTACTAGTTCTGATACTATTTGTACACGTGATAGTTTGACTCGGCTTGGTTCACACTCGATGATCTCCTACCTCCGCCTCATTCGTCTCATCTCTATCATGGTTTTTTTTGCATCAATGTTTCTTATAGCCTTTGTGTATTCCATCTATTTGTCTTTGTTGCACACACTTCTTGTAATTCTCCACTGGCACTAGGGCAATCTTGGATTGAATACATTGGTGGCACTTTAGATCCTGATCATATCGACATTTCATTCCCCATGCCCTTCGGCTATGTTTTTATTTGTAATGATTCATTTCTTGGATATTCACATAATCTCACTCATTGGTATGCACATGGTTTTCCACTACCACCTTTCACCGATGAGGAATATGTACTAGGCATGTACAACTTACGCCACAATGGATTTTTATGTGATCAACCTCACACTATCGCTTATCATGTCTCTAATGCATCTCCATTTAACTTCGACCATGATAATGATGATCTCTTAGACAATGTCATGTGATTCTTTTCTAAAACATACACTTGGGGGCATCATGCTTATTCTTCCCCCCTTATAGCATTCTCAGATGTCTTCCATTTCTACTATCACATTTTGTGCTTCGCAAGTAGGCTTTCTCATTCACCGTCCACATTCTAATACACTCCTACCCTATGACACACTCTAGTTTCATGGTTCATACTCAACTACTGAGGGTATAAATCTTAAATGAGACTCACCTCTCTCACACTCTTCACACTCTATGCTTTATTTTCTAGCACATAGTTCAAACCATTTCCCAATGACGCACTCTTGTTCTATGGTTCATTCTTGATTATCGAGGGGTATTTTATAAATGAACCTCATCTCATACTAATTTGCATCCACTCGGAGGGCATGCTGCTTCTATCACATTCACTTTTCATTTCATTCCATACACATTCACAAACATACTACATATCTTGATCACATTTATTCTTGCTTACTTATGCTTACATGTACACTTTGTTTCACATGTTAGACGGATACATTGTATGTCATTATCTTTGTTATGTACATATGCATATTCACTTGTTATCTAGTTGTGAATGGAGACTTACTACAAATTGTTACACACAAACGCATGATGATTGGCATTGTACCTCTTACCACCCCACCGACGCTCCTAGGGCATCTGTTTTTGTACATAGTACGGTTGTTATTGTTTCAATTTATACTACTTTGTATTCTTACTAGCACACTACTCTATCATTATGTACACGCTTTGACATAATTTTTATCTTGCTAACATGTTAATGGGAGCTTCATGTGAAGTATTTTCTTTGAAGGTCTATTTTCCACTTTGTGGTTGTACGATACTTTGTTTGTTACTATTTGTCAATGTATGTCATTATTTGCGGTCTTTTCCTTCTATCTTGTTTTTTCATTGCTTGTGTGTTTTTTTGTTTCACCTTGATTGTATTGCAACATTGTGAGCGATGTCCCATGTTTGAAACCCATTTTTCGTGGTCTACTTTGTCTTCTTACTTGTTAGATTACACATTGTCTTCTATATGCGTATTTGTCTTGATTACACTAACACATGTTTCCTAGCCACTTTATTTTCATGTGCCTTGGTTTCTACCATACACATTCCCTCCCCCTTTAGGGTATCAGTTTTAGATCAACGTTCGCTCCTCCTTTGGGCCGCATTCTCCTAGCAACATTGCATGCACCCCAAATGAGGGGGAGCATACATTAGGTAAATCAGTCACCCCATACAATAGTTCACAGTCAGTATAGGTCTACATAGTATAGGAACATAACAGAGATAAAGACAGTCCTCTAGAAATTAGCATGCATGTTATTTCCTTTTTCTATTTTGATTTGGATTAAACTAGATCGAAATGGATCAAACTAGAGCAAAGCAGGATCACACCATATACAGTGGTGTATAAATCATCAAGAAGCAATCAAGGATGGAGAATAACACTAGACCTTTCTCCCTAACACTCTTCTGTCATGGCGTGAGATCACCCAAAAACTTGCACTTAGCATGAGATCACTCAAAAACTCATTCTTAGCGTGAGATCGCCCAAAAACTTGTTCTTCTATAGTATCTTCGATCTCTTTTCTATCCTTCTCACTTGTCATGGATCGGTGCACATATTTCCTTTTCACATTTTTACATACTTTTACATACTTTTTTACATACTTGGATTGAATTTTTCATACACATGACTTTGACTACTCGTTTTCTCTTCTTTTTTAGGTTTGTCCTTATAAGAAGCAATAGTATCAAGCACAACACAAGAATGACAATGACAACAAGTACAACATGGTACACACATTACACTTTTCACCCCTAGGGTCACTTCCTCTTTCCTAGCTTAGCTTCCACGCTTCATTTACATCACTTCACGCTTTTTCTTATCTCCTCGGCACACTTTTGCCATCAATCTACATGGTTATCAGGTACGCATCTCTTATCTACTTTATGTTATCAAGTATTCACTCAAAAACATAAATTGGGGGAAAATATAGACACTAAATCATGCACTTTTGGTACATTTCTAGGTCCTAATCACATATTACTATTCATATGATTCCTAAATGAGAAAACTAGCAATTGACATTTATCTTTGGCCTTTTATCTGTGTTTCATTTTTTCTTTCTGGTCTATTACACCCCACTTCCCAGTCGATACTTTATTATTTTATCTTTTATCACTTTGGACACCAAAGCACCTAGACAGACACCAATGCTTAGGCTCCCCCGACCCTTCTTTATCTTATTCACCTCTTTTGGGTCTCTTTTATATTTTGGGCATCTTGTTTCTAATCGTTCGGCCTTTTAGTTGTTAATTGCGAAATTCAACCAAGGGAATCATATAAATATAAAAGCTATGTGACCATAATAAAAGACCAAGCTCTAAACATCTATTACTATCACCTAAGGTTTCATACAAGTCATTTCAAGAGCGTCAAAGCATCCATCTAGCTTCATTCAAGGGGATAAGGGACTACATTTTCTACATACACACATAGGAGGGTAGTTCATTTTGACATCCACACATATATTTACATTGCTACATCTAGTTATTGTTCGTTATCAAGTGCATCTTGCATAAGAGCCACCTAGGGCATGATTCTTGCACACACACGAGAACTACATGGAGTCTAAAATGTAGTGTAGCGTTTGGTGGTAGGTTCACTTAATCGAGTGACCGTCGGGGTCAGTCTGACTCCCCATTTGCATCTTTTTATTTTTAGGATTTGATGTGTTTTGGGTTTTTGTAGGTGTTCTTTCTCTTTGCAGGTTACAGGTGAATTCTACGCTCATCTAACGACATACAGGTGACAAACAACAAAGGTCAACGACATTGGTGCGGCAGAGAAAAAATAGTTTATGAGGTTTTTCGATCACGAGAGCCCGAGATGCAAATCACCAAGGCCCCAAGCACCCCCCGACTTGATCCAGCGCCCCAATCCATCTTGTTCTAATAGTTTAACAATTTTATGGGTTCAGTTACAACAGTCTTCCCTCTAGTTTTATCAATTTTCCATCCCGGGATCAAGTGTGAAATCATCTAAGTATTTTATCCCTTCCCTTGCACCTAGGGATTCAATTTTATCTAGCTTATTGCTTAGGTCAGATCTATACTTTATTGCTTATTTGTCATATGTGACTCTGAAATATCTTAGGGTTTTACAAAAGCTCGTTTTGTTAAATCATAAGGTTGGGTTTATGACACCCCATCCAAAACTTGATTCTAAAGAAAGAGGCTTCACCGAGAATTTCATCCGACTTTACTTATACGGTTAATGGTCTTCCCCAACATTTCTATTCACCAAACTTTTAATTATTTATCTATGGTTATTCTAAATCATTTTCTAATAAATATAACACTCTAACATGTCTCCTAACTCAAGATATTCATGACAGTCCACAAGGGGTCAAAAAGAACATTTTGACCGAGTTTTGATCATAACTATCTATACGTGCCTCTAAAATTTGAAATCAATTTTTACATATTATAAAAATTCTATTCAACATGCCTACAAAGTTTTGTATCATTTGATTCATTCATTTCAAAGTTATGCATTTTTAGTCTTTCTAAACCAAGAACATTGTTTTGAAATCCTATTAGCGCTATTTTGACATATTTTTGGATGTGGGACCCATATTATGGACAAAAATACTAACTATATACATTTTATGCACCTTTTATGGCCATTAAACTCTCCCTATTCTCCTTCGGCTCTTCAAGTTCATTTTTCCTCCTAAAATGCAAAAACTTATATTTTTCTAGGCTTAATTAGGTCTATAGACTATGTTTTTGGGTTTTGGGCCACTTACACATTTCAATGCCTCATGAAACCTAGAAAATTAGTTAGAAAACATGAAAATACACATTTCCACTAAATTTCATAAATATTTGTCAGTTTATTCTCTTGGAAATGCAAAATTTCTCTAGTAACCCTAGGTGAAGGTTTTAGTAGGCCGAGAGCTATAAAAATGGGAGAAAATGATATTTGTGAGGTTTTAAATGCTAATACTAAATATTATAGGAATTTTCCAGTTTTATACATGTCCCCTATCAATTTCAGATCTTGACTCAACTCCTAGATTAAGTTATTCCAAGTTTATCGATTGTGCAAATGCAAACAAATGGTCTAAAATAGGGTCTATCATAACAAATTGATAAAAGATAATACTTAGAAAAATTTCTCCATGTAATAACAAATCAAAAACACCTTCATTATATGCCTAAACATGTACATTATCTTCAAAAAGTTTCCTTTAATAATTTATCTTCTTGGAATGGCTTACAAACAAGTGTTTCTCCTCCTTTCTTGATAAGACTTGCTTCTTAATTGCTTCTCTAATTTCCTCCTCTGTAAAATAAACATATATATAGCTTTTAGACTCTTCATATGAATCTCCCCATGACCTTTTACCTTTCATCTACCTCTCCTTGGTGCACTACTTGGATTTTTGTCTCTCATGACTCCTCACTTTCCCAATTTTTGTCTTCATTCTAGCCTTTGACCAAGATGTTTTCATATATGAAAAATGAGGAATTGAGATTCCTTTTAGACATGTTCACCAACTTCCTAATAATCCTAAATACTCTCCTACCTCTTTATATTTCACCACATCTTGAAAATATCCTCGATTTGCCTTTACAAATTCAAATTTTCAAATTTATAGTTTTGGAGGGAAAATTGAAAACACGTCATTACAAACCTAAATTTGAATTCTATGACTACACACACATTCTACCAACTACCACAAACTCTCCTACACCTACTCACACTTGGAAAACATCAAAATTATAATCCTTTAAGATGTTCTGCATCATACTCCCGAGGGGATGAAAAATGTTCATGAGCTCCTGCTCATGAGGTCGTTAAGAGTGCATCCATACCAGCTATCCTTGCTTGTGCCCACCGAAATGGCATCTTATCTCCTTTAATGGTATTTATTGCTTCTAATATGTCTTCCAATATTTTTAACGTGTTCCTCAATTCTTCTAGGATGGCATCTCCTATTCCTCTTTCTCCTCTACTACCTCTAGGTGCTCTTCTTGGTGGCATATTGAAACTTGTTTGGTTTTGCTTCTTCATTAGTGAAATACCCTTTTTCTTAGGCTTTCTTGACAGACACCTCAAAAATTTCAACTGCTCGATACCAAATGATGCAGAGGGCTAGTCATGGGTACATCATGATACTAAAGGATTGATATCAACTCTTCCAACTCACAATGGAGGGCTAATCTGATATGCTTTCTTGACAAGTTTTCTTGACCCAAATAACTAGTCTTCTGCTAATTTTTGAACTTCACACTTCTCAAATATTTATCTATGGTATTTATAGAAACCTTTCAACTAAATAATATATTCTACAAACCCTTTTATAGGGTTTGGTTTATAACGATTCATCCAACACCTAATTTTGAACAAAGGGGTTTCCTGACTCTGAATTTTATCTGACTTTTCTTGTATGGTTGAAGGTCTTCTCAAAATTTCTCTTCACAAAAATTTAAACTATTTTTATAGGGTTATTCTATATTATTTTCCAATAAATATCACCCTCAAACATGGCTCCAATATTCATGACAACTGCAAGGGGGTCAAATAGGACAATTTGATTGAGTTTTGATCATAACTCTTTCTCCGAGTGCCTCCAAAATTTGAAAGAAATGTTTACAGGCCATAAACACCCTATTCAACATGCCTACAAATGTTTGTCTCATTTGAATCATTCATTTCAAATTTATGCATTTTTTAGTCTTTCTAAACCAAGAAGATTGTTTTCGAGACCCTATTAGCCTTGTTTTGACTTATTTTTAAATTGGGGACCCACACTATGGGTAACCAAGACTAACTAGAGACATTTTTAGATAAAAAAAAATTTCCATTCAACTCTCCTAATCCTCCTTAGGCTTTGCAAGTTCACTTTTCCTCCTAAAATACAAAAAAATAGTGTTATCTAGGCCTACAGACTGTGTTTTGGGGTTTAGAGCCACTCACACATGCCAAAACCTCCACGAAACCACTAAAATTAGCTATACCATATGAAAACACAATTTTCTACTAAAATTCATGATTTTTGGTTGCTTTTTTAATTTAAAATGTAATTTCTCACTTGAAACCCTAAGTGAGGGTTTTACCATGTTGAGTGCTAACAAAAAAGGTAAATTTTGAGTTTTATGAGGTTTCAAAGGCTACTACTAAATTTAATAGGATTGTAACTTTATACAAGTCTCGTATCAAATTCATACATTGACTCAACTCCTAGATGAAGTTATTCCAAGTTTATCACTTGTACATGCATGTAAAAGACCTAAAACAAGGTTTGTCATAACAAACTGATAAAATATTAAACTTAGAACTCCAATTAAGAACACATCAAAAACACATACATTAGATTCCTCAACATGTACACAAGATTGAACAAGTATCCTTTATTGATCTTTCTTCTTGGAATGGCTTACAACAAGTGTCTTCTCCACCTTTCTTACTAAGACTTGTTTCTCTCTTCTTACTCTCTTGCTACTCATAATTCCTTCTCTCATGTCTGACAAGCATATATAGAGATTTTAAAACCTTTAAATATATCTCCCCATGCCTCTTTACCTTTCATCTTCCTTATCTTGGCATACTCTTTGGCCTTTTGTCTCTTCATTTTCCCAATGTCATCATTATTCCTATCTTTGACCAAGATGGTCAAATTACATGACAACCGAGGACGTGACAGTCCTTCTAAACACTTTCCCCAACATCCTAATACTCTTAAGTACTATCCTACCTCTTTACATTGCACCAAAACTCAAAAATATCCTCCAAATTGCCTATACGAATTCAAATTTACAATTTTTGAGGGAAAACTAAAAACACAACATTATAAGCCTAAATTTGAATTCTATGAATAAACTCCCCTTCTACACAATACCACACACTCTCCTACAATATCACTCTTGAAAAAATTATAAATTAAATCTTTCATTATGTTCTGCATCATACTCCACATGGGCTGAAAATTACTCGTGAGTTCTACAAGAGTGCATCCAAACTTGGTTATCGATGTTTCTATCATCCATGTGGAATCCTCAATAGGGTATTACTTCTACTTGACCAAATATCTGAGATATTCATTCCCTCTTGTTTTCTTATTAGCTTGTGTGTCAAGAATAATTTCTAGCTCCTCTAGTTTTACCTTAGGCAAATCAAGTTGATCCCATTCAAGGGCTGATTCATCCTCTTTGTATGTTGTTTCTTCTATATTTTCCCCATTTATATAAGGGTAAAGGTCTACAAAATTGAATATAAGTGAGATTCCAACATGTGGTGGGAGTTCAATCCCATAGGAGTTAGTTAAAAGCTTCCTTAAGACCTTACAAGGTCCAATCTTTTCAACTTCAACTTGTACTCTCCTTTGGGAAACATTTCCTTCCTCAAGTGTGTTAGCACCAAATCACCCACTTGGAAGTTAAAACCTCTCCTCTTCAAGTATACATGTTTCTTGTATTGATTGGCATTCATCTACAACTCTTTCTTGACTTTCTCATGCATCTCTTGCATTGTTGTTGCAAAATCTTCTCCATTTGCACTTCTCCTCTCTTGTTTTCCCAAAATTTTCAACTCATACACACCTCTTGGATGGATTTCATAGACAATATGGAATGGTCTCATACTTTTGCTTATGTTTGGGGATTCATTGTAAGAAAATTCAGCTTATTCCAAAGTTTGATCGCACTACTTAGGATGATCACTTGTCAAACACCTTAGGAGATTACCTAGGCTTTTGTTTACTACTTCAATTTGGCTATCAGTGTGAGGCTGATAATATGATCTAAAACTCAAGGTGGTTTCAATATTATTCCAAATGTTCCTCCAAAATGACCAACAAACTTGGTTCCCCTATCAAAAACTATGCTTCTTGGAATACCATGGAACTTCACCACCTCCTTGAAAAACAAGTTCATAATATTGGTGGAATCTCTAACATTCTTGCAAGTTATGAAGTGATCCATATTAGAAAACATATCAACCCATACAAAGATAGATTCTTTACCTATTTGATTTCTTAACAACCCCAATAGAAATTCCATGTTTATGGCACCTCATGGCCTTCTTGGAATTGGCAAAGGCTGGCATAGACCTACATTTTGACTCTTTCCTTTGGCATATTGACAAACTATACACCTCTCCATAAATCTTTTGTCGTCTAATTTCATCACACGCCAATAAGTAGAAACTACTTAGCTGAGATAATTTCTTATCTATCCCAAAATGAGTTCCAATACTTGACACTATGCTTCTTCTTCAACAAATTATCCCTCATGGACCCTCTAGGAATGCATAACTGAGTTCCCTTGAACAACAATCCTTGAATCATATAGTCCATCCATGGGCTCATATCCATTTTTGTAGGATGTTTGCAAAATCATATCCCTCCTTGAAGCTAGGATCCTCCTCATACAGCTCCCTAAGTGACTCAAATCCTCCACTTTCAAATTGAATTTCTTGTAGTAGCAGAGATTGCCTAATTAATGCATATGTTACTTTGTTGGCCTTCCCTTTCTTATAATTGAGAACAAATGTGAAGTTCTACGGATACTCAATCCACTTGACATGTCTTTGATTCAACTTGGGTTGGTTTATTGTTATCTTTTTGATGGCTTTTGAATTAGTGCAAAACCTCTAAACCTCTAATCTCCTTCCTTCTTGGGCACTAAAATTGTTGGGACCGCAAATGAGCTGAGACTTTCTCTAATGAGGCCTTTGTCTAATAGCTCTTAGACCTATTTATTGACCTCGTCATTCTCTTATGGTGTCATTTTATAGGAAGATTTGCTTGGAAAACTTACTCTAGGGATGAAATCCATATGTTGATTGATGCTTCTGATTAGTATCGCTCCTTTGGAAATTCGTCTATAACTATATCAATATACTATGAATCCAAATTTACGGTTTGAAGGGAAAACTAAAAACACACCATTACAAGCTTAAATTTGAATTTTATGACTACACACACATTCTACCAACTACCACACACTCTCCTACACCTACTCGACTTGGAAAACATCAAAATTTCAATCCTTCAAGATGTTCCTACATCATAATGTGGTCATTAAAATTTCACCTATGTGTCATCTCGCTTTCCTATAGATTTCACCACCAACATAAGTTAATACATGTGTTTTGATTGATCACACATAATAATAAGAAATAGATATGGAACCATAGTGACTATCCATAAAGAGCTTATTTCTTAGTTTCATGTGTATTCCTTTGATCCATGACTTAAGGAAACAAGTTGCATTATTCAAGGTGAAGAGGATGAAGAAATTTCTACTCTTGATGATTCGTACAAAGAGATACCTGATGAGCAACTTGATATGTGGACACAGGGGAAAAATGGGAGTTTGATCCCTATGATATTTTTAATAGCATAGCATAAGTAAGTACTATATCTAGGAAGAAGAGAGTGTCAATGTTATGTGGGTGCTCAAAGAGGAAATTCAAGGTGTAAAATATGAAGAAAAAAACATTTGATGGCTCCAAATTCAATATCGGTGCAAGTGTCATTATGATCTCACCAAGTGAAGATAAATGATTTTACTCCCACTTGTTATAATTTAATTGCACAAACAATGTTGTAGAGTATTAATCTTTGATATAATGACTCTATATTCCACAAGGAAAGGTTTCAAGTAGTTGCAAGTGTTTAGAGACACCGAGGTGGTCATAAAACAAGTAAAATCATAGTGTCTTACCAAAATTCATTTTGGAAAGCATACAAACATTGAATGTGGGATCGCATTGAAGTATTTAATGCCTTCAACATCCAGACAGTGCCTAGAAGAGAAAATTTTGAGGCAAATAAAGCTGCTATCATTGGTTTCCAATTTGATCCTCCTAAGGACCTCATGGCAGACTATGCACAACAAGTAAATTTCCTAGTCTTCGAGAGTGACAACCAAATTTCCACTTTTATTTAGAGGGAAAAAATAATATGATAAGAGTTGCAACCGAGGTTACAACATGCCTATGATGATCAAGTGATTCAATTAAAAATGAAAAAATAAGGTACTTGTGACCTAAAAGTTATGTTCATTTATAATGATTATTACAAAGGGAAAAATAGGAACGTAGTGACCAAATATGAGGACAACTAAAAGTTTTAGATAAACCTTTACAAGTCTCTTAAGTTGGAAAGGGTATATATTCCTAATCAATAAGAAACCTTTATCAAAATATACAGAGTATGATGATATATTTTCCCAAAATTATGATGAACTCATGTACTATGATCAAGATGTCATTAAACATACCATTGATCTTGCAGTGATGTCAAACCAGTTAGGTAGAAGTAAAGGCACTCATAAATCTTAAAATTGAACCATTGATGAAGAAGGTGCTAATAAATTTTATTGAGGATAACATAATGTTTCCCATCAAACACTCTACCTTGGTGTACAACTTGGTTCTAGTAATGAATAAGAATAGAGATATATGCATGTGTAGAGACTTCAAAGACTGAACAAGGATTCCCTCAAATATCATTATCCCCGCCTTCCATGGACAAAATCTTACTGGTCCATTAGTTGGAGATGAAAGATTATCTATTTATCTAGGTCATGGTCAAGAAGGAATATCAATTCAAAATCACCTTCACCACGAAGTGGGGCACATATGAATATAAAATAATACCCTTCATATTATTTGATGTTAGAGCAACATTACGAGGCAATGGACATAACCTTCAAAGATCTCATAAACGACATCATCCCAACTTACTTGGATGATACCAAAATGTTTTAGAAGAATCCAGAGGATCATATGGATCATTTGGAGAATATATTCCAAATATGTAGAGAATTTCATATTTCCCTTAATCTCGAAATGTATATATTCATAGTTCCTAAAGGGAATATTCTTATGTGGTATCAAAATCTAGTCTTGCAATTGATCTTGATAGAGTACATGTCATCCTTTCTCTATATTTTTCACCTCATAGAAAATCACTACAAAAATTTTGAATAAATATTAATTTCATGAGAAATTTCGTTATGGACCTTATGGGAATTTTCAATCTAATCATGTGCATACTGAAGAAGGACATAATTTTCAAATGGGATCCATAAGGAAAAAAAAGTATTGAGAAGAACAATCAATCTATTTATCAAGATTAGATGTTATCAAACCTGGACTATGAGAAGGATTTCATCATCTATGCCTTTGGCACCCCTCTTATTATTGTCACAGCTTCTCACTTAGAGGAATCATCAAGAAGCACTTGAGCATCCCATTAGTTTTTCAACTCAAATGTTAAAGGATTATGAATCTAAATATATCTTGATTGAAAAGAAAACCTTCACAGATCCTCAAGACTTGAATATATTCAAGTATATCCTCTCCAAACACACAATTATAGTCTTTTTATACATTCAAATGACATATAATACATTATTAAAGGAGAGATGAATGAAAAGTGATTGGGTTAGATCACCAAGATCATGGAGTTTGACATTGAGATCATAGCTCTCAAGATGATAATAGGTAAAGCACTCAACTAACACCTTTGTGGTAACTTGGATAGCACACATAGTTTTATGTGCCCATGATGATCAGCCACCTAGTCAAGAAAAGATCCCAAATGGACTCAAAAAAAGGTAAGGAATCTCACAATTGGAGAATATCATGTTGGTTTGGATAGAACCAAAAGGAGATACTTTAGGCTCCAAACTATCCATATAATATTATCAGCATGGTTATGTTCAAAAGAAACTTGGATGATTTTTTATTGATGTACATTGATCCCAAAGATGTGGAGTATATAATGAGAGAGTTCCTTGAAGGAATCCCTAGGGTCACTTTTCTCCATGAACAACCTCAACAAAGATAATGTGGGTTGATTACTATTATCATACACTACTTGCAAACATATTCAAATAAGTAAGGAAATGTCATGAATTCCTATTTTTATTGGAAAGAAACACATATCCACATTTTGTTTACGACCCATCATGATGGACCAACATTTCTCTGATGGGAACTATTCATTGGCATAAACAATTTGCTTTCCATTGATGGCCACAAGTGGATACTCACCGCCACCGAATACTTCACTAGATGGACTGAAGTATCTCCACTCAAGGATGTCATTGAGGATGTCATCATTGACCTATTTGAAGTAATCATCACTTTGGATTTTGCATCCCTCACACAAATCATCTCTAAAAGTGTTAACACATTCATGGGAGCCAAGATTAGTGAGTTTTCTCTAAGGTATGGCATATACCTCAAGACTTCCTCCAACTACTATCCATGGGGTAATGAAATTACAAAGTCAATAAATAAGAACCTGATTAGGATCATGAAGTGCACAATTGAGAAAAATCAAAGACGATGACACATAAGGTAAAATCATTCTTGTGGGCCAAAAGGATCATTGGAAAGTGTTAAATTAACATTTATCCTTTCACATTAGTGTATGGGACCAAGGCTATGATTATCCTCTCATTGGATTTTCTCTCTTTAGAGTTGTCTCATTAGCTAAAATTGGAATATCATGACATCAAGATAGTACAATTATTACACTTTTTGAAGTCAAAGAGAAGTTTAGAGACAAAATCAAACAACAATAATAGTATGTGAAGATTTTTTTACACAAGCATGCAACCGATAAAATTTTTGAAGTTGGAAACTTATGCTAGAGTGGGATGGTGGTAGAGCCAGCACCTGTAGACATTCTAAGTTTGACACTATTTGGAGTGGCCCCTACCGGATCATCGGGTGTAAGGAAGAAAATTCCTTCAAGATTTAAAATCTCAATGAAGACGCACTATTGATCACATTTAATGGGATTTTTCTCGAACCATGTTCCTAAGTGAATTTTCCACCAAGAAGGAGAATGTTATAAGGTATAAAACAAACCAAACAAGATAAGTTTTGGGATTAAAGCTCTATGTTGGAGCCCAAATCAGTAAATTGAGGATTTGGTGAAGAGAAGGAAAAGATAGGTCGGTATATTAATTGGGATATATTCACAAATCAATTCAGAATGGAGACTAAAAAATATGAGAGGGGGATCACTTATCTACTTCTTCTAGTTCTACAAATCTAAGGGAGGAGATTCTAGCTATTATCATGTAAAATAGACTCAAATCAACTTAAATGATTTTTCTACAATGCAACCTTATGACTAAGCACCCAATTAAGTATCGTTTAAAATATAATCACACACTTGCAGTAGAAAACACATATTATAATTGTTCACTTTGCAAAAATAATCATGATATCCATAACTCATAGGATTTCCTTATAGGGGTTTGAAAAATACGAGTATACCCAACAATAATGAAGCCAAATTTATAGTAGAGAGAACTATAAGGGTGTATATAGTGGAAATGGAGATCCATGAGAGAAATATTTAGCAATCCTTGATCAAATGAGATTGATGTCACATCCCACAATTCCAGTCTGTTTAGATGATAGGATAAGTCATAAAATGCTAAATGGGTTACGAAGGCGGGATGTAAGCCTTGTCTGAAGCTAGGTATGCAGCTACACACGTGTACGTATATATTGAAAAGGATATACATATGAATGCATACTTGCATGCACAACCGTCTATGAAACAATGCTTACTTGACCAAAGCATTCATAAAACACTTAGCATTGATGACTTATTCTTGTTTGGTTTTGATGTTTGAATGTACTTACCATGTTGTGAGCGATGACTATGGTACAAGATATATTGTTTGGTTGTGGCACCTATAGTATAGTTGAATGTGCATCTTTTTTCTGTGTATTATGAGTTACTTACTTGGCTGAAAGTAATGAGTTAATACATTGATACATTGTTAGTTACTGTTGATTTAATGGCCATCTATCTTGTTGGAAATCATGATTTACAATTATGATTAACTTATACTTGGTTGTAGAGTATTATTTCGATATGTGAGATAACGTTGAATGTTGGAATACACCTTGTCATATTATGTGCATACCTCACGAAAGTATTTGTTATTGATCTTATGATTTATCTCTCTTGTTGAGGATATAAAGATCGTCGAAGGTAAAAGTACTTGTGTAAATATTTTATTAAGTGGTCATAAATGACGGTGGTTATTAAGAAACTGTAAACATCTTCTTGATACTTGTTTACGAAATGGTATTGATGTTACGACAACCATTTCTCGGTCTTAGACCTCAAGTGAACTTAATGAGGTTCGTGTTAATTCATGCAAGGCAAGTCTCTTCTTTTGGCTACCATGGTTAAATTGGAAGGGGCCATGTGAGGTTAGTTATTTTTATGATCTTCAAACCCACCTTTGTTTATTATTATTATGGTTATTTTAATGATCTTTGAACCCACCTTTGTTTATTATTATTATGGTTATTTTTGTTCTAGCACAAAAGCTTTGGCCTTATAGATGGAAAATGGTAAAGGTTAAGACAATGGTCTTAAACCAAATCATGCAAATATGGCAACCGATTAAGTGGGCTATTATGTTTAATCGTTGGAATGAATGATCCTTTGACCGATCGTAACCCACATTTTAGCACATGAGGCTGATATGGTCATTAACCATGCCTAAGTGGCATTTTATTACTAAAATGATCGAGAGGCATGAGTTTATAATGTTGTCATGGTCTTCGACCATATCTTGTAATTGATATTGTTTATTTTTATGGTCAAATCGACCCTACTCCATTTACGGTATAATATAAAAGGATTGGCCTTTGTCTTAATGTTATTCTTTGAGCGAACCGACCTTGTCATGCATAGAATTGAAGGGTTGTTGATTAGATTATTTATCTGGTTGAAAAACCGCCATCAAAGACTAAAAAGTTATGAGTGGTTGTTAAATAGATCTTGGACCGCTTGAGAAATTATCCATTGCCAAAATTGGAGAGAAATGTTGAAATTAACGGTGGAGGTAGTTGTGAATAGCCAATATGTGACACCCTAGGAATTAAATGCATTTATGACTTCTTGAAAAATGTAAAGTTTCCCAAGGAAGGAAAGGGCATGCAACTAGGTTTCATTTTGTAATTTCTAGTTTTTATTAAGCTCTCTCATGTGATCCATGAATAAAGGCTTAGCAACTAATTACAAACATTACATTCCACATCTTCATTTAAGGAACTGTGCATGCGTGAGTGATGAGATTTTCATTGTTTTGGATGTCATTTTTGGGTAAATAATTTGTCATCTTTATTGAGAAGGATGGGGATTTCTTTTACGGATATTGTTAAAAGGAAGTGAGGAATTCTTGTTGCTTGTTCATTTTGATCTCTAGACCTGTGGAAAGGATTATGGAAGGAACTTTCGTGGGTTATCGAGACATGGTTACATTCTTTCCTATCTATCTTTTTCATATGAACTAGTAGAATATTTTATGGGTGGTTTTAATGGTAGTTGAAGTTATTTGTGGTTCACATGGTGGTCGATATGAGCATTGAATTTGGGTGTTCCTTTTGATGTGTTTTTAAAAATGGGTGATGGTGGAAGTTTGTTGACCCATGGCCCGATTATGTCATCAACATGTGTCTTTATTTGCTAAATATTGCTCTCGAAATGTGAAATAGATGTTTGTGTTTTTGGTCCTTCTTGGGTTGAAACTCACGCTTGTCATTTTGTTTTCAATCGAACCCGGTTTACACTTTGGTGGATTTTGAATCATTTCTTTGTTTCGTTTTCTTATTGGTTAAAGAAATTAAAACATGACATTTTTCTTATTTATGCCCCATAAGGGTATTTCGATCACCTCTCGTAGTTGGGTTCATGGGAGTTTGCATATTGATGTGAGATTGATTTTTGGTTGTGAACTTGTGAGTATGGAAGATGGTTTTTACAAACGGTACTCACTCTTGGACCTAGACACTTGTGTCTCAAGGTAAATCGGGCTTTTGGAAAAACAGGTTAAAGTTCCAAAATTCGTACACTGAATGAATCTTGTTTAAAGCTCTATGTGAGCCCAAATGTACCTGTCACCACTAGTATAAGTCAATGATTTCCCTTTCATTCAGTGATGGGACTTGGTTATAACCTACCTTACTATTTTCAGTGATTTCTAGTCGTGACTTCTCCATCTCTAGTAAAGGTGTTCTTTTAAGGGAATTTTTGTCCATATTTTATTCAATCTCATTCCAAAAGATATAGGTTGCGGGTTCTCTTTGGATATGGAATAGGGGTTTGGGTAAAATATGCTAGGTAGTCTTGTGCTGAGTAGATTTGTTTTAATCATGTAATCGTTAACATAATAATTACCGGTTAGATGTTTTCTTGCAAATTGTAATCGTCTACTTTTGTGGAACTAGGGAGTGTTGGGAATAATTTTGCTTATTTACTATGAGTGTAATATTATTGGATTGTTGGTTGATGTTGCCTATATCCTCGGTAGGATTTTTCTTTTTTAGTTGATAAAATTTTTGCTATGTGATTTTATATAGTAAAAGAAATATGTGTAAGGACATTATGGACATAGATAATAATTAGCTTGGCAAGAAACTCTTGATAAGAAATTATGCCATGTAAATGTTATGAAAACTTGGTTTTGAAGGAAAAATCTTGTCGTCTTTCTTATATGTATCATCATGTAAGTTGTTGAATGAATATGGTACATTTTATACATTAGTCTTACTTTATTGATGGTGGGAAGTAAAAGGTTTGTTATATGTGACATGTGCTTAAGTTATAATTCTATGATTGGTTATCATAACTTTGAAATGTAATTAAGTCGCCAACGAAAGGAACTCGTTAATATCTTTTTGTCACCATAGTGAGTTTATATGTTATTTTTAATGGATACATGATTTGTTACCATTAAATCGAGTCGATTAATATTCTATTACTTCGTAATGAAGTAGTTAAGTCGTGAAAGTGTAACCCATGCCGAGTTCGGTTGGAATTGACCATGTACAATGGAATTTTATCATGAAACTTGTTAGCTTTACTGAGGTTGAAAAGTAATGTGAAAAGAAATAAAAGATTGTTTACGATAAACCGACTTGACATTGATTTAATTGTAAAATATCATGAATGTATTGTATTTAATTGACATTGATTTGTTTAAGGATTATCATTAACGTACTTGTAATTTTAAAAGTGAAAGGAATTACTTCATGTGATGCATGAAAGGCAATTAGGGCTTGTTATATTGTATTATTATTTAAAACGTCCATACATACTATAAAACGGTTTTGACCTCCATTTCATATATATATATATATATATATATATATATATATATATATATATATATATATATATATATATATATATATATTGTTGTTTTGACAACGTACCTTGATTTTATAAAGTGTTATGCTTTGCCAAAATTACGGCAAAAATATGATTGTAAGATTACAAGTACAATTTGATGTTGATAGTTATCATTATGATTTGATTATTGTTGTATGTTATGACAAAGCAACAATATTGTTAAATATAATTGCAAGTCATTTAATAAGATAACAACATGTTTAACTATACCTTAAAAGTTATATGAACATTTTTAATCACATGTTTAATGTTTAATCGTAAGGAAATTTGGAAACCTATTATCGCATTAATATGAAAGAGATATTCATGACAAATGATATCTCGTTGTAAGTATTGATCGTTAATAAATGACACATACAAATATAAGTGTACCTTTACGATCATTAATATAACTTTGAATTAATCAAGATTGAAATTATGTTTCGCCAAGCATTTTGACAATATCCTAACCGAGCCAACTTGAGATGGCTATGGGAAGGGTGAGAGGGCGTGATGATGCATGTCATCCCATATCCATGAACCTTTCCCATAGGTATTCCAAGAAGGCTCAAACATTGTAATGTCGTAGGGCTTTGCGGGTCATAATTGCAACAAGTTATTAAACTAAAATGGTTAAGTATTAACTTAATAACTTGAGAACGAAAAAAATCCCAATATTATGAATGAGAAAGTTGTGGATAGGTTTCATGTGTCTTGTGTGCAGCCATGAAACTAGGCTAGCTAGCGTAATGCCCTAAACTATGGCCATAGTATTGCAAGTGACTGATTGTATTGTTCAATCACCATTTCTTCTTTTAAAATGTGTTGTGCATGGGAGGTTACACTAGGAAGATACACATAGTTCTCTATACCTTTAAAAAGGTTTAACCAAATAATATATTGGGTATATTGGCTCGTAGAGCATTGAATGAGGATCGGGTAGATCTATAAACCCTTGTAGTTGCACATGGTTATCATAGCTTGTCTGGTTGGATTCTAAACATTAATTAATGTTGGATTAATTTTTGTAAGTTATTAATCATTGAAGGCATCAAGATAATTAAATGGATCAGTGTGAAATAACTTAAGGGATTTATAACTCATGTATGCTGGAATTTAATGGTTGCGTGTTAAATTCATTGAAGGCATTAACTGTAATTAATGAGTTGATAAAAAATCCCTAATTCTGATGAAGTAAAAAGAGGTGTTACAAGTGATCATTCGACTTCAACTAGTGACTTCATCCATTGGGCTAAACTTATAAAGTTTTATCAAAGGATTCAAGAAATAACCATGAGAGTTGCACAAATTTATATAATTAATACAAACCCCCACAAAGCAAACAAATATTTAACCTCTTACACATGAATCAATTACTTATCATATTCTTGTAATTAAAAGCCCAAAATATACTAAATGAAATGTTTAATCGGTCAAATGAAACTATAACTCCACAAGGATTTCATAACTTTGAGTTTCATGATTACACATCAAACATTGACACATTTCCACAAAATGGATGATCTAATGACCAGAGTTATTACATATTTGACTCTAGTGGCATCTTCATTATTAATCAACTATCTCATTTATGATTCAATTAAGCATACATGGTTACTCTCCCAAAATTGAATTATAATATCCTTGAGTTTTGAAAATTATTCATGACACAAAACCAAAATAGAGCTAAACTCTAACCTATATACCTAAGCAATTGAAGGGGGTTGATAAATCCTAGCCAAAATGGAAATACAAGAGATGGAGTCAAATCTGGAAAGTTGTGAGATGAATTTATGAAGAGAATGCTTCATATATTTATACACATTTGTGTAACCTTTCATAATTGGAAATGGATGGAATTTTGGATCTGGGAAGAACCAATGAGGAAGAAGGAATGAGCAAGAATAAATTACTCAAGTAGCTCCACTAGAGATTAAACGACAATGGAATCCTAATTATAGTTTATAGTACATCCACCCCCAAATCGATACTAACATATAGCCCTCTAAACAAGATTTCCAATGCATCTAATATTTATTCAATTCAAGTTCTCTATAAAAGTTATGATCACAAAACCACCACTCTATAATTTAGCCCACACAACTGAATTTAGGGGAAAATTAATTTTACAACTATGGTACATTTTCCTCTTTTCTCATTTTTCCACTTAGTACAACTTTGTTATTGACTACTAAGAGCTACGTGGCAAGCTCTAGTTCATTTTCTCAAAAGGCTCTTCATGTTTATGGAGAAATCCTTGTATACATCCACAAAGGCTCTTATCTTGTGACACGGGTCATCATCTAGGAGTCTTGGATCACATCAAATGTTCTCCCCTTCCTTATGTATCCCTATCCTCATAGGCTACAAGCTTCTTTGGATTGTTCCATGTGGTGCAATCAAGTGTTCTTCATAGACCTTCACATTCCTCACCAACATTTCTCTTTTTTTCCTTATATGTCCTCTTAGCTTGGAGTCTCCTAGATTGTGCCACATGGTGCAATCATGGGGATTTTCCTAATGGATTCCACGGCCTTGTTTCACTTCATTTATACATGATCCTATTTGTAATATCCCCTTGTGGGATATTAATTAATTATTATTAATCTACTTACAAAAGAAGCAAAATTAGAAGAGAAACCCTTCTAGGTTCACCTCAACTAACCCAGTGTTGGCTTCAAATAACCCAAATGGGGTTGGAGTGAGCCAAGGTAAGGGTTCAATAGGCTATCTAGTTGGAATTTGCACTCCTTTAACCAATAAATTTGCAAAAGTAGAAAAATAAATTAATATGCCTGAAACAAGTTGAAAATGACTGCAAACTTTAAAAATTAATATCTCCCTCAATATTTATCCTTTTTGAATGAAATAAATTGCAAAAGGAAGATAAAATTATGCACTTTCCAATGAACTAACAATCTAAATTTTTTGATCACAAAACCCACTCAAAACAGCCCCCGAAACTGCAGTTCAAGTCGCTAGGGTTAGGGAAAATTATAAAATTGATTCCAGCTCAAACATACACCTCTCCACACTCAAAATTATCACTTTCAGATCTGCATTAATAGATCTGTAACAACAGATTGAAAAAGACTTCAAACCCTTCCAAAATATGATAGAAAATCACATAACCTAGTCGATTTATTTATCATAAATTCCAGCAAGGTTAGCAGCTCCAAATATCATGAAACAAGTGCATTTGCAATAGAATAATAAGCAAGAACAATTCAAATTTTATCCTTGCAAAAATACCACTCGAAACACCATAAATCTCCCTCCAAAATCGATTTATATAATGACAAAACCGAAGCAATTTCCAGAATTTATTGATCAAGTAGTGGCCCAAAAACTCTCCAAATAACCTCACAAGCTCTCACAATAATGGCGACTTTACTTAGATTGAATAGAAATGCAAATAACTCATCAACTCAAGCTCAAAGGGCATACACACTTCACTCAAAGGTGGTGTTGAAGAACACCTTTTGTTTTAGATCATTAGTGGGCATACATCCCTTCTTCAAACATGAAGATGAGTTTAATAAACCGTCAACCTATGAAAAAGGAGTACTCACATCTTCTTCTTTATATTGTATGCATTGCACATCCTCCAAAGTTCTCTCTCCATCTTTGGCACCAAAAGCTAAGAGGGAATATCATTTTAAAAAGTGTTTGAAAATCACACTCAAAGCAAATATTAAATGCATAGGGAATTTAAATTAAAAGATGCCCATATGAATCGACCCATGCTTAGAAATAATCAATTTATTCCAAATATTAATTATTAAATGATCCCAGAAAATGCGACTTGCTTGGTAACTTGATTTACCTCTAAAAACAAATATTTATAATCCCAAGGAAATCGATTTTCCCTCTTATAATTGATTTGCACAAAAATATATTTGATTTCTTTTAACTCACATGTGCAAATCGATTTTTTCCTTATTTTAATTTTTATTTGAAAAGGGGACATTACACTATTACATTAGATTGTGACATGTGTCACCTTCACGGAGCACCAAGTCATGAGGATGTCACCAACTTTCTTTTGTCTCTACAATCGTGAGTCTACAAAACTGCACCTCTTGGCGAAATTTTATAACCATGAGACAAAAAAATCCTTTAAACCATTCCCTAACTTTTCCTATAGATTTTTCAACTCTTCCTCTTCATGTTAACTTTACTCGAAAGATATTCTTTTGTCTCATAAAGACTTTTTTCACTCCATTAAAGTATGAAAGTATTTTATTATATAAACATATATCTCACTCTTTTCCTAGCTTATGTACATGGTCATGGCTTTAAACGTATCTCTATATGTGGATCGGCCCACAAAATGCTATTCCAATATGCGAAGGTCTCCAAAGATTTACCATTCACCCCACGGCCTATGGAAAAATGTGGAAAGGAAATCCCACACTTACACGCTAAGTTTAAAGCCACAAAATGTTGTGCGGTTCTTCTCAAGCCATGAAACACTATGAAATACCACTCGAGTTGTGCAACCTCGTCTCATGTTGTGATTCTTTTTCCCATGCGGGAATCAAATTTGAAGGGTTGGTCTAAATTTTATTGTGAAGAGTAAATATTGGACTACTTAGCCCTTTGATGATGAAAAAGCAGTATGAATATTTTACACTTCATATGACAAGAATAAATCACACATCATAAAAATTAAGAATAATTTTTTAAATCATTTTGCACCTTAAATAAAAGGGAAAATTCAATAATCCAAACAAAATGACCCCTCAATCATAATGGTGTAAAATTAAGTTGCATTTAAATTGGTAAAATAATCAAATTATGATGTAAAGAAAGCCCAAATTTGTAATATTATAATTTCCTAAAAATCATCATAACTAAAATAATCATTAAATAAATAAAAATAATAATAATAATAAATAAATAAATACATAAACAAACAATTGAAATGAGACAAGAAGACACACATATCAATAAACACATAAATACCATCAAATTGTGTGTGGGACACTAGGATCTCTTATCAAAATCATTAAGAAAACTTGTAAATAATAAAATAAATAACTTTAACTTCTACTTGGATTTTAGTGCTAAAATTAAAATCCATTTGGATTCTTACCACTTTAATAAAAAAATCCATTCGTATTTTAACCACTAAAACTAAAATGTTATCACCGAATCACGAAGACAAATCGATTTGCACAAGTATGTGTGCTTGAGCTCATGGTGCAATTGGGTAACATGGGTACTATCTCCAAGTTGTGGGACTTGCTACTTGAGATATACCTCCAAAGAAAGTTGGCTCTTCTTCCTAATCCTAGTACAAACTAACTCTCTTTGAAATGAAGCTATTAACTATATCTATCCTACAATTTCCAAGGGATCAGGGAGAGATAAATAACATGCAAATGAAGGAAAACTTCCTCTGAAAGGTGATGCACAAAAAGAATGGAATGAGAACAATTTCCAATGTGTGAAAATGGAAGCAAAATGTAGATCAAAGAGGGTGATGACAATTCTCCATAATCTAATAACAACATTCACAACACATTTTCATGCATACACAATAATAATAGACCCTTGCAATTTCATAGAGAATACACAAAATCTCTGATAATATTAGAGAGGTACGAAAAATACAAACAAACATAGCAAGGGAAGATACATCCACAAACTTGCATCTATTGCTTCATTAATATGCACAGTCCAAACTATTACAAAGGAAAGGCCTAGATCACCATGCAAGGAGTCCACTATAAAGGCCGAAACACATTGGCTTCACAAAACCAAAATGACAGAGTTTTGCTACTCAAACTATCCTCTCCTTACAATGATCCCAACACTTCAACTTATAAGATTTTTAGGAGAGAGAGAGAGAATGTAATTCCCAAAATTCCCTTCCAATTAATTGTAATTCATGATAAATGAGTTTGGTTGGTGGTTTTGGACCTACGAAAAGCAATCTCAATGTGTCTCATAACTTGCGGCTGATGAAAGGGCGATTGCCCATGCTCATTAATTGTTTTTCCAACCACTTTTCAACAACCAAATAGAACCGGGCTCGTTCTCCTTAACAACAACCATCCAAAATTCATCAATTTTGGGTTTCTTGATTTTTGTACGTTGGGCTCAAAACCACAATTCCAACAAGACCAATTTTCTGAAAATCCATTAAGAATTTCAAAAGTTATGGCCCTCTGAGTGTGAGCAACTATTTTGAGTTTGTCAGGGAATTTCTTGCATTTTACAAGACTAAACATTTAATATTTTGAAGCTGGATATGTTTCTCTTATTTGCACCCACCTACCCTCATTAAAAATAATAAATCCATTTTTTTGGTGTAGAGGATGTCGAGCCCTTTCCGAAAAGTCAAATTTTGTCAAAATCAAAGCTCTGGATCAAAAGTTATGCCCATTTGAAGTTCAGGGTTGGGGTGTTCCACGCAGACTCTCATAATCCGAGACTAAACCACTTTCCCTTTGCATTGCGGGTATTGCAAGTTTTCGGGAACTTCTAGCACCGAGGTACAAGGGCCGCTTAGGGCGATGGTACCCGATTCACCCAAAATGCACTCTGTCTCCTTTGATGTGCGAGGATTTCGCCTCCATAGGGAACTCATGTCCCCGCGATACCTGTTCTACTTGGGTCCTTTAGACCCACAACTTTTTTCATGCCCACACAACACCAAAATTGATGCCACCTTTTTTGTGCAATGATTTTAGGTTTGCAGACTGGACCGCCTGTGTCCTAAACTTCTACCTTTTCCAATACATTGGATCCGCTTCAATGCACTTTGCAAAATCAGTCAAGTCAGGATTTCGGGTAACTCATGGACCGATGGAACTTGTGTTTCCTAGGCTGTCGGGACTTGATTTACCTACAAATCATTGTTTCCTTAGCACTTCGGACCGAAGTTGAGGATAAGGAACCCTAGTTCCATCTGCAATCATTCCACCCGCAACCCCTAGACTGCAATACATTGGAATAGGTCCCTTTTCCGTTTTTTCAAATTTTAGAAAAATTTGCTAACTCCTTAGATTTTTCTTGATTAGGGAAGTTAGAGAAAAGCAAAGGGGTGCCCTCAAAATCCAGATATCTTGTTTTCACCATTTCTACATGTTCTAGTTTAAAGAAATTGTGTAAGTTATAGAATTTATCATGAGGGTAAATTCTGGATAACATAAAACCCATGTAAATTTTAACTAGTAAAATGTATTGAATTAGATATTTTTCAAATAAATTGAAGAAAATGTGCATTCATACATTGAAATATCCACACTATCTATGTCATCAACAGATACATCAAGATATTATTGGTTAGATTTCAAATCCAAGAGCTTCATCTTGTCAACAATATGCATTCAAATATACAACACGAAATGGTGTTTTAAAAAATTAGACTACTCCATTAAACACACACACCCTTCATAATACTTCCTAAATTTTTTCAGAACCCTCTTCCTCAACTCCTTAGGCATAGAGTTGAGCATCATTGTCTTGAGCACAATTGTAAATTTAAAAAATCATTTTGGCCTCCTTATCACTACTATTAAACAATAGTTAGAGAGAAGATACCACTGATGACTTGGAGGGGCTCTTTCAATGGATGAAGAAGATTATCTCTACCTAATATCCTCATATGAAAAGAATTCCTCTCCTCTGCCCTACATTCTTCCATCTTGAATAGGTCCAATCAACCTTTGGATTAGGAAGAAACTTGACACTTAGCTCAATTTTTCTTTACAAAGGTCATAATCACTTAGCTCTTCAAGTGCCTCAACCTTTTCTTTTCTTGAAAGAAATCCCCATCTACCTTTTCCCTGAGATCCTTCTCCATTACATAAAAATAGAACTAGTCTAATCATATTAGCTAGAAGATTGTCTACATACCAAGCTCAAATTGATCTAGGTAATCTAGATCCGGACCATATGAGCTTATCCCGCCCTTTGCACCAACACGGCTCCCATAGATCCTTCTCAACACCCTACATTGTGAGTCACAAATTGAAGTCACTCTTTGAGATCAATTCAACACTTTTCTCCAAGCTCTTCCCCAACCTCAGATATCCATCTCAGCCCATATCCAAACTAGTGGCCACTCTACATGTTAGATCTATTCCAAATCATGTTGTGTAGGTTCCCAAGTGTGCAAATATTTGTGTGCAAGTTGATCCTAGCTTTGTTCTATGTCTCTCAAGGTGGATCCTACAACAAACAAGTGGAAACAAGTACAAAGTGGTAGATAAAACATCTGAATGAATCCCAAGAAAAGGCCAGAACTGTAAAATATTAAATCTTTGGTTTTTAGGTATTTGTGCTCAAGTATTTGTTGAGCTGACATCAACAACTTGCTAGAAACTTGGGATTTGAGCTTAATAGTATTATAGTAGTAGTATATTTATTATATTAAAAATTTTGGTAATTTCAAGTATTACGCCTTGTCTAACGTATCTACAAGTCATGCACAAAGTCTGGAAAGCTGGAGGTGATTGTTATTTGTAGAAGTCATCAAAAATATTTTTAAGATATAAAAATTCACACAAATTATTAACAAGCATTTTTCACCATAGCCCTTCTTTTGACAATTTTAAAAGTAACTTGCACTTTTGTATTGTCAAATGATTTTTACATTTTAATATTTTTACATGCAAATTTTACCCGCCCTTTTCTGATGGGTTTGAGGCCTTGGGAAGGATTGTGACAGGCTCAATTTTGAACCCTGTGAATCTCATGCCATGAAATATTTGTACCTTAAAAAAATAGATATAAGGCCCAAAATATTAACTCTAATACATTTTGGGCATCAACACTTTGTATGTACATCACATTCATATCTTATTGGACAAGACAAGGCAAGGATCTTAGAGGTTCGATTTTCATCCATGGGAACTTTCATTTTGTATGTGTATTCTCATTATTAATATGTTTGTTAAGATCGAATCAATAATCCAAGTATAAGGCCATTACAAACATCATGGGAGTGAGATAAGGATACCAAAAATATGCATGGGAAATCCCATTTATAAAGAAGGGTATGTGGATTTCACTTGGGAAACTAAGGTTGAAGAGGAAAGCTAACAATTTGGACAAATCCATTAACTTCCAAATAAAAAATATGGCAAGGCACTTTATATAGAAGCACCTTCGAAACTAAGGAAGAGAGGTGTGATCTAAAATGGAATAGTTAAAACAAATATATTTAATGGGAGTAGTTGTGATGGTAACAATCCTTAAAAAATGTTATGTACATGCGTGTGTGTGTGCGTGTGCGTGTGTGTGTGCATGTGTATGTGTATGTGTTAGAGTAGGTATTTACCTTAGCTCATGTTCACCTAGGTACTTTATTTACCTTTATTGTATTTATCCTCACCCACTTATGTGTGTGGATATTTCTTTTATATTATTTAGATATTAGGATATATTATCTAGTTGTTAGGTATAGTTCTTTCCTTGATCTATGGTATTGACTAGTTCTTTCCTTGATCTATGATATTGACTAGATCCTTGATGTCTAGTTCTCTCCTAAATCTATGGTCTTGACTAGTTCTTTGATGACTAGTTATTTCCTTGATTTATGGCTTGATCTACGACCTTGATTGGTTCTTAGATTGTTATTCCTTGCCTATTTAAGCAAGGTCCATTCTCAATGTATTGCATTGAGTTCCATAATAATATATGATATTGTTGTTCATTTGTTTGCAAAGGTTTATGTAAATTTATTTTGGTGAATTACTTTCATCTTATTGATCATGGTGTTTGATTAGCATCTGTGTTCTTGGCTTGGTACGATCTGGTTATCGTTCCTTTCAATATGTACATATATATGTGTACGTGTATGTGTATATGTATGTGTATGGGAATGATTATGTGTATGTCTATGTATACATATACATGTATGTGTATGTGTACGTGTACATGTATGCATATGTGTATGTGTACATGTATGTGTGCATATGCATATAACATGCAACATATTTGTAAAATTTGGTAAAAATGAATGTCTATAAGATGTCATATATGCATACAATGGCATACAGTGTACAATTTCAAGTACAAACATACAATGCAATACAAACACACAATGGTGTACTAGCATACAATGACATAAATGCATTAAAAAAATGTTATTATGACTTATCCTATTTATGGAACATAATGCCCCTCTTTTCCCGACTCAAAGGTGAAGTTCGTTTTCAAAGATCTTCTCTGCCTATTTTTAAATAAAGCTCTTAACCATGTAACTCACACATAATACAACATGTTCACTCAAAAAAACGTATTTGGGCTAGCTATATATCAATAATGCTTCCTATATTAGCAATTGATTCATATTTTTTAATTTGAAAAGTTACAAGTCAAACAAAAAATCATCATTATAATGTAGTCCTCAAATTTCCTTTGACACAAATCCTCATCACTAGAAACGATGGATAAACTAAAGTCTTATGTGTTGTCTATGGATCATCTAAAAGAGAAGGGTAAACCATGAGTGCTCAAATCCATCCAAGGGTTTCTAGATGGGGTAGGACCCTACATTATCATAATTGTAATTTTATAAGTTTCTTTATGTAATGTAACATAAATTATCTTGGTAAACTACCCCAAAATAACAAAATGTTTAAATTATAAAGTCATACTTGTGTCATCTACTCAGCAGATTGTAATCATATAATTGACACATACATTAACTCTTTCCTATAAATGTGGAGTACTATCAATTATAGTCATCATTTAAGCACATGGGAAGAGGGTTAATTAGGATATACATGTATAGAAAATCCTTAACACTATTAAGCTTCAAGATGACTTACAACATTGAAAAATGCCTCAATGTAAGAAATTATGGGATGAGTAGTACCAATGCATGTGTTAGTAGAGGGTCTAGGATATGTCTCGCTTAACATAAAATATTGTTTTTAAAAATCAAAATTTCCATGAAAATGATCATTAAATTTTACCAAAGAAACAAAATGGACAATAGATTTGATTTCTCTGACAATCGTAGTAGGCGTTAGACACATGATTTTTGATGCTACAATATTAAAAATGTCATTTTTAATATTTTGAACATTAAAAATGAAATTAAATCTATAATTATGAAATTTTCTAGAGACAAATTAAATTTGCAACATCGTAAATTGATAATACACTCCAAGATGACATGGCGATCATTTCATCTAAGCTATCAATGTATATGTGTGATCTTACTCAAACTAATCATCCTCATCTTAGTTTCCACTAGGAAAAAAACCACAAACACAACAAGAGTATGTAAACATGATACCTAGATGAATTCTCACTAGGTGCACCCTTCCTAGCACCACTACCTACAATTTGAGTTCTATGATGCAATGGAATTTTTATGAGTACGCTCAAAGCATGAAGGGTATCCACCTCATAGTCTCCTTGATTCCAAAGGGGACTATGGCGTCATGGATTTCCTTTTTGCTAATGGACTCTAGTAAGTTAGTCAAGCAAATGATAAGCTCTCTTTATATCCTAGGTAGACCATTTTTCTCTACCCTAAAACTATCTATGGTCAAAATAGTTTGGTGTCCCCTTGTGGATAAAATTGCAATAAAGTTTCCTCAAAAATGTAATAGACCTTATGGTTTTTACATAGATATTAATAAAAAAGCATCGACCTTCGGTCCCAAAATTCTTCCTTAATTTTGTTGTGATTACACTAATGAATTGGAAATCATTTGCATGTCACTAGAATGGGTGTAGTAGTATTGGGATAAATAAATAACACATATTTTATCTTTATTAAGCTATTTAATTTTGATTAAATCATATAATTATTTAGAGGTATAAAAATCCCTCCATTGGTCTTTATAGTTTTCATGTGATTGAATCCACGTCACCAATCAAAAATTCTAAAGTGTTCACTAATGAAGCAAAATGGTGATTAGTAGAAACGAAACTATCTTGAATTATGAATTTATTTTTATTTTCTTTAATATTCCCTATAATATTTTCTTAAGTTCCTAAAGGTTTTTCTTTAATTCTAGGTGTTCTTGGAGAGTTTGTGGGAGTTTCTTGTACATGGTTTTTAATGTTTTCTTACACAAGGGTTTCTTGTACATGGATTTTAGGTTTTGGTTGCCACATTTTCCTATTCACTTACTCATGGTGATGGCTTTTAGGACATAAAATTAAATTTATATATTACTTAAAAATAAAAATTATTGATTACTAAAACCACCAAATTTGATCCAAAATTGAGAAAAAAAACTAATTAAACAAGAAAATTCAATCAAATTTGAAGAATAATTAATATATTTTAACTATTTGTTGTGCCTCATTGTTGAAATCAAGAGACCAAAAATAAACTATGTCAAGAAATGTGTTAAGGTGTTTATCCAAATGTCAAGCATTATTTTATAAGGTCACATTTTGGAGAATCGAGATATTGACATTCAAATCTTAGGTTTTTAATCATGACACGAGTAATGGATATGTGTTACCCGACATATAATGAATTTATTTGATATGATGTGTACACATTACCTATTTTACTTGACTATGGAATGCATACATGGTTTAGGTTCAACAATTAGAAAGCCTAGAAACAAACAATGCATACATGTTATTTTAAAACATACACATGTTTCCCTAATATTCATGTTTTGCCTAAAATGTCCAATTTTTGGTCCCCTACTCCCAATAATTACCTCTTGAATTTTGAAAACATATCTTTCTTTTCAACCTTCCTCTTCTTATTCTCATGCTCATCAATTTCCTCATAATTAAAAAATCTAAAAAAGGTAATCCTTGTGAAAATATAAGATATTTTTAGTAAAGGGTAAATACACGGATTTTGAGAGGGTCCCCCTCTCTCTTAATACACAAAATGAAATATAAACAATGAAGCCCAAAAATAAATAATCCAAACCCAAATCTTCAAATCAGATTAGTAAAATCCCAAAGAAACAACCAAGATAGCTAATCCACAAAACCATAGTTCAAGCAAGAGATAAACAACACACCATCACAAGAGAAACAACCCAATGCCTATTTACACTCGAAGACATGATATTAACAAAACTTCCCCTAAAATTAAGCCATATGTCATCCTGTAGACTAAAATATCATTTTCCTTTTAACAAGAGTTTGATCCTTTTGATTTCACACTTCTAGTGACCCTTGAGGTAGGATGGCATATGGTTTTGTGGGGAGAGCTATGTTTCACCATTCACCTTTAGCTTCATCCTCCTCATTTTCCAAATTCTCCTTTATCTCCCTACCTTGATTTGGTTTTTTCAATATTTCTTTTGATACTTTTCCTTCCCAAAATTCCACCACAATTTCTCTTTCCTTCTTGGTGTTTACCCCCATTCCCCATAGTTGGCGAAATAATTTTTCGAGTGGGAAAATTAGTGGGTTCTCACCAAAATGTGTGGGACTGAGTCCCTCTGCTTGAATGGGACATCTCCATTTATTGAAAACAAGAAATATTTACACTATTCTAATTTCTCAAGGGTTGTCTTTAAACCGGGATCACACAAGTATACTTCCATATGCCTCTAGAAAAATTATTGTGGGTACTACATAGGAGGGAACAATTACAAAGAGAGAGGTAGTAAGGAAATAAAAAGGAAGCTTTTGCACAATAAATATCACATAAGATTTTATTGCCTCAAAACTAGAATATAACCATGAATTCAATGAGAATAAACCATTTACATATAATAAGGAACAAAATACAAAAAGTACAAAGTCTCATTGCATTATATTCAACAAGTACATGCTTGTGGAGTGAAGTTGAGATGGAGAGGAATGCATTAGACTAGGAAATGGAAGAATTTAGTTATCTTGCTTCTAGAGAGAATATGAGAGCTAGAGAACAATAATAACCATCCCTTTGAAATGGGGGTGCCATTCTTATTTATAACATTATGACTTCCCTTTAATCTCCTCCACACAACTTTTCACCTTCCTTCATGATTGTTGGCCTTTCAACTTCCTTCACAATATTTGATGTTCCTTCAGTCACTTTTTACCTTTCAACTTCCTTCACAGCCTTTGATGTTCCTTCATCACTTGTGACCTTTTACCTTCTTTCGTCATGTAGATGCCCACGTGCATCTTCTCGGTCGCACAACATCCTCAAGTCACCTAACACCTTCTAGACATGCGAAAACATATTTTGGATGCGCGACACCATCCCCTGGGTCACCTAAAACCTCCTTGATGCATGAAAATACTTTATTATTACACGACAACACTTTGTTGTCAATTAAACCTTCTCGATGCATGATAACATTTTGTTGTTGCCTGACAACAACATTCTTAAGTCGCGGGACCAAAATTGTTTTCTTAAGCTACGGGTCAAAATTTAATGAAATTTGGTTATCCAATATATTAATATTCATGCAATATGGGCAATTAATCCAATGGGACTATTTATAAGCCTTTAAAATGAATTATTCATCAATTTATACCCATATCTTCAAATTTTCCTCAAGTTGTGTGCTGGTGAGTTGAGTGGAAAGAATAGTTTTCGATGAAACAAAGAAAAAAATATTATGGATAATGGGGAGGATTAAAATTACCCTCATTTAATATTTTATTAGGCTCCAAAATCTTCCCAAAGTGTCTGGAACCTTTTAATCAAGTTTCACCTTATAAGAGGACTCTTGAGTTGCACTGTCGGATAATTTTCCACATCTTAATGTTCCCAAAATATTTCCTCGATCATTCTAACATGAACTAGGCTCTCTTATATTTCCAATTCCTGGGGTATAAGCTTATAACTCTTCACAAGGTTACTGAAACCCTCCAAATAAGGTGACTAGCTTTATAGAACTTGTTTTTCCCAATACCTTGCTCATAAAGACCCGACTTTTCATAACTTGTTCCTAAACCTTTTTTCTTCTAGAAATTTTCTAAACTACTTTGGATGATTACATAGTTATGTCACACACTTCTCGAGATGCTTTAAATTTTTCTGCACATTCTGAGGGTGCTCACCAGGTGTAAAAATCCTAAAAATAGGCCTTCTTGGCAACCGGGAGTACTTGTCTTCTCTTGGATCTAGATATATTCATGAATCAACTTGAAAAAAATCCCATACATATTAAACACACTTGAAAATCATGTTAAAATATTCCTCCTAGCCATTATGAGGGTAACACAATGACTGATTTGTTCGGAGGACAGTTAACATTGGCCAAGGATAAGAATTTTCAAATGTGGCTTAGGTTGTCATAGCAAAAATTTTGGATTTTTCATGATACACATTTTGCATGACAACACCCATATAGGATATTTCTTTGGTCTTTTCTCCTTTTCATTCAATTTATTCTTCCCATTTTCCTTTTATCTTCTTTTCTTAATTTTGAGCTTCCTTATCTCATCTTCTTTCCATGTGCACTTTTTCATCATTTATAGTTCTTCTTGTAATATTTTTAGTATGTAAAGGGATAAAAGGGAATGTATCCACCAAATCCTCTCCACCTGATATTTTTTCTTATTATTTTCTACACTTATCCTTCCATTCATCCCATAGGTTTTATTCTTACCCGCTTTCTTAATTGTGGCCTTTTTAGAAACTTATTCTTGTTCCTTCACAAGGTCACAAGGAGGATTTTCCTCTAAGGACATACATTTTGAAGGGGTGGAATTTCTAGATAATGGTTCATGTGGGAGAACAAAGGAATTTTCTTTTTTCTTGTTAGTATTAATAAACCTTTTATAGTCAGTGGTGAGGCCCATCCATATCCTTGAAAATTGTAACTTCTACCAGGCTCAATTTGGAAACACCTTCTACCTCCTTTTTCCCATCTTTAGGAGACTCCTCCTACCTTCATTCTTGAGTTCATTTAATAAATTTTGGGAAATATTTAGATTTGTTTCCCACTATTTTGCATCCCCAAAAACTAAAGTACTTGATTCATGCTCTATTTTATGATTCCATGTTTTATGTTTTGCATTTGACCAAATAGAAAATGGAAAAGATACTCCCAAGTACACCAACATATAGTATGGTAAATACCAACTCACGCATGACTTTATTAGCGATTCTATACAAAGGATTTGACCCAAAGACTAATTTATCCCTAAAAACACATCATGCATAAATTGTAAGGGAAATATAAGGATTCTAATATAATTTGAGACTCATTAGCAATTTTAGCCAATGGGTTAAACCTCGATTCCCACTTTGACAGGGAAAGAATATATTTTCCAAAGAACTAAGGGCCACTCTTTAGAGAATTTATAAAGTCTTCCTCAAAGAGAAAGGAAAAAGAAAATATCCATTTGAAATAGCCATCAACCTATATATCCATTGGGCCTCCATTTTCTATTCGCCCACCCTCTAACCTTATCCATATTAGGTTTGAGTCATGAGACCTTACCAACCAACGTGTTTTCCAAAATGAATATGGGTTGGTGTAAGGATTTTATCGTTTGATGACACAACATATAGGTTGATCCTAAATTATATGCACCCATGTGTTGTTATGCATGGAGGTTATATAGAGACTATGGTGGATGGGGATAGGACCATGTTGATCTTTGTTGTATATGTTGTAACATTTGATTAGAGGATAGGTTTCCAAGAGTGATCAAGCTCTTTCAATGTGAGTTGGTTTCACGATAGTTTGGGATAGTATAGGATGTGCCTCCTGATCCATACATATGACAGTGATTGATTCATGTGGTAAGGAGAGTGAGAGTGAGGTCAGGTCTTATATGATCCCAATTACTCCCACTATCCACAAATGAGATGGATCTACACATAATTCCTATCCATGTGGATGATGCGGGGTGTACACTAGCCTATACTCTGGGCCGAGCACTGATGGGTGCTATTATTTCCAGTGGTGGTTGATGCGGCATGAGGGTTACCATGTGGACCTATAAGAGAAGGAAGGAGATTAGCCACCTTCCCTTAAGGGTGATGTGGTAGTAGTGGCAATAGCTTGACTTAATTATTACATACTATGATTCATACTTCATATAGTAACAAGATGATGATGTGTTAATATGATTTGTATCTCCGGTGACAAGTATTGAATCTTTATCATGGATACATCGACACACACATTAACCTACAATGTGCCCCCAAATGTCCTTCTTGAAGGTTTTATTAGAGAGGGTGGATCACATAGACAATGAGCATGCTTGTCTTTTTGATCCTGTAGTGGTAGCAGCAGCCACATGTGTTGTGTTATGAGCGTACATAAATAAGGCGAGATCCAAGCTAGCTCACACGAGGGAGGTTGTGGGAGGAGGATCTATAGTGAAGAACATGTTTGCATAATATGTAGAGATATATGATCGATACATACATGTGGTAGGTGAGTCGAAATGTTATGGAATCAATTGGAGGAGTGACCTTCCGATCACGGAGATAGAGGTTGAGTGGTGAAGCCTCGAGTTTGAGAGCTCTCATAGTTGCGTCAAGTAGTAGAGATGATGATGTGTGATGTATTTTTATCGGGCATTTCCCCCATCTTTGTATATTAGAAAAATAAATTTATATATGTGATGAGATCATTTTTGTGTACTATATGATGATGTGTACTTTGTATGTGTGAGATTTTGTTGATTTGAGTTGATGTTTGTTGAATTCATGATTGACGATGATTATATGTTTTTCTTTGCGATAGTGTTTATAGAGTAGATTATACATGGTGATAGCATGAAAATGATAGTAGTATGATGAGGATTATAGTGTGATGATGATAGTATGATGATTGAGTTGTGCTCATAGTATAGATAATAACAATGGTGAAGATAGCTAAAGAATGATTGACCGTGTGTTGAAAGTGTAGAGACACAAAATAAATAGTGGCATACATGTATAGAATAGGCATGGAATCATATAACACTGAAGAGCATATAATATGTATCAATACATAAGGATGACCACACACAAGTGACTCAAGTGATGTGAATGTAGTATCATGAGTAAATGTGTCGAATGATAAGCCTAAAGTGATCATAGCAACACTAGGAATATGTGAATCATGTAGTGGCGAGTGGTGCTCCTTCAAGACCCATTTATTCTTGAGTTGAATAATAAGTGGGGTGTTTGTCTCATGCATAGTCGAAGCCGAGGGAGGAATAGACAAAATGACCTTAGGAGGACAAGAGGTAGTCAAAGGTACAAATTCTAGTGTTCAACGTCGCGACACGGGAGAATGTGATAGATCGAATGACATGCACAAAAAGAAATGGCACCCTTGTCCTCAAGTAGTTGAATCCTATCATGGAGTGTATAACAATCATTATCTCTATGGCCATTAATCCTATGAAAATTGAAAAATGGTTGATTACAATTCCATTGTAACTTGAAGAGGATGATGCTCATTAGAAGGTAGCTAAATCAATTTCTCATTAATCAAAGTGTGTAAGATATCATAATGCCTAGTAGAATGTGAAAAGTATAATGGTTCATGCTTAGGAGGGGGATTAAAGCATGGTGGAGGTCTACATGGAGGTGAACGAAAATGGGATGAATTATCACAATTATGTCTAGTGGGAGATGAGGAACGTCGAGGTGGTGCAATAAGAGGAATAGTAGATGTATTAGGTAGAGGAGCAGTAGAAAAGCTAGAAGCATATTAAACAAAGTGTAAATTGAGCATATCTTATTCTAAATGAATAAATTTAAGACAAATAAGTGTAAATGATTCACATGTATCATATAATAAATTTTATTTTAAAGGAAGAATCAAGCCACGACAAAAGATATATTATATTTCTCAATCAACATACTTGATAAAGTAAATGATACATGCAAGATTTAAAATGTAAGATATAATCAGTAACAAGTTCATTCTTTCCTTGATGTAAAGAAGGTAAACGCTCAAATGTAACTTTAGGACCATTATTAGAAATAAAACATCTAAGAAATGCTTCTTCCATATCAAGATAAGTATTAATAGATCCACTAGAAAATTTATGAAACCAATGATAAAGAATATTAGTAAGACTACTAGGGAATGCTTTGAGAAGTAACCTACCATTAGAATGTGAAGCCACAACTGATCTAAAATCTTTAATATACATGTAAGGATTACCCGTTCCATCAAAGAGTGTAAAAGTAGGAAAAATAAAACCCTTAGGAAAAGGTGAATTGTAAATATTCTTAGGAATAGGATTTCCATGAAGATAATTATTATCAGTACTAGCATAATAGGCCCTACTCTCAAGGGTAAGAGTATGAATTTTATTTTGTAAATCACCTACAACATGCATAAGAGAAAGGAATTTTTTTAATGATATTTCCCACTCTTGTTACAAGTTAATGGAAAGGATACAAGAAACCAAGAAACTCAAAAAATGTGGGAGGATTTATGGTTGGCTCTAATAGGCGATAATGATGATGATGGAGATACGGGCGTAAAAGATCTACTTCACGGTGAGCTCAATAACTGCATAATAAATAGAATATAAAGAAGAAAATGATTAGTAGATAAGAAGGTGGGTTGCACGACTAGGTCGGGTCCCAAGTGATAACTTCATAAGGATGGATGTCAATCCACTTAGATAAAAATATCACTAAATGATAATGAGTGAAGAGAATGTAACCGACAAATTAAAAAAAAGATTGGAGATATGCTAGACATGTTAAGACAAAGATCGATAAGATAGATGATAATAAACACAGTCAAACCTGGTTGAGTCGGTGACGACCCGAGACTAATTGAGTACGATCAGCGGCGATTGCAATGAGTAAATCAAATGATGTGTAGAAAAAGACCCGAAATTGATGTTGAAGCATTGAGGATTTCCTAATATAATGTAGAATAATCAAGAACAAAAAGGATGTAAGGAAAAAGATAGACTTGGTAAACACAAGTAGGGTCAATAACAACGAGGCAGATCTGGGATGTTCGATGGTGACTAGGGACAAAAATAAAGATGTGGGTTGTCGGGAAGATGGGTGGCGAGATAGAGGGCCTTGAGTACTAAGGGAGTTATGGGGCAGATGGAAGATGATGATGGAGATAGAAAATAGGGGCAATATAGCTTGTATCGACGGCGACTAGGTTGGGTCGACGACAATCAGACATGGATCTAATGTTTGATGGGGTCAATTGGATGGGGAAAGGACTATGAAGAAGGATCGGTGATGGAAGATTCAACAATAGAGATCCAAGGCAACCAATTGACCTGCAAGAAAGAGGCAATGGAATAATGGAAGGACTCCAAGCAAGCTTTAAATACTCAACTCTCCATGGATGGCATGCAAAATCTCTAAGACAGCTCCAAGTTATAGATTTTTGTTCATAAGAAGAGGAGAAAATAGATCAAGCTCGTAAGATAGAAAAAGACTCGAAAATTTCATCCTGAGGAGAGGAGGGGTAGAGGCATATTTATGGGGTCGGCGGCGACTTGGATGGGTCGTTGGTGACTACGAAGACCATCCACTTGGGTTGTGGAGGTGATGTTTATCTCGATAAAGGGGGCCTTAAAGAGGCTAAAATTAGGGGTTTAGTCATTTAGGTGGGTCAAGGTTGCATGGGGAGAATAAAAGGTGGTGGGAGGATAAGAGGGCATTGAATGAGGGGAGGTGGAATCCTAGGGACAATAAATGGGGGTATTTATGGGTGGAATCCTAAGAAAATGGATAGGTTTTAAGGGTAATTAAATACAATTAGAGGTGGATTAGGGAAGATAAATAATGATAGTATTAAGATGGGATTAGGATAGGGAAAATGGGGATTAGAGAAAAATGGGATGTAGGAGGGAAATAGAAATTTAAATAGGAAGAGAGGTATGAATGTGTGAGATGATGACAAAGGGGAGCGAATGCGGGATGGGGATCAAGCATACCAAAAATTTGTTTCTATGTTTGCCCCTTTTTGTCAAGTGGTTTGTGTGAAGCAAACCATGAGAAAAAACTAGAAGTGATGAAGGATGATGGTTGAGGTGCTCCCCTTCAAACTAAGGACTGATGACACGAAGAAGAATCAATCATGAGGTTGAAAAATATATATGAATGATGGAAAAGATGATAAAAGATGACCCAAGAATAATATGATCATTGTGATAAGGATAAGGATAAGGATAAAAACAAAAAACAAAACAAAAATATGGCAAGGATTTGGAATCATGTTGGTAAGGAACAAAGTACGGACTCAACAAAGACGATGACGAGTGTCCTATGAACCTATGAGTAAGCAAAAATCACTGGAATATGAAGGGAATCCAACAGAAATCCACTCGGATGGATGTGCAAGTTGAGGACCAATGGGTCAAACGCAGACATCAAAAATATGTGTAAATAAATACGATGATGGTCAAGAAAATGGTCTGAAAAAATGTCAAGGGAAAAAGTGGATGTGATATCCTTCATACATGAGGAATCAAAAATATGTGTCTGCAGGTAGGATGAAGATAAAAGATTGCCATGATGGTGGGCTTAAGATAATAGATGGTGCTCCAAAAAGGAACGCAGAGATGGCCACAGGCGGGCTACCATATGTGATTAAGGATGTGTGATAAGATAGATAGATAAGCTGAAAGATAGCCAATTGAGTCAAGTGGGACAAATAAAGGTGTGTTATGGGTGACACACAAGTCAAAAGTGGAAGAAAATATAACTTAGATCAAGAAATTGGACGAGATGAGAAAAAGATGAAAATAAGGGTTGGGTCAATGTAGACCGGTAGGGTCAACAATGATTTAGGGTGGGTTGACGGCGACCGGGTTGGCACACATATATAAGTGGTGGATTCGACGACTAATTTCATTTGTACACCATGATTTTGACGATCGAGGGATTTGAGAGGTATAAAGAGTTGATATTTGAGTGAAAATACAAACAAGTGGAGGAGGAAGGAATTCTAAAGGTCTCGAAGAGCAGTAAGTCCAAAAACATAGATTAGTTTCAAAAAAAAATTATTTGTTTGAATTTTGAGAAATTGATGAGTGCCAAGGTCCATTCGGTGACAACTTGGTGGGTCATTGTCGATCGAGGGAAACTCATCGTCGACCTATTAAAGGTCGATGTGTCGACACTAAAATTTTCCTCCATAATTTCTATTTCATTAATGTATGTATTAGGAATAGGATGTTGTTAAGTATAATTAGTAGTGGCATCCGATAGAAGATAATGGCGTTGCCGGTACAATACCACCAATAATGTATAGTACAATAATAATCAAAGTACAATAGGAATGTTGTGGTAAAAAGTAAATATTTGTCGTAAGTGGTTCGGTAATGTTAAAATGTCAAAGTTAGGGTAAGTAGAGAAGTAGGGTCTACATGATTAGGAATTAGAAATATTATATTGGTAATAAGGACAAGGAGTGATGTCATAAATATTTTGTGTATTTTATTTGTAAAAAGTCTAAAAAGGTGGAACCCATGTGAAATGATAAGGTTTATCTTATCTTAAAAGATAAGCTTACATGTAAAGATAAGAGTTAAGGTATGGAATATGATTTGTCAGAGTAGATTTCTTATCCTATCTTAGAGATAAGGTGGATAAGCCTAAAAGTTCTATAAATAGATAGGCCGCCCCCCTCATTTAATATAGAAAGAAGTAGTGAGAAATATTGTATAAAAAAGTGTGTGAAGGAAGCCATCATTTGGAAGGTGTGTTAAAGAAGTAATTAAGAGGTGTAATTGTGAAGTTTCTCCCATAGTTATTGTTGGAAGGCAAGTGGAGTTGGTAACACTTGGAGTAATTCATGGGTGAGATTGTAACAATTTCATGTTAATAATACATTTTACAGTTGTATTTCAGATTTGTCATCGTTCTTTTATGTCATAGTCTGTGGTATTCTTGTGTTATGTTTGTTGTGTTTCCAGATTACTTCCACCAAACTAAAAGTTGTGCATTAGTAAATAATCGTAGCACGAGGAGTTCTCGGTGGAGAATTATCTTAGTGCCGGATTGGTGATGAGAGATGTTGACCGGGATAGGATGTAGATGTATTTATTAAAATTGATGATTTTTAATGATTTGAGACTAATGGGTGCCCGTGTGGGTGATTGTTGCGGGCCGGAGACACGGTGTATCCGAGAGACAGAGTCTCGACCTTATTGGGGACTATGAAGGAAGATGTGACATATGGGGAGTGGGATTATCTAGAGGCATTTGGATTGGGTGAATTTTGTCATTATTAGAGGATGCCCAGGATACGGGACTCATTATTTCATAGGTTAACAGATGGGATCCAAGGACCAATACCTTCTAGTTTAGGAGTGGAGAGATGACGATCACATTAAAGGACGTGTATCGTATCTTGACACTCCCAATTCGAGGGCATGTAATGAACTATTACACCCAAACCTCAAGGTATTAGTGAATTCATACACCAAGATCATAACATCCCACCATGCTCTATAGCCCCGAGACCGGATAGATTTGTGCCGTATAGAGGACCACACCCAACCCTATAGAGCCCCGGGAGAACACTGCAATGCCAACATAGCCACATATGTCGGGACTCAAACACAGGTGGTCGCTCTGATATAAAATGTAACAAATTGTTACACCAAAACCTCAAGGCATTAGTGAATTCATACATCGGGATCATAATAGGGCACCGATAGTGTCGATTCTGTGACGAGGGTAGGATGGTCGCATTGACATGAATATTTGGAGTGGAATCCCCACATATTACATTCATATTAGGGCATTCCATATCGAGGCCCGATATCATCCCACAATGGCGAGGATTTGGTTGATTTGTTTGATTATGATGGAAATCTCATGTTATGCGCTACCAAATTCATGTGGAGCCCAAATATATGGGCTTTAGCATGCGTAGTGTGAGATATAGTCGAGTATAGGATAGTGTTTGGTTTTGGTGAAGCACTCTTAGCACAGTGTACTATGAGTTATGGATGTATGTGTCGGGGAAGAGGTCGGGTATGGACATGGGCTTCCTACTACACTATTGGTCCTACAAGCACATAGCCATGGTGAGGCCTCTAAGGCTTCCTTGGGTCATAGGAGACCACATTCAGCTTATAGTTGGATTTTTTAGATGGTGAGCCTACCAGGCTCATGGAGATAGGGGTGATCATGGTGAGGATTGGTACATGGAGAGGTTGGGGAGTCTAGAGGTTTATGATGTGAGATGGAGGTATTATAGAGGGTTCCCTATATGGCACAGGGACAAATATTCGATTAACAGGTATGAGGAGGGTCGATTGGTGCGGAGCAGAGGCCTAAGATGATAGAGACAGTCTAGTCTACATGAGTTTCGAGTAGTGTAGGCACTGACTGGAGCACCTATTAGATACAAGTAAGATGAGACAGAGAGGTACTTGCCCAACCCTATGATGGAAGATCCATTAGTGGAGGAGGGGATCCATGGGATGCGATGATGATGATGTGGGAGTTGGAGAGGGGTATGTGGAGTGGTGGATGCACTTGTGGGTAGCCAAGGCCATTAAGGAGGCCACACACATAATAGTAGAGGTGGCGATTCTGTAGGAGGAGAGGTAGTAGTACTTGCGGGTGGAGAGGGTGGAGATGGAGGTGTGGCTGCAAAGATAACCAGATTTGAAGTAGAGCTAGATGTTGCTCACCGGAGAGAGATATCATATCTTTAGGAGCTGGTGGGGATGCTCTAAGAGAGATGGCGATAGCAAGAGGCCTATCGGGCCAAATATGGAGATCTGGGTACCACATCTGAGGTGACAGGGGGCGAGGTGCAAGGGGCCTCGTAAGAGCTAGTCAAATGGATTTTCCTAGCACAATTTTATTAGATTAGTACCAAGCACTAGGTGAGGAGGCGCACTATGAAGAGTGCATAGTTACGGTGATACTACTGCATACCTAGTTGGAGAGAAGATCGGGATGATCGGCATGACATGTGACATTGGGAAGCATAGTGAGTGTGGCACGGCTAAGGTGGGATAGTGGACCAAATGATGGACCAGAGGGTGGACAAGGGGAGGATAGGACCCTACACCGAGAGTACGAGGTTCGGGACTCGAGTGTCGATCTTGAGTTCACCACTTAGTGGGTGAACATTATATATAGATTTTGATGTATAGATTTTGAGATAGAGCCCAGTCGAGGCCCATCATGGATGTAAAAATATTTTTATGTTATATAATATGTGTGTGTGTGTGTGTGTGTGTGTGTGATTTTGTCATGATTTTGTATGTGTTGTGTTGAGTATACTATATACATGTGATGATTTATATGTTGTGATAGATGATGTTCATATTTGATTAGATAATGGATGTTGATTTAGATGTTGGATGTGATGCATATTGATGATGTGATATATTGATTAGATGTAGATTAGATGTGATGGATTGGATATGATTATATGTAGATGATGATGTGGATATTTGATATGATGTATAGATGTTGATGATATTGCATTGATTTGATGGGTAGTGATTTAGATATTGATGTGATGATCCCAGATGCTAGATATGAGGATGGTGTATGAATTTAGATATTTGGAAAGATATTATGGATTTATATTAGATGTGATTATGATATATGTGATGGATATGATGGATGGATGTTAGCTTCGATATAGATGATGTGATGTATAGATGAGATGTTAATGATGTTGATATTTGATTTAGATTACAGATAGGAAATTATGTTTGATTAGATTATGGAGATTGATTTAGATGATGCATGGATGAAAATATATTATGATGTGATAAATGTGATAGATATGATGTGATTGAGATTAGATTAGATTTATTAAAGTGGGTGTAGATGGTTTTGACATGATTATATGTAGATAATGTGATGGATTTAGATGGCAAATGATATGATGGATGTGATAAGTATATTCTAGTTTGATTTAGATTAGAATGGATGTGATGTAGTAGAAATGATGATGAGAGGGTTTAGATTAGATATGAAAGTGATAGTTGTAGATGTTAATTGGATTGAATAAGATATAAGATGGTGTAATTATATGGGTTACGATTGATAAGATACAACTAGGATTGAGTGACCTTAGATAGAACAATATGTTTCATCATAGTAAAGAGCATGCATATGAAATATGATTTTGGACTAGATTGGGGTAAAATGTGAAATGGGGCACACACAAAGCAATGCACTTAGATCCTATGGTAGGTGTTAACACATAACCAACGATAGTTAGTTGTATATTTAGATCATGAAGGAAAGACCAAAGGTATGCTTACACACCTACTATAGACACAACAAAGAGTTTTATATGTAGCCTATATGGGAAAGTAGGTTTTCCTTAGGTGGTTGTTCTAGGCCTATGCCCCAGGATCTAAGTAATATGGTGTGTTGGGTTTCGTAGATAAGAACTTGGGATGAAACCACACAAAGGTACAAGCAAGTCCCTCCTCTTTAATGGGAGAGGTTCCCTTATTGAAAGCAGGGGCAAAACCTATGTACAAATGCACAGTCTTTCATTCATAGTCGTTTCCCGATATCTAGAAATGTGTTTTATGCCTAGAAAGTTATCAATACATGAGGATAGAAGAATTGAAAAGAGGAGGGAAGTAGAAGAAGACAATACTTTCAGGGAAAAGAGATGGCAAAGAAAACCCTTATATGTATTGTGCAAATGAGATATAGAATAGAACCATCCACGTTTATAATAGACACAATTCACAGACTCAAAGTTCTGGAGATTGTACAAACTAGAACACAAAGTTTCCAAGCACGCAAGGATTAGATGATTCACATATCAGAACCAGAAGGAAAGAGAAAGTAGAAGAAAAAGAGAATAACCCATGTATTTATTTCTTCAGACTCAAAATTACATTTTCGAATATCAAAATTCCAACCCCATAATGGATTTGAAAATCTCTTGATATAGCTCATGAAAGAGCGATTCTGACTTCCTTGAGAAAGCAAGAAACGATTCAACTTATTCCAATCATCCACGCCTATCAAATTCTTGAAAGCTGCAAAGAAAACGTTAATGGCGGAAAAATTAGTTTTAAATACACAACCGTTTCATTATTTTGCCAATTAAAACATGGGTCATTCAATTCGCTTTTACAACTTTAAATCTAGGCCACCCACATGGAAGGAATTGATTAGAACAGGCCTATAGATGCCTTGACTATCTACCTTTTGTTTAGCGAGGCCGTAAATCGACCACTGGACACGTGCAAGCCAGCGCTCATTTGGAACATGCCTCTAGATTTTGTCTTTAAAGTCGCGTCGAGTGACAAGTGGAGGATTTCGCTGATTCTTTAAACCTATCCGATTCGAGTTTGCTCCTGTTTGACTCATGTTGACCCCTAGACACGTGGAGAGCTGGCGCTAATTTAAGTTTCCACTTTGGGAGCACCTTCTGAAATTGCGCCAAGCTAACACGTGGCTCCTTCCATCATGCTTATACTTTTCCATGGCCAACTTTGTCTCTCCATTGACTCTGACCACATGGCAAGTTGGTGCTCATTTGAAATTGACCCTTCATCTCACTTTGAAATTACATCATTGCGACACGTGGAAGCCTTCGCCACCCATCCATACTTAGTCAATTTTAACAATCGGCTTTCTCCCCTTTTGGACTTGGGATACGTGGAGGACCGGCGCAAGTTTCAAAACGCCGGCTTTGACCCTTGAAGTTGCGCCGATGAGGCACATGGCACCATCCGCTAAACCTTCAATACTTAGCGATTTGGGCTTCTTTTGTTTTCATTTTAGACACAGGACACACGCGAGCCGGGCGCTTATTTGAGGCTGTCCTTGGACCCCCTGGAATTGCACCATTTGGATGCGTGGAGGCCTCCGTTGAACCTTGAAATATGGCCAAACCACATACAATCAAAGATATTAACGTATTACACGTGGACTCGGGGCAAAAATTAACGGGAAAATACACTGTCATTCCCGATCATGGGAAGAAATAAACAAAAGAAGAAGAAACTCCAACTGTATGCCTGAATTTCAAATTGTTCTCCATGAACTAGAAAATTGCAAACAATACTAGGCTCGATCGACCCATTACCCCAAGGTACTGACTCAAATTTTTGAAATTTGACTTCAAAAGAGAGGGGAATTTTGGGGCCGACAATAGATGGCTCTTTCTGGGGATGACTTGGCTTGGAACAAAGACACAAGGCAAGATCAAGAACTATAAATAACTAAGGGAAAAGAGGATCGAAGTGATTTAACCATTGGGCAAATAGAGTTGAAGCAAAAACCAATGCAAGGCAACACACACAAAAGGAATAGGAAATAAAACAAGCCAAAACAAGGAAAGCATATACAAAGAAAGAAGAGGATATTTATAGGGGAAATAAGGACATTGCATGAAACTTACACAACTCCAGAGATAGGCTGAGAAAAATAAGTACCTTTGTGGAATAACATGGTGAAAGTATGAGGCACCCGTGAATTGAAGATGAGTAGTTGGGCATACCAAAATATTATGGGAACACGATATGGCTTGAAAATAAAAAATTAAGAAAAGAAGACCATCTGAATACGATGATACTCCATACTAAAAATGTTCAGTCCTTGTGAAGAACTGAATATCTTCTGAGGCTCCTCTTCTGTGGATGAATAGTGCCATACAAAAACTTGTATGACCCTCGACTACCTTCATACTAATTTCTACACATCACCAAACTCTAACAACTGGATCCATGAGAAAATCCAATCCCAATAGTGTCAACTCCTATTTTGATGGAATGATGCTAGCATATGAATGAAGATTACAATTATCACCATGGAACATCTCATGAGAAACATAAACTTCCATTGAATTTTCCTTGTAACCATCTTCAAGAGGAATTTGGAGAAAGGTACCCGATGGTTTACCATTAGGTGTAATTTGTACTATGTCTCTGAAAATCATACCTGCTACTTTGGCAAAATCAGCACCTGATTCTAGAAGATCATGACTCTTGGGTACAAGTTACATTGCTGATTTATCTTCATGATTAGTAGGGAATTGAAATGTTGTCAGATTAAGTAAAGATTGATCAACAACATCATCGTCTTCCTTTTGTTTGCATTCTGAAGGGTGATGAGACGAGACAGATCATCATAGTTGTGAAGAAAAGATTCTAGGCATGGCTCCCCATTTTCTATTTGTTTCGAAGGACTACAAAAGGCTCATGTGTGCTCATCTCATCCATAGATATAATAGGGGAACTAGTGATCTCATTAATTTCTTCTTCTTTAGGTACATGAACTTGTTCATCTTTGAGAGAACTTAAAACAACAAGGGGGTGGTCTATAATGATATTCATCTAAGTGCATTGAAATTCTTTAGTCATAAGAGAGATTGGAATCTTGTCCATTTTTTTATGATGAACATCCACTTCCGCCGGCATAGGGGCACTTCTTTTAAAACAAGAACCTTTAACCTTGGTACATGACATATCTACTCTAGACTCTATTTCAGGTTGAAAGAAAGCCTTAAGTTGTTTGTCTTCTTCATTATTTGAAGGAATATTAAATTGACATGCATCAGGAGGAGCAACAAGAAGACATTCATTGGTGGAGTTGAGATAATGCTAAGGAATGAATACCTGATCATGAGAAGCTTCTAGAAAGCTGAATGTTCTCCTCTTTGATATAGGGTGTATCAAATTCCTTGGTAGTGTACTTCACTTGTTTGAAAAGTTGATGCAATGTTATACTGTGAAAACAATCTTGGATTTACACCTCTGTAGAAGTTCTGCAGAAACTAAGCCTATTCTGGACTGACCGGAGCTTGAAAAATTTTAATAGGGAGATCTCCCTCATCATCCTCATCACTATCACTATCACTCATTGGTGAAGTGGGCCAACCAATGCTTTTCATTTTACCTTTACTCTTGGGAAGGTTCCTAGATCAAGAGAACGAACATGACAAAAGTTTGATCCCCGGTGTATACCGTAGAGTCGCCAGATCAAAAAATGATCTTGAAGTTTCTCTTTAAAAAGGGATCTGTTTGAAATGAAATCCCCAGATGAGAGTCGTTAAAAATTGTTGGGTTTCAAATAAGCACTTGGGATGAAACCATAGTCAAGGGACAAGCAAGTCCCTCCTCTTTAATGGGAGAGGTTCCCTTATTGAAAGCAAAGGCAAAACCTATGTACAAATGCATAGTCTTTCATTCAATAGTGTTTTCCTAATATCTTGAAATGTGTTTTATGCCTAGAAAGTTATCAATACATGAGGATAGAAGACTTGAAAAGAGGAGGAAGCGAGAATAAGACAATACTTTTAAGGAAAAGAGATGGCGAGAGAAAACCTTTATATGTATTGTGTAAATGAGATATAGAATAGAACCATCCACGTTTAGAATGCAGACACATTCACGGACTCAAAGTTTTGGAGATTGTACAAACTAGAACACAAAGTTTCCGGGAATGCAAGGATTAGATGATTCATAAATCGAACTAGAAGGAAAGATAAAGTAGAAGAAAAAGAGAATAACCCGTGTATTGATTTCTTCGGACTCAAAATTACAGTTTCGAGAATATCAAAATTCCAACCCCCACAAGGGCTTTGAAAATCTCATGATATAGCTCGCAAGATACTATCGGTTCTGACTTCCTTGAGCAAGCAAGAAAACAGCGATTCTGACTTATTCCAATCATCCACTCCTATCGAATTCTTGAAAACGCAAAGAAAACGTTAATGGCGGAAAAACTAGTTTTAAATACACAACGGTTTCATTATTTTGCGAAGAAAGTAAAACATTGGCCATTTGATTCTCTTTTACAACTTTAAATTTGGGCCACCCGCATGGAAGGAATTGATTGGAATGGGCCTCAAACACCTTGATTGTCTACCTTTTGTTTGGCGGGGCCGTATATCTGACCCTAGACACGTGGCGGGTCAGCGCTCATTTAGAACCTACCTCTAGATTTTGTCTTTAAAGTTACGCTAGGCTAACACGTGGAGGCTTCCCCTGATTCTTTAAACTTAACTATTTCAGGTCTACTCTTATTTGACTCATGTTGACCCCTAGACACGTGGAGAGATGGCGCTGATTTGAGTTTCCGCTTTGGGAGCGCCTTCGAAATGCGCTGGTGACGTGTGGCTCCTTCTCGGGGTTTAGACTTTTCAATGGCTAACTATGTCTCTCTATTGACTCTAACTACGTGGTGAGCTGGCACTCATTTGTAAATTGACCCTTTTGTCTCACTTTCAAAATTGCGTCGTTGCGACATGTGGAGGCCTCCGCCGACCCACCCATACTTAGTCAATTTTAACGATCGGCTCTGTCCCCTTTTGGACCTGGGACACGTGGAGGACTAGTGCAAGTTTGAGAACTATCCTCGCTTTGAACTTTGAAGCTATGTCGATGAGGCACATGGCATCATCTGTTGAACCTTCAATACTTAGCCGATTTGGGTTTCTTTTGTTTTCATTTTAGACACAGGACACGCGGTGAGTAGCACTTATTTGAGGATTGTCCCTTAGACCCTGCACCTAGAGTTGTGTTGTTTGGACGTGTGGAGGCCTCCGTTGAACCTTGAAATATGGCCAAACTACATCTAATCAAAGATATTCACGTATTACCCATGGACTCTATGGCAAAAATTAATGGGGAAAATACACTGTCATTCCCGACTACGGGAAGAAATAAACAGAAGAAGAAGAAACTCCAACTATACACCCAAATTTCAAATTGTTCTCCATGAACTGGAAAATTACAAACAATACCAGGCTCGACGCGTGACCCATTACCCCAAAGTGCTAACTCAAAAATTTTGAAATTTAACTTCAAAAGAGGGGAATTTTGGGGCCGACAACATGGTGCAAACTTAACAATGCGGGAAGTTTGTTATAAACAAGAAAGTTGAACGATGTGAGAAGCTTTCCTAGGATGCTTGCTTTTAAATTTTTGCTTTTGCTTTTGAGATGTTTTAGAAGGTTGATCAATTCGGGAAGCCTTCGCTGCCATGATAAAGAAAGTAGCCATCCTTCGAGGGAGTGGTCTACGATTAGAATTTTTTCTTTAGATTTTACTTTTTCTTTTGAGATTTTTAGAAGGTTGATCAAAGTAGGAAGCCTTCATTGCCATGATATAAGATTGTATCCATCCTTCGAGGGAGTGGTCTACAATTATGATTTTTACTTTGGATTTTATTTTTTTATGGCATAATGGAATGCATAATAGTTTTCCTTTGAGGGATCGATCTATACTTTTGCCATTATTTTCTTTACACGAATAAGTGTTCTTCGAGGGAGTGGTTTTTTTTTGGATAAGATAGATTTTTGATATGAGCAAGCATGATTTTTTATTTTAGGACAGAGCTAAGGATAGATAATTAGACCACTTGGGGAGGGGAAGATAAGTTGTACAAGTGACACATGTGGACCCTTATCATGGTTCCAATAGGTAGATAAGAAGGTGATGAATATAATGATTGCGGGGTTCCCACCTAGAAAGAGGAACTTGTCCATAAGGAATATGTTAGGCAGAGCCGTGGTGCCCATATTCAAGGTCACATATAGGAAAGTGATAGTAGACCACATGATTCCAAATCATTACCATGAGAAATGGAAAGGCTAATGATGGAAATGAGAGATCGTGAAATATGACCAAGATCATGTTGGTAGATGCATTAAAAATAGAAATGTTGTAAGTACAAGGCATCGAGAGGTTTCATTTCCAGTTTACCATTTAGAGAGGCTAATCAATATGCTTTCTACCCATACTTATACGTGATAATATATGGCCCAATCCAGTTGGGAGCAAACTTTCCATGTTGGCTCCTTTCCAAAGTAGTGACATTTTGATTTTCTTTGAGGACAAGGTCATTGATGTAAAAATCAAGTTCTTTTAGATGTTTGTTAAAGGAAAATTTAATGCGCTCTTAGTAGACATGATGATGTTAAAGAATGATTAATCGACGTTCATCTAGAAATTCAAGTTGGGTTAAACACTCTTGACGATAGTTTTCATCGAGACAAAGTTACAAAGAGAAATGTACAAGGACGGGATTTGAACTTAGAGGGGAAGAATGGCTTTAGATCGGTAGAAAAGAGAGAAAATAGTAGCACTCGTAGGGGTGTGGGTGCTAGTCAAATAGGACCAAAGAACGAAAGGGGTATGAAGATGCCAATTTCGACTGTTGTATCAATAGTTTTGCAAGAACATTACAAAGAGTCTTATTAGTGGCTTCATTTTGGCCGTTACATTAAGGATAATAAGCAGATGAGAATCTCGGATCAATGTTGAAAGAGTCGCAAAGCTTCTTAAGATATTTGTTTTTGAAGGACTTTTTATTGTCCGTGATGATTTTATGAGGAATGCCAAAATGACAAATGATGTGTTGATAGAAGAAATCAATGATTTTGTTATCTTTTGTGGATGAGATTGGAATGGATTCCACCCACTTGGTGAAGTATTGAATAATGGTGATGATGGAAATATGACACTAAGAAGAGTGTGGATTGATGACACTATTAAGGTCGAGGCCCCATTGTTAGAAGGCCAAATATCTTGAGTTGATTGTAACGCTTAAATAGGAATGCATATGAGATTAGAGTATTGTTGGCATTTAATGCACTTTTTAACGTATTCACAACAATCTTGATTGAGGGTGGGACAATAGTAGCCCATCCAAAGAAATCATTTGGTGACATCCAAACCATTGCAATGTTTTCCACAAATGTGTCATGGACTTCTTGGATAGCATAGATAGATTCATGGTAATCTTGAAGGCATCATAATAAAATTCCATCAAAACCCACATTTGTAGAGGATGTCGCCAAGGATAACATAGCGGTTAGCACGTTGAAGAAAATACCTCCTACCATTTTTGGATAGGTTGGAGGAGTTTTGGATTGAGATAGATAGTCAAAGATTTTGTTGTATTAGATATTAGATTAGTTGGTGTCGACGAGGTTGACGTGAGGAAGCTCATTAGTGTGAGATGGTTGATCAATGTAGTGAAAAACAATAGAGAGCTTGGATTCCTCCATTGTCGATGGATGAGAGATGTGAGGGATGCCATAGTGTCTCTGCAAGCGATTAGATGAACAAGGGACAGATTGGATGGTGTACCAGTTGAAGGCCTCAAGAAGAAAGTTGACGATGTCCTTATATTTTTGAAGGACTTCATTTTTACATTAATAGACTCCCTTGATTTTATTGATGATAAGCTAAGAATTCTCATATATATTAAGAATTTGAATGTTAAGCATGAAAACAATTTGAAAACTTAAGATGAGGGTTTCATACTAAACCATATTGTTAGTACACTCAAATTTAAGCTTGTAGGCAACGGGAATAGGAGTTTCCCAAGGAGGAATGATGATGACGCCAAGACTCCTTATCGACACTTAGATCTATCAAATAAAAGTGTCATTTTGAGGGGAGAATATTCATGATCAATGGCATGGATAGATTCATCATGGAATTGTTCGTGAGAAAGTTGATTGTTAGGAATAGGGGCTTTAACAAGTTGATCAACGATAACCTTGACCCTTGATTGATTTTTGGGATATAAACTCTAGGTCAAACTCAGTCATGAGCATGAGCCATTGAGTTATGTGATCGTTGTGATAAGGTTTGGAATGTGTGATTTTGAGGAGATTGAAGATAGTGACGACGTAAGTTTTTGGTTGAGAAGATAGTGATGAAGTTTGGAAGTGGTGAAGAAGAGAGCGCAACACAACTTTTCAGCTTTAGTGTAGTGCTTTTCATAATCGCCAAGAGTGTGGTGATATAATAGAAGACTTTTCCCTACCTTGCTCTTCGCGGTGTGTCAACATGACACCTAGAGCATGATCAGAGGTAGAGATGTAAAGATAGAATGACTCCCCTTATGTGGAGGCATGAGCACAGTGTATGCGATAGAATATATTGCTAAAGTTCATTGAAGGCCTTCTAGCAATTGGCATGTCACTTGAATTGGGTTTCTTTGTGAAGGAGATTATGAAAAGGTTGGCAATGATCAAAATTTTTTGAGATGAAACAGCGGAATGATTGGAGTCAACCTTGGAGACTATAAAGTTTCTTTAGATTAGAAGGAGGGGGAATCTCAAGGATGGATTTGATTTTAGCGGGGTCGATTTCAATACCCTTGATATAAATGATGAAGCTAAGGATTTTTCCAGTTATAACTCCAAACAAACACTTGGCGGGGTTAAGATGGAGGATGAAATGGATAAGGCATGTGAAGAGGATCTCAAGGATGGCAAGATGGTCCTATCAATGTTTGTTTAGGTCTTGAAAATCTATACAAATGTGAAGCTTTCCAGAGGCTTTGGTGACAAGAACAATATTGGAAACCCATTACGGATATTTGATAGGTTGGATGAAGTTAGCGGAAAGAAGACGTTGGAATTCCTCTTTGACAAGGAGGGAAATGCGAGGGTACATGTGAAGTAGCTTTTGCTTGACCAACTTGGTGTTAGAGATGGTGACAATGTTATGAAAGAAAATGTTAGGATCGATGCCTAACATGTTAGTGTATAACCATGCGAAGGCCTAACTATGCTTAGATAGAAAAGAGGTGAAGGCATTGAGTTCTTGTGGATCAAGAGATTGGTAAGCTTTGAGCATGTGTGGCTCGTGTGAATTCCCGACATTGATGTCGATGGTGGATTCATTGAGAAGTGTGGATGTGTCTAGAGGTAAGGCATTTTAAATATAATAGTCTTCTACCCCCATGTAGGAAAGAATAGAGACATCATCATTGCATTGAAGAATGTCGATGGTATGGGAATCCTCCTCTATCATCTCTGTGAATTTGAGAGGAAGGGACCTAGTTTCAACCCCATCCTAATAAGTGACTGATCCTAGAGTGATTGTGGAGATAAGAAAAAAATCAGGAGGAAGGGACACAGTGTCATCCACATCCATGGGGTGGTTAGATGTGGAAAGAGATGCGGGTTCGATGTTGATGGGGATCTTTAAGAAGTGTGATGGGGTGTTCTTAGAATCCAAACCCAAAATTCTCATGGGGTTTGTGGAATTGGTCAAAGATAAGATCATGTATGCCTTACTTGTAATGCCCAAAGCCAAATCTCTTCTGAGCACATCGGTGGAGATACGTATAAGTGAAGGATTTGTTATAGAGGAAGTTGAAGCCATTGGTGTATGGCTTGGTGTGAGGTTGATCATTGGTGTGAGAAGAAGGGAAATTGATGCCACCATAGACAAGATTATTTTTTAGATGAGGTGGACCAAAGGAAATGATATCCCCAATGTTAGGTTGATACACTGTGAGAGCTTTTTCGGGTCTACTAAGTTGATTGAGTGAGAGAAGAGAATTGAGAACGAGGAGTTGATACTCCCCAAAGAGAAGTTGTATCACATTATCAAGAGATTTTTCGTTAGGTAATTTGGATGAAATTATGGAAGAACTAGTGGATGCTTCAAAGGATAGGTCTTGCTTAGGGATGAGCACGTCATTTGGTCAATAGGTCATATGATATGCCTTGAATGGAGGAAGGTCAACATGGAGTGTATGGATTTTCCCCTCAAACTCATATTTAATACAATGATGAAGAGTAGATGGGATGCAATACATGGCACGAATCCATGGGCATCCAAAAAGATGTTATATTGAAACTCCCCCTCAACAATGTAGAAGTTTCATGGAGGATTTTTCACCAATGTAGATGGGGAGGATAACCATTCCTAAGGCGGGGAAACAACATCGTTGAAGGCTCATAGGAACATGGGTGATTGGGTGAAAATGGAGTTGGGAAGTTTGAGTTGATCAAAGGTATGGGATGAGATAATATTGATGTTGGCACTAATGTCAATCATGGAATGTTGGTTGAAGGTATATTTTATGTAAATAGTGATGAAAAGAGGGAGATCATGATCTTCGGTAGGATGTCAAGAATCTCAAAATCGTTGAAGGAGATGGCGGTGGAAGTCGTAAGAGCTCCAATAAGGGCATGACATGTTGGGACTCATCGAATGAGACTTGGATATCTTCAAGGCTTCGATGAGAAAATTTTGATTGTTAGGGGATTTTGGATGAGCTCATAGAAAGATGTCTTAACGAGAGCGATGTAGTTGATTACGATGTTTTGTTCAATGGTGGCGGGATTTTGGGTTTGTTGTGTGACTAGGACGGAAAACTTGGCCTTAGATGAAGAAGGGGATGGCATGGGCTCATTGGAAGGAAAAATGTAGTCTTATTATTTCACCAATAGCCCATGACACGCTAGCACATCACTCAGCCAAAACTAAGCGCTCACCCGAAGCGCGCAAGGGTACTAGGTCCCTCTTTTATGGTAGTTTGCTCAAGGAGTTAGCATGATCATAAAAATATTCCAAATCCATAATATCCATTCTAGAATAAAGCATAACATGAACTAGATCTAGATCTTAACCATATGCAAGATTAACTTATATAAGAATCAAGATTAACTTTACCATGCAAGAACCAGTCACAGATATGTCAATAACCAATATCCAACCACAAATATCCATCATATTAATTATAGTAAAACACAAAATCTACATACATACACAGTAATGCCATTATAGGTCATGCGTGCTCATGAACCAACAACATAACTCTATTACATAACTCTCCCTTAAATCATGCAAATCAATACATATTTATAGGTAGTGGGGACTTGCCCTTCACTACTAATGTACTCTCCAAAAATAGGCTATATGCTTAAGAATATCCACGTTAAAACTTATAATATAACTACAAAAGCATGCAAGCCTTCCTAACAATAAATCTTCTTTAGTTAAATTCTAGTTCGAGATCATATTATTAGCTCTAGAAATATGCATGTTGCTTAGTCTTCCTTTGCATGAGATCTATCCCAAAATAGACTTTACTTTAAACTATAGTCTTCATGCTCTATTCTTATCTCCAAAACCTTACTTGGTCGTCATTCCAACTATTCATCTCCCAGTTCTATCAAAATTCGGCTAAGTCTTTAAACATGTAATAGCTCGAGTGCACGAACCTTGCCTTTATACTTGTATACTCCCGCACATTCCTTCGCACCTAACTCCTGCACATCAAAATCCTTCATGCCACTTATACTTAACATCTTTTATGGGTCCAACATTACCCCACACTAGCTGGATTTCCACCCTCGACAATTCTTCCTTCATAGGTACAACACTCCGAGATGGAAAACAAAATTACAAAACAACAAAATTTCAAAATGAGGATCACACCAGAAAGAGCTAAAGTGCTTGGAAGACCTCAAGAAATTATACATCTACTTCACTACTAGCTTTTCCACTCCTTCCTTGAAATATTTCCTGGCGCAACCTCCACAATCCTTGGCACTTGGTCAAGAGTTATTTCATCTACCTTTTTTTTAGCTCCTTCATCACCACCTCTATCTCTGTGCAAGCACCATCAATATTGTCCATGTGTTCTAGTATAGAGTTATGGAACTCACAATTCTCTTCTCAAGCTTCATGGTTTTCGTAACCTTATCTTTCTCGTGTTGTGGTATCCAATATCAACTGAGTGCGCTCTATTTTATTTGTTGGGGTCTTTTCCTGTATAGACTTTAGAGTTGCTTCCTCATCCACCAACCTCACATCAATATATGGCTCACACTTCTTGCACCTATTAAATCCAATATCTTCTTTTGTATTTTCTTCCTTGAGTTGGGTGAGCAATTCCTCCAGCTCAGTGATCTTGGCTTCCACTATAATTTTTTTATTCTTCTTTTCTTTTGCAATCTCCTCCTTTATAGGCCCCACGCATTTGATGTTGACCAAGAGCATGCCAACCAGGTCCTCTAGGTATTCCATCTCATCCCCATAGTATGTCATGGCCTGGCTCACTAATGAAGGGACATTGTCCCAATATTTTCTTTACTAGCGTGTTGGCTCTATCATATGCCTCCTTAGTTACCATTTTGTTGACCCACAACCCTCTTGCACTATCGGTTTATCTCTTGTTCCTTCTCTTTCTTGTCAGCCACAAGGGTGCATACTGTAAACTTGACTCCAAATTCCTCTTCACCACTTTTGAATCCAATTTTTTCAAGGCATTTCACGCCTTCTCATTTTTCAAGTGGTTAGGATTGATGGCCTTATACTTTTGTCTAGGATTTTTCTATAATATCATCATCTCGATCGCATGCTCACTGACTTCAAACTTTAGCTCCTCTGCATGGGAATGTAGATTCCAACTCAACATCTTCTTTATTCTAGACACTCCTCCCTCTGGGTCTAGTAGCTCCCAAGCATGTAATTTCTCCGTAGGCAAGGTATTCTGAAATGTGCATGTGCAACACTTTTGTAGGATCATCTATAAAATCCATATGTGGTGACCTTAGAGTCCACCACTTCCTTTGTGCCTTCATCTTTGTTCTTTGCTTCTTTGGGGTAGGGGTGTTGGTACCTGTTCCCAGTCCTTTGTCCTCTTTGATCACAAAGGAGTCACCCTTGTCCTTCTCACCTAGCTCGAGCAATCATCTTGGTGAATTTTGTACTAGATTTTGCTTTACCTCATCAATAACCGATGTTTTACCTTTCTCACATGCCGTGGCCTCTGCCTTTGCTTTCTCTTCTGGCTCTTCTCTTAGCATGTTCCTCAAATTCTTGCTCAAGTTCTTCCCTGAATGCAACATAGTCCTCTTCTCCTTCAGTCTTGGCCTTAGTCTCTGTGCTAGAGACTTCCTACACCTTAGGAGCTTATCTTATTATTGCTTTCGAGTGCCACCTTGTTGTGAGGTTCCCACATGCCATCACTGCTACCTCTGTGTGTGTAATACTTTCTCTTGTGAGAAGTATCCAATTTCCTTCACTTTCTTCTTTCTCCTCTTCATCTGTTGCCTCCACTTGTACCACCTTTATGGGAGGTATCGGTGCTTCTCTAGGCTTAGGAAAGTGGAATCCATGACTTCCACCTCAACTCCCCTTGTGTCTTGGGGTGCAACTGTAAAAATACTCTATGGATAAATCCCTTAATGGTCACATTGATATGGGTGCATATCTAAGAAGTTGGGCTCTAATACTTCGAGGTATGCAGGCCTAGAGTCATACCTGTAAGTGGCACGAAGAGTGTGTACATCAAAATCTACCTTATCTACATCATAAGTCAATTTTTGTGCATCCTTTATCCTATTGATGGAGCACTTCAAATACTTTTTAGTGAATGCAAATGGGATTTTGCACCATGGCCCCATCTCTCCATTCGCTTGTTTGAATCTTACAAGACTGAAGTGTTGCATTATAGAAAACTTCACTTGGTCCCCAACCACTATAGGGAGCTCACATGGAATGCACATTCATTCTCAAAGGCCTCACATGCAATCTGTCATACCATCTATCAATGCACACCTTGTATGCATTTCAAATGCTGCCATCATAAGTGAATCCCACAAATTATACGACAGGTGATGGATCTACTGGTGGGTAAACCCACACATTCCCATCAAGTCCATCTGGGATGCCTACCTCCCAAAATACGATCAAAAGAAGGATGGAACCCCATGTGATTTTTTCTCCTTCTTCATTTTGCAAATGTGCCTCCTCTATGATGTTGTTTGCAACATATTGTGCTAGGTTGTAATGTGCCCTCTTCAAGATTATATAAGCTACGTATAAAAACCTCTTGTTTATATTTTCTAGCACTTTGATGTGCCCCAACTTGTAGCTCATGAGTCGGGAAGTGACCTAAGTGTCGGATCATTCAAATCCACAATGGTTTGTGCCCTACCTCCCTTCTCATAGTTTAGTTTCTTGGAAAGCTCCTCAATTTTAGTTGTGGCCTTCAAATCCAAGGATACATCCTCCCCTATGCTTCTTAGCCCTATAACTCATTCAATCAATTGGCATGTGAGGCATCCTTCTCCCCGAGAAGAAGAAGTCTTCATGTACCTGAAACATCAACCATTGAAACAAATGTGTAGGTTTTGCAAAGAATGGAAGCTCCCATAACTATAAAACACCTGTTTTTCCCAATTCTCTCTACACAGAGTCATCAATTTGAGGGTTTCAGCCTTGTCTACCCTAGGAGTGTCTTTGTCAGTCTTCCCTCATCTTCTTTTCATTCTCCTCTCATGCGGTGGTTAAACTCACTAATTTTACAGTGAGTGAGCTTTGATTTCCACAACTCCACCCACACACACCCGGAGGGTATTACATTTTAGAATATATTTCTTCTAAGGGCTCCTCCACCACAACCTCAAGCCTCTTTGTTCACAACTTTCTTGGTTTTGGTGCCATTTCACTTCTCTCTGCGTGCCCTAGGTGTTTTGTACTTCGAACCTTCTCTACCCGAGCCCGAAGACTTCTAACCGCTATAAACGTATGCAACCCTTCACTACTCTCTGCCAATTCCAACTCACCTCTCCATAAGGATCTCTACACAACTCACAAGCAATCCTAGGTTTGTAAATACTTTCATCACTTCTAAACTCTTTGTCTCTCTCCAAACTACTCGGTAGCTCTTGATTTATTTGAAAGCAAGGTAGACAAATGACTACCCTAACCCCTTATTTATACTTTTTCATGACCCTCCAATAGTCATATTTGTACTTCCGACCCACACTTTTAAGTTACTTTTCCCATAAAGTTCCTTTTCCCTTTATAACAACTTTCACGACTTCACCTCATGCGTTGCAGTCGTAACCTTCTGGTGCTAATACTACTTCTCTACCTCAAACCTCCTCCATGCTCCTCTCTGTGCAAAGTACAAAAATCTGCACATATCCAAAGTAGTTTCTCATGTTCATTACCTACCCTCACATTACATTGTGTGATCATTTTCCCACATGGTCTTCAATCATCTCAACCTTCCTCAGAACACCTTATGCACAACACATATACCTTATCCATTTCCGCACTAAAGTTCCCAAACAATCCTTTAACTAATCCAATCCCTAATAAAGGGCGTAAACCATTTTTTTATCTTCTACACTTCAATCTACCCCACACTAAGGATATGCATGGTCCTCTGCGCATGAAATCACAAGAAAAAAATTAGATTCTGGCATGCAAACACACTTATTACATAAAACACTAAACTAAATTGACAAAGCATAGCAACAAATAAAAGGAAACACATAGAAAGGAAATGAATTAAAGGAAAACCTAATCTAAATGGAAATACTACCTTATTAAAACACCAAGAAGACTTATTTATAGTAGGGCTTCAGCCTACTCCCATTGAAGTAACCGGAAAACTGTGTCCCATCCAATACACCGTAATCTAGCAAGCACCTGAATTAAGTATGTAAGTCACAACATACAGTCCCTACCAATGCACTTAGAACTTTCTAGGGTGGCGCAAGAACTTGGAATCATAAAGAAGAATCATCTGTCCAACTTCAAGTTTATTATCTTTAATATGCCTATCATGCATGCTTTATCTGCCTTTTCTATCTTTCCTGACTCCATCGAAAATGGCATGCCCTTTCATCTTACTACATCAGTTTATCAATGTACTCTTGAAGTGCTTGCTCATCATCCAAACCTCCTGCATAAATACACAAAGAAGGTAACATGAATTCCATGGCCAAAAAACCTCTGCCATGCCAAACACCAACTAAAAGGGTGTGGCTTTGTTCAATCTTTTATAAGTTGTCCTATATGCCCAAAGTACAACAGAGACTTTATCATCCCAATCCTTCCTTCCAACATCACAAATATTAGTCAATGTATGTCCCAATATCTTGTTGAAAGCCTCAACAATTTCATTTTCTTGTGGGTGATAGGGTGTTGTTTTATGGTGTGCCACCATAAATTCTACTAATAATATCTGATAGTCTCATTAAGAAAATGAGTACCCCTATCACTTGTCAAACTCAATGGGCATCCATACCTGCTGATAATGTTCTCCCATAAGAAACCTTGATGTCGTAGTTGTTGTGTAATCCTTTATAGGCACTACTTCTGCCCACCTTGCAAAGATAATTTGTACAAGTTATAATGTAGCGTGATCCATTCCTGTGCGGGTGGGGAAATAGGACCCACAAATCAATTTCCCATTTTTCAAAAGGTTCTACATGCACTAGTAATAGGCCTTAAAGGCATTTCATCTCTATGCCTAGGCTTTCCAAGGCATGAAAATGATCACACTTACAATATTCTTTACAATCCTTATACAATGTTTCCCACCATAAACCAACCAATAAAATCTTGCATGGTATGGTGGTATCTCCTACATAATGTCCACCAACAATCCTACCCATGAGCTTCCTCCATAATAGCTTTGCACTCATGCTCAAGTACACACCGTGCAAAACTTCATCCCGACCTAGTTTGTATAAGTCTCCACTAATCAACATATAAGGCATGTGCCGTATGGCAAGTTTTTCTTCTCTAAACTCTTCATCCCTTCAAGCGCCACACCAATACACAAAAAGACAACAATATCTTCTAATTCAAAGGGTACGTGGTTCAATCTGAATAGTTGGGAATCTAGGCATTGTATCCTCAATGCTCTGCATGTCCTCACCTAAATTAATCCTTGATAAATGATCTGGTCCATAATTTCTCTTGCTTGGCTTAACCACCACATAAAGTCAAATTCCTAAAACAAAAAAATCCAATGACATATGCACCCCTACAAAATGGGCTTGTTCACCAAGTACTTAAGTTTCATGTGATTTGTATAGAAAATAAAAGGTGTTGCAAAAGTATTGTCTAAACTTATGTAAACGTAGATCATGGACAAGGCTTCACGCTCTATAGTTGTATAATTTTGTTCAGTTGGGGTCAACTTCCTACTTGCAAAACAAATAGGATGATCAACAATACCTTCTCCAGGATGGGATAATACCACACCAATGGCCATGCCAGAGGCATCCACATGCACATGAAAAGGTTTGGTCCATGAAGGAAATCATAGAATAGGCATTGTAGTAAGTCTTTCCTTCAATGTCTCAAACACACATTATTGCACTTCACCCCAATGGAACTTGCCTTTACTCTTTAACAATTCTTCCAAGGGCACAACAATCCTAGCATAACCTTTGATAAACTTCCATATAATAACCTATGTGCCCCAAGAATCCACGCACCTCACTCTGTTAGTAGGTTCCTCTAAGCCCAAAATAATAACAACAACTAACCTTAGTAGGATCTACTAATAAGCCTTCTTTATAGATAATATGTCCCAAAAAGTCCCAAAGGGTGTAGCAAAATGTACTTCTTAATGTTTAAGGAGATGCTCAACTTCCGGCACCTCTCAAACATAAGTATTAAATTATCACAATGATCTTTTACTAGCCCATAAATTGTCTAATCATCCAAGTAAACCTGCAAAAACTTGTGAATAAAATCTTGGAATGCTTGCACAACAATGCGTGAAAATATTGCAAGTGCATTTCTTCAATCCAAAAGGCATAATTGTGTATGCAAAAATTCCCCATTCAGTGGTGAAATTTGTCTTCTCTTGATCCTCTTTAGCAATCCTCACTTGATGATATCTAGAAAATCCATCAGTGAAGGAGTAGATCTCACACCCTAATGCCTTCTAGAATCTCTTTGTAAAAGGTGTGGGGAAAGGGATCTATTACACATGTAACATTTAACTCCCTATAATCCACACAAATTCTTATCCTTCCATCCTTCTTTATACTTATCACCATAGAGATAACCCATTTTGAATCCTCGATGGGCTCAATGATTCCAAAATTTAACATCTTATCAATTTATTCCTTTACTTTGACTTGTAGATTAGGATTCATCCTATAAGGCCTCTTCCTAACCGGGCACACCCTTCCTTTAGCTTAATCCTCATCTCACCAAAGAGTGATGTACCCTTTTAAATCATGATAGCCTCTAGGAAATAAGTCCTAAAAGTCATACAATAACTCAATTATTTTAGCAACCTCTAAGTCAAACCAATAATCACCAATGATGGCCTCCTTAGGTTCAACATCTATCCCAATGTTAACCTTCTTCATTTTCATAGGCTCATGATATGTGTGTGCCTTCTCATCCACACTTTATAAGACCTCACGCGTACCCTCCTCAGTATGCTCAAACATCCAGATTCTCCACTTCTTCATCATCAATTACATAGACCATCTTACCTTTTTCTTTTTCTAGGTAGGTGCACCCAAGATGTTCTGCATCTGTCTCTTCTTCTTCAAAGCATCGCTCGATCCTCACTAGTAACTCCTGAATAAGTTCCTTCAACCTTTGCACTATCTCCATAGTCAAGCGCTTCATAACTTGTAATGCCTCATTCATTGGAGGTTTAGTAGAAAAATAGTCAAAGGTCTAAATCATACCTACAATCAATTCTGCCAATTCCATGTTTCTCTATTCAACTCTACATAAACATACCATGCATGCACATAGCCTCACAAGGTGAAATAGAAATTATGCACCCACAGTGAAGGTGGTAAGCCTTATGCCCCTCTTTCTAGAGTCTCTCACACTCGTTGAACATGATGCGAAGCAAAATCCTTCCCATGGAATTCACATGTCTTGGTAGGTGCATTACTCGAAGAAATCTAGCAAAGAAGGTGATTCTCACTTCTCACCACTCTAAAAGGTCATCTCTATGTACCATCCACCAACAGCGATGTTGTCCCACAAAGGTATACACCAGCATATTCTTCTTTCCACTTGGTCTATCCACTAGACTTCCATAGCGTGCAAAAATACTTTAGGATTTCCTTTGCCAGTGTACCTTGGTACTAGTTACTACCCAAATGCCTAACACAATGCAGCCTACTTACGCATGTGACTGCACTTTTCATCTTGCATCCAATCATTTCATAAGTACCATGTGCCTAATTGTCACAAGAACACTAGTAGTATCACTCATAGATTGTGCATCATCCCATTGAATAACTCCTTCCTTTGATGGCTCAAGTACTTCAAGATCTCTAATGGTGTGCACATAAATTTTGTTCAAATCCTCTTCACTCAAAGGTTCTACATAAGGTGTAACTTTTCCATCTATCAAAGGAATGATGATGACATGTTCTTCCTTGTTCTCAAAACTGATATATCCTTTATTAAAGCACAAATCAACATTATTCACATAACACTAAGGGTGCCCAAGCAATGCTAGAAAATTTTCTTCCTCTGCAAGCGCCAAGACCTCAAAGTCCCCAATAAACTTGGCCCCTTGTATAGTAATAGTAGTATCCTTCAAGACTCTAATGGGCATGGCTTTAGTCCTATTTTCCATAAACAACACATTTGAAGATGGTTGTAATGGTGGTCTCCCCATTTGATTCCATATGTCCAAGGTGAGTACATTCACTTCTACACCTGTATCAATCAAAATGTTACTCAAAAGCCATCCATCAACAACTGCATTCAGAGTGATTTCTTTGTCATAATCCAGACTACGAGGAGGTAAGTTAGCATGTAAAATCTATCTTTCGCGCTCAACTCCAATGCATGGCATCTTCCCCTTAACCATTCCCCAATAAAGGAATGATGTTTTCTTATTGCAACATCTTACAAACCTCCTTCAAATCATCAACATCCTCCTGGGAAGCTCAATTGTTTTTTCCTACTCCATCTTCTGTTACCTTTAAGCATTGTATCTCACCTATAAAGTTTCTAATAACTTCCATGGTCTCTTGATAAACTTCCTTCTGATGAGTAGGGTCTGGATACTTTGCATGTAATACCTCTTCTTTTGTAATAATAGGTTTTGTTTTGAACGTCCCTGGCACACGCAACCTCCGTGTGTGTAGTGACCAATACAAACATCTCAGATTAGGAGCTACCTTTGGCAACCACTGATCTTCCACAACGCATTGTACTCTAACCATTCTTGTGCCCTTATCCTACTTGTGCTTATTTCTCAAGTGTTCATACAAATCCAAGCATTCTTCATAGTTGTGGTTCTTTCTCGAAAAAAGAAAATAATATTTTTGGGGCATTCACACTTATAATGATCAAGGGATCCGCATGTATAACATGTTCCTCGTGGAAATTCACTTCTTCCACCACCGTGACCTCGACCTCTGAATCCTCCACGATATCCTCAACCTCTACCTCGGCCTCCTCCATTAAAGCACCCTTCATTGTGACTATGATCATGATGCTCACCTTGTTCCTTGAGAATTATTTACAACATTGGTCTAACATACACCAGTATCAATGGCATCATGAATCTGATCAATCAACCTACAATTCTCTATATCATGAGTGGTAGACCTACAAATCTTATAGTAACATGACACGTTATTCCTTATCGCGCATTGTAACAATGGGCACCTACTTGAATCATGATCCAAGTGACTAATCTCACAATCCAAAAACATGGCGCGCACGACTTATGAGGGAAACTATCTTTTGTATGTCCTACTTCACAATATGTGCACTAAATACTATTACGCATCTCATGAGCTGAATTAGTAGACAAATTATCCAATTGTTTTTCCATAGCTACAATCTGAGCCTCCAAAAATGGACTAATACTAATGTCTACACTCCCAACTACCTTAAGTACGTAGAGTCGCCTCAAGTGCCTCATGCAGATCTATATAAGTCTTGTGTGAGAGTGCCCTTTTGAAAGGTGTGATCAAACCTCCAACAAACCATTGAGCATGCTAACTTGGGTGAATGTCATAAGATAAATTTGACAAAAGAGTTTTGAATCATGCATCATACTCCTAAACACTCTCAGCCATGCCCTGTTTGATGTCCTTCAGCGTCGATGCTCTTTTTAGTTCAAACTTAGGTATGTGAAACTCTCTGCTAATAAATCATCACGCAAAGCGCAAGGTATAATCCACACAAGTTTGGTTCGGATCATATTTCTTATACCAACTATGTGTGCGCCCTTATAAAGTAGTTACAAACTGACTTGCCTTACACTCTGGAGTTGTAATCCCTTAGTGCACCATAGTATCTCACAAATATGCACATGCTTTGTTGCATCTTCAATTCCTTTGTATTGGGGAGACAAAGTAATATCTCTAAATAGACTTTTTGGGGTTGGTGTGGACCATGCCCACCAAATCCAGAACTTTTATTACTTCTTATGTTTCCTACGCCTTGAGAAACATCATATCCACAAGATTCCAAACCACTCCTCTTGATTCTCCCCATATATGAGAAATGGACCATAGGATGCACTTCCTTGTGTTCCAATGGTTGTGCTAAACTGAACTCCCATGGTCTGCAAAGTTGTACTACATCCAGACATTATACCAACATTCTACGTGCCCATGTTTCGTGTCAATGACACGCCAGAAAATATTCCTCCAACCGAACCTCCAAATAACACATATGATGATTACGTCGCCATAGATGAATAAGCTACTTCGATTAACTCTTGAATTGATGGAAAATTAACTCTATTTGTCACTACTCTACCTACCCCCATTAGCTTTCCTATTAATGATTGTCGTAGGAATTAGAAAACTAAGCGCAAGGGTTAGGTCATCGGTAGGATCAAATGCACACCATCAGTTCTTAATCTTTCCTCAAACATGTTTTCATCCAAAACTCAAGAGGTTTCTCTGTCATGCTTACATAAATTGGGGAGTTCCATATGTTCTAGCTCCACGCCTTCCATGTGAGCTCCAAATCCTTCACGAGCCATCTCTCTCCACAACACCATTATTTCCATAATTTCACGTTGCTTTTCCAAATCCCTCTCATGCGCTTCATTAAAATTAAGCCATCTTTCTTCTCTCTACCTTTATCCACTACATTTTCCATCTTTCACCACACCTACTCCTACCCCCGCGCGTGGTGGGGTTTAGCTAGCCATAGGACGTAATTCCAAATCCAGGGTCACAATTAAGATCTTAATCACTAAAGGGATAGCACACAAGTAAGATCCTTTAGGTTCATGCAAGAACTAGAACTCAACAACCTTTAGACATGAATAAGTAGAAACTACGTACTCCAAAATATAATTGTTCAACACACCACTCCACCAATGATCTACAATGTGTGTCCAAATCAGATCAACATCATGGAGAGCCTAGAATTCTTCATGTGTCCAAACAAGTGTTCAAAACCTCAAATGCATAAGTTACTAACCACTCGTATAACTCTATAGGAAAACAAGTGAAAAACATCTCATAGAGCTCATGATACATATTTTGTTCAACCCATGCACGTGCATCAAATTCAAGTCTAGTGTTAAATCTATGAGCATACTCTTCCTCTAAATTTTCTAACCAATCCTCAATGCTGGCCAAAGTTAACCAGTACGTCTTCATCATGTAACATTCTAGAAAACAACTGAAAAGAGGTCCCAACAATGAAACCAAAATGTAGTCTTATTATTTCATCAACAACCCAAGGCGTGCTGACACATCACTCAACCAATCGAGTGCTCACTCGAAGCGTGCAAGGGTACCAAGTCCCTCTTTTATGGTAGCTTGTTCAAGGAGTTAACATGATCATACAAATATTCCAAATCCATAATATCCATTCTAGAATAAAGCATAACATGAACTAGATCTAGATCTTAACCATATGCAATATTAACTCATACATGAATAAAGATTAACTTTACCATATAGGAACCAGTCACATATATGTCAAAAACCAATATCCAACCACAAAGATCCATCATATTAATTATTATAAAACACAAAAGCAACATATATACATAATAATGTCATCATAGATCATGTGCCCCATGAACCAACAACATAAATCTATTACGAACTTTACCTTAAACCGTGTCAATCAATACATATTTATAGGTAGTGGGGAATTACCCTTCACTACTCATACACTCTCCAAAAATAGGCTACATGCTAAGAATGGCCATGGACTGCTTACAAGATAACTTCAAAAGGATGCAAGCCTTCCTAACAATAGATCTTCTTTAGTTAACTTCTAGTTCAGATCCTATTATTAGCTCTAGAACTATGCACGTCACTTGGTATTCCTTCGCATGAGATCCATCCCAAAATAGACTTTACTTTAAACCGTAGTCTTCATGCTCTATTCTTATCTCCAAAACCTTACTTGCCGCCACTCCAACTGTTGATCTCTTAGTTCTATCAAAATGTGGTGAGTCTTTAAACAGTTTTGGCCCGAGTGCGAACCCTTGCACGTTGTGTATATACTCCCGCACGTGATTTCACGCCTAAATCCTGTGAGTCAAAATCCTTCGTGCCACTTGTACTTAGCATATTTTAGGGGTCCAATAAGTAATGATGACAACTTTGGGTTTGGATTGGGTAGATTGTTAGGAATCATGAGGGCAAGAATGAGTGGTGATACAAATGACATCTATATAAATAGTAGGACCATCCTTAGGAGAGGTAGAAGTCCGTGGTGGGATGGTGATGAAAGACATGGATGAGGAAGTAGACTTAGATTTTTAGAGGTTATATACTTGATTGAAGGATTGGGTTTAGATTTGGATGGGTTTGGAAGAGGGAGAGGGTGGTCTTCTTTGATGAGAAGATCATCCTCTTTTATGAGATTTTCAATGAGGGTTCTGGAGGGTCCTATAGTGCTTTGTGTCATGTCTAGGGACATGATGGTAGACACATATGGTATTGTAATCAAACCATGTGGGTTTCAGCTTGTGTGGATCAAAGGGATTAATGGGGGAAGGGTGATTGTGGATGCTTGGGTGAGATGCTGAAGAATTTCACTATAAGATTCGATGAGGGTGTGTGAAGATGAAGTCTCATGTACTTCAGGTGGATTTGGTTTGGGGGAGGATGGTGAAGGAAAGAGAGGTACCTTACTCTTGTGAGGCTTTACAGGGGCCTTGGATTCAGATTTCACTTTTGATGCTTTTGATTCAGACTTAGGAGGAGGGATGGATGATTTGGATCGAGATTTGGAAGTAGATTATTCAAATGGATATTTAGGAGGCGAGATAGATGATTTGGATTGAGATTGGGTTGTGATGGGTGTTTTAGATAAAGGGCATGGTCAAAAAATATAAGGTGGAGGCCCTAAGATAGATGTCTGGATTTCAGATGGCTTGGATTGACGGGGCTTTGAGGTAGGAAGCTCTAATTTCTTAAGTGGGTGAGCGAGGAATTTTTGGATGGGAGTGCCAAGGTTCTTAGGTTTTTGTTGTGAGGTTTTACCCTTGGTGGGGATCACGATGATTTCAATGGTGGAGTTATCTTTAGAGGTAGGTGTAGATGATGCGGATATAGATGGCATTGTAGACGTAAAGATTGAAGATGGAAGTGGTTTTTGGATAACACATTTGATGAGATTGGAAATAATTGTAGATTGTGTGGGTCTTGTTGATATATAAGTGGTGGTAGTTGTTGGAGATGAATATGGGATAGGGACACTACTTATGGTAGAGTCAATGGGGATGTCACTTTGGTAGAGATGAGAGATGGTGCAGATTCGGATGTGGATATAGGTATAGGTATGGATACATATGGAGTTGTTGAGATAGAGGTAGATGTGATAGATGTGGGTATAGTAGATGTAGATATGGGTGTGGAAGTAGGAGTGGATGTTGAGATAGATGTGGAAGTGGGTATGGGAGTGGTAGGTGTAGGTGTAATAGATGTGAGAGTAGTAGATATGGATGCAGTAGATGTGGGTACAATAGACTTGGGGACAATAGGTATGGGAGTAATAGATGTGGATTTGGTAGATGTAGGGGTAGTAGATGTAGTAGATGTGGGTACAATAGATGTGGATGTAGTGGATGAGGGTGGCAGTGTGGAAGCCTAATTCAAAGTATTGATTATGTGGGCGTCTGGTGCTTAGGATGTAGGAGGAGTAGCTTGGTTATTTGGTGGATGATTAGGGAAGGGTTGTTTGAAGACATCTAGTATTTGGTTAGGAGGGGCATTAAGATTGTTTACTTGAAGGTCCCCTTGATCGATAAGTTGTTGTACTAGGTCCTTGAAGGTACGAAATTTTTCAATATCATGGTCACATACTCGATGATTTTTGTAATAGTGATCATCATGATACCATGTGGGTTTGGGATGTGAATCATCAATGGGTAAAATATAGGGTAGTTAAATAAGGTTTGTAGCCATAAGTTTTTCGAATATGGAACTATAAGATTCTCTTAGGGGAGTATAGTTAGGAGTTGGTTTAGGAGATCTTTGTGGAGATTCAACATGAGATTTGGCTGCGGAAGGAGATTTAATGATAATGGCACTTGCCGCATTTTTGGATTTGTCATTATGAGGGAAGGATGATTTGGTGAATTTAGTTTTTGGCTTGTTGGAGCAAAGCTTGACATGGCCTTGCTCAAGGGCATGGAGTTCTAGTTTGTGAGCCATGGTGAAGGCTTCCTCAAAGCTTTAAAAATATTGGATTTGGAGAGTGGATGAGATATGCTTCGCACATGATCTAGAGAATAGTTTGATGAGTTTAGTTTGGGGAAGTGAGAAGGACAACTGATTGATGATGCCACACCACCTAGTGATGAAATCCATGATGGATTCGTCATCAAATTGTTTAATGGTATAGAGGTCGGTAATGGTGATTTTACACACAATATTAATGGAGAAGTGTTCTAAGAAGAGATACGTAAGGTGGGTGAAGGAGAAGAGAGAATACCGAGGAATTCCATTATACTAGTCCAAAGCAGTCCCAACCAATGACATGGGGAAAGTTTGAAGCATGAGATCTTGGTCATGGGAGATGAGATAACATGTGTGCCTAAAGGCACGAAGGTGTTGTTGAGGGTCCTCCTTACTGTTGAATTTTGAAAATTTAGGGAGTTCTAATGGGGAGGATATGGTTTGATAGGGACAGATGGATTTATAGGCTCATTACAAATTTGTTCATAAATGAATGAGGTTTTACGACCCAAGTTAGCGACTTCCCAATTTTTCAACCTACTTAAAAAAGCTTACATGGGGTCATTAGAGGTATGGGGATGAGAAGTTGATGGATGAGGTTGTGGATTGTAAGAAGTGGATGGGTTGGGCTATGGATAGGATTGATATTTTGGGGATAAGTAGGAGTTTGTGGGGGTGGTTGATAAGGAGGAAGATAATTGAGAGGTTGTGATTGAATAGGTTGGGAGCTAGGATGTTGGGAAGGGATGTAGATGAGTGGGTGAGATTGAGGAGGCTGTTGTTGGATGATAGGGGATTAGATTGGGGATGTGTTAGATGAGGTGGTTGAGATGTTTGGATGGGGTGATTAGGAAACATGTGTTGGAAGGTGCTTTGGAGTGGAGGTTGATTGGTTGGATTGACTCCAAAGGTTGGGGTTGTGAGGTAATAATATTGGTGTGGACTTGGGATGTGAAGATAGGCACCGAGATTTGAATGTGTTGCTCGGTGGTGGAGGGAGTAAGTTAGATTCTTGAAGATTTTGAATGGGGGTGTTGATGACAACATTAGATGAGGATGGGATGGGGAGAGAAGATGTAGGGATGGTGATAATATGAGGTATTTTGGGTGGAATAGGAACCACTAATTGGGTGGATTGATGAGTTTGGGGATCACTAAAGAAGACTCATGAGAGCCATGTTTATGTTGGGCTATGACAAGCTCATTCATGGCTATAGAGAAGAATACAACAAGTTGAGAGGTGAGGAATTGGGTGAATTTGGGTTGAGATTGATAAACATACAGTTATTGAAGGGGAGGTCCATTGATGAGAATGTTGGTGGATTTACGGATAATATAGTCATGAAGAGCGACAAGGTTAACATCAAGGAGTTCTTAGAACTCTAAACATCCGTGAGGGATAGTGGTAGGTCCAATGGTCTCTAAAGAATCAATAGATGGGGGTGTAAATGGTCTAGATGGGATAAAATGATGGTAGACGAAAGGATTGGTTTCAAATTGGGGATTTTTTTTTTAACCATAGGGGGCTTATTAGAAGGGATCATAGAAATGATAAGTTGGGCAATCAAAGAGGAAGTGATCAAAGGAGTGGAAGAAACAACGACAAGAGCAAATGTTTGTTGAGAAATATTATTGGGGATGGGGATGTTGCTAGATGAGGTTGTGTGTTCCATTTTTCTAGTTTGAGAACGAGTGAGAATGGGCATGAAATAGAAAACAAGAACTTATGATGGTTATTAATATGACAAAAAATCAAGCAACAAATTGTTAATTATCTTGTTTATTTAGAAAAGTGTGAAGAAGAAAAGGAAAGGCTCAAAGGGAACCTAAGAAATGGCCAGTCTAAGGATGGTTTCAGTTTGTTTAGGTTGGCATCCTCGATATACCTAAAGGTACGTGAGGCAAAAATATGTGATGACTACTAGTACGTGGCTTGGTATTGGGGCCTACCCCCGTACTTCACGCACCACAACAATAAGGGTGTCGGGTGCTTATCCGATATACCGATAGTCAAAAAAATGTATTGCGTCAAAACACCATGGCGACTTCGTTATTGGGTGATGAAATCCCAATAATTCCACCTAGTAGAAAATGTTTTGGATGTGTTAATTGATTTGTGAGTTTGGATGTGTGTGAAAGAAGTGTGAATGTAAAATATTACCTCCTAGTTAGACTATGTGAGCAAGCAAGCATGAAGGTATTCTTTTTAAGTCCCAAAACAAAATGTGAAATTTGATGAGATCACACAAACAAAGGAGGGAGAGAAATGCAAAAAGAGCAAATAAGGAAAAAATGAGGAATACCTAGATAACGTTATTTCCTTTTTCCTTTTTCATTTTAAGCACACATGTTGTTGGTCTAAGTAAGAAAGATTTGCAAAGCATGCAAGTAGAGCAACTCCTACCTACATAGTTAGTAGAAAGAGAGAAATAAATAGAAAATGGAAATGAAATAATGAAAATAAAGAACTCACTAAAGAGAAAGGGTGGGTCCCACCGGCGTGATAGAATGTTTAACGAGATTTCCCGATTCTATTATAAGTTAATGGAAAGGATATAAGAAATCAAGAAACTCAAAAACTATGGGAGGGTTTAAGGCTACCTCCTGATATGTGATAATGATGATGATGGAGATATGGGTAAAAAGATCCTCTTCGCAGTGAGCTCGATAACCTGCACAACAAAGAGAAGCTAAACAAGAAAATAATTAGTAGATAAGATAGTGGGTTTCTTGACTAGGTCAGTCTCAAGAAGTGATAACTTCTCAAGGATGGATGTCAACCCACTTTGATAAAAATATCGATAAATGATAATGGATGAAGAGGATGTAACGATAAAGTAAAGCAAAGATATGAGATATGATAGAGATGTTAATATAAATATCTAATAATATAAATGATAATAAACTAATTCAAACTTGATCAAAGGTTGATGGTGACTGAGATTGATTGATAGAGTGACAAGATGGATCGCAATAGAGTAAATCAAACGATGTGAAGAAAATAGGCCTCGGAATTGATGTTGAAGCGTTGAGGATGTCCTAATATGATGCGGAAGAATCAAGAATGAAAGGATGCAAGGAAAAAATATAAATATGGTAAACACAAGCGGGGTCGACGGTGACCAAGGGCGATCCGGCTGGTTAATGACAACTAGGGCCAAAAAGCGAGGATGTGGGTTGTCAGCGGATGGGTGGTAAAAGCAGAGAGGGCCTTAAGAATGAGGTAGATGTAGGAAAAATAGTAAATGATGATGGAGACATAAAAGTGGGAAATACATCTTGGGTCGTCGGCAACAAGGTTGGGCCAACGGCGATCGGACATGGATCTAGTGTTTTATGGGGTCAAGTGGATGGGGAAAGGGTTGTGAAGAAGGATTTGTGTCGGTAGATGCAACATTAGAGCTCTAAGGCAACCAAGAGACCTACAAGAAAGAGGCAATGGAACAATTAAAAGACTCGAGGAAGATTTAAATAGTCAAATCTCCGTGGATGGCATGCAAAAGCTCTAATACAACTCCAAGTTGGAGATTGTTGCTCACAAGAAGAGAAGAAAGCAAACCAAGCTCGCAAGATAGAAAAATACTCAAAAATTTCAACCTGAGTAGAGGAGGGGTGGAGTCATATTTATGGGGTCGATGGAGACCTAGATGCGTCACACCGGGATCGGCGAGACCATCCACTTAGGCGGTGGAGGTGATTTTTAAATCGATAAAGGGGGCCTTAAAGAGGCTAAAATTAGGGTTTTAGTTATTTGGGCAGTCAAAGTTACATGGGGTGAGTAAAAAATGGTGGGAGAATAAGAGGGAAATGAATGCAAGAAGGTGGAATCCTAGGGACAATCAATAGGGGAATTTATGGGTGGAATCCTAGGAAAATGGATAGGTTTTAAGGGTAATTAAATACAATTATATGTGGATTAGGAAAATAAATAATGAAAGTATTAAGATGGGATTAAGATAGGGAAATATATGGATTAGAGTAAAATGGGATGTAGAAGGGAAATAGAAATTTAAATAGGAAGAGAGGTATGAATATGCAAGATGAAGATGAAGGGGAGTGAACGTGGGATGGGGGACAAGTGTACCAAAAATTAGTGTCTACTGAATTCTTGTCGTGGAATGACATAAACATTAAGAGGTTCATTAAGTGGTTGTATCTTGCCATTATGAGTAGCCATATGTACATTATTTGGTTAGAAGGTAATATTAGGATCAATTAATGGGTAACTAGGGGTATGAACATTAGAATAAAAATCAAGAGAAATAGAAGTTTGCACACTTTTATCAACAAGCTAGTTATAAGAATGAATACAAACAACATGCACACTATTTTGAGGATCATCATCATGTACAATATATTTTTGGGTATCAAGCGTATAAATACATGCACCATTAATATTTTTAGATTCTACCACATCATGAGAAAAAGTATGAGTACTAGGATTATTACCTTGCACATAATTAGGAGAGGAAGAAAGATGTGTCTTTTAGGGAACAATCTTCATTGACAAGAACTTATTGACAAGAAAGAGATGGAACATTAACATCATTATCAACAATGGGTGGAATTATGGGAGGGGTAGTACAAGCAAGATCAACCATCATTACTTGTGCAAAAGTGGGTGGAGAATGCATAAAAGAAATATCAAGGCAAGTACCATTTAGAATAACATCTACAACAACATTAGAAGTATGAATTTTTATGTATGGGTATCACAAACATCATTAACAAAACATTCCTCATCTAAAAAATTAACCAAATCCTCTACACATGTATCATTTGTAGCAAGAGAAGTAATATCACTATCACTATCACAAGAACTAGTAGCCTCAATAGAGGGTATGAGTGAAACATCAAGATGAGGGTTTATAAGTTTTTATTAGAAAAGGAAAGCCATTTGTAGGCCTAGCGGTATATACCTTATAATAAAATTTGTCTTCTTCTTGGGCATTTACAAAATATGGTTGAAGACCAATCATACTTGGGTAAAAGAGGTTTGCAAATACAATTATACAACATCTTTTGCTAATCCATTAGGAATACATAAAGCAGATAAAAGGAGGAATCATGTGGAAAACTACAGTTCGATCAAGAGTGGGGTTCACCAAATTATTTAACTAAAATTAAGTCTTAATCAGAGGATTGAGATAAATCATATAATATCATAAATATATAACATGTAAGCATACAAATGACAAAAAAATACAAACAACAAGAGGGTAAGAGGCATTTAGATGATAACTCCTGCTGTGTCGGATATGTCCTAAAAGATGATGGAATAAGCTAGATATGGATTGTATGTGATTCATCTAGAAGATAGTGATCTGCATGTATGATGGACGGTAGTTCCCGAAGGGGACAGTCTTACCTCAGTGCTAGTGTCTATAATGGGCACTAGTGTCCTAGTAGTGATTGCGGATTTGGTTCTTTTAGGATTTGAAAATGTCAACTTCACTTCACTATGTGTTGCATCTACTTTGATGTATGGTTTTCTGTCACATTCTACCCGCAAAACAAACCCTAGCTACATACATAAGGCTCAAGAACACATTAGAATAAATAAAATATGCATATGCTTGAGTTGGACTAAACTCACGGTCACCAAATGTGATTTTAATTGAGTGTTACACTACATTTAAAACTCAATGTATTTTTGTGTGTGTGTGATAGAATCGCATCCTTAAAGCTAGGTTTCCCTCGTGTCGATCACATCAAGATAACAAGCTACAACTAATTTTCCCCCAAGATAAATGTGTGTAATGGAATTCAAATTTCCCTTCCTATGCAATAAATAATGCAACCCAAATGTAGTCCTCAAGTGTTCCTTTTATCCAAGTAGTATATAGGAAGTAAAAGCCCCCAATTGTCCCGTACGGTGCTTAGTTAGTAGGTTATTTATATTGATTATGCTAAAATGGGAAATCCTATCCTAATATAACATTATGCAAAGTAGTAAATAACAACTAAATAAAATAAAGAAAGAGACCCAAACAACTAAGTAAGTAGAAATGTAAAAACCTAATGTGTAATAGGGGATAGGAATTTCTTAGCTGATTTGTCGAAGGTGTGAAACTTTTTCATAGTGTGAACGGAGAAACTAGGAGGAAACAACCACACAGAAGCCTCAAAAAGCACATATCTGAGCTCCTTGACTGGACTGGGGTGCTTGGAGAGGGACAGGGGCACCTGTGGGCACCCTGGTCTAAGATTTGGGCACCCTAGTATGCGGAAATAGTTTGAAACCCTACTCTAAGGTGTCACTAGATGTTCACCTCTAGTTGCTTCATGTCGCACTAACTTCGTTGGACTGCACATTATGTCACCTGAAATCAGTGATGAAGGAGGGACCTACAAAATCCCAAGACAAGCATCAAACTCCTAAAAAATAAAGATGCATATGAAGAGGTCAGACTATCCTCAGTGACCACAATAGTGGACTTACTAACCGAGCACCTTTGCACTACAACTCGGACTCCAATGTAGTCATGTGTGTCTCAGGCAAATCGTGCCCTAGGTTGCTCTTATGATAGTCGCACTTTGTGAAGTAGTGAGCAATAACTAGATGTAGAATTTAATAAAGGTGTGCATGGAAACAATAGAATCCCCTCCTATGAAGTGTGATGCAGATGAACCAACCTTGTGTGCCTTATGATGGAGCTAGATGGATGTAATTGTATCTTTAGGTGTCTTTGATGGATGCAACTCTAGATGGTGATAGTAAGTGCTTAGTGTTTGGTCCCTCATTATGGTCTCATAACTTTATATTTATATGGTTATCTTGTTCTAATTTCATAATTAACCCTGAAAAGGCCGACCACTAAAAATATGGAAATCTCAAACAGCTAGAAAGTGCTTGAAAGATGGAAGCAAAGTACAAAGAGGATAAAGGCACCCGAGAGGGGACCAAAGTGCCTGGGGCACCCCAGTCCTTGTTGGGTGCCCCAATCAGGAATAGGAATAACGCAGGATGACAAAACAGACTGGGCAAGTATGGTTAGAGGATCAGAAGTGACAACATAAAATAAATTAAAAAGGTCAAAGGACATGGTTTAATTAGTAATTTCTTCACTTAAAAACCATATGAATAGTAGTATGAGATCGAGACTAAATATTGACTAGAAGTTCATGATTTAGTGACTACATTTGCCCCCACTTTATGTTGGTGAGCGAAAATCTCAGTAACATAAAGTAAACAGAGATGTGTACCTGATATCCATGTAGGGTGATGTAGAAAACACAATGAAGGACTAGACAAAGCATGGAGTAACAAAAAGATGGAGTGTGGAGACTAAAGATGCAAAAATGTAAAAGTGATGAGAGTGAACCTAGGGCAGAAGCGTGTGTGTAGATGCCAATGTGTGTAGTGTACATGTATGGTTAGTATTGTGTGTGATGTACTTATCATGTGTGTGTTGTTGTTGACTTGCTTGCTTCCCATACAGATGGACCTATAAAAGAGAAGATGATCAAGTAGTCAAATACACATGTATATGTGTAAAAATGCATGTATATAGTAAAAAGACTGTAAATAAAAGTATGAAAATGAAAAAGGAACATGTGCACCTGATCGTGATGAGACAAAGGGTGTAGAAAGGATATCCTATAACTGTCGGTGAAGTTTGAGTTTTTGGGTGATCTCATGCCACTATGGTCGAAGAAGTTTAGGGAGAAAGCTTTGTTATTCTCTAACCTGTAATTGCTTCCCTGAGATTGGTGAAGAGATCTCTATATAGTCTAGTTTTTTAGGTGATCTGACACCACTTTGGCCAAAGTAGTGTAGGGAGGAAAGTATGTTATATCCTCCAACTTGTAACAACTCCCTAGAATGCTAAGGACAATCTGCCCTGTAAAAGTTGTTGTGTATGGGGTTCATAGACTAGTCTGAACCCACTCGTTGTAAACCGAATATACCATGGACGACAATTGTAGATTGTACCGTATAATGAACTATAGACTAAACTATATCGGTATCGTGTGTAAACCCCAAATGATGCCCCCTCTTTGGGGGTGCATGCGATGTCGCAAATAGGAGAATGCGGCCCCAAAAGAGGACCAATCGTGTAAATTGAAACTCTGCCCTGTAGGGGAAGGGAAAGTGCTTGGTAGAGACCAAGGCACACAAAAACAAGTGGCTAGAAAACACGTGTTAGTATGAACAAGCATACATGTAGAAATAAAAAATGTGTAAGCTAGAACATAAGCACATAATGTAAACACTCAAAGAGATAATCATAAACCATGCAGCAAAGTGGGTTGCAAACATGGGACACCACTCATGATGTCACAAGACACTCAAGGCCATCATGGCCATAAATAAGAAAGTGTGTACACACAACAAAGGGAAAGGCCCACTAATAACAACAAGCAATAGAAAACAAAAAAACAAGTATGGAAGCAAATATCCTTGCACAACAAATGTTGAACATGAAGCACCCGCTAACATGTTAGAAAAATAACAACTATGTCAAAGCATGCATAACCTGATAATAGAAAGTGCTAAGTATAAAATGAAACAATAACACCTGTAGTGTACGAATGTGGATGCCCCCAGTAGGTAGTGTGTCAAGCATTGATGTTGCATGTAAAATCTCTGTATCTGCGATCACAACTAGAAAAAAATGTGAACACGCATGTGTGTATGGTAAAGATAATGACATACAAGAGATCTATCTAGTATGTGTAGTAAGGTGAACATGTAAAGACAAGTGCAAGCAAGAGTAAATGCAACCATAAAATGCAGTATGTTGTGGATGGATGGAATGGAATGCAAAGTGGATGATAGGAGCCGCATGCCCCCGAGTGAATGGAGTTGTATGCAGTGAGGTTCATTTAATATGCCCCCTCAGTAGTCAAGAATGAACCAAAAATGAGAGTGCATTATCGGAAATGGTCAAACTACGTGATGTATGTAACACATTGTGATGATTGTGTGGTGATGAGATGTGACATAACAATGACGTTTGTGTGACTCTATAGTCTAAGTGTATATCACGACAAGATGAATAGAAAGAAGGTGGTGATTTAGCCTAAAACATATACCATTAAACCCGCACACGCTTGAAAAAACCTAGGCAGTCATGAGATAAATCTCCATCATTTACCTGAGGCTCCGTGTAATATTTTGCCAATTATATTTTCTAGTATCTATCTATTCGTATTACTTTAACTATGTAGCTCATGAACCATAGCTAGACAATTTTGCAGCAAGTAAGCAGTTGTAAGAAATGAATATATGCAGAGGAGGGGAAATAATTAAATACGAGAAGAAAGGAAAGAAGATGTGCAACCTAACCAATAGTTGACAGAGTTGATCACATGCACATAGACGAAACAAATAGATCTTAAAATGCAGAATTTGAAGCAAAGGACAATTTTAGATCTAGATCTAAGACAACACAAAGTTTGTGTAGAGATCTAAAAAGAAATAAGAAATGAATGCACCATTGACACAAAGTTCTTCTAAGTCTACCTCTTCTCTATTCCTCTACTTGCAGAAAGCTATTGAGGGTTTCACTCAAAGTCTAGAACATAAGAATCCCGATTACAAATTTTGATCCTTTAACCCATAGGTTTTTCCTTTATTTATAGTGTATAAAGGGCAATTACATATAGGAAGCTTTAAATGAATTCCTGCATGCGGAAGCTATGAAAAGGGAAACAATTGGAAATCTTCCTCCTGGAATTCCTCTTTGCATGACATGCATGATTTATAACTGAAAAAAAGAACCTTCTATTTTGCATGTCTGCCACCTATTTCCAAGTAATTGACTTCTTCAAGTAATGACTTTTAAACCAATCACTTAAGTTTTTATAATTTAATTTATTGCTCAATTACTTTGTCAGAGAGAAAAAAGAAAGAAGAAAAGAAATAAGAAGAAAGATGCAACCCTCCCAGTCTTGTTCTTCTTCCATATTCTGCATGTGGTTGACTCTTTTGCCTTTGATTCTCACCAAACTAGATCTAGATGTTATGCATGACTGTGATTTGCTTGCGGGTATTGTCTTTGACTTGTCTTCCCTTCTATCCTTGAAGCTTTTGTAATTCTTCTTTAGTACATGCAAAGTAAATTCAATGAAGGCTTCAACTAGAAGATTGGGAGCACATGCACAAGATCCTGGAAGGAATTTTCCATGCATTGACTTCTACATGGGCTGTGTTGGAAACAAGAGGATGAATTTTTTTCGGAAGCCTTTGCAATCTAGATCCATTTGTGCAGATCTGGCAACTTCTTCAGATTCGAAAGATATATTCAATGTATCTGACATTGATTTGAACTTCTTTTCACTAATATGAGCACCTGTGATGAATACCTACAATTAATTCAGACAAAGATGAAGTCCAGAGCATGAATACTTGATTTCTGTCACCAAAAATCTGCATATGAAGCCTGCTGCCCTAAAATTTGAGGTTTTTCTTGCATGCAAAGCAAGAAAAATATTATTTAATTCACTAGAGCACTTATACCAACATGTAGATAATTATCATAGCAAGAATCAAGCCATTCCAACCCTAGGCGCCAAACCTTGAAGCTCCCTGGCAATGAAAAACACTCTTTAATGCAAAAACCTCCTTCCTTTGGCACCAAAACCTATCTGGGCTGCAATCCTTTACAAAAAGAATTAATTGCTTATTTATTATGGCAGCCCATGCTTATATAACCCTCAACATTATATTTTTAATAATTGCCCTTCCTATTTCTAAAAATTTAATTAGTAAACAATCATGTTTATTCACCCAAATTGCACGCCCAATTATGTATGTTCTTGGTTGCTTTTAAATAAATTTATTTTATTTATTTTTAGCATGCATCCTTGACTTCTCCTTAGTTCTTCCACTTGCATTGAATTTCCTTCTATTTATGGTGCCAAAATTGGGTGAATAAACAATTAATAAATATTATTAAATGCATTGTTACTCACCCAAGGCGGGTCACAATTTTTAAAGCAAGGGTAATTTCCAAAAATAGAAGTCAACTTTGATGGGAATTTCCACCTGCCTTTGCCGCAGCTCCAAAATTCCCTCTTCCACTTAAGTGATTTGACTTTCATTGTGGGAATTTTTACCTCTGCAAGGCAGGTAAGAAATTCTCGTCGTACGCTTTAAGTGATTTTCTTTTATAATGGGAATTTTTACCCTGCAAGGTAGGTAAGAAATTCCCACCTGTCTACCACCTCTAATATTCCCATTGCAACTTAAGTGACTTTGACTTCATGGGAAAAAGTAACCTGCAAGGCAGATAAGAAATTCCCTTTGCCTGCGCCACTACCAAAATTCCCATTGCAGCTTAGATCTATTTATTCCAAAAAGTGTGACTTGCCTAGGAGAGGCTTTTTGTGCATGACTTCATCTTTTTTGGTCAGAAGTTTGCATTCTGAGGTTGATTCCTTCTAGTGCAGCAGCCGTAAAAGATCTCTAGATGCTCCAGGCAATTAAACAAACTATACTGGACAAGGAACAAACCTAGGGGAATTTCACAGAGAAACAATGAGGAAAACTGGAGAAAAATGCAAAAGAAATAAATAAAAATGAAAAACGTTGCCAGAAGTCACAAACAAAGCTCTGAATTCATTCCTAGTGAAAACCCTATTGAGATGTGTGAATACTGGCATGCAAAACTTCAACATGATTCAACCGGAGCACAATTTACTTCAAACGGGGCATTATTTATTTAATAAATAATTAAATAAAAATTTCCCACAGACAAAACTTGGCGGAGGGATAAAATGAGTTTCAGCATCTGGTATTTGTCAAAATTGGCTCATATGATTCACTGGGAATATCTTAACGTAATACAGACATCTTCTGGCAATAAAAACACGAAAAGACCCATTATTTTAAAAGAATGATTTTTTTAAACATGGGGTAGTCTCGATTTCAAGGTAAAATCTGAAGACACCAATGTAGCATGTTGTGATGATTGTGTGGTGATGAGATGCGTCATAACAATGACGTTTGCGTGACTCTATAGTCTAAGCGTATATCATGACAAGATGAATAGAAAGAAGGTGGTGATTTAGCCTAAAACGTATACCATTAGACAATCTAAGAGAAGGTGACGATGTAAATGATCACAAGATGATGCAAGGAGAAGTGAGATTATAGCCCAAGGCGTATATCACTAATCCAAGGAATGTCACATGAGAAGATCGAATGATGAACGTGTGAATGTTATGTGGTCCATTTTCGTTGTATACCCTCAACAGTCCAATATGGACCACGAGACTAGAGTGCATCATTGGGTAGTGAGTGCAACACGTATAAGAAGATGTATTATGGGTGATGAGAAGATACGACCATGTGATGAGCTAAATGTGTAAATATGCGATGTATAGAATGCAATGCAATATGTGTAGATATCATAATAGTGTGAAATGTGCACTATGTAGTATGTATGATGAATAGTATGTAATGCTAGACTCGTAGACAATAGGAGTGTGACACATGTGTGATGAACACTAGTATGATGTGTAGATGTACAAATGTTGCCACACAAATGATGTAGTATGTAAAATGTAAGATGTACTCTAATACGTATGAAGAGACGCAATGTGTAGTACCTAGTGTGCAAGTGTGTGAGGTTCATGTGTAGTATGCCCTCAATAGTCAAGTGTGAACCAAAGCACAAGATTGCATCATAGGGTAATTGTTGCCCACCTTTGTGTCTGGTTGTCATTGATGTCTATGTGTTGTCCCAAAGTGCTTCTTTGTCATGGAAGTAGTGTGTTTAGGGAATCACAGAGTGTTGGTTTCTTATCAATCCATAGGGTAATTGTTACCCACCTTTGTGTTAAGGAAGTCACTATGCCATAGGGTAGTTGTTGGCCACCTTTGTGTTTGGTTGTCATTGATGTCTCTGTGTTGTCCCAGTGCTTCTTTGTCATGGAAGTAGTGCGTTTAGGGAGTCACAGAGTGTTTGTTTCTTATCAATCCATGCTAAGCCAAATTGATGTCCTTTTAATTCATGAGACTCATGTGATTATTTGTGGTGCAAATTGAAGCAATGTTATGGCCAAAAACACTTAGAATGTGTAGAGGGATGTCTTGCAATGCTCCATGTCAAATTTAATCAAATTCTGTAATGAGAATTTTGAGTTATTCAAGTTATTCCAAATCAATCTTCTTAAAAACACATTTTGAGCTACCTAGCTTCTTAGGTCTCAAACAAAAATATAGTGTCTCCTTCAGATAAATCATAGAAGGACTTTTTGTAGTGGGTTTTAAGCTTTGAGCTAGTGCAAAAAGTCTTAAGTCATTTGGACATATTTTTGAAAAGATATAAACATTTTTCGAGAGGGTTTCTTTTCCTTCTGACATGTGTCCTGAAAGCTTGATCAAGGTATAATTGAGTTTTTAAGTTATTTAATCAATCTTTTGAGAGCTAACAATTCTTTAGGGATCTCTAAGCATCTCCTCATGTCATGATGATGACCAGCACAAGGTGACAAGGTGAGTCTTTCAGTGAATTCTTCAGAAACCATAGAACAACAAGTTTGCTCTCTCAAGTTGACCGTGATGCAGTCTTATACGAGATCCAACAAAGGTGGTGAAATGGTTTTAATAAGAGCTTAAATCCTCTTCACAGGTTTCTAACAAGATGTTTGATAAGCGGAAATGGTTTATAGGTGAAGTTTAAGGCATGAACTCAATCCTTCAGAGTCATCACGAAATAAGTCAAGAAATTTTGCTTCAATCTTCATAGAACCACTATTTTGAGTTTTCCTCTTCAATATCATACTCCTAATCATCATTTTCATCATGAATAGTGATTATAGAAACTCTATACATCACTAGTATGAACTTTTTGGGCATAAGAATGTGTTGATTTGTCAATCTTGCCAATGACAGATGTTTTGGGAACAATTACTCAGAGCAACAATGGGAAGCCTATAGAAATGATGATCTAATGTGGTCTATCGACTTCAAGGGGGCCAAAACAGTCATGAAGAACATTGACATACTTCAAAGTCATTGACAAGTCCTAATAAGTGAAGGACTCAGATTAAAATGTTCTTAAAACAAGGTTTAATGTTCCTTACAGGTCATAAATCTGATAATCTTCATCCCTAGGAGCATATGAAGGATTTTCAAGGATTAATGTTGTGCGGAGAAGGTGGAGAATGGTTTCACAAGGCCACGAAGCTTAAAGTTTCAAGTTTCATGCAAAATTGAAGGAAAAATCAAATTTTCTCTCTCCTCGGGTTGTATATAGCCGAGTTACCTGATTTAGGTTTTTCAAGAAAGTTTTTGATCAAATGTCAAGTTTCCACCATCCAAAATCCTTGAAATTTTGAGAAAACCTCTATGGAATGCATATGAGGCTAATGCAAAAAGAAAATTGTGAATTCATCAAGTGTGGAGTGAGAATTTGATTACGAAATTTTGAAACCCGTGTCAGTCAGGTTAGACAGTGAAATAAAGGTTTTCATCATGTTTTTTCATAATTTCATGCAAGGAAAGTTGTCTATTGTCTTCTCCAAGCTCAAGGAGGATGAGCCAAGTCTAGAAGTTGTTTGAACAAGCCCCATTTATTTTGAAGTTCAAAATTGCTTGTGACAGTGTAATGGTGGCCTGCACAGTTGAACACAAACTTGTTTTTGTTCAAAAATGTTGCTCAAGCTATCTTGTATGATGGAGTAGGATGCATTGACCCCTGTGAGAGACTAAAAATCCTATGAGCATGCCTTAGAAGCTCAATTAGCTGAATGAAGGGATAAAATAGGTGTTGATCAAGTTTCCAAAAGAGGGAAATGTTGAATATCAAAGGACAATGTTGTTCAAAGTGCACCAAACTTGTCTTACTTGAATATGATGAAACTCATGAGCTCTTAAACTTACAAGAATATCAACCATCCCTTGAAATTTGCACAAGATCGAAGGAGTAGGTCAAGAGACATAGGTTTGTCTTATTCATTCAAGGTGGTCAATGTCTTTCAAGTTGTCAATGACACATGAAGGGACAAGTCCAAAAGAAGTGGAAGTTGAATAGGTTCTTGTAACCACCGAATGGCTCGAGCCATTGCTAATGTGGACAATTGAAGAGTCAAGAAGATAACAAAAATAGAGTATGAAACAATTATTGAATACGATGAAAGGTTGAGATGTTATAGGGAAGTGAGAACAATCAAGGTATGAGAAAATTGATGAAACCTGTTATAGAGGGACAGTGAGAACATTGAATGGATGAGATAGTTGACTGCAATGAAGCATGCCAATGAAGAATATAGAGGACTAAGATAGAATATAGGGATTGAGATAGAATACAAGTGGCTTGAAATAGACTGTGAATGAAAATCATACTAATTGAGGCATGAACATTAAAAGGGGTTAGTTATTCTTGAGTGCAAACCAAAAGAGACAATGATCCAACAAGAGAAATCAAAGTTATTTTTAGGTGCATAATCATAAGAATATGTGGATTGAGTTCTATTGAATAAGAGAACCAATAAAGTGATCATAACCAATTGATGCAACATAAAGGCAACTATATGATTATCTTGAATACTTGAATTGGCTAAGTAGGTGCTTAAGCTAGAAGAAGTTGGTGCTTCTTTCTCTATTAGCCGAGTGGGTGCTCAATCCTTTTGTGTGCATGATTTGCTAATTTAAGCTAATGAAAATAAAGACTAACACCTAGTAGTCTTAATTAACAAAATTAAGCAAAATACAAAGCACCATCAAGATAAGAATTAAACAAGGTTAGACACTAACATTTATCATATTAAAACTTTGAAACTTAACATGCTAGTTGTCTAAATCCTCTATTCTCTTAATTAACAACAAAATTAAATGGGTGAACCTATGTAGGCTCCATGGCAAATCAAAGTGGTTGTTCTTGATATTCCAAGAACCTAGGAATGGGGGCTTATCAAAGTTGGGCTACAAGACCCTTTTGACACCTCCCATATGACCTAAGCACTTTTGGCTAGAAAAGAGGCTTAACTCTCCAAGTGGTGAACTCTCAAGAAAACAAAGGAAAGCTTTTAGTCTATTTTGCTATATGCTTTGCTTTTGTCTTCTCAAGAAGTTTAGGTGTAAGTGTAAAGGTAGAAGGAGGGCTCTTTATATAGCCCAATGGATAAAGGAAACACTTCATCCCTTTGCATGTGGGATAAAAGGTAAAACAAGATTAGGAATGGATAAGGTTGCTTTATAGAAGGTAACCTTACTTTAGAAGGGTTTAATTTATGCTTAGCAAGTCATAGGAGTTGGGGGTGCTTTAATTAATCAAACGTGATTAACTAATAGGTAGATGTAAGCTTATAGAAGCTAATTAAAGGAATATTAGTATGATTTAGGCTATTAGAAGGGGATTAAATCAATTAAATATTGATTTTATTGGTTAAATGAAAGGGAAAGCTAATTAATTGATAATAATTAATTAGTCTATATAGAAGGGGTGATTAATTAACTGAAGGTCGTTAATTAGGGTGTTTGTTGGATAGGCAACTTAATTAATTAGCATAGTGTAATTAATTAACGCGATAAGAAGCGAAGACAAGCGCTTTTGATGATATGTCATTAATTTTCCGTAAGAGAGATAATTAGCGCAATTTAAGTATTTAAATTGCTCGGGCATAATTATCGATGTCTACACCTTCATCTAGTTGGTGCTTGGTGTCATCTCAAGTTGGTGCTTCACGAGATCAAGTGGGTCTTGGATTAATTGTAAATTAGTGTTCATAAATGGTGTTATAATAAAAGGCTGATTTCAAAGTGGGTTCTTTCCCTTCATGGGTTTTCCACTATAATCTCTGTGTCAATCTCATTTTTGTTACTTGTTTCAAGCTTTTCTTGTGCTCTTAGTCTAACTAGTAAGATATAAAGTTTGAAAAGTATTAAATTGTGTTAAGCATTGATTCACCCCCTCAATGCTTGTAATGACGATGCGTAGAGTGTAGATGCGAGTACCTATGCTAGGAGGATGATAAATTCTAGTGTGAAACATGTGGTAATTCTAAGATGGTGGGGGTATGTGTTGATATTATGCCCCTTGAGTGTGTTATAATCCCGTGACACTATCTAATAGATCATCATTGTCGGGATCGAAGCTTACTGGTGTACCATTAGAAACATGATATGCAAAAGAATGAGGTGGATCGTATAAAGAGCCATTGCGAATGTAGTGTGTAAACGTTCATTACATATTCTTCATCGGTGAAGGGTAACGGTGGAAAATCATGTGTGTACCAGCGAGAGAGATTAGGGAATAAGTAGGAGATGAGTCGTTACCAATGGAAATGTTTCCAAATGGCATAGGAAATGTGAGAGAAGTGTGGTCTCTATCTAAAGTACCACCAATATAGTTAAGCCAAGATTTCCCCAATGTTAATGGGGAAGTGCGAGGGTACAAACAACAAATATTGTCAAGTGAAACACACGAAGGCCATAGGCGTCGTAATGTGACAATAACCATGGTATAGATGGGGTGAGTGAATGAGTGGTAAGATGTCATTAAGTGTCAAACCAAGTTGTGTTAAGCCCTCAAGTGTACAAACAAAGATCTCGAAGAACCACAATCGAGCGATATGTTATGCCAAAAATAATTGTTGATGAATAAGGTACACGTGAAAGGAGGAGGTGGCAATGTTGATGGTGTAGTAGAAGATGAAACAATGTCTAAAGCGTTAACAAATCCTCGATAAAGTACCATAGCATTGGTAGAAGGGGGAGTTTTGAATTTTTATTCACCTGGGCCATTGGTCATGAAGGTGTCTTCGAAGTAGGAGTCATCTACACCAAGAGGGGTAAAATTCAGCTGGCCTAATGCTTCATTAGTAAGTTCGATAACATCTACTTCATCGTTAGAGCTCTCAGAATCATTGGTGGTAGCATTATCATGTTGTATAGCTTTGTCAAGTATATTGCTAGGATTTTTACTAGGTAGAGGAATAGGAGATGACACCTCAATAGGTTGAGTAGTAGCGGGGACAAAGGTGGGTGTTGTAGGTGAAATGATGGCAGTAGTATGAGTAGAAATGACTGAATAGTTTGAGCGGTGGATAAGTGGGAAGTGCTAGACTAACCAACATCATATGTATCAATACTACTATATGGGATATGTTGTGTGGGAGGGATGGATATAGCCGTGATGGGGTCTATGCGACAAAATTTGAAAGGTTCGGGATCTGCATTGAAATAGTGTGTTCATATCCATCATGTAAAAATTTGATACATTGGTGAATAGTAGATGGGACTGCTTGCATTGCATGGATCCAAGGCCTACCCAACAATATATTGAATTGGACTGAGGCATCAATAACATAGAAGTTAGTGAGAATAGTCTTAGGTCCAACCTTAATGTGTAATGAGATATCCTCGGATGAGAGTATAATTCTTAGAAATCAAATTATCATTAGTACTAATCGTTTTAGAAGATAATGAACACATAGGTTGATGATTGATCCATTATTGATAAGTACTCATTTGATGCAAGTGGTGCTAATGACGGTGGTGATGTGCAAGGGTGCGTATGCATTGTTTATAGCAAAATCCCATAGGTCCTCATCAGTGAAGGATATAACATGCGGTAGATTCTGAAGAGACTATATGAGGTGTGTAAAGGCTACCGTAGAGTTATCACTTTTTATATGAATGGCACAAAGGGATGCTTCTAATGTTTTACAACATCAGGTGCATTACATAATAATTCATAAAGAGAAATCTTAGTGTGCGTATTCTTAAGTTGTTCGATGATTTCATAACCCTTAGAAGTAGCAGGAGGAGTGCAGAAGTGATGGGTGGAGGAAGAGAGGAAGATGGAGCCGTAAGAGGATGAGGATGATGAGTAGTTACTACATTGATGGAAGTATCAACCTTATGCATAACAAAGCGAGGGGGATGTTGAGTACACAATTGTATAAAATCAGCAATAGTAGTGACTATACCAAAAAACTTAGTAGGTGCAAAAGTAGGATAAGGTGATTGAGCCATAACTTGATAGGGTAAAGACATAATCAGAAGAGAGTGTTGGATCGTTCGGGTTCACCAAAATTATTATGCTAAAATGGGAAATCCTAGCCTAATCTAATGTTATGCAAAGTAGTAAATAACAACTAAATAAAATAAAGAAAGTGACCCAAGCAACTAAGTAAGTAGAAATGTAAAACCCTAATGTGCAAGAGGGGTTAGGAATTTCTTAGCTGATTCAATGAAGGTGTGAGACTGTGTCACAATGTGAACCAGGAAAACAGGAGGAGGAAATGACCACACGAAGCCTCGAAAGCACAAATTCGAGCTCCATGACTAGGCCGAGGTGCCTAGAGAGGGACAGGGGCACCCGTGGGTGCCCCGGTCCGAGATCCGGGTGCCTTGGTTTGAGATCTGGGTGCCCTAGTCTCATGGAAATAGTTTAAAACCCTCCTCTGAGGTGTTGTTGGATGTTCATCTATAGTTGTTTCTGTCACACTAAATTTGCTAGATCAGCTGCTTGCATATGTCACTGGAAATCAGTGATGAAGGAGGGACCTACAAAACCCCAAGACAAACATCAAACCCTTAAAAAGAAATATGCATATGAAGGGGTCAAACTATCCTCAGTGGCCAAAATGGTAGAATTACTAATCGAAGCGTTGCACTACATCTCGAGACTCGATGTAGTTTTATGTGTGTGTGTGCAAATAGTGCCCTAAGTTGCTCTTGTGCTAGTCGTACTTTGTGAAGTAGCAAGCAATAACTATATGTAGAATGTAATAAACCCCTCCTATGAAGTGTGATGCGAGATGAACTAGCCTTGTGTGCCTTGTGATGGAGTTAGATGGATGTAATTATAACTTTATGTGCCTTTGATGGATGCAACTCTAGATGGTGATAATAAGTGCTTAGTGCTTGGTCCCTTATTATGGTCTCATAACTTTATATTTATATGGTTCTCTTATTCTAATTTTGTAATTAACCCCGAAAAGGCCGACCACTAAAAATATGGAAAGCTCAAATGGCTAGAAAGTGCCCAAAGATGGAAGCAAAGTACAAAGAGGATCATGGCGCCCAGAGGGGACTAGGGCGCATGAGGCACCCCCGATCGGCCAGGAATAGGAATAATGTAAGATGACAAAAGAGACTGACAAGTATGGTCGGAGGATCAGAAGTGACAATAGAAAGCAAAGTAAAAAGGCCAAAGGACATGGGTTAATTAGTACTTTCTTCACTCAAAAACCATATGAATAGTAGTATGAGACCAAGACTAAATATTGACTCAAAGTGCATGATTTAGTGACTACATGTATATGATTCCTTTATTTGAATTTCAACACTTAGTGACACCAAAATCCAACCCAAAACATGAAATAAGAATTAGAAAAGACCCAAAATTAGGTGTCAGTGGTGATTTAAAAAAATTAAGATTGGACAAAAGTGCGAGAAGGGACACTAGTGCCGGGCATTAGTGTCCTTACTTTGGGTGTTACTATCCTTACTAAGTACTACTGTCCCAAGGATAAAAAATATAAACTAGACTACATACAAAAATAAGGATCCCTATGACACACTAGAAAGCATAAATATAGTAAGTATAAGACAGTGTCAAAATCAAAATCAATCAAAAGCAATATAAGGAATAAGAGAGGTATCACCAGTGTCTAATCTTCTCACTTATGAATCATGAATATAACAACATATTAAAGGTGTAATTTAATAGTGATAAGTGCATAGTTTTGTGTCTAAACTAAGCACAAAGAGATTTCATAACTGATATAAACATACCTAAATGTTGATGAAGGTTAAAATTCTTAAAATAGGATTAAAAAGTAACACAACATGAACTAAAATAATGAAGCAATTTGGTATCAATGATAAATGAACAATGATGGCCAATAAGGAGACACATAATGGCAATGAATAGTAACAAATATTGACATAACATTGTCTCACCAATAACAAAAGAGTGTGCATTGATGATTTAAAAACTATCTAAATGTATTCATTTGCTTACACTTGTAAAAAACCTCTTTTTGATAAGTGAATTGATGTATGGAAGTGTGAATGTCTTTTCTTATGATCGAACTCAAACCCTAGAAATTCACCTAATCGACAAAATGCAAAAGTATTAACCTGGCTACCCTCTAGTAGTGTTACTCTATATCTCAAAATCAAGGCTCATGCAATTCTATGTAGATTTACAACTTATCTCATTGTGAAAGAAGATTCCACCTTCTCTCCATATGTGCTCGCTTAAGTAAATGCAAATGATCCTTCTTTTGTGAGCGTGTATGAGAAAAAACAACAAAATATACCAAGAACAAAGTTTAGATTGTGATTGATAGATTTGAATGCTCTTGTAAGTGTTTGGGTTGATCTATGTGATGTGTAGATTAGAGATTGAATATCTTGAGTAACCTTTAGGATGTTTGTTTATATAAGATTCATTAGAATCAAATTAAGACAATTTCACTCACAAGATGATCCTAGAATAAGTGAAAGTTGACCACTAGGACATGACCAAATAAAAAGAGACTCGACAAGACAAGTGATCGTAATCAAAAGCCGATAATGGTCGACATCACTAGTAGCAATTGAAGGATTCCAATAATAGCCGGAAGGACTAGAAGCTCATAAAAAATAATGAACACCTATGTAGAATTATATCAAGTATCCAAATAAAATTGAAGGAAAATGTAATAGTGTAAATAAGAAAATGGTGGTGAGAAAACTTATGCAGGTCAATTGAATGGGATAACGTATGCCAAAAGGAGCCTAACATGCATTGGTGGTCTAAGTGTCTAAAAAGGTGTTAAAAATTTTGATTCCATAAGTCTTATACTAAAATCTTTGTTTCCATAAGTCTTATACTAAAATCAAGTGTTTACACTCTTTTTGTAAAAAAATTGATATTAATATTTGTTTGCTTGAATGAAGATGATTACTTTAAATTTACATTATAGAAATTTAAAAAAATCAATAAGTAATATACTATATATTTTTCCAACATTAAAAACTCTACATATAACCTATATATACCTTAATTACCCCTCTACATTTATTAGTTGTTAATTTGCATGATTTCAAGGGGCTGATATACTTATTGATTATTGGTCTAAATTAGGTATTATTGGTGCATTTTTGGGTCATCATTGTACATCTCCCTTCTTCTCTTTCCTTGTTTCTCTCTTTCCTTGCATTTCAAGCATATTAAGGTTTTTTTCGAGTGTTAGCAATCCTCATGTAAATAATGATCTTGGTTATATTTATTTGAAGCGCTAATGATGCTCTTAAATCCTATGGTGTCCCTTTTTATCAAGCTCACCCATCTTGTGTGCTCCCTTTAGTTTCAAATATAGTAAATTCGAGTTTGTTAGTTAATGAGCCAATATGTTTTAATTAAAATTCATTTTGTCTATAAATACATAAACATTATAGTTCATTTACATTCGAGAGAATCGTTCGCATGAATCTATTGAGCACTTATAATCATTGTATAAAAATGAAGCAATTATTAAAACATTTATAGTTGAAGCATATAAGTGTATGTTAGAGCAATCATTGAAGGAGACACATGCATCATTAGGGTCTAACATGTTATTGGAACTAATCAAATTATGTCGAGGTGTGTTGTTGTCCACATTTCTATTATTTAGGGGCTTGAAAATTATAAAAATAGTTTTGTTATTCTTGATTCCCAAAATACATGTTGTTTTCCTCAAGCTTTAAGGTATTACTACCCATCTATGACGAGGAGAAAAATTATATTTTATAGGTGATCGATCATGATGTTGAAAATCAAGTGAGGTTATACATGACAAGGTGAACACAATCATCAATTTTATATTTAGGCTATTTGTCATTCATTAGAAGCATCATTAACACTTTGGACATCGTCAAACATGGGGTTAACTCTTTGGACATCATCGAGGAGAGATTAACACTTCACGTATATTTTTTTGTTTGATGTCAAATTTGTTTGTTAGGTCTTTGTCACTTTTGGATATGCATTTCTGCTATCAAATCTTGATGCTTGTCACTAAATCTCACAAAAAAAAAGATACACCTCTAAACCATGCATGTCACCTCTCTCTAATTTTATAAATCGTATATGTTACAAAATTAGTGTGTAGAATGTGAGAAAACACAAAAAATGCTTCCCTAATCTAATCTCTTCAACAATACACCAGATAGAGCAATGGATTGAAAGGGGGAGAGAAATTATACCTGGAATTACCAAGAAGATTGCAAAACTCCTCCTTTGTTGTGTTGGATTTGCTCTTGGATGGAAGTTGGATTGCTTCAGATTTGATGTGGTCACTTGGGTAGCACCTCCCCTTGATTGCCTTAAATTGCTAGATGCTTGATGAAGGATGAATTGATTGGAATGGATTGAAGATGGTTTGATAGAGTGGATGGATTGATTGGATGATAAGAATAACAAAGTTTGGTTATGGATTCTTAAGATTTTCCAAGCTTTCAAGCGAGCTCGCATGGAGGAGGAGAGCTCAATTTATAGTTTGTGGGTAGAGGATTCAATGGCTAAGATGAAGCCATGTTGGATTTGAATCAATGGTGGAGAGTGCATGTGAGGATTAGAGGATTCTAGAATGGAGGATTCTAGAAATTTGAATTTAAAATTCATGGAGGGAAGAAGCTTTGGACGGAGAAGATTGTAGAGGCTTATAGAAATAAAAGGTTTAGATTTAGAGGTGTGAGAATGTGATTAGGATTAAGATTAGATTAAGTTAATAAATGATGTTTAGGGGTGAGGTTACATGGAAAGGCTAGGTGTAGGTATGTGTAGGGTAGGTAGATGTAGGAATATTAAATTCCTAGAAAATGTTAATAGGGATTATAATAGGATAATAATAATTAATCTTGTGATTAATTATTATATAGTTGAAAATGGATAAAATAAAGGATTAAAGGGATAAATGATGAAATGAGATATTTAGATAAATGATAAAGGGATTAATGATAGGATTAGATAAATGACAAAATTAAGATGAAGGATAAAGGGATTAATGACGATATTAGGATTAAATAATAATTAATCTTGTGATTAATTATTATATGGATGATGTTGGGATACTTGTGGGACAGATTAATCGTAATTAACCATGTTGACATTTTAGATGTCTACATAAACAATTAATTAAATTTAGTTTTTATATTTGCATGTGTTAAAAAAGTAATTATATTATTCATATTACATTCAAGTGTGATCCACTTATTTATAGTAAACCATGTGCATTTTTCAATGTATTAACACACATATAACAATGCTTGTTTAAATTGTTCTAACAACACCAATTCTCATACAAATGCATACAAAGGAAAATAATTGTCATTGAGTGGTATTTATTAGAAATACATTTATTGATTACTAAAAATAAATGTTTACATCAAAATGGTGGTTTATCGGTATTGTTTGCCTAATTTCTATGTTGGAAAACTTACGATTCAAAAAACAAGAAAAGACGAACTATTAGAAAAACTCATGACAAAAATACCCGTCCCTCATAACACGACTTACTAGATAGGAAGACCTCGCAAATGAAAAATCCAAATCTATCCCTTATAACACCCTTATAAACAACGAACAACCAAAGCAAGTGAAGAAGACCAATAGAACTATCAAACCCTACAACGAAAAAATTGAGACAACCATCACCAACGAAGCATTACACATATGCATCTAACAAAACCCTAAAAACAAGGCCATGATATGGCAAATCCTGCCGAAGATGATGCTTTATGGTATGCGAGAAGAATAAATAAAATAATGTTGAAGCGTAGTGTTATTTATCAATTTATATTTTGATTTTTGTTTGTTAGCAAAACCTATAATACACATTTTTTAGCTACAGATTTTTGGAAAGTGTTCTAGGAAATATGTATGCAAAATGTGGAAGCACACACAAGGCGTGTTAACTGTTTGACAAAAAACCTCCAAAAAATATGTCCCATAAATCACTAATCTCCAATATGGGTTAGCCATATATTGTGTATTAAATTGGGAATTCATTTTTGTTAGCCCTTAAATAATTTAGAAAATAATTATTTAGAATCATACATCCCCTGGGCCCTTACTCTCATTACAGATCTCCAGTTAAATCTATGCACGGGCCTTGCTTGTAGAATTTAATATTTAGTGCACACAAATACCACTTCAGATGTTAAAACTCTTTATGACACTTTTGGAAGTAATAAACTGGAATGCCAAGACTTCAAGACAAGGTTTCAAACTCAAACCCAGGAGATTAGTTTTCTTGTACTAAAATACGATGCTTACCTGAAACTCCGTCAAACCATCATTGAATTAGAAGTGAAAAACAAAATCTGTTATAAAGAAGAAATCAATGTGGACAATCTAAACCACCATAACCCCTAAACTAACAAAACTGCTAAAATTAATCTTTAACTATATTAAAAAGAACGTAAAGCATTAAAATAAAAAAATAGTAGGTGGGCAAATTTGGGTATTAATAAAACAAAAAAATTGAAGGAAAATTGGATCAACTAAATAAAAAAAATTACAAGCTTGAAAATTATAAATTCATGATTTGATCTTCAGACTATAAGGCATCCGTGTATTGATAATCATAAACAGGCCAAAAGTAACAACTTACATTCTAATGCTTTGTTGGATACAACCAAAGACAATGGCCCAAAATTAATGCAAAGATGATGTTGCAATGCCCTAAATATACAAATCACGCCCTTTTGGTTGCGCACCAGACTATATGCATTTCCTTGTCACTTACCAATGCAAACTTCACTTAAAATCGAGCATTATGGACTCCAAATATTCAAGACTCCAATTAACTTTATAATGTCTCTAGAATATCCGTGTGTGGATCTCAGAATATGCTCTTGCAGAGAGCGTTTCGGTCTAGACTTAGCTGTAAATTAACTCCCAACAAGTATTTTTGATAACCATGAAAGTTATATAAATTCATAGATAAAACATTTAACACTGTGCATTCCATTTTACCATAGCTTTCCTTGTTATTTCTGGAGCAGATTTTGTAAGATCCCATGACTTTCACACAACCATCTTGCACAAGAAACATAGGAAAATGTTAGGCAAGATTCAATATATGGTCCATTCGTAACACCAAAAATGAAAGACCAACTACCGAGTCATAATTGGGCGCATTAGTGCACAATTTTTTTGTTTTAGAATATGCAGATAGTAAATGAGAAAAGTTGGATATTCATTGAATACTTATGCAGGTGAATGCTAGTCGTAGACTCCCTGTCACAACAATCCTGATCAGTGTAATTATCAAAAGAGGAAACACCAGCCGTGATTATTTTCACAGGAAAGGCCGTGTTAAAAAAGTAGAGCCATTAGATTTTTTATTGAAAAAACATGAAAACCCAAGTAAATATACCTGCATCTTACAATAAAATTTCAAATAAAATTAACATTTGAAGATCAAATTTTATGTTGCATACTTCCACTTCCCTGTCGAATAAACCCAAGTAAATATACCTGCATCTTACAATAAAATTAGGCCGTTCGTTTAAGTGAGGCACCCATTAAAATGAATCTCTGGAGACTTGTACTTGAGATAATCTCCATTTGTCAAAATGGACTCCTCTGATTGACTGCGAACATTACAAAATCGCCTAAAGACTTTGCTTCCCACTATCAAATCGAGACAAATACCACTAGACCACGCTGAAAGAGACAAGTAAAGCTATTGTGAGGATGAAAACATACAAAAGAATGAGAGGAACAAGGAATAGAATAGAAACTATGACACGCTTGGATGTACATTTCTCAGAATCCATTGAAGAGGATTTAATATTTAATACTGCAACCCTAAATACCTGTGCGGAGCGAAATAAAAAGACCGCAAAATAAAAAAATAGCCACAACATGAGGATCCGTCCATAAATTCTCTTCTATATTAAAGCTTGCATAATAAATCATGGCCATGAAACATCTGCACGACATGAGGATCCATCCCAATCGAATGAAAACTAACAGAAAAATGAGAGATGCACACCTGGTTAACTGAGCACACTCTCTATTGTAACTCGTCCAACAAATCTAGATCTCTCTAGTGCATCAAACCCAATGACATTAGTTGTTCGACATATTAAATGCCACTAAAGTTAAGCAGTCACTTCAATCATTTTTTTGCAGATCATAATTTATTTTGAGCCCCGTGCTCAACATTTTTGAAATTTACTTTGATAAATGTAAAGTGCTAACTTTTATGGATGACTTTTTATTTATTGCAAACCATAGTGTGGGGGAGAAAAATTATGTTTCCTTGAACTTAGCGACAAATAAAGGGACCAAGTCAACCATCCAATAAAATTTCAAATAAATGTCAGTTTTTAATAAAATGATATATATATTTTATAATAAAATAAAAATATGGGTGCTACCTATCTCTTTTTATTCCATTCCATGTGATTTGAAAATGAGCTTGCATTATTTCTCACTCCTGGGCCCATCGCCATGAGCGACCGAAGTAGTTGGCTTCCGATTTCCGCCATTTCTTCTTAAAAAAACAAGATTCTAGTATGCTCGAAAGGGCCATATCAACAAACAAATGATTGGAATATATTACACGTACTACATTAGTGAAGGGAATCATTTTCATATGGAAAAATGTCTCTTTAGCTTCACTTCTAAGTCAAATGTCTTTTAAACTATTCTAGTCCATATTTGAAATATAAACAAATTTCATTGACTCGGATTAGGGTTTGTGATTATATTTTTAAAAATAATGTACAAATTTAAATATTTAAATAATTTAAATTTTATGATATTTTGAAGAATTTTCAATTGGTTTTAAAAACTTGTGTACGTTAAAAAGGCTATTGAGGTTGGTTCGTTTAGTCTTGGTCACCATTTTAGATGGTTTTAATTGTAGGTTCGGCTCTAGATTTGTTTGTGGGAGTGGGGCATGACTTACCGTACTCCACCCACATGATATACGGATCTTGTCTTTGTTAGAGTTTTGCAACACTAAATTATTATATAACTTTGATTTTCTCTAAGCTATCAATTTCTTCTTATTCTATATTTCAAACTATATAAGACAATTCAACATCAAAATAAATTATGAAATTAGTAGAAGAGGGCTCCTTTAATAATGAATCATATTACATGGTTTAAATGTTGATATTTCTACTTCATTAATATTATTATTTATTAAAGTTAAATAAAGTTATCAATTTGAGTTGAATAAAACAACAAATTCGAATATTTACTACAAAATAATTTTAATAATTTTAATTTTTAACAATAAATTTTAAATAATTTTTTTGTCTACATTTCTTTTAAAACAATTATAATCATTTGCAATCAAACGTACTCAAACTAAATATGTGTGTGTAGATATATTTTATGTTGTAATTTGCTTTATAGTAATAATGAAACACTTCCTAAACACATGAAAGCTTAGCAAAAATGCATGATTATAGATATTTTATCAATATTGTTTGTAAACCAATGAAAATAAAAGTGAATCACTCTAGGTCATAGTTAAATTTGAAATGGCAAAAGGAAAAATGACATATTTATTATGTGGGCACTTCTTTGAAAGTTGTGAGAATATTTCTTCAAAGTTCGATTTATCGATAAGATTATATAAATTATTTTTACGTTAACATACGTTGAATGGCACAATTAATTTTCATGAGTAACATTAAACCACATTTTCGAGTAGCGATTCACAAGAACTCGTTTTCTATGAGTAGGAATGGTTTGCTTGGAACTTATTCCATTTACGTCACATTCATAGTGATAAAACATCAATATTCCTTAGGAGGTCACACTTCCTAATACCACTTTAGCTCAAGTGCACTTAGCCATGGAGTTTACCCAAGAAATAAAGCCACTTAGCTTGATGACGCATTTACAATTTTCTCAACAATTATTATGCCTTATGAAGCATTCATCATGGAGCTTTCCAACTATTTCATTTTTATATAATTGGTGTTATGTACTTAAATTTTGAGACTCAATTGTGTAGTTTTAAATCAATCTTCATTCATCTATATTTCATAAGTAGTGATTAATGAAAACCAAGCTCTCATGGGCATGAACAAAAACACTTAATTTTCTAAGACCTTATTCATCATATGATTATTTTAGGATGGACCCATTAAAAGCCATGACAAAATACAAACATCTTGGGATTGATTTGTATTGTAAACTCAACTACGAATCATGTAGAATAAAGAGAATACAAGGAAAATGGAAAAAGCACTTCTAAACAAATGCAAATATGTAAAATTATCATATTGGAATACCATTACGACCTCAATTAGTATTGTGTTATGAGTGTAAGGTATGCATTACATGACACGTCAAGGCTATGACAAAATGCAAACATCTTGGGATTGATTTGTATTGTAAAATCAAGTAAAAATCATGTAGAATAAAGAGAATACAAGGAAAATGGAAAAAATGCACTTCTAAACAAATGTAAATATGTAAAATTATCGATTGGAATACCATCACGACCACTATTAGTATTGCGTTATGAGTGTAAGGTATGCATAACAACACATCAAGGCTATTAAAATGGAGATATATTGTGAGAATTTAAAATAGATGATCACAAACAACTTTTAAATCAAATCCATTATAAACTATGCGATCTTATTAATACGAGATGTACCTTTCGTTTGAAGCATGTTGTAATGATTCATATACTAGGCTAACGAGAAAATAAATGATATGGAGACAAACATATAACTTAGAGGAGTAGTTATAAAAAAACTAAATAAAAGAAAAGGTACTTGGACAAAATGAAACTAGAAGCAGATAAACAAGTGGGACATTCAATTACACGAATGCTCAATAAATTCATCACGAAATCAAATAATATGTGAAAATTAATTATGGGAAAGCACTTGGAAAAAACAACTTGGGAGGAAATGACAACACTAGGAGGAGTAGGACCAACGAGTTCAACCCAACATACGAGCACACTAAAAACATACATAGGGATATACAACAAGTGAAGGACAATGATAATCATAGCTCAAGTAAAAATGAACTCACACCAACTTAAATGCATAACAAGAAGTTGAATAATACCTTTAAGAAAGAGTGGCAAGATATAATACATTTATTTTACACAACAAAAACAATAAGAGACATAAAAACATTGACTTCTAAGCCAAATATAAAGATTCTTTAGCGTTGATTTAAGAAAGCGAGATCACTAAAACAATGAAATTCTTAATGATAATTTATTGTAAGCGATCTACTTTCTAAAAGGGAGCACTTACGTTTCACCAAAATGTATAATGGGGAATCCCTCCACGTTGTCAACTTCACAATAGCTAGAGATATTAATAAAAACTATGAGATCAAAATGATCTATAGGACCCCGAGATTAAAAACATAGCTAAAGAAGCGTGACACCGATGAAAAAGAAAAGTCTTGTGGCATTGGGCCATAGTTCAAACCTCTACCATTGTTCTCGCTTTTGAAGGTTCACTCTCTTGTTGTGCATTTTGATCAAAAGTTCCTTTTTTCCAACGTTTTCTTTTTTGAATATGGAAGACATATAAATCCATAGTAAGTTGTATAAGTATCTAGGTCGAATGTCGTCATATACAAAGCATTCTATGATATAATGCCATTTTGTCTTTACAATGCATAACAATTATATATTCTTTGCTCCCACTTTTCTTTGGGGGTCTTCCCTTTATCTATCTCACATCTAAGTTGGTGCGATGTAATTCTCGATTGGATTGAGCATCTTCATTTTCCAGTGGATTTTATCCATATATAAAATTTCTGATCGTAGGTGGGGCTAAACTCGATCATGTGGCAATATTATTTTTCTTCCCGAGTTACTTCATATACATACTTATTTAAACCTTTCCTTACATAATTTTTAATCTCTTAATTAATCGTTAGATATTCCTATAAAATAAAGGTTCATTTATTCATCCGTATCTTGTTTTGTTTCATCTATGTCCTCCTCGCGGCTCTTGTCTCGGCTTCTCCCTACAATAGTGTCAAAATGGTTCTTCCACCTTTGGGTCCCATAGTGTATTTTAGTGGGTTAGACTTTTTTTGTTTTTTATATAAATAAATCCTCTCACCAACAAGCAGGTATCACGAACTCCGGTGGCGGTAGATGTGAAAGTAATTTGGTTATATCATTTGATTTCTCTTCTATATTGCTACATATACATGCACTTCCCACATTTTTTTATTCAACTTTATATTGTTCTCGGTGTCTACCGAGTATAAAACTTTGAATAAGTCCAATCACTGTGCTTCCGATTGAGGTTTATGGGTGCCATCAATTTTCCTCGATTTGGTAGCAGTGAAGGAAAAGTCATGGTGGGTACAGGTTGCGAGGAGACCGATTCCTGAAAGGAACTGGTCTTTGTAAAAATGGGAACAGAGGATATGGAAATGGAGATGGAGATGGTTCCTTCCTCAGAGCTGTGGCATCAACAGGTGTTAGAGTTGACAAAAGTTTCACAAGCACAGAGAGATCCGCCTCTCTTGTGGGCGGTCGAAGTGAGCAAGTGCCTGGCGGGAGCAGGTATAGAAATACCCAGTGTCGAGTTCGGCCAACTGCTGATATCCCATCTCTGTTGGAGTAACAATGAGCCCATCCTATGGAAATATGTTGAACATACCATTATAACCCAACTTGCGAGCCCGCTGTATATATTGTCCTTGCTGACTTACAGGTATGTTTTTCATGAGTTCTTAATCCCTATTATTTGGATGCAAACCGACCTGCATTTTTTTAGTTTGGATTGGGCTATGTTTTCTTCTCTGAGCACAATAGCATTAAGCTTTAGAAAACAGGGCATTCACCTCTAACTTACGATAGGGCTAACATCCAACTTTTGACATCAGAGCAATCATATCGTACCAGCCTCCACTGAAAACCCACTTGCTGAAGTAGGTCTGACATCCAATCTTTTGCATCAGGGTAATCATCACAACCAACCCACTTACCTCTATTAAAGACCCACTCGCTCAATTCAGACCATCATCTAATCTTTGGCACCAGGGAAATTGTTGCTACCAATCCACTCACCTCCTCTGCTGGCGACCAACTTGCTCTTTATGAGTGAACATCCAACCTTTGGCATCAGGGCGAATATCATTTCAAACTCACGTTCTCAGATAGAGATAACGTCCAACCTTTTGCATCAAGGCATTAGGCCCCACTACCCCACTCACATGTGTCGGAAAGGGCTTGGTTAACTAGAGCCTATGTTGCAAGAAACGAGAAACGCGGTGGAAACAGAAACGAGACTGGCAGAGGTTGTGCCTGTGAAAGGGGATTTTCCTACCTAGAAATAATATTCACTTAATTTTTTTATAACTTCATGACTCCAAAATTTAAAAATGATTGCAACAGTTCCCAACGCTGTTTCTGTGGCATCAGCGTTTCGGGCCGTTAAAACACGCACTGTCATGTTTCTTGCTATAGGGAGTATAGCCACCATCCTAATATTTGGCCATCATCCTTAACACTCCATCACCCAGATGTCATTATTCTCCTTTGTAGATACCCATATTGGTCTAGGGCTTACATTCACCTTAGGGCTGAGGATCCACTTTCTCAGATAAAGATGACATCCAACCTGTTGCATGAAGGTACTTGGCCTACTGCTCCACTTACTTCCTGTTGAGGAGAGGCTTGGTCAGCTAGAGCCATCATTTCAATCTTTGGCTTTCATACCTGACGCTTGATTCTCCCCACCAATTCATTCTTCTTTGTGGATTATCCTTATGGGTCATTTAGGGCTTACATGCACCTTTGACACTAGAGCCTGTGTATTCAATTTATTAAAAATTGTTCCATGACGAAATTGTATTTGAGTTTGCACGCACCATGGGTTACTGTTAAACAATAGGACTGGCTCACTTCCTCAATTAGGAGTTACATGTACCTTGTGTTAGAGTCTAGACTAGAACAAACCTATACCAGGTCCGTTCTTTTCTGATATATAGTGCTGTCACTGTTTTTGGTAACATGGTGGCAGCTTTCCTCAGGTCTTTCCAGCGCCTCCGTGGGCCCTTCCTTTAACATGTGTTGTGGTTGGTTGAGATTTTTATTGTTCCATTACATTGTTTAGGCACTGTTAATGTACTGTCTACTGATATCCTCTCCCATTACCCATTGTAGTTGCTTACTGATTATTATACATGTACTGTTGCATTCATACACGGTCAATCAATTACTTCCCTCTTCCCTGAATGTGGGTTTGATTTTCTGGTAAAATAAAATATACAATTTTATTTATCCATCTGATTTGTATTTTTATTGATTAGAAAAGCATTGTATTTTAAATCGATTAATATGCAATATTATTAGTGCGGTAACTGCTAAATATCGGGACGTGATGTGGCATGATTATTGCTGGATTTAAGGCCTATGTTCCATTTACAGACTAGAGAGATCTTTGGCCAGTGGTCAATAATCAGAAAATGTCTCTGTAGATGTTTGGTCTGTTCAAAGAAAAACATCTGCAATCTTTGATATGAAAGATATCTAAACAAGACTGCATCATTGTTTTTATCTTGTTTCAAGCCACCAATTTCTTTATGGAAGGCCACTGTTATGCTGTTGATGTTTTCTATGCCATTTCTGCTTACTTTTTCATTTCTAAATTCAGCATGGAATATATTGAACTGAAAACCATACACACGTTCCATTTGAAAATGAAAATCGTCCTTAATATTCATTTAAGTGTTTTGTCAAGGAGGCTAACTTCTTTCTTGGCAGTTCTGTACAAATTACATGCAAGTGACATGACTCCATGGGATTTGGATAGTGGTTGTTGGATGATAATTCTAATCACCATCAGTTTTCTTTTGTCAATCACCTTTATTATTGTTTATTGGACCAATGCTGTGAATGCGGCTAAATTAACTAGTTTTTTTAGTTAAACACGGGTTGACAGGACCCTTTCTTGTAAGCGCTTTTGACCGGAGCTATGAACCGGGTATACATTAATAACCTGCCACGACTGACATTACAATCGAAGACATTCATCCACAATGACAACCTGCCACCATCGGCACAACATTCGAAGAAGATCGGCCACCATGAGTGCTCCAAATCAGATCCAACTGCCACAACCCTGCCACCATTGGCACAACATTCGAAGAAGATCGGCCACCACGAGTGCTCCAAATCAGATCCAACCGCCACAACTGGCATGCAAACCACCCCTAACAGGGTTCGTGCCTAGCGGGATTTGAACATGGGTGGCGCTGGACACAACCATCCGACTTAACCAATCCACCCAATCCCCATCGATGGAGTAACTAGGTTGTTGCTTAGTAATTGCCATTCATTTTAATGGTAGGTCGAATTTGCAGTCAATCACAGTCTATCCATCTTTGTTTAAGGGAGCTATGTTATGCGTGCTATTGACAGGATTGCATGGAATTTAATATTTTCACTTTCAACAAGCAAATATTCAGATGAAATGCAACTTGTTAAGTGTTGCTTGGACAAAATGCGTAAATTGTCTAGTGTTTCTTATAGCATTTTTTTGATAAGTTATGATTTGTTAGTTGCTCCTTAAATAAAGTAACTGTAAAAATGGTACACAAATTCTGAAATCATACTTTACAGCAATGTTATTTAAGTCTTTGACATTTGGTGGCGAGTCTACATTGTGCATGCTACAAAAAAATTACTTGTTATTGATAGTGGTCATTAAAGGTCAATGACTTCCTAACAATCACACTCATGACTTGGACATTGCCTTAGGACGCCTTCACAAATACAAGGTCCACCTCAATCCCGGAAAATGCATATTCGGGGTGACACGAGGAAAGCTCCTAAGATTCTTAGTATCTAAGCGTGGTATCGATGTCGACCTAACAAAGATTAAAGCTATCCTCGACATGCTATGACCATCCTCCATAGTAGACATATACACTTTTCTCGGGAAACTTGGGGCAATCCGACGATTTGTCCCCGAGTTTACCTATCACACTCACGCCATAAATAACCTACTTCAAAAATCTACCAAGCTTGAATGGACCAAAAACTATCAACATGCATTCAACAACATGAAACACTCCTTATCCTCGTTACCAACATTATAACTTGCTTCGCTAGATCAACCCTTGTTCTTTATATACCTCTTCCACTCCGATGTCTGTTGGGGCAATGCTAGCACAGGAAGACGAAAAGGGCAAGGAGCATGCAATCTATTATATTAGTCGGGCCTTACTAGACTATGAAGCACAATACACATCCATTGAGTGAGCTTGCTTGGCCATATACTACACAACTACAAAGTTGTGTCACTATATGTTGTATCAAACCACATACGTCATTATCCATACGGATCCCTTGCGGCACTTCTTCTCGCATGTTATCCTCCCCACGGATTGCATTGGGAAATGGATGGCCCTCCTTATGGAATTTGACCTTTGTATCATCATATGACGGGTAGTAAAAAGCCAAATCATAACAGACCAATCAGTTGTCGCCCCCATCTCTGCTCTTCAACCCATTCATGACGCATTACCCGATGAGGACATCCTCCTCATTGAGGGCATAAACAACGCTATCTCCATAAAATACTACTATAACTTCACGATCGAGTCTTGGGCGCAGTCCTCCGATGCTAGTGTGAAGAGCTTCCCCTTGCCTAAAGCCAACCCAACGACCACAATCATTGAGGAGGAGGTCACCATTGATCTCCATGAGGATACATGGACGCTACACTTTGATGGGGCAAAGTGCCTCCAAGGAGCTGGGGCAGGTTGTGTTCTCACCGATCCCTCTAGCTAGGCTTTCCCTCTTTCCTATCGACTTGAATTTGAGATCACCAACAACATGGAAAAATATGAGGCTCTTATCTTAGGTATATAAGTTGCCTTAGCTAAGGGTGTCTCCTATCTCCATGCCATGGGGGATTCTCAATTGGTGTGTATCAATATCGCAGCAAAACCTTGAAGCTTATCATGACTTAGTTCAAGAATTAACACCATGTTTCACCTCATTTACATTGAATTTACCCCCCGCGAACAAAATGCCTGGGCTGATTCTTTGAGCACGTCCGCCACTTAGTTTCAGTCACACTCAGTTTCTCATGACGATGCTCTTATACAAATTCGTCAACATCCAATCACTTCTCCTCCTCCAAACATCTAGTATATTTGTCAAATTGAACCACACGTCCTACACAGACCCTTGGTATACTTGATATCTCCCAATTTATACGATACCGCACTTACCTAACCGATCATCGACTCCCAACGCGGCTGCGAACACGCAAAAAAGCTCTTGAATATGACATTTTATACTATCGCAACTTCGAAGGTACCCTACTCTGATGCGTTAACAAAGATGAGGTTCCCCTTGTCTTAGAGGAAGCGCATGGGGGCACTTGCGGTGGCCATTGTAGTGGTCATGCTACTACACGCAAATGCCTACGTATGGGTTACTATTGGCCTACACTAGAATCTGACGCTCATGCCTTTGCCAAAAAGTGTCGACCTTGCCAATATCACGATGATTTGATTCATTCCCCTCTCGGCTAAGCTGCAATCTATCGCTGCTCCCTGGCCCTTCAATATATGGGGATTGGATTACATTGGGAAACTACCTCGATCCCAAGACGGTCATGTCTTCATCATTACAGCCATAGAATACTTTACTAAGTGGGTTGAAGCCATGCCTCTCACCAACATGTCTGCCTTACTACATCCAAATTCGTCCTCAATCAAATCATTTGCCACTTTGGAATTCCTCATACCATCATATCTGACAATGGTGGGAGTTTCAAATGCAAAAAAAAGAAGCAGCTCCGCGCTAAGTTAAAATTAAACATCGATTCTCAATACCATATCATCCATAATGCAATGGACAAGCCGAATCTACAAACAAAATTCTCAACAAGATCTTACAAAAGTCAATCGTGAATCACGCATGATTGGCACACAAAGCTATATCCTACATTATGGGCATATTGTACCAAAGGTGTCAAAATCAACGAATCCATGTAGCATCAACTCATCATTCGCTGCATATATTAGATCATAATGTACTATGCCTTCAATTGTCGGAGCTCATGCTTTGCAACAACCTAACAAATTTGCCTCGGTTGAACTGGCGCAAAGTGTTCATTGCAAAACATATATCTGGTTTGGTATTAATCTAATACAAAAATACCCAATCGACTGCCTGTACACCAAAACATCTACCAAATCTGAATCCAAGTGAGCATGTAAATTTAGATTCGGTATCACATTAGTGTCGATGGGTTTGTAAACCATCATTTGGAACCTTTTCAGAATATTAATTGTGTATTTTCCCTGCCTAAGAAAAACCTCACCTGTCCTTTGCCACACCTCTAGACCTAAGAAATAGTGCATCAATGTCCATGTCAAAATTTGTGACCAACTCTTCCTTGCACCCTTGAATGAACTTTGTTGAACTCCTTGTAGTTGTAAGTATGAGGTCATCTTCATATAAGACCAAAACCAACAAATAAATAATACAGATTGGGATTTGCGGCTGCCTTGGTGAAATCCAAACCTAACAGGTACTCATCAATCATGGAGTACCAAGCACGAGATGTGTGCTTTAGCTCATAAAGAGATTTCTTCAACATGCACATATGGCTTCCCACCCCTGTGCCTCAAATCCCCGCAACTGATTAATCTACGCTTCTTCCTCAATTAGGGCATTCAAACCATCTGTCTTAACATCCACTTGATGTAATTGCCAACCAAAAACAACAGCTAAAACTATAATGGACTAGGTAAAAGTATGCCTGGCAGCTGGAGCAAAGGTCTCCTCATATTCAATTCCCTCTCTTTGAGAGAATCCTCTAGCTACAAAATGAGCCTTGTACTTGTTTATACTGCCATCAGTTGCATGCTTCACCTTGTATGACAGCCCGAAATCCTTCACCTTGTATGAGCACGTGGAATCCATCATCAATTTCCCCACTGGTCTCGGCACTATTTCTCACACATCATTATTCGTGAGGGAGTTATACTCCACCATGACATCCTGCCATACCTGCTGTCTCCTCATAACTGGAAGGCTTTGCATCAATGATGGAAGACACTAGTGCCACATATTTGGGAAACTTATTAGGATGATGAGCTACACAACCCTGAAAATAAGTCTTTGGAGCACCAACTTGCTCCTCTGCCTCCTACAGTGCTTGTTGAAGCCATTTAGGCTTTTGACCGTGTTAGGGGTAATGCTGTCTTTGTACCTATTAGAACTTGCCTGGTCTAAACTGTTTTTGTACTTGTTAGATACTGCCTTGTCTAAACTTGTACTCTGAAAAACCTGTGGATCAACATTTGGGGCAGCAAGTTTTGTTTCCTCAACTGTTGCTTGAAGCTTCTGTGACCTAGAAGACCATGCATCCTCATCCACCTTCACATCTTGACTCACTACTATCTTCCTCTAAGATGGACCATAGATCATGTAAGCCTTAGAGGTCTCACTATAGCCAACTAGAATACCCTTCAAACTTGATGGTTCAAGCTTTTTCCTCTTATCCTTTGGAGTATGAATGAAAATTGTACTCCCAAACACTATGAAATGAGAAACATCTGGTTTCTCCTTATAAAAGTTTCCTTTGGAGTCTTGTCCTTCAACACTTTGTGAGGACACCTATTCAATATGTAGACTGCAACACTACAAGCTTTTGCCCAATGATGTAGATCTCAGTCATGAACCATAGACTTAGCAGTCTCTACTACGGGCCTATTCTTTCTCTCTTCAACCCCATTTTGCTGTGTGATTGTATGGTACTATAAAATGTCATGTCCCCTTTTTAGAATTAAATTAATCAGAGGACTCGTAGCCTATTCCTTATTTCCTGTAGGCTAAGGGATAAAGTTAGGGAAATAATTTAATAATAATATTTTAAGTGGTCCTAAGTCACTTTTATTTTATAACATAAAAAGGACACTTATGTATTATTATTATTAAAGAGGGCCAAAAGTAATTATTATTAAGTGGATGAAAAGTGATATTTTATTAAAAGTCTTTTTAGGGTAAAATTGGAAAAGGAAGTTATTAAAGGAGGAGTTGGCCTCAAAAGAATCATTATTCATTATTCATCTTTGACAATCAAACACTAATCCAGTTCATCTAAGGAAGAAAACCCTCTGATATACAGGTGTGGAGGACAAAAACCCTTTAACCTATTGAGGTGATTCTATTTAGGGATCATATTTGTGTCGAAGATTGAGATTTTATTCCTTTTTCAGTTTACCGTATTGTTGCTACAGTGATCTGTACTGCTGAAAGATCGTGATCAAATTCTACTTTTGGTGTGATTGAAGATTGCTCTAAATTTCCGTAATTAGTAAGTGTTTGATATATCCCTTTCATCTACAATTGTGCTGAATGGTCTTCCCTTCCAACTGGATTACTGCGTTGGGGTTTCATGTACAACTGGGGTTATTGCGTTGGGGTTTATGTGACCAGCTGAGTCTAATTTGTGCAAATCGAAGTGGCTGTTGTGGCCTTTACTTCCAGCTGTAACCTTACTTCAAGCTTCATTCAAATCGTGATCCCTATGTCCGCTGTTTGTTGCTCATTGTTGCATGTAATTATTTTACAGTGGTTTATCCAAGTAAGAGTTTTGTCTTTTGGCTTGGTGATGCAAAATAAATGTAAGGATTTTATTACAACATTCTATTATTGTTTAGATTGCTTCATTATCAGAATTTTGTACGCTTTCATCTCAATACAATAAGGGTTTCAGTGAAGTTTCAATTAGGTTTTCAATATCAATATTGCATGTGGGATGTTTTAGTATTTGTTTGATATCCAGTATTGAAAAGGAATCACATAAAACTTTAGAGTTGATAAATTATCCAGAAAGGGACATTACATAAACACCCTCTTCCCTCCTCTGTAAAAGGAATCAAAGTCGCTAGAGGCATTACTTCCCTCCATGGTCCGATCTCAATGCCTTGATATTCCTGCTTGTCAAGTTCTCAATAAGGAATATGAACTTGTTGACCCTACTCGAATATCTTATCCTTGGTTGTCATAAAATAAATCCATCTTCTCTCGGAAGAATCATCAATGAAAGCAACATAGTACAAATTACTTGTCAACGAGGTTGATGACATAGGTCCATAGACGTTTGAATGAATCAGATCTAGAATCCCCCTTGACCGAAAGTGCTCAATGCTTGGAAAAGAGGCCTTGGCATACTTGTTGAGTGCGCATCCCTCTCTTCTTTACCTTGAAGTCAAGGAATCCAACCACCATGTCCTTTAGAAGAGGCAACGATCCATAGTTCAACTTGCACTGATTGTCATTGTTGGTCGATAAAGTCGTCGACTTCACCAGATTTGCCAATGACCTATAAAGGCCACCCTCTCAAACTCCTTGGCCAAGACTCGATCGTTCGGTGCTATATTTCCCGATGATTATTTGCTGATCATCAAACTCAACCCTACACTTCAAATTTGTTAGACAAGAAACTGAAAGGAGATTTTTAGTCATACCAGGAACATACATTACCTCATGCAACTTCATATTTGCTCTTGTTGGCATGTAATATGAGATAGACCCTATCCTTGTTATTGAGTACTTAAGATCCTTAGCAATCTCCACTTGCATGTTGGTATGTTGTTCCTTTGCTTTGAAGTAGGATCCTGTTTGAAAGTCGTGTCCCGAGGCTCCACCGGCAATGCACGACCCACCACCCGAGATTGTGTTGGTGGAAAGGCATGACACCATGGCAAAGGTTGTGTTAAGCTTGATAGTTAACTCGTCTACTCTAGAGGCTTCCACATGTTCTACAAACTATTTTTGTTGCTGCTGCTTGCCCTCCCCTTTCTCCTTCTCTGGACATTGAGAAACATAGTGGCCATGCTTATTGCAATTGAAGCACTTGATATGACTTAGATCTTTCATCTGGTAATCAGAATGCCCCGAGTCTTCTCTCTTATTCTAACCATTCCCGAGTTGTTTGTCTCCTCCCTTCCTCACCTTCCCTACAAGGGCCAAGATTGGAACGTTAACCTCAAAATTGTTTGAGACTTGTTCTAGCTTGTAGTCTCATCCCTTCTCCAATGAAAGCATCCCACAATTGCTCGAAGTCTAATAACTTCTCCCCACCACGTATAACTCGAACAAGCTATGCCATGATGGATTGAAGCCATTCAAAGCGATTTGGACTAGCTCATTATGTTTGACTTCACAACCAACTTCACTAATATGATTGCAAAGCTCTGTTAGCTTCATTAGATAGCTTGCCACTATATCTATCTTGCACATGCAAGTAACGTGGAGCTTCTTCCTTAGAAGCATCACTTTGGATACATCCACCTTTGGTACAAGGATCCCAAGGCATCATACATCTCATTGGCATCCTTCATGTTGGTAGTATGAGGGGTCAAATGGTCCTTCACCGAATCCAATAGGATTTGCTTTGCCTTCATTCTTTCTTGTTAGGTATTTTGCCCAATCTTTGGGATTTGTAGGAGCCACAACCTTCTTCTACACAAGATACTACTATTTTGTTTCTTCTAGGATATTTTGCAATCTTGAATTCCACAACACATAGTTAAAGGATCCCTCCAACAAGTGACTCTTGAGTACTTAGATTTGCCATTGCTGCAACTTTTTTGAACAAGCTTCAATCTATGATCATTGAATCAAATAGGGTTTCACATCCCACACCCCTTCACAGGTACACGTTCCAATTTTTGACACAAATATATTTCGATCATTGAAGCTTGGACATACTGCCCATTGAAATCCTCTGAGAGCTCTCTACTATAGAAAGCTAGCCTCTCCATTCATAGAATTTAGAAGATTTCACTAATTATGCTCGATACCATATCGAAAAATATTCTACATCATGGTAAGCAGATTTTGATATTAAAGAACCCTCAACTAGATAGCTTAAAACTGCTGAACTTTAAATGCTAGAATCTACAATCACATGCAATAGAGAAACACTAATTGAAAAATACTCAAATCTGCTCCAAATCACATCACTGTTTTATTAATTAGAAAACAAAAGCTACAATGCTTTGGACTAGAAAAATACACATTGAGCGAATAAAACACCTACCCTAAGCCTTCTTTTATAGTTGAAGAAGAGACCCTAAAAATAGCCTGGATCCTAAAACTGGATCCATCCCAAAATTAAATCAATCCTTGACCTAATTTTATCCTAGGGATCTGCAGCCCTAAATGGTCAAAGTTAAACTTTACAAAATCAAATTGCTAAATCAAGAAATGCTATTCTAAATCTGGAACCAAACTACTTAAAAACAACTGCTAAATTTGGATGGCCAAGAATAGGACTGCCAAGAATAGGACAGCCAAGAATAGGATTGCTGTTCTCTATGACTGTATGCTCTATTGAAGACTTCCTAGGTTCTACACATGTGCCCTGCTGGAGGATGCATTTTGAAGCACCATAACCTAATAGGGTTGCCTTATGGTGCTTCTCCGCTTCCATTGGTGGAGTGATTCCCCCACCCCCTAGACTCCCGAGCCTAAATGATCTCATTTGAGGGTTGTGTTATTTAGTCCCTCCTCCCTCGCTCAACTTGAAACCTTGAGTTAGTTGGTTGAAGGCATAAAATACCTTCATTATGGGAGTGGTGGTGTAATGTCCCCAAATGGACATATTTCACCCTCAATGGGATAATGACAAATCCCAACCAAAATGGCAGATCATAGAAGATATACAATTTTTTTAAAATGCAGATCTGAATTTATATAGAAAAATGCGACTTGCCTAGAGGATGCAATTCATTCAAAACTGAAGCAAAATCACTCTTTTATCATCAAAAACAGATCAGCTGATTTTATTATTGCAAATACACAAGAAAAGTACTAGATTGGAACCCAATTGAAGGCTGAAATATTTGTTGATAGGAGGTGAATGAAGTCGTTCAAATTCAACTACCACCACCCATAATTGGTTTGTAGAGAAGGAATTCACTGTTGTGCTTTGATGAAAGCAAGAACCCCCGACGAGACTTTAATTAAGAGTCGCTTTGAATCCTCTTGCTGATGCATGTAACAATGATGACCTGTAGCCGTATAAGTATAGATAGTCCCATTAGACTCCTCTCCTTGTGGAGCCTTACTATCCCAAAGGTGGTTCCTCAAGCCCGTTTCCTTGGAGAGATGGTTAGGGCATATAGATCAAATGCCCGAAATTTGATTTACTTGATCAAGTGATTGAGTGTTGACTATATATAGTCACCCTAACGTTAAACAAGTGCATAAATGTCAAGTCCTAATGAAAATCGTCTCTCCTACTATAGTCATGCATGATGATAGGGAGTTCGAATTATCTGTATTTGGGTTTCCCATTCTATCACATGAATGTTGACATTCATGTGATCGATGAATTCACTGATTGAAAGAATGCTGCTCTACTCATGTGGAAGCCGACCATATTCATAGGGCCCATTGATTGAATGGTTTAGTCACCATTGATTATAGAACAAGGTCAGTCATTTTGTGATTGATTCGTTAAGGCTTGAATTAAGATCCTGTTCAACCATCACTAAATGGTAAATTTTGGTGTTCATGACCCACCATAACCAGTGAATTGAATTAACTATCCATATCATAGACCAATACTCATACTATCTTGAAGTCTCAAGCATCAACCAACCTCCTGACCCTAGCGCAAATGCCTATATGCATCAACTACGATATCCATTATAAATGGAATATGAAATACAACTAACGACATGTGAGGAGATTAGGGGCCTGAAATATATTGATTCACCATTGCAAGTTTAGCTCGACCACCAACCAACCTATTGATTTTAGGTGGGGCGTAACGACTTCTAGTGACTACAAATAATAGATAACCACACCCTACCAGTTGAGGGCCTTTTTACTAAGGGGTCAAGGGCCTTTCTTGCTAAGGGGTTGGGGCTAGTGTATTTCATATGGAATACAAGTGCTGGCCATGGTTATAATGGGGCCGTAGAGAGGAAATCAAATTCCTTCCTTTCTTTGGTCATGCTAGTTGAGGGCTTAAAGATTGCACGAGCTTATGCCATTGATACCACATTTTATTCCCTAAATAGATTCGTGTGACTGGTGAAGTGATATGGTTGGCTATTCATTCACGTGACTTATGACTAGACCATATACATAACTCATTGGTGTGGAGGGTTGTTCTTTGTAGATCCGGGGAGAGCCGTAGTGTATTTGTTGTAGATTTATTGGTCACACCCACCAATGGGGATGACCTATAAATAGGGAGATGTGGTAGATGGAGATCTTAGTGCTTTGACTTGGCCATTGACCACCTATATTGATTGGAACATTAATGACTCGGTAACTTCCCTTGATTTGGGGTAGCCTTCTGCTTGGTTGCCATGATTGAGGGGTATCTCTTCTGTCAAATTCACCTGAGACTTGTACTTGACCTCATCCATTGAGGTATGCTGTCAGTATTTTACCTAATTTCAGCACTTTATTTTATCTCCTTGAATATTGAATTTGGGGCTCTATATGAAAGCCCCTATGTTTTTACCAATAGAGCTCATCCCATTTAAGACCTTGCATAAATAGCTTAACTTTAATTGATTTGCATTGGATCTTAGACAGTCACCCTTTTAGGTGATTTGACCGTTAGGTCCACTTCACATGTTTAATCTAGAAAATTACTCGTGCATAGCATAATGAAACTGGATGAGTACCTATAATTAGGCACTACAGGTCTGTGCATGCCCACCAAAATGATCAGCCTTCTTTGGAAACATTTCAGTTTCAATATGATGGTGATGTGACAAAGTTGAACGAATCACCTGAACTATGATATCCTACTTGTTTAAAACATCAACGTCATCCTTCTTATCTGAATTTATTTATTAATTTACAATGATTTATTTAGAGTCCCTTTGAAGACTGCATCATGTGAACCAGACACATTTGGGAGTTTATTGGTCTTCCATTAAGGGTCACAAACCCAAGGAACTCTTCAAATTACACCAGAAGTAGAACTTTTCATCTTTCCAATCAAAAGGAAACCCTCTCTAAAGGTAAGTAACTATTATGGGATTGTTATATTCCTTTGAATGTAGTACATGATAAGGAATATGTGTTCGATCTTTTCTTTGCATTATGACGGTTGTACCTTTTCGTGGCATCTGTAAGATTTACAGGATTTTGTAGATATATTCTTTAAGTTTTTAACATGAAAATTTTTGCCTAAAATTTAATCTATGTTGTATTTCTAGTCTATCTGAACTGGGCTCCATAGAGGGCTGAAAGATTCGATAGAATTTACTCGTTATATGCCAACTCGTGTTTTAGTTTTCTAAGCCTCATGAAGTTTTAACATGTTCAATGACTATACCACTTATGCTAATTTGAAACTGATATGGTTGTGTCTTTATTTCTGTTCTGGAATGCCATGCATCCAATTAAATATTTGGGTAATCTCTTCCTTCAGCTATATATTATGCTTATAAATTCTTTGAATCTATAGTGATAATCTCATACATGTTGGTTCTTGTTGAAAGTGATGTCATTTGGATTTATTTTCAGGGTGATTCCCTATCGCCAGCCTCAACCGGAAGCATACAGACTCTATCTGGCACTTCTCAACAAATATGCATTTTCTTCTGCCTTAGGAAAATTGGCATCATGCCGAGAGAAGTGAGTACATGTTTCTAAAGTTTCTTTTGTTATAGTGACAATAAGAAATGGCTTAAGCCATGTTACGTGTAACCATGCTTGTGAGAAATATGGTATTTTAAATTCAGGGAAGCGAACCATAATATGACGATCTTTCCCATAAAGCTTTTATGCAGGAAGACAGAGGCATTGTGTATTCTACAAAAATGTTCAGGGGATAAAGTTTTTAACAAAGAACAAATGTACAGCTAAATTATTCCAACAAATGTCTTGAAAAGTTATATATTCTTAAAGCTGAAATCTTTGCTCGTTTGGAATTATCTTCCTATTCTTCTTCAAAGCCTTACAACTGTACATTCTTTTCGTCAATCCTTGATAACTGGCCCCATTTGTTTCTGTTTTCATTAATAGTGATGGGAACTATTATTTGAAGCATCATAAATTTGACCTTTACCTTGCTATCCCATTTAAATTAGGATTGTGTATTTTTTTTTATTTCTCTGAGTTTTAGATTGTTGCAGACTAAAAGGAACGCGTGTTGCATCTGATTCCTAAGGTTGTCTTGTTGGTGGTGCAACAATCATTTGCAATGTTAAAAATTAAAATGAATATGGAAGATGCATTGCTGATAAATTGAATATGTTTTGCTGAAAGTTTTAGAACTCGAGGCAAGTAATTCATGAGAGCATAAAATTTCCTTCGAGACTATTTTCCCTTAACCTTTTGAGGTTGCCCCAAGCATCGTTATGTCAATCCCAATGAAAGAAAGCTTATTGGCGAAACCGTGCAAGATAAAGAAGGAAGGAAGACGGACATTATATTAATGTCCATGAATGACCAAAATAGGGTCAATTGGATTCAAAAGTACAAGAAGTTATGATAATAAGTAAGAGTGCCAAAAAAATTGTTCATAAAAGTAACCAACGCTAGAAAATGAGAGGACAAACATAATAGGGTGGTTGTATTATGTATAAATGAATTACAACTAAATGCAACACAAATAACCCTATCATATTAATTATGCTTAGCAATACATGTACAAAATGATAATATTAATAATGACTAATTAATTATTACAAATCTAGTAGTAGGGCGTTCACATAGGTTTAGAAGTGTATATTGAGTAAGTTGGGATCTGGTGGTTGTTGACTGAATCTGATTGTGGAAATTGATGGTCAATAGTGACACCGACCTTGCCCAGAAATCTGAAACTGATCAGAGACAAATGTACAGAGCGTCGGGGCATTCCGGACAGATACAAACATTGGGGGTGCTCCATACAGTTGATAGACATGCCCTTAAATGGATGGACTGTTTTTGCCTTGCCCTAATCTTCTACTTCTTTGCTTTGATCTGAGCACTATGACACATGTAAGATGCAAAACAAACTTTCTTCTCCTTGCCTTAGATTTTCTGCGATATATGAAACTTAAAGAAAATAAAGCGAGCTTTAGGCACTTGTGGTGAAAGTCAGCAAGGCTCTACAACACCGTCTAGTTATCAGGTTCCTGGCGGTGGAAACCACTGTATAAAAATCTCGGAAAACTGTAAATTGTATGAATAAAAGTAATTCTAGACACATATGAAACCTTAGGTTTGTATGCCAAAAGTTTTCCTTGGGAAATACTACAGAGAATTATAACTGCAATATTGATTGCTTGATCTCTCAAGAATACCTGTGAGTGCTCAATAAAATGCTAATAATTTCACGTGTAACCCTTGTGTAAATGAACTATGATGCTTGTGTATTTATAGATAATTGAATTCAAGTTAGGACCCTATTGGTGCACATACTGACATCCAATGGTTAAAAGCGAAAAGGTGGGACCACGAGGGTGAGTGCACTTTGATTTAAACTAAAGAAAGGTCCCATGCACTCCGAATAGACCCATGAGCACCTGGGGCACTTCCAACATAAAGCCTCATGTAGGAGAGAGAAAGGGGGAGAGGGGGAGAGCTGAGGTGCTAAGTAAAGGGGCAGGGACCATCAAATGCCAATAAATGTGCCTGTAACATCTAATCTGAGCCAATAACCAACAAATAGACAAGTACACCAAACTCATGCAATTTTAACAAGTAATAAATGCCTTGGGGTCATTTTTAAGTGTCTACTTTTTGCGCCAGTTTGAGTGTGTATAAGTATACATTTCAAAGTAGAAAAAGGATATAATTGCATGTTGGGTCTTCGAATAGAAGCCGATGCACTTGGGAATAAGCAAAATCTTTCTTTTTCTTTGCCCGCATGGATGAGTGCCAAATAATAACATAGTTAACTAAGTCTTTGGGCAACAAAAAAATTCCCAAATTTTGGGGATGGTAGGGGACAATTATTAAAATAATATATATATATATATATATATATATATATATATATATATATATATATATTAAAACATAAAATAGGTTCCCAGTCCACGAGTGTAAGTATGAAAATTAAAATTTTAATAAGCAGAGCCAATGATGTTACCAAAGAGCATCCAACGGCTTTTTTATCATGTCACTTATATCCCCAAATTTCAAAAATAGCTTTTAGAACAACATAGGCCATGCAAACTACATCAATAGCCATCCATAGACAAAACCGGCTTTGAAATTGTAAAACACAAAACTTAATTACAAAGTAGGGCTTTAAGCCATTCTAATATATTAGTAAAGCCTCCATTATCATATAAAGAGGCATTTGCATGACAAAATTTTGAAATTAAAGAAAGGCTTAAAATGTGCATGCGAAGTTACCTTCCCAAGCTTATTTTATTTTCATGAAACTTGAATTCATAAATATAAAATAACAACAATCTCTCATTAGAAAATCTTGTTTTGGAAAATACATAAAACGATCTCCCTGAAGTCCATTTCTTGGGAAGGTAGCTTTGCATAGGAAAATGATATACATCTAGTATTAACGCACAACATACTAGTTTTAATTTTCCCCTTTTCAAAGTCATCATAGTTAACGTTTTAATCTTTTTTTTTGGGGCCTTTTTTTACGTTGGGGAGGGCAACGCGGATGACAACATAGACATTTGGGATGTTGGGGACTCTAGGGACTTAAAGATGTCCTTGATCAGATCTTGATACGTCATGGTGTCCCTGATCCAAAAATGGATCAGGAATAGCCCAATTCTATGTATTCTCTATATTTGATACTTGCTCTACATGATCTCAGCTCATTATGTCTTCACAAGATGGTCTAGTCAGGTTGGGGGTGATCCGGACACCTCTCGAATGATGTTTTTAGGCCATTTGATGTTCGATAAGGGGAATTCAATGACGGTTATGCGACCGCCCCGGTTGTTACGTAACGCCGCTCTATGCAGAGCGGCGGCTGCGCAACTCCCGGTCTGCAGCAAGCGGTGGTCCTGTGCAATACGATTCCAAAACGCGGGATCTCAATAGTTGCAAATGTTTGAGCTTCCCAATCGGTTCGTTTCGCCTTTCCACGCCTCCTTGAGCTGAGCATCTATAAATACAAGCATTTCCAAGGATTCAAGCAAGTGTTTTGGGTGAAATCAAAGTGTGAGCAAAGTTAGAGAGTTGGATTCTTGTCTTGTTTGTTCATGGTGAAGAGTTCTTGTTGTTTGAGAGATTGAGCAAGTAGATACAATTAGAAGGAGTTTCATCTTTCTTGAAGGCCAAATTGGCAGTAAGTTGTATCATTTTGAGATTACATAGTGAAGGGGAGCTAATTTGCTCACCCACTGAGATTTTCCCACATCGGGTTTCTCTAGGATAAATCTTGTCTCGTTCTTTTCTCTTCTCCTTTCAATTTGCAGCTTTAATTGTGGTTGATATTGCACAATAATTGGTTTATTAAAGAACTCATATATATTTCATTCATATTCATGAGCATAGTGATTTGTTAATTGTTAAAGTTAGGCAGTTTACGGATCAGATTGGTATTAGAGCAGTTAAGATTTTAGTCTTTTGTGTGGTTAACTTGTGTTGAGATTGCAGTTAGATGCCCCTTACCCAAAAGGGAAAAGAAAGTGGTGAAGGTAGCCTTATTCCTTTTGAAGTAAGAGATTTCTACAAGGAAGTGGAAGCAAGGAATTCGGGAGATGGCTCAAAGAGATGATGCAGAGGATAGCGGTGAAGAATGTTTCTACAAGTTGGAGGCTAATGTGGCAAGTCTGTCTAAAGATGTGGGCGAGTCTAATGTTCCTATTTTATTTTCTTATTTGCAAAGTTACCTTCCCAAGCTTTTTCATTTAAAGATTCAAGTGAAGAAAACTAAGGTGGATGCTCTTTTTCATACATGAGATCCGCGATGGGCTCATCATCAGACTCATGTACATCTCCCGACACTGGTTACAGGTCATTCGTATCTCTCTTGGCCAGTTCAAGGTGGGCTCACATCGACTTCGTGTGGCTACGACCATCAACTAGACCGCTTGGAGCGGACTTGCCTGCTTTGCTCTCTCCGGAGGTTGAAATTGAAGAACACTTCATTTTTTGGTGTCTTGTTTACTATGAGATTAGGGGAGATGTAATGTCCCTTTTTTGAGGGATTTAGATAAAATTCCAGAATTCTGGAAATTAATTGCAGCAGACTGAAAATTTATTACAGCGGAAGGAAATCATGGAAATAAGTGCAAAAAATCTTCAATATAATATTAATCTTCAAATAGGAATGTTTAAAGTCAATTGGAAAGGGTTTTCATCCTTCCAAAAGACCTCACTTGGGGTTTTCGTCCCAAATGGTAAGAAATGTGAGAGAACTCTCTCAATATTTGAAATTACAAATGACAAGTTATGAGCAAATGAATGCCCCACACCCCTATTTATATTATTTCTTCCTTGGCGCCAAAATATGAAAAGACATGATCTCTCATATGCCTCATGACCCTTCATATGCCTTGGCCGACCTTTATAATTATTTATTTTCCTTGGCCGTCCCATATTTCTTCTCTAACATGCTTTTAAAACATTTATTAAATAATAAAAAACATATTAAATGCTTCCTTCATAATTTCTTCACTTCGTCCAAGGATAGAAATGGCTGGAAATTCCATAATTGTCTTTAAAAGGGAAAAAAGGGACATGATAGTCATCCCTCCCCAAGATTGCTTGTCCTCAAGCAATCGCTAATGCCTGGATCCCAAACAATCTTCTGCTGCTCCTTTGTAGAATCTTCATTCCAAAAGAGGGTACATCATCTTCGTAACATGTGTTCCGGTGATGGTATCTTCAAGATGACATAAGGAGTCATCAAAGGGATGAGCTTTGCTAAGCTCCAAGGCTGCCCACTTAAAATTGTCTTCTTGAAGTGAATGTGATTGTGAAATAGGAATGTTTAAAGTCAATTGGAAAGGGTTTTCATCCTTCCAAAAGAGCTCACTTGGGGTTTTCATCCTGAATGGTGAGAAATGTGAGAGAACTATATCAATATTTGAAATTACAAATGACAAGTTATGAGTAAATGATTGCCCCACACCCCTATTTATATTATTTCTTCCTTGGCGCCAAAATATGAAAAGACATGATCTCTCATATGCCTCATGACCCTTCATATGCCTTGGCCGACCCTTATAATTATTTATTTTCCTTGGCCGTCCCATATTTCTTCTCTAACATGCTTTTAAAACATTTATTAAATAATAAAAAACATATTAGATGCTTCCTTCATAATTTCTTCAATTCGTCCAAGGATAGAAATGGCTGGAAATTCCATAATTGTCTTTAAAAGGGAAAAAAGGGACATGACAGTCCTCCCTCCCCAAGATTGCTTGTCCTCAAGCAATCGCTAATGCCTGGATCCCAAACAATCTTCTGCTGCTCCTTCGTAGAATCTTCATTCCAAAAAGAGGGTACATCATCTTCGTAACATGTGTTCTAGGTGATGGTATCTTCAAGATGACATAAGGAGTCATCAAAGGGATGAGCTTTGCTAAGCTCCAAGACTGCCCACTTAAAATTGTCTTCTTGAAGTGAATGTGATTGTGAACTAGGAATGTTTAAAGTCAATTGGAAAGGGTTTTCATCCTTCCAAAAGACCTCACTTGGGGTTTTCGTCCCAAATGGTAAGAAATGTGAGAGAACTCTCTCAATATTTGAAATTACAAATGACAAGTTATGAGCAAATGAATGCCCCACACCCCTATTTATATTATTTCTTCCTTGGCGCCAAAATATGAAAAGACATGACCTCTCATATGCCTTATGACCCTTCATATGCCTTGGCCGACCCTTATAATTATTTATTTTCCTTGGCCGTCCCATATTTCTTCTATAACATGCTTTTAAAACATTTCTTAAATAATAAAAAAACATATTAAATGCTTCCTCCATAATTTCTTCACTTTGTCCAAGGATAGAAATGGCAAGAAATTCCATAATTGTCTTTAAAAGGGAAAAAAGGGACATGACAGTCCTCCCTCCCCAAGATTGCTTGTCCTCAAGCAATCGCTAATGCCTGGATCCCAAACAATCTTCTGCTGCTCCTTCTTAGAATCTTCATTCCAAAAAGAGGGTACATCATCTTCGTAACATGTGTTCCAGGTGATGGTGTCTTCAAGATGACATAAGGAGTCATCAAAGGGATGAGCTTTGCTAAGCTCCAAGACTGCCCACTTAAAATTGTCTTCTTGAAGTGAATGTGATTGTGGACATGACTTCAATCCTTGCTTATTCTCATCTGGTGGCTCTCCTTCCTTTACTTCCTCTTCTTCCTGCCCTAAGGGTTTGGTATGGAAGGTTCTTGTGGGAGGAAATGCGGATGACTCCTTATCATTCAATGTGTTATGTAATCTGCCCATATTTGAATTGAATTGATGATGGTGATCAGCTCTTTGTGAAGACAAGCTAGGGAGCAGCACATCTGAATTGTATTCGATCCTCGGACCCTCAACAAAGCTTTCATCCACTTCTTCTTCCTTCACACCTTGTTCACAAGTGCTTGAGATGTCGTGGTGGTCCTTTCTCGAATGCGATTCTTCATTTCTGGGCTCTCTTTGGTCTGCTGCTACAAACGGACCAGCGGGCTGCCTTATGTGGGTTTCTACCATTACTGCTTCTTGTTCTCCATCATTATGAGGGAGGTCATTTGCTTCACCTTTGAGCACATGCTCACCTAGAATGCCAAATTCCCATCTTATGAAATCTGGAAATGGCAAAGCATTACGGAAGTCTACTTGGTAGAGCTTGGTATTTTTTGAAGAGATCCTCCACCTCCGTGAGTATTGAAACCCCAACTTTTTGAGAGTCCATGCTCTGATAGTTTTGTATTCCTTGTTGCCAACTTCCATAAAATTATCAATCCTTAAGAGGATAAAGCTCGATACCACCGTAATGTCCCTTTTTTGAGGGATTTAAATAAAATTCCAGAATTCTGGAAATTAATTGCAGCAGACTTAAAATTTATTACAGCGGAAGGAAATCATGGAAATAAGTGCAAAAATCTTCAATATAATATTAATCTTCAAATAGGAATGTTTAAAGTCAATTGAAAGGGTTTTTGTCCTTCCAAAAGACCACGATTGGGGTTTTCGTCCCAACTGGTAAGAAATGTGAGAGAACTCTCTCAATATTTGAAATTATAAATGACAAGTTATGAGAAATTGAATGCCCCATACCCCTATTTATATTATTTCTTCCTTGGCGCCAAAATATGAAAAGACATGATCTCTCATATGCCTCATGACCCTTCATATGCCTTGGCGACCCTTATAATTATTTATTTTCCTTGGCCGTCCCATATTTCTTCTCTAACATGCTTTTAAAACATTTATTAAATAATTAAAAACATATTAGATGCTTCCTTCATAATTTCTTCAATTCGTCCAAGGATAGAAATGGCTGGAAATTCCATAATTATCTTTAAAAGGGAAAAAGGGACATCACAGAGATTCCATTGCATGTTCCATGAGCGTCCTTCCTTCGTTATTTTAATCAAATACTATGATCAGAGATGTCTTGCTCTTTATCTATAGGAGGCCCGTTGGCTTCGGGACAGGCTCCTTCACCCTCCTCCCAGACGGATGGAAACCAGACAGATCTCATTTTCCTCGGTGCTCTCCCCGGCGAGGGGCACCAAGTGGCATCTTGACACGAGTATAGACCCCCAGTTCAGATCTGTTAGGACTCAGAACTCCATTTCCTTCACTAGAGACTCCCTGCCTGTGGCATGTCTCATGCCCCCCCATATAGACAGAGATCCACCAGGCTTACGTAGAGGTACCGTCTCTCTCCCGAACATCGGCTTTCTAGGCATTCCACAGCTTTGGTTACTAGATATAGGTGCATCGCGAGTTACTTCCAGCCGGCCTTGAATGCTGGGTGATGTTTTTGGGGGTGTTTCTCCTTTCGCTCCCCCCACACTGTCATCCTCTTCTTCTTCTTTTCTAGTTTCTCGGCAATTGCTGGTTCCTTCTCATCTTCTCCTTTCTTTGTGCTTCGAGTGACTCGTTTGGGTCCTCTTGCTGGGTCCTTTGGCTTTGTACTTTGCAGTCCTATTGACCTACTTTTGTGGTCATTTGTTGGAGATTAATAAAATTATCTTATCTTATCTTATCTCAAGCTAGCTTAATTAGTAAAGAGCTATCAGACAGGTTGAAGTTGGAAACTTATAGTCACCCAAGTCCGTGTTCTTTGGGTTGGGTAAAGAAAAGTGTAGACATCAAGGTAACGAAGCAGTGTAAGATCACTTTTGGTATTGACAAAAAGTTTATTGATGAGGTTATTGTGGATGTTGTTCCCCTTGATGTGTGTGGTGTAGTTTTTGGCAGCCCATATTTGTATGTTAGGGATGCTATCTTCGTAAGGAGAGCCAATTAGTACCGCTTGGTAAAGGATGGTAAGAGCTACATCATTTCAGCCTATTTAGGAGATTCAAGATATCTTTGGTAAGTGCCAATGAAGCCTAAAAGCTCATTAATGCTAGTGGTAAATTTGCATTACTTATGTTGAGGGATATGCTAGATGATGAGGTTGTTACATCTAAAACCACTGGTAGCATGTTTTCTAACAAAGAGCAAAGCGAGATAGTAGAGTTGGTTCAGCAATTCATAGAGGTCTTTTAGGAACCTATAGGGCTGCTCTCAGTCAGGGCAATTGAGCATGAGATTCATTTGCTACCCGATAGTCCGCTTCCAAACTTGGGATTGTACAAGCAATCTTTGAAAGATGCCAATGAGGTAAAACAACAGTTACAGTCTTTGATTGAACAAGGTATAATCTGTTCTAACACTTCTCCGCGTGGTTCTATTGTTTTAATACCTAATAAAGATGGTTCATGGAGAATGTGTGTTGATTATAGGGCTTTAAACAAAATAACCATTAAAAATCGGTACCCTCTTCCTTGCATTGATGATTTATTAGATCAGTTACAACATGCTAGATATTTTACTAAGCTTGATTTGAAGTTTGGGTATCATCAAGTGTGGATCAAGGAAGAGGACATTTGGAAAACAACGTTCAAGACCAGGCAAGGGTTATATGAATGGTTGGTATTACCATTCGGGCTATGTAATGCACCAACTACCTTCATGAGGTAATGAGGCCATTTATTGATTCCTTTGTTATTGTGTACTTGGATGATATTCTAGTTTTTAGCAAACTTATGAAGAGCATATTGATCATTTGCGTTAAGTTTTGCAAGTGCTTAAGGAGAACTGACTTGTTTTGAATGAAAAGAAATGCGAGTTTGCACAACAATTGCTTGTCTTTTTGGGACATGTGATTAGAGATGGGGAGTTAAGGATTGATTCGGCTAAGATAGAGGCCATTCAGAATTGGCCTACACCATCAAGTTTGACAGAGACCAAGAGTTTTGTTGGAGCAGTTCAGTATTTATGGAAGTTCATTAAGAACTTGTCTTCCATAGCGGCACCACTACATTCAATGACAACAAGGGGTAAGACATTTGATTGGGGTAAGAAATAACAGATTGCTTTTGATTCATTTAAATATAAAATCAGTCATGCTCCAATTTGGGCTTTACCTAACCTACAACTACCCTTTGAAGTGGAAACCGATGTCAGTGACTATGCTATGGGGGCTGTCCTACTTTAGGCTCCCTACAATTTTTCCAAGACAACATTGGTCTCTCTATGCACAAGGTAACTCAATTTGGAGGATCTGGAGACTCTACTCCTCTAATCGTATCACCTCTCCGGCAGTCTACCCATCATTGATGTCTCCTTCTTCCCCCGCAACGCAGGTGTCCAGCCTTGGGTCTAACGACCAGGGTCAACAAGAAGGCAGTCTCCCCAACATTATTGCCGAACTGCTTAGCAGGTTAGAGACTCTGGAATCCTCCAACAGAACCCTCCAGACTGAGGTTTTCGAATTAACCTCTCGGGTTGAAAAGGTTGAAGCGGACAATATCTCTTTGCGAAGACAGCTAGCGGAACCCAATGCATACACAAAACCTACTGCTGTTAATGATCAATTACAAGCTGAGCTTTCAGATTTAAAACATAAGCAAGAGGAAATCAGAACTCAGCAGAAAGTCTGCAAAAACAAACTGATACCTGGGCCCAAGTGGTGAAGAGTAAGGATAAAAATCCTCCTTTAACAGCAGTTGAAGAGGTGGTTCAGGCCAAATTGCTGGAAGAAAGAACTAGGCGTTCCAGGGAGCTGAACCTTAAAGTTAGAGGATTGCCCCCTCCCTCTTCTGATCCCTTGGCCACTGCTTCGAAGTTCCTCACAGAAAACTTGGGGTTGTCTGAGGTGCAACTTGATAGAGCTTGGTTCGGACTAGATTCTACTCTTTTTCTCCGCTTCAAATCCGCTGAGGACCGGCTTAGGGCTCTCAGGGCCAAACAAAAGCTATTTTCCCTACCCAATAAGGTCTTCCTTGATGAAGATCTTACCGAGAGCAAGTTATTGAACTCAAAAAATCTCGGGAAATTGTCATGGCAGCCAGAAAAGTAGGGAAATGGGCAGTGATTCGTAACCTCAGGCCAGTGATTCGGGATTCCTTCCCTCTGGTTGGGCTCCCTGGATCCAATTCTGGATCCAGATGATGGTTTCGGCGGGCGTGGGCTCAGAAGAAGGACCTCTCCATCGTTTGTTGGAATGGAAATGGGTCCTTCTGGTCTTCTCCAGGTCTCTTGCTTGATGCTTTAGGTTTCTCTGACCTCCTCTTTGTCACGGAGACACATGTGAGCCCGGTTCGCCCTCTCCCTGATATTAGTGGCTATTATTGGCTCTCTACCTGCAGACAGGAGACGCGGAGCTCTGGAGGTGTTAGAGGGTCTGGCGGGGTGGCTTGTTTAGTCAGGGACACTCTTCGGAGCAGGATCTCTATTGTTGTTGAGGATGAGTTTGCTGTTTTCTTTGGATTCGGTTCAAACATCATTCCTCCCTCCTCAGGGACATCTTCATTGCAGTCTCTTTACTTCCCTCCTGCTTCCTCCTCATTTGCTATTCATAATGGCCTAGACGGAGACCCCTTCTTCGACCTTTTTGCCGGTATTACCCAATACTCGGGTTTTGGGAGGTCATCATTTTAGGGGACTTCAATGCACGTACCAGGAACCTTCAGGTTCTGAGGCACGACAGGACTGACGATGCACTTTGCACTTCTGAGGTGGATCTAAAGTTGGTTGGCTTTCAGCGAGATTCGAGAGGAATCTCATGACCACCATCTTCTTCACTCCAGGGGAATCTCATGACCTGCTGATTCTGAATGGCATTCCTCGTTTTCCTGACTCTCGGTACTTTACCTGCAGACCTTTTTGTGGTGGGGCCAGTGTGGTGGATTATGTCATGGCTACTCCCGACATTGTCCCTACATTCACCACTTATGCATCTCCCCCATCCCTCTTGCTGACCATGCGACCCTCTCCTTTTCCCTTCAGGTTACCCCCTCCCATGACTTCACCCCCTCCCCTGGTCCCTCACGTACTATTTGGAAATTTGACAAAGGGGACCCCGACACTTTCTCCTTTCACCTTCGTTAACTTCTCCCCACCATTCCCCATTTTACCTCTCTCACCTCTGACCAGATGTTTAATACCCTCTCTCGCTATTCGTGAGGCTGCCATGAGTTCCTTTCCCCATGTTACTCACTCCACCCTACGCCGTGGTACATGCCCTATGAACAATTGGTATGACGAGGAATGCAAAGCCTTCCATTAGAAACTCTGCTTTACTTTCCTGCACGCCCTTCCCTCCTTTCCTTCCCTGAAATCAGCCTATCGCCGCCTCCTTCGTCATAAAAAACACACTTTTATCTCTCATAGGCACCGTGAGCTCCGTCTGTCGCTTATCCACTCCCCAAAGCATTTCTGGCACACCATTCTTCCTTGTCATTCGCCTTTACCCCTGGACTTAGATCCCAATTCCATGTTTACTCACACCTCCACTCTTTATGATTTCCCTGGCCAACCTCACATCCAGGTTCATTCCCCTCCCTCCCATTGCCATATTTTCACCCACACCAACGTGAGGAATGCCATTCTAGCTATGAGTTGCAGTAAAGCAGGGGATGAGGAAGGGTTCCAGCGGAACTTTTCAAATTTGGGCGGAAGACGCTCCTCAGTTATTTTGTGGACCTCTTTAATCAGGTAGTTTGTACAGGTTTTCCAGAGTCTTGGTCCCACCACATTATCCACCCCATACACAAGTCGGGGCCTACTTCCGATCCCAACAATTACAGGACGATCATGGTGGGTCACACATTCTCCAAACTCTATGCTACGGTGCTTCATTTGCAGCTTTCTGAGTTCCTCGATCAGTACCATTGCAGAGCTAGGGGACAGGCGGGCTTCCGGCCAACTTACCAGACTATCGATCACATCCTCACTCTTCGGGCCATCATCGAGGAGGCTCGCCACCGCTCCTCTAGAGTTTTTGTTGTTTTGTGGATTTTCAGAAAGCTTTTGATTCGGTCCCACGGGAAGCCCTTTTCCGCAGGCTCAGAGATATAGGCATTTCCGAGACTCTTCTTACAGCCATTATGCGCCTTTATGAGGAAGTCCTTGGCCACCTTCGCACCTCTATTGGCTTGTCCGACTTCATCAGGAGTACCATTGGAGTCAAACAGGGCTGCTCCTCTCTCCTACCTTATTTGGGATCTACATTGATGAGCTTGAAGATTTTCTCAGGGACCACATCCAGGAAGGGGATGGGTGTCTTTTGCACCATGTTCTAATCTACATCCTCCTTTTTGCAGATGACGTGGTTCTCCTTGCTTCTTCTGCAGAGGGTCTCCAGAGGCAGCTGGATGCCTTAGCCCTATTTTGTGATCACAGGCAGCTGACAGTGAACCTTGGGAAAACCAAAGTTATGGTTTTCAATTGTTTGAAGACTTCGGACCTCCACTTCTTCTTTAGGGGTGTGGAGATTGAGATCACTTGCTCTTATACATACCTGGGGATTCTTTTCTTTGGACCTCGTTTTAGCCTCCGTCCTGCTCTCCAACCCCGGGTTAATAAGGGGTATGGCTCTTTGGCGATTCTTGAGAGACAATGTTTCCGCCACCACTTTCAGGACATTCTTTCCAAGTTGTCCCTCTCTCGATTCCCTGGTTAGGCCCATGGTTTTATATGGTTCGGAAATTTGGGGTCCCTCTCTTTTGGACTCAGATTGGGCTACTATTGAGCGTGTTCAAATCCTCATGCTCAGACGTATTATCAGGTGCAAAGAATCTGTTCCTCACAACATCATTCTTGCTGAGTTTGGGGCTCGCCCTTTTCGATTGGAGACCATCTTCAGCCTTGTGTTGTTGTTGCACCGTATCCGAGGGTTTTCTAGTTCTTCTATTGACAGGGGACATTACTCTTGCTCCTCTCTCTGAAGCTATTGCATCCTCAGATCACAATGGTCGATCTTCTTTGTTAGTATGCCTGCGTTTCATGCCTTTTTGAGTCCATTGGCATCTAGATGGACCGTCTCCCACCCTTTAGCTATTCTCTGATGCCCCTACCCATCTCCTACCGAACCAATAGACCTTCATAGAATAATCAGAGATGATATCTACAGACAGTTCATTCAGCACACTTGGACCAACCCCCCAGGGGGATTGTGTCCGAAGATGTCATTCTATGCGGCACACTTTCTTGAGATCCGTGATGGGGCCATTATCAGACCCATGTACATTTCCCGACATTGGTTACAGGTCCTTCGTATCTCTCTGGGTCAGTTTAGAGTGGGTTCACATCGACTTCGTGTGGAGACTGATCATCACTTAGACCGCTCGGAGCGGACTTGCCTACTTTGCTCTCTCCAGGAGGTTGAAACTGAAGAGCACTTCATTTTCCGGTGTCTTGTTTACTATGAGATTCGTGGGAGATTCCATTGCCTGTTCCGCGAGCTTCCTTCCTTCACAGCTTTCTTCAAATATTATGATCAGAGATGTCTTGCTCTCTACCTTCAGGAGGCCCTCAGGCTTCGGGATAGGCTCCTCCACCCTCCTCCCAGACGGATGAATACTAGACTGATCACTTCTTTCTTCCCGGTACTCTCCCGATGAGGGGTACCAAGCGACACTTGGACACGATTCTGGACCCTCAGTTCAGATCTGTCAAATCTCGGGACTCCATTTCTTCCACCCGAGGCCCCCTACCCCAGGCACGTCTCAGGGCCCCTTCTCATAGACAACGATCCACCAGGCTTACAGAGAGGCACCGCCTTCCTCCCTGGACACCGGCTTCCCAGGCATTCTACAGTCTCAGCTACTGGTTATCGGCGCATTACGAGTCACTTCCATCCGGCCTTGAGTGCTAGGTGATGCTTGTTGGGGGGTTGCTCCTTCTGCTCCCCCACACCTTCATCCTATTCCTCTTCTTTTCTGGTCTCTCGGCCTCTGTTGCTTCCTTCTCTTCTTCTTCTTCTCTCTTTGTATCTCGGGCGACCCGTTTGGGTCCTCTTGCTGGGTTTGTTTGCTTTGTATCCTGCAGTCCCATTGACCTACTTTTGTGGTCATGCGTTGGACATTAATATTATTATCTTATCTTATCTTCAGGGAGGTAGGCCGGTATGTTATCACTCTGAATTGTTTCACGATGCAATTCTGAATTATTGTACTTATGACAAAGAATTGTATGCTCTTGTTCAAGCAGTCAAGAAATGGAAACATTATTTGATGGGTAAGGAAACTATCATTCATATGGATCATCAACCTCTTCAATATTTGCAGGCTCAAAGTAAACTTTAGCAAGCTAGGCACTATAAATGGATGGGTTTCTTACAACAGTTTCATTTGGTTATTAAATATAAAAAGGTGTGACTAACAAATTAGTGACATGTTATCTAGACCTCCTTTGATTTCAACTGTGGCACGTTAACTCTTCTTGAGCCTTTTGTGTGTGAAGCATATCAGGAAGGCTATGAGCAGGATCCGGATTTTGCAGAGATTTTTTAGCAGAAACCTCCAAGCGAGGGATTTGCACCTAGAGGGGAATACTACTTCCAGGATGGTTTGCTCTACAAGAACGGGAAACTTTGTGTGCCTAGGAGGGAAAGAGTGCAGTTGATGAGAGAAGCACACACTTCCATGGTAGCTGGTCACTTTGGTGTGACAAAGATTGTAGCGCACTTACAGAGGTATGTGTATTGGCCAAACATGCAAGCCGAAGTTGCTAAATTCATCGGGGATGTGTTTTATGTAGTACAAGCAAGCCTAATAATAGGAAGTTGGGGTTATATATGCCGTTGCTAGTTCCTTCCCGACCATGGGAAAGTATCTCCATGGATTTTGTGGGCGGTTTGCCTACCACCAAAAAAGGTCATGATTATATATTTGTGATTGTAGATCGATTTAGCAAAATGTGTATTCTTATTCCTTGCAAAAAGACCATTAAGGCCAGTGATGCAACTGAGTTATTTTTTGCTAATGTGTGGGTTCACTTTGGTTTGCCTAGTTCTATTGTGTCAGACAGGGACTCACGGTTTGTAGGGAAGTTTTGGTCTACTTTGTGGGAAAAGATGGATACGAAGCTAAAGAAGTCTACCGCCTTTCATCCACGACAGGATGGGCAAACAAAGGTGGTGAATCGTACCTTGGTCCAACTCTTGAGAGGGTATAACAGAAACATCCGAGGACCTGGATGAGAACTTGGTGTATATCTAACATTCTTATAATAGGGTAGTTCATGCTTCAACTAATAAAACTCCTTTTGAAACATGTTTTGGTTATTTGCCTAAGAGTGCTTTTGATGTTGTTTTAAGATTACCATGTAGAGACAACGGAAAGTGGAACTGGAGGTCCACAAAGCTGAGAAGTTTATTGAGAAGATTTAGCAAATACACCTTCAGTACAAAAGAGGTTGATAGAGTCACAAGCTAGGTACAAAAACACGACATGATCAACATAGGACTGAGCATTCCTTCCTTGTTGGAGACAAGGTATGGTTGTATTTGAGCCGGGATAGGCTATAGGGAAAAGCTAAGAAACTCAAACCTCTTCGTTATGGCCCATTTGAAATTTTGGAACAAGTGGGTAAGAATGCATTTTGCTTGGATTTGCCTCCTTATATGAAGATTTATTCAGTTGTGAATGTTGAAAACTTACGTCTTTTTGAGCCCTCCATGTTGGATGATGAACAAGAAGGGGTATTGCTTCCATCTATTGAGGACCTTGCTCCGGATAGTCAGCTGGAATTGGAGGAAGATGTGGTTTTACAGCGGAAAGAAAGGACAACACAGAGAGGAGTGCAGACAGGTGGTTGATTGGATTGAAAGGGCAGCTACCGTTTAAGGCCAAGTGGTATCCCAGAGAAGATGTGGGGAAGAAATTTCCTCACCTCATAAGTCCCTGGAAGCTTTTAGGGAATTAAAAGCCTCAAATTGGGGAGGTATTATCCAAAAATGGATTAGGAATAGCCCAATTCTACGTCTTCTCTATATTTGATACTTGCTCTACAGGATCTCAACTCATTATGTCTTCACAAGATGGTCTAGTCAGGTTGGGGTGATCCTGAGGACCTCTCGAATGATGTTTTTAGTCCATTTGAAGTTCGATAAGGGGAATTCGATCGACGGTTGTCGACAAGTATGCATCACTGACGAAACGTAACCGCCGCTCTATGCGAGTTGCGGTTGTCAGGCAACCACCAATCTGTAGAAAGCGGCAGTCTATGCGATACGATTCGAACGCGGGATCTCAACAATTGCAAATGTTTGAGCTTCCCAATCGGTTCATTTCACCTTTCCACGCCTCCCTGAGTTGAGCATCTATAAATACAAGCATTTCCAAGGATTCAAGCAAGTGTTTTGGGTGAAATCAAAGTGTGAGCAAAGTTGAGAGTTGGATTCTTGTCTTGTTTGTTCATGTTGAAGAGTTCTTGTTAGAGAATTGAGAGCAAGTAGATATAATTAGAAGGAGTTTCATCTTTCTTGAAGGCCAAATTGGCAGTAAGTTGTATCATTTTGAGATTACATAGTGAAGGGGAGCTAATTTGCTCACCCACTGGAGTTTTTCCCACATCGGGTTTCTCTAGGATAAATCTTGTCTTGTTCTTGTCTCTTCTCCTTTCAATTTGCAGTTTAATTGTGGTTGATATTGCACAATAACTGGTTTAATAAAGAACTTATATATTTCATTCATATTCACGAGCATAGTGATATGTTAATTGTTAAAGTTAGGCAGTTTACGGATCAGTCCTCCTTGGCATCCCCAAACTTATGAAGAACAAGGGACATCCCGAAACATCCTGGAATATTGAAGATGTCACAGGAGCTATTTTTATCCATCCACTCATGCACTCCTTCAACTCCTAAAAATAGAATTGAAACTTCTATTTTTAGCACCTTCTATCAAACAGAAAAAAGCCCTTGCTGCCAAACTTTATTGGAGGATGTTAGTTTATCCGGATGCTTTATGGGCTGCTAATATTCGAGCTAAATATGGGGAGAACAATCCTCCAGATCAAATTATTAGATTACCCCTTCTTGCTAAAGGTTCACCTATACTTGTTCTCAAAGTTGGTGAAGCTATTATTAAGAAACAACTATTTTGGATCGTGAATAATGGGGAAAAGGCAAATTTTTGGATAGACTCTCGGGATGGACATCCTCCTATTCTAATGCAACTCCCTCAACTACAGCCTATTAAGGAAAAGTTGCATCACACAGGATGGAAAAAGGTTGCCCGTTATGTTCAGCCAACTAGCCAACCTTGGTAAATAGGAAAACATTGGATTCCTCTTGCTGATTGGCCCATTCACATCGGCCATGAGGGCCAAATTTTGATTTCTAATATATTGAAAGACCGTCCTCTATCTACGTCCCCTATGGCGGACACTTTAGGATGGGGGAATTCAAGCACCGAAGAATTTACAGTTTCTTCAAGTTATGATTCTTTGACCAATTGTTCCAATCATCCTCTTAAGGAAATTTTAAAGCAAATTTGGCAGCCTGTTATATAGCCTAAAGTAAGTTTTTTTGTCTGGTTGCTATTACATGGGAGAATCTTAATGGCTTTTTTGGCACTTATAGATGTTCTTTATGTTTAGAGGCTGATGAGAACCTCTCATCTATTTTTTCAATGTGCATGGGTTGTGCCTTTGTGGAAGCTCCTTTCTCAATTGTTTAATATCTCATGGTATTGCTACCATATTTTTCCATGCAAGAACGAACAAGGCTATTTTTAAGAAGTTGGCTATTTTTGGCAAAAAGTCTATTTTTAGCGTTTTGCTATTTTTAGCATTCACCAAAAATAAAGTGTTCTAGATGGAAATTGGGTGAATGGTGAAAATTGCTATTTTTAGCATTCGCTAAAAATAGCGAGTGTCTAAAATTAGAGTGCAAGTGCATGCACAAAGGCTAAGTAGACAAGGGAAAAACAACTCTAAAAATAGTGAAAGGTCAAGTCAAAGAAGAAGCAAGCTAAGGATACCAAGGATTGGTGCCAAAGTTGAGAGTTAAGGGGCGGTTTGCTATTTTTAACCACACTTGCATGCCAAGTTTTAACGCAGCAGTTAAAGGAAGGCAGAGTTAGCTACTTTTAGACACCTGCAACATGCTAAAATCAATGCAGCCTTAGCCAAAAGCAAGCACAATAGGCCAAAAATGGAAAAAGCACAGAAGGACAAAAAGGAAAAAAACAGCATGTTAAAATCCCACGCAGCAGCCAAAAGGGGCAAGTTTAATTGCTTTCAAACACTCCAACATGCCTTTATTCAACGCAGCAACTTGGAGAATGATTATTTTATTATTTCAGGGCAATTGCATGCTTGGAGGGCAGTCAAGGGGTGAATAAAATAATTTATTTTATTCTTGCATGCACAGCAGGGGTTTGAAATAGATGGCAACAGTCCTTAGGGACGGATTTTTGTAAAAAGAAATCATATACACACTATTCCAACTGTTCTACTATTGGTAGTCCTAGCTTGTACTTGCATCTCTAATAAAAAAACTCCATTTTTGCCTTCTCATATCGCTGGTTTTCTGAGTATTCATTGTGTTTATCAGGGTATTGTATTGCTTTGTTGTGGAATTTCTTCCCTATATTGCTGTCCCTTACCTAAACCTTTGAATTAATTTTGCAGATTAGCCTAGAGTTGTGCATGTGTGTGGATCTCTATATTTTCTGTATGCAGTAGTACATGTGTGTGTCAAATCATTGGTGTATCACCTCAATTTTATATTTCCTGCATTCCTTCTCCCTTTTCCTTGTCAATTTTATTAGTTTTAGGTGATTCACAAGGGAACCAACCCTCTCTGGAGGTTCACCTCAGTCTTAGGTTACCCACAACCTTGAGGTGTTCCAATTTTGTCAATAGAAGAGAGAGTACACACACCATCCTCTATCGAGGCTGCACTTCCGGTGACAACAGTACACATATTGACTATTTTGAGCGAAAATGATTACGAATGGCAAGGACACCTTCCCAAAGCTCAAAAACTTCCCCGATTTTATGTATGTCCATTTCTCTTCTACTTTGGAATATTTGGAAAGAACGGAATAGACGAATTTTTCAACAGGCTAGCAGAGAAGTTGTTTATGTTTGGGACAAAACCAAAATAAATATTGTAGAGAGTATCAAACATAAGATCTCCTTACCTCTTATTCTTAACCTTGAATGGGAGCATATTTGTACACAACTTTCTTTGCAACCTAAGAGTGCGACTATGCCTCCTTTCCGAAGAAACAAAAATTTAAACAGGATGATCAATGGAAGGCTCCTCCACAGGAGTATCTAAAGTTAAACATTGATGGAGCTTCAAGGGGTAATCTGGGTCCTGCAGCTATGGCGGGTATTGGTAGAAGCTCAAATTGATCAGTTATATTCTTTTTTGCTGAAAACTTGGGTATGACTACCAATAACTTAGCCGAGTTGAAGGTTGTCTATAAAGGATTGCAAGAGGCCCTGAAAAGTGGTTGGACTAAAATCTAGATTGAATCAGATTCTAAAATTGTTGTCAGCCTGTTATTTAGCCCTGAAGAAAATCACAGTCCTAATTGGAGGATTACTAAAGAAGTTTGGAGAATCAAAAGGTTGGAGGAACAATTTCAAGAAGTTCAAATCAGGGTTTGCCAAAAAGTTTTCAAGCCTGGCACAGTTGAATTTGTAATTATTGATTTCATATTAATATGATCATGTGTTTTTTTTTAATAAAAAATATGTAATATCCCTTTCAAGGGCTGAAACTGAAAAGAAGAAAACCACACAAACCCAAGTGAAATGAAATCTGTTTTTTTATAACAGCAGCTGTAATATTCTTTAAAACCCTAGGGCGAACTGTATAAGAGCTTAGATTCACCAAATAACCATGCACAACAGCTGAAAAATACTTCTAAATAATTATTTCAACTACGGCAATCAATATCCATCCAATTGGCAACAAACAAATGGAGAAAATCAGTGAAGATACACTGCTGTAATTAAATTTTATGACAACAACAGGACAACCACAAACAAAGGCTGAAAATAGTAGATAAACCCTCCAAAAATCACCAAAATGTAGATTCCGGCCTTATAAATTATGGAGATTTAGAATATAAAATCAGATATGAAATTTGTGCCCTAGAAAGCACCAAACCAACATCAAACCCTAGTTTCTCCCTTGTGTAAGAAGTCCAAAATTATGTAAAGCTTTTGCAATCCTTCTTCTTGATGTCTCTAACCCAAATCAGCAAGCAATTCTTCAAGAGATGTCTTCAATTCACCCACATGGAGAGTTTTCGTTCTCCACCAAGCCACAAGGAAGGTTTCCGTCTTCCTTGGATGCCACACAAGAGGGTTTTCGTCCTCAAGTGGAAAGGTATTGAGCAACTTGCCCAAAAACCAATTGTAGAGTAAAATGCGCAAAATATGCAATCCCTTTTATACTCACTTAGCACCAAAAGCCAATTAGAAGAGGACCGACCTCTTAAGCTTCACTTTATCTTTTAATTGCCTCTTTAATTTCTCCAAACCCAGCCGACCTGCCTCCTAAAGGAAAAACACTAAAAGAAAACATTAAATCTAATAAAAGAAAACTGAAATGAAGTGCAATTCCTTCCCTTGTTCACTTATTCTTCTTTGCCACGGAAAGGGAATGGCAAGAAGTCTTTGTTAGGCCTCAATTCAAAAAAGGGGACATTACAAAATAGAGTTTTATCAATATGAAAGGCAGGCTGTCCATATAGCTAGCAGCAAAGGAAAATCAAATAAAACTAAACTAAGACATTAAACTAAAACACTAGACTATTACAGTGATAAAAGAAAATGCATAATGTAGAGCAAATAGGTTGACTACTTCCATTACCACTCAGGTGGTCTGCTTTGGATCTCTCAGTAAAACCTCCGTGTCATTTGTCTCCTCTGTTTTCGCTGCAGTGATCTTGCAAGTGGGGGCTGCAGTGTTAATGAGATCAGTTGCTTGGTCTTTAGGTTAGGCTGTGGTGGCAGATGTCTCAGGGGTCGTAGGCTAAAATATGAGAGGAGCAAACTTAGGGAGCAATTTGGACTGCGGAGGATTGGTGGTGACCATGAGGCTGGTTGGTGGCATTTTCAATCAGCAGGTTCAATGCAGCGTTGTGTGCAGCATGAATAGGTCTCTCCCAATGCATATGCAGTTGCACACATATTAAGGACACTAAGTTATAACAGAAATTCTAAGTGAAATGGTGGGGGTGTTGGTGGCTCTGATGTGTAAAATTTTGGATGGCTGAAATTTCTCTCCCCATTAGAAGATTGACACGGTCTAGGGCTTGAAGGGTACATGGCCGCGGGTTTCCTTTATGTCTAGACCTGGGGTGATGCAGGATCCAGGGAGGACTCATGGGCAGCAGAAGAGTAATGGGGAAAAAAGCATGGCATTGTTTCTGAGCTTTGTGCTCTCCTGAAGAGGAAGAGGAAGGGAGAAGATGAGAGGTTTTAATGTCAACCCCAAAGACCGAGTTGAGGTACTGCGTTGGGCTAAACATTGCTTGATGCTTATCCTGCTCGTTGAAGTTCATAAACCTGTGTATTATACATGGCCAAATGGCCATGGTAGAAAAGAGGGTAATGAAGATATTCTTGCGTACTTATCTGTGTAATATGTTGGCTTTTCATGCAGCATGCCTCCTCATCCTTAGTCCATGAGGATTCCTGTGTATGAATGCTGGCAGGGTCTTCTTGTGTAAGGTATCAGAGAGTTTCTGAATCCTAATGACAACTTGGAGGAGGTCAGTAGAATACAATTGGTGGTGATGATATTTTGAGCTATGATGGGAGCCTGGGTTATATTCGAATCTACAAACAGAATGTCCGTAGTTCTCTTAGAAAGCCATATATTTTGTTATTTTTTCAATCATCCTTTTGAGGAGAATAAAATAATCTATTGGCCGCTTTTTGCTTCCTAAAAATAGGTTGGATCTATTGAATTATAGTGCTATATGAAGGGGAATGTCCATGTTGATACATGGGGCTGAACTTATATGCATCGGTGGAAGGGCAGTGTAGGTGAGGGAGAAAAGATGAGAAAACAACATGGGAAGAGGTGGAAATCGTGAAAAATGGATGGATAGACTTAATGAAATAAAAATTAGAAATCAACTTGGTAAATAATAGAAGGGAGATGGGGATTAACCTAAGACCTTCAGTAAAAATAAAGTGGATAAATGTGGATAAAGTATTTGAGCAGATCATATTGGGAGAGAACTGCTTTGAAAGAGGTTTGGGGGATGGTGGGGAGGTCACGACCTCCCCCTTTGGCAGGGTTGTGTTGGTAGGCAGGGACTGTATGCTAGCTCTCCAAATATTTGGGTTGAATGCGGTGTGTAGGAGTGAAAACTATAGAAGATATGTTCAAACATATGCCAGTTGTTTGTCACTTGAATCCATATCGATATGGGACGAGCCTGCACTTACCCAATAGAATTAATGTTCACTGCCATGCTCTTTTTGAAAGTACACCATGGCAGCAGTGGCTGTTGTGAGGTTTTCAACATGGTCAATGTAATTCATAAAAAGACACTTGCATGAATCAATGTGCAAGAGAGGGTATTTAGACTTGAGTTTAATTTTTCTCTCTTTTTGCTTGAGGACTGCTATGCTACACTGAGCTGCTGCAGGTTAGAGATACAATGGTTCCAAAGTCTGGAGAGTTGAGTCATTTTTTTGCAGAAAACATTTATCTCAAAGTCAAGTTTTGCTTCTTTAAAGATATTTTTCTTAGGATTAGCATTGCAGTTGATCCTAAATATGATTGATCCCCAATATGTCATTGTAATTTAAAAATGAAACTTATGTATATTAAATGTGAATATTAAAACTGAATTTAAATTACAATGAATTGCATTGGTTTTCTAGAACGATTTTCCTTAAGCTGACTTATTGACAATCATAGATGAATTGGATTAGAAAAAGGTTAGACTAGTTTTTAAAATTTCTCTGAATAATTACTGAAGTAGAGTACTTTTTCTTACTGCATGCAATGTCTATAAATTCCCTATCCTTCTTTAAACATTAGAATACTTTTTCTTACTGCATGAATGTCTATAAATTCCCTATCCTTCTTTAAACATTAGAATACTTATTCTTACTGCATGCAATGTCTATGAATTCCCTATCCTTCTTTAATACATTAGAATGTGTAAGAAAAATTGTTTGGAGTACAATGACTACCACTGTTCTTGAGTTGTTTTTTTGTCTTATAGCATCAATTCTTGCTTATCTTCTCTATTATTTGGATCTCATTCCACTGCTGAATTTTATTTGCATATATTTCAATGTTCCAGCATTACGCATATAAGAACTACAGCCATGAATAGTTGGAAGTCATTGTTCAGATTGAAAAATTTGTATATCCCACAAGATAATGGCATATGAAAGGAAGTGGTTGATCTTCCCATTATCTAAAAGTAATAACTTTTCTCAGAAAATTCAATGTTTGTGTGTTGAATTTTGTTTCTTTCTTAAATCTGTCGAGTGTGATTGCCAATGTTTTTACATCCTTGCCATGTTCATATGTGCCTTTTTGTCGCTGATTTTATCATGCACCTTTTTTCATAAATATTTTTCTAGATACATATTTAGAGATTGTTCTTTTCCACATCTCTCCCATGCCTTGTAAGATTACTGCAAGATTACAATTAACTGGCGAGCATATTGTACCTTGAACAGTTGTGTGTGCTTTTGTTATGTGCAATGCTTTTACTCTCGTGCTTTCTGGTATGCTGGATGCGTGATTTAGCATGCATTATCTTAATAATTACCAATACTTATGATGTTTGAGTCGCTATCTTTTTACAAGTTTCAAAATGCAATTGAGATGATGCGTTGGTTATTCTCAGGACTATAAAGGCCGTGGATAACACTCTTCAACTTTCCCAAGCTTTTGGCAGCCCAGTGACCGGACTTGGCCAGACCGTAGTGCTATTTGTATTTACAGTTGTTTGCAATCTGCTGAATGCAGCAGCAGAAGATTGGGGCATACCAGTGAGTTGGTCAGAGAAACATCGGATATTGACAGGGAGTATAGGGGAAATTGAACTGCAAATGGATTCTGAAAAAGACTTGAATGAAAAAAGGCATATGCATAGAGAATGTTTACGGAGAACAAACTCTGTAATGGCTATTGAGCTGATTGGAAAGCTTATGGAGCACAAAAAACGTCATCCCTACTCCGTCTCGCACATCGGAATATGTAAAATTTGTAACTTTCTTATCTCATTTTATGCTAGGAATTTTTTTTTTTGGTCTGTTTATTGTATGTATTTTTGCATATGATAATGGCATATCCAGTTCAGAAAATGCTTTTGACTGGATCTATGAACCGGATATGGGCCACAATCAGGGGCCCAGTTCCTGGCGGGACACAAATGAGGCCCAGTGCCCTCAAATCCAACACATGGCCACAGCTGGCCTCAAATCCAACACAAATAGCCACAACTGGCCTCAAATGCACAGTGGGATTTGTATCTGGGTGGGGCTGGGCACAACCAGCCCACTTAACCAACCCACCAACATTCATCGGCTGTTTAATCCTGGTTGTTTAAAGATGGACATGAAAATATATAGATTAGTGGTGCAGAAGATTTTTAGAAGATACTTGAAATTTTTGCTTCATTAAATAGATGTTTCAGAGCAAGAAAACAGGATTGAGTTATCCATTTTATTTCCATTTGATAGCCATATCCAAGATAGTGGATTTGATTGTGCATATATTATACCACCACATGGACATATTAGCAAGAGATTTACTGTTCTCTTTTATTTGTTTACAATGTGACTGCAACAAACACGGTGCAATGCATGTATGTCCAGTTATTTCTAGTGTATGGCTGACATGTTGATGTTGATGACGTGTAACTAGTTTAGTGGTTACGGGAACACGTGAACTATTAAGTGGGTCATTGTTGTTGGAATTATTCTGCTTACATCATATTGTTGGTGGGGCTGGGCACAACCAGTCCACTTAACCAACCCACCAACATTTCATCGGCTGTTTAAAGATGGACATGAAAATATATATATTAGTGGTGCGGAAGATTTTTAGAAGATACTTGATTTTTTTGCTTCATTAAAAAGATGTTTCAGAGCAAGAAAACAGGATTGAGTTATCCATTTTATTTCCATTTGATAGCCATATCCAAGATTGTAGATTTGATTGTGCATATATTATTGAACCACCAATGGTCATATTAGCAAGAGATTTACTGTTCTCTTTTAATTGTTTACAATGTGACTGCAGAAAACATGGTGCAATGCATTTATGTCCAGTTATTTCTAGGGTATGGCTGACATGTTGATGACGTGTAACTAGTTTAGTGGCTACGGAAACACGTGAACTGTTAAGTGGCTCATTGTTAGAATTACTCTGCTTACATCATATTTTGTAGGTCCTAACAGCTTAGGTAGACATATTATGGGTAAATTACTCTGCTTACATAATATTTTGTAGGTCCTAACAGGTTAGGTAGACATATCATTGTAAATTACTGCTGGAATCTAGGTTCGTCCAAAGCTAATGTCACTGCATTTTTCTTTCTTCCTTGTTAATTATATATAATGTTCCATGAATTTTCTTTTCTTTCATAATGATTAGTTGTTCTTAATACTTATTAGCATCCGTTTGACCATAAAAGTTCTGTTTAGCTTGTTGGGTGTGAAGATGCTATAATCCTAGCATTTTTGATTGTTGTGTTTCCAAAGCTAATGTCACTGCATTTTACTCTTTCTTCCTTATTAATTATATATAATGTTCCATGAATTTTCTTTTCTTTCATAATGATTATTTATTCTTATTAGCATCTGTTTGATCGTAAAAGTTCTGTTTAGCTTGTTGGGTGTGAAGATGCTATAATCCTAGCATTTTCTATTGTCGTGTTATATTTTTGGTGGGATATCTGTCTATATACTGCAAATTTTCATAGTGTTACAATAAAAGCCTATGTGGCATGATGTTCCATCCCATGTTTGCTAGGCCTATCAAACATCATTAGAGGATGGAACAAAAGTAACAGTTAAAATTATATCTCTTTTGGACATAACTATATAAGAGGGTAGCTCATTAAGGTAGACAAAAGTTGAACTAAAAATAACTTTATGAATAAGCTATTGCACTGCACGGAGGAGAAGAACCTTGATCATCCTCGTTTCCCTAGGTCTTGTCAAGGATATTTGTTTTGTGCAAGGGATTCTATCCCAAAATGTCACGAGCCTTGCTTCTCCATCAGTTCAGAAGTTTTATTAACCCCGGCCGTTGGAGGGATTATCCTATGCTTATGTGGTATTGGAATTTGGTCTAGAAATTGATGGTGGCTTATTACTGTCACCATTTTTGCATATTGGCTAAGATATGGACTAATGTGTTTTTTCTCTTATGCTGCCTCAATATTTAGTGGCACCTTGTTGACAAGTATTTTGTTCGATAAATGGTTTGCGAGGGATTTAGAAGTCTCCAAGTCAACTTTTCCAGTTTTGATTTGTATCTATGAACAAGAACCAGCAATGATGTTTCAGATAAGTCATCTGTTTGTGCTTTGAAATTTTATTCCAGAATGCCACAATTTGTTTATTCTATATTTTAAATATGTTTCAATGTAAGACATACCATTTTTTTGTTAAGGTGGTAAATGATGCCTTTACATTTCCTAGGAATGCTGGACCCCAGAAAACTTATATGATGGTTGCATCCTTGGAAAACTTTTGCAATCCATCTGCACAAATCTTTAAGCATTGAGGTCTTTGAAAAGGTCCTCATAATGATTTCATTGTGGTCAAGGCTGGATGCTTGAGTGGTTTGATGCTGATATTAGATAATGTGGGCCCTTGAGCAAGATTCCGGAGGACAAAAGAATGTAAATATAGCCTTTTAGGTCCAATGGAATTTTAATAAAGTTTTGGATTGTTTTCATCCACACTATGGATTGTTGCTGGATTGAAAAGAATTATCTAGTCTTTCCTCCCTTTAGTAATTACTATGCGGTAGGAGTGTGTAATATAAAGCAATGAGATGCATTCCAACACTTCTCCTTGTATTAGTATTGGATGCTTTTAGTGATACTTTTAGTGATAGTTATTTGTGCAATAAACATGGTTTATACCAATTATTGTTTGGATCACAACTTGTCACCATTTATAAGATTTAACTTGGTTAGCGTATCGGTAAGAAAAATTTGTTATCTTTTGGTAGAATTCACTGTCCTATCTATTGTATTTTAATTCAATGTATCACGGGATATTCCCAATAGCTTCTTGTTTTCAGAATGAATTGGGGGCCATCAGTTTGAATGCTTATTGAATGAGATGCTTTTCTTGGCTTTTATCCTAATAATTAGTGAAAGGTTTGCATGTAATGCCCCCTTTTCCAACTTAAGGACCTGATTTTGGACTTCTTGCCATCCCCTTTTCCATGGCAACGAAGTAGAAGAGTTGGGAAAAGGAATTGAGCTTCCTTTGCATTCATTTTCTAATTTTTAATGTTTCTTTTTTAGTGTGTCTTTGCTTTTAGCAGGTCGGCTGGGTTTTGTGCTTTTAAAGAGGCATAATAAAATATTATAATGACTTATATGGGTCGGCCATGTTCTTCTAAGCCTTGGCGCCAAAGTTAGAGGTATATAAGGAGGTGAAGGCTTCATTTGCACTCATACATCTTGGCACATTTACTCTACTTGGACTTGTGGGCTGATTGCTCATTGTTCTTCCACTCTTGGGTGAAAATCCAAGTGTGTGGCATCTTCCAAGAAGGACGAAAACCCTTCTTGTGGTTGGTAGGGGGATGAAACCCTCCTTCCTTGTGTGGGCTTGAAGGAATATTGAAGATTTGTGAAGAAGTCATAATCAGATTTTTATATGCATTGATTGGTCTCTCCTAGGTGGAGCGACTTACCCTAGTGTGGAGTTTGGTGTCTTCAAGGGCACGAATTTGATATTTCATTTCATATTCAGATTTGCCTCTATTTATAAAGTCGGAATCTACTTTTCTTGTGAAGTTTGGGGTCTCTAAACCCTTATTTCATAATTTTTATTGCAGCTGTACTTCGCTGGTTTTTAATTAATTTCCAGCAGTGTTTTGGGTCATATTTCTTATTGAATATTGGTTTGGTGGATGCCTAAAATACTTATACACATTTTGGCAAAGTTGTTTGAAGAATTTCAAGTGTTTTGCATGCATTTTTGTACCGCTGTTCCAAAAATCTGATCGCTGTCCAAATATGGGTTTTATTTTCAGTCTGCTGGTTTAGAAATCAGATTTGATATCTTTGGGATTTGTGCTAATTTCCTAATTTTCAGTTTCAGCCCTTGAAAGGGATATTACAGTGGTATCAGAGCCTGGATCTTCAAAGGCCTAGGGTTTCTTGTGGAAAGAAATTATGGATAGATTGATAAAGGTGCAAGAAAGACTAGCGGATACCTTGGACTCTCTTGCTTCCACCATGCAAAACCTACAAAGAGGAAGGACATTCAAAGAAGAGCCTAGGGTTTCAAAGGTCAACAAGGTGGCAACTAGCTTTGAGGAGTATTAAACCCTTTCAGATTATATTCATGATGCCCTATCATTTTCCAAGTTTGTTGGATGGAGCAAAGATAGAGTGGGCCTTGGAACTTGGACATCTTTTTTGGCTTGTTAGGAAGAATGATCTAATCAATGGTGAAGACCTTATTGTAGACTATATTGGAGGCAATAGACATGTGTGGCATGTGAACACCCTTGTACAAAAATATGATATCTTGATGCCAAAGGCACCGACTTGGTTATCTAGTACTTTGTCTATATGTCTAATATGTCAACTAGTATTTTTTGTTAAGATCACTTAGGAGATAAAGGGTATAGTCATGAACTTGTCTTTCTTCCTAGGTTGGATCTAGGTTCTGTTACAAAAGGATTTGTTGAGGTTAGGTTGTTTTCAGCCGGATTACTAACATCCGTGGGAACATCTTATTATTGAGGTTGCAAACAAGAGAAAGTTCAATGTTTGGATTTGGTTTGTCCATCAATCTTCTTAGCTGATTGAGGGATCTTGTCTACACAAAGTGGTGGATTGAATATGCAAGGATGCATTTTTTTTGATGAATTCTATGTTGCAAAAAAACTGTAGGCACCTCTTTTGTTTTGGCTCCAAAATGTTTCAAGTTTTGATTTTTGACCTTATTGAAGGATAAGGGGTTCCATTTTGGAAATAATTGAAGTGCTGGGCTTTTCTTGGAAATGGACCAAAAACATGGCTCATAAACATTATGCACATTTCCAGGTCATTTCTTGTAACATCTCGACATTTTTGGACCATTTCCAGGACAATTTTGCAAACTCACTTGTAACTTCAATAAAACATGAAAAAAATCCTTTTTAATCCTAAAGTAACCTACTAGTAACCCTCCCTCCTCTAAACCCATAACAATCACATTACAAAAAGAATAAAAACATTATATTCTCTTTTCATTCGACAGCGTACCTCTCTACTATTTGCCACAATTATCTAAAGCCTCACTACTACTATCGCAACTACTTGAAGGCTTTCTATTGCTGCTACAACTACCTAAAATGCCCACTCATTGTAATCTTTCTTTGCAACAAGGAGAGAAATGCAATCTGAAAGTTTGAACATCCAAGTTGTATCGAGCAATCTCTCATATGGAGCAATATGATAATTACTTTGACTCTATGTCACAAGGTTTGGCGATTTTTGAGCATGAAGTTTGAAAATAGCCAAACTACTATGGCGGGCAATGAGAAGTGAGAATATTTGGTGATGGGTAAATCATGGGTGGTAAAACCCTAAAACCTTGCTTCATGTCCTTATAAGCAGCATAAAACCTTGACGTAGAGAAGATAATGAGAGTGCAAGTGAAGCATTTGAGCATCCGGTTGCTTTTGCGTGGTTGATTGGCATTCGTAGTTACTTGGTTTGTAATATCCCCTTTTCTAAGCTTGTCATTATGAAAGCCTTTGGCCCATTCCACCTTATGTGGGCTTCAGGAAAGAAAGCAAGGAGGTGAACATTGTCACAATTGTAAGTGATTGTATTTTCCGTATTTATTTGATTACTAATTATGGCTTGGAGTGATTCGACTAGATGATGAAATTTCAATCTTCTCCACATGAGGTCAATCTTCTTGGAGGCCAAGTGAAGATTAAAAAGTGTAAAGAAGGGTACTTAAGGAGGTTCGAATGGAGGAGGATAATCGTATCATTATTATTCATCATTTGACATTTACTTGGGATTTGGAGCTAGTGTAGCTTCTCTTCTTGCCATTGAAGGACGAAACCCCTTCCTTGGTCACCTATTGAGGACGAAAACCTTCAATAGGATCACACTTGGGGACGAAAACCCTCTTGTGTGCATTGGTGGCTTCACCCGAAAGTCACAAGTGAGCTTTAAGGAGGATTTCATGTTTGTTTCTTCCCTTCTAACCCTAGGCGACTTGCTTGGGTGAAGGGTTTGGTACCATCTAGGGCACTCTTGGACATTTTGAGGTTATGAACTTGTTCCTCATAATTTATGAGGCTGAATTCTCATTGTTGGTGATTTATGAGCTATTTCCAGCCCTTGGTTTTTGCTGTATTGTTATAAAAATAATTACAGCTGGGTGTGATCACTTACTTTCTCTATTATTTTGATATAATTTGGATTGATAAATATTGTTGTGGTTGAATTAATTAATTAGAAGCATTTTCAACTCTTATTGCATGGTTATATGTTGATATACAGTTCGCTGCCCTAGAGGATTGATTACTGATTATTCTAATAGGGTTGAAGTGTGTTTTCAATCATTTTCAGATTGATGCTTGTTGGGTGTTGGTGTATTTTCAGATCTGATTCATTTGGGTTTATGGCCAAACCCTTATTCTCAGTTTCAGCCCTAGAAAGGGACATTACACGGTAATCTCTGTGGGCACCTCATCTCAATTTGGATTTAATATTTTCTCTCTACCTCTGAATTTTAGTACGCGTTGTTTGTGGGAGGTGCCCGTGCCTAGTTGGTTGGACCCAAGGTCGAATTCTTAGTGCAATGAGTCGAGAGCCTAAGTCTAAGCGGTGAGCTTGAGGACAAGGAGGATGGGGACTGTGTTGTGTTTAACCAACACAACCCATATAACGACACTTTACATGATTGGAAGTGAAGATATGTGTGGAATTTCTTGAGAGTTGTTGAAGGGTTAAATTGTACGTGGCTTAGTATTAATCTTGCTTTTTCCATTGTCAATCTTGGAATAATTGATCTAAAATGTTCTAAGCTTCATTAATTTTAATTTTCAATTTTGAATTTCAAGTTATTTTAATTTTTTTTTTATTTGTACATATTTTTATTCTTATTAGACTCGTGGGAGTCTATGTGGGAGGAGGACCCCGTGTATGAGGAGAAGCCGCCGCCACCATTGTTCTAGCTCGAGACGAGGTAGCCTAGTAGGTAGTTGTGACTTGGAATCTTAGGTTTTGGATTTAGTTTTTAGGTTTTGCTAAACTCTTACTTTTATTTTTTAATAGTTTCCTTTTTAATTAATTTCCTTAAATGTTTTATTGCATTAAAAATTAAAAAATCATTGTACGTGGCTAGTATTAATTGCTTTTTCCATTGTCAATCTTGGAATAATTGATCTAAAATGGTCTAAGCTTCATTAATTTTAATTTTCAATTTTGAATTTTAAGTTATTTTAATTTTTTTTTTAATTTGTACATATTTTTATTTTTATTAGACTCGTGAGAGTCTATGTGGGAGGAGGACACCGTGTATGAGGAGGAGCTGCCGCCACCATTGTTCTAGCTCGAGACAAGGTAGCCTAGTAGGTAGTTGTGACTTGGAGTCTTAGGTTTTTAGTTTTTAGGATTTGCTAAACTTTTACTTTTATTTTTTAATAGTTTCTTTTTTAATTAATTTCTTTGAATGTTTTATTGTATTAAAAAAATTAAAAATCATTTTTTTAAATTTTGTTATGTAGTTTTAACTTTTAACTTTTTAACGTTTCAATCTTTCAAAAATATTAAATTTAACATTTATAAGTTTAAAATACTTTGAATTAAATGACAAAATATCAAATTTAAATTTAAAACTTAATAATATTTAATTTAAATTTAAAAAAACATCAGAATTATATTAATAAAAATATAATGTTCGCATTACAATGCCAAATTATTGTGCTCATACTCCAAGAAATATCCTTAGAATTCCACCAACAAATTAGAAAAGAGAGAGCATATTTGCAAATTATCAATCCAACGATTTCAAATGGAGTATCTTTTCAATCTGATTTTACTTTCTTGGAGACCATATTAGAGGTAAAGGGCCAAAGTTGAGCAGATTAGTATGATCCAACTCCCAATTTGCTAAAGCATCTGCCACCTTGTTTTGATCTCTAGGAACATGTTGATATATGATAGTCTGAAATTGTCTAGCTATCACCTTTATATTATCTTGTATTTTGGCGATAAGCCAATTATTGGATGTATGTTGCTCTTGAGCCGACAAAAGGTTAACAATAACCTTAGAATCAGATTCAACTATAATATTAAGGCATCCTAGTTTAGTTGCCTCTAGAAGAGCTTCTTTGGATAGCCAAGATTTCAGCCACATTATTGGTGCAGTGTCCCAATTGTTGAGCGAAAAAGAAGAGGGGAGTTCCCAAAGAATCATGCGCTATCCCTCCCATACTGGCTGGACTCGGATTGCCTCTAGCTGCTCCATCTGTATTTAATTTGACCCAGCCAAACGGGCGGTTTCCATTTCCTCAAAGCAAAGGGCATCAAAGGTTTAGAACCAGACTTTGTCTGTAATTGGCTTTCCCCAAATTAAGTTTTTGTAATAAAACTTGCCACTTTCCAGAATTTTGGAGGGAATTTTCAAATTATGCATCATAGTTTCCACAATATTACTACGAGTTAGCTCCTTGACATACCAACTGTCCCTAGTTTCTGATTTGAAAATACGTCTATTTCTTTCTTTCCAGACATTCCACAACATGAGAGAAATAACAATCCAAATTCCTTTGTTAAAGTCCTGAGTGTCAGAGACTAAGTGTTTCCATCCTCTAAGAGTATCCACAAGATTCATAGAGGAATTCCAAGTAACAGAAAGCCAATCAACCAGGATATGCCATAGAGACGTAACAAAAGGACACTGAAGAAAAAGATGTATTTGAGTTTCATTTGCTTCTTGACATAAAGGACACCGAAAGGGTCCTACCATCCCTCGCTTCATCAAATTATCCCTAGTAAGAATCCTCTTGTAAAGTAGAAGCCAAACAAAGAATCTAACCTTAGGCCACAAAGTTGATTGTCAGAGATCAACGAAGATGTCCTTCCAAGGGTGTGGCTGAGTAACTATCAAAGCACTATATCCGTCAGCTACAGAGTACTTTCCTTCCGAAGATTTTCCCCATGCAAGGGTATCAGGTTTAGTGGTAATAGGAAGGATCCTGTTCTGTAGGAGGGTTTGAAAGAAATGAATATGACCATCAACCAGGTTGACTTGCCACATGGATGGAGAGATCCATTCAATCCCCTGAGACGTTGATTGTATATAATGACTCACCTTTTCCTTTCCTTGACTATGAAGATAAGATAAAGATAAATATATGAATGTCCAACGAATGACCATAGAAGTAGGTCAATGGGACTGCAGTCCAAACAATATACAAAGTGCAAGTGGGGAAGACTCAAAACGAGTTCCCGGGAACAGAAGAGAGAATAAGAAAAAACCCCAAGAAAACAAAATCCCCATAGACGGGGATAATGAGATAGAAGGGGGAAGGAAAGCGGAGAAGAGAATGAAGGAGGGGGCTGATAAGGAGCTGTCTACTCAGAAATGGTAGTCCCATCCCTCCTAACATTCAAAGCTGATAAGAAGTAGCTACTGATGGAATGACTCCTTGAAGAGGGGGGCGAGGGCCCCCTCCCCCGCAAAGATCTAAGATTAGAACGACTGCTAGGGAGGCGAGTAGATCTGGATTGCCCTCTGAGACGTCTATGCTACCGAGCCGGCCGTGGCCACCGGGGGATCTGTGAAGGTCTAGCCGAGAACGAACTGATCTGTCTTGTAATAGGATCGGAGTGGCTCTCACCGCTTTGGTGCCACCCACTGCGGGTAGAACCGGAAAGAAATATGTAATCCGTCTCGTGGAAATGACTCTTGGAGGTGGGTGAAGAATCTGGTCCCGGAGCTCTAGAGACTCACAGATATAGAGGGCAAGGCACCGCTGGTCAATATATCTGAAGAAAACCGGGAGGGTCTAAACTCCTCTGAAGAGGCAATGAAATCGTCCCTTGATCTCATAGTATATGGGGCAACGAAAGATGAAATAGTCCTCGCCTCAATCTCCCTGGAGGCTACAAAGCCTGCAAAGTCATCACCGTGGTCAATATGATGATCCGTCTCGCAACACAACTGTGGGAGCCCATCCGAATCGACCCGGGGTATGCGAGAGGGCATGCATCCAATGGCGAAAGGTGTACTGGGGGCGGATGATGAGTCCGTCTTTGATCTCAAGAAAATGCTTTGCATAAAAGGCCATCTTAGGACGCAAGCCGCCATGGGGGTTCACCCAAGTAGTCTGAATAAAGCACCTGTAAATATCCTCTCTGATGGACCTATTCAACACCTGCTTGGTGGGTAGAAGGTGACTGGGAGCATTCAGGGAATAATGAAAGGGGGGAAGATGATCCATCTGAATACCAACAGAACCCAACAAAGCCGAAGTATCAGAGAACCAACAACGTCCTCTATCCTGAGCAATACTCATAGAGGAACAATAAGCGAGATACGGGTACCTATTCCGCTCATCGGAGAAATCCCCAAACCTCTTGATGCGGTGGATGAAGGCCGAAATGTCAAAAACGGTCTCTAGACGGAAAGGTCTGGTGCCGAATTCGGCTAGAATAATCAACTGAGGAACCGTCTGCTTGCATCTGATGAAACGACGAAGGAGGAGAGTCTGCACTCTCTCAACTGACGCCCAATTGTAGCTAAAAGGGAGGGCCCCCAAACAACAAACCCATAGAGAACAGTGGGTCGGATGAGAGAGACCATGAGAGACATCTTAGAGGAAATGTCTTGAAAGTGGTGCCGGAAACATTGTCGCTCAAGAATGGCAAGAGACCCATAACCTTTGTTCACATGCGGCTGAAGGGCATGCCTCATACTAAATCTAGGCCTTGAGAACTGGACACCCAAATAAGTATGTGTTCGTGAATTCAACCACCTGCCCCTTGAAAAAGAAACGAAGGTGAGAGGTCTTCAGCCCATCAAGAGTATTCATAATACTAAAAGCCAAATATTGTTTAATCAAGGGTGGGTGTCCATCCCACGAGTCGGTCCAGAAGTTAGCTTGATCACCTTTTCCAATTTTCCAAAAAAATTGTTTTTTGATGAGTTTTTCACCTATTTCGAGGACCGAAAGAATCGGCGAACCCCGAGAAGGTAAAGAATGTTGAATTAGTTCATGCGGCAACATACCTTCCGCATATTTTGCTCTAATATTAATGCTCCATAGCTGATATAGGTTTTGCAACAATCTCCAATATAACTTTGCAGCCAAAGCTTTATTATTCTGCACACTGGATCTAAAACCCAATCCTCCCTCTTTCTTTGGCAAACATAGTTTTCCATTTCACCAGATGCCATTTCCAAATCTGTTGAGTTCCTCTCCATAAGAATTTTTGACTAATGGAATCTAGTTGATGCAAAACTTTTGCAGGAATGTTCAAAAGGGAAGCAAAATAGATAGGAATAGCTTGTAACACAACTTTAATCAGAGTTATTCTTCCCCCTGACGTTAACCATCTATGAGTCCAGTTACTAAATTTCTGAAGAATCTTTGCTGGTAACCAACTCCAGTCACTTAACCTTTTAGAATCTAATGGAACACCCAAGTATTTTAGAGGTAATGTCCCTTTTGGAATCCTAATTTCGCCAAAATATCTGCTCCAAACTTGGAAAATGATTTTAGACTTTTACCTGTTTATATCCTAACCAGTGGCCTTTGAGAAGAGCTCCAAGTTATTGTGGATTTGATTAGCTTCTTTTAAAGATGCTTCCCCCATGATAGATGAGTCATCCACAAACTGCAGATGGGAAAGAGAGTCCACCTGAGTAGCCAGTTTGATACCCTTCAACTTCTTCTGAGTTCTCGTACATGAAAATAGTCTACCAAAAGTTGCAGAACTATAATGAAAAGAAATGGAGATAAAGGATACCCCGCCTTATTCCTCGTAACACGAGAATCTAGTCAGGAGCTCCATTAACCAAAATTGAATAAAAAGACGAAGAAATACATGCTTGTATCCACTAAGCCCAAAGGCGGGAAACCCAAACCGCAATAGGATGACTAAAAGGAGAGACTAGCTTACCTTATCATAAGCTTTAGATAGATCCAGTCTCAAAAACATAGCTGGTTTTTTTGAATATCCATGGAATGGAGGGCTTCCTGAGCCAAAACAATATCGTCATAGATTTGTCTACGAGGTACAAATCCCCCTTGTTCCAGAGATATTACTTTATAAATGATAGTTTTCAACCTTTCAACTATGACTTTTGTAATTATTTTATAGAGCACATTGCATAAAGCAATGGGGCGATATTCTCGCAAGGGTAGAAGCCTCTTCTTTCTTGGGAACCAAAGCAATATAGGTTTGATTGATGACCTTGAGAACAATCTTCGCTTGTCTGCATTCTTCCACCACTTCCAAAAGATCATTTTTGATAATATCCCAAAATTCTTGATAGAATTCTATTGGAAAGCCATCAGGACTTGGTGTTTTCCCTCTTTCTTAATAGCCCATACAACTGTTTGGAGTTCCTTTTCAAACATCAAATATTTAAAATTTAAAATTAAAAAACGTCAAATATTGTAATTCACTATATATATTAGTTTTAAAATTTTAATTAATATTTAAAATATTTTCATTTAGATTTTTAAATTTTACTTACAAGTATATGTAAATTTTACATATTAATATTATATAAATTTAAAAATTTAAACTTATTTTATATTTATATTTTTAATATTTTAAAATATATTGTATACAATATAAAGATAAAATAAGTTTAATAATATAAAACCATTTTAAACTTAATATATCAAAAATTAAATATCTTCATCTCACAAATATATTATTTTTTAGATTTTAAATTATATTTTAGTATTTTAAAATTTATTATAATGTTTTTAAATTTGATATAATACTATTTTATTTGAACGCATATTATAATTTAATGGCTCCCCTAAAATCATTTGCTTAGAGATGGAAACATGTGATTGGTGACGGTAATAATATCAAATGTCGCTTGTGTGGTCATCCTTTTTTTTGGGAAGTGTAATGGATCCCTTACTATTTTAGGGGGTTGGCGAAGGGGGTGTGGCTCCATGTAGATTGATGTTTTCAAAGATTAGAACTGCTCTAGAGAAAGACCAATCCTCTTCAATTGTATGAAAGATGAAATTTTCACAAAGAAACAAGAATCCAAGAGAATATGTTTAGGTTCACGACATTATTTGTGTTTTCTCTTCTGTATGCCTAAGGCCACAATTAGTGGATCGACAAGGAGTGGAACATTGAATAGCTTATGGAAGCTAGTAAAAAACATGTGGATGATGCATTAACTGATCTATTTTATTCAAGTGTCATTCTATTAAATGTAGCCAAGAATCCACATTTTTGAAATTCAATTTAGAAAGTTGCGAGTCCGGCAAAGACCACACACCTCCCTCCTCGAGGGCTTTGAGAACATATCTTTGCAGAGGTCAAAAGATGGGATGACTAAGAAATTAGTTGAGGTCAAAGCCTCTTGGAATACAACAGCTACACTATATTGAGCGATGTATGTTCGGATATGTCCAAGGGCACTCATTAATGTTTTGGTGGCTTGTTGTCAAGGTGTTGTGTTCTTGAAGATGATTGACACCATGAACCAAAAGGAAATTTCAAAAAATATTTTCAAGTGCTAGAGGAAGTCATTCTTGAATTGTGGAGAATGTGGTTCAAGTGGTTACCGACGGTGCCGCAAAATGTGTGGGAGCTGGAAAACTGATTGTAGATAAGTACCCACAAAGAAATTGTAGCCCACGTGCAACACATTGTCTGGATTTGTTGCTTCATAACTTGGTTAAATTTCCATGGGTACATGAAGCAATTCACAAAGGGAGAGCAATTGCAAATTTTATAAGAAATCATTGTCTCACATTGAATCTTTATAGGCAACATGCATTGAGGGAGTTGTTGAGGCCGTGTGAAACAAGGTTTGTTTCATTTTATATCACTTTGAAAAGAGTAGTTGAAGAGAAAACAGCTCTAAGGTTTGTTATTTGTTCCAATGAGTGGAAAATTTTGTGCTTTCTAAAAGTCCTAAAAGGAAGAACACAAAGCAAATTATTTTAAATAACAATTTTTGGGAAAGTGTAACAATGTTTCTAGATGTGTACAGACCAATTGTTGATGTGCTTTGCATGGTTGATGACGACACTCGTTGTCTTGACATGCTTTATAAGAGCATGGATGTTGCAAGGAAGCCGTTCAATAACAATTGAATAATGTGGAAGTAGATTACATGGAGATATGGGATACAATTGATTCCAGATGGAAAATGATGCACACACTTTTACATGCAACAACGTGTTATTTGGAGCCTAAGCTATTTCAAATTGATAGATAGAGTGATTGTGAAGTTATGACAGGGCTTTATGAAGCCATTGAGAGGTTTGAACCAAATCCAACAAGTGCAAGTTTAATTAAAGACCAATGTTGGAAATACAAGACAAGAGAAGGGATGTTTGGAATGTCAACAACCAAATATGACATGTCATGAGTTGACATGCTTGGGTACAAATGGTGGAGGTCTTATGGAGCACAAAATCTTGAACTACAACGGTTTCCTATTCTAATATTGAGTCAGGAGCAAGTTCATCAATTTGTGAGAGGAGTTGAAGTTGCTTTGACCACATTCATTCCAAAAAGAGGAACAAGTTGCTGTTTGAAAGTTGGGAGATCTTGTTTATATTCACAGTAATTTACAATTGTGTATGAACAAAACAACAAAAGACTCCACCTCTTCTTCACAACTCCAACAAGCTTTAGAAGATATAGTGTATGCAAATGAGCCTGACTTTTTTGACAATGAATTGAGTAGTGCATCTAGTGATGATGATACTGCATCAACTCAATCAAGTGCTCTTGATGACTTGGAACTTTTTTGAAGTTTGAGTCTTGACTCTTAATTGTCATATGTTTCTTATAGTTTAACTTTGATAAGTTTATCATAGTTTATAAATGTGGCATCTTTTTATATAGATTTCAAATCTATTTAGTAATGTTTACCTATTTTGACAATTTTGTGGATTTATTTCTTATATTAATATTTTTTTTTTTGCAAATTTCTACTAGTCAAATGTAGTCCCTTTTTTTTTGAATTTAATCTTTGCCGAACTTAATCCAATTTTATCTTTGCTGAACTTGAACCTGAACATGAACTGTGGTGAAATCATAATTTGTTAGCCTATGGATATTGCTGTTTTTTGGGTATGATTTGGGGTCATTTATGCGCAAAAGGCGGGTCATTTATGTTTATGGGCATTTTTGTATGAATGTAACATGCCATTTCATATCTAGCCTTCCTGAATATAGGAGTTTCCTGTACAGGTATCTGTACCTTTATCCTAGTAACTTATGATTATTTGATTAAGTGCCGGGATGTTTTCGGGCAGTTTCTATATAAGCTCTTTGTACTCTGAGACAACTTTAATTGTTGCCTATTCAAGTAGGACCGACGGTCGAAACAACATTCTCTTCATAAGGTATCTTATGAAAGGTGAGTGCTTACTGTGTTCTTTTTGTTTGAACAGGTAGATTGCCTAGTGTTTCGATAAAGTTTTGAGTTAATAAAGAATTGGACCGATATTAGATGTTTTTCTTGTGGCAATCATATTCTACATGAATTCTGAATGAGGACTTCATTTACGCTCACAACCATGCTGTAACACACGAGCAAGAGACAAATTTATTGGATCTTTACATACAATTGTTTCTGTTGAAAGCTTGTAAGATTCATTGAAAGAAAATCCCTTATAGTGTTAGGTTCAAGGTAGGTCTTGCATGCATATGTTACTTGTGCCAGTATTTTTACCATGTAGATATCAATATGCCAAATTTGGGGAAGAGAGGGATTTTACATACCCTATAAGAGCAGGTCCCAACTTGTATATATTTGTCGCCATAACTAAACGATGTTTGCATGCCAGTTGGAAAAGACCTCACTGAATTCTGATGCCACTGTGATGTACCATTTTTGCCACATGCATATATGGAAACTGATGTCACAAGCCAAAGAGTGAGTGGACTCGACACTTAACAATAAGAGGACAATGAGTTGACTAAATGTCAACACAAACCACTTATACTAATTATGGGATTTTATAATTAACTGTGATGTGAATTTTATATTTAGTCTAAAATTTGGCAAAGAGTTAACTCTGTTCTTGATATAGAAACCTGGGTCAAATTCAAGAGTAGTTGGCCACTCAAGAGGAGAGTGGGTATAATTACAAATGAACTAGACCCTTACATCCATATGGTTAGCTTGGAATGCATCCTACTCACGTACTATGGAGATAATGATACATAAACTATTCTACCAAAGTCTAAAGGTGAGGACTGGAATATGGACGTTATCAAACTTGTTGGAAAATCCTCGATAGGTGCATATGAAGTTCACTGCAGCACCCCTTATTTGTGTCTGCAATTAAATTTTCTTTATAGGGCATTATCAAACTTGTTGGGAAACCCTTGATAGGTGGGTATGAAGTTTACTGCAGCACCCCTATGGTTTTAGGTTCTCTTATTTGTGTCTGCAATCAACTTTTCTTTATCTATGTTGCTCAAATATAATTTACCATACCTCGAAGAGCATGAATTACACTTGACCAGACCTTGGTCCCTATTGAGATGAAATTGTTCCCAAGTTTGTGTTAGAATCAAGAAATGTGTTGCTAAAAGTTGGATTGAGATAGCCACTTTGGCTTACGAGGAAGATTTCCTTTTCGTCCAACAAAGGGTAGTTTTCTTATGTCTAGAAGTCTGGATTTGGATATCTGCAATGTGCGAGAGATCTGATGTTTTCAGTCCATGATGGAATCAATACAACATTGGTTTGATAACCAACTCAATATGGTTACGAGATAATCATATATTCCTTGAATTGGTACCGACAAAGTATTCTATAGGGTCCTTGAGTTGGTACTAACAAAATATTTTATGGGGTTGTGCACAATAATATACAACATTTTAAATAGTAAAACATACCAACAACCTATCTCCATAGTCTACGTTAATTTAGTTAACCTAACTCCTATGATATAGTAAATTATATTTCTAACATTCCCCCATTAGTACATCATAGTCTCAAGAGTGCAAGAGAGAATTTTGAGATACCTCAAACTTCACACTTGCAAGTGATTTGCTGAAGATATCTGAAAGTTGATCTATATTGCAAAAATCAAGGTGTTCTACAACTTGTTTGCAATCTCATGTTCCATGAGCGCATGAAACACATTGAGGTTTTGTCCTAGTTTATACACGAGCATATTCAACGACATGATATCCAACTTCATTTTTTCCACAGTCAAGATGAGTAACGTCTTGAACAAGTGACAATGTGGAATGTAGTTGGACTCGCCCTTTTTCTCAAAGACTACATCTATACTAATGTACACAATCCTAGTGTTGTGGTTCGTGAGTCGATAGGCCTTTGACTCATTACTATATCCAAGAAAGGTACACTTCAAGGATCTCTGATCTAACATATTTTGTGATATGATCCTGGTGTGTGGATTTCACTAATGCCTGATTTTGGTGTAATGGTTCGTTACATTCTGCTTCTCTTTTGGAATGTTCATGTATGCCATCCAACTAAAAACATGAATATGGGAAATGGAAAGCTTAACTCCTTTTCATGCTTCTTTCAGAGTGATGCCATTGAGAGCTTTGATTAGCGTGATGTTCAACAAGTAAATTGCTGTGTGAACAACCTCTCCCCAATATGTGCATTCCAAATGGGAATCTTTAAACATACCCCACACCATTTCCATGATGGTATAGTTCATCTCTCGGCAATGCCATTCTATTGAAACATGTAGGAATTAGTCAATGGTTGTCGAATCTCATGTTCCATCAGAAAATAAGAGAGATCATTTCTGGTATGCTCCTTCCTCAATTTTGGGCAAAGCACATGGATGCGGCGACACAAATGTTGTTACTCAAGAGCTTTGAACTCATGTAAGATTTTGAAGGCTTGATCCTTGGTCTTCAAGCAATGCACCCATAGTTTCCTTGAGTGGTCATCAACAAAGATTTGAAAGCATTTGAATTTGTGTAATGTCCCCAAATGGACATATTCGACCTCAAATGCATGTTAGGCCAATCCCACAACCAATTGCAAACTTATAAAATATTTATCAAACTAGTCACTGCAGATCTGATTTATATTCTGAAAATGGTGACTAGGGTATGAGAGAAAATACAAAAAATCAGCAAGTAAATTATGGTTCCTCCACACCAATCTGATCCCTTGAATTTATGAAGCCAATAGATGAAGAACATTCCATATTTTTAGACACAATAGAGGCTGAAATAAATTAATAAAATATGCAGACCAGCTGCCCTTAAATATAGATGGAAATGGTACCTTTTTTAACACCAATAATTCTGAAAAGTGGCTGATTTAATCACTAAAAATCAGATCTGTGAACAGTAATAAAATCAGCTTCTAATCAGCTCCAAAACCTCATGCATTAGATCTCTAGATAGGTCGCTCCTGCTGGAAATGAAAAAGAAACACAACAGCAATTTTCCTTCTCCAAACCCTTGTAGAAATCTGCAAAAACTTCTTTATTCACTGCTGCAATAAACTGAAAAATCCTTGCAAGCACAATGGATAACCTTGGGTAGGAAATCCTCAAATGCTCTAAGAGGGTTTTCGTCCTCTAGAGGTAAATACTAAGGTTTTCGTCCTTAGAATAATTTAGACAAAAGCTCAAAGCTTCAGATACAATTCAGAAATTATAAAATAATCAATTGCCTCTCAACACAAGTCGACTTGTCCTTTTAAAGAAGGAAGTGACCCAAAGTAGCCACACATGAAACCAATCACCTTTCTCCTTCATTAAATATTTTCTTCCCTCCATTTCTCTTCTCTAGACCAAGTCGCATTTTCTAGAGGGAATACATTTGACCCACGAACTTTTTTACCTTCTTTTCTATTTTCTTTTGCTCCCAAAGCAAGTCGCACTTTTCCATTAAAAATTACATTTTTAATAAGTGCTTTAATCCTTTTATTTTCTTTTTCCATTTTAATTTATCATTAAGTCTATTAATTTATTATAAGTGCTTTTTATAATGTTTTATTTATTTTTTTGCACTTTATAATAAAATAATAGAACTTTAGTCTCGCTTTTATTTTTCTCCTTAGCCGTCGGGAAGACAAAATAGGCTAAGGGTCTTTGACTGGGAAGAGGATATTACAATTTGTTAATGTTGGAGGTCATATATCCACACAAATCTATGTGCACTATATCTAGTGGAGGAGTTTTCATTGACTACTAGAGCCAAAGGACGTTTGATGTTGTTTTCTTGTTAAGAAACTTCTAAGCAAAGATCATCAATTTTAATAGAAAGAGAAAAGTCTCCCACCATGTCATGCTTGTTGAGGGCAATCAAATAGATTCATCAACCTTGATTTCCAAGGTTTGGTTGTCATGGTGGACGATGTCAAGTTCACCCAGCTTGTGGACTCTAAAAGCATGCACAACAATCTTATAACTCCTAGATTTGTTTCAAATGAGACTCCTTATCACCATCTTTACTATCAAATTCAACCTTTAGTTTGTGATCCAACAATTGATTGATTGGAAACGAGTTCTTTGTGAGGCTTAAAACATAAAAACTTTTGTAAGGTTATAAGAATGCATGCCAAGTTGCAAAGAGACATCACCATGACCTTGACCGTTGTAGGTGCTATCATCTTTAAGAGTGACTTAGCCATGGTAATTGGTATGGTTCTAGTGACAAACCAATCCTTATGTTTACTCATGTGCCTTATAGTACTTGGTTCTACACATTATACTGAAATTGGATAGGGGATCTCTTGAGAGACTTGTTAGCATAGATAAAATTTTCGTCTTGAGAGTTGTCTTCACCAATATTACCATGTTATTGTGTGCTATTCTTCTTCTTCCATTGAGAATATTGTTTGAGTGTGCCTTGTGGTGTTTGCTTTGACTTCTTGTTGCTGGATGACCCATTTATAAGTGAGTTGTACCCATATATTAGGCATGTGCTTTGGGAATGAGAGTTGTTCTCGTGATTTTTTGTTGCTTGTGGGGCTTATTTCCATGTCTCACGGGCTTCTTACCTTTCTGGCATGTGATCAAGGCATGATCCTTCTCAATGCACACTTTGTGAATTGACTTTTCTTGTTGAAGTGTATTCCAAAATTGCTCAAACACGGGTTTCTAATTTGAGACATCCATGGATGTTACAAAAATTTGTATGTAGTGGGAAGTGCTCCCAAAACAATGGACACAAGAGAAGCGTATGCCATTGTTTCGCCTAACACTTGTAACATGGCCCATAACTCAGCAACCCGTTGGAGGTAGGATTTTTTTCATCACTTTTCATCTTCAAGCAATGCAATTGATAATGCATGTGTAGAATTTGGTGTTGACTATTTGCATCATACAAAGTGTTCAACTTGTCCCATGCGTTTTTGGCACTTGTAGATTCTTGGATATGTGGCTGAACCTCATTTAATATCTTTTTTATAAGCCTTGTCGAACTTCTGTTGCCGATCTACATTAGTTGTGTGTCCACTAATGGCGACGCTATAATGCCCCTTTTTGGGCTGAAACTGAAAATCAAAGAACTGTCACAAATCCAAATAGTAAACTGAAGCAATTTGATATTAAATTCCCAAACCTTAGCTGCAGGCTGTAAATAATTTTTTTAATGATAGAAATCAGCCACAGACTTGTTGAAAATAATTCAAAACCCTTAAAAATAATATTCTTCAAATCTGGAAATGATCGCAAGGGAAAAGCACCAGATTTTTTTACCAATTTAATATAAGCTGGAAACTAATTAACAACAGTGAATGCCCTTACAAATATGGCTAGAAATGAAGGATTCCAAGCCCCAAATTGAAGTACAAATGAAGATTCCAATTGCTAAAAATAGGAGGAACACAATGATGGTTGAATTTGAAGTTGTTGTGCCCTAGAATACCCCAAACTCCACCTTAGGGCAAGTCGCCACCCTTGGGAAGGGTTGGAAATGCCTTCAAAACTGAATACAAACTCCTTATGAGATCACCCTTTTGCAAGCTTGAGGGGTTTCGTCCTCAAACCAGCCCACTATTGAGAGGTTTCGTTCTCAATAGGTCTTCCAAGAGGGTTTTTGTCCTCAATGGATGAGAGAGAGCAAAACGCTCTCCAACTTCAAGAGAATAAATTCAAAAGCAAGCATAACCTCTTCCAAGCCAAGTGACCCCTTTAAATAGCTAGAGGTGGTGCCAAATACCAAATAGAATCCTCTAAAGAGGACCGACCTCCTTGGGGACATAATAGTTCCTTTTTTTTCTATTTTTCAATTGGCTTTTCTCATTTTCCTAGATGACTTGACTATACTAAGAAAATTACTTAAAAGAATGCAAAGCTCACAAAAACAATCTGAAAATCATGACATTAACTTCCCTTGCTCATTCCCTTTTTGCCCACGGGAAGTGGAATGGGCTTAAGGTCTTCAAAGAGGAGTAGCATTGAGAAGGGGACATTATATTCCTCCCCTCCCAAAATTGCTTGCCCTCAAGCAATTGCAAGCTTGGCTGATCTGAAATTTCTCTGTCTTCTAGTGAAGCTTCTTCAATCTTTGCACCATCCAATGAATAAGGAGTTGGCTTTCTAGATAGAGCATCCGCAACCACATTATTTTCCCTTTGACATATTCAATGTCAAAATCATATGCTTGTATTTTGCTCACCCATTTTTTTTTTCCGGTCATTCAAGCCCTTTTGATGAAGAAAAACCTTAGGCTATTATAATCAGTTTTGACTACAAACCTGCCACAAATTGGGTATTGCCGAATTTGGCCAAAGCATGCATAATGGCCAGCATTTCTTTATCATAGATGGAAAGATTCTGCTCATGTTCTTTTAGTTTCCGACTCTCAAAAGCAAGGGGATGCTTATTTTGCATCAAAACAGCCCTTATTCCTTCCCCGGATGCATCACATTCTAACACAAAGGGAATAGAAAAGTTTGGAACAACAAGTATTGGGCATGAACTTATGGCTTCCTTAAGCCTTTCAAATGATGTATGGGCTGATTCTGACCATCTGAATGTTCCTTTCTTTGTTAAATCAGTCAAGGGGGCAGCAAGCTGTGAGAAACCCTTGACAAATCTCCGGTAGTAACTACAAAGACCGATGAACCCTCTCAATTGTGTGATGGTGGTAGGAGGAGGCCAATCCAATATGTTTTGGACCTTTTGTTGATCCACATGGACACCTTGGGCATTGATGACATGTCCTAGATACAAAATTTCATCCATTCCAAACTCGCACTTGGATTTCTTTGCAAAGAGAGCCTGTTGTTTCAGAATTTCCAGCACCATATCCAAGTGTCTCAAGTGTTCTTCCCATGTTTTACTATACACCAAAATATCATCAAAGAACACTAGAACAAACTTCCTTAAATGCTTACCAAAAACATGGTTCATGCATGATTGGAAAGTAGCCGGGGCATTGGTTAACCCAAATGGCATGACAAGAAACTCGAAGTGCCAAAAATGACACCTAAAAGTTGTCTTGTGGATATCCTCCTCTCTTACTTGGATTTGATGATACCCGACCTTAAATCAATCTTGGAGAAGAAAACCACTCCATGTAATTCATCAATCAACTCATCAATCCTAGGAATTGGGTACCTATTCTTGATTGTCTTCTTGTTCAACAACCGATAGTCCACACACATCCTCAAGGTACCATCCTTTTTCTTCACAAGTACTACCGAAGAAGCAAAAGGGTTGGAACTAGGCCTAATGAGTCCCATTTCCAGCAATTCTTTGATTGTTCTTTCAATTTCTTCCTTGTAGACTCTTGGGTGGCGGTAAGGAGTAGTTATTACTGGATTGGTACTCGGTTCTAACTCAATAACATGCTGAAATCCTCTATTCGGTGGCAACCCATGAGGTAGGTTATTGAAAACTTTAGCATGCCTATCAATAATGAGCTGAATATACTCATGGTAAGATTGTTTTATCAAAATGAAGAAGTAGACCTTACCAAGCAATGTGCTGTGCATGCGACCTGCCCCTTCTGGAAAACTCTCTCCATGCTCTTAGCTATCACAATTTGAGGAGTTCCACTCGTCATGCCTCAGAAGACAACCTCAATGTCACCCACCTTGAATTTCAGCTCCATGCTTTAGTAGTTTTGGGTAAATTCACCTAATGAATGTAGCTATTGAACTTGAAGCACCAAATCGGTTTCACCAATTCTGATGACATAGAAATCATCCTTTACTTCGTGCCTTCCCAAAGAGAGCATGAGCTGCAGTATCCTTCTAGTGCATGGGATGGAGAAGCCATCCACTACCATAACATTGAACCCTTGGAAATTTTCAGCCTTCAATCTTGTCTCCAAGCTCTCATTAATGAAATTGTGAGTAGCTCCTATATCAATCAATACACTGACTTTTGCCCTTGTAGAGGCCTCATCTCACCCGGAATGGATGATACCTAGGAGCACTAGACAAAGTGGCAAAATCCAAGTTTTCCGGGTCCTCTTTTGGATTATGATTTTGTGTTGCCTATTCAACTCCGACTTCTTCTTCACAATCTGAAAATACCTCAATATAATGCACATTACCCTTACCTAGGCAACGATGACCAGGAGACCATGGATCCTTGCAAGAGAAGCACAAGTTTTTCCTTCTTAGCTCATTTCGTGACTTCTCATCTTTGCTTGTTTTAGACAACTCCTTGGGTATGATTCGTGCTCGTTGGAAAGGCATCTTTGGCTGGTCGAAAGTTGTTTTTGGCTATCCCGAAGGTACTTTTGGCTGTTTACCATTCCAAGATGCCCTTGGCTGCCCATTGATTTTTGCTATCTTTGGAGCAACACCTCCTAGATCCAAAATTTCTTTATTGCCCTTGGAGAGACAAAGGATCGAATGATCTTACCAAACTCTTAAGTGGTTCAGTCCAACCCCTCAATGAATGAAAATGAGTCTTCTCTTTGTCACATCCGAAATCATTACTTGAAAGTCTTTGAAATTCAACAACATAATCTTCCACAATGCCTTGCTTTCTCAAGTGTGCTAGCTCCCGAAAGTGAACCTCGGATCAATCCTATCAAATCTCTCAATGATCCTCCTACAAAACTCATCATATGAGTGGAGGAGATTGTGCCCTTGTGTGACCAATCCATGTTACCACCATTCGTGTGCAATTCCTTCAAGATGAAGGGTTGCAAACTTGATTGCTTCATCTTCCGTCATAGGCCTCAATGATAAATAAGTATCCAACTTTTGTATCCAAGCACTTTGGTTGCCCCTTGTTAATAATCATCAAATGTGGAGAGTGTCACTTTCCCAAAACATGTTGAATGATTCCTCTATTTACTCCTTTGGTCTAGGCTCAGCCTTGACCTACCCGTGCTTACCCTTATGAATTCTACAAGGAAACAACCTCACGAATCTCCTTCAGAAGAGCCCTATATTTTTCATAGCTGGCCGCAATATTATGCGCTACTTGGAATGCCGTATATCAACCTCTAGAATGACCTCTTCCTCGGGAGAATGGTAGGTTGAAAAGGCCTAGCGGTAGATCCAAAATTTGACCCTTGGGGCTACCTTACATTGTGAACCCCTAACGACTGCCCTCGCCATTGTGAAGTCTTGGCTCATGAAGTTTTTGCAAGGTTAGGGCTAGCAAATCCATTGTGTCTGCCAACCTTTCTTTCCCTTCGATAAGTCTATTGATCTTGGCCTCTTCGGAACCCTTGTTGGCCATGTTAGGCCCTTCAAGCAGCTGATTTGATTTCTTCTTCTCTCTCCTTTGATAGTAGATGTATTCTTTGTCACCATGTCTTGCATGAATACCCTCGGCTGAGAAGATCTATACTCTGATACCACTGTAATGCCCCTTTTCCAAGCTGAAACTGAAAATCAAAGAACTTGCACAAATCCAAATAGTAAACTGAAGCAAATTGAAATTAAATTCCCAAACCCCAATGTCGTGGAGTAAATATATATTTTATGATAGAAATCAACCACAAACTTGTGGAAATAATTTAAACCCTTCAAAATAGTATTTTTCAAAAATGGAAATGATTGTAAGAGAAAAGCACCGACAAATATATCTTTTTACCAATTTAATATTAGCTGGAAATTCATTAACAACAATAGTGAATACCCTTACAAATATGGCTGGAAATGAAGGATTCCAATCGCCAAATTGAAGTGCAAATGAAGATTCCATCCGCTAAAAATAGGAGTAATAGGATGGTTGACTTTTAAGTTGCCGTGCCCTAGAATACCCCAAACTCCACCCTAGGGCAAATCATCACCTTTGGGAAGGGCTGGAAATGCTTTCAAAACTAAATAGAAACTCCTTATGAGATAACCTTTTTGCGAGCGTGAGGAGTTTCGTTCTCAAACCAACCCATTATTGAAAGGTTTTATTCTCATTAGGTTTTCCAATAAGGTTTTCATCCTCGATGGATGAGAAAGATAAGATAAGATAAGATAAATATATTAAATGTCTAACAAATGACCCTCAAATCTCCATCACTTGCTAGTTCCATGATTCAAAACTATACTATGCAAACAACACCCACAAGAGTAGAGAAAAGTCGCTCTCATACCACTGTGATGTCCCCTTTTGGGCAAATAGAAAATTGCAACAACTTCAACCCAAATCGAACCAAGAAGGATTAGATCCTTTCAATTCAACCTCAAATAACCCAATGTCAGCGTAATTACAACCCAAAATGGGGTTGGAAGTAGCCAAGGTAGTGGGTTAGATGGGAGAATCAATTGGAATCCCAATCTTATCCAGTTCAGATTTTTATAACAGAACAGATAATAAATAAAAATAGCTCACAGACAAGTTGAAACTTTAAAAATTCATAACTCACTCATTACTCCATCTTTTTCCATGAAACAAAGTGCATAATAAACTAGATTCTTAGGGCTTTCCAATGCACTATCAAATAAATATTTCTTGAGCACTAAAACCCCTTAAAAAAAGCATCCAAACTTCCAGATCTGGGCGCTAGGGTTAGCAGAAATTTTTTAATTCATAACAAACACTTTCCTTTGCTGTTTTTACCCTCCAAAAGTTTGTTTTGATGCACAAAAATGCCAAGAACAAATCTGAACTTAAATCACAATTTTTAAGCATCAAAATGTGTCCCAAACAATTAATAATCCAACCCCAAACTGCTGGAACTTCTAAAATTATTTCTCGCTTAACCAACCAAGCAAAAGCCTTCAAACTTTGGATTTTGGGTCGAAAAATATGAAGAATAATATTCCAAAATTAGTTTTCGCACAGCAAACATGAAACCCTAATTTTTCCTAAAAAGTAGGTCGCCCAACACATTTAGGGCATCAAATTATCTCCAAAAATTATGAAATTAATTGCAAAACACAACAGATTTGAAATTCACTTGTTTAACCATCAAAACATGCAAACAAACTCATATTTCCTTCAACAATCAATTTACTAGGGTTAGGAACACTTTCCCAATCAATTCGCCACACAATAGATGCAACATACACACAAATGGATCCTTAGCAAAATCAGATTTACTTCAATTTCAAATCGAATGAGAGAGAGAGCACAATGAAGAGCTAGGGCATACATCCCTTGGGCATACATCCCATTTCTCCAAGCATGGAGTGATATCAAATGATCAAATCAACATCCCCAATGATGGCCACGCAACCTCCTTTTATAACATAAGGGGTGCAACATTCAAATGGCCGACCTCTTCCCTTTTGGAGGGAAAACATAAAACTTAATTAAAATACTTAAAAGACTCACTTAATGTGCACTTTATTATTTTCTAATTAAATAATAAAGAGTAACTAACCTATGTGCACATTTTTAAACTAACTAGAGACTCCCACTTGTAGCGCTAGGCATGCCAAGGGGTTACAATGCAAATAAAAGAGATGAACAAATATATTAGTAATGCCCCGAAAAAGGGGACATTACACAGTGCAATCGCTAGTCGGTGTATTTGAAGAAGGTAGCTAGAGTGTTGTCCGAATCTCTCGTAGAGGCAATGATATTGTCCCGAATCTCATATTAAATGGGACATCTAAAAATGAAGTGGTTCTCGATCTCCACCTCTCTCTAGGGAGTAAAGATGAAAGATTCGGTCATGATGGAGAATGTGATGGTTTGTTTCAACCCATAACTGGTGGGAGCAAACACTCATCTCGCAAAGGGTAAACCTCAAGTCGTGAAACCAATGGTGTGGGAGATAGTGAGGGTGATGAATAATACCGTCCTCCACTTGTAAGACACGATCAACATAGAAAACAAGTTTGGGGTTGAGTTGCTCAAGGGGGAGACCCGTGTGGTCTAGATATACTATTTCTAAATGTCTTCTTTGGCAGCCCTAGTGATGGTGTCTCGTAGTGGGAAGGAGCCCGGGGTCGCCCAAGGAGTATATGAAAGGGGATAGCTTGTCAAGAGAGATGCCGTTAGAAAGGAGCAAAGGAGTCTCAAAGTACCAACAATGACGACATTTGGTGGGGACTAGTGAAACAATCCCTCTGAAGAGCAAAGTGCTAAGTAAGGATACCTCTCACGAAAGCGTAAGATGAGTCCCCAGGGATTTGAGTCTCAGTGAATGTAGAAAGCAAGCCCGAAGATAGTCTCCAACTCCAAGGGAATAAATTCCAAAAGCAAGCATAACCTCTTCCAAGCCTAGCGATCCCTTTACATAGCTAGAGGTGGTGCCAAATACCAAATAGAATCCTCTAAAGAGGATCGACCTCCTTGGGGACACAATAGTTCCTTTTTTCTTCTATTTTTTGATTGGCTCTTCTCCTTTTCCCAGCCGACCCGCTTGTAGTAATAAAATTACTTAAAAAGAATGCAAAGCTAACAAAAACAACTGAAAATCATGATATTAACTTCCTTTGCTCATTCTTTTAGCCCATGGAAAGTGGAATGGGCTCAAGGTCTTCAAAGAGAACTAGTGTTGAGAAGGGGACATTACATATGCCAACAATTGCCCATAAATCTTCAAAGCCAAGATGAGTTTTTAATTTGGTCTTCCTGGATGAATAGTTATTCCCTCTTAAGTGTTGGGAATTTGGAAACATTTTATTTGGGGCACCAACGGCCATGCCTTTGCACTATTAAATCGACAAAACAAGTAATTCAAGCAAATGAGCTATGCTAAGTCCAAACTTTCTTCACAAATGACTTTGACATGCTATAGTAGGTTGTGGCAAAGTTTCGGTCTTTGTCAAATCTGGTCTAGAAATTATAGAATTAATTTCGTTCCAGCTCATCATGTGCAGAAATATTCTAAACATATTATGAAATTTAAAACAACTTATAAAATCATTTTTTAATAGTTTAAATAAAATGCTTAAAGCAAGTGTTGAATGTGTCCATTCGGGAAGATATCTACAATAGTTTCATTCGACTACTTGGGTGAATCCTAATGTGGTTTGCGCCTAAGATGTCCTTTTATGCAGAGCATTTTCTTGAGATTAGAGATGGACTCATCATCCGTCCTCAGTACACCTTTCGTCACTGGATGCATGCCCTCCGCATTTCTTTGGGTCGGGCTTTCGGTCGGCTCCCATAGAATTCGGTGCGAAGTAGACCGATCACCACATTGAGCGGGATGACAAACTTCGTAGGCTTTATAGCCTTCAGGAGGTGGAGACCGAGACTCATTTCATGTTTCGTTGCCCCATATACTATGAGATCGAGGGATGACTTGATTGCCTCTTCGAGTATATATTGACCATCAATGTCTTGCCCTCTACATCCGTGAGTCTCGATGCTCCGGACTAGATTCTTCATTCCCTCCAAGAGTCATTCCTATGAGACAAATTACAACCTTCTTTTTGGTTCTACTCGCAGGTGGAGGAACTACACGACAGAGCCATTCTCGACCCGATTCTGCATAAATCAGTTCATCCCCACTTGGACCTTCATATCTCCCTGGTCACCACCAAAGAGACACAAATGCACTCTCGTACCAAAGGGCAGCCCAACTCCATTTGTCCCCCGGCCATCGCTTCGCTTTGAGATCTCAGCGGGGAGGCCTTCGCCCCCTCTTCGGGTTGCACCGATCAAGAGCTTCTTTACGCCGGCCTCGAATGTTAGGAGGGGTGCGACTACCATTCTGGGTAGATCACCGGTCCTCGTTTTGTCCCCTCCTTCATTCCCTTCTCTCGCTTTTCCCTTCTTTCTCCTCCGCTTGTTCCATTGCCCCGCCCGTGGGGTTTGGCTTCGGTTTTTGTTTGTTTTGGTTCATTTACTTTCTTTTGTTTTTGGGAACTCGGTTTGAGTTGTCCCCGCCGCATTTTTGTATATTGTTTGGGCTGGAGTCCCATTGACCTACTTTTGTGGTCATTCGTTGGACATTAATATATTTATCTTTATTTTTATCTTTATCTTGATGGGCTTTTCTATTGGGTGCCATTATGTTGTATGGCGCTACACCTTCACACAACATCCACACGAGAAGCGCCTCTTCGCAAGGTTGCTGCAGATTCATAGGAATAACATTCAGTTCGGAAACCTCCAATATTTCTTTGAGGCCTTTGCACCTTTTGTTTTGTGCATTCAACATGGGTGCCTTTGTATGGTTGCCATTTTACAGACTTGGTTCCTGCAATTTTTTTTATGATGAGTGCTTTATTTCTGCAATGTCAATTCTATGACAAGTACCTCCACCTCTACTAGTCATGTGTTTCCTATACTTTGTGCCTATTTGTTTTCCATGTGCTTGTGTTATATGTGCCTCCTTCCTCAAATGGGTCTTCATACTTATGTAGGCCATGCCTTTGTTCTTGTGGGTTTTCGCTTCCTTTCCACATTCTCCCGCACAATGTAATTAGATATATAATTATCAGATTTTCATATTTTTTATGGAGTGGTATGGAGCTTCTCCCTTTGATGAAGCCACAAGGATCAAAAAGGCAATGGTGGTGAAATATTTTTCTAGCTATTCCAAATACTATAGCAATGAAATACTTGGGCTGCTTTGTAGGCAACCAACATATAATGACTAAGAAGTTGCAAACGGAACTAGGGCAGCATTCTAGAGGCTTTTTCTTAACCATCTCGTAGCTAGTGTGGTCTGTTATGAAACGGGGATCATGGTCTCTGCGTCGAATGGTAAAGCATGGGTGAAATTGTAATGTCCCTCTTTCTCGGATAGTTCGGTCGAAGACCTTTGGCCTGTTTTGTCTACCCGACGGCCAAAGGGTGTTTTCAAGGGTGACTTCGGTTTATTAATTTTATTATATTGTGCTCAAAATAAAGTAAAATATCATTAAAGCACATATAATTAATTAATAGACTGTTTAAGTGACTTTGACTTAGAAAGTGCATTTAAATAAATTAATAAATTATTTAATGTGCCTACCTAAGCCAAAAATGCGACTTGGTTGGAAAAAGGAAATAATTAATTAAAAATTAATTATGAGGATTTGGAAAAAGTGCGACTTGTTCCTTTGGAGGGTTTTTTGGCTATAAGGGAAAAATGCGACTTGGAAAAGGGCATTCAGATTATTATTATTTTTCCCGGCAGTTAGCATTGAGCTTTTGCAGACAAAATCCAAGGACGAAAACCCTCTGGATTATTCCTCTTGCGGACGGAAACCCCAGGAGCAGTGAGAGAAGTTTCCATACAGGGATCTTCATGGTATTCACAGTTTTTATTATTCCAACAGTTAGACAAAGAAATAAATTGCAGCAGTGGGCATACAGACTTCTTCTAGAGTGGGGCGACTTCTTCTACAGTTGTTTTATGCCGTATCTGAGGTATTTTTCATGATAGATAATTATTGTAATTCCCAACATCAAATATATATCAAATCGATTTGGTTTGAATCATTTACAGTGGGTTTTTGGTCAATCTTTATTATTAAATCTATCTGCAGATTTATAATTGTATTGCCGTAATATTTAGCATCAGAAATCATTATTAAATACACGGCTGAATTGTTTATGAAGAAATCTGCCTGTTAAACCCTAGGCGCCTTTTCTGTATTCACCCGGTTTGCGGGGTTTGTTTTATTTAATTTATCTATGCAGTTTTAGTATGGTGTTCTATGGATCCTTTTGATGTTATCAGTTCAGATTTGAGCCAGAGCAATATATTTAAAAAAAAAAAATATTCAGGCAAAAAGGGGTTTGGGATCTTTCAGTGGTATCAGAGCAGTGTATCCTCCCAGCCTGTGTGGGAAGGAAGCAGAGAGTGTATTAAAACAAAAATCAGCTTTGAATGCAGCACAGAGAGGACGGTCCACACAGATACTACACCCGCAGACGAGCACGACTCGAAGCTGGTATTGCAGGAGGTGACAAAATGGAATATTTGGGTGAGAGACCTGAGAGTCCTCGAGAGAGGAACATGCAGATCCAGATAGGGATTTCATTCGGGATATGGCAGCCACTCAGAGGCAGTTGTTACAGACCATGGAGCGCATGGGCACTACTTGGACAGGTTGGCACTAGATAGGCCGCGGGATAGGCACGACAGGAGGGATAGATCCGTATCAGTTGCCAGTGGTTACAGGGATCATAGCAGATCACCTTCAGAGCTTGGGAGTGTTAGGGGATCGCCACGCCGTGAGCGGAGGCATACTCATACAGATGAGAGGAGACCTACGCGGACTGCAGATAGGCCTATGCAGCCTAACTTCCTGCCTAGAGGTGACCCACCAGAGATTGAGGGACGACCGGAAGAAGTAGCTTTTCCGGATACTATTATGGCAGTCAGTGATGAGTGGAGGAGTTTGCCGCAACATGTGAGGGATGTATTTCCCCTCCCACAGTATTGTGCTCAGAGGAGAGATAACATGAGGGCTGGACAGACAGAGGCCTAGAGCGCAGCAGAACAGGGATTTGCAGCAGGTTACCAATAAGGTAACCCTCTCCACTTTTGATGGTAGTGGAAAGATCAGTGCCAGGGCTTGGATTCACAAGCTCGACACCTATCTTACCCTCAAACCCATGAGGGAGCAGGAGGCCATACAGTTCGCTACATTACACCTTGAGGGGGTGGCTTATGATTGGTGGCACCATGGGTTAGTTACACAGGGTCATGAGCTTCTACAGTCATACAGGGATTTCAGCGAGAGGTTGATTGCGAGATTTGATCGCAAGGATGTGGAGCTGTATTACAGGGACTTGGCACAACTCCGACAGAGTGGACACGTTGATTCATACATCAACGAATTTCAGCGGATAGCAGTTATGGTTCCAGAGATGCCTGAGAAGAGGGTGGTGATGTTATTTATAGAGGGCCTTCATGACAGGATGAGAGGATTGGTCAAGGCTCTTAAGCCTAGGACATTGCATGATGCCATCCAGACGACATTGGATTTGGACACATCCCCCACTTCCTATCAACCCACTTCTTATCAGCCCAATAAGAAGTTTCCCACGAGCTCCAGGCCATTTCAGCGCTCTACCATTCCGCAGAAGAGTGCACCACCTCCTAAGGTGGATCAGGAGACTCGTAATGAGTTAAGGAGGAAGAAGCTTTGCTTTCATTGCAAAGATCATTGGGAGCCTGGACATCGTTGCCTTGGTAAAGGCAAGGTGCATCTCATTGAGGTGATTTCAGATGGGAGGATGATCACTCGCCAGATACAGATGCAGAGGATGAGGGCGGTGACCATGATGCATGGGGGCAGCCCCAAATAGAGCTTGGCGAGAGTGAGGCATTGGATTCATCCAATGTCACTATTGCTACACTCTCAGGAGTTCCTAGGTACCATCCCTTTCGGCTGAAGGGAGTGCTTAAGGGACAACGGATTGTTTGTTTGGTTGATAGTGGAGCTACGCACAACTTCATTGATGAGGGGTTGGCTGCGAAGCGAGGATTACAGGTTGAGGAATTTGAGGGGTTTAGTGTACGGGTAGCAGATGGATTTGCTATTAGTTGCACTAAGAGGATTCCACGGCTTAGTATTCAGATGGGGGACTACACATTGACCAATGACTTCTATGTTATTGGACTTGGTGAGATTGATACAGTATTGGGTATTCAGTGGTTACAGTCCCTTGGCAGATATGTGCAGGATTTTCGGAGGATGGAGTTGGAGTTTATGGTGGATAAGAAGAAGATTGTGCTTCGGGCTCTTTCTGACAGTGGGCCTAGAGTTGTTTCAGCACATGCAAGATGGATAGTCTATAGTCCGACATGGAGAGGTTGCATGGGCAGCCTAGTGTTTCATTTCATCCAAATCTTCTTTAGACAGTGAGTAGCCTTTTCACATTGACATCCAGTCCATACTGGATAAGCACGCCCAGTGTTTGGTGACATTCCTCCAGGTAGACCACCAGATAGAGGGTTTGAGCATGTTATAGAGCTTGAGGAGGGTGCTAAACCCGTGATGACTACGCCTTATCGCCATCCTAAGACATATAAGGATGAGATAGAGAAGGCCATTAGAGAGCTCTTGGAGATGGGACACATCCGTCCTAGTTCTAGTCCCTTTGCTTCTTCAGTTGTTTTGGTGAAGAAGATGAAACCATGAGGATGTGCTTTGACTATCGTGCACTGAACAAGAAAACCATCAAGAACAGGTATCCCATTCCTCGCATTGATGAGTTGTTAGATGAGTTGCATGGATCTATTTACTTTTCGAAGATTGATCTTCGATCGGGCTACCACCAGATTCGAGTTCGGGATGAGGATATTCACAAGACAACCTTCAGGTGTCACTACGGGCACTATGAGTTCTTGGTGATGCCATTTGGACTCACTAATGCCCCTGCTACATTTCAGTCATGTATGAACCATCTCTTCAACAGCAGTTGAGGCAGTTTGTGTTGGTATTTTTTGATGATATTCTGATATATAGCAGGACATGGGATGATCATTTGAGGCATCTTGATGAGGTACTTAGCATAATGGAGACTCAGTCTTTATTTGCTAAGATGTCCAAGTGTGAATTTGGACTTACGGAGATATTGTATCTTGGGCATGTCATTGGGGCCAATGGGGTCAAGGTCCATCAGGAGAAGATACAGGCAATGCAGGATTGGCCACCACCCAGGAATATCTCTGACTTGCGAGGATTCTTGGGGTTATGTGGTTACTACAGGAGGTTTGTGAAGGGTTATTCTCAGTTGGTAGCTCCATTGACAGATCTTACACGGAAGGGTGCATTCAGTTGGTCAGATGAGGCACAGGTAGTATTTGAGAGGCTCAAGGTAATTATGAGCACTTGTCCAGTTTTGGCTCTTCCAGATTTCTCACGGCCCTTCATTTTAGAGTGTGATGCTTCGGGATTGGGGATTGGTGCAGTTCTTATGCAGGATCGCCATCCTATTGCCTTCGAGAGCCGGAAGTTGAGAGATAATGAGAGATTGTATTCCACCTATGATAAGGAGATGCTTGCCATTATGCATGCTTTGGCAAAGTTCAGACAATATTTGGTGGGTGGAAAATTTGTGGTGAGAACCGACCACAACAGCTTGAAATATTTCTTGGAACAAAAGGAACTCAATGAGAGGCAACAAAAATGGGTCAACAATCCAGGCATATGATTTTGACATTGAGTATGTCAAGGGGACGAAGAATGTAGTGGCTGATGCACTTTCCAGGAAACCCCATCTCGCTGCCCTATGTTCTTTGAGCGAGATTTCAGCAGATTGGAAATCTCAACTGTTAGTTGAGTATTCCAAAAACACTTGGACATGTGACATTATGGATGGAAAAATTCAGGATGGCCGGTATAAGGTAATAGCTGATTTGATTTTGTATAAGGGCAGAATTTACCTAGTTCCTGAATCTGAGCTTAAGGAGAAGATTATGCATGCTTTCCATGATGCACCACTTGTAGGACATCCAGGGTATTTTAAAACATACAGGAAAATTAGAGAGATTCTCTGGAAGGGTCTCAAGGATGATGTCTTGCGCCATGTCCGTGAGTGTATGACTTGTCAGCAGAACAAGTCAGAGCATACTTTCCCAGCAGGTTTGCTACAGCCATTGCCAATTCTGGAGCAGAAGTGGGAAAGTATTTCGATGGATTTCATTACAGGTCTTCCCGTGGTGCAAGGGAATGATCGCATTTATGCAGTAGTTGATCGGTTGACAAAATATGCACACTTTTTTGCTGTCCCTACCAGCTTTAAGGCACCTCATGTGGCTGATTTGTTCTTCCGTCAGATATTCAGGTTGCATGGACTTCCGAAGAACATAGTTAGTGACCGGGATAGCAGGTTTATGAGCATATTTTGGCAGGAGCTTTTCCGTTTGGTTCACACTGAGTTGACTCCTAGCACTAGTTATCACCCTCAGACGGATGGGCAGACAGAGATTGTGAACAAATGGATAGAGGGTTATCTTCGTAACTATGTTGCAGGACAACAAAAGGCATGGGTAAAGTTGCTATATTTATGTGAGTATTGCTATAACACCACTTACCATATGTCTATTGGTATGACTCCATTCCGAGCATTGTATGGATATGATGCGAGATCTTTTGTTGATTTGGCGTTTGGGGACAGTAGAGCTCCCAAGGCTCAGGAGAGTTTACAGGATAGTCAGGACATCCTTAAGGTACTTAAGGAAAATATTCAGCGGGCCCAGAATCAGCAGAAGATGTATGCAGATAGGCACAGAGTGGAGAGATCATTTGAGGTAGGAGACATGGTTTTTCTACGACTTCAGCCTTACAGACAGAGTACTCTCAAGAAGAGTGGGGCTGAAAAGCTCAAGCCGCGATTCTATGGGCCATACAGGGTGTTGAGGAGAGTTGGTGAAGTGGCATATGAGCTAGAGTTGCCTTTTGAGAGTAAGATACACAATGTCTTTCATGTATCTTGCTTGAAAAAGGCCTTGGGGCAGCACATTATTTCTTCTACAGAGTTACCACCCTTGGATGAGGAAGGGAGATTGGACTTAGTGCCAGAGGAGATCTTGGATAGCCGAGAGAGGAGACTTGAGGAATAGAGTTATTCGGGAGTTCCTGGTGAGGTGGAAAGAGTTACCAGTGGAGGATGCTACATGGGAGGGCGAGTCTATATTACAACATCCAGCTCTACAGTTGCTTGGGGACAAGCAATCTCGGGAAGGGAGGACTGTAATGTCCCTCTTTCTCGAATAGTTCGGTCGAAGACCTTTGGCCCTTTTTGTCTACCCGACGGCCAAAGGGTGTTTTCAAGGGTGACTTCGGTTTATTAATTTTATTATATTGTGCTCAAAATAAAGTAAAATATCATTAAAGCACATATAATTAATTAATAGATTGTTTAAGTGACTTTGACTTAGGAAAGTGCATTTAAATAAATTAATAAATTATTTAATGTGCTTACTTAAGCCAAAAATGCAACTTGCTTACAAAGAGTCAAATGGGCTAAAAATTAATTAATTAAAAATATTAATTATGAGGATTTGGAAAAAGTGCGACTTGTTCCTTTGGAGGTTTTTTGGCTATAAGGGAAAAATGCGACTTGGAAAAGGGCATTCAGATTATTATTATTTTTCCCCGGCAGTTAGCACTGAGCTTTTGCAGACAAAATCCAAGGACGGAAACCCTCTGGATTATTCCTCTTGCGGATGGAAACCCCAGGAGCAATGAGAGAAGTTTCCATTCAAGGATCTTCATGGTATTCACAGGTTTTTATTATTCAGCAATTTAAAGAGAAATAAATTGCAGCAGTGGGCATACAGACTTCTTCTAGAGTGGGGCGACTTCTTCTACAGTTGTTTTATGTATTATCTGAGGTATTTTTCATGATAGATAATTATTGTAATTCCCAACATCAAATATATATCAAATCGATTTGGTTTGAATCATTTACAGTGGGTTTTTGATCAATCTTTATTATTAAATCTATCTGCAGATTTATAATTGTATTGCCGTAATATTTAGCATCATAAATCATTATTAAATACACGGCTGAATTGTTTATGAAGAAATCTACTTGTTAAACCCTAGGCACCTTTTTGGATTCACCTGGTTTGCGGGTTTTGTTTTATTTAATTTATCTATGCAGTTTAGTATGGTGTTCTATGGACCCTTTTGATGTTATCAGTTCAGATTTGAGCCAGAGCAATATATATTAAAAAAAAATATATAATAGCAATATATTCAGGGGGTTTGGGATCTTTGAAATTGAGGCATATGTGACAAATACACATGGGCTAGTCATGTGGTGGTATGTACCATGGCCATGATACCAAATACCTATGACCTTCTGTCTTTACAAAGAAATCCTCTCATAGGTATAAATGAAATCATAAGTTTGTTTGTTGTTCACATTACTCCTTTTGGGGAGTTAGGAGACAATATTTATCATCTTGGGTTCAATCATTTGCATTAGATGTAGCGACAAGCTTCTTGTATGTGGCAAACTTCATGGCTTTTTATACGCTCGATTTGCACATGTTAAATTAAAATAATTTCGGGGTGGTAGATGGGGAGTGATGTGTTGCGACTTCACCTTGATAATAAATAATGGATAGGGTGAACCTCGAGGTTACCTAACCACCATTTTTGGAGCCATTTACGATAGTTGGGTAGGAAAAACCCTCTTGTCGGGTAGGTAGAGGTGGGCCACAATTGGGTGTTATTAGGTATGTGTCATGTGTAATGATGTCCCCTTGTGACCCTTCATGCATTAAAATTTCCCCATATGGCGGGATTATGAGTAAGGATGTGCAACCGTAGCTATAAAAGCGCATGTATGGGGTAAGCCCTAAATGGTCAGGATCGAATCGGGAGGATGGATGAGTTGGCACGTTTGTCGTCCTGATGCTTGTGCTCAAAATCAAAATCAATAAATTAAAAATTTAAGTTAGTATATTATTAGTAATTTGAAATTTCTATCAAGCTTTTTTTTAATAGTTTGCTAATAATTCTTTCATATGAGATAATGGGTGTACATATACCTTCCATTCACTTAGCCAAAGGGATTTTTGAATAAGTTAACATCCAAGGTAGAGGATTTGGTATATGTACATTCCATAGTGTTACAACGGGACGGCGGGACGGGGTTTCCGGGACGGCAAAAAAATTTCTAAATTTTGGGGACGGCGGGGGGACGGCTGATTAAAAAATATATAAATATTTAAAATAAAAAGATATAGTCACTAAATTATATAAATAAGCTGAAATAAAACCATTTGAGATTTAAATAAGGTGAAACTTGAACTCATAAACATCATGATCAAATACATTCCTTAATGTAAATAAAATATAATACATATTTGAATTTTGAATATGAGACTTCAAGTATATTATAAAATAAAAAATATAAAAAAAACCATTCTAAATTACGATTGATGAAGTGAATGATAGCTAATATTCATATCATTAATCTCATAGCCAAATACACCAACAATTGTCTATTGTCAATATTACAAAAAAAGAGGACAACTACAAGTATCACCTAAAAATCGAATCTCCATCCGAAGCAATATCCATGAACTCCTCCTCGCCGGTACTAGCATCCTCGTCCTCAAAGGTAAGCCCAATCAATCCTCGCCGCACGTGTGTTGTCCTCTTGAACTGCCTCGCCTTCGCTCTCGGGATCTACATCCCACCGTAATGCTAGAGTCTGTTTGTACTAAGGTGTCTTGCGATCTATAAGACGCAAAGCACTGCGTGTGCACTCAAGCTTCTCCGCTCTCGCGAGGGTAAGCCTATTCCTCTTAACAGAGTGTATCCAACCATACGTAGACCGGTTCCTCTCGGAGGCGAGGAGCTAGAAACTCCGGGAAAGGAGGCGAATGGCAAGTGGTCACAGCAATCCCTGAAGCCCATACAATCGCCACCAACTCACTGGTTTCTCCTGTGCTAATGTTACCCTGTCTGTCTTTGCTGATGTTTTGTACCCATCGAGTTCAGTGAAGTCAAGCCACTCCATTCTGATCTGTGAAGCCTCTTGTGGAGTGTACATTTTTTAAAAGCCTTCATAAGGCCCTTCTTCACCTCATCATCATCCAATGGGACAACTCTGCCTGGCCTCTCCACATACCATTTGGGATTTAGTGCATACGCAGCCATATGAAGAGGAGTGTTCAACTTCTCCCATCTCCGCTGAATAATGGGCTGTATATGTTCATTATAGAACTCCAAAGTGGGGTCCCTCACCCGAATAGCTGCCTTCATTTGCCCAAGCATGCTATCAATGCACTCGTAGATCTCACCAAGATTGGGGCTGTTAGAATCCCCATATTTGATGACACTAAAAACTGGAGCTATAATTGATATGATGTATTTCATATCAACCCAAAATGTTTCCCGCAACACCACTTCCTTCACTCTTTTCCCTTGATCTGTCTTGGACTCACGCCACCTAGTCCAATCTATGTCATAATCATAATTTGCAGGGGCTCTGCAACTCAGACATCCTCTCCAACAAAATAAAATAGGATGTAAAGCGGGTGTCAACTAATTTCAAAATTCCTTCTTCGAAAAATTTCGAAAAAGTGCCAATGATGTGTGGTGATTGCATATGAACTTCTGCACATCTCTGGCATCAGTCACTATCTGATTAACCCACTGAATCTTCCCTATGTCTTTCAGTGCATTGTTCATGGCATGCACACAACATGGAGTCCAATAAATATGCCTATATTCCCGCTCCACTAGCTTGCCTGCTGCTCTGCACACATAAGCTGCATCTGTGATAACCTGTACAACATTTGAAGGTCCAACCTCCTCAATGGCATCCTTCAAAATCTGAAATGAAACTCAACATCTTTTCGCTTCCCAGAACAATCAATTGCTCTCAAAAGTACGGTCCATTTTTGCAAGAGACACGATATTGATGAGAGGATGGTGGCTAATATCCGTCCACCCATCCATGATAATGTTGCATCCATGTGACACCCATGTCACCTTCATCTCCATCAATACATTAACCTTGGAATAGTTTCTATCCAAGATTGTTGTCTTGAGTTTTGTGTCTCCAGGAGGCACATAACTTGTACCTACTTTTGCAACCTTAGCCATAGCCTCCTTGTAATAAGGAGAGCGAGCGGCATTAAATGGAATCCCAACGTAGCATAGAAAAATTTCCCAATAGCATCATCTGCCTCTTCCCTTGCCTTTGAATCAAACATGTCAATAACTGAATTTGGGGCTGCCCCCACGGCCTTTCTCTTCCCTCTGCTTTCCACTTCTGACACTTCAAAACTAGAACCAGCCAGAGTATTAGTAAGTTTGCCAGTCCTATGAGCGCTCAATGGAGTATTAGCCGTAGAACCACGAACTTCTGGCACTTTGTCCGTGGTATTTCCATTGAAGATTCTCACCATCTCAGCTCTCTGCTCTAGTGAAAGACCCTTACAAGTGCCAACCCCCCTTCCTGTAAGATGCAACAAGTGTGCATTGGTCCTAGTGATACTACCATGCCAAGTCAGTGCACATATGTTGCACTTCCATACTTTGCTCCCCCCTCCAGACTTGGGGTTATCAATTATTTGGGCAAATTGTTGCAATGGCTTCTTCTTATCAAATGGTCCAATGGCAAATTTGGACAACATTTGAGAGGGGCAATTGGTAGCACTACCAACTGAACTACCAGTTGCCGCTGCCACTACATTTTGTGTCCCTTCTTCACTCTCCCCCATTGTGGCATCACCAACTCTTCCACGGCCACCTATCTCAACTTCCCGTTCAACCCTCTCCCTGCTCGATTCATGCTCGATTCGTACTCATACTCGGAACTCTTGAGTAGAAGAACTCATGGTGATGATTGATTATGTAATGAATTAAAAACAACCATAACTATATGATTGATTGATTATGTAATGAATTAATTTAAAAAAATAAAATGTAGCCATTTAAATTTTAAATTTTAAATTTTGACAAACCCTAGGGCCTATGCAAGATGCATTTTTAAATCCCACAAACTATATGCATGATTGCATTATGAATGTAGATGCAAATGCTAAAAACAACCCCTAAAAATGCAAAAATAATATAAATTTTAAACTAGAAATAAAAATGTAATTAAAAAAAAAAACGTAACCATTTACATTGTAGTTTGTATAACCAAACCCTATGCAATATGCATTTTTAAAAATCCTACAAACTATATGGCATATGCATGATTACATTGTGAATGTAGATGCAAATGCTAAAAAACAGCCCCTAACAAATGCAAATATAATCTAAATTTAAAAAAAAAAAAAAATTTAACATGTATTCATTGTATTGTAAGCAAATAAAATTATAAATACCTCTTGCTCCCTCTTGTTCTTGCTCTTGCTCTTCCTCTTGCCCTTGCTCTCACTCTTGCTCTCACTCTTGCTCTTGCTCTTGCTCTCACTCTTGCTCTTGCTTGGTGTGAATATGAAATGAGCCCATATTATAAATTTATAACATAAAATAGCACTTTTAGGGTTAGGGTTAGGTTAGGAATGTTACTTTTATGCTATTAGTAATATCTGATAAAAAAAAAAGTGTTTTTGTCATTTAAAAGTCTGTTTTCTTTTTTAAAAACGCAGCCCGCGGACGGCGGGATGCCCCGTCCCGGGAAGTTCCCGGGACGTCCAGAGGCCCCGCCGTCCCCGCCGTCCCCAACGTCTCCGGACGTTTGTCCCCCTCCAGCCGTCCCTGGGCGTTTCGCCCATTAATAGCCAAAAAGGAAACATGGGGAAACGCTTTCCCCACGTCCCGTCCCAGGGGCGTCGGGACGCGTCGGGCGTGTTGAAAAAGGGGGACGCGTCCCGCGTAACATTGGTACATTCGAATTGGCGGATCCTATCGCACAAGACCGAAGGCTATATTAGAGGTGTTGATAAACTTTGGGATATCCATCCTAAGGCTAGTGATTTTGATGATTCTACTATTACTCTTCCAACGTTCACCGCCTCGGTATTGATGATGACAATCAAAGAAGTTTTACACAAGGATGGTGGGAGTGGAATTGGTAGTAGCTTTCATGGAGAGAGATAGAGAGAGATCACTTACAAATATACATACATATATATATAAATTTTTTTATAATATATTATATGGATGTTTCCGTAATGTTTCATACCCAAGTTTTTAAAAAATCGGCGGTTTTGCATTTCGTAGCCATACTCGTACCCATTTTCTCGGCAACATACATTATTATAGTTAATAGTTATTGGTGCATAGTTAAATAGATAATATCTTTACGGATTTTTTTTTTTTTAAATTTAGGATATAGATTATTTATTTTTTATTATTTAGGTTAAATAATAAATTTAAGATTTATTAGTTTAGTTATTTAAATTCAAAACAAATTTAATAAAAATACAAGCGTGAATAGCTTGTATTTATGTTAAATTTGTGTTTAATTTAATAACTAGTTAATTGTTAATTTAAAATTAAAATATTAAGTTGTAATTTTTATAAGTTCTAAAATCATAGATTATCGGTTAGGTAATAACGTTTTATTTTGAAGCACTATTATTTTAATATGTTAGTATATAAAACATTTAAAAATACTAAACTCTAACATTTGCGAGTTCTAAGGGGAGTTGGGCAATAATCAAGATGTCTACTTGTAGCTTCTCATTGGAGATGAAATACATCATCCAAAGAGATACTAAATGTAAACAAATACAAGATGCACCTTGTCAGCAATGGTAATATCACGGGGTGTGTAACTAGAGTTCGGTACCATTACCTTCGAGGATCGTCGGATGTGAAAGGTTGTTTGATAGAAAATGACAATTTAGAGAAAGCATAATATAAGGATTTCATAAATCGAGCGAAAAAATTAATGAGTCGTGTTGGATTATTAGCTTCACAAGAATAAAAGGCTACAATGCACCACTCTTTCTCACAAATGGGCTCCTTAAATAGTTTAAGTTTCCCCAATTAAAGCACCATTTACCCACGGAAGTGGAAGTGCCAATATAGTTGAAAAGTTCCAAGGTTCTTTGAAGTTCATGTGGAGGCCCTCAACAAAAACATGAGATAGGCAAGTTGGCAACTAGATTGTTTTATGTAGAGGCCATCCTTTTCAATGTCATCCGTTCTCCACATTTTACTTTTTCATAGATCACAACGATTGAATTTGGGAAGGTTTGTAAGTTGCCATGCTATGAACAACTAAGTAGTCTTCTTCAATATGTGACTTCCATATCTAGTGAACTAGATGAAATGATGAAAAAATGGAAAAGAACAAGTTGCACAATAGTAAGTGATGAATGGTTTGCCGTTCTCCACATTTTAATTCTTTCATAGATGCAATGATTGAATTTGGGAAGGTTTGTAAGTTGCCATGCTATGAACAACTAAGAAGTCTTCTTGAAGTTGTAATAGCCATATCTAGTGAACTAAATGAAATGAAGAAAAAATGGAAAAGAATAAGTTGCCTGCACAATAGTAAGTGATGAATGGTTTGATTCAAGGCAAAGGCCCCTCCTAAATCATTTGGCAATATCTTCTCAAGATGTAATGTTTATAAAATCGATTGATACAAGCAATGAGAAAAAAACTTCTCTTTTCATTTCTAAATACATCGAATCAACTTTTTTTGGAGATATGTGAAGAGAATGTTGTTCAAGATATCACAGATAATGCAACTAATCGCAAAGGAGTATTTGATGTACCCATGGACAGATTTCCTCATATCTTTAAAATGCTACATGCAGCCCATGTGTTGGATCTTTTGCTTGAAGATCTATTAAAGTTGGAGTAAGTAGTATTGTGATGAAGGAAAGCAATTTTTTAAGTTTATCCTTAATCACCACTTAACATTGAACTTATATTGTTCCTTTGCCAAACATGAGCTTCTTTCCTTTGTTGAAACAATATTTGCCACCAACTCTTGTCTTTGCGAAGGAGGTAGAGGAGTGGACAACATTGAGAAAAGTGGTGGTTATTGATGAATGGGTCGAGTCAAAGCTTTCCAAGGAAAACCATTCCAAAGAAATTGAAAGAATTATCTTAGGGGACACATTTTGGGAAGGGGTCAAGAATATCATAAATGTATTTGAGCCACTTCGAATTTTGAGAATAGTTGATGGCAATCAACTTTGGCATGGGTTTTGTCTATAAGGGCATTGCCGAGCAAAGAGGAAATCCAAAAGTCACTAGCAGATGAAAGAAGTCAAGTGTATTTGGGAAAAATCGTGGACAAATGATAGTTCACGCTACATTGTCCTTTACATGTAACAACCTACTATTTAGATCCTAAATTAGTAGAGGTCAATCATGATGCGATAAGGAAATAATGAGAGGCATACTTGCAACAATTGTGCAGGCTGGTTCCTAATTAAGATGCGAAGGGAAAAGCAAGAGAGCAACTTATTATTTTCAAGAACCAACATAAAATGTACGAGTACAAGGAAGCAAAGGCAAGCAAGATGAAGTGGGAACCATCTAAATGGTGACAGACTTATGGGTCTTCTACTCTAAAGTTGCAAAACCTTGATGTTTGAATCTTCAAATCAATGTTGCGATGCTTTTGCATGTGAAAGAAAATGGAGTACACATGATTTAATTCACACAAACAAGAGGAATTGATTAGGGACTCAAAACTCACGATCCGGTGTTTGTGCATAGCATTTACGATTAATTACTCGCTCTCTTGCAAATGAAGATAACAATTCTTGCCTTGGAGAAGCATGTTTTGGAGATGATGAAAACAAAGTTGATGATGAGTCCACCAAAGTGTAGGATAAAATGAAGATACTTTTGATATACAAGCAAGGTTTGATGTTGCAAATATTTAAAATTTCATCCCCATTTGTAGTTATTGCTCTAAACTTTGAAGTTTGAACAATGGATAATTCTCATCGCTATCTTTTATATCAGTATGTAAAATGTTTGAATCTTAACGCTAATGGACTTTACCATGCATTTATGTATTTTAGTATACTCGTATGCTTATTTTTATGAGTAACTGGTTTTTTTAATTGTTTGATAAATGCTTTTTGACCGAGCTATGAACCGGGTTCCTTTGGGAGGTTTTGAATCTAGGTGGGTCTGAACACATCTAGCCCATTTTACCAACTCACCTACTCCTAATTGATGAGTAATTGATTTTTACAAATATGAATGATTATTAATTTTTGCATTTTTAGATTAGCGAAAATTTGAACCAAACCGAACCAAACCTTTTGCGAAATCCCAAACTTTCAAACTCTTTTTCCCCTACTAACTTTTCAAACATGGTAACTATGACTATTAGCATGAATGTTAGGTATGTTCCTAGCTTCCGTAATAATCTCTTATTTATTTGTTAGTAAACAAAGAATCCCACTATTGCTATAAAGTTTTCTGGGGAAAAGTGTCGTGTTGGATGTGAAAATATGAATATTAGTAATGAATGTTAGGTATGTTCCTAGCTTCCGTAATAATCTCTTATTTATTTGTTAGTTAACAAAGAATTCCACTATTGCTTTATAAATTTTCTAGGGAAAAGTATCTTGTGTTGTATGTAAAAACGAGGGATGGGTGAATGCCCTAGGCATCGAGCATTGTGGGCAGTATAAGCTACTTGACTTTGCTACTATCGACTTAAAAGCACGTGTGGAGGGAGACTCCACCATACAAGATGTGCTAGAGGATGCCATTCCTCATAGGCTTGTTGACCACTGCTCCACCATCTTACATGGACTAGTTGTGCGGGAATACCCATTAATGTGCATGAGATTGAAATACTTAATGTGTGGTGGATGAAATGCCCAAATTACAAGATGCGCAAGAGATGTAAGGTGAGATGGCAAGAAAATCCACTCAAAGAATTGTGGAGGGTGACTCCACTATCCAGTTGTGCAAGAGGTGCATGGTGAGAGTGTAGGAAGATCCACTCATGGTGAGATGACAAGAACAATCACTCAATCAATGGAACTTTCTTGGAAGTTTGATGAATGTGATCAATTTGCTAATCTTGTTGTGAAAGACTTTTCTTAACAAGAGGGAATAAATGAGAAACCAGAGGGAATAGATGAGTTATTTTTTACTGCTATTGCGGAGATGTGTTTCTCCTATTGTGGAGTTGGTTGTTACTCCTACTGCAAAGATGGTCACTCAATTGCTTCTCTTCATAACAACTCAATTTGGTTGGAGGGTATCTCAAAGTGCTTTTTGAACGAAGAGTTGGACAAGGAGATTTGCATGGTGTTGCTTGAAGATTTTCAAGTGCATGACCGTGATCATCTAGTTGCAGATTTATTGAGTATCGACATGGAGTCAAGGAGGCTCAAAAGCCTAGTACACTCTATTCAATCAACATCTCCAAGAATTTGATTTCAAAACTCTAGAGATTGGGCTGAACTTCTCACTCAACCAACACTTGGTGGACAACCTGCTATATCTTATGTCCACATGACCGGATCGTTGTTTTGTTGTTAGCTGTCTTTTTAAATCTTTGTCTAAACCGAAGCTCCTACATTGGACAACAAAACATCCGAGGACTGCAGTCTTTAGAGTGATATTTAAGGAGCAACATGAAGAGTTCATGACTAAATTTCTTGATTTTATTGTATTTGTTAAATTTTTGGACAAAGATGTTTGTCTTGGTTTAGTCATTAGGGGGGTCTTAATATATATTAGGCATATTAGTTAATATTTAGCAGAGAATTAGTTATCTAATAACTAACGTGTTCAGTTATAACCTCCTTAACTATATTGTAACTAATTCTAGCATAATAAAATAATGAACACAAAAACTCTAAAGCGTGCATTCTGATTTCCGTTCATTCCTTCCGTGTTATAACAAATCACCTTTCCAAATATGCCCATTTTTGTGCATTGGGCTATCCCTACACCTCTTCCACCATTGCCCAAACCTTCCTTGACTAAATTTTCTGCGTCGATAGCATTCTAGCTTCTATATTGTGTCTGATAATGACTCAATTTTTACTAGCCATTTTTGGAATGAATTATTTAGACGAATGGGGAGACAATTAAATATGAGCTTTGGATATCACTCGCAAACATATGATCAAATGAAATAGTCAACAAATGCTTGGAAACATATCTCCGATGTTTCGCTCTGATCAACAACATCATTGGGTTAAGTGGTTATGAACATCACCACATATCACATGGCCACCAGAATGTCTTCATATGAATCAGTGTATGTCTAGAAGCCACCGTCTCTTCTACCTTACCTTTTAGGAGGTTCTTCGTTAAAGGTAGTTGACACCACCCTTAGTGCACATGAGAATGTTCTTCGAGTTCTCTGGGAAAATCTTAACAGATTGGTCTGGTCTCCCACAAGTTGGAACTACCACCTTCTCGGGTCATCCAGTTTTTCATCTCTCGTGTTTGAAGAATGTCCTTGGCCAACATGTGACTACTTAGGCGCTTCTGGAGATTCATGTCAAAGGATCCCTCATTTTCCAGCCTGAAGCTATACTCAGTAAGTGCTCATGCTAGCTGCGCAATCGTTACAACACAGAGATTTCCGTCTAGTGGCGAGGAATGCAACCGGAATATGCAACTTGGCTACTCCTCCAAATTCAGGAGCAGTTTTCTAATCTTCAGCTTTGAGGGCAAAGATTTTTGAGGGGGAGGGCTTGTTAGGACCTATGTTACCGCATTCGCCGAACTGAAAGCATTAAATTCAAAATTCGTCAAATCTCAAATCAGGGCAAAAAAATCGTTGAAATTCGCCAATACATTCGTACATAACAAATAGCAAATTTAAAACCTGTACAGAAATCAGCGTATATAATAAAAAATTCACTGTTCAGAAATCTATTAAAACCTGTGCGGAAATCATTTTTGAGGTCACGCATAGATCTGCAGCATTTGTGAAGCAATTAATATAACGATTTCCTTTCAATTTGCTTGCTGCCGTTGACTGTTTCAGCTCGAAAGCCCTGCTTGCTGGCGTCGGAGTTGGTCGCAGGCCTGTTTCCCGTGGAGGGTTTCATTACCGAAAAAAATGTGCCGAGTGTATAGTTGCACTTGCAATTATATTAATATTATACTATTTAGGTTTACTTTACGTTTATTTAGGTTTTAGATTTTTAAAATTGTAACATTAAAAATTATTAGCATTAAATAAACCTTAAATATGAATATTTTGGAATTATGCTTTTGTATTTTAATTTTTAGGTGTTTAAATTTTTTATCATTTTAAAATTGTTTATATTTGATGAATGTTTATAAAAAGATTATATATAAATATGAATTTTTTTTTTTGGATATTTAAACGCTTTTACCAGAGCTTAGAACACGGGGATTGACGGATCCCACCTAGTTACAAACACAAAAGATTTATCGAGACCAAACCACATAGCAAAACAAACCTCGAAGAACCACCAAGAAACGAGACCAACTAGACCAAAACAGCCACTAAAAACCAAAATATAAATATGAATATTGTCTAGGCTAGTAACCCATATTTTATTAACTATATATACTTTTAATTATATAGGTTTAAATATTAAATTATGAAAGTATATTTTTAATTATTTTTTTATCATATTTAATTTAAACAATATATTCCTTTCAGTCGAATTTAATCACGAATTTTATCGCTGATTTTTTAGCAACGATTTTTTCACGAATTTAGTCATCGGCGAATGTGAACACGAATTCAAATGCAGCAACTTAGGTTAGGACTGCTTTGTCCTAACTTAGTTCTTTATAATCTTTGTTATTAATAAAAGCTATGGATGCATATGCTTTGTAAGTCATCCCTTGAGCTATTTGGAATAATCCCATGTGCATGGGAAGTAGTAGTTGGCTAGAGTAGAATTAGTATAAATGTGGTGCATAGGCTAGTGTAAAGGCATCCACGAATTATATTGTATTGAGCTTGCTCAAAGGAGGTTGCTCGCTTGAAGAGGGCAACGATGTTGTAATTCCAGTCTGATCTCTTAATGCAACATATCTCCCTTCTATTTCATTTTCGCAACATATTTCTCTATATTTTGGTATTGGCTTAATCTGTTTGCAGGAAGGTATATCACAAGCATTGTCATGCACAGAACTATAAGTGACACCAAGTTTATTCGAAATATTCGAAAGGAAGAAGAATGGGTAGTGAGAGCTGCGGGAGCCATTTAGTATGTAATGATAAATAGAGAATTAACAACATCCAGAGTTGCAGGATGCATTTGGAAACTGAGAATTATGGTAGAAGAGGCACATCACTACTTCCATTTCGACCAGGCTGACAGCTTTACAAGCTAAATCTATAATTTTTTTTTAAAATAAAAAATTATTAAAAGGGCAAAAACGGCAGCTAACACTAGAAGTTTCAAATAAGCAATTTAAAAAAATCATTGATGCTGGGAAACAGAGTCATGACTGCCTGGAAAATCTCCATAATAATCATATAAAGTCAGCTGAAGTTTAAGTCAAAAAATTCAGGAGTTGCAGTAGCAAAACCGGATCACCAGTGTTCAAGCATTTAATTTTGCCCCACAAATTTCAAAAACAAAGCCAAATGCAGGTGATATTTCTTTCATGCCTTATATGCAAGGAATACAGGAATGGACAGAACAGATATCTCAGTGCAATACTTGGGGGTATCCACTTAACAAATGCAGACAGCTACAATAATAATGGATTTAACATCCATGAATGGCCCTACTTCTGCAGCAGAACAAAAGCCTCCTGTAGAATAACAACATCCTACTCCTGAAATTGGGTGCTTTTCATATGCCAGCCTGAAATCTGGTCATTTTCCTGTGGGCAGGTGGGTAGATGTAGAAAGGTTTGAGAGTGGGTTTAGACTGTAAAACTTCATTAGAGACTTAATATTATTTAAATAATTTATGAAGAGCTACCACCAAGGGGTTTCATGCTTGGCTGCACTTGGTGGTATCTTTTGGGATTTGTATAAACATGCATCTACTCTTTCATTTTGAATCACAGCTTTTCATAATATAATATATACCATTTATCTTTAGCTATAAGTGGTTAGATACTCTCTTTCTACTCTTGTATTGTTTGGAAAACTTACACCTGAAGTGGGCAAACATGCCTTTTAATAAATAAAAAAATTGTCAAACTTTTCATTTAAGCTGAAATATCTCTAAGTTGAGACATGTGATGCAGCAGGAGATTGTCTTCATTGTACATCTTTGTTTCATTTCAATCGCAGGGGCTCGATCTAATTGTTTAGATCTTATTCTGCAAGATTCACAGTCTACACACAGTTTTGGTTACACAATTCAGTTTATCTCATCATGATATGGATTCTACATACTTGGATGAGGTTGAGGGAAGTAAAGTAAATCATGCATACAGATTGATCTTTACCAATGGATAGTATTCTTTGTTCATGATGATGCCTCTAAACAATGGAGGACTGAGTGTTCTTGAACACAGACAAGCAAATGGATAGATGAAGTGATCTTTCTCTTTGCCATGGTTCACAGATAACTTCTGCCTTCATATTAGTATTTTACTCCAAAGATACCTGGATTCAATAAGAGAGTGACATCAAATTCCTGGATTTGCAAGGGAAAGTTTTTCAGCAGAAGAAATTAATCTTTGGTGCTGTTTTTAGCGTTTTACCTTGTGAATCTCTGGTTCACAAAGCTTGGCCTTGATTTCATGTAGCAATGTCTTAATACAATCTTATAGTGTATTGAGGGAAAAAAATAGTATGGATCTTATGCCATGATGATTTCATTGAAGCATCAATACAGCTGAGAACGTGTGAAAATGATTTTTTTGTTAACTTATGATTAGGTAGTATATACAAGGCATATTTATAGGCACTAATTTGACATTCATTTCCTGCAGAGGAATACAAAACACGATTCCAGTTTCACATCCCTCTAAACATTTTTGACTCTTGACATTCATACACATGCATTTTGATTTTATGTACACATAATGGTTACTGAAAAATTAAACTGGCCCTTTTTTGGGCCTTGATTTGGGTCCTTTTGGACTAGACACTTAACTGATTTCATCGTCTTTAAGATTATTTCATAAATTATGGCAGTGAATATTTTGAAGTGAAACATAATGATAAATTAGTGTTCTCCTTGATATTCTCTAGGCCTGGACAATGGAGTGACATATTTCAAAATTTGCAAATATTTGAAATGCACTCAGCCTCAAAATCAGCCAGTGAACTGCTTCCACAACTGATTGGCAGTATCCGAAGAGGTTTAAGTCGAGAATACCAACCTAGTCAACATCAGGCAATCAAAGTACTCATTGATGCAGGATCTCGTACATCAGTATTTGAACACAATTTTGGTGTGGGAAGGGCTGCCTCATGGCTTCCTCTTGATTTGTTTATGGAAGATGCTATGGAAGGAAAATATCTTCCAGCTCCATCTTCTGCGGAGATGCTGGCTGGTATGTATGTGTTTGTAAATAGATTAGTTTTCATCCTTAGATGTGTGTTGTGTTTATGGAAGACAATCATTATGCTGATCTATGTTCGGCTGTGTTTTTATGAAGTTTGCATACAATTATTAGCTTCAAAATATTGATGCTCGTGTGTGCATGATTGGCAACTGTTATACAGAATTGATCAAATCATTACAAGCATTGAATGGTGCCTGTTGGCAAGAGACCTTTTTAGGTGTCTGGATTGCAGCTCTTCGGCTTGTTCAAAGGGTACATACATGTACTTTATAGTAGTCCCAACATCTTGCAACATAAATCAATTGAATGAAATACCTGAAAAATGCTCATCAGTTTTGATTACAACAATTGAATGAAATACCTGAAAAGCATTCATCAGTTTTGATTACAAGGAAGCCCTGTTTTTTGAAAATTCTCTTCTTTTCTTATTTTCACATCCCACAGTTAATTTTTGGTTGCTACTCAATGTTCAGGAACGAGATCCCCTGGAGGGTCCTGTGCCTCACCTTGATGCACGACTGTGCATGCTGTTGTCTATTACACCAGTAGCAGCTGCGATGATCATCGAGGAAGAAGAGAGAACTTTTCAATCGGCTGGAAATAGTGAAACTTTGAATGAGCATGATAAAGAGAGGAAAGGGTTGGGTATAAAGAGTGCAGCCCTTGTATCAAGTCTCGAGATTTTGGGACAGTTTGATGGTCTTTTAGCACCTCCTCAATCTGTAGTTTCCGCTGCCAATCAGGCTTTTGCCAAAGCGGCAGGCTTTGTTTCTAGCCTTAATGGTGGTATTGCAAGCTTTGATGTCTTGAGCAGCAATGATAATTCCATTAAAACAGGTGACCTTATACAAAAAATATTTCATGTTTTGAACTATTAATGTGTTTACTTATGTATTGTCCACATCTCATTTCTGCTTTAGTTTGTATTGTTGACATTAAAATCCAATTATATGTGTTTTGTTACAAATTCTTATTTCCTCCCTCCACGTGTTGATTCTTATGTCTCAACTCTAACTTATAGTATGTGCTTGTTTGATGTAGGCTAAAGGAACAACCATCCAAATTTGATCTCAAAGTTTTCTCCTTTGCAGGTGGAAGCATGTGGCATTTGATTGTTGAAGCTTGCATTGCCCGAAGGTTAATTGATTCCTCAGCATATTTTTGGCCAGGCTATGTGGGAGAGCTGCTGAATCCGTTGTGTTACTCAGTACCAGTTCAAGGATCTCCTTGGTCTGCTTTCATGGAAGGCAACGCATTGTCTGGTTCACTAACAAATGCTCTTATTGCAACTCCTGCTTCAAGGTATTTTTGAGTGGTTTACTATTAACTATTTTTGCTAGGAATGAAATCTGAGTCTAAATCAACAATTAATTCTTTTGTGCCTCTCAAATGATCTAGGTTTTTTTGCTTGAATTTTGGGTTTTTAATGTTTTGACTCACCAATTGCTGAAATAAAATTTCACTAAACTCTTCAGTGCTCTGTTGGAAGCTTAGCAGATCTGGAGAAAGTATATCAAATCGCAATCAATGGATCAGAGGAAGAAAGGTCTGCTGCAGCTAGTATTTTGTGTGGTGCATCTCTTGTTCAAGGATGGAATGTCCAGGTGACATATAAGTTAGAAATCCTGTAGTTTGATAGTGCAATTGGATATTCTAAAATGATCAACATTCTATTTGGCCATTCATTTTAACATTCAATTCGGTCATTCATTTTAAATTTTTAACATTCACGAATGTGAAGATTAGATATATTTGAAGGTTGTTCAGAAACTATATATCTATATTAATATCAATTCAATCAAAGTTTGCTGTCTGGTAGGTTTCTGGTATCTTTTTTATTTGTTGGAAATTTTATACAAGTTTTTAAAGAACCGTGCCTAGAAATTTTTCTCCTTGTTTAACAGTTTTGTTGTCAAGTTTCTTAGTATTCATATTGTCATAGGAGCATGCAGTTCGCTTGGTTGTAAAGCTACTTTCACCTCCGCCTCCACAAGATTATCAGGGATCTGGGAGTCATCTGATAGCTTATGCACCGCTTCTATATACTGTACTTATTGGAGTAACCTCTGTTGATGCTGTTCATATTCTGTCTTTGTATGGCATGGTATGTTTGATTTTACTTGAATTATTTCCACATTCTGTTGTATCAATTCCTGTTTTGCATGTCTAATCAGATTTGTCTCCTTATAGTTAGTCACTGACGAGATGGTACAATTTCTCGTAATATTTGCTGATAGTTTTATCAAAAACTACTTGGCAGCTTCCTGAAATGGCAGCTGCATTGATGCCTATTTGTGAGGTTTTTGGATCTATCTTGCCAGCGGTGCCCCAGCCATCAAGTCCTGGAGAGGAGATTTCAGTTTACATGGTCTTTTCTTGTGCTTTTCTTTTGCTTCTAAGATTGTGGAAATTTTACCGACCTCCTCATGAGCATTGCGTTTTAGGAAGGGGAGCTCCTGTTGGGTCAGAACTCACTCTTGAATACCTTTTATTGCTGCGTAACAATCATCTGGCTTCATCTTTGAACACAACTTCAGACAAAAACAGCAAGGAGAATGAACAGTATCTAGTTCAAAGGTCGTCTGTTTTAGGTTCCAGTTTATCTCAAACAACGATTCCAGTCAAGGGCCAAACACTTGCCGCACCTTCATCATTTGCCCAACCAGTAGTCGTTGACTCATTTCCAAAGTTCAAAGCATGGTACTGTCAGCATAAAGCTTGTATAGCTTCAACTCTTTCTGGGCTTGTTCGTGGTAATCCTGTGCATCAAATTGCTGACAGACTCTTGAATATGATGTATCGGAAGATGAGCAAGGGAGGGACACTGCCTACTACCACTGGGGCCTCTGCCAGTAGCAGTCTAAGCAGCTCATCAGGAAGCATAGGAGAGGATGCATCTGTAAGACCTTTGTTACCTGCATGGGAGGTCCTGGGAGCTGTTCCATTTGTGGTGGATGCTGTCTTGACTGCTTGTGCACATGGAAGACTTTCTCCGCGAGACCTTACAACAGGTTGGCTCTTAATCTCTCTAGTCCCATTTACAGGATTAAGGGAGTCAAATTATTGTAGTTTGTAATTCTCATTTTATCAATTTTTGATCTTATTCGACAAGTTTTCACCTTTAAGCGAGTAGATATGTTAATTCAGAATGGAGATTTCTTGTTGCCCATTTTAGCAGATCAACTCTGTTCTGTTGATTTTTTGTTTTTCCTCTTTTTGGTTTTGCAAGTGTTTTCTTTTCTAGGCACCATTTTATCCCTTTCTGGGGAACACAAGAGATTAATTTTTAGCGAAATTGGGTGGGAAAAAGTATGGATTGCTTTGGAGAACCGTAGCATGTGCATTTTCTTGGGATGGAGGTCACATATGCTCCTATGAGAAGGAAATGATGGAAGGTCTCTATACATGTTCACAAATGTTAGTAGATAAGGAGGTCCAATGTTCCTTTGGGGTGACATAGTTTACTGAAGCCGTTTTATTGTTGAGAAACAATGTGCTTTTGCAAATTGATGTCCGTAAATGCACTTAAGTGACTAAATCTTGTTGAAATATTTTACATGTCAAAGTTCTAGTTGTTTTGTCTCGAGCTTTCAAATGGTCCTTACAATGAGGTTATATATATGTGTTCTCATGGTCTAGATTGAATGAGCAAAAACTTGTGCAGCCCCTTCATCCAATTAGATGGCTTAGATATGCTGTAGATATACAACCTGGGTGAGAAGCGAGAAGGTGGAAAGAAAAAAAGAGAGGGTAGCCATGCACTTCCTCAACCAGCATAAGAACCCATAGGTCATTACATTTTGAGGAATAACCAGAAAGGAAAATCTCCTGTGCTTCAAGCCCACGATCCCCATAATGAATTGCCAAATCTGATTTCATCGAGAGCTATCACCACTGCAGATGCCAAACAGCAAAATAGAATGCTTTACTAAAAATACTTCTTCCAAAAAAGCGACCAAGGCCAAGTTAATAAAACAGCCAAAACCAACTGATGAAGAATGCCAACTGCTAAGCCATATAAACACTGCCAAAATCAACGCCACACAGGCATAGAGCTCCCCAAAACTCTTGTAATCACAGTAAACCAAAAACCTAGGGAGGTTACATCTTGAAGACAGGGGAAGAAATAGCTATCGTCCTCACCAAACCAAACCCAACTTGAGAATCAGAACAACCAGCAACAGAAGAACCAAAGAAATCTTTTGATGTTTGATCCCACCTACACTCTTCTGTGGAGCACACCAAACTCACTAATCAAAATTTTTATGTTGAGGTGTAATATCCCTTTCAAGGGATTAGGCCAACAATCAAGGAATTAGCTTCAAACACCAAATAACCAAATCTGATTTCTATAAGCAGCAGACTGAAATTAAAACCAGCGAACTGATTTCTCCAAACAGCAGTATTAAAATGTATGCAAAACACAAAATTCACTCCAATAACCTTGCCACAATTTAGATATGTATTTTAGGCATCCAATAGAACAATAATCAATGAAAAATCTGAGTCAACACACAGCTGGAAATTAATAAATAACCAATGAAGAGCAGCCACAACTAAATTATGAAATATGGGTCTAGAAACCCTCAAAATTCATGAGAATGTAGATTCCGGCCTTATTAAATATGGCAAATCAGATTATGAACTGAAAAATCAACTTTATGCCCTCTAAACCATCAAACCCTACACCAAGGTAGGTCGCTCCACCTATAGAAAACAAATAAAAATCTGAAAATGAATGTTTCTCCTCAAATCTTCAAAACCATGCAATGATGAAGGGTTTTCGTCCTTCAACAAAACCACTAGAAGGGTTTTCATCCTTCTAGGAAGCCACACAAGAGGGTTTTTGTCCTCAAGTGGAAGAACATGGAACAACAAGCTCTCAATGCCCAATATTAGAAAAATGTGCCAAAACTAGCTCCCAAATGAAGTCCCAAGACTTGTTTTATAACCTTTCTTTGACGTCAAAACTTGGAAAGATAAGGCCGACCCATAAGAGATGTTCTATTCTTTCATTAAGCTTCTTTTATTTGTCTTTAACCCAGCCGACCTGCATTAAGAGGGAAAACACTAAAAGAAAACATAAAAATTAGAAAAACGAAAGCAAATGGAAGCTCAATGTTCTTCTCCAACTCTTCTACTTCCTGCCATGGAGAAGGAATGGCAAGAAGTCCAAATAATGACCCTCAAGTGGGAAAAAGGGACATTACAGTCCTCCCTTCCCAAAATTGCTTGTCCCCAAGCAATTGCAATTGTGGATGTTCTAATATTGCTGCACTTTCCCATGTAGCATCCTCAAGGGGTAAATCCTTCCAACGAACCAAATACTCCTTGATACTTCTATTCCTTAATTTTCTTTCATGCACTTCTAGGATGCCTTTTGGAATTAGAACCAATTTACCCTCTTCATCCAAGGGTGGCAACTCATGTGAAGGAGTAAGATGTTGCCCAAGTGCCTTCTTGAGGCATGAGACATGAAAAACATTATGTATTTTACTATTTTCCGGAAGCTCAAGTTCATATGCAACCTTACCCACCTTTCTTGTTACCTTGTAGGGGCCATAAAAACGAGGTTTCAATTTTTCCACACCCTTTTGTTTGATGGAAGATTGCCTATAGGGCTGCAATCTCAAGAATACCATGTCTCCCACTTCAAATGTCCTTTCCTTCCTATGCTGATCTGCATATAGCTTCATTGATTTTGGGCATGAAGAAGGTTCTCCTTAAGCTCTTTCAAGATGTCTTGACTTTGCTGAATTAAATCTTGAGCCTTAGGTACTCTACTATCTGTCATAACCAAATCAACAAAAGAGGAAGCATCATACCCATACAAAGCCTTAAAAGGAGACATACCAATGGATATTTGGAAAGTGGTGTTGTAACAAAACTCAGCCATGTACAACCACTTTATCCAAGCTGATTGTTGTCCATCAATGTAGTTCCGTAGGTATCCTTCCACCCATTTATTCACTATTTCAGTTTGCCCATCTGTTTGGGGATGGTAACTAGTGCTAGGAGCAAGTTGAGTACCCACCAATTGAAATAATTCTTTACAAAACATGCTCAAGAACTGGCTGTCCCTATCACTTATTATTTCCTTGGGCAGCCCATGAAGTCTGAATATTTTTTGAAAAACACATCAGCCACTAAAGGAGCATTGAATTTAGTCGGAAGGGGATAAAAATGAGCATACTTTGTTAGTCTATCAACCACAACATATAAACAATTCTTTCCTTGGACCATGGGTAGCCCCGTAATGAAGTCCATAGAGATGCTTTCCCATTTTTGAGTGGGAATGGGGAGAGGTTGTAGAAGACCAGCTGGAAATGAGTGCTCTGCCTTGTTTTGTTGACATGTAAGGCACTCCCGGATGTATTGGAGCACTTCCCCTTTAAGACCCTTCCAATAGAATCTTTCCCTCACATGCTTATAGGTCTTAAAATATCCCGATGACCAGTTGATGGGTCATCATGAACAACCCTCAAAATTTTACTCTTTACCTTAGATTCAGGCACCAAATAGACTCGGTTCTTGTAAAGGATAAGCCCATCCACCACCTTGTACCTTTCATCACTTATTTCTCCTTCAAAAACATCATTAGCAAACTTGTTTTTACATACTGAAATTAAGAAGCCCATACACCACCTTGTACCTTTCATCACTTATTTCTCCTTCAAAAACATCATTAGCAAACTTGTTTTTTACATACTGAAATTAATGATTTCCAATCCGCTGTAATTTTAGATAAAGAACAGAAATGTGACTCCCATGAAATGGTATCTTCCACCAAATAATTAATTTGGGGTGTTTCCGGAAGCATACCTTGCAAGGTGACATTTTTCCTTTGTCCATGAAGCTTATCTCCATGCTTTGATAGTTGAGAGTGAGCTCTCCCAACAAACACAACCATTGAACTCCTAGCCATGTTAATCACATAAAAATCACCACATATTGTTGGAAATATTGTCATTGATGTCAAAGGCTTAATCATTGATGTATTTGGTTAACGGAATCGTGTAACGGAAGCTGACGGAACTATTGACGGATGTTGATGGAAATGGTAGAAAGTAACGGAAATAACCAGCAGTATAGAAGGGCAGAAAACAAAAGTTTAAATACATGAAAAGAAGCGTTTTTGCATAAGGATTATCATGGTATAAGCGAGATATACACAGTTGTACATAGGAGAGAGATATCAGCATTTTAAGGTGTTCATATGCCATGTTTTATGGTGAAAAAGAAGATTTAAATGACAGAATTAAATCTCCATGTTTTAGTATGATAAGGGGTGATTAAAGGAGCAATAAATATGTCCATAGGATGGTTTAAAATACAAATAAAAATGTTGTTTTTATTTTGGATGACCCCCTTTGGAAAATAGTGCCACTTTATAGTTATGGCCGACATATGTATTTGCATTATTACAATAAAAGATGGTTAATTAAATTAAATGAAAGGGAGTGTCGGTTGGGAGAAAAGATGCCTTTTCGAAAGGGTGCGAAAGACTATATAAGGAAGATGTTTGAGGGAGAAAGGGTATGAAATTTAAAATGAAAAATAAGAAGTAAAGGAGCAGATCTGAAAAACCTTTTAAATGAAGAGTTGCAACGATTTATATATGTGAAGGGATTGAAATAAATAAGAAGAATATTCTGAGCGGCAATTTTGTCAGCTGATCTAAGTTAGTAAAAGAAGTGTTCTATCACCTGTTGAAGCAACAACAACATAAAAGATAGAAAAGAGTCTGTTTTTCATAAGGAAGGTTGGTGCCCTCATATTCCAAGAGATCGGTGTCTCTTGTTGAGTTGGTGCTTAGCAAAAAAAAAAAGGGGTTGGTGCTCTTGTAGGTTGGTGCCTACAAAATTGTAATTTGGGGATTGGTGTCTCCACGAAAGTTGGTGCCTACAAAAATTTGAGAAATATAGTAAGAAAGATTTTCTCTGTGGTTTTCTCCCGAAAGGGTTTCACGTAAATCTGTGTCTATTTGCATTGTGTTGATTTGCTTTGCGTTCTTTGATTGCTTTGATATATTCACTGTGAAACTGATTAATTGTGATTACGGATATGAGATTAAGTGTTAAATTTAAAAGAATATCATAATATTGATTGACCCCCTCTTAGTATTATTTTGTGCTTAACACATACCTCATATGGTTCCACAACATGGAGTTGAGAACACTTCTTGTTGCATAGAGTGGCCATCTGCTATCCTCACAATGAATCCTTTGAAGTCTTCAACTTTCAATTTCAGGTTGGCCACCAAGCATGCATCTATGAAGTTGTGAGTGGCTCCCCCATCAATCAAAATGGTGACCTTGTGCCCTTGTAGATTACCCTTAATGTGAAAAGAGTTGTAACTAGGTGCTCCCATCAAAGTAGCAAGAGTGCTATCCACTTCTTCCGGATCTTCTTTCAACATACTATCATGCCTAGCTTCATCAACATTGCTATCTTCATCTTCACAATAAGAAATTACTTCAATATAATGCACTTTACCTTTGCCCAAACAATGATGCCTAGGAGTCCATGGATCCTTGCATGAGAAGCACAAATTCTTCCTTCAAAGCTCATTTCTAGCCTCCTTTTCATTGCTGGTTTTTGGCAGATTTGTGTGAGTATTTGGTACCCTTTGGGGAGGTCTCTTTGACTGGTCCAAAGGGAAGCTTCTTGGCTGCTTGGTGGGCTGTCCTCCACTCGAGTTCACCTTAAGAAGACTGCTGCTCGCTGCTGATTTTGGGGCAGCACTTTCAAGATCTAGTGCCTTCTTAATTGCCTTTTGTAGAGACAATGGATCTAAGGCACAAATCAAACCCTTGAGGGATTCAATTAAACCTTCAACAAAGAGCACTATAAGCCTTCTTTCGGATACATCCGTTATCATGACGGAAAGCCTTTGAAACTCGGTTACATATTCTTCCATGGTGCCATGTTGTCTCAAGTGTGCAAGCTCACGGAAATGAACTTCCGGATCCACTCTATCCAAATGATCAATGAGTCTTTGGCAAAGCTCATCATAGACATGTATCCTGCTATGCCCTTGTGTCACAAGCCCATGGAACCACCATTCATGAGCAACTCCTTCAAGATGCAATGTGGTAAATTTGATAGCATCCTCCTCCACCGCAAGCTTCAAAGACAAGTATGTGTTCAACTTCTGAATCCAAGCCCTAGCGGTACCCTTGGCTGATCCGTCAAATGTAGAAAAAGTCATCTTACCCAACACATTCTGAACCTCTCTTTATGGCATGTGATGTCTAAGGCTCGGGCCTAGGTCTTCCTCTATTCACTCCTATGAATCTAGCGAGTGAAATAGCCTCACGAATCTCCCTTGGTAAGGCCATGTACTCATAACTTGCAACGATGTTCTGTCCATCCATGGGCCTCATTTCTTCCTCCGGAATAACCTCTTCCCTAGGAAGGAAAGTGGGCTTTGTAACCGATCCTCGGGTTGATCCCATTGGTTGCCGTGTATTGTTAGCCCTAGTCGAGCTACCATCACCACTTTGAACCCTAGGTTCAATGATCTTTTGGAGGGATAGGGCTAGAAAATCCATTGTTTGCAAGTCTCTCTTGGCCGACAATTAATTTATCAACTTTAGCTTCTTGAGAGTCATGATCAACCATGCTACCTTCCTCCCTTGGCTGGTCCTCCTTTCTTCGTCTTTGGTAATAGATGAAACCCTTGTTGCCTTCTTCCATTAAACCCTTGGCCTTTGAATATCCGAGCTTTGATACCACTGTAATATCCCTTTCAAGGGATTATGCCAACAATCAAGGATTTAGCTTCAAACACCAAATAACCAAATCTTATTTCTATAAGAAGTAGACTGAAATTAAAACCAGTGAACTAATTTCTCCAAACAATGGTATTAAAATTTATGCAAAACACAAAATTCACTCCAATAACCTTGCCACAATTTAGATATGTATTTTAGGCATCCAATAGAACAATAATGAATGAAAAATTTGAGTCAACACACAACTGGAAATTAATAAATAACCAACGAAGAGCAACCACAACTAAATTATGAAATATGGGTGTTGACTAGATTTTCGCATAGTTGAAAACCTAGGTAGTCATGAGATAAATCTCCCTCATTTACTGGTGAGGCTCCCATGTAAGATTTTGTCAGTTGTATTTCCTAATATCTATTTGTTGGTATTACTTTAACTATGTAGCTCATGAACCATAGCTAGACAGTTTTGCAACAAGTAAGTAGTTGTAAGCAATATGTGTAGGAAAGAGAAATAATTAAATGCGAGAAGAAAGGAAAGGAAATGTGCAACCTAACCAATAGTTGACAGAGTTGATCACATGCACATAGACGAAACAAATAGATCTTAAAACGTAGAATTTGAAGCAAGGGAAAGTTTCAGATCTAGATCTAAGACAACACAAAGTTTATGCATAGATCTAAAAAGAAATAAGAGACGAATGCACCGTTGACACAAAGTTCTCCGGAAATCTCTTCTCTATTCCTCTGCTTGCAGAAAGCTATCAGGGGTTTCAGCTCAAAGTCTGGAACACAAGAATGCTGATTACAAATTCCGATCCTTTAACCCGTAGGTTCTTCCTCTACTTATAGTGTGTAGAGGGGAAATTACAAATGGGAAACTGCAACTGAACTAGAACATGAAGAAGTAGTAAAGGGAACATTTGACAATCATCTTCCTAGAATTCCTCTCTTAGTGACATGCATCAGGAGTTTAAGCCAAAATTGTGCACATCTATCACCTATCTTAAAGAATCTTTCCAAATAACTTAAAGTAATGGTTTTTAAACCAATAACTTTAATCTTACATTTTCATCTGGGAACATAAAAAATAAGAGAAAGAAGAGAAGAAAGAAGATCTGCCAGCTATAACACTATACTTTCTTTTTGTTCTGATATTGAATATACTTGTCAAACATGTAATTCAACATCTTCCCATCTGTTTTAACAATAGCCTCTCTCTTGGTTCTAAACTGCAGCAACCCTCTGGACAAAGCAGTAGTATTAGTCTTTACCTTCTCTAAACCAGGCCCATATCCCTCAACATCTGCCTAAAGCTTTATGAGTCTGCCAATTGAATCCATCGTGAAAGGCATGGTGGCTTCAACTTCTTTCCGCACAACCAGAATAAATTCCTCATGGGAAGTAGGTAATTCATCTGGGATGCTCTCCGACACTTCTCCCATCTTACTTTCCAGCAACTGCATCCTTTTCAACATGAGCTTGAGGATCTCTACGTGGAAGGAAACTGAAATTTCTAACTGCTTCCCCTTTTCCATCAATCCACCAGGTACAATTTTCTCTGCAATTAGCACATCCTCTGGCAACGAGTGTATCTTAGCTAAAGTATCCAAATGACTTTCAACAACTATGTTCTCATCTTCTATTTGTGTCATCAGTTCCTTTAGCTGAGATACTGCCCTATGCATATTCTCCAATTCAGCTGGTATTCTTTTGAACTGCTCTGAAGCTTGGTGAATGATTTGCTCTTTCCACTGAGCAATAGCTTTGACTTGGTCCCTGCATCTTCCACCTCCTGCATCAGATGATTACTCACCTGCTCATGTGCTAGAATGGGCTGAGAGGAAGGTTTGACAACCTTAGCAATGATCTCACATAGTTGGGACACCTGCTTTTGAAGCTTGGCTCTCTCAGCCTTCTCTTTGTCAAGCTTAAGGAATAAAACATTCATTAGTGTCTGTGTATCCTGCTTTAATCCTTCTGTGGTAGTTTGACCTATTGGCACTTTAGTCTTTGCTATATCAACTGTTGTGAGCTCTCCCTTGTGCTTTCCTTCCGCTGGAACTAATAACTCGGCGAACTTCACGATTCTTCAATAATCAACCTAGAAGTTATTTTGGCAACTTTAGGTCTTCTATCTCTTCCGCCCAAACTCAGGAGCAGCTGAAAGTCGTGTTCCTCCAGGTTGATCTCCTCTCTGGCTTCTGGGATTGTCTGCAAAGCCAACCATGATGAAAAGTTGCTTCTCGGGGAATGAGAAGTCACTGAGTGCACCACCATCTCATGCTCTGATTCTGCTCTATCTGAATTTGCCACCGTGTTGTGACTGCCACCCTCTGAATTGTCCAAAGACAATGCTTTTTCAAACTCCGCCATCTGTGCTTTCAACTTCTCCGCATGGAGAGGTGAGGACCTGAGTGGTTGAGGAGAAAATACAAATGACACTTTGGATTCAACGGAGGAACAACAAGATCTCTTTGGGGTTTTGGGGCTGCCAAAGTGCTATGAGTTGATCTTGGAGAAGTTGGAACTAGCACGATAGTTGTAGATTTGGCCTTCTCCTACGTGTGAGACTTCTTGTGAACTTTAAGCTTCTCCGGCCTTCTGCTACTTTCACCTTCGTGCTTTCTTTTGTTGGAGTCTCCTGCGGTAAAGTTACCTATGATCTGATTCATCAAAGCTTCATCCAGGCAATACCCTTTGTCAACAACCAGTTTGAAGTTAACCAGAAGTGTTGAAGATCTTTCCTCAATTGTCTGACAACCACCAATGTTTTCTTGAAGAGTAGCTCTATCCCCTCCCATCTGATGATATGAGTCAAGTATCACATGCCCATCATTTGCGATATCTGTAAGTATTCATGCCAAACCATAATCAGATACTTGTTGTGCGATAACCTGTTGAAGTCTCTCTTTCTAACTTCATACTCGTTTCTACACTTTATCCAGAAGTCTTCTAATGAAGGTACATGTGAGTATTCCTGGGAGATTGTCTTCTTCGCTACCCCATATGGGTCAAAGTTCAGCCGTCTGGGAAGAATTCAGGCTCATACTCAGAAAACATTTCAGCTTCGACTCCTCTAGCTTTGTGGATGCTTTGGCAACTTGTAATAACCCACTGTGACTGGAAAGAAAGAAACCCGTAGACTTGTGCCACTTTGATTGTAAGTCATGCATCTCCACGAGTTGTCTGCACAACTCCATGATGACCCACTTGTCGCTTGGATACCTTGGCAACTTCACTGGTTCTCTCAAAAAAGCCGGTTACCCTGAGATAGGTGAAGTCTGCAAACTGGATGAAAATACAACCATCTTTGGGATACAACTTCCCAAGCTTCTTTGCTTACCCTATTGGTCTTCAGATCACTATTTAATTTGCAGATGAATTCATAGAAGAACCCATTGTTGACCGCCTTGTAATCTTTGTGGCATTCAGGAACTGTCAACTGTGGGAAGCACTCAAAAATATGATCTTTCTCGATGCGCCCCGTCTATCCGGCTTGAAAATATACCTGTGAGGCTTTGCATGCATAGACTAGGTATGAAGTTATTTTAAAGGCATCGTCCGCCTCACACTCCGGAGTTTATCACCGATGTTGTCACTAATGATCTCCGCCCAATTGATTATTGAATCAACTCTGTTGATCTCAATGGTCCTCACGAAAGCATACATCCATGAGCGGAAGTTGTGAGTATTGGCTTCTCCACTTAACCTGCAAAGCAATTTAGTAATATCATCCACCTCCTGCACCAAATTGGATCGCGGAAGAGTCCTCGGGAACTTTGATGGAGACCTGGGCTTCTTCATATATTTCTATTCATTATGCCCACGCAATCTGCTTTGTGTTTCTCCCATTTGTTGCCAGCATCCAACATGCTAATTGCAATCACCACTGTCGTGTCGGAATCTTCAAACAATAATTAATAAACTGTGCATCTAGCCTGATTATTGTCTTTCCCACAACATCCCGAATTGTTCTGGAAAGAGGATGATATGACCTTGCACACTCCATAACAAATTCGAACCAAAATTTTGGATTGAAATGCTTGATGCTTGAATAATTCCATTGCTTTTTATTGCCCGCATGAGAGATGTCTTTCCGGCCTTGGATCTGTCAATTATTTCGGAGATGGGTTTAGGGCCTATGTCCGTGTCATTGATATCAACAAATCTGGAAGCTATGCATGATTCTGCTGATCCTTCTCTTTCATCACGCTTCATCATGGCTGGAGCAATCTTTTTTGAGTTCTTTTTCTTTTAATCTGCTCGGAATTCTTTGTAACTAGATCAATTTGTGCAAATCTAGCAATTTCTTCAGATTCAGAAGATATATTCAATGTATCTGACATTGATTTGAACTCCTTTTCCCCTGTATGAACACTTGTAATGAATATTTGCAATTATTTTGGACAAAGATGGAATTCAGAGCATGAATACTTGATTTCTGTTACCAAAAATCTGCATATGAAGCCTGCTGCCCTAAAATTTGAGGCTTTGCTTGCATGCAAAACAAGCATAAATATTTTTAAATTCACCTAGGCACTTATAGTAACATGCAGATAATTATCATAGCATAAATCAAGCTATTCCAACCCTAGGCGCCAAACCTTGAAGCTTCTTGGCAATGAAAAACACCTTTTGATGCACAAAACCTCCTTTCCTTGGCGCCAAAACTGTCTGGGCTGCAATCCTTAGCAAAAAGAATTAATTGCTTCTTTATTATGGCAGCCCATGCTTATATAACCCTCAACATACTATTTTTAATAATTGCCCTTCCTATTCCTGGCAATTTAATTAATAAACAATCATGTTTATTCACCCAAATTGGGCGCCCAATTATGCATGCTGCTGGTTGCTTTTAAATAAATTTATTTTATTTATTTTTAGCATGCATACATGACCTATTTTCAGCTCACCCTCTTGCATTGACTTTCATCCCATTCTTGGTGCCAAAATTAGGCAGAGAAACTATTAATAAATATCATTAAAAGCATTATTTAATGCCTAGATGGGTCACACTTTTTGGCAAGGGTGAATGCTAAAAATAAGAAGTCAACTTTGATGGGAATTTCCACCCTGCACCGCAGCTCCAAAAATCCCTTCTTCCACTTAAGCTATTTGACTTCCATAATGAGAATTTTTACCCTGCAAGGCAGGTAAGAAATTCCTGCTTGCCTGCCACTGCCAAAATTCCCACTGGCAAATTAAAACATCTCCCAAAAAGTGCGACTTGTATTAAAATTAGCCTCCTTTGATAAAGTGCGACTTGCATGGGTGAATAAATCTCTTTGGTGGGAAAAGTTAGCTTGCTAGGCAGGCAAAAAATTCCCATCGGTGCTTTAAGTGATTTTTCTTTATTTTATAATGAGAATTTTTACCTTGCAAGGCAGGTAAGAAATTCTCGCATGCCTGCTACCTCTTATATTCCCATTGTCTTGATGGGAAAAAGTACCTATGAGGCGGGTAAGAAATTCCCGCTTACTGCTTTGTTGCCAAAATCCCATTGCAGCTTAAACCCATTCATTCCAAAAAGTGCGACTTGCCTAGGAGAGGCTTTTTGTGCATGACTTCATCTTTTTTGGTCAGAAGTTTGCATTCTGAGGCTGATTCCTTCTGGTGTTGAGGCCGTAGATGATCTCCAGATGCTTCAGGCAATTAAACTGACTATACAAAACAAAGAATGGACCCAGGGGAATTTCACAGACAAACTACAAAGAAAATCGGAGAAAAACACAAGAAATAAATAAAAGCGAAAAACGTTGCCAGAAGTTGCAAACAATGCTTTGAATTCATTTCCGGTGAAAATCCTATTGAGATGTGTGAATACTGGCATGCAAAACTTCAACAGGGTTCAACTGGAGCACAATTTACTTCGAACGGGGCTTTATTTATTTAATAAATAATTAAATCATGAGACAAAACTTGGCGGAGGGATAAAATGAGTTTCAACATCTGGGTATTTGTCGAAATTGGCTCATATGATTTATTGAGAATATGTTAACGTAATACAGACATCTTTTGGCAATAAAAACACGAAAAGAGCGAAATTTCTTCAAATGGGTAGTTCTAGATTTCGGGGTGAAATGCAGGGACACCAATGGGTCGAGAAACCCTCAAAATTCATGAGAATGTAGATTCCAACGTTATTAAATATGGCAAATCAGATTATGAATTGAAATATCAATTTTATGTCTTCTAAATCATCAAACCCTACACCAAGGTAGGTCGCTCCACCTATAAAAAGCAAATAAAAATTTGAAAATGAATGTTTCTCCTCAAATCTTCAAAACCATGCAATGATGAAGGGTTTTCGTCCTTCAACAAAACCACTAGAAGGGTTTTCATCCTTCTAGGAAGCCACACAAGAGGGTTTTCGTCCTCAAGTGGAAGAACATGGAGCAACAAGCTCTCAATGCCCAATATTAGAAAAATGCGCCAAAACTAGATCCCAAATGAGGTCCCAAGACTCCTTTTATAACCTTCCTTTGACGCCAAAACTTGGAAAGATAAGGCCAACCCATAAGAGATGTTCTATTCTTTCATCAAGCTTCTTTTATTTGTCTTTAACCCACCGACCTGCGGTAAGAGGAGAACACTAAAAAGAAAACATAAAAATTAGAAAAACAAAAGCAAATGGAAGCTCAATGTTCTTACTGCGATTGTTCTATTTTCTTTCCATGGAGAAAAAATGGCAAGAAGTCCATTAATGAACCTCAGTGGGAGATACTTGGAGCTCATCTTTAGTTGTGTGCCTGTGTGTCTTAATAGCTCCATCCGAAAATTCCTGGTGATAGTTTTTTCATGATCGAAGACGATTGGAGAAGGGATGCCATGAAGGCGGAAGATCTGATCCAAGAAAACTTGTGTGACTGTGGAGGTTGTATATGGATGGTTGAGGGCACAAAAATGACTATATTTGGAGAGGTGGTCTACCACGACTAGGATCACTATTTTTCCTCCAGATTTAGGGAGCCCCTCAATGAAATCCATAAAAATATCTAAGCAAATCCTGGTAGGAATTGGCAAAGGCTTGAGCAAACCAGGAATCAATGTTGTTTCAACTTTGTTGCTTTGGAAGTATCACATTCACTCACCATCTGTTTAATTTCTCCTTTCATTCCCTTCCAAAAGATGTTTCAATGTGCCTGCTCATATGTTTTGAGAAATCTTGAGTGTCCTATTGAGGGAGAAGTATGGATTTCATAGAATATGGCCTAGTGAAGGTCTGTCTTTATGGGAAGCACCGGATGGCCGTTATATCACGAGAGAAGCACCATCCCATTCCTTATGCGATCTTTGCGAGAGGGGTTAGTGGCCAATTGTTGAATGATGGGGTGTAAGAAGGGATCATTTGCCTGACCTTGTTGTCTGACTTCCAACCCGAGTTTGAAATGGGCATGGATATGGCGAAAGGGAAGCTGTTCCTCAAATGCACGTGAGAGAGCATCAACCACGACATTGTCTTTAACCTTCTTGTAAGTGATCTCATAATCATAGCCTATGAGTTTTCTGACCCATTTCTGTTGTGTTGGAGATGAGACCCATTGTTCTAGGAAATATTTCAAACTCGGTGATTGGTTTTGATGCAAAAATGATTCCCAATTAAGTACGGCCACCATTTTTGTACTGCATGCAAAATTGCCATCATCTCCTTTTCATATGTAGACAATGCCAAATTTTGGCTGGAAAGGGCTTTGTTGGTGAAGGCAATTGGACGACCCTCTTGGAGAAGAACATCACCTAAGCTGTTGCCACAAGCATCACTTTTGGTGGTGAAAGTTTGGTGAAGTCCGATATGGCCAAAATTGGTGTGCTACACAACCTTGTTTGAGTGCCACGAATGCCTGGTCAGTTGCCGCATCCCATGTGAATGCATCCTTCTTCAATAAGGAATCAAGGGAGTCATGATCTTTCCATAATCCCCATGAACTTGTGATAATATCCTGTAAAGTCTAGGAAACCACGAATGCTCTTGAGGGTTGTTGGTCGAGGCCAATGCTGCATGGCACTGATTTTTTCTAGATCCATGTGGACCCCATTCGCTGAAACAATGTGCCCTAGATATTCAACTTCTTCTTCTTGATGAAGGAACATTTAGACTGCTTGGCACATAATTGATTGTCTGCTAGAAGTTGTAATGCCTTACCAATATGCTGGAGTTCCTCGGCCCATTTGCGGTGTAGATCAAAATATCATCAAAGAAAACCAAAACAAATTGACAGAGAAAAGGCCGAAAGATTTTATTCATTAGTCCCTGAAATGTTGAAGGGGCATTTGTAAGTCCAAATGGCATGACCAAGAACTCATAGTGACCATCATGAGTGCGGAAGGTTGTCTTTGGAATGTCATCAACATGCACCTGGATTTGATGATGGTTTGAACGAAGATCCAATTTGGAATTTTTTTGCCCAATGGAGCTCATTGATGATTGGAGTTGGGAATTTATCTTTGATAGTGAGGTGGTTAAGGGCACAAAAGTCAATGCAGAGGTGCCACGACCCATCCTTTTTGTGGACAAGAAGCATTGGGGAGGAGTATTGGCCAGTGTTGGGATGAATAACTCTGGACTAGCTTCTCAATCTTAGTCTTTTGTAGATGGGGATAACGATATGGCCGAATGTTGGGTGGGGTGCTTCTTGGAAGGAGTGGAATGCTGATGATCTTCAGGGCGTGAAGGGGGGAATCCCATTCGTTCTATAAAAATGGTTGTATGTTTGTCGAGGAGGGCTTGTAAATCAGCAGGGTAGTTAGTAGCAGTGGGGGCTGGAGTTGGATGGAGTGAAGCTGAGTAATGATCCCATGCGAGCCTTTCTTCAAAAGCTTTTCCATGCGATGGGAACTGATGATGCTAATAAATCCTGGCAATAACCCTTTTAAGGTGTGCTTCCGGCCACTATAGGTGAACTACATCCAAAGCTTAGAGAAGTCCCATAGAATAGGTCCCAATGTGTAGAGCCATTGCGCACCTAAAACCACATCACATCCTCTTAAGGGTAGGGAAAACATATCTGAATGAAGAGTGCAATTGCCTATCGCGATACACACCTTTTGACACTTCCCTTTACATGGGAATGTTCTCCCATTAGCAATCACGACTTCATGTAATGTCTAATTTTTCAAATTAATGCCAAATGTAGACTTCTTGCCACTCTCTTCCCGTGGTCAAGAAGAATAAGTGAACAAGGGAAGTAATTGAGCTTCGTTTCAATTTTATTTTATTATTTTTAATGTTTTTATTTGGTGTTTTACTCCCTAAGGCAAGTCGGCTAGGGTTATAAGACTCCCAATAAGAAAATAGAAGATAAAGTGAAGCTTAAAGAGGTCGGTTCTCACCCAAGGGCTCTTGGTGCCAAGGGATATAAAAGGAGGTCACTTGGCCTCATTTGCACATCATCTTTTGGCGCATATACACTTACTATTTTGGTTTTTGGGCTGATTACTCAATACCTTTCCACTTGAGGACAAAAACCCTCTTGTGTGGCATCCAAGGAGGACGAAACCCTTCCTTGTGGCATAGTGGAGAACGAAAACTCTCCATATTGGCAAATTGAAGGCATTTATTGAAGACTCTTGCTGATTTGGATCTAGGGCATCAAGAAGAAGACCTACAAGAGCTTTGACATATTTTTGGAGCCCCTCTCCTAGGGAGTGACTAGGGTTTGAGTGTGATTTGGTGCCTTCTAGGGCACATAACTCATTTATTCTTTGATATTCTGATTTATCATATTTTATAAGGCTGGAATCTATAATTTGGTTATTTTTGGAGGAGTTTATCTATCGTTTTCAGCCCTTGTTTGTGGCTGCCTTGTTGCTGTCATAAATTTAATTACAGTTGGGTATCATCTCTTGTTTTCTCCATTTCTTTGATGCAAATTGGATGGATAATTGTTGTCATACTTGAAATAATTATTTAGAAGTATTTTCAACTGTTTTGCATGGTTATATGTTGAATTAAAGTCGCTATACGAGTTTCACCTCCAAGTGGAGTGGCTCTTTGAGGCCACTAACAAAATCGACTCTTGAAGAAGTCATTTGATAACCCTTTAGTGTGATTAGCCAGTTTCTCAAATTCAATCTGATAATCATGAATAGTACATGTTTGGCGAGAGTTTGGTGAGAGCTCTACAAAGTCCTCGAATGCGGAGGGACAAACCCTGCCCAAAAGTAAGGATGCAAAGGTTGTCCACTTTGATTCATCATTCAATTTGAGATACCTACAGTACCATTGAAGTGTGTTCTAAGTGGAAGGAAGCTATTGGGACTTGGTTTACATAATAAGTATTGTGAAGGTTGAAGAATTGCTCGGTTCGATATATCCATCCTGTAGGATCTATACCATTGAACCTTGGAAAATCCTTCTTGGGCCCACATGATGTGTTGGGAGGAGAGAAGCTTTTCTTTGAAGAAGAATTTTTCTATAATTTGTTGAGCAAAAGGATATTTTGTTGGTTCAGTCTACACATCATATCGGTTAACTCAGTGACCTGGGACTTCAATGTTGCAATTCTTCCTCCATGATCTTTGTGCTTGCAAGGGTGGCTTCCATAACTAGTGTTTTTTTGTTGTCAGGATGATAAAAAACATGTTCAAAGACATGGTCAATAAGGGAAAAATTTAATGTGAGCTCAATCGTAAGGGGTAAATGCACTTTTGCTAGGTTTTTGGCACCTTGGTTAGGATTGATGAAGGTAAGGGCAATTTCGGAACCATAATCGAAAAATTGGAAAATTTGTCCAAGAAGGACAAAGGAGCAGAAAACATAGAGGATCACTGTGGAAATTTCAAAGCAAATGGGAAAAAACTAAAGAAGTTATGGCAAAACCCTAAAAAATCAAAAATTGAGATTTCAGGCTAATAAAAATCAAATTTGGATATGGACCCTTAAGGAAAGAAATGTGCACAATGGAATTTTAGGTGTTCTAGGAAATTTTGACAGATTAGTGGAACTATTAAAGGAAAGATACGATAAAAAAATTGATTTCTTTTTCATTTTTTTGAAAATTGACTACCGCTTGGTTGTTCCTTGTAATAGCACATCTGTAAGTGCGTGGTTACTAACTATTCTCAACTCGATTGCTTGTTTTTTCCCCGCTAAACTATTATGTTGGATATGGGTCCTAGTTGATGAGGTTTTTAAGGGTTTCAAAGATTTTCTCTGGCCACCAATGTTGTCTGAACGAGCAGTCTTGCTCACCAAATTTTTTTTTGTCACGAGACTTACCCCTTAATAAATCGAGATGGGGCCATTACCACATACAACTCTTGGTTTACCTCATGGGTGGACACTAGTCAATCGGGATGGGCCATTGCGTTTTTCATTGCAAGTCCTCTCAATGGGCCAGCTACTTCGGGGTTCCTGTGGTACTTCTCATAATGAGTTTTAGGGGTTATACCCAAGTACTTCCCACAACTATACGAAAGAGTTTTTACCCTTATCCGAACCTGTAATGAATATGTAGAAAACAGATGCAAGGAAAATAGTTTTGTAAATGACAACTCTTGGAAAGTCCTCGCTGAATTTTTCTCTCCAAAATCTACCCATGAGCCGAGAAAGTGTTTTAATACCAGATAAGAGGATCCTTCTGCATAGATTTACCAACCACAAAAATAAATGAACAATGAAATGAACTTTGGGAAATAACTCAAATAACCTTTAGATTGCAGTCCACTTGAGGGGCAACCTCTTTTGAGCAAGCTCAATACAATAATATTCGTGGATGCCTTCATTGGGCCTCAACACTTACTTATATACTAAGTCTATTCTAACAACTACTACTTCCCATGTATGTGGGATAATTCAAATATGCTCGAGGGACGACTTACAAAGCATATGCGTCCACAACGACTAATACACTATTAATGCAAAGAGAAGGGTAGGACACGGGTTCCTAACACGGGTTTTAGGATAAAATTACACTTTGGAAGGTAAAGTACGACCTCCTAAAGTATGACTTATTTTGAAGTACGATTGGATGTAAATATGCTTTCCTTGAATGAATAGTGTCAGCACACGGATTGATTGAGGTGACGTCGAGGCAAAGGAAGTGTTATACTTGTTGGGCATGAATTTTAAATCAGGGCACTTGTGCTAAAAAGATTGCAGAAGCACAAGCATGATGAATATTTAATGCAAACAAATTATTAGCTTGGAACATTTATATTAAAAAAATGGTAAACAATGAATAAAGTTTAGTTTATTAAAAGTATTGTGAAAATTGGGCATGACAACTATCAAAGATACAATGAACAACTCCAAGTTAAAATTATATCAGCTACAGGGACGAAAGATATAAATATGATTGATATAGAGCTTTTATGAATGGATGATAAAGTAACATAGGTACCCGCCAAGAAAAATAAATAACAAATGGATAAAGTTATCATCAATTTTAAAGAAGGTAAAATAACAAATAATAAACAAGGGGCAATTTTGAATTCGAGGACATGAGTAAAGAGGGACCATACATCCATGAAGCAGCTGGATTAAAAGCACATTCAAGAAACTTTTCCAAGCGTCGAGCTTGAATGCAACCCCTATGCCCCCTTCCCTATCAACAAGTTTCCCCAAGCCACAAACCATATTCCCTTGTTTTTGCAGAACTATATGTTGGCCTTGCAATTTGTAGCTTGCACAGCCCATGTGTTTCTGATTTGCACAATACAGTCAATTGCAAAATTGAAATGATGCCTCCTATTTTTGTAGGCCCATCCCTCCGAACGGCCTATGCTTGTTTCATCATTGCAAACCCTTGCATCATCCTTGTGTCCATCCTTGTGTCCATATTTCTCTCATATTGAACAACGTATATCCATTATATGTATGGTTCATTATGTTTTTCTTCACCATACACTTACTGTTGTTGACATATGCCCCAATCCTTTGTCTGTTGGTGTTGTACACCTAAATTTCCCCCTTTTTAATATTTTCCCTCTCAATTTTGTACATCCTTGTTGACTAATATTGGGCCCCACAATTCACCATTATCTTCCTTTTTGTTGTAGATTTAGTTAAATATTGATTTTTTCCTCCATTATCTATTTTGGGTAGGCTTCTGCCCTCACATATTGAGGAATCATTGGAGAAGAGAAAAAACAATTATTGATCGGATTTGTGGGTTAGGTGAAGGTCAGCATGCCACACTTGTAAGAAGCTTTTGAATTTTCACAGAAGTATTTTCAGCAAGGATATCTAGCAGTTTCAGCAACAATCTCTACAAGAATCACTCCACCAAGAATGTTTTCTATCTCTCTTGTTCATTCTCAATTTTATCATGTATTTGGGTGTGTTGGTATGGACTCTGACTTGTTCTAAGGGGGACAACACAGACCGCTATGTTAGTATTGACATCAACATATTATTAATTGCATGCTTTGGTAACCGACATTATGTTGTTAATGATCGTATTGTCGGTGTTAGATAGTTTTGTAATGACCCTTGTAAATATGTTCGGTTGTTGATGGTTGTGTTTCATCAACAATCGGGTCTTCTTGTCATTTTAAATAGCAAGATGTATGCCAGGGCAAGGGCATTGTTTATTTGGTCTTCCCTATACTGAACATCTTGTATTGAGCACTACCTAATGAATAAAGTTGTGATTACTTTCATATTCTTATGATACATTGTGGTATGTATTTACTTTTCTGTAATTGATGTTCCTTTGGTAGTGTAGTTTGTATAATAAACACAACCAAGGTCAACCCCGCATTGGAAAGTTAGTCTGCGAGACAGTTGGCCTCTCAAAAGCAGTGATTGAAAGAAAGAGCTTGAAATTGAAGACTGAATTCCTTCGCTTTTCAAAAATCTGGTTAAAGTTACCAACTTGGATTCTGGTCCTTAACCATTGGGTTAATGATGGCTTGTGAGTGTAATATCCCTTTCAAGGGATGAAACCAACAATCAAGGAAATTAGCTCAAACCCCAAAGCAATCAAATCTGATTTTCAAATCAGCAGATTGAAATAAAACCCAGATTTGGACAACGAACTGATTTTAGGAACAACAGTATGAAAACTCACAATTTCACCCAAAATATCATCTAACAATGCATCCACAATTTTTATAAACCTTTTAGAGATATTCTAGAACTGTTTTCAACCCAAAAAGACATGCATATGCTCAGTTGAAAATTAATAATAACCAACAAAAGTACAACTCCAAAATAATTATGAAAAGAGGGTTTAAAAACCCCAAAATTCACAACAAAGTAGATTCTGGCTTTATAAATAGAGGCAAATCTGAAAATGAAGTGAACTATCAAATATTTGCCCTTCAAGGCATCATTCTTCACACCAAAGTAGGTCGCTCCACCTAGGAGAGGCCACTCAATGCAAATACAAATCTGATTATGATTCCTTTTCCACAAATCTGAAACAATCCTTCAAGCCCACACAAGGAAGGAGGGTTTCCATCCCCCTACCAACCACTAGAAGGGTTTTCATATAGAACAAAAGAACACTAAAGAAAACATTATAATATTAGATAAAATATATTATAAAGTGCTCAAGGGTCTTCTCCTTCATTTCTTCTTCTTTGCCATGGAGAAGGGATGGCAAGAAGACCAATTTCCAGCTCTTAGGCGGGAAAAAGGGACATTACATTATGCTTGCTTCTGCTATAGCATTTAATTCTATATATAAGTTATAAGTGGACAGACATGTTCAATTTTACTTGATAACGAGGTTCAGACTCAAAAACTAGGAGTGCAAATATTTAAACAACATATAAGGTAAATGGGAAATCAATCCACTTGCGGGATTACACAAGGGGGTCTCGTTCACCGAATTGGTGTCTCGCTTGTCAATGACCTTAAAATATACTCTTACCTTTTAATTTTATTGTGTTGTCCCTTGAATTTCTCTCGGGGATTGGATCAACCGCTTGTTGAAATATCAGGTAGAAGCCAAGTTTTCTTCCCAAGCTTGCTCCTGGGATGCGATTCAACCGCTTTATGAGTTATTAGGAAGTGCCCTAGATTTTTCTCACTTCGTAAAATACTCAATCATCACTATAGTATATTTTCATTGGCAGAGTTTATTTAACTTCTAGAAAAGGTGGATGAAGTCTAACCCCAACCTCTTAAACAAATCTTGTACCGGAGGCTTAACAATTTTTGGCAAGTATTACAAAAGTAGGGTAGGCCAGAGGAGTGTTGCCAATAGCATTTCCATTGTTGTGATGTCAGGCCCCATATGACCTCATGTGAGACACTCATGGGCTTATTGCAATATAGTCTTGATTTTTATTTTGTCACACGCCTTTAGAGTATTTGATTGGGCTCCATCTTCTAGAGAAATCCATTGATCACCATAAAATTATTTGATTTGTTCACAATCTTAATTTTCTTGGCTAGCTGCATGTCTGTGGGGAAACTTGCCAGCGAGTTCCTCACTTGTACAAAATGTTCGCTAACCCTTTGCCATTTCCAGGAGGCCTTGCAGTTGCTGTCTGTTTCCCTGGACTGTCTCTAAAAATGAGAGCCGATTCGGGGTGTTAGTGCAACTCTCTATTGATTGGGAGATCTCTATACACCCTCTACAACATGCTCTCAAAAACATTAAAATTGCTGTCAGAATACATGCTTCAAACTTTTTTTTGGGTGAGAAAATGCCTCTTATATTACTTCAAGGAACAAAAGTTTACATCAGCTGGGCATACTGCAAACTAAAAGAGTACCTTCTGACATAAGCAAGGAAAGAAAGCACTTGAGCTTAAAGAGTTGAAACTGAAGAGTCTGAAAAGTTGAAACTGCTCCAAACTGAGGGGGAAGTATCCTCCCGAAAGACAGCCTGGCACGGTGGCACCTTGTTCTCAAAAGAAAACTAATCACCGCCAACTGAGTTGTATACCATAAACTCTTGCAACTTTCCCTAACCATCCAACTATCCCTTAAAAGAGGCCCTTTCCAAGAGAGAGGTGCAATAAAAAGAAAAGTGAATTTGACATTTAACCATCCCAAAAACCTTGTGCTAGTGGGCACGTCCAGAAAATATGTGCAACTGTTTTGTCTTTCCCACACACAATACAAAAAGCATCCATGAAACCAGTCTTACTCAATCATGCTTTGACCACTAGACCCTGATGCAATACTAACCAGCCCAGGACCTTGTGTTTGAAGGATGTTCATGTTTTCCAAATGTTGTGGCACTGACATTGCCATCTCTCTTCAGGATTGTTTATGTATCATAGATTCTGGATTATGTATGTATCATAAATTGGAGTAAGCAATCATACAGTTTTTGTTTCATAGATTTTGAATTATGTGCGAATCTTAAATTGTAGTAAGCAACCATACATTATCATAGATTCTGGATTATGTATGCATCATAAATTGAAGCAATCATACATGTAAAAATGTTAGAAATCGTGATAGAATTTGGGTTTCCTGCTAAGTTTTTGTATTTTAATCATATTCTGCTGATTCTAGTCTCATAGAAAGAAAATGGTTTGCTGATACCCTGTTAGAAATATATTACTCATGGAAAAATGAATGATAGTTTGAGTCTTTATTCCTCAGAATACATTATTTGCATAAATGTGTCTTGTCATCCCCTGATATGAGGAGAGGGGCGATTCCCATTGGTCCCTGGAACACATTCCCCATTTCTTATCCCTCTGCTTTATAGGATTTGGTGTATCCTTGGTTCTTAGAAGCCTGTTTCTATACTATAAATACTGCAACACAGTATTCTGTAGACTTGAAAATAAAGCTCTCTTATACAAGGCACGTGAAGTATCAAGAAACCTTATTTGAGCCTTTTTCCCCTTTTTTTTTGACATTGTATTAGAGTTGTAAGTTGCCACCTCTTCAGTCTCGGAAGGTATTAGTAAGAGTTCCTTGGTACTGTTAGCAAATGGATTTGCACGCATGCAAATGACATGCAACAGTCAGGGACAAAGTCCCTCCTCAATGAAGGTGAGGTTGCCTTTATTGAAAACCAAAACTGTATTTACATCTATACATTCAAAATTGTATGTGGGGGTGTTTTGGGACATCAAATGGAAAGAAGTGTGAATGAGGGAGATGGAATGGAATGAAGGAAAGAAATGGATGGAAGGAGCATACAATAGTTAGGTAAAAACAAAGCCTAATATTGCATAGAAAAGAACAATGAATAACTAACTCAAATAAAACAGAGTTTGAATCAGCTAAACAATAATAAGTGAAAGGGAACACACATGAGCAAGTAGATATCAGAGCTTGATCACTGTGAACAAGAACAACAAATTAATAGCGTTGACAATAAGATCAAATATAGTATTCGCATGTAATATTTAAACACTAACATCTAATGAACATAAGAACATCAAATGCTACAAGAGATAATGAATGGGACACAAAGTTCATATTTCATTAACTCTCCAAAATGTCTTCACAAAAGAACACAATTTTTCTTTCTTGAAACAAAGCTTGCACAAAAGTATTTCTTCTCCTCTCTCAAAGTCACCCTTACAAATGAGCCCCTAACTTCCTTTTATAACCCAAAAGTTGGTTACAAGGTAGTTAGGGTTTACATGAACATTAAATTAGGGCACCTTAAGTGACTTTGACTTTTTCAACTAACTTTTAAAAAGTAACTTGAAATTAGAAATCACTTAAGTGATCAAAAGTCTGCTAAAAATGAGTTTAACAATAACATCACTTTAAAATATCATTTTAAAACATAAAACAAGACCCAATGCCTTATCCATTAAAGTGGGGTCCGCCTATCTCAATCGTATGAGAAATGGACTCTCCCACTTCGTTAGATACCATAATGTTATCTCCTCATCCCATTGGTGAAATTAGGATCATCGCCTTTGCCAATTGAAAAGATTTGAACCTTTCCAATGTCTTGAACATCTCTTCTTCAGGAGGTTCACTCGGTTGAAGCACAACCTCACAGAACACCTGCAATTCCAAAATCCTACCTGGCATATTATTTAGGTTGATCATTTTCGATTGAGCATCCTCAAACAGGTTCCTCAATTTGATACAACGTTCCATTGAAGTAGAGGAGAAGTTGATGGCAAGAATGTACATGTCCTTAAACAATTGTGAGAATTGTTCCTCAACATGTTCTGATGAATGCCTCTGATTATGCTCGTCCACAAAATCACAAGGGATTTCAGCTATGAACTCATGAATTGAGGCGAGTGAAGTGAAAGCTTCGTTGCATATGCTTTCGTAATGAATCATGGAATCTTCGAGAAGCGTCTTCCACGACTTGAGATGTAAACACCATAGAAAGCGTGTCCCTCGGCATTCGAATTCAAGGATCCCTTCAATGGCTAGAATTGTAGATTCCATACTCGTCATCTCTTGTAGACTAGGCAATATCTCATCCAGATTTGATATGCTAGAAGCAAAAGATTCCTTAAAAGAAAGGATTGGATCTAGGTATGCACTAATGTCTTCATGGAGCTTTACGACCGCTTTGATTGTCTCTCCCAAAATGAGAATTTTCGAAAGCCAGGATTTAGTGACATGGCCTAAAGTGTTTACCTCCTTTGATAGATTGAGTGTTTCTTCGTCGGGGGCAGCCACTGCATCAAGTACTTTGGAAAAGTGGAGGATATTGGATTTATCAGATGTTGAACATAATTCACCAACTGATTCTTTTCGGCCTTGAGTTGAGAATTCTGAGATTTATATTTCTCAAGCCTTCTTAACACAATATCCATGGAATCTTGGGCCATTGCCATGTCGCTTTCCAATGTAGACTTCCCAAGTCCAAGCCTGGATACTTCATAGTCAACAAACGTCATGGCATTACGTTCCTTCTCGACTTGGGAATGACAAGATCTGCAAATTTGTTTCCATCTCCATCCACCATTATTCTCGAGAACACTTTAGGCTTCTTGGGGATGACATCATTTGAAAGCTTGGAAAGGGCATCAAAGTCAATATTGATCACCTTGACAACCCTCTTTCTTTTCTTGATTTCACAATCAACCCAAGAAGGGGTCTCCTTGACCAATTCTGCACACGAAGCCTGGAGTCTGAAGCAACATTCACACCATTCTTGACATCATTGGATTCTACAAGAGTTCTTTCCACAACTTCAATCCTTGGGAAATAACTTCGACATCGACCTCCTGAACCTTAGGAAACCTCTTCATGAACTAGGGGTTCAAGAGCGTTTGATATTTGGACCACTTGCACTTGAGTAGACTCTTGTGCATGACATGGCTGAGTAGTGTTTATGATGAGCTTCCTTGAACTATCAGTAACGTGAGTAGATGAGTCTCTACTCGAAGTGGAAAACCCCGAGACATGTTCTCTTCCTTCAATAGGGCCAGGACCCTTGGATGTTTCTCCTCACGACATCTTCTTTGAGAAGTGGATTTGGGCAACCATTCTCTCCTTGCTTGATGTGTATGGGTTGATGGCATGAAGGTTGACTGAGAAGAGGTTTTAGTCAACTAGAGACCTCCTCGTGTTGGCAATTTCGTGATCCTGGGGTATGAACTTGGATGGATGGTAACTTTACAAGTTCTCGTTCATACCAGGCTATGCTCCTTTCTAGAATCCAGATTCTTGCCATCAAGAGAGAATTCATCTCTCTTGGTCCAATCAACTCGGGGCAATGGAGTGAAGGCAACAACATCATATGAGGGATCAATCAAATTATCACCATCATCTACTAATGAATCTAGAGGATCTCTGATGCGGAAGGCCTTGATTTGAGCAAGGGTTAGGCGGGAGAATTCTTGCCTTCTTACTTTGTGTTCATCTGAGCAGGTAGACCAAAAGTCTTCTATGGTGGGATGGTGTTGGTACTTCACTCCGAGAGCCTTTTGCATGAATCCATTGATGTCAAATTGGGATCTCTTCACAAATGGATGTATGGTAATGAGAGCAAACTCCTTCTCCATGAGTTGTGCACTGAAGAGATTCAGGCATTGGTATTCCCCAATTTGGATTGGGAAGTGGATGCTGAACATGGTGTTTGTCGCTAAGAAGACAATGAACTTGGAAAAGTTGTTTGTGTAAGCTCCATTAACGCCCACTTATCACTACTTGACTTAGGAAGCTTCCATGGAGTGCCTACAAATCCGCTCACACGAATGTAGGAAAAGGATGGGAACTGAATGAACCATGTTCCCCACTGAGAAATGACCACCATGGCATCCTTGGAGAATCTTTCTTCGGATTCCTATTCAGTGTTCTGATCACGCGGAAGATGAAAGCATCATTAACTCTCCTGAAGTGATGAGAGCTATTCTTGAAACTCAATTACGGATAATAGTGGAAAACACTATTTGAAGGACCCATGATGCCTTTCGTCTCTAACCCCGAAAACAACTGCTTGTGGAGAGTGTCACTAATGATGGTGGCCCAATCTACAAATTCTCTCTTTGCAAGGATGATGTAGATGAACTGATACATCCATGGGTGAAAAATCCTGGTAGAGGGGAGACCAAAGACTCGACTCAAAAGAGTGATCATATCACCGATTTCCTCCACAAATTCAATGTGGTACAATTCCTTGGGAAACTGGTCAACACGAGTCCTCTTGGTCACTAGCCAATTGTTGTTGACCATCTTGGTCCACTGAGGGTTCTTCATCCCAAAACTCTTGTGTTGACTGTTGAGTGATGTCAGCATTCTCAGGGAAATTGGGGATGTTGAGCAATTCTTTGATGTGCTCTGGTGTGATCAAAAGGAAAGGCTCACGATTATCCTTGAAGATTCCTCGCCTTTCGGGATCATAATGTTTCTGCGCAGGCAATGACTAGCTCAGGGAATTGCACTGAAATAGGAAAAGTTGCTGCTTGAGGTAGACCACTATGATAGAGTCTATATGAGAAGATGGTTTTCCCCTCGGCTTTCACCCGATCGCAAAATTGTGTCACATTGATGTGGCCAAGATCGGTGTCGGTGATATTGTCATACGCAAATTTGATAGAAGTGGGAGGAATGATCCCTTGGAATTCATATTTAAGTGCGGACTTGTTTGACCTTTCTACAAATTTCTTTGACTTTCCTATAGATTTGTTAGGTTTTTTAGCCATTACAATTTTGAAGGAAAGAACAAGGAAGCACGCAAAACGGTGTTGGGTCTTAGTCTCCGGACCACTATAACCGCAAGGAAAAATATGGTTCTTTATTTTTATTATTATTATTATTTAAAAATAAAACCAAGCAATTCTAGGTTACAATTTTTTCAAAATGGTAATATGAGCTCGAGCTCAGGTACGAGCTTGAGCTATACAATGAAAAATTGAGCTTGGGCTCGAATTATAAATCGTGCCAAAATGTTATGGGTTCGGCCTTGGAAACCGAGCTACCTCCAAAATAGAAAATTGTTAGTTTTTCGAGTTCGAGCTCGATAGCACCAAATTGGGTCAGGCTTAATTTGTAAGCCGAAAAATTCGAGCTTGTTTGTGTAGGCTCGGGATAAACTATTATTGGCCGCTTTTTAATTATTCTCCTCGATTATTGCTTTGTGTAGGATTGATTTGGATCTTGAGCCAATGGTTTGGCCGCTTGTATTTATTTCCTCTTCTTCTTTGGATCGGGGTTGTTTGTGCTTTACAGCTTGTCAATGATTGTTTTGGTCGACATTTTGTTATATAAGCCCATCGTTTGCAATTTGGATGCCAAAACTCGCCAATGCATGCAATTTATAGGTCGCTTTTGATTGCAGGCCGCTTTGGGTTCGTTGGTTCTTCCATTAATTGTTTATATTCTTTTTTTTGACAGTTGTGTGTGGTCGGTTTGACCTTTCTCTTGTGTGTCTTATTCCTCCTTGACTGTGTGGACTCTTCTGCCTTCTCCCTTGACAATTGTGTGTGGGCTGTTTGGGCCTTTTGTTTTGTCTGCGTAGGCTTTGTGTCTTTGGCTGCGTGGGAGCTGTGTGGACTGATTTTAAACTTGGACCTGCGTATTGCTTGTTGTCTTTGGCCTTTTCTCTCTTCACTGGGTCGCTTGACACTTGTGATTCCTCCTATTGAACTTAAGAGGATCTGCTCCATGCCATACTGTCTCTTCCACACTATTTTTGTCTTTTTATTCAACTTTTGCAAGGTTTTGAAGCTGCTGCACACTCGGACTTCCTTAGAGAAATATTCTCTAGATGACACTTTTTTTCTTCCTATCTGCGTGTATAATGACTTTACCAGTTACCTCCTTCTGCGTGATTTGTGTATCACCTCCCAAAACGTATAAATGTTTAGGATGCTGGAAAAATCCTTCTCAAAAAATGTTTCTTCGGGAAAATAATAAAGAGTTGGAAATAAAAAGCTTCAAATCTTCTTGTCAATATTGCTCTTGCACGTCTTTTGCCATAGAGTTTCTCGGAGAGAGGTTATGAATATCCCAGAAGCTTTCTTGATTTGTAACCGCTTCTTCCTTCTTCTGTTAATAACCAATCTCCAATTTCTTTGGGTAGTGGGCATTAATTGCTAGGGAATAGGGGAGAATTTAACTGTTTGCCCATGACAATGGAAAAGTAGGCTAGCAATTCCCCTCCATTTCTCCACATGGGAAAATGGGAGATATTTTGCCGTATGATATCTGGTTGTCTTTGCGAAATAACAAGGGAATTTCCCACAAGCGGGGGAAAATGAAAGCTTTGCTAGAAAATGGGAAACAAGAAGCGAGAGAGCCAATTTGACATTCACGACAACATCTAAGAAGCTTTTTTTTTTTTTTTTAATTTCTTAAAATATTAATTAATATTTTAATTTTTCCCAAATTAAATTAATTCATTTGTTTTTGGAAAATAGGAGGAAATTAATTAAAATATTAATTAATTAATCTGAACTTGAACTGAGCATAAAAATGATCCATTCATCGAATGAGATGAAACGAAAAGGGATTTTCTCAGGATGTCAAGACGAACAAAATGAGGAAACTCTTGATAGATGAAAGATGATTCAAATTTTTTAAATTTTTTTGAAACTTTTAATAATTTTTGCCAAATCAAAATTAGCTGATAACAGTACACATACCAGAGTCGAAGAATGGTCACAAGCATAGATGGAATACTACTTGAAAACTCGGCGAGTTTAGAAAAACTCGCCAAAAATTATGCTAAACGAGTAACTCGCAGGAAAACTCGCCAAAAATGCAAAAAAAAAACTCGCCGAGTATAGTTGGAATACTCGCGAAACTCGCCAAAAACTCGCCACAAACTCGCCAAAAACTCGCCAAAAACTCGCCAAAGACAGCATTTCTTTCCTTTTTTGGATTTTTGGTGAAGAAAACACAAGTATAGAAAAAAATTTGCCATTTTTGGAAAGGGTCCGGGAAGATGTAGCAGCAAAAACTTGCATGTGCCATAACTTTCATTCTGTGGCTCCGTTTCAGGTGTCGTTTTCTCTAAAAGTGCATATTTTCTCGAGCTCCACGCAGTGATGGCAATATTTTTCTTATTTTCATAAAATCCATTTTTGCACCTTTTTGGACCAAGCAACTTCTTGCAATCTTCTGAAAGAATCATGAGCTTTGATTGCCTGTAGACAGATTAGTAATTAAAAATATTGGGTAGCTTTCCAAAACTCGGCGAGTACTCGCCAAAACTCGACAAGTATTCTCCCGTGCTCGGACTAATCACACGAAGAAGCGCAACAAGTTGACTCAAAAAAGGCTCAACAACTTGGTTTTTGTGCAATACAATCTCCGGTTTCGCACAAAAAAAGTTGAGGCGACATCAGTGGAGCTCATTGATTTGGATGAGATAGATCCATACCGTGAGTGGCCTGGGCAAGAAGAGGAAAACCCTACGTTCACAACAGACGAGATTGCTTCTTTTGAGAGGGAGGCTATGGAGGGAGAAGCACTAGCAGGACTCCGAGGAGATATTGGACTGGATGACATCTTTGGAGGTGATCTCCAACATGCAGCAGAGGAGCCACCAGCACCATCATCTAGTTCCATGATCGAGCCAGATTCGCAGCCTTCTAGGAGGAGCGTGGAGACGCAGCCGAGTGTGGGGACTAGTATCAGCCGGTTGTCGTATTCGCATGATGATGCGATTTTGTATTGTATTTGTATTCAAATCTAATAGAAAACACTTCTCCAACATTTTATGGGCTCATTTAATACATTTTGTAGCTATGTGTTGCTTAAAATTTATGTTTTTTAAAGAAATTTGAGTATTTTTTAAGTTGCCGAGTATTCCCGAGTATTGGCCGAATATTGGCGAGTTTTTGGCGAGTTTTTTTTTTGGGGGTCTGGCGAGTTTTTGGTTTTGGCGAGTTTTCCTACTATGGTCACAAGTATCATTATTAAATTCTAGAAAATTATGCCTGTTAGCATCAGAATCTACGATACGATCTGTGTTCTGCTATGTCAATATTTTCTGCAGAAGCAATTTTTTCTAACTTTTCCTCATAATCCTCTTGTTTCATAGAAAGTTTATCGTCTTTCTTTTCTCCAGGGGCAGCAACACTCCTTTTAGTAAAATCTCATAGCTTCATGGCCAGATATTATCTTCATCTAAAGTTGAGAAAGAATAGTCAGTTATCATATAAGTAACATTTGTTCTTGCAATGAACTGTGCAATTTGTTTGTAGACTGAAAACTGTGTGTGCCTACTTTCATTTTTGTCTCCTTAGTAAAAACAAGTTTAGTATAATATATCTAATAGTGACCTTGTTCATGGAATTCCTGACATATAAATGGACTTCTGATGCTGTCAAGGATACAGGGCGAAGTGAATGGCTACTTTGTCCTTGAAGCCTGAACTAATTTACTCGATTAGGAACACACACACACAGAACAGTCGAGACTAGAGGCCATGAACAACTTTATTCAATTTTGTTGAAGAAAGTACAGAAGCTAATGGAAACAAACTTCTCTTTATTATTCATTTGTCAAAAACATGAATAAGAACAGTGGAAAGTCCCTCAATGGACTTGGTCCAACTCTCTTAGTTCTCTACTCAATGAGTCTGATCTCTTCTCTCTGATCTTCTAAACTCCTTTCCCCAAAGAAAATTCACTAAGAATTGCCTCTTCCATCCACAAGAACCTTCGTTTATGCCTTCTGGAGATGTCCTTTCGAAGACCAATGATTCTTGAAAAACGCAAGATGAGAAAACCAAATGTTTCAGGCTGTTACTGTGCTTGTGCAACTGATACGGTAAAACCGCCTCTTAATGTAGAATGGTGATTGTGTAACTGCCCCAGTAGTTACAAAACCGCCCCTTAATGCAGACTGGTGGTAACAAAACCGCCCCAATGGTTTCAAAACCCCGTCTTAAGGTTGCAAAACTGCCATAGTGATTTTGTGATTGGGTAAAGTCTTACAACTTCCGAATTCTCAACTTTTGCATACGAACAGGAAATCAGGTGCTTTTTTTTTTTGAAAATACTGAACTTTCAAGGAGAATTCAATTATGCGATCACAATTTACTCGGGATGTATTCCTCGTGATGTTTTTGCCTCTACACTAGAACCTACCATGTCAATGGTCACAACCATAGTAGGAAAACTTGCCAAATCCAAATACTCGCCAAACCCCCAAAAAAAACTCGGCAAAAACTCGCCAATATTTGGCCAATACTCGGGAATACTCGTGACTTAAAAAATACTCAAATTTCTTTAAAAAACATAAATTTTAAGCAACACATAGCTACAAAATGTATCAAATGAGCCCATAAAATGTTGGAGAAGTGTTTTCTATTAGATTTGAATACAAATACAATACAAAATCGCATCATCATGCGAATACAATCTGGCTGATAAGTAATATGAATTTATGATGATTGACATTGAAAAATATCATCATAAATTTCATATCTATGCAAGTTACAATATACAATAAATTACATTTTCCTCTTCCCCAATCTAGAGAAATATTGGGGAGAGGGTCTAGTGCCTCTACTAGTCCCCACACTCGGCTGCATCTCCACGCTCCTCCTAGAAGGCTGTGAATCTGGCTCGATCCTGGAACTAGATGGTGGTGCTGGTGGCTCCTCTGCTTGCATGTTGGAGATCACCTCCAAAGATTTCATCCAATCCAATATCTCCTTGGAGTCCTGCTAGTGCTTCTCCCTCCATAGCCTCCCTCTTAAAAGAAGCAATCTCGTCCGCTGTGAACACAGGGTTTTCCTCTTCTTGCCCAGTCCACTCACTGTATGGATCTATCTCATCTAAATCAATGAGCTCCTCTGATGTGGCCTTAACTTTTTTTGTGCGAAGGCGGAGATTGTATTGCACAAAAACCAAGGCATAGAGCCTTTTTTGAGTCAATTTGTTGTGCTTCTTCGTGTGATTATCATTGAACAAAAAAAATCTTAAAATAGCAAAAAAAAAACCTACGCATCTGTTGATATGTGAAGTCAACATTTGAATAAGCAGGTTGCGACCAAGCTGGCAGGTGGGACGATTAGTCCGAGCACGGGAGAATACTCGTCGAGTTTTGGCGAGTACTCGCTAAGTTTTGGAAAGCTATCCAGTATTTTTAATTACTAATTTGTCTATAGGCGATCAAAGCTCATGATTCTTTCAAAAGATTGCAAGAAGTTGTTTGGTCCAAAAAGGTGCAAAAATGGATTTTATGAAAATAAGAAAATATTGCCATCAATGTGTACACTCGAGAAAATATGCACTTCTAGAAAACGACACACAAACAGAGCCACAAATGAAAGTTATGGCACATGCAAGTTTTCAGCCTACATCTTCCTGACCCTTTCCAAAAATGGCAAATTTTATTCTGCCTTGTGTTTTCTTCACCAAAAATCCAAAAAAGGAAAGAAATGTTGTCTTTGGCGAGTTTTCCAACTATAACTCGGCGAGTATTCCAACTATGCTCGGCGAGTTTTTTTTTGCCTATTTTGGCGAGTCTTTCAGCGGTTTACTTGTTTTGCTTGTTTTTGGCGAGTTTTCCTACTATGTTCACAACCACTCCTTATATCCTGCTAACAATCAATTAACTCAACTAACTCTTTCGTTTGATTATACAATTGATCCGATTCCATGATGTAACATTGAGAACGTGACTGAAAATTTACCATGAAACACTACCCATATTTTTAGTTGATGGAAGATTGTTGTACACATGTATTTAAACTAATGAGTAAGTTGCAAAATTTTCCCTCCCGAGAAACTAATACAATACTCACAAGCTGAGTATTAGGCATGGACTTGCGAGTAATTACTCGAGATTACTTACCATTACTTGCAAGTCTATTCTTGATACTTGGCTGTCAACAAAACATTACCTGCCATGCCCAAAAACATTAAATTTCATTTTATAGTCACATTTTTTGCTATTTTTGCTCTCCTAAGGCGATTTTCTTCATTTTCTAATTGCTGCTATGTGATTGTCAGTGATTTCCATTAGCTTCAAAGGATTTTCATGTGAATTTGAGAGGTAAGAGTTTGCATTTTAGATTTTTTGTTTTGATTTTTTTTCTATTTTAGATCTGTAGGTGTATAGGGTTTGAATAATTTTTTTTTGTTTGTTTTCCCATTTTTTTATACTTATTTCTTTGATAGGCACAAAAGAGTTTTAACTAAAAACTTTTTTTTTCTTTGTTTCATGAGGTTTCTACTTGCAGTTTGTATTCAGTTTGAAGTTGTATACGAATGGCATCCAGGTCAAGTAGCTGTAGTAAGCCTAAGAAGTCTCATGACCCTTTGTGGAAGTAGTGCAAACCAAGTCTATGTTCGAATTCCAATTATGTCATATACAATTATTGTGGGCTTAAGATGAATGGAGGTGTCATTTGTCTCAAACTCTATTGCCAGGTTCGTCCCCCAGCCCCCCATACCCTGCTTGATACGTATTTGGTACGGATACGTGAGGGTACATGTACGGATACACGATGGGTATCCAAGCTTAAATACGTCTTTTAAGGCATTAAAACATTTTTATTTTATTTTTTACTTGGTAAATGCAAAAACGAACCCTAACATTTAAATGAATAAAATATTAAACCCTAAACACTTCAAAAAGCTAAAATCAATGAAATGTATGGCAGCCATATGATCAATGAAATGTAAAATCTTAAGTATATTGTATGTTTTGAAAATTTGAACATTGATCCTAATATATTTTTCAAGTTTTGTTTGTATTCATGTTGACATGATATTCGTATATCATATGTATGGCAGCCACATGATCAATGAAAATGTAAAGTCTTAAGTATATTGAATGTTTTGAACATCGATTCAAGTTTTGTATTACTCTTTCAGTTTTTTATGGACTGAAAAATGAGTGTGTGTGTGTGTATATATATATATAATTTTTTAATATATATGTACGAGGGCGTATCAAGACGTATCGTACCCAAGGGTTTTTTAAAATTGATGTATCCGCGTATTGAACCCGTACTGTATCCATATCCCGACAACATAGGTCTCAAGTACTATCTTGCACGAATCACATGTAAAGACATACAATTTTGCAAAAAGTGTCCTCTCGAGGCTCAAAGAGAGATGGTTGCTTACCTTAGAAGTTATGCGAAGGAAAAGAGGAAAGTTGAAGCACTTGCAATCGTAATGAATAGGAGGGCGGTGAGGGATGATTTGATGAGTATGAAGAGCCTCTTCTATTGCCCCGACTCCGTGGTTGCGAAGGATATGTCTCATGATCCGGAGAAAGTTTAGATTCATGTAGACTTGGACATGTTTTTGTTTTGTTCCTCAAGTATAGTTGGAAGCGGGAATTGCAAAATGAAGCAAGGATAGTTGCAAATGTTTTGGTATTATATCAACGAACCATTTAATGTGTCCAAAATCCCATCTTTGGGAGAATGGTAATAAATTGACCATTTCGGGAAGGGGTTCAAGGCACCTATTCATTATTTGTGTGGCCTGATGCTTGAGGACACTACGAAAAATATGCTAGTTATGGTAAATGAGAAAAAATGAGTAAGGCATAAAAATGACAACATTTTGTCTGAAGGGTGGACAAATGGAAAGAATTGCAATTTGATTAGATTTCTAGTGGCTTCAAGTTGGCAATTGATGTTCTTAAAGTCAATTGATGCTTTGCACCAAATGAAAAATACAAACACTTTGTTTGATATGACGGATGAGGTGGTCATGTAAGTAGGTGTGGAGAATGTTGTCCACGTTGTGACAATAATGTAACAACATATGTAGCAATAGGGAGACTTCTTGAGGAGAGACACCCTACACTTTTTTGGAACCCTTGCATCGCCCATTGCGTTGATCTCCTTCTCGAGGACATACGAGAATGACATGGGTGACAAATGTGGTTGAAGAAACAAAAAATATCACAAAGTTAATCTACAATCACCTATTTCGTTCCAAGTCGATGAGAGAGAACACCTACTCGAAAGGAGTTTGTGCAAGCGGGAGTAACACGATTTACCACGACCTTCATCACATCGTAAATTATTGCAGCCTCAATAACATCTCTTAAGCGAGATGCTTGTGAACACACAGTGGTTGGAGTCTCTATTCTAGGAAGGCAAAAGGGGAAAGGATCGTGAAGACCATTTTTGATGATGTATATTTAGAGAAATTGATCGAGATGGAACAAACAACTCCACCGACATATACATGCAACGACCTACTACTTGAACCCCAAGATTTCCTTATCCAATTAATTTAAGGGTGATAAGGAGGTTATAGATGGCCACAACGCAAGCATATAAACGATTATCTCTTATGAAGATACGAGAGACAATTCTTGATACGTAGATTTATAAGAGTGCGAGGGGAGGCTCTTTTCTTCAGTTTGTGTTTGTTGAAGGAGAAACACTTGACAACCAAGTAAAAAAATTGGGTCATTTGTTTTTAGTCTCAGTTACTAGTAGATACTATACTTTTGTGATAAATGCAAGCCTAGTTGACTTGTGAAGTTAGAAATGTCCTATTTGTAGATTTTTTGATCGGAAGGTCATGTGTTAAAAACACCAAATCTTTAGAGGCTAACCATTTACATTTTGTGCCATTCGTGTAGCTCTTCTAGGTGTGAATGTAATTGGAGCATGTTTGAAGTTGTTCACATAAAAAAACATGACAGTGACAACACAATGCCTTAATGACCTTGTTTTTGTGCAATACAATCTTTGCCTTTGTGTGAGACAAGTGGAGGGGCAAGAGAGTCATGATACAATTGACTTGGATGATATCGGTCCCATATGCAAACTGGATTGTTGAGCTTAAGGGTGTGGATGAGCAACCCACGTTTACTGAGGAGGGGATTGTAGCTTTGAAGAGGGAAGCAAATGAAACACCAATGTTAGGGAAAGTAGAGGCATCGGAGGGGTTGGTGATGATATAGATAATATATTTTTAGATGATGTTGTTCTAGAGGAATCTTTACCTTCATTTCTAAGGGCAATAGACAAGGTGTTGTAGATGATATTTATATTAGTATACTATAGTGTATTGATGACTATAGTCTATGCTCATTGTAGTTTGTACTCTTTCTTGGTCGGAAATTAATAAAAAGATACCTACGTGTTTGCTACACTCATTTCTCATTTTCTACATTGATTTCTCATGTCATTTACTAATATTTTACATGTTATTTAAGTTATTTTATGCATTTATATCTTTTTTAAAGTAGCATAAAGTCCCTGAGTAATTGCCAAGGCTCGAGTCCAAGTCAAAATTTTAGGCAACTGAATACGAGTCCTACAACTATGCCTGGTACCCATCGGATGCTCCTGCATCATCTTTCATGTTCGAACATTTTGTTCCAAGCATAATCCAATGGACTTTATTTCAGACAATGCTTTTCAAGATTGAGATCTACAAAATTTTTATTATAAGCATTTCTGGCATGAGAGTGTGCAGCTATAACATATTCTCATATAAATTTCCAATTGCCAATAAAGAGATTTCGTTTGAGATTCCCAATTCAAGAGCACAAAATTTATCACTGCGAAGATAGCTAAGCTTTTCTCTGAAAACATTCCCGTGATACCATGCTTAAAGAACATCTTGGAAGGTACAAGTTATGTATAGATTTCATATATGCTACGGTATTACACTTGAGATTACTGCTTGGCCTGACAAATGAGAAACATCAAATACTTTTCAGTGTTGGTATCCATTACAAAGAAGCAATGTGTATGTACAAGATAGAAATAAAGTTCCAAAATCTATTCGTAATCCACAATGTTGAAGTATGTTAAAAGGCGTATGTTAAAAGGCACGAGTCCCAAGAACCTTGTTCAACATTATTAAGAAAGGAAATTATGAGTTGCATGTTCTATACAGCTGGTGTTGAATATCTTAGCATGCTGTGCTATTTTTGGAAGATTAAAATAATTTCCTTGGCACAGTCCACAGTGATCATATGCTGTGTTAATTGTCGGAAAGGAGGCGAAAAATATGGAATATTTGGGTTGTGCTCTCTTGGGAAAGAAATGATATAATCCATCTGTAGTGTCTAAAACAAACCCACAACTGAATTGTTGCATAACGCTTATGATGTTGTGAACAGACAATCTGATACAAAGAGGTTGACATGAAACATAAAATGGTGAATGAAATACTGCCATGTGCCCATCTATCACATCATAATTATAAATATCTTACCTGTATAAGCAAAAAGCCTATGGTTATGGCGTATTCTTTTGCCTGGCCTGTTATTGTATAAAGCACAGCAGATGCAACCAAAACCTGAATTGATTTCTGCAACAAAGTACCTGTGGAAACAGTACTTTGAAACACCAAAGACTTCAAATTTTCCTTGTTGACAATATGCATTCTGTGTAGCCATACATGTTGGAGTTGTGTGTTCACATAGGATTAGATTAATTCACTTTTATTTATCTAGCCTAGTCTGTGCTTGTTCACACTTGTCTAGTCTAAGATTTATTTAAGCAGTTTCTAGATTAAATTAAATTAGTCAAGTTGTTCAAAAACTTGAGTGTATGTAGAGATTATATTATGTGCATGATGGTAGGGGCATTAACTTATTTCCTAATATTAGTCTACTTTCTAATAGTAGTTGTTTCACAACTAATAGTTGTTATTAGAAACAAACTAGTATGCCTATATATTAGAGACTTCCATAGCTAATTGTGAGAAAAACGTGAGAGAAATTTGTGGGGCCTGCAATAGTTTGTGGAGAAATAAATTTATGAGTTTGCCGTGTGTTGAATATTGGCTTGAGCCATTTCTAGTGGTATTGTGCTACAGATTAGATCCAGAGGCTGCTCCCATATGGTATCAGAGCATAGACTTTCCGGAAGTCATTCACCCACTCGCCCCACAAAACTAGAGTCATTGAAAAAAAAAAATTATTACCTTCTTTGGGACTCCAAGCCTTCTGGCTTATTTTATTTTGTCATTAAAGTGCATAGCAGCATGGCCTGTGCATCGGCATTGGATTGGCATTAATAATTTGCTGCAGCATTGTATTGGTCTGTAGTTTGAGTTGGGCGTTGCTTTTGTGCATTGTGCTATTTTTGTACAGCTTTGTGGTTTTCTTAGACCTCAACTCCTTCAGTTCTCGGACATTGTTCCAGTCGGCACCGTCGTTTTGTCTTGGCCTGTTAGCGCACAGCTTCTACAGGCTGTCACCACCCTCCGCTGTCATGAGGTATCCACCCTCCCTTGATGTCGTTTCCCTGCTTCAAGTTTGGACACCTCATCGCCTACCGACATTACTCCTTTCATCTTTTCGAGTGACTTGACACAACCTTTGCACCGCCTCAGCATAGTATAAGGTTTTTATTATTTGTTAATTGTCTTTGAAGTTTTAAATATTATTTTGCTTAGATTAACTGCTAAGTGCTTTCACAGATCTAGTGGCTACAAATATTTTCTGAAAAACCTCTCTCCAAGAAGTCATGGGATCGATTCCCTCAACACATTTGTGGAGGATAATTTTTGTGCAGTGATAATTTTTTTATTAAAGGAGGGGAAAACTTTGTAAATTAAAGTGGGGGCTATTTTTTGTTGAGGCTTATAATTTTAAACAAGGGGTTTTTCTCTAACAAGGAAAAACTTTTTAATAGGTGATTTTTTTATTGCTAAAAGGAGGGAGTACTTTTCAGGGGGAGGGAGAGAGAAAGAAGAGCGGGGTTGTATTTTGTTTGCCTATGTTATGGCTGTCATTCTCCTCTTCTTCTTTCTCTGTAATGGATTCTCTTTATGTGAACTATAACCACATCTAACTACCATGTTTAGAAGCAAAAATGCAGTAGCTGCTACAATCTAGATGCCTATGGAGGATGTTTCAAGATTCATATTGGCCTTTACATCAGTGAAGAAAAGTGTACTTAATCTTGTAAGCAAGATAAGGCCCTTGTTTTGATCACCTCAATGTTTCTGATAATTTGTTGTTCCATATTACAGATGTAAAGTCCTTAAGGGAGGCCTGGGACACCTTTGAAAGATTATTTGGCAAGTCAATGAATTCAAAATGTTGCAGTTTTATCCCAATCAAACACAAAAATTTCAACTTGAAGCAAAATTGTCAACTCTCTCGCCTTCATATTTTCCCACAATCGAGGAGTGCCTATCCTAGGTTAAGTTTGTTTGGTCACAGTTGAAAGCTGACGGAATAGACAAGAAAGACAAAGGTAATTTTTTGATTTTGTCAAAGTTGAAAGGTCTTTTCAGTGTTTTTCATCTACCTTTTAAGAGATTAGTTTCAGATTCCCACTTTTGAGCTCTTTTGTGAAAGGATGACTCATGAGCAAACCAAGTTGGTGTCACTTGATGCCCATTCCAACTTCAGTCATGCTCTTGTTGGAACGCTCCTAAGGGAAAACCGATACCCAAGCCAAAGACAATGCCCTCACACAAACCTGCAGAATCCACCTTTGAGTCTCCTAAACCTTCTTATTATGTTAAACCTTGAACGACCATTCAAGAAAAAGGTATTTGATCATTTTGTTTTTGCAAAAGAACAAATCATCTTGAATACAAATGCTATAAGATAATGGAAGCATTAGAAGCATTAAGAAAACAACACAAGATCATTGTTGCTTCTCCTCCTTTTGCTCCGTCAAGAAAAGGGCTTAGGCGGGGCATATTCTCCAACTCATGATGGATGGATTTTTTATTCCGGTTCTTCTCATCATCTAACACATTCCCATGATCATTTGACATCTCTTCTTGAGCGCAACACTTCTCATAATGCCACGGGAAACTCTTCTCGAGTTGATGTTTTGGGCTTCAACACTTGTACAAAAAGCAGGATGGGTGCATCAATGTTGTACTCTCGCTTCCCAATTTTTTGCTAATTTGTTGTCTATTTATCAAATTTGTAATTTTGGCACTGGGAAGATTGGAATTTTCTCCACATAATGTTGTAATAAGAGAATTGTAGGATTTGTAGGATGTAATTGCGCAACAGTGTGGTGGACCATGATCGATCACGCCTCTATAGTTTTGAGAGATTTTATCCTTGTCGAGGTTCCTCTTTTGTTACTCATGCTGATGTAGTGAGCAAGTTGCGGCATGAACATTTTGGTCACCTCGATTACAAGTATCTCCAATGACGAGGACATAAAACATGGTGATCAACCTTCCAAAGGTTTCTTGCATTGATGGTTTGTCTAGAATGCATGCTTAGCAAAAAACACCAAGATCCTTTCCCTCATGGAATGGCCATAGGTACAAAAGCTCCTCTTGAATTGGTGCATAGTGATTTGATAACTTTTCCAATGCATTTCTTTTTGGAGCTAAATATGTGCTCATCTTCATTGATCATAATTCTCGAAGGACATGGGTGTGGTTCTTGAATTACAAAAGTGAAGTTTTTGAAAACTTCAAAGCATTCAAGGTATGTATAGAGAAGCACTTTGGCCTTCCTCTCAAGAAGATGTGCACCAACAATGGGGGAACATGTAAGCAAACCCTTCCATGAATTTTGCACTGAGCATGGCATTTTGTACTAATTCACGGTGCCTTACACCCCTCAACAAAACAGAGTTGGCGAGTAGAAGAATAGAACATCGAAGGAGATGGAAAATAGTTTGGTACAATCCAAGGACTTAACACTTGAGTTCTAGGCTAAAGTAGTGAAATGTGCATAACTACATTTAAGACCGCATACCTCGCAAGGTAGTGCAAAACAAGACTTCTGAGAAATCTTGGTCAAGTGAAAAAATTTATGTTTTTGGATTTCGTGTGTCTGGAAGTAAAGCACGAGCATTTTTCTTGATGACAAGCACACATCTCTGGGAAAACCACTCTTCTTCGTTGGCCATTATGAGGATGTGAAGGCTTATTGCTTATCACTCATGATGCCTTGTTCCGACAAGATGTTAGAGTTGATGAGAATTTCACTCCATTAGTGTTAGCTTTTGATTCTTCTCCATCTATGGCTTCTCCTCCTATACTTGATAGTGAGGATCTACTTCTTAATATTCATGATGATACTTCTGATGGTCTTGCTCCACCACCTCCACCTGTTCCTTAGTCCATGCCTTAGTGGTCTCACACAACTTTTCAAGCAGCCGATCCATTAGTTGGTAATCCTTCCGATCCTCGGCATACTCGTGTGTAGACCTTTGACATTGCTCTTATGATCCATGCAATTTTTGTGATCTAGTGTTGTTTTTGAGGCTTAAAGAAAACCTAAGTGGGAAGCTATTATGCGATGCGAGAAGAATATTCTTTAGTGATGAATAATATGCGGGATTTGGTGCCACTTGCTCAAGGAAGAAAACTTGTACGACGGAAATGGGTCTACAAGACCAAGTATGCAGATTGATGGTTCAAGAGATAAGTATGAGGCACGTTGGTAGAAAAGGGTTTTTCATAGGTTGAAGGAGTTCACCCTAAGATCTTTGCCTTTGATGCAAAGATAAATTGTGTTTGCCTTGTTCTCTCCATTGGTGCAACACATCATTCGTCACCTACTAGATAGATGTGAAGGGATGTATTCTGCATGGCGATCTTCAAGTGGATATCTAAATGGAGGAGTCACAAGGTTTTGTGCCAGATTTTTCACTTGTTTGTAGACTTCGTCATTCTCTTCGTGGCCTCAAACAAGCTCCTCAAGATTGGTATGAGAAGATGGATAGTTTGATCTTGTGGTTGTTTATGTTGATGACCTTGTTATCACAGGTTGTTCATAACCCATGATTCAATGTCTTAAGCACATGTCGATGGAGAGATTTGATATGATAGATCTAGGACTTCTACATTATTCTCTTGGTTGTAGATTCATCAGTCCTTTGAGGGGATCTCTATTGGGCAATAGAAGTATGCTATTGTTCTACTCCATTTTTGCATGAGAGATTGCAAACCCGCTTCCACACCATAACGGTCGAGAGTTAAGCTTTGTTTGTTAGTTGCAAAACTAAGGTGGTTGATTTGACTTTGTATAGACAACTAGCAGGCAATCTTTTGTACCCGACTCATATACATCTTGAAATCACTTTTGTTGTTAATCTTGTCTTTTGATTCTCTCAGTTCACTCATGAGCCTCATGTGAGTTGTTGGAAAGAAACTAAGCGTATCCTGTGTTGTATTTTGGGCACTACCACTTTGGGATTCAATACACACCATAGGGGTCTTCAAAGGTTGAGTGATACACAAACTCAAATTGGGCAGGCTGTGTTGATACCTTTAGATCCACTTACGGATTTGCTTTTAAACTTGGGCTAGGTCTAGTTGCATGGGCATGCAAGAAGCGGATGGGTGTTGCATTGTCATCCATTAAGGTTGAGCATCGAGCTGTTGTTAAGCCTAGACAAGAGGCACTCTCACTTCAACAACTACTTGGCGAGTTTGGTTTCCCACAACATATAATCGCACTATCATTTGGTGTGAAAACCAAAGTTCAATTGAGATTGCATGCAACTCTATTGAGCATCAACGGACAAAGCATGTTGAGATCCATATGCACTTCATTCAGAAACATATTCAAGATGCAATTGTTAGGTTGGAGTTCATGCCTACCGTCGAGCAAGTTGCGGTATCTTTACAAAGCCCTTAGCATTGCCTTGTTACTTTTAGTTGGGAGCATTGTGTAATGTCCCTTTTTAGGGGGACTCAGGAAATGACCAAAAGCTGGTTGTGAGGGACTGAAATCAGAACTAGGGCAGATTGTAGATAACTGAAAATTCACTTTGGAACCCTCCACACGCTGCCAACACTTTGCTCCTAAGGTGGTGACCTCTTAGGAGAAGTCAAACACACTTTCCTAGGCACAAATCTCACTCAAACTTTAAGGAAAGATGCTCAGAATTTATAATAAATGACCAACAATCAATAAATGCAAGAAAACTGATTTTTAGGAACCCACAAGTGCTATTTTTATTTTTATCATGCAACCATCCACTGCAGATTTAAATAATAATTTCCAGAACTGAAAATACCACTCAAATACACTCAACAATGGAAGATTTCACCTTTATAAATTATGGGGAATCCAATCATGCCAATTGATCACATAAAAATCAGCAACATCACCCAAAACCCTCTCCCAAGCAAGTCGCTTAGGGCATAAATCAGTTAGAACCAACAATGAAGAGTAGAGAACCAAATGAAGTGTGGGGTTTTGTCCACAACAACTTCTCCACAAGGGTTTTCGTCCTGGGAGCTATGTCACAAGGTTCGTCGATTTTCAAGCAAAAAGTTCGAAAATCGCTGAACTTTATAGCTAGGCATTAGATTCACGATTTATTGGTGTTATTTGCAAGAAAAAAACTCAGTGATGAGTTTTTGAAACTATGTGGCCATTGCAAAGAGGGTTTTCGAAACTGCTTGAGGTATTTGCGAGGGGCTTCACCAATACAAGAGTGGCACCGTAAACGCAAACCGTGTGACATAAATTGCGTTTGGTCTGTGTAAGCTACGAAACTTAGATGTTGTGACCATCGAACCGTTGCCTTGCGGGAGCTAGAGAACGATACGCTGTTCGCGAAGGAGGGCATTCTATGCAGTCGCCGCCATTAGTTATTTGGGTCAAGTCGAGCATAGGTTTAATTTTTTAGGTTTATGTTTAGTTTTTATAAAGTCTTTTATTTATTTATTTTGGTTCGTTTCTTTTTTAATTTTTTATGTTTTCATTGCTTTATTTAAATGTTATGTATTTTATTATTTAGTTTTAACTTTTTAATATTTAGAACATTAGCTTTAACTTTTACAAAGTTCAAAGTATTTTAAATTAATTTAATAAATGATATATATTTTTAAATATCAAATATATAATTGAATAATATTTTAAATTTTAAATATAGAAAACTTAAAAAATATTGTTTGTCTAATATTTATTCATGGTTTATAAATGTGGCATTCGAAAATTTTGTGGATTCTTTTCTTACAAATTTTTTTGCTAATTTATATTAGTTGAATTTAATCACGATTTTGTTTTGCGAATTTTATCCTCACCGAACTTAATCCAAATTTTATCCTTGTCGAACATGAATATGAACACCAACCTTGTGACATAGCTTGGGAGGGTCTCAATTAAGGGTTTTGTCCTTGAGAGAGATGGAAAAGGTGCTTCACTAGCAATCCTTCACCAAGATATGAAATTCTCCAAAAAGCATGATTCAATAATGGCCAAGCAACCTCCTTATATAACCACAAGGAGTGCTTTTTACAATATAAAATGATGGCCGACCCCTTAAGGTAAGTGCTTTTAAATATTCAAATGGTATTTGGAGCCTACATGCTCATAATACCTTTATTTTCTAACTACTTAAGTCCCTCTATTGGAGCGCTAGGCTTCCCAATAGGATACATGATAATAAATAAAACAACTACCTAAACAACAATAAAAATATAATTCAGATCTTTCCCTTGCTTTCCTCCTTAGACCCATGGGGAGAGAATGGGTTAAGGTCTTTCAAACATCAGCCTTCAAAATGGACATGACACATTGCTTGGAGTTGAGGAAGTTGTCCTTGGGGGGAGAGAGGGGAGGGGACAAGGGGGAGGGAAGAAGGATTTAACTTGACATCCTTCTTTCTTTTCTTTTGATTGTACATGGGTACCTTATCAGTCTTAGTAGTTAGGACCCATATTTGTTTTTTTCCTCTCCTAAATTTCGCTTACGGGAGCGTGATGGAGTTGTGTATTCACATTAGGATTAGATCAAATAACTTTTATTTATCTAACATAGTTTGTGCTTGTTCACACTTGTCTAGTCTAAGCTTGTGTTACGCGGGGACGCGTCCCCTAGATTTTGGTGACATCCTGAACGCGTTTGGGGACTTGGAGGGGACGTCCCCTATTTTTTAAAAATCTTTCAAAAAACTTCTGATGTTTTTACTTTTAAAAAGCTGTTATTTTTACGAAGAACATTAAATTATAATCTTGAAAGTACTTGAATAGAGTTTAAATCCCTAAATTTCATTGAATAAAGTTAAAATATTCAAATATTAATATTTTATATATTATTTTAATAGCCGTCCCCTTGCCGTCCCCAAAATTTGGGAATTTTTTTCCCGTCCCGGAAACCCCGTCCCTCCGTCTCCCCGTCCCCCCGTCCCCGAGACTTAGGTAACTATGGTCTAAGCATTATTTAGAGTTTCTAGATTAAACAAATTAGTCAAGTTATTCAACTTGAGTGCATGTAGAGATTATATTGTCCGCATGATTTTAGGAATATTAGCTTATTTTCTAATATTAGTCTACTCTCTAATCTGATGCATTGTTGTTAGAAACAAACTAGTATGCCTATATATTAGAGACTTCCCATAGCTCACAGTAAGAGAGAAGCGTGAGAAATTTGTGAAACCCATAATAGCTTGTAGAGAAATAAATTTCTGAGTTTGCTGTGTGTTGAATATTGGCTTGAGCCATTTTTAGTGGTTGTGTGCTCCAGATTAGATCCAGAGGCTGCTCCGTAACATACAGGCTGCAGCAAGTAAATTTACCAGAGCAACATATCGTGGAAAAATATACCTTCCATTCATCTAGTATATAATCCAACACCCAATTCTTCAATGTTGACACCATAATCAAAGGCATCACCCATATGAGTATCTTTCCTTCTTATCTAGCCCATAGAAAACATACACAGTAGTTAGCTATAAACTATATACATCTTGGAAACATTAGATCAGACAAAACACCAGAACTTATCTGATTTTAACTGCAGCTGCCCTGATATTTGTTGTACACTCCCTTAAATCATTGAGTGCTAGAGATTCAGCATGGTAAACATCCATTATATTACTTTTGCTCGTTCTTCACATGACAAACCATTTTTAAACATAGATCCAATTCTTTAAAAGCCCCTCCAGCTCTAGGAAAAAGGGTCATGACCTAGAATAGCAATGCAAGTCCCAATATTTCTTAAAAATGCTGTTCTTCAAAGAGAAATAGATATGCAGGACCTAGAGCATTCTTGCATATAATGACAAAGGGGAGGGGGAAAAGTTGGTTTGGGATAATATGGAGAAAGCTTATGGAAACCATTGTAGAATAGTCTCATTTATTGGTCATTCATTAGTGCAAAATTTAGAGGGTGCAGTTAACAGAATGCATAATGGTGAAGGATAAGACTAGTACAGTATCTTGTTTGATCGTGAGCCCATAAACAGAGCAGCATTTCTTAGACCTTGATTCCTTCCATCGAGCTTATGATTATCTAGTCTTTGAACCCGTTAATGGTCATTGATGAATTTGAAGGGTTCTTTATCATTTTAAGAAGAATTATTGTTTATATGCGTGTTCCTTGAAAGCTTTTGCTATTATTATTTATTTAGTGCTGTAATTATAGGCTATAACTAGAGAAGAAAGATATCTTTTGCAATTGCAATGAAAGCCTACTCCTAAATTTTAACCACTTTAATCTTTTTCAAACCTTTGAATGTGTAGGCCTTAGAGACCTGGTTGATTTTCTTCCTGCTTCCCTTGCAAGTATTGTTAGCTACTTTACTGCGGAAGTTACTCGTGGAATTTGGAAACCTGCATCAATGAATGGAACTGACTGGCCAAGTCCTGCAGCAAATCTTCACAATGTTGAGGCTGAGATAAAGAGGTGCTAGCTGCTACTGGCGTGCATGTACCAAGCCTATTGGGTATGTCAGTCATCATTTTGCAATTCATTCGGTTTATGGTTTGGGTGTTTAATGTGTCTTTTCTTGAGAAGATTCTTACTAACTTATAAATTATGTCTGGATTGTTCTTCTCCTGGTGGTAATGCTCAGTAGGTGGAAATGCGCCGCGACCCTTCCATTACCTTTAGCAGCACTTGTGAGCTTGACGATAACATTCAAGTTGGATAAATCAGCAGAGTTTCTTCATGGTGTTGCTGGACCAGCACTGGAAAGTACTGCAGCAGGGAGTCCATGGCCCAGTACGCCAATTGTTGCAGCACTGTGGGCTCAAAAAGTACGCAGGTGGCATGATTATATTGTATTTTTAGCTCACGCACAGTATTCAAACAAAATAAGCATGCCGTTGTTCAGCTTCTTGGAAGTTGTTTTGCAGCTTGCCTGGGTTCTTCACATACTTTGATGTCAAAACTGACCGTTCATGGAGGAGTGGGTGCATTACTAGGCCATGGTTTCTGTTCACACCTGGCTCCTGGTGGTATGTCTCCTGTGGCACCAGGCCTCCTATTTCTGCGTACCTATAGGGCAATCTACGACATAATGTTTATGACTGAAGAAATTTTATTACTTGTGGTTGGTTCAGCAAGAGACTTGGCTGCTGCTGGACTGAATGCTGAACATTCGGGCCAAATACTTAACTCTGCACATCGCTTGAAATCTCATCAACTCTCACTGGCTAGTGCTATGGCAAAAGTTAAGCAAGCATCTACCTTAGGAGCTTCCTACTATGTATCACAGGTGGATCAGGACTGGTTCAAATGCTATATCAAGAAACATTACCAACTTGGTTTTTATCTGGGAACAGAACCAAGTCTAAGACCAAGGCTAGTTTTTCCCTTTTGGAAGGCTATGCTATAGCACATTTTTCCATTCTTTGTGGAGCTTGTGTGTGGGGAACAAATACCCCATCCCTTTCAAAGAGAAGAGCACATATTATCAATTATCATTTGGCATTTCTGGCAAGTGCGTTGCATGGAAAAATTTCTCTTGGATGTGAGCATGCAACGTGGAAAGCATATGTATTAGGCTTCCTTTCAATGATGGTTTCTTGTGTTCCCAACTGGATTTCTGAGGTAAATATAGAGACTCTTAGTACACTTGCTACAGGTTTGAGATGGTGGAATGAACCTGAACTCGCTCTTGCTCTTTTGGAGAGGAGGTTGTACAGCTATGAGTGCAGCTGCTGAACTTATTATGGGTTGCTAAGTCGTTTTGTCACATTTTGCACTCATGAATTGTATGCTCTGTACTATTCACATTGTACTTGTAATGTTCTGCTCTTACTTAGTTTTGGAAGGATTAAAAGGGGTATTTGCACTTTTTAGGGAAGGAGGGAACCAATATCAGATAAATCTTTTTGATTTACATAATCTCTTATGCACTACAACCTATTATATTTGTCAGCGGCTGGTGCAGCTAATGAGATTTATTGTCATTTTTACGGGCTTTATGTATATTACAATTTTACATCTTGGCTTTCTTACAGGTTCCTACTCGGTCCATATCCAATTAGGGTAAATTTTAAGAAGGCACACAAGTTTTGAAGTTTAGAAATCTTGGTGAATATTTTTGAATATTGACTTAGGTTTTTTTTTTTTTTTTTTTTGTCAGTGTAAATATATATTTTGATTTGCTTAAGGTTGTATGTGTTGTAGTTTTAAAAAATGTAAAATTCATTAAGAAAGGAAATCTTGTTTGTAGAATTTTGGCAAATCTTCAATTTGAAATGGCAATTTTTGTTGGAGTAAATTTGACAAACAATCAACTGCCGAATATTAGCCATTTAAATAATGTTTTTTTGTACTAGATATTGATTCTTTATCATGTTGAAATTCGAGTAGCTTCTTGTGTAGAACGACTCTGTATGCAATTGGTGTTTATTGACTTGATGCCCCTTATATATTTTTTGTTTTTGGTAGGTTTTATGCTGCATGTGTTAGTTACCAGATTGTAGGTTAAATTACTGGACAATGGTCATTTCTAGCCAATTTTAATGTCAATCTCCTCCAAAAACTCTTACAACCAATTTTATAATTCTTCTAATTGTAATTTGGACTCCGGATACTTCAAATTTTTCCCATATTCTTAGCATTGATCTTGAAAATGTATCTTGATTAATTTCTTTGACCTAAGAACCCTAATTGGTCTTGGACCAGTCCCAAACCCCATGATGTCCTCAAATTTGATGGGCAAAAGTTGAAACTCGGTTTGAGAACATCTTCCTAAATGCTCCCACTCACATCATTTGGTAATCCTCGAGTTCTTTTGCAATATTTGTACTCTCTTTTCTCTTGCGTGTTTGGGTCATGTGTTGATTCAATTTGATTATTGTTTATAGTGGTCGAATTCTTCATTGTATTAGAGTAAGCGAATCATCATTACTCGATTATGTGATTGATTCATGGTTTGCTGTTGTGGTGATGCCCTACAAGGGGATCTTCTCAAAGATTGCTTCTACGAAACAAGGGTTTCATATCGGCTATTATTAGGGTTTCTTCAAAACCCAGTTTTTTTTTTTTCATTGGAAAAATTTGTGAACTGCTTGACTTTGCGACTCTCAAACTCATAATTAAGGAGATATTGTTGTTTCTTCCCAAATCAAAAGTGTGCACATAATGAGATATGTGCTGAATTTCTCCAAACTACCTACAAATATATAATCTTAGCAACAAAAAAATCAAGGCTTTTCCAAATTTCGGATTCTTCAATTTAGGGCTTAAACCATCCAACTTAAATTTAGCAATCGTTTGACCATCATGAGACAATATTTGCTCTTGCTCAAGGAAATGAAAAAAATCACAGAATTTGATGGAGCCCCTTTTTCTAGAGATCACATTTTTTTTATAGGTACATCGTGATGTAGTTCTTTCAGTCCTATTTCATTGCTACAAGTTAGAAATTGTGCTAAAACCTTATGATATCAAGAATTCGTGATGATTTGTTTTTAGTATCTTTTTTTCATTATTTTGGGGCATTGTAATGTCCCTTTCTAGGGTACGCTAGGAATTAGCACAAATCTGAGCACATAATTGAAAATAACTTATTATTCAAACCCCAGACTACTGCCAACTTCAAAAATTAGTTCCTGCTCAACCAAGCATGCAAATCACTTCAAACTTTGGATATTATGGTTATAAAACATGAATTTTATGAATGTAAAATTAGAATTAACCCAACTTTTACCAAAAGTGTAGAAATGGCCCTCCTAGTATTTTGCCCAACACAATTAGGGTTGATTCTGCATGCAAAAACACCCCAATAGTATCCAAACCTTGTGCACAAGCTCATAAAAATATCTAGAACCAGATCTCGAACTTAATATGCAAGATTTATGCACCAAATATGTTAAAAATATATTGTCACCCAATCGACTAGGGCACAAAAATACAAGTTAATGGCTCAAATCAACACCAAAGTATGTGAAAACCAGCTCGCTAGGGCATACATTCGTCACCAAAAAAATCACAAAGCAATTTGCTACTATAGGAGAGAGATACCTTTGCATACAGTTCAAAAATGACCTCCACATCAAGTGGTTAGGGCAGAAATAAATTAATGGCACAACAACCAAGCAAAAACATTACTCCACAAACTTGCTTAGGATTTTGATTTGCCTTGAACATAGTGGTGTTGCAAAACACCGTTAGAGCATAGAACTTTATTGGGCATACATCCCTTTCTTCAAGCATGAAGAAATATCAATTCATCAAATCAACGTGCCCAACAATGGAAGCATGACATGTCTTTATACCTTCCCCTCCAAGAGTGACGAACCATATGGGCCTTTTCTTTGCCCAATGTTCCCTCCTAGAATGGCGATTCACTTAGGAGGTTTAAGTGACCATTAAAGTGGTTTTTAATCTTTTAAAACATGACTCATTTTTTTAATAATTAATTCATTTTTTAATGTTGTGATTAAAATCATGAAAATATAAATTTACTTCTTTTTTATTAGCTCAAGTTACCAAATTTATGGTGAAAACCATATTTATATCTTACTAACCCATTAAAATTGCTTATTATTTTGAATGATTAAGATCACTAACCGGACAACTTTAATAAATTAATAAAATCGAGTTTTTCTCCAAATTTATCCTTTAGCCCATGGGGAAGAATGAACTAAAGGTCTTCGATGCCCGTTTAGTAATGCCTGCAAAAAAAGGAACATTACAATCCTCCCTCCCAAAAATTGCTTGCCCTCAAGCAATTGCAAATCCCCGATCCCAAATCCTATTAGGAGACTTGAAATTGTTTTGTGTAAGGACTAGAAATGAGTTACAGTAGCTACCAACCATTTTGAATTCCACCCAAATCAACAATATGATGGTTGGGATGACTGTCTTTGATGATGAGACTCTCTTACCAATATTATCATGCAAAGAATTCCGCTCAAATGACTCAAATGTACAGTCATCCATGACTGAAATTGAGTGGACCAACAATAAAGATATGATGTAACAACCATAAGAGTGAGAAACCCAAAATTCCGTTGCAACATTCAACCATTTGGACATTGAAAACAACCATGCAAGGACTGAAAATATCATGTCAACAACTCTAAACCAAAAAGAATCATTCCCCATGATTGAAAGTACCTTTAGGTTCACTTGCATGTGGGCAAATGAAATCATGAGCAAGTTTATATAACACATTTTTGCATGCAAAATACAAGAGATGGAGGACTCATCATTGATGTTTACCTTATTCCTTACTCCATTGTATGGAATTATGAGCCTTTCATCCACATGCTTGGCTGGAAATGCACATGTAGTTTCCCAAAGTGCTACAAAATGTTAAGAAGTGGGAAACACAACTTTCCCTTGTCAACCTTTCTCCTTGTGATTGTGATAAAAAAAAAAGAACAAACTGAAAATGCCAAAAACAATAGTCAATAATTCATAAACAACCCTCTTAATGTTCATTTGGTATTGACACTCGTCACCCCTCATTGCTCCAATGATTTTTCCACTTGTATCCTTTGATAAATGGGGCCAAACTGATTGTAAAGGGGCTATATGGTGATTGTAACAACCCTTAATTGCTCCAAGTTTACTTCCAAATTACGAGCAGTGGGTATTTAAGAACTCCATATGATGAATCCTCTCATACCAAACCCATGTGTCCCTCTTCATGTTATGGCTGTTATAATGTGTTTTATTACTTAAAAACTGAATTGTGATGACTGGAAAGGATTTTGCAACAGCCATATATACCTTGGTTTTGAATTGTGTGCTTAGTAGCATTCTTGTGTCTATCATGGCAGCCCACAAGAAGTCAATGCAACTTGAATATTTTTGAACCATATGAAAAATAAAGACAACCTCAGCGTGTTTTCTTATGTTAGTTATTTTCCAATTGTTACATGAGCGAGGGCTGCCCACAAATTCATTTATATTGTCCCACACATAGATGTACCTTTGACTTTCACCTTCCCAAATCATAATATTATTCCCTAGAAAGAACCATGCATGATTCCCCATGAAAGTTCCTTTGATGTGTACAATAAGGAACTCATTAATCATACCAAAGTTGAAGTTGGGAATTCTATCATTCTTTCTAGCATGCTTCCCATGATAACCATGATAACAAAATGATGTAGGAGGAAACAATAATTTTGAAATACTCTCATACCTGGGGCTACCATCAATATGCTCACCTTCCAACATAAACCTCTTGAACTCCACATCCACCCTTTTGATAAGAAACTGAAAATCTACTTGCAGCAATAACTCACATTCCATGTTGTTAGAACCCATGAGTAAATTTATATGACTCTTCCTAACCTTCCTTTCATGCAAAGTACAAAAGATAGCTAGCACACCATTGATATCTACCTTGTTTCTTACCAAATCATTTGGATTTTTGCACCTTTCATCAACACCTTTTCTTATAGGATGGGTACCAACACTCTCATGATTGGTTGCAATTTGTGCTCCCTTATCTGTTGTTATAGAAAACATGGAACATAGATCTGCCCCTTTTTGCAAAATGTCATATAACTTGAGGTGTCTTATCAACATGGCCTTGAGGGATCATTTTCTTAAAAACATACTCATCACTTGGGTAACCAAAACTCTTTTGAAATGATGAATATATTGAAGATGCATGAGGAGAACTTACCCAACAAAGTGCTGCCCCAAAGAATGACTGAAGTGTTGCATCCTCTTATCAAAGACCAACATGTAGATGGTTGGAATCAATTGTATGGCACCGAAGCAAAATCTAAACAACCATGATTAATCCGAATTGTCTTCATAAATTCACCGAACTCATGAGGAGCAATGATATCCTTGTGAAACATTTCCCAATCTTGGCATGTATCAAACATACAACCAAAAGTAGTAATTATGAAATGTACATTATCCTTTTCTTTATGCAACCTAACATCTCCATCCTTACATCTCAATTTACCCTCGCATGAATAAGCCCAAAAACGAGTTGAGTGGGAATCAAATCAAGTAGCTTACCCTTAGTGGTTCTATAGAGAGTCCATCAAGCAGAAAGTTGTCATTACTACCTTGGAAGGTACTTTTGCCTCTTGCACTGGATCTCCTCAAGTCAAATCATGCTTGCCATAGACAATTTTGAACTTTCACTTATTCCCATGAAATCAAATGTAAAAATCACAAAATCGGAACCGATAATCTTTGTAGAAAGTGGGAAATCTCTCGGTTCCCATACCTTAGCGAGCCCATATGAGTGATCTTTAACCAGGAGTCTTCTCGCTCTATATGACCAAATGGATCCATGACTTCATCAATTTTTCTTGTAGGCTTCTCATGATGATAACAAACCTTCATGTTTGGATGAAGTATGCATGGGACATCCTCATGACTCTCTTTATGGCCATGAGTGTCATTTGCTTGCGTCATATTATTGGTTGATCCAGAATGGACAATAAGCTGATTACCAATATTATCACCTGGAAAGGTGGCTTCAACCACCTAACTCTCTTTACCCACATGTAGATGTGATTTTTCTTCTTTCTTAGGCTCAAGATCTTTGATCCCTTCTTCTGAAACTTCACTATCACATATCCAATCATTCGAAGACAGGTGAACATTTTTTACTAATAAAAATCTTTACCTTGCATGACATCTTGTGGTTCTCTGTATTGAGCCCCTAAAATGACCAAGTACCTGAGGCACGAAGGGTTATGGCACGTAGGAATAGGGCGCGAAGGCACGCACGGAAGTAACTTTTGGGGATGCGTGAAGGCTCGCACCCTAGGCAAGATGGATTCAAGACTTAGTTATTTTTGGACTATGAGTAAAGTCACATTAAGGGAACAAATGGAAAGGCGACCATATACAATTATGGATAACGTTAAGCTATGGAGACTTACAACTCAAGAAAAGCATATTCCAGGGCATCATTACGGTTATCATAACAGGATAAGGAGCCGAGTTTGTTATGGATTAGCTGGCACTTACATGCTAAGGATACTCGATTAGGGAAACACATGATGACATTTGAAATGTTATTGGGTAGTGGTTAAGCAATCATGGAAGATTTCTTCAGGCCTTTTCTTGTAATGATGACTTGGCGGAGGTAAGGAAAAGTGTGTGTATACATAGAGAAACAAAGATGAATGAGAGAGATAGAGAAGAATGGATAGGTGTGCGCATGGACAGAGAGAGAGGGATAAAGAGTGTAATACATGATTGTAAGCTCTGTAATGAATATCATAGAGAACATACTGAGGCTTTGTTGTCAGTATTATCTCCATCCATGGAATCTTTAATGTATTTTTGGCTACTGTAATGTGATGAATTAATACAATGGAGTGATTATGAACATCTGTGTTATGGATCTTGATTTGTGTGTTTTCTTTATTGTCTATGAATTCGAATCCTTGTGTTCTTGATACTCTTGTTTAGGGTATCTATGATATTGTTGTAATGTGATCATTGTAGACACCTAAATTTGGTTACATTCCCCTTAGCCCATGATAGGATAACCAACTTAAACTCTGTACCCTAACCACGCCCCTTTCACCCCACATTAATAATTAATTTAATTATTTTATTCAGATTAAATACCCATCCTCACAATATCCATTATTTTATTACCTTAATTGACCTAATTTCCACCTCACCTAGACACCTCATCCGACCACCTCACCATAGACTTATTCTTGGCATGTTTCCATTACTAACAATAACTAAGTCTTACTTGCCTTAATGAGCTAAGATTTGGTCTAACCCTAAAATCAATGCCTAAGATTTCTCTAACCACATTCCCGCTCATTAGAAGGGAAGCTTCCGTTCTGATCCGCGACAAAAAACCAACTTGGCCCAAGAAATTAGAAAGATCTAGCCCATTTTAGTAAACCTAGGGAATCCCGCCTTAACCGACGTCGGTCAAGCGTCGGTCAAGACGGAACCATCATCGGTTACCATTTATTCACCTTAGCAACCTTGTTTGAGAGGTTGGCACATTTGAGACCAGAGGAGAACGAGATCAGAGCTACATGCAAGTAGAACCAACATCTTTTCGTGCATCCAGGCATCTAGACAGATCTAGGAGCATCATCCCACGATAGCATTTTGGGAAGCATTGCCACGACACTAAACACCATTCTTCCGTTCAACCGTCACCTCCATCCAGTTGTCAAATCTGCACCCGCAGGTAAGTATGTTGTTAACCAACATTATTCTATTTTCATTCTAGTAGGATTTGTTACTTCCATTATTAATCTCTACTTGAACTCTCACTTCCCCACCATTTATCTCCATACAAGTTTGATCATTCCTTCACCCACACCATAAAATCACCCATACCTGACTGTTAGACATCTCTGAGTATTTCTAACACCTCTCCAGACCTACACCCACTCCTCACCATCTCCAAAGCCGCCTCGAAAATCCCTAAATCATGAACTAGTGAGTTATTGAAAACCCACATAAATGTCGTCGGTTATCACTAAAGCGTCGTCAGTCATACTAGATCGACACCGGTCTCTATATTTTGTACTCGCCCGAGAATAGGTCCAAACAACCTCCTACCAATTGACCTAAAAACCCGAATCGGACCACGACCGGTCCCCAATACTTTGACTGACATCTACCAACCCTTCAGATCTGACTATAGCCTAGCCCATTATATTAGATTTGCTTATTGTGATTGAATGAGATACCTAAATCATATCAACTACAGTAGGAATTTGCTTATTTCTCGCATTAATTTGTTTTAAACAGTGGATTGACAACCATCTAGGGAGTATCACACTTCCTGGATCTAGCATACGCTAGGAAGTCCACTTGTCATATATTATTTAATTATTCTTTTGTGGTCTTGTTTTCTATTTTAGGTAGTTCCTCCCAGCCAAAAGGAAGCTCTCACAATCGACACTGGATCGAGAATTCGAACGTGCACAACAACCATCAACCAACCTATTTAACAGGTATTCCTCCTAGCCCATAACCCTATTTGTTTCATCATTCAAAAACGTAAAGAAAACGGTGAAACATTTTGACACGCCCGGTGGGACCCATCCGGGTTCTATCACATTTTCTTCATTCCTAGGTGAAAGTTGTGTGTTTGTTTCCCTTTAAAAGGCTTACACGTTAATCTTCTTCTCTGGTAATCCTCTCTTCTTTCTAATTTTTCTAAAAGAAACATTCCTCTTGGTGCGTTTAAAAAGAATTATTCTTCTTTCTTGCTTTCTGCATTTAGTGAAAAAGCATACCTTCTCCTATTCATCATTTGCTTCATCAAACGTAATCTTTTTGATTTGGGCTTAAAATTGGCTGCATTACAATCTTTTTTGCTGCATTTAACTCACATTAAAATGAGGGCAACCTATATGCTGGAAGTCATGCCCAACTGATGGTTGACACAAAGAATCGTAGAAAGCACATTCTCTCTCTCTCTCTGTGTCTTACCAAACTACACAAAATTGAAATATATACATCTTTCTTAAACAACATCTTACCTGGGAACACCTGTCCGCGATCACACGATCAGATTGGCAGGTACTCCTAGCTCGTTACCTCTGTCGAGTCATTATCTCAGAGGACGGCCCGCCCCCACCATAACATACCTAAAACCTCTCCTTTTAGATATCCTTCTTCGTAGGAAGCCTTCCTCACCAAAAACTCTATTCTAAATTCATAAGTCAGTCTTCTAAATATCATAAGCTCAACACATTAAAAATCACTTGTTAGGTACGTTTTTTTAGTGTTTGATTGACATGCATTTTGAGGTGTGAGGATTAGCTTCTCCATTTTTTTCATTCTCTTGCCTTGCACACTCCACAATCACAGTTGGAGTATTCTGACTTCTTTTGAGTGTGTTAGGGCTTCATTGCATCATCTCCAGACTTATGGGTTGATTATTTATCTCACTAAAATTCACAACAATCCATTTTCTACATATTTCCAATTTTCACAGTAACCGACATCGGTTACCCCGACCGCATCGGTTTTTCTTAACTGACATTGGTTTTCTATTCTTTTGGGTTAAATTGCCTAAAGAACCCTTACTTCATTTTCTTTGTTGTCAGAGTTCTTGTGAGTCTTTGTACTCTCTCTACTTCGATAAACAATCATCCTACAACTTGTTCATTTGACCATCACTAGTCCTTTCCTCATTTGATAAAACTGTTCCTGTCTCATAGTAACTGACCTCAGTTACCCTTAAAATGGCATCAGTCATCCTTAACCGGCGTCGGTTAACCTATATTGAACATCAATTGATATATTACCCAAATCTACCTATAGACATCTATTTTCTTCATTCTCACTGCTACCTATGTCATCTGCAGGATACAACATCACCTGATATACATTCATTCACATGGTGTTGAATCACAATCAAGCTAACGCTCTTACATTTCATGTAAGTCATCAAACACTCCCGCCTAGTCCTTCACCACCCTCTGTCCTGTCACCCATGGATCCAACCCTACCTACCACCATTTCCACAGCGACGAAGAATTTACACGACTCCTTGATCAGAATCCCGCGGCCTTACAGTTCTATCTTTCCCACTCTTCCACTCGAGACTCTTGAGTAGGTTGATTTATGGCATGCATGTATCCATCCCTCCTTGCCCTTATTCCCGCTTCTACATCAGCCTTTAATAACGTGGTGTTACCTTCACCGCTTCACCCTTAGTGGTTTCACATCTAGGACCCATACCCGTCATGACCATTTAGCGCTGGCTGCACTATCACTCGCACCTATAGTATCTATTGCACTCTCATCAACCACCCAAATCATAACCTCATCATCACCCATTTTCTCATAGATACCAATTGCAACACAACCGCTCGTGGTGTCGGTGACCCCTACTCCATTCCATAATCTCGTCCTCTCCATCCCACAAACACTTTGTCCCTAATCGCTACTAGAGTCACCCATTCTCACCCATTCTTGATACACGCCCTCTATGTTGGTCCCCTATTCTCAACCTCCCTATTTGGCATCATCGTACAATGGAATGACACCCACATCACGGGTTAAATAACAACCTCCTTATGCCACAAGTGGGATCCCTTCTACGAGAACCTTCCAATGACCTCATCAAATTAATGATGGAAAGGATGCGGACACCTTTGGAAGCATCATTTTTAGGATCTGTCATCACCAATCCGGCACTATGATAATTCTTCACCGGAACCCCTCGTCTTTATGATTATTTACTAATGCATGACCTTTAGTTTGGTGGATGTAATCTGGAAACACAACAACAAACATAACACAAGAATACCATCGGCTATGATAAGACGGAATGATGACAAATCTGAAATATCAAAGTAAATTATAATATTAACATGAAATTGTTACTGATCTCACCCATGAGGTACTTCAAGTGTTATTGACTTCACTTGCCTTTCACCAAGACTATGGGAGAAACTTTATAATTACACCTCTTAATGGCTTCTTCAACACACCTTTAAACTGATGGCTTCCTTTACACACTTCATACAATATTTCTCACTACTTCCTTCTATGCTAAATGAGGGGGGTGGCCTCTCTATTTATATAACTTCCAAGCTTATCCATCTTATCTCTAAGATAGGATAAGAAATCCACTCTGACGAATCATATTCCATACCTTAACTCTTATCTCATACATGTAAGCTTATCTTTTAAGATAAGATAAACCTTATCATTTTACATGGGTTCCACATTTTTAGACTTTTTACAAATAAAATACACAAAATATTTATGACCTCACTCCTTGTCCTTATTTCTAATTCCTAATCATGTAGACCCTATTTCTCTAATTACCCAAACTTTGACATTTTAACATTACTGGACCACTTACGACAAATATTTACTTTTACAACATTTCTATTGTACTTTGACTTCTACCGTACTCCACATTATTAGCGGCACCGTCTCGACAAAGCCGTTATCTTCTATCGACGCTACTACTAATTATACTTAACAACATCATATTCCTAATACATACATTAATGAAATAGAAATTACGGAGGAAAATTTTAGTGTCGACATCTTCCCCCTTCCTAGCTTCTACTCCGTCTTCGGAGCAGGACTATTCTCAGTGCTTGGAAAATCTTCAACTTGTCGTGGTTGACCCATTTCGTAATGGGAGTGCCATCCAATTCCTCCAGGTTAGTACGTACCATTTTCATGCACAACTCGCTTATTTTGTAGGGCCTCATCCATTTTGGAAGAAATTTTCTTTGTCTTCTTTTTTGTTTCGGAATCATATACTAGAACCAAGTCATTCACATGAAATGGAGACCACCGGATCTTTTGATCAAAGTATTCCTTCTGCTTCATTTTCTTCTTATAGCTTGTATCCTTAGCTATTTCCCTCATTTCCTCTAACAAATGAAGATGTACCAACCTTTCTTTTACTGAATTACTTTCATCCATTCTTTCATTTTTCATTACTCTGACCGTGGGAATATCAAACTCAATAGGAAGAACTGGATCAATGCCATAAGCCAACTGAAATGGGGAGTATCCTGTTGCTGACTTTGATGTTGCCCTATATGCCCACAATGCTGCATGAATCCTTTTATCCCATTTATGTACCTGCAAGGCTGCATCTTTTGCTAGAATTTGACACAACACAAAATTTGTTCGTTCCACTTGTCCATTTGTGCTTGGCTTGTATGTTACCTTCCCGTGCTTAATAGAAAACTTATTGACGGCTTCTACCGCCTCATTAATGAAGTGGCTTTCTTGATCTGCTTCAATTTCTAATGGACAACCAAATCTGGTGACAATGCGTTCATATATAAACCTTGCCACCTCATCCATGGAAGAAGTGTTTTCAATGGCCTAGCTTCAACCCAATTGGTTAAATAATGCTGGCAACTACAATATACTTATTTTGGCGTGAGGTAGTTGGAAGTGGACCTACAATGTCTATTCCCCTCTTTTGAAAGGGACCAAGTGGAAGAATAGGGCATAATGGAGTGATGAAGTCTTATGGTTACCATGTGTTTAACAAATATCACATGTCTTACAATAATTATAACAATATTTAAAAAGAGTGGGCCAAAGATAACTGCATCCAAGATCTTTCTTCTTTGTAAGTTGTCCAGAAGTGCCCTCCACATGTACCATTGTGGAATTCTTCTAGCAGATTCCTTCCCTTGATCACGTCCAATCGCCCTCTTGTCTTTGTCCATCGGTCCTATTCAAAATAATACTCCATGCGAGAATAGAATATGGACGACCGACTTGAGTAATCTTTCTCTTAGTCTTTGCATTGGCACCATCGAAACTTGAATTCATTCGAGATAATTCCAAATATCTATGTATTCACTAGGGATTGTGTCGAGGATAACAATGTCATGCATCGGGAAATATCATCATCACAAGATGCTCCTAAACCATCATAGGCTCGAAGGAGTGCATCTACATTGACATGCTTCTTTCCCCGGCCTATCTATAATATCAAATTCAAATTCTTGTAGCAAAATTATCCATCTTACTATCCTCTCTCGATGGGTTAGGCTTATTTACAATATATTTTAGAGCCTCGATGATGATCTTTCAACTAGAAATTTTTACCCTAGCAAGTAATTCATAAACTTCTTTACAACAAAAATGATAGCTAGAGCCTCTTTTTCGATTCTGATATAATTTACCTCAACACTTTGCTCATTTGTGCGCTCCCAAAGTAAATTGGATGTTCATTCCCATTTTCATCCTTTTGGCTCAAAGTACTTCCTAGTCTTTCTCGAGGCATCGAGTGTACACAATGAATGGCTTGCTCCAATCTACATTCTTCAAAATAGGTGAAGACACCGGGGCTTCTTTCGGTTGTCCAAAAGCTTCATGCGCCTTATTTCTGTTCATAAGTAATATCCTTCTTCAAGAAGCTGGGTTAGTGGTGTGCAATCTTTGAGAAATTCTTGATGAACCTTCTATAGTAACCCACATGGCCTAAAAATGATCTCAACTTACTTCTATTCATAGGAAATGGTAAATCTTTGATTTTGAAACTTTATCGGATCGATTACACAATACCATCTCTGGATACAACATGCCATAACAATATGCCTTTAGAACATCCAAAGACACACTTTGTAGGGTTTAGTGAGGCTTATGCTTCATCTAACCTTTGAAATGCTTGTCTCCATCTCGGTGGTCCAACTTGCTCCCATAGATGCAAAAATCATCCGTAAATACTCGATGAAGGTCCCAATGTAGGGTTCGAACACCCTATTCATCAAACGCTGGAATGTTCTTTGGAGCATTACACAACCTAAAAGGCATAACTCTATAAGCAAACGTTCCCAAGGAGTGGTGAAGGCGGTCTTCAACCGATCTTTCTCTCGTTATACGAACTTGGTTGTAGTCACTATATCCATCAAAGAAAACTATAAGCACTCTGGCCAGCTACTTCGTCCAAGATCGATCTCGAAAATGGAAGAGGGTAATGATCCTTCTTTGTTGCCTTATTGAGCTTCCTGTAATCAACAAAAATGTGTAGCTTCCCATTCTTTTTTATTGAGATCACAATGGGAGAAACCCATTCTCGAATTTTCCACAACAAATATGAATCCCTGCATCAAGCAACTTATCTATTTCTTATTTTACAGATCTTGAAAAATTAGGATTCATTCTATATGGCATTTGCTTTATGGGCTTAGCGCCATCTACCACTCAATAGAATGTTCTACCCAACTTACTTGACGGAGTTCCTTATAATCAAAAGTGAATATGTGTATGTACCTTCGAAAGAGTTTGGAGGTAGGATTCCTTCTCACTCTCCATCACAAATCACCAATCTTTATTTGTTGGAGACGATCATCAACTTCTTATTCGAGATAATTTTATGGGGTCATGAGTTGGTGTGACTGGAAGGATATCCATGATCAAACATCAACCTCACTTTCTTCATCCTCAGTGTCCACTTCACTGGTACTAGAGTAATCAGAGGATGTCCAATCATCAGTTTCATCACTTGAATCGACAGGTTCTGCCTTATGATGCCGAGGGATCACGTTTATTTTCACCCTCTCTCTACCACGTCTAAGTGTCATGAAGCCTTCATTCCAGTAGTTTCTTGCATGAACTCTCCTTAGCCATGGTCTTCCCAGCAACATTGGGTACACAACAGTACCATTTTTTATCACCTGAAAGTCTACCACACATACAACACCCATAATAGATATTGCCACATTTGAAACTACACCTTCTGGTTTAGTTTTTCCCTTATTTAATGACCTTAACATAAGTGTTGAAGGGCGATCAATTTTTAACCCCAACATATTCATTACAGACTTGGTCATTACATTAACTGCAGCACCTCCATCAACTAAGACATCATGAATTGAAATACCATTACATAATACCTCAGCTTGTGGAGCATAGGGATCCGCCTCTGCCTCCAAAACAGGGACCTCAACCTCCTTCCTTCGTCGAGCATTGAGTCCACTTCGCAGCTCCCGCCCTTCTCAGAAGACATAGCCAAGAGTTGACCATATGTAATATTTGCAAGCCTTTTGGACAGATCTTCCAAGATGGAGTATGGTCCTTGCCCCGTGAAATCGAGAAAATCCTGCACACCCAACTTTCTTCTCTGTGTTTCTTACTAGTTTCTCCTTTCATCTTCTTAGGATCATTTCCATCTTGATTATCTTTTTCTTTTTTTTTTTGTTACAAACACATCTACTTCATTATTTCTGCTCTTATCTACTACATCAAAAGAATTCATAGGTGCTTTTCCTTTATCATTATCTCCTTTACCGATGTAGAAGCTCTATCTAGACAATCATACTTATAATGACCCTTTTATAACAACCATAACATACAACTTGAAATATTTCTTTTGGACCTCTATCTCCTCCCCCGAGAACTAAATTCTTTTCCTTGAAGAAGATTAATAGTTAACTGACCCATCTTTTTGAGCGAGATCTTCATACTTAGTAGATGTACTAGGAGAAATATTTGTGCTCACCGAGTGGTTGTGGATTCGGACCAAAGGTCTTTGGTGTAGGCTCTACTTTAGCAACAATTTCTTTGGGCTCCTCTTCCATGCTTTCTTCTTACCTTCTTGCAATCTCCTTTGCTTGTTCAATGGTAGTAGGGCGGTCATACTTCACTCGTTGTCGATTTCGGCTTCATCCCAAGAATGAAGTGCTTACATAGGAGATTATCCACGCCATTCATCAACCCATCCGCTAATCCTTCCTTCCGGTCCGGGCATCGAGCTTCCTCCTTAGCTCTAGAACACGAGCATGATAATCCCTTATATTCTCCTTCTCTCATTGGGATAGCTTTGTGATCTCGATCATGATATCTCGCATATTTCATTGTTCACCAAATTCTTCAAGAAAACTTTCGATTAATAAATCCCATGAATTTTTCACATTATCACCTAGTATTTCAAACCACCTAAGTCTTTGAACCATCCAAAAAGGTAGGAAAAATTCAGTCCATTGTTCCCTTCTTATGAGGCCATTATAAATACAAGATCTTTTAAACTCTTGAATGAAAGAAGAAGCATCTTTATTAGATTGAGCTGAAAAAACAGGAATCTTTCCCATTTTCAAAAGTAACCACCGTGAAATACCAACCCACAAGTACCATCAACAAGACTTATGTGCACAAATAATTGGAATCACTATACTAGAAAGTGACTTTACACCTTTCTACAGTAAAATAGAAATGACCACGGTAAACTATGGTAAAACTTGACTTACTGTGGTAAAAACTGACTTTACTGTGGTAAACACTATTCACGGTAAAAAGTGAAGTTACTGCGGTAAATACTATTCACGGTAAAAAGTGACTTTACTGCGGTAAATACTATTCCCAGCAAAAATAACTTTACCATGGTAACTACTATTTATGGCAAAAATGACTTTACCATGGTAACTACTATTCATGGCAAAAATGACTTTACCATGGTAACTACTATTCATGGCAAAAATGACTTTACCATGGTAACTACTATGCACAGTAAAAACAAGGTTACCCTCCAATTGATTTTTGACTAAGTGGGAATATCTCTCCAGAAAATCCACCAACGAGGAATGGTCCCGGCAACGGAACCAAAATGTCATCACCAATCCGAGCACTATGATAATTCTTCATCGGGAACTCCTCGTGCTATGATTATTTACTAATGCACAGCCTTTAGTTTGGTGGATGTAATCTAGAAACACAACAACAAATATAACACAAGAATACCATCGACTATGATAAGACAGAATGATGACAATTACAAATATCAAAGTAAATTATAATATTAACATGAAATTGTTACAATCTCACCCATGAGGTACTTGAAGTGTTATTGACTTCACTTGCCTTTCACCAAGACTATGGGAGAAAATTTACAATTACACCTCTTAATGGCTTCTTCAACACACCTTTAAACTGATGGCTTCCTTTACACACTTCATACAATATTTCTCACTACTTCCTTCTATGCTAAATGAGGGAGGTGGTCTCTTTATTTATATAATTTCCGTGCTTATCCATCTTATCTCTAAGATAGGATAAGAAATCCACTCTGACGAATCATATTCCATACCTTAACTCTTATCTGTACATGTAAGCTTATCTTTTAAGATAAGATAAACCTTATCATTTTACATGGGTTCCACATTTTTAGACTTTTACAAATAAAATACACAATATTTATGACCTCACTCCTTGTCCTTATTTTTAATTCCTAATCATGTAGACCCTATACTTGTAATTACCCAAACTTTGACATTTTAACATTACCGGACCACTTACGAAAAATATTTACTTTTTACAACATTCATATTATTCTTTGATCAAGTTACCGTACTCCACATTATTGGTGGCACCTGCATCGAAGGTGCCGTTATCTTCTATCAGACGCTACTACTAATTATACTTAACAACATCCTATTCCTAATACATACATTAATGAAATAGAAATTACGGAGGAAAATTTTAGTGTCGACAGATCGCACAATTCTTTGAGCTACGATGAAATCAGTAATGAGCCCATTCATTTGTCCATCCCTATTCACCCATACCCATTACATTCGAAATGCCAAAATTCAGTCATTTCAATAGTAAAAGCAAACCCAACAACATTTGCAGTCTTTTCAAACATGGGTGTTACACGATTGCCCATGATGACGCTTTACTCCTACGGACCTTCCGGATGTCCCTCATAGGACCTGCGTTGGACCGGATGCAGGTGGGCTACAAGACACTCCATCTACTTGTTTAATCAAGTATCCCAAGCTTTCTTAGATCACTTCTCCATCAACATTGTTAAGAAGCTTACCATGACTGATCTTTATTCCACACGACAAGATTTGACGATGAGTCTATCGTTGACTTTGACGATGAGGCTGCCTTGCGCGCTAAGGCCGTGGGAAGCATTGATACCGGAGTTAGTCCATTTCTTGAAGCTCAGATTATTGTCATGGCAAAGCAACGAGAGAAATTATCTATGAACTTGGGTCATGAGACTCGCAGTGGGCTATGGTGCACTGCAAAGTAGAAGGACATACAAAGGAAAATTGCATGTGAAGATCGGTGTGCGCTTTGTCGGTGGATTGTGAGATTTTCCACAGAGATCATGATGCAAGTAGGTTTCCGTTGCTGCAGCATAGGATCCAGAACAATGTATCTTGCTATTGCAATATTTGCACCTCTACTACTCATGACATGAAGGATTGTAGATTGATTGAACAAATACATGATGTTATTGACACTGGGGTGCGCCAAGCTAGGATTGCTAGTAGTTCCAAGGATGAGGGCAGTCATTATGAAGGGCACACCGATGGAGGAGGTCGAGGTAGAGGATTTTGAGGAGGATTTAGAGGTTGTGGAAATTGTGGGGGCGGAAGAAGTGAATTTCCTCATGGAACATGTTATAACTATGGATCTACAGAACATTACAAGCGCGAGTGTCCCGATTTGTTGTAATTCTCATGGTGTGGAAAGAAGCACAAGTACGAAGAGTGCCCGAAGTTATATGAACACATGAGCCAAAACCATAAGAAGGACAAGGGCGTGGGGATGGTGAGCATAAAACATGCTGATCCACCATGAATGTCATGGGTGGAACATTAATACGAGTTAGAGCTTGTATTGGTGACGACACGAGATAAGGTTGTGCGCATTAGGGAGATACCAAAGCATAGATCGCTTGTTACAAGAGAAGAAGTGATACATGGGAAGTATCCATACCCGACTCATCAGAGGGAAGTCTATCAAGACACCATTGAGGTGATTAGGAGTCTTTAAGGGGATATTCAGTGCTTGAAGGAGCAATCATGGAAGTTGGAGTAGAAGAAAAGTGTTGAAGTCCCTTAGGTGGATATAGATGAATTCAGGAAGTATGTAAGATGCTTTGCACCAAGAGAATATCATCCCTTTGTTAGGAGAGTGGCTAAGAGGATAAATACCAAGTTCCAGAGGAGAGTGCGAGAGGCATGTTTTACATGCTAATCCGCCTCCTTGCAGCCTCTTGACTTTCATAAGGAGATTACCTTGAATGCAATTGTTGATGGATGGCTCCTAAGTAATATTTTGATTGACATGGGCGCGGAAGTTAATGTTCTCACCTTGGATGCATGGAATCAAATGGGAAGGCCCCCATTATAGCCATCTTCAAATGTGTTGTATATGGCTAACAAGAAAAAGGTGATGCCCATTAGTGTTTTAAAGGATGCTGCTATAACTATCCAAGGGGTGAAATTCACTGGAGACTTCAAAGTCTTGGCACTTGTTGAGGTGGACAACTTTCTAGCGTTACTTGGGTGCCCCTGTGCTATAAGAACAATGTTGACTTATGTTTCAATAAGGGGTATATAAGTTTTGAGAACAAGGAGGAATGTGTTATCATTCCTTTGATGGATGGAAAGTCAATGCCCTATATTGAGCCCTTGGGAGAAGAATACCTGGACAAAATCTATGTGTGCACTATCAGAGACCCTGAGATTGTGCATCCAACAAATGGAGTTATTCAGTGTGAAGACGCTCAATCTATAAGTGATACAACTAGTGTGACATGTGACAATTGGGCACACAGACATATGAGTTAATCGAAAGGTAGTTAAGAGGCTCTGCGACGAGAGTAACAAAGGCGTGCTTAGTCAAGTGCCTGAGAGGAAAAAAATTATCGTGTTACATTGGGAAGGAAACCTGATGTTTTCCTACGAGAAATGGAGACCTAGTGGAGATGTGAGATCGAAAGGAGAAGTATGCTTATCTATACTTTGTGCGGGACCACAACACATTGGTGGGTGACCCATCAAGATAACCTTCTAGAGTGGCGTGAGGTGAGAATTTTGTTCTCTATTAGGTTTCTCTGAAGTAATACACCTATTGCTATACAATAATATCATAAGAAGGAACCTGCCTCTTTTCACGTCTAGGCATGTGAGAAGGCCTGGATGGAAGGCGCCGAAGCTTACCTCCATCATTGTGGGTGCATAATATTTACTCCACCTTATAAGGCTGCGTGTGCATGGTACATTCATTCGAGTTGCACCGTCGAGACGAAAATCGGGGAGTTGACGATTGGTCTTATTCAAACTTTTGAGTATCGAAGTACTAAGCCATCGATGAATGAGGCGTTGTAGGTTGTTAAGCCCCTAACATGGAAGATAATGTCATGGCGGAGGACATAGTATTGGAGTTGTTGGGTGAACCTGGTTTGGAGGTGCGCTTTGATGAGGAAGAATCAAAGGAGGTACAACTTGAGCGCACTGCATGGAAAAGGAGAAAGGAAATTTGGTCTACGTGATAGATGGTGAAGAGGTGGAGAACTTGGATGCTAACCATATTGTGGGTACGCACGAGGTTATGGATAGTGCTTGATGAGGAAGCACACGCTTACCACAAACCCCTAAAAACTAAAAAGGTTAACATTGGCTTGGAGGTGGAACCCAAGGAAGCTACTATTAGAGATTATTGGTCGGAAAGGGAGGTTTTAAAGATTATTGATATGTTACATGAATTCCATGATTTATTCCCGCGTAGGTACCACAAACTCAAGGGAGTTCACCACTTTGTTTAGGATATTTTCAGATCAAAATGAAGGAGGGCGTGCACCCAATTTAGAAGAGACCTTATCGAATGAATATGAATTTACGCGTCAAGGTCAAGGAGGAGATTGATAAGATGATCGCATTAGGCATCATTGAGGCTATTGAGGAATCAGAGTGGATAAGTCTGATGGTCATCAACATTAAGAAGGATGAGAGGATAAGGATTTGTGTTGACTACAAGGATTTGAATGCATGTGTGTCATTGATCCTTTCCCAACCCCATTCATTGAGGAGATCTTGGAAGGAGTAGCCGAGCGCGAGATCTATTCTTTTATAGATGGATTTTTGGGGTATCATTAGGTTAGAATTGCAGAGGAGGACAAGAAATGAAAAATTTTGCCACTAAATGGGGAAGTTTTTCCTATATGGTCATGCCTTTCAGACTGAAGAATGCACATGCCATTTTTTCACACATTGTGGTTCAGGCATTTCACGACTTCATTCATAAGTTTCTTCAAGTCTACCTAGATGATTGGACAGTTTATGGACTAGTAAAGGACCATTGTGACAATCTAAGGTTGATGTTTGAGAGATACCGAAGGTGAGTATATCTCTCAACATTAAGAAATATGTTTTCGCTACTCCATTTGGGACCTTGTTGGGACATATCATATGTAAAGAAGGCTTGCTTTGGTGGATCCTACCAAAGTTTCCATTATTGTGGGATTGGGGAGCCTACCATCTAGAGCACGGTGCATGGATTCCTTAGACATACAAGGTATTATAGGAAGTTCATCAAGGGCTATGCTTTGATATTTCTGCGTAGTTAGAGGAGTTGCTAAAAACAAGAGTATGTTCTATGGGGAAAGGCGCAAACAAGATGGGTTTCACACACTATAGAATAGAATCATTCTCGCACCCATATTACACTTTCCCTATTGGGATAAAAATTTTCATGTGCATGTTGATGCATCCGGTATGGTGATTAGAGCAGTCTTAGCACAACTTGGAGAGAGAATTGTTGACCATCCCTTGTGCTTTACTAGTAGGAGCTAACCCCAACATAACATAATTATACAACCATAGAGCGTGAGGAATTGTCAATGATCTACACGTTACACAAATTTAGGCAGTATTTTCTAGCGACACCTTTCATCTTTTATACGGACCACATGGCATTAAAGTACTTGGTGAACAAGCTCATCTTGCAAGGGTGCATATGCAGGTGGGTCCTATTGTTTCAGGAGTTTGAGTTTACAGTTGTTGTAAAACCAGGTAAGAGTAATTTGGGGCCTGACCATTTATCAAGGATTGACTTAGGAGAGGACACACATATCATTGAGGATACAATGCCAGATACACAATTGTTCGATTACAACGTGCGCACCCTTTGATTTGGAAGATATCATTGAGTTCTTAAGAATGAGTGTGGCGCCAGAAGGGATGAAGTCCTTGGAGAGGAAATAGCTAGCTGTATGCTCTGCACCCTACAAGTTAATACGTGGAGACCTAGGTGTGTATTGGATCATGAGCGCGCTACAATCATGGAGAAAGCACATGGTGGAATTATAGGAGGGGACTATACAAGAAATTCCACCACGTGGAAGATCTTATTAGTAGGTATTTGGTGGGAAACCCTTTACCAATATTGTATTGACTATTAGTAGGTATTTGGTGGGAAACCCTTTACCAATATTGTATTGAGTATTGCAAGGCCTATGATCATTGCCAACGCCTTGGTAAGCCAGGAAAAAGGGATGAAATGCCATTGAGACCAATAACTAGTGCTTTGAACCATTCGAGAAATGGGCAATTGACTTTGTAGGCCCTATTTCACCTGCCGCACGAAGAACGGGGTTCATGGTACATCATTACTTACACTGATTATCTTACATGGTGGGCGGAAGCAAAGTGCTACTAAGGATTGCATGACAATGACACCAACTAGATTTTTATGGGAAAACATCATTAGTAGATATGGGTGCCCATTGAGTTTAACGAGTGATAGGGGTACACATTTCCTAAATGAAACAATCAGGATTTTGTTGGTAGAATTCATGGTGGCCCATCACAAGACTACCCCTTACCACCCACAAGCTAATGGGACTAGCAGAAGCATTTAACAAAATTTTGAGTCACACGTTGACCAAGATTTGTGATGTTGGGAGACAGGACTAGGATGAAAAATCTCGACCGTGTTATGGGTGTATAGAACAACTTATAAAAGATTGAACAAAGCCACATTGTTTTAATTGGTACTTGGTGCAAAAGTTGTTTTACCGGTAGAGTTCATGCTACCCTCTTTACGTATTATGCACGCTGGAGGATCGAACGAGAAACAGGAATTGCAAGAGCGCATTGATAAGTTAATGCAATTGGATGAAAGATGATCCCTTGCTAGATGGAGTCAGAGGATTGAGAAGGCATGAAAAAAAGGCATGACATGATCATCACATTAAGAATAAGCAATTTGAGGTTGGGAAGATGGTTTTACTTTATGATTCTAAGTTTTTGCGCCATCTTGGGAAGCTCAAAGTCCATTGGTTGGGGTCATATATTATATCCTTCATATTGGATTGATTTAGCATGTTAGTTACAAGCGCTAGATGGGACATGGTTTTTAGGTTATTTTAATGGGAGTAGGTTGAAGCCCTACTATAAATAAGGCTTCTGTGTGTTTGTAAATAAGGCAATATTGCCAGTTAGATTAGGTTTCCCTTAATGCATTTCCCTTTTTGTGTGTTTCCTTTTGTCATCATTTTGCTTTGTCTTCTTTGTTTGGTGTTGTGTTGCATGTTGGTGCACTAATAGCTAATTACATTGTAAGTGATTCCATGCGCAGAGGACCACACATACATTTAGTGTGGGGTGGATTGGCAGATATGTTTGGATATGGTTGACAAATTCTTTGAGAAGATAGATTGTTGGGAGACTCATTCAGAACGATTAGCACAACGGTAGAAGAATGAGTGGTACGATGTATAACATGTGGCTATAAAGGTGTGTTGAGAAAAGTTGTTTACATACCATGTAGAAGAGAACCAATGATCACACAGTATAACAAGAGGAAGGTGACACCATGGGAACTACTTGGTGGACAACATAGAGGTTATGTACTTCGGCATGGTGATGTGCATGAAGGAGTTCTGTGGTAGTGAAGTAGCGTTGGAGCGCCAGAAGGTTATAACTACGACGTGCGAAGGGAAGTCAAAAAGTTGATTTAAGTGGAATAAAGTGCTTTATTAAAAAGAGACGTTAAGACACGTGGTCGAAGGAACTTTAAGGTGTTGAAAAAGTATAAATAGAGGGTAAAGGTAGTCATTTTGACTACTTTTCCTTAGAGAATTTTTGTGCTCCCAACTTGAAGTGCAATGAGGGTTTTGAGAAGAAAGTGAGGTACTTTTCATGAACCAGTAGAGCTAGGTGAGTTGTGACATGATCTTGTGGTAAAGAAAGAGGGGAAGAAGACAACAAAACATGAAGGGGTTGCGTGAGAGAGAAGCGTGGAAGTCGTCAAGTTTGGGAAGACGAAGGAAAAGTTGAAAGCACCTAGGGAACATAAGAAGGAAAGAGAAAGGAGATGGCACCCAAGAAAACTCGTACAAAGAGACCAGTGGTAGAAAAGGAAGAACTTGTGGAATTTTATTCAGAAATTCAGTATCCCCCAGGGGTTATTAAGGTAGAGAAGTGGAGCTCGAAGTTGTACAGATGCAAAATCAATGAGTTCAACCACACAACCACCGAATACAATGAGTTAATGTAGGGAAATCTTTACATGGAGATCCTAGGGTTGGATGAAAAAATAAACCATAGGGTAGATGATTCAGTGAAGGAGTTACATTGCAGAAGACATAGGTTTTGCATCTTTGGGAGATGCTATTTTTTTGCTAAACTTGCACCGCTTTTTAGATGGTTGATGTCACGAGTGCATGAAGACTTCTTCTACTTTGCGGGGAGAAGGATGAGACTCACATACAATTTAATCCATAGGGTAATGGGCCTACAGAACAAAGGTGAAGACATGGCCCTAGATTTAGGTGCCACTGCGAAGATAAAAGAGCTAGCCAAGCAATTAAACTATGAGAAAGGGGAAGGGCACAAGTTATTGTGGATCTACTGGACCCAACTTTGAGAATCTCTTCCTGACTCATTAGTTGCAAGTCGGGTGCATCAGAGAGGTGGACAAACATCAACAGAGGTTTTTCTGCGTGGCCTATAGAGTGTCCAAGTGGCCACATTACAATTTTGTGCAGTTCATTGTGGATGGTATTATTGAGGAGGCATGAGTACAAAATGACTTAGAAGTGAAGATAACTTGGGGGTCCATTTTGTTATTAATTGTATTATGGGAAATTGGTGTCCTAGATGGGCCAGATGATAATATGTGGGTCTACCCACCGATACAATTGTCTTTGGTGATGCATACAGTTCAAACAATTCACTTGTGATGAGAGTATATCTAATGTGTATAAGGCGTAGATGAAAAAATGGTACGAGAGACTACACACAACTTTTGAGAATGAATGGTGCATCCCACATGAGCTTCCACATGTCGTTGGGCACCAATTTTAGTATGGCATGATTTGTGATGGCCAAAGGAGAGAAAGGGTCATGGTGCAAACTCCCATTTGCATTCACCGCTAAGTACTTGAAGTGTGCCATCAACCAGTTGAAGGATGCACAACTGTTGACCTTCGACGTAGATAAGGTGGATGCGAATGTTCACACCTCTGTGAGTGACTTACATATACAACTTGAGGTAAGTGTGTACGTGGAGACCACGGAGCTAGATTTATTGGATCTCGCATCTCGTAGATCAATGTTACATCAAGGGATACATCCACAGGGTGTTTGTGCAACTGTGCCCCAAGATGTAGGAGGAGTTGAGATGGAAGTTAGAGACGCCCCTTCCCAAGCCATGAGAAGCGCGATCCCACCTATGAAAGTGGTTTAGGAAGATGAGGAGGTAGTAGTAGAAGAAGAAGAGAGTGAGGGGAAGTTGGACACCTCTTAGAAGAGAAAATATTACATGTGCCGAGGAAGTAGTGGGGGCGTGAGTATTTCATATCTAGGTAGTGCCAGGAATTTTCTAGTGGGGCGTAAGGAGGTTGAACTACCTGAAGGGGAGGAGCCAGAAGAAAAAAAACATAAGATACATGATGTATCAAGTTTTGCGATAGTCTTGGAAGAAGGAGAGGAGGAGGACCACACTACCTTCAGGAGAAGGAGTTAGAAGTAGAGCTCAAAGAACAAGAGAAGAGAGCTGAAGCTAGGGCCAAAGGCTATGGGCGAGGTGCATGAGAAAGAAAAGGAGAATTCTACGAGAAGGCAAAGAGAGAGAGTCCAGCGAGAGGCTTCCCCTACATAACCCACCCAAATCACTGGAGGAATAAAGTAAGGTAGACTCCTTTACTATGAAGGAGGATAAGGGATTCACTTCAGGATCAAAGAAGCAACGGTTGAAGCGTAAGGCAACAAGGAAGAAGTGGACACCTGTGTCCCCTCATATGGAATTCATGGATGATCCCATAAAGGTTCTGCATGTGAGGTTTTAGGTACACTCCCCTTGGTGAAGCTACATGGTTGGGATCTTATGGATCAAGAAGGTGGCATGCAAAGAACTAGGAAAATGCTAATTCGGTACTTTGCATTTCCATTCTTCTGAAGAAGAAGGGAGGAGAGACATATAAAGTGGTGGATCCTAACCACCTCATAGATGAACATACATTTAACGCACTGCAAAATATGTCCTCGGAGGTCCTTCGGTGTAGCTTGGATGTAGGGGCCACTATTTGAACCTTAGTCACGACGAAGAAGGAAAAATAAAATGAGGTAGAGAGATTGCGCCAAGGACTGAAGGGTGAGCATGTGCAAACCAAAGAGGCCTATGATCGAGCTGGCACCCTCGTTAAAGGAATTTTGGGACAATGTCTGACATTGGTGAGCTAGCTCAGGACAGATTATGGGGATGAGATGGAGTATCTCGAGGACCTTGTAGGGATGTTACTTGCAAACATCAAGGATGGCGTGGGGCCAATAGTTGTAGAGCTCACCAAGGAAAGAGAAGAGAACAAAATTTATGTTGAAGCCCGGATCACTGAGTTAAAGGATTTACTTACTCAACTCAAGGAAGTGAACATATTGGCAGATAGGGGCTTCAACAGTTGTAGGAAGTGTGAGCCCATCATTGACGCGCGAGTAACAAGATGAGGAGGCCACCCTCAAAGCCTTGCAGGAGAAGATCTCAACTAATAAGTTTGAGCACACGTAATTGATTGTTGATACCACAACTTAGAAAGATAAGATAAAAAAAAGTGCGAGAAAATGGATTTTAGGGTTGGTGAACTCCGGATTCCATCACTGAGAGGATGGACGAGTTTGAAGGTATCTGCGTGAAGCTATTGGTATCTATAAATGAGCTTAAGGGGAAAGTGGAGGAAGGCACCCCAGACCAAGTGCCCAACGTTGTAGGAGAGGCATTAGAAAAGGATTTAACAGAATTAAAGGCATGGGGGAAGTTAAAGGATGAAATAGACATGGAGTTCCCTGAACTCCTCCAGTTAGTCACTTAGTGGTTGAACCATGCAAGATTTTTGCCTTAGCAGATTTTTGGTCATTGAAATTTTGTTTGGGAAGCGTAAAGGATTGCTTCGGGGGTGGTAATCGGACTAGTGTGGGGTGATGTTGAACCCCTAAAATGACCAAGTACTTGAGGTGTGAAGGGTTGTGGCACATAGGAACATGACACGAAGGCACGTGCAAATGTAACTTTTGGGGATACATGAAGGCTTGCACCCAGGAAGGATGGATTCAGGACTTAGTCATTTTTGGACTATGAGTAAAGTCACATTAAGGGAATGAATGGAAAGGCAACTAGATATAGTTATGGATAACATTAAGCTATGGAGACTTGTAGCTCAAGAAAATCATATTCTAGGGCATCATTACGGTTATCATAATAGCATGATAAGGAGCCAAGTTTGTTATGGATTAGCTGACACTTGCATGCTAAGGATACTCAATTAGGGAAACACATGATGACATTTGGCATGTTCTTGGGTAGTGGTTAGGCAATCATGGAAGATTCCTTCAAGCCTTTTCTTGTAATGATGACTTGGCGGAGGTAAGGAAAAGTGTGTATATACGTAGAGAAACAGAGATGAATGGGAGATATAGAAAAGAATGGATATGTATGCGTATGGATAGAGAGAGGGATAAAGAGTGTAGTATGTAATTGTAAGATCTGTAATGAAGCTATCATAGAGAACATATTGAGACTTTGTTGCTTTATATTATCTCCATCCATGGAATCTTTAATGTATTTTTGGCTACTGTAATGTGATGAATTAATACAATGGAGTGGTTCTGAACATCTATGTTATGGATCTTGATCCGTGTGTTTTCTTTATTGTCTATGAATTCGAACCCTTGTGTTCTTGATATTATTTAGGGTTTATCTATGATATTGTTGTAATGTGATCATGTTTACTTCCATATGTGGTGCATCCGAACCTAGATCTAGTTCTTGATCTAGATTATAAGAATGAATGTAACCAATTTCTATCTGTGCAAACACCTCTTCGTTAATGGAGAACATTCTCATGAATCTCATATAAAGGAGGGGCTCGGCACCTGTGCTTGCCTTGGGTGAGCTCCCAGTCAGGTTGGGTGATATGCCAACACATTTAGGGTTTGAAGAGAAGTTAGAGGTAAAAATAGACTACATCTACATTTGATGATTCACTAGAAGCAAGTTTCTCCTTAGTCAAATATAGTCTCAACTTCTCTTTACACAGATCTTTTATGATTTTAGTTAGTGCTTCTACTGCTTTGCGACATTTTCTGCTCCTCCTTTCTCATATAGGCAAATAAAATCGTTAGAAATGGCATCAAAATCTCATCCTCATTCAAAATCGAAGACATGATTGTTTGCATTGAGGAAACAACAATTTCTGCATGATCCTTATGAATAGTAGTAAATAAATTATCAAACATTTGGAAAATGAGTTCATAACATTCAAGATCTACCATTAGTACCCAAGATCTAATATTTTCCATAATTTCCAAAATAGTGACCCTCTTAGCAAAAGGACTTGTGATGTCACCAAGACCCTTAAAACTTTCCACCATGAGCTGAAATATTTCCTTCATGATGTTGTCACTATATGGTGGTTCTAGAGCTTTTATCCTCATAATTTCACTGATACAAGTGACAACTACAAGTCTCACATCCGAATCTGAATGTCTCAAAAGTTTGGGTCTAGCCAAATGAACCACCAAAGGACTCATTGCTAAAAACATAAACTTATAATTTGATTGTCTTACCATGGACAATTTTTTTCGCTTCCTCCAAAATATCGAGATTTTTTTTTGAGTGATGTAGATGCTCAAGCCCTTTCCCCAATATGCAAAGCTTTGTTCTCAACTCACCTTCACTTGTTAACTCCATGATTCATAGACTATGTATCCATATTTGCAAACATAAACCCTCACAAGTGCAAAAGATCGGTGCTCTGATACCACTGTAATGTCCATTTCTAGGTACGCCAGAAATAATTTTTTTTTATCACACAACCGAAAATAATTTAATATTCAAACCCCAGACTCATCACAACTTCAAAAATTAATTCCCACTTAACCAACCATGTTAATCACTTCAAAATTTGGATATTGGGGTTATAAAATATGAAGTTTATGAATGTAAAACCAAAATTAACCCAACTTTTACCAAAAGTGCGAAACAACCCTCCTCATATTTTTCCCAACATAATTAGGGTTGACTTCTCTTTGGAAAAACACCCCAATAGTCACCAAACCTTGTGCACAAATATGCAAGATTCAAGCACCAAATATGTTAGAAATATACTCTTACCCAAATCGAATAGGGCAAAAAAATACAAAAACAAGTTAATGGCTCAAATCAACACCAAAATATGTGAAAACTATCTCGTTAGGGCATACATTCATCACCAAAATATCACAAAGCAATTCACTACCCTAAGAGAGAGATATCTTTGCATACAATTCAAAAATCACCTCCACATCAAGTCACTAGGGCAGATTTGAATTAATGGATCAACAACCAAGTAAGAACAATACTCTACAAACTCGCTTAGGATCTTGATTTTCCTTGAACATCTTTGGTGTTGCAAAAATTGTTAGAGCATAAAAATTTATTGGGCACACATCCCTTTCTTCAAGCATGAAGAAATATCAATTCATCAAATAAACATGCCCAACAATGGAAGCACGCCTGTGTCTTTATACTTCTCCCTCCAAGAGTGGCGAGCCATATATGCCTTTTCTTTGCCCAATGTTCCCTCCTAGAATGACGATTCACTTAGAAGGTTTAAGTGATCATTAAAGGGGCTTTTATCTTTTAGAACATGATTCCTTTTCTTAATAATTAATTCATCCTTTATAATGTTGTGATTAAAATCAAGAAAAGGTAAATTTAATTCTCTTTTATTAGCTCATAGAAGGAGTCACCAAATTAGCGATGAAAATAATATTTTACTAACCCATTAAAATTGCCTTATTATTTCGATGATTAAGATCACTTTTCAAGCAACTTTAATAAATTAATAAAATAGAATTTTCCCCAAATTTATCCTTTAGCCCATGGGGAAGAATGGACTAAAGGTCTTCAATACCTATTTAGTAATTGGAGTCCCCAAGATTTCACCTTGAAATTTGGGACTACCCCTTTTAATTTTTCACTCTTTTTAAGTAACGGGTCATGTTTTGTGTTTTGTTTTGCTTGCAGTTGCTTGCATTGCTCTAAGGTATCCCCAGAGAGTCATAAGAGCCACATTCGCCAAATACCCACATGTTGAAGCTCACTCAATTCCTTCGCCAAACTTTGTCTGAAAGCATTTTATTTATTTTTATATTAAATAAATAAAGTTATTTTAAAAATAGATTGAGCTAAAATTGGAGGATTTGGGTTATATAAAGCACTTCACCCCATCATTATTACCACAGAACATTCACCTGGGGGAAGAATTTTTGCAGATCAACTAATTGGAGAAATTTTTCGAGCAATCTGCAGCTTCTTTTGAGTTTTATTTTTATTTTATTTCTTTTTGTCTGTGTTTTTATCTTTCTCCGTTTTCCGTCTAGAAATCCCCATAGCCTATTCATTCTTCATGTCAGACCTTTTTCCGGCTTAAGGTTTTGAAAAGCTATCCAATGTTTTTAATTGCTAATTAATTTGTCTAAAGGTGATCAGAGCTCAAGATTCCTTCAGGATATTGCAAGAGGTTGCTTGGTCAAAAAGGTGAAATAATGGATTTTTAAAAAATAATAAAAATATTGCCACCAATGCGTAGAGCTCGAGAAAATATGCACTTTTAGAAAAAATAACACCTAAAATGGAGCCACAGAGTGAAAGTTATAGCACTTGCAAGTTTTTGCTACTACATCTTCATGGACCCTTTCCAAAAATGGAAATTTTTGTTCTTTGTTTGTGTTTTCTTCACCAAAAATCCAAAAATGGAAAAAAATGCTTCTTAGAGTGCAAGTCATGGAAATTAGAGTTGCCCCGTAGGTTGAATTTTAACGCCACCTCTCCTTCATGTTTTCCACGTAAATATTAGCCAATTCACTTATGCAAGTCGCACTTTTTGAAGCTGCATGATAGGATGAATTTTAACACTGCCTTTCCCTCATGTTTTTCACACAAAAGTTAGCTAATTCACTTATGCAAGTCACACTTTTTGGAGCTACCTTCCAGGTTGATTTTTAACGCCATGACTTAAGTGAAAAGTGTGGAAAGTGAAGTCTGCATGACGTGAGAGTTGAGATTTAGTGTCATGACTTAAGAGAAAAAGTGTGAAATTGAAGCTTCCTAGTAGGTTGAAATTTAACACTGCCTTGCCTTCACGTTTTCCACACAAATATTAGCCAAAAAATGTGACCCACTTTGGCATAATTTCATGCTAAAAAAGTAATTTCTTTTTATTATTTTTAGCAAGTGTTGGTGCCAAAGAAGGAGAAAAACACAATGTATTATTAGAAATTGCTAAAAATAAGAAGAAACAATTAGTAAAATTAGCATGTAGTTGCTTATATAAGAAGTGGACACCATAAGTTAGGGGCAATTAATTCTTTTGTGTGGAGCATGTTGCCTTACGGAAAGTGTTGGCGCCAAAGGAAGAGGTTGTGGGCATTAAAAATATATTTTTAACTGCCGGGAAGCATCCAGTTTTGGCACATAAGATTGGAAGAATTTTTTAAATCATTTTGGCTATTTGCATGATGATGTGAGTACACAGGTGAATAAAATAATATTTTTAGCTTTCTTGACATGCAAGCAAAGTCTAAAAATAGACAGTAAGAGCTTTATAATCGATTTCGGTGAAGAAATTAGATATTCATGCCATGGATCGTATGTTTATTTGAATTATTTGTAGGAACATTTCATTGGTGCACATACTTGAGAAGAACTGCAAAAGCTTCAAGGATAAGAGGAGAAGACAGTCAGAGGCAACACCCGCAAGAAAATCACAATCAGCTGCTTCCAGATCTAGTTTGGTGAGAATCAAAGGAAAGGATTCAACAACATATGGGAGAAAAAAGCATCTCAGATTCAAGGCAGAGATATCATTCAGATCATTCATTGCTAAAGTAGATGAAGTAGAAGTACAATGCATATTGGATCAACATGCAAAGTATGGAAGAAGAACAAAACGAAGAGTGTTGTAGCTAGAATAACTTCTTTTTCTTTCTCTTATTTTCTCCGACAAAGTAATTGAGTAATCAATTAAATTGTAAAACTTAGGTAATTGGACTTAAAAGTCGTTACTTCAAGTTACTGGAAGAAGTCAATTACTTGGAAATAGGTGGCAGACATGCATAATAGAAAGTTCTATTTTCAGTTGTAAGGCATATATGTCATGCAAAGAGGAATTCTAGGGAAATACTGCCAATTGTTTCCTTTATGGCTTCCACATGCGGCAGTTCTTTGAAAGTTTCCTATTTGTAATTTCCCTCTATGCACTATAAATAGAGGAAGAGCCTCTGGTTAGAGGATCACAAATTGTTTTATCATAACTTGTTTTAGCAAGAGCTTTTGTAATTAGAGCATTCTTGAGTTTTCAAACTTTGTGTTGGAACCCTTGGTGTGATTTCTGCAAGGATTGGGATTGAATAAAAGGTGGATTTTCTAGAGAACTTTGTGTCTACGGTGCTTTGCTGATCACTTCTATTTAAGGTTTTAGATAAACTTTGTGTTATCTCAGATCTAGGTTAGAAGTCATTTCTTTCTGTTTTGTTGAATGTTATGATTTATTTGTTTATTTAATTTGTGTGGATGAGACCAACTTTGTTAACTATTGGTTGATTCAACATATTCCTTTCTTCTTTCTCCACTTCGGTTTTTCCCTTCAGTAAATATTCCAATCACAACTGCTTACTTGCTGCAAAATTGCCTAGTTGTGGTTCACAAGATGTGGGAATTAAATTAAAACCCCAAAAATAGTTATTAGGATTCACCCTTACTAAATTGATAAACATCTTACATGGGAGCCTCACCATTAAATGAGTGAGATTTATCTCATGATTTCCTAGGTTTAATGTTGTGCATAAAATATAGCCAACAGCTTTGTAAGGAATTGATTGTTGGTACAAATTGAGATAGTGTTTTTGCATGTGTTAGTTTTACAAGGAAATGCACTTGTGGCATGTGGGGTTCACATGTGTATTGAGGTTTGTGATTAATATCTTCATGTGTGTTGTGGTAGTAATTCATTACATGGAATCAAATTACATGGTATTCATTTTGTCATCGTGGTTGTGTATGATGCATTCATCTACATTGAGGTCAAATGTGTTGCATGTTATGGTTACAAGGAATTGATTGTTGGTATAAACCAATATAGTGTGCTTACATGTGTTAGGATTACATAGATACAAACATGTTGATAATGAGCATTGAAGTTACATAATAGGGTAGTACTATGTGGTATATGGTATATATGTGGATGTGTGATCGATGTGTACCGAACTAGCATCATTCACTCTTTTGTTGAGATTGCATTAAAAATGTCATTGAGTCGTATGAATGCCATCAAGTCACAAGGCATGTGCATGGGTTATGATGGTGTATTTCTACACATCACATTCATAGGATGTAAGAGTTGAATGGTGTGCATGTACAAGAATGAGCGACATTTATCCATGCACATCAAGTACAAGTGGGGGTTGTGTTATCAATGAATTAATGGTGTGCATGTGCGTGGTGGTGTGTGAGGTTAGCATGTTCATTGAGGTTGTAGTTAGTGTCCTTGTGCATTTTTAGTGGCATGGAAGTACATGGCATCAAGTCGTATATAATTAATGTTTTCATTGTGTTTCGCATTATGATGTGATCATGTGTATTGAGGTGATAATTAGTGTCCTATTGTGTGTCATGGTTTTATGACAATACATGGCATTATTAATGAAATTTTTGCTATTGGGGTTATGTATGATGATTTCCTCATGTGTATCGAGGTTGAATGGTTTGCATATTAAAGTCATAAGACATTGTGATGCAAGAGCATCCTCGGTTAGAGGACAGTCTTGCATCACCAAAAATAAAGTTTAAATTGTTGAACTCATAAGAAACACATGCATACACAAAGTTTTTTCTTAATTATAATCATGGTAATGTAAATTAATGATGACATTTAGCTAATCAAAATTTTGATAATTCTTTAAAAATCAAAGAACTTATGATGTGTAATATGAAGAATTGATCTCATTGGAGCAATTGAACCATACCTAAATTCTAGAAACGAGTCTACTAAAAATTACAATCACAAAGGGTTCACGAGATCAATGGCGGTGTGACCTAACATGCAAACAAAATGTCTTAGGTTTGAGTTTTAGCCGATTCATGGGTAATAATATGATATGAAAGCTAGAATAGAAGCCCCAAGCACCTTGAAGCATGGATCAAGGGGAGGTATTGAAGGAAATGCGCCACACTTGAATCGTAATAAGGAGCTTACCAAAAATCACCAATAACAAAATGATTTGTAGCTTAGTAGAAGAGAACCCTAGAAGGAAAATAGGAGGTCCTTTAATTCCTAATTAGTCACCGGAAAATGTCATATTTTATCAAAGGAAATTCTCAAATTCATCTTAAGCTTGTCATATCAAACCATATAGTCAATGGTGGTTATTATAATTCATTACAATTTTGATGATCTCTCAAATTTAAGCATGTATTAAGTATTGTAATAAATTGATTTGATTATACCAATCAAGTGTAGTTTTGCATCAATAGTGACAAGGCCTGAAACCATGTTATTATTATGACAATTATTCCTTATCATCGAACCCAAGCTATATAAAAACAAATCTCAAATTTTCTTCAAATGGTCATTGATTTTCTTCACTTTTTGTTGTTTACTCTTAATTTGTTGTGAGATTGATGACATGAGTCCATAAGCAAACAAATAATGAACTCCATAAGAATACACATGAATACAAATATACTCAATTGTTAAAAGAAACCACAAGAGAAGAAGAATGACAATATGTGACATGAAAAAATAGATTGAATAAATTATTAATAAGTAGAAGAAATGTCATCTATTTATACACACATCAAGTAATATAAGGGCATGTTTGTCTATAAAGATGTTATGCCACTACATATAAAGTGCAAAACATGCAAAGTAGACATTAGCCATAATCAACAACTCAACAAGATGTGTTCTACACTCTTTACATCCCCCTTACTTGGAAGGTCATAGAAAGATAGAATTAACAAGTCCAACCACTAGGGAGAGAGCCTTAACATTCCCTTAATAACAAATTGATGTAGGACTAACAATGCTTATACATACAATGTTTTGGTTTTTAATGAGTTTCTACTTGGGTTGTGTCTTAGGAGTCTTTTCAAGTGTTCTTGAATCCTTCTTAGCCATCTTAAGTCCCTCCATGGGTGTTAAGTGGGTATTTTGGAGTTTCCCTCCAAAAAGGAACATTTGAATATTTGAATTTGTAAGTTAAAATGTATAATGTTGTATGAAAAATTTATAAAAGGTCATAAAGGACCTCATTTGATGTATCTAGGGTATTGTCATCTCTTAGACAAGAGTCACCATGTGTGGTTAGTCTCCACCATGGTTTGTTTCAAAAATTAATCATTTCTCTCACCTTTTAGGTCATGACAATAGATATATTTGAATGAGAAAAGAAGATAGTAAAAAGAGGGATTAGAGGCTCAAGAACAATGTGAACAACCTTAAGAAGGAAAGAACCTATGATGTTGGGCATGAAGAACTTGTAGAACATGGTTCTTGTAAAGAAATGATGGAGATTCTTGTAAATATGAATAAAGAATGAGTATTTTCATGTTATCTCTATATGCATGTGTATTCAATGAATTTGAAATGGTGTCTTAAGGTAGATTTCATTGTATGAAGGCTCTTAATATTGGTAATGGTGTTTGAGTAGTGTATTTGTTATGAATGATTTGAGAATCCGATGAATACATTGTGATTTGATAATGGTTGAGAGTTATTGCATTGAGTAAGTGATGGTACATGTGTATTAGAACATGTGAGATAGGTTTTTGAATGTGTGAATGAACCCTTTTAAGTTCTGAGGTGACAAGAAGAAAGGAAGTTCTTAATTTGAGGTAGAATAGGTAAGTTTCTTGATGCATTCTTAAGATTGTTTGATGAATAAGAAAGGAAATAGTGAATTAGATAATGAGGTGAGTTGTGGCATGCATGAACATGTATAAGAGTTCATTTTAAGGGTGAATAATGATATTAATTTGAGTTTGAGTGAATATTTGATAGAATGTGTGTTGAAAACAATGTTTTCTTAAGCAAAGATAAAAAAACATCATGGTTGTGAGTTATTGATAAGGTTTCAAGAGTTGGTGTAAGAAGATGAAAGTTGGAGGAGGCTCACACAAAGATAAGAAATTTAGTTTCATGATTTGAATCATAATTTTGTGCAATATATGAGAGATTATCTCTCTCTCTCTCTCTCTCTCTCTCTCCGTTAGAAACCCTAGATTAGGGTTAATTTACTAAAATTAGTGTATCTTGAAATTTAATGGGTGAAACCTGTTGAAAAATTCTACATAGCATTTGAGCATAATGTTTTGAAGTATTTATTGTTTTAAAGTATTTTGGTGTTGTAGAGACCATGTTTTTGCTTTGATAGTCTTGTTTGAAGCTTTAAAGAGACCTAACGAGTAGAAGAATTTTATGGATTGTGCATATTTTCCTTAAGAAACACGTTGCATGTCTTCATAGATAGTTAAAATAGCTTAAAGGCCATATGAAAAGTTCTTTGGTTCTTCAAGAGACCAATTTTTCAAGATTTTATTAAGAAAACTCAAGTTTCACAGGATACAAGGTTGTATACCCAGGTCTTAAGACGAAAAGAGTCTTACTTACTATCTATTTTATTTTTCACTCTTGAAAGAGTTATGTGCATATATGATAATATTAGTGAGTGATGTGTTAAGCGGTTTTGAGAAGTGACAAGTAAGTTTCAAGGACCGTGGGATGTAGACTATATGACCAAGCCTAAGGAAACACAAAACAAACTACTAAGTTAGGTATTGCATGTGACATTAAATCATTGTTATAAGGTAGATCAAGAGGTATGATTATTGCATAAGAGAATATAAAAATGAGTTTATGAAATATTTAAAAGGCATAATAAGATTTTGAGTTGTGAATGGGCTTTCATTTAAATGTCCTCGGACTGAGAGTCTAGAAGAAAAAAGTTGAATGTGATCAAGGACAATGAACAATAAAAGATTTATGCTAGTTTTTATGATGATTGGAGACCTTGTAGGTTATAGAAAAATGTGGAAGGAAAATTAGGTCCGATGAAATCAATAAAGTTGACTAGAGATAGGAAAATCAGGGCTTTTCCAAGACATGGAAGCATTGAGAACAAAAGAGAGTAAGAAGGAATGTTTTTGTTTTCTTGTTTGAAGAGGTTGGTAGAAGGGTTTATGAAGATTTTTCTCATTTACTAGATAGAATTCAAACAACGAGAGATCATGTTCATGCTTGGAGAAGTGAGTAAACACATTGTGATGAATAGAGAAATCTATTAGGACAATCAAGTAACTCTTTGTAAGTTCCAATAGGTTACCCAGGACAATTGACCTCACAATGTTACACAAGGTACAAAGAACATTATCAACGACCCGGAGAACACGTTTTTAGCACATTTTCATGACTGAATCATATCACAAGACCTCTGACTCCACCATGGAAAGACAACAAACAATCCACATAACATAGAATTTCCAAGAATTATGCCCCAGGCGTAGATCCAACACACACATGTGACTAACAATGAAGCATCACAATAATACATATGCAACCAGCATCACATGACTCAAAACCACGACTGTACCCACACAATGTCAAGATAAGATCTAATAGCACATGCCAACAATGAGGAGTGTTAATCCTCAAACATAACAATGCCAAACATGACTCACAAGAGTAACTCATGGATCATACATACCAACTCCATATGCCTCCCAAACAACCATATGTATCCTAAAGAATTCCACATGCATCCCAATAGAGAAAGAATCATAATGCCAAAACCAAGCTGGGTCACTCCCCATATAGCCCTGTCACTTATGTATCCATTTTGGGTCACTCGCCATAGAGCTCCATCTCCTTATTTCTCCATATCGGGTCACTCACCAAGAGTCTCGTCACCTTATTTCTCCATTTAATGAGGTTGGGTCACCCTATGGCCCTAGGCACATAGAGCCTCGTCACCTCCACCCAAGTGGCATAGTAACATATAACTCAATACTACATAGCCCCATGACCCCCTTGGGGCGTACCCCCATACAACAAAGTGGGTCTATAGGTATAACCACTCCATAGTGAATCTCATGACCCTATTACAACACATAACGACATTATAATTAGTATATCAACCAGATTCAAATGCTAAGTGGCAACAAAATATCAAACCTTGGGCTAGGATAGGAAAATTTTAAACTCTAAAAACAAGTTTCAAACTAAGAAAAATAAATGGCTAAACAATTGTAGTAATGCAAAGGCCTCTTGTTAGCACAAAACCAATTAAATGCCCAAATATTTAAAGATACATCACTCAAGAAAATTGTTAGTTCTTACAAGAAAAGATAAGAAGGTCAATTTACGAATAAAATACGAACATAGAAATATCACATTATGATCACTATGTGGCCCTTCCGCGACCACCAAAGGGGTACTCATCGAGTTGCTTTGACACTCGATATCGAGCCTCAACTTGTAAAATACATATAACTAGAATAAGTATATCTCCATATATCTCCAAATCACACATATGAGGATCCACATAGTCAATATCACATAGGATTGTTCAATGGACAACCCAAATAGGAGAGAGCAGAGACACTAGTTTGCATAAACATGAGCCTAAGGTGGTGTACATCCACAATATACTGAGCAAGCTTGAGGTATACCAAACAAATAGAAGTGGGTTTTTTAGTCTACATGAGACTCCACTTTCAAACTCATACTTGGCTCAAGGTTATGGTCACTTGGTCTACAAATTCTCTCTCCACACATACACTTCTGGATGTTACCCGTAGGGCTCAGTAGTGTAGAGTACGCAACATAACACAAAATAATGTTACAATCACATTGATGACTTACACACAACAACCATAAATTTTTACGCATGGAAAAATTATGAGGTATAACATAACAATATTCCATGGCTTATAACATGCAAAATTTCCACATAACACACCAAGAGTGCGAGTACAATACATTAGGGGTCATGAAATCACTATATGTCCCCAATTCATGATCTAAATTTATCAATAATGTATGAATACATATATACAACGAACATAGAGATTTAACATCATGACATACATTCCAATATAATGCAACATGGTGACATAACACCATAAAACAACACAACACAATGGGAAATTATTATGATATAACATATTTCACTACAAAGCACTTTATCATGCAACATGTTGTTCCACATATACAACATCACTAAAGGAAAAAAACATCACAAACCTTTCATGGTTCACAAAAACATTCCCTTCACACAACTAGGTGGTAATACACATAAATTTCACGTTGAATTTACAAGAAAGAGAAAAATTACTCCAGTCTAGAAACACACGAACATATAACAAGTCTACTCCAAGTGGTAAGCACAATAGGTGCATTCACATAATCACAAGTACCACATTTTTCACATCACAACAAAATAACACATTACTCCACCATCATGCATAATCCATCACAACACCAAAATGTCCCAGAGGTTTGAGAGTATGAACCTTCGCTCTAATACCAACTGTAATGCCCACCCATGAGGGACCCAAACACATGACCAAAATACTAGGATATTTTTTTTGACATTCATTTTGCTTGATACAACTATGTGACACCAAGAAGACTCACAAGAGAATGTATGACACCACTTGCAACGTTTACACCAACATGAAGGACATGCAATTAGCAAGATGACACAGGATGCAAACCAACACCACACTTATATACACGAGCAAGAATGAAACCATGACCCAACCACAACTTGAGCTTCATGAATAGGCACTTTTCACAATATTACATTTTCATGGTTAAATATTTTTGTATTCATATTCCATTTTTAGCCTTAAAGGTTTGAAGAGCACTTAACATGCAAACATATAATCTCATTCACAAGGCTACAAATTATTCATTTCATTTATAATTAACTTATAACAAATACACTTATTTGGGTTCTTTTCTCTATTACTATCATTTCCATAACTCAATAATAGATTGAAACATTTTATTGCACATGTGAGAGTTTCCTAGCTCTCGGTCACAACTATAGTTTTTGTCTCACCTAAAACACATTTACTTGACATTCTTAGTTGTTATGATTCAATAATTAGTTAGAGTCACTATAACCTTTACATGACATGAGTTTCATCTTCTAGGAAAGAGATTATGTTTCTCGAATGATCAAACTCATGTGGAGCAATTAAAAGAACTTTCAACAATAAAAGAAGGCCTAACTAAATGTAAGGTAATTCCAAGTTTCACTTGTGTGTCTGCATTTTGTATCGCTCGCATTTCAAAGAGTCAAGATTTTATTAGAGGTACTAAGTGAGGTACCACCTCACTTTATGGTCTGCCAAAGTATACTTGATCACATTTCAAGAATAAACATTACCTTCCTTGTTGCTCTTATGATCCAATACACGTACAATTATTAACCCTTCCCGGGAGACTTAGCATAAAAGACAACCATATAAAATGTTGTTAAACATTACATCAATCATGTCACAAAGTGACATTGCACACATAACTATGACAACAAGCTCATTTCCATATGTACAAAAAGGCCCTTAACGGTGACCAACACATGAGTAAGCACAATGCTAAAGGAGTCTACAACTTGATGCAAGATAACTTTGGAGAAATTCAACCTCCCATAGATAAATTAGATGTGAGAGGGGTTAAAGGAGTTAAACATGAGGATTTGATATGAAGGTAACAAGTACCGACTTCACTCACGACACATAGATCTCACAATGAGATCATTCAAAGGTGAAGGGAAAGAAATGACATGTGATAAGTTTAAGTCTTTTCTAAAGTGATAAGGGTATTATAAAACTATACAAGACTCTTTTAAGAGAGAGATACACAATAAAGGTTAAGAGCACAATTCCTTTCGATAGCTTAGGAATAGAAAGTTTTTGCCATCAACATAAGTATTAAGGGAGGAAACAATAATTGACATTATAGAAGCTTGTATCAAAACATCTAAGCCATAGAACAACACACAAACTCATAATCAAGTTCATACCCAAATAGAATGCCTGTTATTCCCAATACACCAATATAACCCAATTTCTCACTCATCACAAAATAATTAATAAATAACATTCATGTTCATAACAATATTATTGATACATCTACTTAATATTACATGTATATTTCAATGATATTTCATATTATAAAAACACCAACCACGCTACCATTTCCTTCTTGTCTCGCGTACCTGCAACCACCGCATGGTCAACACAACTGTTGGCATGACATCAAACTACAACCAAACATGATATGTGATTTCATAGTTCTCTAACAATAATGAAACTATATTTAACATACTTCCAAGAAGAGTAAGAATTGTAATGCCATTTCAATTCATTTCTAGAGCCAAGGAGAGAGATAGAGAGAGGAGAGAGAAAACACCATTTTTCCACATTCAATTTCTTTTCAAGCAAGTGTCAACAGAAAGTTTCCTACAGTCATGTATTCATGTTTACAAGGTTTTTCTATCGTTATTTTCTTGGATAAGTTCATATGATAGTTTTCGCCAAGTAGTAGCAAGTTTCCAAAATGTCAAGTTTAGACAAGTTGCTCAAAAACAACATTCGAAAACCATCTTCAAGACTCAAACACACAAGGGAACAAATTCCTACATATTCCCCTATATACATGGAAAAACTTAGAGCTGATGGAACCCCAAAATAGAAAACAAGATTAAAATGATGCTCGTCTTTCTAGAGATATTGGTCGTAAATGCACCCAAGCAACCTTGTTGCCCAATGACCGGAGGCCTACAAAACCTATCAAGAAAACTATATTGTGGGATGTTTTTCTCCAAAATGAGGGTTTTTAGTAATTGTCTCATAGAAATATTAGAGGTATGTAGAAGCCAAAATCCGTTTCGACACCTAGGGCCAAAATGGCGGGTCAAAACCAAACTGCATTTTTAACTTTCAACATCTGTTTAAAGTGTGAACTAGCCCGTTGGGCCCCTAAATGCATTACGAAACAATGCCAAATGAACATCCAAGGAAAAACCCAAGGTTTGGTTAGACACTCCATATGACAAGGTACATGGCTAAAGTTTTCTTTTCCCATTTTGGGGTTTGTAAGGATATTTTGCACCGCCATAAAAACAAGTTTTATTAACATTACCAAAAATAGACAAAAGTAGTTTTCGTCAGTTTCCCATTTATCCTGCCAATTGCATGGTTTCCAAAACCAAATCTAGTATCATAGTTCATCTATCCATCTTATGAGGTAAAGGAGAGAATAATGTTTACATTCATGGATACTTGTCAAGTGCATACCAAACAGAGGTACAATTTGCTATAGAAAACACGTTTTATTTAATTTACCCAAAATTTACTCTTCTTTAGTTTGATTTACAAATCCATTCAAATTAAGAAAACTAGAACGTTTAAATTATGCAAGGATGAAGTGAGATAACCATGCCTATTCGGGAATCGAAGCGGCACGAGAGACCATAATCAATCCATCTTCGCAATCCACGAGACCACGCCAATGAAGAGGATTTTCGTCAAGAAAATCATGAGCATTGTTCTAACCTCTTTGACTGCAGACTAATCTTCCTAGTCACTTGTAAAATTTTCAAAAAAATTCACTACCCATTATGCTTTGATGGTTGTTTAAGATCTGATCTAGGCTCTATGACACGGCTAGAAGAATGTTGGCAAGGTTGTGATGTTTTTGTTAAAACCTGTCAATGGATTTTCCTGAGTAACCAAGGCATTTAAAACAACTAAAATATGTGCAACATAATAACCAATGTAATCTAGGAGAAAATACCTCCCTCTCTACGGCATTTTATCAAACAATTCACATGACTGGCTCTGCCCAAAACAAAGTATGCTTCCACATTTTGCTTGCATAACTAATAGAAACCATCAACCACCATTTACGGAAAAATTATCTCAATCCTTACGTAGGTATTGGCTCATATTATTTGCATCATTCCAATTTTCCCGTCCATATAAATACTCACATGACTCTGGCGCATTTCCCCTGGCCCATTTTGTCAAATAGTTCAAGTGTTAGGCATATGCTTCCACATCTGCATCTAGATTTACACCGGCACTAGAAACTAAACAACATTTGACAAAATCCCTCCTTCAAATGCTAGAACACCTCCATATCTATTTTTAAATGTCTTGACATGGCGCGAGCGGGTGCGTATAGGAAAAGGGTGAGATAATTTGGCTTTACAAGTCTTTGTTTATCACACTTTTGTAAGCTACCACATGTAGTTCAAGGTCTAGGTCTATATATTATAGCATGCATGTAAATTAGGGATAATTTTAGTGGTGAATATTTGTAATATGGTGAAAATTTCATTTTAGGAAAATTTGAAAAGGTAAATTTTTCGGAGCAAGTTAGTGTCTTGTTCGCCTAAAATTTACAGTATATATATTTTTAGGGGTCGGCTTCACCTACATTTGAAAACATATCCTATAAAACCTAGGTGATTCACTGGGTAGTATACTACCACCAGTACCTTACTAAGTTACTACTAGTTGAGCTACCAGCATATCAAATACCTTGTGAACTTGCATACTCTAAGCACCAATGCATAGTGCAAAAATCATTTACTATTTAGTAGTTTGTAGTCGAGTGGCATGTGCTATTTTCTCGACGTGTGAATAGTAATATTTGCTTACGTGTGACAAAGGTTTTCTATGGATGGGTGACAAGGAGATATTGTTGACACATGACAAGGGTTTGGTTGTGGACGCTTGACACTCCTCTTGTTGACGCACGATTATATTGTTGTTGACACACAACATTGCTTTTCTTTGACATGTGACAACAATATTTATTGACGCACGACTTATTGTATTCGCTGACACGTGACAAATTTTTTCTGTGGATGGGCGACAAGGAGACTCAACTAACACATGACAAGGATACTCAACTGATGCTCAGAAAGGAGACTTAATTAACGCCTGACAAAGCTATTATTGACGCACGACCGTTATTTTTTTGATGCATGACAAAGTTCTTCTCTGACGAGCGACAAGGATATTTTTTGATGCATGACTCAGAGCTGCGACACGTGACAAAGTTTCCACTTATCCGTTCGGAACAATGGAAGGTGCAAGTGCTAGAATGAGAAGACCCAAAAAGTAACTAAGAAATCTCAGAAGTCCTTGTTCAAGTATTTTGGAAACTTTGCTACTATATATACCACAAACACCAGCACCCATACAACTGCCACTGGAATGAATCAGAGTACAGACTATGTGGAAGGTAATATTGAGGTGGACATACATTTTGCATAGTATCAACCAAATGACACCTATGATGATACCATGCCAGATCTTGAAGATATACCTGTTGGGATGCCCGAGCTTGAAGATATTCTTGTTGAGGTGCAAGTAGGAGTGCATCAAGATATCACACATACAAATACTCAACAAAATGGAACTCAAAAATCAAATGCAAATTCTGGTTCACAAAAGAGGAAAGCAGGTGATTGTGGTAATGCTCAAAATTCTACTCATAAAAGTAAAACATTGAAAACAAACAAAAATATGTGGACACTTGGGAGGACATAAAATTTTGATGGGGATGCCAAATTTTTGTTTATCAAACTTGTAAAACTAGTTAATTCGAATAGATCCCATCTAAATGTACATATATAATATGTATGTGGAAATTGGGAAAGTATCAAAAATGCAATCAAGTTTGACACTATAGAAAAACACTGTGGAAAACAATATTTGACTATAATGGGGAGGATGGTCAGAAAATAAAAACACACAGTGGAAAAATGAAAAATAATGCATGCATGTTAAATACGTAGTAGAGTAGAAAAAACACAAACATCTCGTGGAAAAGGGAGGAACGATCACATCACAAATTGGTAAGATGAATCAATCAAATCTGCATGCAAAACTCATATAGTTCTCTACTTTATTTCACATACTTAATAAAGGAAAACCGATTTCAAATTTCCTCAATTTCATAGTTATGTATCAATGTAATGGAACGCACAACGTTCCTCAGTCTCATTGGTCTAACAAGAGTGCATGGCAAATGGTAAAACACATTTCAATGATAGAGAAGGAAGATTTGAAAGAGTATAAAAAAATAAAAGTTTATCTCTCTTCAATTGATGAAGTGACAATGGTCGAGAACATTACATGGGTATGTATCCATGTCTATACTTTAGAAAATCATATGAGGACACCTCATCTGCTGGTTGTTATGAAAATCATTGAAAACTGTAATGCCGAAAACCTACATAAAATAATTGTTTCTCATTTGAAATATATTGTTGGAATGACTGATTATGAAATTGCTACGAAGTTGGTATGCGTTGGAGAAGATGGTGCATCAATCATACAGGGTCACCGAACAAGGATGTGTGTTAGATTGCAAACAACAGTGGCCCCTTATATGCTAGCAATTCACTGTATGGCTCACAAAATGAATTTAGCATATAAAATGGTAAACAACTACAAAAATGTTGCTAAAGTAGAAGACCTTATAAGATAACTTCATGCCTATATGGCAAGCAACCCAAAACGTTTTCTTGAGTTCCAGAAATTCGCAATTAGAATTACATATGGCAAAAATATTCAGAAGGATGTTGAGATGAGATGGATTTCTTTGTATGAACCTACATGCATAGTTCGTGAGGAGTATCCTTTGTTGGTTGGTTTCATGCACAAATATCATCATGAAGTTGACAGGGTGAGGGACTTGTTGTTCCGTTTAACTGATTTGGAGACATTTCTTACATTGGTTGGTATTCTTCCAATGTTGTAGGAGATCAATATATTGATAAAGCATGCACATGGGAGATTAATCTATATTTTGGATTTTATACGAATGAGAAAAATGGTATGTCAAAATCTTGATATCTTGTACACTTCCCAAGATAGTTTTGATACACATGTTTTTGAGAATTGGATAACTTTGTTAGATCTTAAGAATCCCAATAACTATTTGAGATTTAATATCCACGATCACCTTTTCATCAATGTTAATGGGAGGGACATACCATTGCACATTTTGTGAAAACATCAAGCTATTACAGGATCAAAAAGAGAAGAAGTTCCTATGACATGTAATCTCTTTGATTCTATTACAATTGAAACAAGAATAAATCTTAGAAAAATTTCAGAATCCTTATCATCATAAATTAGAGAACGTTTCTCCAAAGATAAAATTCTTGAAGCAATGGGTGTGATGAATCCTAATTTTTAGAATACTGAAGGTGCTTGTGCATACTTTGTAAGAAAGAATTTCCATAAATCCATGGGTACGATAACATAACATTTTACAAATACTTTAGAGGTCAAGGGTATGGAAATCAAAGGTATCTTGAATGTTGATTTATTAAAGTTTCAATCAAAAAAATTCCAACAACAATGAGTAACCAATATAAAAAGTTAGACAAACCTTCTCGAGTGGTACTATTACAAGGCTCACGATGAGAAATCTATTAAAGTATTGTCTTACAAGAAGACATTAGTGAATATTTAAGATTATATGAGTTATGCCAAACAATGATTTTGGGGTCTGTGGAGGACGAAAGGGTTTTCAGTGCTTTATCATTTATAAAATCAAAACTGAGAAACAAGTTAGATAAAAATATGGAAAGTTGCATGAGGTGTTATATTTCTTGCTACTCCTTGGAAACCTTTCCTTTCGACAGAGAAATTGTGCATTGGAATTCCCTTTTCGATAGAAGAGGTGTAAATAATACAACTATAAGTACAATTGTTCCCGACGATGAGACTGGAATTGGTGTGTCATCACACTCTACATAAGAGAACATCGACTTTGAAGAAGCTATTGATAATGGATTGTTTCATCTTTAAATAGGTATCTCCTTGACCTTACTTTTATTTTTGTCACCTTACATTTTAACTGTGTTTATTTATTCAATTTCATATTAACATATTCAAATATAATAGTTTGTAGTTAGACGTAACAGTGAACACAATTGTAACTCTACAGATGCAAATATTGATTGAGGAGGCTTTTTAACATATTTTGTTTCAGCTCTTGTTATCATTAAAGATGTTTACATGTATATATATTTACATTTATATAATTACTATTTTGGATTTTTTGAATACCAATTTCCGTTTTAAAAATTTGTTTGTTACATGCATTTGTCGAATACTAATTTGCAAGGCCTTCATAGTTCAAATCTGCATATTCTTCCACTTGTTATACTCTTCTAGAATTCCACTGTCCAGACATGCATAGGTTCTCATTTACATTTTTTTAATCTTTCTGTTTTAAAAATTTGTTACATGCATTTGTCGAATACTAATTTGCAATGCCTTTAGAGTTCAAATCTACATATTCTTCCACTGTTATACTCTTTTAGATTTGCATTGTCTAGACATGTACAGGTTATCATTTACATTTTCTTTAATCTTTATGTTTCTTCCTTAATCCACTCAATCATTATTTCATCTTTTTTTCTTGAAAATGTGGGTTGACATCCATCCGAGGAAGCTCTCACTTCTCGGGACTAACAATGTCAGGAAACTCACCCATCTATATACTAATCCATTTTTCATGTTGAGTTTTCTTGAATTGAAGGTCGTCTAACATGCTACGAAGGATGATTTCTCATTTTCCTTCCATATGATTTATCACAGCCATCTAAAAGACAAGAGGTAGCCTAAACCCTATCATATGACATTGCTTGAGTTTTTACAATTATGTTTAATTTATTTTTGTATTTACAAAATGCTTTGATGAAGTGTTTGAACTTTGTGGGATGAATATCAAATTACATGTAAAAATCACACATTCAAATTTTACAAGTAGAGAAGAAGATTTTTCTATATTAAGATGTTTCTGTTATAACACATTCCAAATTTTCTTAAAACAATTATCCATTATCATCATCCATGATCGTGCTTGAAGCTAAATCTATGTCCACACACAATTCATCATCATCCATATCTATTTTAATGTCATCATCCACATCTAATGTCATCATATCATTGATTCATTACAAGTAGAGAGAAGAAGATTTTGAGAAGGTTTAAATGCGAAGAAACCTGATACAGAGTTCAAATTTTACAAGTAGAGAGAAGAAGATTTTACTGTATTAAGATGTTTGTCCTAACACATTCCAATTTTTCTTAAAAAATTATCCATTATAATCATTCATCATCATCTATATCCATTCTAATGTCATCATATCATTACAAGTAGAGAGAAGAATATTTTGAGAAGGTTTAAATGTCTTTGTCATACCACATTCCAAATTTTCTTAAAACAATTATCCATTATCATCATCTAGATTCCATGATCGTGCTTGAAGCTAAATCTACGTCCACATACAATTCATCATCATCCATATATATTTTAATGTCATCATCCACATCCAATGCAATCATCATTACAAGTAGAGAGAAGATTCTGAGAAAATTTAAATGTGAAGAAACATGATACAAAGTTTGAATTTTACAAGTAGAGAGAAGAAGATTTAACTCTATTAAGATGTCTCTATCATACCACATTCCAAATTTTCTTAAAATAAATAATTAACCATTATCATAACACCATCACATTCATATCAAACATAAACACCATATACAATCTAGAAATTCTATATATAATATATAACAAGATATAAAAAATCCAGATTATAAAGTATTTCAAATTTTGAAATGCCATCACATTCAAGTTTCATACTTCAATATATAAAGTATTTCAAATTTTCAAATGCCATCACATTCAAGTTTCATACTTCAATATATAAAGTATTTCAAATTTTCAAATTTAAAGTTTTAATTTTTCAACCCTCAATCATGAAAATTTTCCCCGACAAACTGACATCTTTTGCACCCCTTTCCCCAATGGCTTGCCCTCCTGTACTCTTTGCTTAAATAATCCCAAAACTAATTAGATCTTCCACAACACTTGTTTAGATTCTTTACGATTGTTTGTTCTTCCTTTGTCGCATCTCCATGGGATACCAAACTAGCATCTGCAATTGCCTTTGTTTTGAACAAAATGTCAGGGTTGAAGCCATTCTCTTTAATTATCCACTTTAGTGTATTGTTTTGTTTGTTAACTAAAACAATATTTTCTTTCATCTTCATTGCTACGGATAAACTGTTCTTAGCGGTTTCCAAGTGAACTTGGAACACATTTTCTTGACTCTTCAAATTTTCATATTTCAACTGCAAAAAAATAGTGAGCTCAATTAAACATATTACTAAAATAATAAAATTTCAAATTAACAAAAAATATTGTTTCAAAGTGATAATACTTATGACCGCTCTATCTCTTTCGGCATTTGTAATTGCCACCAAATCCTTGTCCTTAGACCATTTGTTAAAATATGCCTAGGCTTCAGCACTAATATTTTCCAATTTGTTTAATGCTTTATCTAAAATATTGTCTTTATAATTGTTGTTATACGTGACAGTCCCACCTCTTTCTTGGGTAAGTAAGGCATCCATCTTCGCAGGTTGATTCTGGACTGCAATGTATAAACTATCCCTTTGCTAATAATTTTCATAACAACTTATTATCTCATTGATTAATAATTTTTCCCTTCTCTCCCATTCTGTGAGCTGACTAATATGAGGTATAATAAACTCTTGGACATGGGATTGACAATCATAACCAATCAAGTTCTCTAAAGGAAATGATGACAATTGTTCACCTTCTATATCCGAAGAAGATGATGTCGATGGAGAGGTATGGGGGATTTCAGGTTGATCATCATCTACTACCTCTTTTTGCCTTTGGGTGGCTTGATCCTATTTGCGATAAAATAAATCAATATTCAAATATTGAAATCGAAAGTGAAATGTAAAAAAGTTGAATAAATTACATTGAAATAGAAATATACCTATTGGCCTTGAATCATCTCACGTGTATTGAAAAATCTGTTGGGTCATTGTTATCAATGCCCAAGTAATCTTCATCTAAAGTTATATTATTTAAAACTGATACGCTAGTTGCGTTGGGCAAGCCACCGAGAGAGAGGGTTGGAATTCAAACGAGGAGGCGGTGTTTAGTGTCTCGCTAGGGGCCAAACGAATTGGCATGTGTTTACCAATGTTATTTTTTCCTGAACCTCTGGTTGGCATTTTGAATCGTAATGGTGGAGGTTGTGGCGGTGCCACTTGTTTGTCAGAGATGGTGAAGAACTGCAATGTATTGAAAAGTCCAAGAAAAATCAATAAAATCATATGAAAATCATATTAAAATTTGTAAAAACTATGAAATTATATGAAAAACTATTCAAAACTTATACTAAAGCAATAAAATCATACCTTGTTGTTGAGGGGTAACTTGTCACTGTACTTGAGGTGGCCATGTTGGAGTAGTAATTGGTTGTGTTTGAGTTGTGTGTGGCTAGGATTGTTAAGCAGGGTCTTGAGAATCGACAATTGCATGCGATTGAACTGAGTGAGTTGGCAAAGACAGGTTGAGAAGCATGCGTATAGTCCAAAGTCCTTGCAAGTGCAGCAACAATCGATTGCATGTCAATTCAATATGGTAAATGGTAAATTGTAAATAGAAAATGGTAATTTATAAATAGTAAATGTTAGGGTATTACGTCTCTGTCGTTTAACTAATGCAAACGCTTGGGGTTCGGCAATGAGTGAACTTCCATTTCAGATTGCAAATTTGCCGACACCTCATCGTGTTGTTGGTATCTTCCTCTTGATACCGCTTTTTTCACGGAAAGGCCTCCAAAAATATTCTCTGCATACGGTCAAGATTTAATTAGATTTAGAAGTACATAATGTTAGTACTTTGCATAAAGATTCAATCACAAGTACATAATCAAGACAATAACCATACTAAAGTCTAATGTTGAAATATAAACTATATACATGTTGTTCTTGAAATGGAATTGACAAATTCTTCATTGTCTCATCCGTGCAAGTAGGAATTGGTTTGTCTTTTAAATTAAAAATAGCCTCGTAATAAAGGCCAAGGAGATAGTTTGTGGATTGAATAATTGGTTTTTCATAAAGTGATGCATTTGTAATGTCAGCTTTTATTTTATTGGATAAAAAGGTGCACCAATCAAATTTTAGCTTTCTAATAGTTGCAAGAATGTATGCAATAGCCCAATTTGGTATATCCGTTTTCCGACCTTGCAAAACAATTCTAGCTTGAAAGAAATAAATCATGGCAACAAGAAAGTGGTGTGCAATTCCTTGCGTATCCACACCTCGTCTTGATTTATTGACGTGAGCTACAAAAAGTCATTGGAATTAATATCAATTTGAATTGTATCAAAACAAAAAAATTCAAATGAAAATTGAAAACAAATTACACGTACAATCAACATGGAAACCGAAAGTAGATTCGAGGTACTTCTTATCATTTTCGACGAGGGTTGCTTTCGTTGTTACTATGGGGGAATTTTTAAATGGAAGGCCTGTCAACCGATGGATATCAATTTGGATCGACATTAAATTGGAATATACGACCATCATCCACAATAACAATAAAATTACCGTCTTCTATATTGTATGAGGAGAGAAGGTAGTTTAGAATGTCATGATCAATCTCGAATTGGGGCATCTTAATGAGCCCATCAAAATCACATGCATCTAGCAAATCCTTGTATTCTGTATTCATTTGCAAAACTGTATGAATGTGGGGGCACAACAAGTTCCTATATTGTATCTTTCCCTTGGGTAGGGCTTGTGGGTTGACCAATGCCTCGTTAACTTGATTTTCTATTGGATCTTGGTCTTGAGCTTGGGCTACACTTGTAGTAGCCATTGTACTTGAGTTTGATTAGAGTATCTTGTGTTTGGTAACTTGGTTACACCGCTGGTGGAGTGATGTATGATTCCTGTAGCAATAAGTGTTGGGAGAACAGAGAAAATTTGGGAGTTGGGAAGTGTAAATGTGAAAATGAGGGGCGGTGGGGTATTTATAGGACAAAATTAGGGTTTCTCAAGACTTGGGTGCACAACAACGAGACTTTGTTGGCGCGCGACATCAAGTGTTTTTGTTACGCATTAGCAAAGTTTGTTGACACGTGACATGAAGTGTTGTTGTCGTGCATCAACTAACTTTGCTGACATGTGACAACAACCCTTGTTGTTGCGTCAACAAAATTTGTTGATGCGTGACAACAACCCTTGATATCGCTGCGTCAACAATTTTTTTGACGCGTGTCGCAAACTTTGTTGGCGCGCGCGTCGGCAAGTTTTTGATGATCAACAACAAGCGTTTGTTGTTGCATGTCGGCAACTCTTGTTGTCATGCGACAATAGTCATACAACACTAACTGTTGGGCAAAAACTATGCATTAACAATGAACAATACCTATTTTTCTACGTTTGTATAATTTTTTTTCCCTCAGGGTGCTCACTCTCGCTCAAATAATATCAAGTGAAAATTTCATTCTCAAAAATTGGAAAATTCTCCTTTACGTGAAAGTGGTTCCAGGTATATTCACCAAGGATTTTCCACCTCCATTTTACCAGAGGCTTCTTAAAATGAACCATGATATAGATTCATTATCATTATCCATGGAAGTGAACAAACAACCTCAAGCCCTAAAACCTGATTAGCCTCATCCCTTTAAAGCATGGGTTCCCTACTTGTTACAATTAAAATTAACTTTCACCAATATTCTTGCTAAACATAATAATGACTAGGCTTAAAACATTTGTGTCATGCAAAATCATTTTTCATTGTAGTGGCCTTGGAATCTATATATCTAATATATTAATAATTATATCCAAATCTTGTAGTATCTTTTCCCTTTGTATTGGGGATAAACAATAGGGCCATCCAAGGATGTATAATGTGTGGGACTTGTTGTCAGCTAATTTTGACTTCGCAAAATCAATAAGCATGGAATTTAAAAATAAAAAATAAAAAAATTTAAAAGTGTTATTTTGTGTGATTTCTATTCCTCCTCGTAATCGTCTTATTCCCACGGTCATTTTGGCTTTTATTTCGTCCATTTTGAATGATCCCTTCTCCCGATACGCCACAAACCGTCTTTTAATTATTTAATTAATATTTACCCTGTTATTTAATAAAATTAATATTTATTAAATTTTAGGGTTTTTAATTAATAAATATTAATTTAATACTCATAGAAGTTGTTCGAAAAACTTGGGAGAACTTTTCTTCTTTTATTAATTTTCGTAACTGCCGTGAGCAAGTGTCGGGGGCAATTTTTCTTCCGCTTCCAATTCTCATAGACAATTTTAATTTTTCTTCTATCATCCTGGAGATTGATGAGGAGACGGTTACAAGAGGTTGCTGAAGCAGAGGAGATTGGGAAGAAGGAGAAACAAGGAGATATTGTAGATATCCAGAGCCTGGAGAAGGAAAAGCTTATTCTACAGACACTACCCGACTTTCACACGGAAACCTGGCACGAGCATTAGCTAGAGCCAGCAACCTTGAGAGTTTTAGGTAGTTTTCTCCATTGGAGGGAAGCAATAGCAGGAAATTTCTGAGATCCACGCTTGCACAGGAGAAGGAAATTTCATGCACATGCAAGGATTGATCTGGAAACCCAAATGAATCCCTTATGCAACAAAGAAGGTGAAATTTCCCATAGCTGGTAGTTTGTTTTTGTTTGTTGTTGATTTGTGCAGAAGAAAAGAAGCCAGTCCAGATCTTTCACGCATACCATAGCCAAGTTGATCTGAAATCTCATTGCCTGAAGGTGAAAGATCACGTGATGAATTTGTTTCTGGAAGTTGTTTATTGCAGATTTATCTATGAAGGTTGAAAACAAGCATTTCCACGCACAGCCAGAGAGAGGGAGATATAGCCAACAACCCACGCATTGGGCAGAAGAGATATTCCACACAACAAAATAAATAAAAATCATTCTCCACGCAGCCAAGGAGGAGGGAGAAAACGCAGGTCAAGAGGAAAGAATCCATGCCTAGGAGAAGAAAGAGAAATAGAGGGAGATCCACGTAGCAGCTCAAACAATTTCCACGCATGCTTGGGGAAGGAAGAACTAGTTTGAAAGTCACCAGAAGTTTCCACGCATACAAAAATCCACACAGTAGTTGAGGATTTTGCCCACACACTTGCAGAAGAGATAAAACAAATATTTAGAAGTTTGTGTATGTTGAGAGGAAGGAGAAATAACTCTGTCTTGCCCACGCAGCCACAAGCTTGAAGTCAGATTTCACGCAGCAATCCAGAATAGTTTCCACGCATTTTTGGGAAGGAGAAATTTGATATGTTAAAATTCCACACAAGTTTTGGAGGAGGAGGAATTTGATTTGTTTTACCCATGCATGCATAAGTAAACACAAATCCAAAATAGGCTGCCCACGCATGCATTAAAAAAGAATAATAAAATCCAAACAAACAAGAGCCCACGCATGCATACAAAAATTATGTTTTATTTTATTTTATTTTATTATTCCTTTTTTAAAGAAGAGAGAGAAAAATAAGGATACTACGCATGCTTAAGAAGAAGAAATTTGATCATTGCGCCAGAAAATGGAAAAAGAACACTCGTTGCCAAAGAAGAAAAATATCATGCATTCAAATGCATTACCGATGTATATCGGCACAAAGAAAAATGAATTTAATAAAGAAAACGATAGATGCGGAAAGGACGTGCGCGGGTTGTATCTGTTGAAGTAATCAAGTTTGGAGCTCGATATCTCGAAGTCATATGATCGTCGGGAAGAAAGGTTCAATTATCTGAATTCTCCACAACTTCATGTACTCCTTTTCCAAATTTCAAATGCGCAGAACCTCGTTTTATATTTTTCACGAACCCAAGAAAAACTCAGTTTTCGATTTCGCCATGCGTACAATTTCAGCTTGGCGAAGGCCTATTTTGAGAATCTGTATCACGAGCCCAGATGATCATCAAGAGAAACAGTTTGGTTCGTTGAATTCTTATCAAATTCATCTAATATTTTGCCAAATTTAAAATACACAGCACCTCGTTTGATATTTTTCACGGAGTCAAATAAAATGTAGTTTGCATGATTTCACTGCGCGCACAGTTTTTAGGTTGTCAAGGTGACTCACTTTGAGAGTTGATATTTTGGACTCAGATGATCTTGAAATCCTCACCTTCATATGCTCCCTTTCCAAGTTTTAGATACTCAGGGTGATGTTTGTTATTTTTACCAGTTAAAACCAAACGGGATTTTTGCAGTTTTACACTTGCATTTTCTTAGTAGTCTCAGAAGAGTCAACTTTGACTTTTAATATTTGACTAAAGAATTTGATTGGAAAAAAATTCTCTGACACAAAAACTTGTGGTACCTTAATAAACTCCCTCATCCAGTGAGAACTTCTCAGAACAAGATTTGTTATTTTTCCCAAGGTAGTTTTACAGGCGATTTGTGCAGTTTTGTAAGATGGAAGTAATAGCTTGAAATCACGCTTCTGTCACAATCATGTCATCTTCATAAAAAATGATGTTGCGGTATGTATTCCTAGGCATTATAATCACCTCGACGCTCTATCCGAGTATGATAACATACTAACTTAGGACACGTCGATATAGGTTGATTCTACTATCGCATATCAACCGAAGGCAAGTCACAATTTTCCTGATGCTTGTTCTGAATTGGTCATCACTTGCATGGATGCACCATGAAACCTGCATAGTGTGGCAATTCAACTCCAATGGCTCAAAGCGGAAGAAACCTCTAACTTCCTTATTATGCGGTATAAGTCGTAGCTATTGGCATTGGTCTCTTCGGAGTCAAAAGCCATTGTTATCGACAGAGATCGATAATGGGAGAATCTTGTCCACAAAAATTTTTTTCACTTGATCGTTGTACGAAGCTACTCATCGAAAAACCAAGACCAATGATAAGTACAATTGTGCGGATCATCAAGCAAGGCCACATCATTCAAGTGTGTCCCTATCAGCTCTCAGTTAGCAGTGTGCACAATACTTCATCGACCAGTCTTAAAGTTGGAGTGTTCTCGAATTGGACGATCGTGAGCGAATCAGAATGCCAACACTTTGGGATGGTGATAAAGACAAAATACATAACTCCAGGAAGTGAATTGCAATTTTGGCTCTTGGAAGATCTTCTCAATGGTGAAAGATCAAAAGTTGGATTCTGACAAGCCAAGGTGGCGTAACGACTACAGTCTCGTGACAAATGAATAATTCATCATGGAAGGCTATTTGAAGCATGTGGAGAATTATGCGTAATTGTGAATGTGAATACGAATGAAGATGAACTTGCTCACACCAGGATGTTGCTCAAACAGAGGGGTGGATGAATTGCTCAAGTTTCAAGATCGACTCTCTTATCACCTGGAGGATTGCGGAGCACGGTCAATGAGTTCATTCCCGTACGATCGGGATAGGCGAGACTCTTGGCCCAATGGATAAGGCACTGACCCTAGGTGTTTTGATCTAGGTGGCACATTGTTGACTAGGATGTCTAGGTGTGCATCCAAGTCATTTAAGTGGGGTCCACATGTACCCATTTATTTTATTTATGTATTTTTCCTTAAATGACTTTTTAACTTAAGTGGTTTCTATTTTTAGTTGCTTTTAATAAAGTTGGTTGAAAAAGTCAAAAGTCACTTAAGTGCCCTATTTAATGTGCATTTAAAACTCTAACTACTTTGTAACCAACTTTTGGGTTATAAAAGAAAGTTAGGGGCTCATTTGTAAGGGTGACTATAAGAGAGGAGAAGAACATACTTTTGTGTGCAAGCTTTGTTTTAGGAAGAAACTTTGTGCTCTCTTGTAAAAATGTTTTGGAGTTAATGAAATATGAACTTTGTGTCTCATTCATTGTCTCTTGTAACATTTGATGTTCTTATGTTCATTAGATGTTAGATGTTTAAATCTTGCATGCAAATATTGTCTTTGATCTTATTGTCAACGTTATTAAGTTGTTGTTCTTGTTCACAGTGATCAAGCTCATTATTTACTTGCTCATGTGTGTTCCCTTTTACTCATTCTCGTTTAGCTGATGCAAACTCTGTTTTATTTGTGTTAGTTATTGTTTGTTCTTCTCCATGCAATATTAGGCTCTGCTTTTACCTAACTCTTGCATGTTCCTTCCATTCATTCCTTTCCTTCATTCCATTCCATTTCCATCATTCACTTTTCTTTCCATTGATGTTCCGAACCCCCCCCACCCCACATACAATTTTGAATGTACAAGTGTAAATACAATTTTGGTTTTCAATAAAGGTAGCTTGGCCTTCATTGAGGAGGGACTTTGTTCCCACACTATTGCATGTCATTTGCATGCGTGCAAATCCATATGCTAACAAGAATCTAGCAGAAAATACTTGAACTCAACATTATTTCCTCTTCTCTCGAACTGTTGGTATGTTTTGGGAAGTTAGAGTATATAGAAATCAACTACTGCTTTGTAAACCTAGGCAATCTCCTTAGGCACATAACTACCTTCCAACACCATACCATCCAATATTTATTTTAAGATTGTTCGTACTCAAATGTATTTATTTTTTTTTATCATTTTTCTATCTTTAGATATACAAAATATGTGCACCAACACACATAGATCTAATATGTCGAGAGCTACACAAACCATACCCATGAAACCATGTCATTCCACCATCTTGTTGGTTCATGGAGGTATTCCAACCATCATATGCATGCCCAAAATTGCAATTACATTCTCGTGACCAAAATTTTCCAAAAATCATCTCACGGAAGGAAACTTACAAACCCAAGATTTGTTTTTCATTAATTCTCTCACGAAAAACCAAATTACAATAACAAGAAGAATTTTCATTAATTCCTTCTTGGTAAGTGTTTAATGCAGAGCCTCAAACCTTTGGGAATATTTAGGAAAATAATATTATTTAATTATTTATTTAAATTTGATAGAACTCCCTTCTATTACAAATTTCATGATTCATTTTATTATTTTAAAATTTGTTTTAATTAGAACCTTAATAGCTTCCTAAATGACACTTATTTTATCACGTAATTAATTTATCGCCTTTAATAATGAAATAATGATGCAACAAGAATGACATTTATATCGATGAACACGCATCGCGACGAGGTCACATAGATTCATCCAAGACACTACAAAGGTGGTTTTAACCATATTGCTAGGATACTTGACTCCCACCCAAAAAAAAAGAAAAATGAATCGACGCTTGAAATTTAGGGGCTTCCTTAATTAAATATAATTGTGCTCTTGACTTTAAAGGGGCGATGAGATAACGAAGATAGATCTCCATATAATTACTTTTATCCTTTATCAATGTATAATATTCTAATATTGGAAAGGTAGTACGATTTTATTTACGCTCCATTTAATTGTTTCATTTTATGAATTCTTCATATCATAAGCACGACACTAGAACAACGAACTCACTCCTACCAAGGACCAACTCAAACCCATGCAACTACAATCGAGAGAGTGGTAACGTGAGGGGCACTACATCTCCCTTCCCTTACAAAATTCTCGCCCATAATGCGACACACTCCAAGTACTAAATGAGATGAGAAAGAACGAAAACTTAATGATAAATTGAGATTGGCGAAAAGGGCTACATTGCTTAAAACCTAACCACCAACAGGTTTTAGTATATTTTAAAATTTCCTCAAATTCTTAATTTTCTATGATGATTGACATTACTCATTATTTTATTACTCAAATTATCTTTTGGGTAAGTTCAACAAGTTGGGGGCAAAAGGGGGTCTTAAGTGGATGCATTTTTATGAAAATAGAAAATTTCAACTTGTACAAGTTTTTGAAATAGTTACACTCAAAATTGGAAGATGTTGTATAAACATGAATCGTAGCATTTTGAGTCTAGTTTCTAAGCTACTAAATTTTATTGAAAACATATAAGTTTAAGTGGGTCAAATAACTAAAATACCAACAGCTCCTCCTGTTTTTGTTAAAAAACATAACAGAGTGACTTTCGTGCCCCCACCATTTTTGAGCACCATTTAGTATTTTTGAAAACCATTTGGTAGAAAGATAGCTAGGAGCATCTAGTTTGGGCTACATTTTATTAATACTTTTTTAGCGAGTATTTTTTTTAATGATTTTTATAGTACAAAAATTTTAAATTTAAAAACATAATAGAGCTTTGATTGTGCCCCCCCTAACTACCTCAAAAATATCGAAAATTAGATTTTTTTTTGAATGTGTATAGAATTTTGCCTAGTTTGGGCTAGTATAATTTTTTTCAATTTTGATGAGCCAAAAAAAAGATATACGACAAAAGATAGACGTGTTTAAACTTTAAAAAATAGCTATAAAAAGACATTGTTAGAAAATAAATAATATGGAACTTTATATTAGTTAGAAAATTTGAAAAAAATTATTTTTAGAAAGTAGATAGTCTGCTCTACGTCGTGGTATAATTTTTTTAAATGAATTGATCATTTATGTTGATTTATCATGGCGAAAGTGGATTTTTTGCATTTTTCTGCAAAAACACGTGGTTTGTTGTGTTTGTGTAGGTCCATGCCTCAAGCTTGGGGATCCAAACCGGATCCAAGCCTCGAGGCATGGCTTGGAAAAATTGAAACAAAATAACGTGTATGCGTTATGTTCTTTACATATTTATTGGTCCCCCAACGTCTTTTTCACCTCCTTCATGGGTTTTTTGTCATATTTTTGTTTGGTCTACAGATTCCTGTACATTCTTTGTGAATTTTTAGTACTTCATCTTGTCCCCTACCCCACAATATATTATTCTGCAATCATGGGCAACAAAAAATGATGTAAGGACGCAAAGAAAGTCAATAACAAGACACTTTGGAGCAATTGGAAGAGATGAGAATTAAGAAAGTGAAGAGGATGCAAAAAATTTGTGCAGGGCAAGGTACTTTTGTTGTATCAAATGTATCTAATGTATATGAGAATTATGATTTTGATATGAATGTTGATATTGAATTGAATGATAATGTTGGTATGGATAAAGAAATTGATATGAATCCAATTGTGGAACCTTTACCTGAGAATCCAAATGTTGAAGTTTTACGAGAATCCAAGAATTGAAATTTTACCTAATAATCCAAATGTTGAACCTTTACCTAAGAATCCAAATGTTAATCCTAAAATTTGTATGGAAACACTGAATGAAGAAAGTAACCCTCTTAATCAATCTTCACCTTTTAGAACATCTCCTTCATTTTGCGAAGATAACCAATTCACTTAATTGACATTGATGAAAACATTATAAAACTAATGCCTAACAAAATGTCTGTTAAAATGCGAGAAGAAAAGCCAAGGAAATTCGGGATAATTACTTTACGAATTTAAATGACACACAAAGATGCCAATTATTTGTTACATTGATGAAATTAATTAAGATGAGAGCTAAAATGAAGACCATGGGGTTAATAACTTCTAATGTTGTTGATAGAAATGTGTCAATTTTTAAAAATATACATAAACCATACCAAATCAGTAGGTCTTGACAGCGCACCAAAGATAGTAATGCTACACGGCGTGCACATACTAATTGTATAGTAAGTGATAAAACAATTAATAAATAATTGGTTAGAAAAATAAGCGATGCTTTGAAGCTAAACACAAAAATATTAATGAAAGCAATAGGGAGACACAAAAGTCTTGAGTCAGTCAATAACACTAACTATTGGGCTTTCTCTAGTAGACTCCCATGGAAAGACAAAAATACATCTAATATTCTAAAAGAATTAATTGTAAAATTTTGGAATGAGAACACAAGGGTGTCACCTAATAGAAGAGATACAGTAAAAAAAAGAATATGTTCTCATAATCATGAATGGTGTGAAAAACATTTCTTAGATATGAATCAAACACAATTGTTCTCTAAGTTTAAAAATGAAAATCCACAAATTAACATTAGCCAAAGATTCTTTGAAATGAAAAAACCCTTTTATGCAAAAATCAATCACTCACGTACCACTTGTTGTTGTAGACATCATGTTGAATTTTTAATGCATTATGATGTTTTTTGTTAAATACGTCGTGTTTTATATATTGACTTCATGTTGCAGGAGTGTGGGTTAAATGTCCCACCAAAATCTTCAAGGGAATTTATTTTGACAATATTTTGTGAAAAAATAAGTAGACATTTTTCTATAACAAATCATGTTTGGATGGAACATGCAACATATGTGGTGGCTTGTCAAATCCGATAAGTTGTATCCATGAGGAGATTAAAGATTCAATAGGAAAAAAATTGGTTGGTTTCAACAAATATAAATAAGTGGCATATCAATTAAAAGATGGAAAAGAATCTAAGAGGTGTGAGCTTGTTACAAAACAATTACCTGTAATAGAATATTTGGTCAAATTCAGAGAGGAAATTGTTTATGAGTATGCAAGGCACACGCATAGAGCTCAATGGTTGGATGAAAAATTCAAGTTAAGCAAGGACACATTCCCACTTGGCACTATTGTTTCAAGTAGTTGACTTCATAGAGAATTACACATTACATCCACAAATGGAGGTTCAGTCTTAATACTATAACTCGGTGTAAGTTGTTATTTTTGTGCATATAACATTCATGCACTCTCCAAAACGCTCTGAGAAAGATCGAAAAATATTATGAGAGTATCATTTCTACATCAGTGATGATCAGACACATTTTATAGAATATGTGCAAGGGTGTTTCCAGGTGTCTTATGTGAACTTGAATGAGAGGAACATTCTATTTAATCAACATTACATTTGGTCGGACAATTATACATCACAATTCAAGAATGAACGGATGTTTTATTAGCTAAACAGGTTGCATGACAAAGAAATAGGCGTACACCATATTTGGAGTTTTACTAAGGCAAGACATAGGAAAGGAGAGCATGATGGTGCCAAAGTTTTAAAAACTAGTCGAACCAAAACCTTAACCGCCGGTTCGACCGGTTCACTTATTTTTTGTCAAACTGCTCAAAAAATCGATTGCTTGACGTTTTAGCCCAAATTGGCCGGTTCCATACTTGAACCGCCGGTGGTTTGGGCTAAGACTAGTTAAATTGTGTCCTAGTTTCATCCTAAATCAGTTGGTCTCGACCCCTGTTTAGCCTTATTCACACTTTTTAAAATACTTTTTGTATTTTTATTCTCTTTAAACCCTAATTTGGTGTTATAAATACACCCCCCTCTATTCACTTCACACCTCTCTCATTGAGCATTTGTGAGCATAAGATTGAAGAGTTTATTTTTGTAGTGAGCTTGGAAGTTGGAGGCTTGGAGCTTGTTTGGCATTGCTTGTGGGCTCTTTGTGGTGATATTGGCATCCATTTGTGAGCACTTCGCCTCTATTTGTGAGCACCTCACCTCTATTTGTGAGCACCTCTCTTATTTGCAAGGATTTGGAGGATTGGGGCAACATTGAATAGTGTTCATTTGGAGTGAGTTTGGGGTTGTTTGGCATCAAGTGTGGGCTCTTTGTGGTGGCATTCACATCTACATTTGGAGGGTGCAACCCATATACAAGCTTGGAGCATTTCTTCACCTCATTTGTGTGCACATTGAAAGGTATGTTACATTTTAAACTTGCCCCTTATTTGTAAATTTTATTAAATAAGAAATCTGAAATTTATTTTGTTTTTATTTGCATTTTCATATTTGTTTGTATTTGCAATGGCCCCCAAAACAAAAGACCCTACATGGACCCATGTAAACGTAATTGATAATCAAGTTTTTTGTAAATATTGTAAGAAACACATCGAGGGGGATTCATAGGTTGAAACAACACTTGGATGGTCAAAGAGGCCAAGTTATCCCATGTGATGCACCTGATATTGATTCCATTATGTTGGAAATGAAAAACATGCTTGAAAAACATAGATAAGATAAGGCTAGGAAGAAAGAGATAGAAGCTGAAATAGGAGAATGAGGGAACATGATTTGAGTTTTGAAGGATCTTGCTCGACTCTTTTGTGGATTAGAGACCCCTTTTGGTATATGCCTCCCCATTCACTCATAGTCAAGAAAACGGCCTAAAAAAGAAATACCATTCAAAGCTTTTTCCATCTTCCACACTCTGCTAGTGCTTCCATGCCAACAAAAAATCAACCCACCTTGGATAACCATTGGAAGAAGCAATACACAAGAAGAAACTTTTAAGTATATTACTAGATGGTGGTATGATGCAATATCCCTTTCAATGTTGCTCACTCACCTTATTACCAGGTGATGTTTGATTCCATTGTTGTTGTTGGTAAGGGCTTCAAAGGCCCTAATATGCATGACTTGAGGGATCACTTTTGAAGAAAGAAGTTGCATCCATAGATGAATATTTGAAAGGTTCAGTAAAGGTTCATGGGTCAAAATAGGATGCACTATTATGTCAAATGGGTGGAGTGATGGCAAGAATCACACAATAATAAATTTTCTTGCCTCTTGTCCACAAGGTACAAGGTTTTTGAAATTAGTAGATGCATTTGATAGGGTGAAAGATGTAAATTTATTATTTGAGCTTTTGGATGAGCTGTTTTTAGAGGTGGGGGTGGACAATGTTGTAAAAATTATAATAGATAATGCCTCTAACTATGTTCTTGTTGGTAAGATGTTAGAGGCTAAACACAAAACAATATTTTGGACTCCATGTGTTGCACATTGCATAAACCTCATGATTGAGGATATAGGGGAAAAGATTAGATCAAGAACATTGTAGAAAATGGCAAAAGCACCACCAAATACATCTACAATCACTCATGGGTATTGAACCTAATGAGGAAGAACACTTAGGGCATAGAACTTATTAAGCCACCATCACGATATTTACAACAAACTTCCTCATGTTGCAATCTCTTCTTTCCCAACAAATGAACTTGAAAAATGTTTTCAAGTGATGAATGGAATGCATCAAAGTGGAGTTGGAAAAAGGATGGGAAAGACACAAAGAAGAAACATTTTGATAATTTATTTTGGAAAAAAACAATAGAGATTGTGAAAGTTGTTGAGCCTCTTGTTAAGGTGTTGTGGTTGGTGGATGGAGAAAAATTAGCCATGGGCTATATTTATGAGGCTATGGATCGGAAAAGGAGTAGATAAGAGCAACATATAAAGATAGGGTAACTAAGTATGGTCCTATATGGGATATCATAGATAATAGATGGAACAATCAACACCATTGGCCTATACATGCAGCTAGGTATTTCTTGAACCCAAAATATCATTACAGAGCTCATCTTGGAGAAGATCAAACAGGAGAAATAAAAGATGGTTTGTATGAGTGCCTAGAGCACATGGTCCCTAATGAGATGCAACAACTTAAGGTTCACTAACATGTCAACTTCTTCAATAGAGCCACAAGTAACTTTGAGAAAATTTTTGCAAAGATTGCAAGGGATGTGGACCAACCGTAAGAAATTCTAAGTTTTTGGAGTTCATTTGATTAAAAATTTTAATGAATAATCATGAATTTTTAGCATAAGACAATCTTCATCTAATTTTTTGAATTATGCTTTAGCTTTTAAGTTATTATTTTATGTTTTACTTTTAATTTTTAACTTTTTGTTTTAAAATTTTTATCGACATTCTTTACTAATTTTAAATATTTACACTTTTTACCACAACACATTGGTGGGATTCGTTTGGTAGTCAATGTCCTCAATTGTAAAAATTTGCAATTAGGATCCCGAACCAAACGTGTAGTGATTTTGGGTGTGAGCGCAATCCAATCCGTCTTTGAGAAGATTCACATGAAGAAGAGAAACCATTTAGAACAAGGGTTGAAAGATATTGTCTTTGTGAAGTACAACCTTTGGTTAAGGCACAACCATTCTTTGAACCAAGAAGAACTGATATTGATCCCATTGTCTTGGATGATATAGATCCAACCTCGAAATGGGTAGAGGATATTTAACCAAAAAAATTGATCCCGATGACTTAGGGTGGATCGGTTTGGATCGGGAATCTAATGAGCCATTAGCGGACCGCCGCCACGATCACGAGACATAACGAGCACTAGTCGCATTCGTGCTTACTCCCCACTCCATGCCAATACAATTATTACAGATGTACACGAGGATTGGATGAGTATGAGTCAAAGCCGAGGCGATGATGATATTGATGAGGATGAACTTGAGGATCCCATTTTCGGTAGTAGTGCGAGTTTGATGATTGATCATTAGTGTCATCTAGTTTATTCTAGAGTTTTGTAACTTGTAGTATTTATAATGTATCAATGATCATAACACGTTGTTTTTTTGGAGTCTCGGACTATGAAGGCCATTTAGAGCCTCATTGTTTATGTATTTTGTTTCAAAATATCATATATGATATATGTATTGTGTATTGGACTTGGAGTTCGTGCCATTTTGCTATAAACACCTTTTTTACATATATATAAGAGCAAACTTTGCATATTTTTAGAATCATGGTTTTTAACCTTTAAAATATATTATTTTCATTAAAAATATAAAAATTTATGTATTTTTTAGTAAACCGGTCCGTTAAGTTTGAACCGGTCCGGTTCCGATCCGGTTTCGATTCGATTCCCTTTTGGACCTCGATTGGTTATGAGTATGGTTCCAATTTTTAAAACATTGGATGGTGCAGGAGCATGTGTGAAAAAGAACTTGCAAGAGAAGAGTTAAAGTTCAAGGATGGTGCTAAATTTACAGATGCAAGAAGTATTGTTGATTGGTGTGTCAAGAACATGGGATCTCAAGACAATTTAATGGTTCGTAGATATTTCTAGTTGATAGAGGAACAACATTTTGCAAGCTATGAAGATTGTATGATAGTTACATGATCAAGTGATATGTACTAGTTCCGTAGTTTAGATGCAAGTTCTTGGACTCTTTATACTAGGTGCATGACATGTTTTTGTATATCATGCATTGATTTTGCATGGAATGAATGTGAGTCACAATAGTGGGTGGACGAATGGATTTTAGACCTCTAATTCCACTCGACAATGTATATGAAGTTCTACGAGCATTACAACTTGCGGTGTCTTGAGATCATATGACAACATCACATGAATTTGACTAAGTCTCTAATTTAGTACACCAAGCTATATATATATGTCATGTTTTAGATTTATAAATTATTAAATGATAAAATCTTAATGTATTTTAAATTTGACTTGAGTTTTACTTTGTGATGTAGGGCACGTTTTGTAGTTATTGCGACAGAATTTAACAAAGAGGGAACAAACTACTTCTCGTCTCATTGTGTAGAGGGGAATTTTTTTGATTTCCACAGTCATTGATGGTGAAGGGCTTGAGTATCCCATTGGGTTAGTGGTAGTCACTGGAACTTGGCTTCGACGATGTCCTATAAATAAATCAAACACTTGGTTGTTTGAAGACTATGAAGTACATCAAAAGATATTTCACTATTCACATTTGGTTCTTGCAACAAATATTAAATTGATCAAATATCGAGGTAGGCCATTAAAAAATAATTTTGGAAGGTTCATGAATTAGATTATAAAGCAATTATAGCTATTGTCAAGAGTACATTTGATCCATGCGGTTCATTGGATTGAATTTACAAAGGTATGTTCTTCATGAATTTTTAATTTAAATATTTACTTTAATGATTTTGTTTAGATTCTATAGGATTTAAAATTCTATTTAATTGCTTTGTTAGTGGTGCCAAAAAAGCTTCCACCTTCACGTGGTTGGCACTGTTAGTAGAGAATTTATTATTCTCGAAGCCAAGTGAAGCTAAGAGAAATTAAATATTAGAAAGAAACAACAACAAAAAAATTCATTTCACCACCTATATTGTAAAAATATCTTATTAAAATTCTCATTTCACCACCTATATTGTATGAACCACCTATATTATTCACGTGGTTGGCAATGGACAACCTTACACTAACTCAGACTGGACTATTCGATGCTTTTGCATACAATAGGACAACGAGAGGAGTGAATTGAGATGGAGAAAATCAAGATGGGATTTCGTAGAGGGTACCAATGCGGAGGTGTAGGATCTGACGAGACCTCTCTAGGTGCCACAAAGTCCGAGAAATCACTCGTCGAAGATATAATGTTGTTTGGTATGAGGGCTTGTAAGGGACTATGCTCGGGTAAGGTAGCCGGAAGCATTTGGGAGTGCGAGGGAACCAAAACAACACCTCTCGTAGCATTTACCAGGACATCCCGTTGCATGTGCATAGTTGGTGCAGTGAGTCACGAGCTTCCGTTTGTAAAATATTGCATCGGACAACCTTACACTGACTCAAACTCTGCAGATTTTGCGTTGTTGCAAACAATATCACAACAAGAGAACTGAATGGAGATGGATAAAACCAAGACAATATTTCGTAGAGGGTCCCAACATGGAGGTGTAGAATTTGACGAAACATCTCTAGGTGACACGGAGTCGAGAAATAATTTTCAAAGATATAAGATTTTTTGGTCTCAAGGCTATTAAGGGACTACGCCTGGACGAGGTAGCCCAAAGCACCGGATATTTGGCCTTAAAAAACCTCCCCTAGCATTTACTAGACATCCCAATGTGTGTGCATAGTTGGTTTGGTCCATGAGATTTCATTCGCAAAATATTGCATTAGGACCTTACACCGACTCAAACTATAGTATTTTGCATTGTGGTAAACAATAACACAATGAGATAACCAAATGGAGATGGAAAAAACCAAAACATGCTTTCATAAAGGGTCCTAACATGGAGGTTTTGGATATAATGAGACGTCTCTAGGTGCCACGGAGTCCAAGAAATCACTTGTCGAAGATATAACATATTTTGGTCTCAGAGATATTAAGGGACTATGCCCGGATGAGGTAGCCCAGAAGCACTGGGAGCTTTGGCCTTCAAAACAACACCTCCCTTAGTGTTTATGAGGTCATCTCGATGTGTGTTCACAGTTGGTTTGGTCCCACGAGCTTCCGTTTGCAAAATATTGCATCGAACAACCTTACACTAGCTCAAACTGGTATTTTACATTGTTACAAACAACAACACAACGAGAGAACCAAATGGATATGGAGAAAACCAAGACGGGATTTCATAAAGGGTCCCGACTCAAATGTGTAGGATTTAACGAGACATCTCTAGGTGACACAGATTCCGAGAAATCACCTGTCAAATATATAACATTTTTTGGTCTAAGGGCTATTAAGGGACTACGCCTGGACAAGGTATCCTGGAAGCACCAAGAGCTTTGGCCTTCAAAATGACACCTCCCCTAGCATTTACCTAGCCTTGCCAATGTGTTGGCGCAATCGGTTGGCACCAAGATATTTCATTTACAAAATATTGCATCGCTCAACCTTACACTGACTCAAACTGCAATATTTTGCATTGTTACAAACAATAACACAACAAGAGAACCGAATGGAGATGGAGAAAATGTAGATAGGATTTCGTAGAGGGTCCCGACATGGAGGTTTAGGATATAACGAAACGTCTCTAGGTGCCACAGAGTTTGAGAAATCACCTGTCAAAGTTATATCATTTTTTGATCTCGGGGTTATTAAGGGACTATGCCCATACAAGGTAGCCCGAAGCACTAGGAGATTTGGCCTCCAAAATGACACCTCCCCTAGTATTTACTTGGCCACCCCGTCATTTTGGCGCATTTGGTTTGGTGCTTAAGATATTTTTTTGTAAAATATTGCATCGGTCAACCTTACACTGACTCAAAATGCAGTATTTTTCATTGTTTGCAAACAATAGCACAATGAGAGAACCGAATGGATATGGAGAAAACCAAGACATGCTTTGTAGAGGGTCTTAACATGGAGGTGCGGGATCGATGAGATGTCTCTAGGTGCCATGGAGTCCAAGAAATCACCCGTCGAAGATATAACATTTTTTGATCTCGTAGGGCTCTTGTTATGAGGTGTGATATCATATTTATGTGAGAGGTATGCAGAGTTATAAAAAGAAATGGATCTCTTCCATAATGGTCTATGCAAGCATTATACACATTTATACATGCATTTTCAATGTTCCCGAATGGTGAAGATTATACTTGTCTTGAACTAGTCATGCAAGTAAGTATTTGTGCATGTTTTGACCTTGAATATCCAAGAATCTTGTATGTTTTAGTAGATCCAAATGATATCAGACTTAGTAAAGATGATTTGAGTATCCTATGGGTGAATAAGATAAGAAGGATGCCCTGTTTCTAAACACAATCCTCAAGAAATCTAAGTGCATAGTTAAGGAGGCATGATAGTGGTTTTAACATGCATTGTCATGGATTAAAGGTAATATTTGCTAGATAATTACTTAGACACAAGGGAAATATGATTCTAGGTGACTAAAATGAATCTTGGTTAAGTGTTACATAGTGAAAAGGGTCAATAAATCATCTAAAGTCTTATTGTATGCCAAGAAACCCTTGCATGTACAAATTTGGCAAGGAAAAGACCTCAAAAGAGAAAGATATGCAATCCTTTCAAGCTCACTGGTAAAAGAATCATCTTCAACATGATTAGACATGCCTACTTATGAAATTTGAGATCTTGAATCACAATATGTTAGAAGATATTGCCAATTTTAGGCTCTCGGGCTAGACTGTAAATCATAGTGAAAAGTATGCTAGGGCAAGAGATTTGAAGCATCAAATCAACGTTTTTGGGCCTTAAATTTTATATGAAAATGTTGGGTGAGTCCTTGAAGGGATTCAAAAAGAATTTTAATTTTTCATTGGTTATATTTTCATATTTTCTTGACAGTCCTAAAGAGAACCAATCATCTCAGTCTAAGGCCTAATTTAAAGGGTCACTTTACAAAGGAAGTACCAAGAATATTGAGAACTAGCTCATGAAAATTTCTAGATATCTTAAAAAGCTTAATGAGTGCCCAAAATGGTCATTAATTCCTATTGAATCCTTATATAAATTACCCAGTTCATGACAGTTTCCTCAGGGAGATCTAGTTGAAGGTTTCAAGCACAAAATACAAAAAGGGAAATTTAGAGAGTTGTAGACCTAACCAAGACTTGAAACTTTGGGAACATGTTGGGCTAGTGGAATGTGAATTAATGAACCTATTGTGGGATTCTGGAACTTTTGAAAGTCTATGTGCATGGTCATTCCAAGAGCATGGTCTTAAGGGACTAGATAGGATAATTTTGCTTAAGGATGGAAAAGAGTGTTCTAGGAGTTTGAAATGACTTTTCATGGGTGTTATAACATTGTTGGATATGTTGTAGCATGATTCAATCCTCAAGAGGCCTAAGGAAGACCAAGGAGCACACACATGCATGCTAGCTCTGTGAACTAAGCAAGGAGACAAGTGCATATGAGGTAAGTATAGGAAGGAAAAAGTGAATGTCTGGTCTTTAGTGGTTGATGCACTCTTTTATGACTATAGAAACATTGAAGGAAGGTGTATAGGCACCAAGAAGAGGAAAATTTCAAGGTAATTTTGTCATAATCTTAGAAGTTTCTTATTTTCATTCAAATACTAGAGGTATAATGGTGAAATGTTTCCTTGATTATGGATCAAATTTTAGAATAAAATGTAGATTTTGGAAAGCCAAACAAAGTAAATTGAACAAAATTTGCATTCTTAAGCCAATCTAGTCATTGAACAAGAACTCCTGGACGAGGTAGCCCGGAAGAACCGAGAGCTTTGGCCTCTAAACAACGCCTCCCCTAGAATTTACCTAGCCACCCCGATGCGTGTGCACAATGAGTCGGTCCCACAAGCTTCCATTTGAAAAATATTGCATCAAACAACCTTACACTGACTCAAACTATAGTATTTGGCATGTTTGTAAACAATAGGACATCAAGAGAACCAAATTGAGATGGACAAAACTAAGAGATAATTTTGTAGAGGGTCCCTACATGGAGGTGTAGGATCGACGAGACATCTCTAGGTTCCACAGAGTCCGATAAATCACCCGTTGAAGATATAACATTTTTTTGGTCTTAAGGCTCTTAAGGGACTACGCCGGACGAGGTAGCTTGGAAGCAACAACATTGCACCAAAATTAATACTGAACTAGCATTCACTGGCCATCCAAACATGTTAAGACAAATCGATTCGGCACCATAAGCTATCGTTTGCAAAACATTGCGTCTAACAACCTTACATTGACTCGAATTATAGTATTTGGCGCGTTTACAAACAATAGGAAAGTGAGAGAACCAAATCGATATGGACAAAACTGAGAGAGGATTTTGTAGAATGTCCCTACATAGAGGTTTAGGATTTGACGTGATGTCTCTAGGTTCCACTGATTCCAAAAAATCACTGGTTGAAGATATAGCGTTTTTTGGTCTCAGGGCTCTTAAGGGACTATGCCTAGATGAGGTAGCCCAAAAGCAACGACACCACCTCGCACTGAAATGAAGAATGAAATAGCTTTCACCATGCCATCCAAACCTTTTGGCACAGTTGGTTCGGTGCCACAATCTACCGTTTGCAAAATATTGCATCTAACAACCTTACACTAACTCAAACTGCAGTATTTGGTGCATTTGTAAACAATAGGACAACGAGAGAACCGAATCAGATGGAAAAAACTAAGAGAGGATTTTTTACAAGGTCCCTACACAGAGGTTAGGATATGACGAGACATCTCTAGGTTCCATGGAGTCCAAGAAATCACCCGTTAAATATATAGCATTTTTTGGTCTTAGGGCTCTTAAGGGACTACGCCCGAATGAGGTAGCATGAAAGCAACGACACCCCCTCACGCCAAAATGAAGACTAAAATATCATTTAACTAGATATTCGATGTTTTAGTACAATCGGTTTGGTGCCACGAGTTACCGTTTGTAAAATATTGCGTCTGACAGCCTTACACTGACTCAAACTACAATATTTGGCGTGTTTGCAAATAATGAGACAAGAAGAGAACCAAATCGAGATGGAAAAAAAAATCCGAGAGAGGATTTTATAAAGAGTCCCTCCAAGGAGGTGTAGGATCTACGGTGAGACATATCTAGGTTCCACAAAATCGATAAATCACCCGTCAAGATATAGCATTTTTTGGTCTTAGGGATCTTTAGGGACTATGCACGACAAGGTAGCCCGAGTCAATGACACCACCCCACACTGAAATGTAGACTAAACTAGTATTCACTAGGCCATCCGAACATGTTGGCACATTCGGTTTGGTGCCATGAGCTACCATTAGCAAAATATTGCGTCGATAGCCTTAAGTTGACTCAAACCGTAGTATTTGGTGTTTACCAACAATAGGACATTGAGAGAACCGAATCAAGATGGAAAAAAATAAGAGAGGATTTTTTAGAGGGTCCCTACTCAAAGGTGTAGGATCTGATGAGACGTCTCTAGGTTCCATGGAGTTTGAGAAATCATGCGTCGAAGATATAGCATTTTTTGGTCTCATGGCTCTTAAGGGACAATGATTACATTGACAAGGAAATCAAAAGCCATATTAGTCTTGTTGATGGTACTAATTATCCATGAAATCTAATTCTCCAACTTTCATTTGATTTTTTCATCTTCCATGTCATACTGATAAACGATTTGACATGGGAGTTGCCTTCTTCGATGGCAATACATGGAATATGATTATGATCCTCGAGAGACAATCCTCATCCCACCATAATACTAGTACAAACTTTGTTTTTCGGTAACATTGCATGGCCATTTTCCTTTTTGCAGGATATGTTTTTCTTAACAGATGTGTTTTAGATTTTCTGATACATCTGTTGTAAAGACATATAGTTATTGAGATTAGTGTTCATGGATGTAGAGGAAGAATGGCGAAGCTGAGCGTGATGGAGAAAAACAAGAGGGCCATTACCGCAAAAATATCCAAGGCCTCAAGTGACATGGAAATTACAGTCATAGCAACAGGGGAATGACTAATAACTCACATGGGTTATCAATCACCTAGTAAATCTTTCTTGTTTAGTTCGGAATGGGAGTAAGCTAGCGTACTGACTTAGTGACATTCCATTCATTAATAATTTCTGCTATGATAAACCCATGGATGCTTTCAAAAGTTCCTTTAAAAAGATAGTGGTATTCATTAAGCCTAGTGAAGGGTGTGATGTGATTTCCAAATAACTTGAAATGCATACAAACTTAGAGGTAATAACACAAATTGGAAAATCATGAATCATTGAGTGTCTGAACCAGAATGTCATTGCATCTAGAGAGATATTCTCAAACATTGGAATAATGCATCCGGAGAGACATTCTCAAAATATCGCGAGATGAACGGCATCAAATTGTGATGACTCTCTTTGAATTTTTTTCCTACAAAGAAGATGAACCCTTTTCATTGAATACTCTCTCTCAATACTATTAAGAGCGGGTAAGACACAAAACATTACAGAGAAATAGTTTTTCAATCATGGTTCAATTCTATTGCTTTTTGGCATCTTGAGCTAGTATTTGCAAAGTGTGAACCATTGAGAGAAGTGAATGATAAAGCTCTAAGGAGTTGTATAAGGATTTGGAGTCTGAGATTTTGGGATCACCTTAGGGATGCAAAAAAGAACTATTGAAGCTTGTAAGACTTTGTGGGTATCCTTATATCCTTCTATCCATGCTTGTTGCAAAAACATTGTCTTAAATGGCATAATTGACGATAGCTTTTGGTAAGATGAACAACAATGGTGTTTGGAGCCTTATGAATCAAGTTAGTGATGGTCCTAATGATTTTCTGAGGTGTTTTAACATGGGAGAAGACTAAGAAGCATTGAAGAATGCAGTAGGTGCATGATAAGATAGGAATAAGTACTAAGAAACCATAAGCAAGAAGAAGTGCGGGTAAGCTAAATACACATATACACATTGATAAATTGAATGAATAATTACTCAGATTAGGTAACTCTTTATATACATACATTATATAAATATTGATTTCCAAATTTTGATGCATATTATACATTGAAAACGCTAGTACATGTACATCACCAATAAATGAAAAAATAATCCATAATGTCTTAAATATTGTCAAGTGCACATCATATTAGTTTCATACAAAAATAATCTCATAAATGTAAGGTCTCATACAAAAATATCGAGTTCCAAATAGTATTAATGTGCACAATAAATATATAAAAATGCCCGAATAGGTCATATACTATCAAGTTCAAATGCCATATAGGCATACATACAATGCCATGCACATAGGCATACAAAAAAATGTCATGTAAGACATATACATATTTTATAATCATAAAAATTATCCCTCTCTTGGCCTTGCTCAAGAAGGCCCTCCCTTAGACGAAGATGAAGATCTATGAGATGACTTCAGATCATTTTTTCCCATGCTACAGTCTTCTTCCGTTGAATACTACCTGTAAATGCAAACAAATTTTTTGTCAAAACTTAATTTATATATGTTTTCAATATGTATTTAAGACCATGCTAATGAAAGTATTTACATAAATACACACACTTACCACAAGCTCTCGATCACGTCGAATCTTCATCTCACGCTCAGATGATTCATCGGGAGCTCCTAGAGCATGAACGGGGGTATGAAGACGATGAGATCGAGGAGTCCGTGCCCTCGAAGTCAAAATGGAGGGGGTTGAAGTTCCCTACATATACATAAGATCACAAAATCAAACATCAAAATTAGCCAAAATAGAACTAAGTACATGTATGTGTAATGACAATATTTTAACTAGTTTTATCAATATACAACTATTTTTTTACCACACCACGCCTATGAATCAAATGAATAGGGATGCTACCTATCACAGTAACTCCTATGTATACACAATGAAGGACATTATTAACATAATTTAATAATGCTACAATGAAGGACATTATTAACATGTAATTTAACATAATATGAATTACACGAGAAATTTAATGAAAATACATGTTGTTTGAATACCTTAGTGAGTTGTTGCGTAGATGAAATTGCAGAACGGAAACACCTTTCTCTACTCGTCGTAGAGATGGTGGGGTGTCTAGTGAAGTCATCATCTTTATCAAACATATATCACGTCAAGTTAGTTGAACATATAAGAACATACATATATTTGAGTTCAAATATATATATATATATATATATATATATATATATATATATATATATATATATATATATATATATATATATATATATATATATGCATACGTGAAAATTTTACACAATTAACATTCTAAATTACCTCTGTAAATGTATGTGTAGGCATGGTGCTCGCAACTTGTGGTTGGGATGATGACACCCCTCCCTCGTGTTGTAATATCAATGCATACATGTACAAATAAAATTATTTCAAAAATTTAACATATATAAGTAAATCAAGTACTCTGATATTTTTGTAACACACATAATAAGTTATAACAAATACTTGAGAAGGTGACGTCGATGACTATAATATGAATGTCTCGTTAAAAATGTATCTTCTTATCATAGTGGCATTATCATGTGCACCCCAAGTGCGAACTCCACCAAAACCAATATGCATGAAAGCATCGTCCTCCTCGGGCCCCAAACATATGCTACCACATGACAAGAAAAGATGTGGCCTCATGTTAGTACTCCTTGAGGGAATACACTGTGTACCTCCACGAGCATCTGAATCATAAATCTCCCTCGTATGTTGAACAAGGGTATCGAAAGGCCCTAAGCACATGGAGTGTATCAATCTCTACTGTATCCTTCATTGTTAGAGGGACAGACTCAGGGTGAGGGGGATTACAAGGGAACTCTACCCTATCAATAGGTGCACGTTGTGCACCTAGTTGATCCCGTGTGAGACTTTTCATCAGCCCTAGAAATCTTGGAAATCAAAATAGTTTGGGATCTCATTGAGGATAAAATCACAATAGAGTTTCCTCAAAAGTATAGTGGTACCTCATTGTTATTGCAAGGTGGAAAATCAAACACCATCCACCATCGCCCAAAAATTATTTTTAATCAAAATATTATTGCACCAGTTGATGGGAAACCATTTACATGACAACAGAACAAGGAAATCGGGTGGGCGGGGTTCGTGAATAAGGCGCATATGAGGTATTTTGTAATTTCTTTTTTATTTACATCCACATATGACAATTTTTAGAATAATAAACCCTACAACGCTCTCTATAAGATGTCCAATGATCAATTTTCCTGTTGCCACATTAACTTGAGCCACTAATTCCTCCAATGTGTTTGCAAGAGAGGTGTGGTGGGGGTTTGTAGAATGTGAATCCCTCATTATTTTGATTAAATCCTCAATTTCAATCTTGTTTTCAACTATATGGGTTGTTAAATCTTCTTGACTTCCCGAGGGATGTTGAGCAACTGTAGGAGGGCTAGGAGGGATCACAAGAATTGTAGGGTTTGGTTTTGGTTGATTGCATTGACCTCAAATCTGTAATAATAAAAATGTATTCAATTCAAATTCTACTCTATAATTACCAAATTTCAATGCAATTTCAAGAAAAGAATTGTGCCTACCTCTTCTCTGTGGCACCATCGTCGATTCATATCTTTGTGGTGATTCTCAGACAATTGTTTGAGCAAGATACAACTAAAAATGAAACATGAGGGCCCGGTTTGGCGTTAAAACTCGTGTTTGGGGTGAGTTAAAATGATAAGGGCTCGGGCTGTTTTTTTGTTTATAACTTAACATAACGCATATGTGTTATAGGCTCGGGAATTACCAAACCAAATAAATTATAATGCGATTGCATTATATTAGAACACGTACATGTTTCATTCATTTTCGAGATTTTTGTCCACTTTTTGGCCCCCCAACTTGGTGCACTTACCATTTTCCTTAATATCTTTTTCTTAGTTTCATATCTCAAAAGACTTCATTATTCAACATTCAAAACCATAGTGGATGATCCAAAACTCAAGGGGGTTTTGGAATTATAGACATATAACAATTGTGCCAGATGAAATAGAAACAATATCTCTGAGAAGAGATGTATTATAAAAAAATATCTCTGAAAAGAGATGTAAATATTGCTCAAAAACTGTAATTACAATAGTTACCTCAAGTGAGGAGAAGTCTTCCCTTCCCTTTCGGGTTACATATATTTATATACTAATTTTAGAAATGTGAAAAGACACCTAGAAGAATGTGGAAGGTCACCAATATCAAGGGAGATAAGGTGGTTCATCTTCCATGAGTTACATAGGTGTTAATTTCATGAATTTACTATTTTTAGACAACATTACAAAAATTGCATTTTAGGCCTTTAGATGTGGATTTCAGGGGTCAAAATTTACCCAACAAATTTTCACACCTTTCCATCATGTTATACACATTCCAAGATTTCTGTTACATTTTGAATGGAGTCAATTGGAGCTACGGTGCAGAAGTTATGGTTTGTAGAAGTTACTCCACTGTAATGGCCACCCGGGTCTTTGTCTAGATCATTCCTCCCTCCTTCAGAAGCAATGGTCCCCATTGCACCAAGTGGTCCCCTGAAGTGCAGAAATTATTTATGTATCTGTAACCTAATTTGATCATGCCATTGTTCGTGCTCTTCATTCACTTCTTGTAGAATATTGTGGACCTTTTGTTGAATTTCATGAGGTAAATAATCACACTCGCTTATGATTTGGTCCATCTGCTACTTTTGTGGTATTGGATGTGTGTCCTAGGTGGCGTAACAACTTCCTAGGAAGTTTTTGACTTGATTATCGATTAAGGGGCTTCTTTGTTTTCTCTTCTATCTTTTTATATTGCTTGACACCAAGGAGAAAAAATAGAATTAAATGGAATGACCTCGGGTATCCAATAGTGTTGATCCCAATGGTAATGATGACCCTTCGATTATGTGTCTCTCCCACATGAATGGTTGGCCCAATAACACATCGTAAACATTCAATGGAACAACATCACATAAGAATTCATCCTGGAAGGGTTTGATTGCATATGAGATGAGGCACTATTGCGTGACAGGGAGATCTATTCCTGGGTTCAACCACCCAACACTATATGGATGGGGATGTGGCTTTATAGGAAGGTTCAAAATTTTCACAATATCAACAGAAATTAAATTCTTTTGAATTCCACTATCAAGGATAAAATGTAGAGGCTTACCCTTTACCTAGAGATGAGAGTGAAATATAATTTCATTCTCATCCATATTCTTGGCTCGTGTGGTGGAAATGATTACATTTGGTTTAACATCTATAATTTCATCTTCTTCATTTTTGACCTTGAGGTGTGTCTCCAAAGTGGAGCAAAGGTGGGTGTTAGAGAAGATGACTCAAATGAGCAAAGACTTGATGTCTCGACATTCCTCCTTGGAATGAAAATTAGTCTTGTGGAGGTCACACCACTTCTTGGTCTTCTATTTTTGTCTCCTATCTTGACCTCATTCTTCACCACTTTTTTCCTTCAGAGGTTGGCTCTTTGTATTTTCTTTCGATGCTTTTGTTCAATCTTGACTACAAACTTGTATGCATCGCCAAGGGTATGGAATTGAAAGAGGTCCATGTCCTCCTGTATGTACCATTGCAAGCCGCTGTGATATTTTAGGATCTTATTTTGTAATGTGTCTTGAATACCCAATCTTGCAGAAAGAGAATGAAAAGTGTCAGTATATTCTTGAACCGTCTGGTCCTTAACTTGGCGGAGTTACTGCCACTGTATATACAGATCGTCATAGGCTCCAACAAGGTAGTATTTCTCCTTTATGGAATCCACAAAATCCTCCCATGTGGGTTCCTCTATAATGCCCAATTCATTCCCATTGAATTTTTCTTGTACAACCCCCACCAATTTTTGATAGGAAGTGACAATTTCAGGAGGGAAAATGTTATCTTTTCTTTATTAGTGAATTTTTTGACAGAAAAATAGGAGGTTAATTGATATAACCAATTTTCTACTGCATCAGAATTTATTTTACCCTAAAAAATAGGAATAGAAAAATTTACTTGAACCTTGAAGGGTGTTGGGGCAATCAAGGTCCTGGATTACGAGAGATGATGCACGGATTTCCCATTTGTAGAGATAATGTTGAAGAATCAGGGTGAATTGTTTTAACATCTACTCCTTTGCTCCATAAGAGCTTGATTCAACATCTTCTTGAGAGGATCATTTTTCTTGGTGTTTTCCTCCATTTGAGGTCACCCGCAACGAACAGTTAAGTATTTTGAGGATCTTGTGTGGACCATCTAAGATTTTTGTATCTTGACCTCATCCTAGAATCATACACTCTCAAGACAACCTTCTTTGATACCACCGATCCAAAATCAAGGGGTTTCAGAATTATAAGGATATATAATAATTGTGCTAGATGAAACATAAACAATATCTCTGAGAAGAGATGTATCATAAAAAAATATCTCTGAAAAGAGATGTAAATATTGCTAAAAATTTGTAATTATAATAAGCTACCCCACGAGGAGAAGTCTACCCTTCCCTCTCGGGTTACATATATTTATATACTAATTTTAGAAATGCGAAAAGACACCTAGAATAATGTGGAATGTCACCAATATTGAGGGAGACGAGGTGGTTCATCTTCCGTGAGTTACATAGGTGATAATTTCGTGAATTTACTATTTTTAGACAACATTACAAAAATTGCATTTTTAGGCCTTTAGATGCAGATTTCAGGGTCAAAATTTGCCAAATTTTTTTGGAATATGTCCATCTTGTTATACACGTTCCAAACCTTTCGTTGCATTTTGAACGGAGTCAATTGGAGCTACGGTGCAAAAGTTATGGTTTGTAGAAGTTGCTCCACTATAATGGTCACTCGTGTCTTTATCGGATCAATGGATGTAGATCCAAATTTTGATATTCGTTTTGAAAACACACTTGCATGGGTTTTATCATAAGGTTATTCACCATTTAATAGTTGTTTTTATTGTCTAGTTTACTTGTTCAATGTTCATAATGTTATCACTTGTTAAGGATTTTAACTTTCAAAGTTCCAATAGGTTGCCCAAACAGTTGACCTCACAATGTTGCACAAGGTACAAAGAAAATTATGAACGACCCACATAACACATTTTTAGCAAATTTTCATGGTTGAATCATATCACAGACCTCTAACTCCACCATGGAAAGGCAACAAAAAATCCACATAACATATAATTTTCAATAATATGCCCCAAGCATAGATTCAACACACACATGTGACTAACAAACAATGAAGCATCACACTAATACATATGCGACCGGTATCACATGACTAAAAAATATGAATATACCTATGAGCTAGGAAAATACACTAATAACAAGAAAGTAAAGAAATTAGCCGATACCTTCTCCTTCGTGATTCCGTCGCAAACCTTAGAATGGGCAAGAAGTGTGGATGAGCCCCGATTATTTGAAATGTAGGTGCTTCCCTCGAACCAAAGCAAGGCCTTCACCTCACATGCAACAAGATATACTTACTTTGTACCAATGGGTGAAGGAATCAATGGTGTGTGCAATGGAAAGTGGCAAAGCTATGGAATGAGGCTAAAGAACCTCAAAGCTTTGCTAACTCATCCATGCACCATAGGATTAGCTAAACAAGAGAAACTAACATGCAATCATTATAACTTTGACAAAAACATCAAAAACTAACATGTATACTACTCTCTACTCTATAAAAGCTTAATGAAAGTGAACGTAGTTAGATTCTAAGCAATCAAATTGTGGGTTGTTTACTCCATGAGGGTGAATGAATCTCACTAAATGGCTACATGACCAAGTTTAGCTATTTCATTACTAACCTAACATGGGTGCAAGATGAAGCTATTTTAATGGTGGATGACCCAAGATCAAATGCCTTATTATCTTGGCTAATGAAAATGAGCTCTTAAGCTTTTTAGGCTTGTTTTGGCTTTAGCTTATCTAAAGTTGTGGTTTGAATGCGTAGGCTTAGCCTTGTATTTATAGTTTTCCAAATGGGAGAATTTGGAATTTAGGTGCATGTGGGATTAAAGCTCAAAAATACTTTTAGATTAGCTTAGGATAAATATGCTTTAGGCTTAGTTAAGCTAGGATTAGGCTAGTTAAAATTGATTAGCAAGTGATTAGAGACTCATTGAGAGTTGGGAGGGTCTGGATAACCAATTGTGGGCGATAGGTAGCCTACGAAGCCAATAGAAGTGGTCTAGAGAGAACTAGGGAGGTTCTGAATGGTCAAAAGGAGGAATGTTTAGCTAATAAGAGAGATATTAGCCAAATAAGTTGATTATAGGAGGAATATGACCGAAAGAGTGTCATAAATGGGCATTCGAGAATGGAGCAAAGTATGGGGATTTAACGAAGTGTCGTTAATTGATTGAATTGGATGAAATGCTAAGTGTAAGCATATTTTAGGTGTCTACATTTGCCCCTCTTTGGGGTGACGTAAGCGACATCACTTCAAAGAAAGTAGACAAGCATAAACAAGTAGAAAATCTTGAAGGGATAGAAGAAAAATGAGAATAATGAAGGATGCCCCTTGATTGGCGATGGGGTGATAGAAGAACTCGATCGACTATCGAAAAGATGATAGAAAGATAATAGAAGAAATGATAATGTGAAGAAGAAGAAAAGAAAGGGGATATAGAAGAAAAGGAGTATGAGAAAGGGGGAATGAGCTAACATCCATCCAATGCCTTTTAAACAACTTTATTTTTCATCATATTGCTAAAGATCTTCATCATCGGTCCTTATTAAAAAGAATGAACAAAAGTGTAGTATGACATGAAAAGTCATATACGAACAAATGTCCATTGCTAAAAAAACCAACTCCATGGAACATACAAAATGCAATGTAATACGAGAAAGTAAAATATGCGTAACTCCATGCAACATACATAATGTAATGCAATACGAGAAAGTAAACAAGCTAAACCTAACAGAGAAACAAGTACCATGTTTTTGTTATCAAGCTTCAGTTCCAACCTATTCGAATTAATGACAAGGGTTAATGATGGTGCCCCAAGCAAGGATACATGCAAAGGGAAAAAGGAGGACACTTCGGTCCGATGAAAAAGCAATGTGCACTACGAAACAGTACCAGGCAACTTGTTGTGCCCCAGAGTATAGATGAAGTAAGTAGCCTAACTTTTGTTGATGGAGGTAGATCAAGATGATCCGCGAGTCGCACACATGAACAAGTGAGAACCAAAGAGTGCTGTTTTGTAGGACAATTTATATTGTTTAGAATTTTTTTGAAACATATTTGACCATTTTGATTTTTCTAACATATTTGAATGTTTTGATTTTTCTAACATATTTTAATGTTTTTATTTTTTTGAAAATTTTTGAAACTATGTACAGAAGATGAGGAAGCGTGGATGCCCCAGAATAGATGGGATGTACAAGGGCATAGGCCACATGTGTGCGAGAAAGGTGAAGATATAAAAATGCCCCAACGATTAGGTGGGAGTATTCAAAGGCAAACTATTCACGGGTAGAAGCGATACCCAAGGCCATTATGGATAGGTTCAACATGATGGTGAATGTAAACCAATGAAGTGCTTGAAAGAAGCAAGGATGCCCTCAAAGCATAAGTTAGCCCAAGAGCACATGATAGAAAGGAAGGAGAAGATTGTTTTTGTGAAAGGGGACAAAGGTGTCCAAAGACATGGCAAAAAGGTAATCTTACACACATGGATATTCTCAATGAAGTAGAAGAACGATGTGAATGATATGAATGTAGCTTATAAGCCTCATGATGAAGAAGTGATTAGCCAAAGGCACAAATCATGAGACGATATATGGACTAGAGTAAGAGTTTGAACAAGGTCCAAAAAAGACACTTGATAACATACTAATCATGTTTACTCATAGAGATCCAGTGTGTGTACGTGGAATTTAATTACCTCTTGAAGGGAAGATTTAATAAACAACAAGTGAATACACCCTAGCCAATGTGTAGGGATGATTGATTTTGAAAGGTGATTTTGTGAATGGATGGTGAAAGGATAGTCGTACATTGCTCCATTGCCCGGCCAGGCATCCATAGCCCCGACGGAGATGTATTTGATTCTAATCACAACATTGCTCTACTACCAGTCAGTGTCCATAGCCCCGATAGAGATTATTGGAAATACCCCAAGAGAGAGTAATATATCAATTTACATTTGCTTTGTAGCTTGGAGCTTTTGATTTTTGATTGATTTTGATTCTTTTTCTTTCTGAAAACTTATTTCAGCTCTCTTGTTTGACAAGGGGTTAAGAACCACTGATGGCTTGATGGAAGGAGGTGGAAATGCTTACGATGACGACATTACATAGTGTCAACAAATATGTCCAAAATTTCTTCACAACAAATTTATTAGCTGTTGAATGTGATAGATCTCTAAGAGGCCAATCGTTCTTTAATTTACCAAGGTGATAAAAGACTAGGGTCAAATGGATACCATAGAGATAAATGTTGTAAAATGCGTGTGAATAAGCTAACCAAAACATCACTGAAGGGATGAAAATGGTAGGGAGACTTGCATAAAATAGCACGAAAGGGAAGAAAGAAACATCCATGTGTACACAAATACTTGATTGCAATGTTTGATCTTTGTACCTTTGATTTTTGCATGTTTTCTCAATGTTTTTGTATTTTTGTATTGTTTTTGATTTTTAGATTTTTGACAATTTTAAGAGGTTGGGACTAAAAAAGTCACTCAGTGTGGTAAGATCCAACAATAATGTTTGTGACTTCCTTAATAAGGGAGACTAGGTGCATTTTTTTATTGAGAGTGATATTATCCCCGATCTCAATGATTGAGGTGAGTTCACACTCAATAAATGACTGTGATTTGTTCTGAAACATGGATTTTGTATGTGGGAGATTTAATTCCCCATCCAGAGGTTTACGCACTTTGTGCCATGATCATTACGTTGGTGTGCATTTTTGAATCGCGATTGATTTAGAATTTTGAGATTGTTTGATTTGTTGGGAGCTATAGAGATCTTTGCATTTTTGATCTGAGCTTGATTAAGAAACTATTTGGGTTTCTTATAAGCTAACATGTGACTTGTTTGATCCCAAGAAGGAGAAGAAAGTGAAGGTGGACATTTAGAACTGATGCGAGAAATGACCATGGGCTTTCCATCGTCTTTGGTAGAAGAAAATGTGATGGATGAAAAGGATACGGTCCAAGATTGAAGAAGAGGGGCTACTTAGGAGGAAGCTACTGATAGAAGATGATGAAGGGCTTCCAGGATGTGGCCCAAGAATAGAAGAAGAAGGGCTACTAGGACGTGACCCATAGATAGAAGATGAAGGGCTACTAGGATGTGGCCCAAGAATAGAATAAGAAGGGCTACTAGGACGTGATCCATAAATGTAAGATAATGGGCTACTAGGATGTGGCCCAAGAATAGAAGATGATGGACTACCCGGGGGTGATCCATACCTAGAAGACAAGGGGCTAGTTGGACATACCCCAAGAATAGAAGATAGTGGGCTACTCAAAAATGTCCCATAAATAGCAAAGGAAGGGCTACTAGAAGGTGACCCACACCTATACGAAGATGAAGGGCTACTTGGCATTGACCCCATAAGAGATTGTGATTGAGGAATTATGATAGACAAGGAGTGATTGGGTGATGAGAAGATAGGCCATGGATCAATGTAAGACCTAGGAGTTTCCTCACTAAATGAAGAATGTGAAGTTGGAAGAATAAGAGGAGGATCAAGTTGCATGATTTGAGGCTCTTCCTCTGCTTCTTGATAAAATGAATCAACATTTTTCTCGTAATATGCGGCGCATTGAAGTCTAAAGATAATCCTTTCTCGTAATCTTCTAAAGGAATATTTTCATGTGCCCCTATAAATGATCTGATTGTTTCTTCATTTTGAAAGAGATCAATCGGTATGAGTTGTTGATCAACTACAAGGGGTTGATTGGAAGAAAGAGATCCAATTGGTGTGGAAGACTTAGAAGATGTTTGATGATGATTGATGGAAGAAGATGATGTGGGGATGAAGAAGATGTGTAGCTAGATGTCTCGGGAGTAGAAGAAGGTGGTGTGGACCTACCTATACAATGGTATGTCGTATGTAAAATAGTAGGATTAAGTCCAAAGTCTGTAGATTGCAACGCATGGGTCGATTCAGACATTTGTCTCGAAGGACTTTGAGTCACACGAATCTTCAAAGGAGGAAGACTTATTAGGGGTGATTGATGAAGAAGGTCCTGCAAAGAACGGGAGGACCATGATTCAAGAATCGCATCGGATGAATAATAACAAGGGTCCTGCAAAGAAAGAGAGGACCGCGATTCAAGAATTGTATTAGATGTTTGATTGGAGGGATTTCGAGTCGCACGTATCTCTAAAGGAAGAAGAAGTCGTTGAGGCAACTGATAAAAGGGGTCATGCAAAGAAAGGGAGGACTGCGACACATGAGTCATATTAAATGTATGATGAAGAGGTTCCTGCGAAGATAGGGAGGACCATGACATAGGAGTCGCATTAGATGACTTAGGAGTCGAATTAGATGAATCTGAATAGTAGTTTGGATCTAAATTCTCAGAAGAGTCAGAGGAAATATTTGGATTGGAATCCTCGAAGAAGAAGAGAAATGTTTGGATTAGAATTAGAAGAAGAGTGGGGAAACTCGACTAATAATTTGGATCGAGACGTGTCCAAATCATACCACCGACTATGAGATGAAGGTGGGGAACAATTTACCCGTATGGTCTCTCTAGCACGAAGAACCAAATGAGGTTTAGTTGTAATGAGAATCTTTTGATTTGAATTGCTAAACCTAGGTTTCGTATTTTTGTAAGTATGGGGAACCACGCGATAGTCAGTCATTTTGGCGTTGTTTTAAGCACCAATGTCTAGATATAGATAGTGTGATGGAACTCCTTCAAAGGGAAGGAAGTGACATGTCGATTTTGGTAGCATAAGGACAACCAACTAGACATTTCGTAAGTATTGATATGCGTGCATGATTTTCTGAAGAAGGTCTAAGGAAAATAGACATCGTGATGATGTAATATCGATGAGATAAAAAGGGATTTTCCTAGAAAATAATTTTTCTGAATGAATAATCACAAGGAACAATCATGCAAGTTGGAAACACAAATCCAATCAATAAGGAAATACACCATCTGAAAATGTGTGTGTAAAGTTCGATGCAAAGGTGATCAACACAATGTAAATATTTACGTCAAGCTCGAAATGAACAAGGCGTAAATATTAACAAAGGGTAGATGCAACTCCCAATAAAAGGATACCACGACAAGTTCAACAACCAATAAGACCTAAATGTTAAAGGGGTGGGGTTTACAAATGTAAGCCAGGTAACCACACCAATTGGACACGTCTATCAAGCTTCGTGGAGAAGTGAGATATTAGTGTCAAAGTAGTATCAAACGATGCAAACAAAGTAAGTGACACCTTTCAAGATTTAGGAAAATGTTTGAAATCAAACTAAGTCAAAGTATACTAAGGATGTGTTAAAACGTGGGCAGCGTAACACCACAATGCGGAAACTTAGATCATGTTTACGAGAAACATGACATAAGTATCTTAATTATGTCGAGATAATGTAAATGAGGTAACATGTCAAAGGGAGATAAAATGATGAATCAATCCTAACTATGATGACGATCCTGACGTGGGTATCAAGATCACAAAGGCTACCAATGATATAAATATGCCTCCGCACACTTTAGACATTTAACTTACCCACCGAAAACATGGATGGGTGTAAACAGACAAAAAAGTGGCAGAAGCAATCGATTGGTAACACAAAGGTAGTCACCCTTCCTTTGATCAACAAAGTTTCAAAAGAAGGTGAAGGAGGTAGATCAAAATGGGGGTGAAAATTTTTGGCTTTACTTTGGTAGAGTTTCACCTTACCTTAAGGTAAGTGAAGAACTAGGCCAGAGTAACGCATCACACGTTTTGTGATGAAAATGATGGCTCACAACTCAACACAGTTTTTACAATGGTCAAAGTGGGCTCCTTGCCAAAGTATATTTTCCTAGGTGGTTCTCTCATCCTAGGTGCTACAAAGATTATCCACGAGCTGAACGATTTACCCAAAAAGTCACACTGACTAGTTTGGGAGTAAAATTTATGGCCTCCGGAAGATTGCTAATGACACTTGCACCACTGTTAGTGTACCTGTGCCCCTTTTTTGGTGCATGTGCCCCTTTTTTGGTGCCTGCACGCCTTTGTGTAAAAAAAATAGTGAGAGTTGCGCTTGCACGCACGAGAATGAGTGTGTGCCCCTTTCCTGTAGATGGCTAAAAAACACGTGATTTTTCAAAAATATCAAAATTTTATCGATTTGGTTCAATTTTTGGCAGCACTTCACCTCCTTTGATCCTGCAAAGAAAAAAAAAAAAGACAAACCTAGCTAAACTAGTTAAGAAACATGATTTTTTTGCCATTTAGAACAAAAATATTAGTGAAACTAAAAACTTGAACTAATCTAAAAACTTTGAAACTAATCTAGAAAGCTTTGAAACTAATCTAGAAAGCTTTGAAACTATCCTAGAAAGATTAAAACTAAGAAATAGTTAGAAACTAAAACAAAAAGCTTCAAAGTGACTCCATTAATGGAGGATGGACATAAGTGTCCCACCGGGCGTGCCAAATGTGTGCAATGGAAAGTGGCAAAAGCTATGGAATGAGGCTAAAGAACCTTAAATATTTGCTAACTCATCCATGCACCATAAGATTAGAGATAAACAAGAGAAACTAACATGCAATCATTATAACTTTGACAAAAACATCAAAAACTAACATGTATACTACTCTCTACTCTATGAAATCTTAATGAAAGTGAACCTAGTTAGATTCTAAGCAATCAAATTATGTGTTGTTTACTCCATGAGGGTGAATGAATCTCACTAAATGGCTACATGGCCAAGTTTAGCTATTTCATTACTAACCTAACATGGGTGCAAGATGAAGCTATTTTAATGGTGGATGACCCAAGATCAAATGCCTTATTAGCTTGGCTAATGCAAATGAGCTCTTAAGCTTTCTTAGGCTTGTTTTGGCTTTAGCTTATGTAAAGTTGTGGTTTGAATGGGTAGGCTTAGCCTTGTATTTATAGTTTTCCAGTTGGGAGAATTTGGAATTTGGGTGCATGTGGGACTAAAGCTCAAAAGCACTTTTAGATTAGCTTAGGATAAACATGTTTTAGGCTTAGTTAAGCTAAGATTAGGCTAGTTAAACTTGATTAGCAAGTGATTAGAGACTCATTGAGAGTTGGGAGGGGTCTGGATAACCAATTGTGATTGATAGATAGCCTACGAAGCCAATAGAAGTGGTCTAGAGAGAACTAGGGAGGTTTTGAATGGTCGAAAGGAGGAATGTTTAGCTAATAAGAGAGATATTAGCCAAATAAGTTGATTATAGGAGGAATACGACCGAAAAGAGTGTCGTAAATGGGCATTCGAGAATGGAGTGAAGTATGGGGATTTAACGAAGTGTCGTTAATTGATTGGATTGGATGAAATGCTAAGTGTAAGCATATTTTAGGTGTCTGAAATGGATTTGGGATTATCAAAATGAGGCTATTTGGGCATTACAACAAGGTGGAGGGATGTTTTATTCTCAAAGGATGCAAGAACTCTGACATGATATTCAAGCATATTTTGAAGGAGGGGGTGAGGCTCTATTTATAGCCTAGAAGTGGGTTTAATTCAGGGGTTTAGAGTAATCATGATTATGGAAAGTAAGAATGATCAGGTAAGTGGGAGACATTAGGAATGGTCCAAAATTAAAGTTGAATATTTAATTCGCAACTAGGGGGACATGGGGAGTATTTGGCATGTGAGTAAGATTAGGTTTAATTTAGGGGTTAAAATGGATTAATTAATTGATTAACATCGATTAATTCAATGTGCATTTTTGTGGGAATTGGAATGGTGAAATTAATTGATTTAGGATAGGTGTGAAATAGGGGTGTTTACATTTCCCCCTCTTTGGAAGGGTACTATAAAAGTAGTGTCCTTTCAAAGAAAGTAGACGAGATGGATGAATATTCCCTAAGTGGCATGAATGAAAGTTTTGAAGAGATTCTTCTTAAGGAAAGCATTCCTTTGATAAGAATTTATTAGAGGAAGCAAAGAGAAAGCATTCTCTAAGCAAGAAGTAGAAAAAAATTTCTTGTAAGAATGGGGGAAGAATTAAATTTACTTTTGCTAAACAAAAAGTGCAACAAATGTTTGTTAGGGAGAGTGGAAGATGGTAGGTGATGGATGTCATGGTATCCTCAAAGAAAAAAATGCCATGTGAAGATGTGATTATGGATAGTTGTGTAATGCCCCCTCGAGAGGGCTGGCGAGAATGGAAGAGACGACGGATCTCTCAAAAGAGGAGAGTTCAACTTTGCGGAGAGGAGGAAGAGAATGGGGTGTAAGAGAATGGAATAACTGTAGTGTACAAATGGGGAAAGGATTTAATCGACCTTGAATGCTAGGTGTGAGGATGTGTTGAAGGATGTAATGAGTAAGAGTGGAAAGAGAAGAAAAAAGGAATGGACAGGAGTAGTGGTTGATTATGAGAAGAGAAAGAAAATTCAAAGGTGAAGGAGACAAGGGTATGGAATAGAGCAGATAGAGACAGAGGAGGAGAAAAAGGAATGAAAGAGGTAGAAGAGAATAAGAGAGAGGGATGATAGGGGAAGAAGGGAATGATGAAGGACAAACAAGAAGAAGATGAGATGAGATGAGAGAAGATGACAGAGAAGAGGGTGAAATTATGAAAAAGGGAGAGAGATATTCAAAATGAAGGGAGTGGAATAGTGAAGAAGGGTGAAGGAGATGAAGGGAGATAAATGATGAAAAATGAAAGAGATGATAAAACGTAGAAAATAAATAAGCTATAACAAATAGGAGGTGAAGAAGACAAGGGTATGAAATAGAGCAGTGGAGAGAAAAAGGGTGGAAGAGAATAATATAGAAGGATGATAGGAGAAGGGAATAAGGAAATACGAATAAGAAACAGAAAATGAAATGAGGGTAGGGGTAAAATCAGGAAAAAGAGAGAGAAAGGTGCAAAATGAAGTTAGTGGAATAGAAAGATGAGATGAACAGGAGGGATGAGAGAAAGGGAGATAATGATGGGAAAATGAAGGAGATGAGGAAGATGAAGAATTTAAATCAGACGAAAGAGACGATAGAACAAAGAAAAGAAAGAAGCTATGAGGGACCGAAAGATGTGGAGGAGATCGGATAAAAGAAGAGAAACTAGAACAAAATGATTGAACTAGGGGTGGTAGAGAAAAGAAGGATAAGGTAGGATGAAGGTGAAAATGATGGGGAAGAAGAGATGACATAGCGGATACAGGGAAAATATTGAAGGAACTCATTTGTCATGGGGAAGAACAAGGTAGAGATTATGAGTACAGAGATCATGGAGATGCATGTGGATGAGGATGGGGTAAAAAAGCTGGATAAAGAGAAAGAGATAGGCCAACGATGGGGAAGTATGAAGGAGGCACGAGGAAAAAAGGGGAAGAAGATGGTAAAGAGAAGATGAAACAAGACAATGAGTGGGAAGGAGAAGAGGATAACGAGAGAAAATGATGCGAAGTAAGGAAATCAAGAATGGGTATAGTTGGTGTAGATTGGGCATCATCATGAATGTAAAAAAGAAGAAAGAGGGGATGAACGACATGAATTGGAAAAGATGTGGAGATGTATGAGATAAGGATACAAGGATTATGAGATAATAGACAAAGGATGTATGATGAAGACAATAAATATGTTGTGAGGGTGAAGGGGATATGGAGAGATGGGGAAGAAGTGACAAGAAAGGGTGGAGGTGGAGAAAATGGGGGATAGAAGAGGAAATTCCAGTGAAGGGACGTTAGGGGAAGTATACAAATAATTATTATTAGTGAAGGATGAGAGGAAAATTGAAGAAAGTGAAAAGGGGAATGGAGAATAGAAGAGACAAGGCCAATGAAGGGACGTTATGGGAAGTCCACCAATAATTATTGGTGGGCATAGAGGAAGGAAGGAATGAAGAAAAAATGGAGAAGGTCAAAGAGAGTGAACAAGGCTGCATAGAATGAGGATGAGTGAATTTTAGGGGTAGTCCACCAATAATTATTAGTGTGGAAATGGAAGATGATGATGAAAGAATGTTAGGGGAAGACAAACAATAATGACATGTAGACAGGGGGGTGGATATGTGGAAGAACTCAAGAATATGGAATGAGAAGAGTGAAGAAAATGTGAGTGATAAGTTGTGACAAGGTGAAGGCGAGGAGAGGATGCGAAGGATGAGGATGAACGGGGTGAAGATGAAGAAACAAGACATGAAAAGAATGGGAGGAAATGGTATGAATGATGATGGATCAAGAAGGGGAAAATGAGGGGAAAAAACATGATTACATATAGAATATAGTAGATGCACTTTGTGATATGATAGGTTGAGAAACGATAATGGTAGGAGGAAAATGTGGTTGGTAGGGAGACCAGGGAAGAAATGATAAACGGAGGAGCGAATGATGAGGTGAGGAAGAAATCCAAAATTACGAGTTCAACTTAAGAAGGAATTTTAAGTAAGATTGTCACGTGATGAAGTTATTAAGTAAGATTGCCAAGCGAGGGATGATGGAGATGAAAAGTGGGAAAACATGAGGTGGTATTTGTGAGAATGAAAGAGGAGGTGAGAGGATGTGATGATGGGGACTGATGAGAAAATGTGGACAGTGAGAATATGGAGTGATGGGGGAGTGCAAGATGATAGATCATCCTTAAGAGGGACTCTTAAATAAGATCACCATGTTTGCGTGAGTGGTTAAGTAAGATCACCAAACCGATAGTGATGATATGGAAGGTGAAAGACAAGAATGTATTGGGTATAGGGGTGGAATGGTTGGTTGGAGCAGATGATTATGGTGAGGGTGGGATAAATAAGATGGAAGTATATATTTACCCCCTAAAATATAGACAAATGCAATGCAGATCGGGTCTCGAGTTTTGGAGAAACAAGGCAGAGAAACAGCAAAAGGAACATGTCGGAGGGGCGGATAAACCCGACAGCAAAGACATGTCGGAAGGGTTGGAAAACCCGACATCAAAGGCAAATCGGGTTTCGGGTTTCAGGAAACATGAAACATGAAGCATGCAGATCGCAAAGGATGTCCCGATGCTCGAGGGTTCCGCAAACCCGAAAAAACGCAAAGGGAAAGCGGGTTTCGGAGGCGGAAAAGCATGGCGCAGAAGCACAGGGCAAAAACATGTTGCGCCACCTCCCAAACCCGATGCATATGCAAGCTACATCTCCGAACCCGAAACAAAGGAAAAACTTGGAAATAGCGGCGGAAGCGGGTTTCGGGAAAACACAAGCATCAAACACATGTCGAGGCATCCTCCAAACCCGATGCAGATGCAAAGGAGAAACCCGAACCCGACTGGAAACAGACCCTGACGCGGGAAATATTCAGATCGCCATAACTTTTCACAGGGAGCTCGGATTCACACAAGGTTGGACTTTTCGGAAAGCTCTCGGCATCCTCTACGCAACTACGACTGGATATCTTTAATTGGGTGGGAACAAGTTCTTAAAAATGCAAAATACAGTTCGCCATAATTTGGGTTGTTGAGATTCTCACCTACCGCCATGATTCGTTGAAGTTAGGTGCAGTCTTGGAGGTGGTTGGGGCAGAATCCGAATCATTATCTTCTCCCTCTTTTTCCTCATATAAATGGTCAAGAGAGGCTCTTTGTAAAAGGTTGGACATTCTTGTTTTGGCCTCTCCCTTCTTCTCTTTGGCAGGTGGAGTTGTGGAGCTCAAACCTCCCATTTGGAACTGTAATGCAACCTTTGCCTATTGGCATTTTTGCAGTGTATTGTATCAAACCTTCGGAGCAAATAAATGCATGACTGTGGATGTTTCTCAACCCTCTATGTGTTTCATTTTGCATCCTCCTGATCTTTCACTGCGAATATGTTTATCCGTGCATGATATTGCATTGCATTTCTATGGTTTGTGTTTATTGGCAAAACATATGTTCTTCATTCCTCGGTGCATCACCTCCGTAGTTTAGGTTTTATTTTTATGCATTCTCTACCCTGTCTCCTTGGCAAGTTAGATTAGGTTTTTGGTAAACCTCTGCGTTTATTCGTGCATCTGAACAGAGGAATAGGAGCCGGCCTTCATCCGGAGAGCTTTTCCGATTTCGCAAGGTCCCACACTTGGGAAAAGCTCCATGTTGTGCAATCGCACTGAGATTCTCAACCCATCGTGTTGCAGAGTCCCAGGGGTGCTGCGTTTCACACCAACAGTTTTGGCATGCCTGGTGGGACCAAGAGGTCATTCCATCAAAATTTGAAGGAGTTTTCATGAAATTTGCACTAAAAATTGTAGTTTTTTACAAATTTCAGATTTTGCACCTCCTAGCCTGAACTCCGAAATCATTTTTCAAGGGTTTATCTTGCTCAAAACGAGTCAAAATTTCACCAGTTGGTAGATCTGAGGGTAATCTTCAAATGGGTATTCTTAGTTTTTTGATATTTTGATTTTCAAAATTTCATGTTTTTAGTGATTTCGGGTTTTCGGGATCCGAGAACATCAAAGCAAAGAATTCGGTTTTTGGGGATGCATTGCATGGGTCCTATTCCCATAAAGAAAGAATTTTTGGTTTTGAGGGATGTCGGACATGTTCCAAGTTCCGACACATAGCAATTCGGGTTTTGTGAGTTGCATCGCATGACCTGAGTTCCGCCTGTACTTTTCGGGATCCGCAGCTGCACAACAAGGCCCGAATTCCGATTTGAAGATTGTCTCCTCTGGGTCCTTCAAATTTTAAATTATATTTTCAATATTGTCAAGTTTGGTGTGTAACTTGGCAAAATCCATCCTTTTAGAGGCTTGTTATCTAACACATCCGCGACTCCGAAGGGATAGAGTTCAAGCAGTGTGTAGCAAGACAAGTTTCCTGTGCACATGAGAAGAATTCAACCAGTGTCTAATACTCGAGAAGAAGGGGCTATTTTTCCACTTGCAACTTTCACTGTGTAGAGGAAGGAGAGGAAGAAGACCACAAAGATCACCATCTCCACCTAACAAGACTTTGTCTACACCTCCACCCTGGTAGGCCTTTTCTCGCATCAACCAGTGGTTCTTAGGCCAATCATAATGGCGCATCTACCACCGAATCCCTTTGTCAATTTCACTGGGCAAGTAGTCCACTTGCCCTAAATGCTCATAATCAAATTCCAGTTGCAGCTAAAGAATATCCCCTATTTCACAGAGAAAATCATACTACTCCTATCGATCACATCCAGATATTGCTAATGCATGTGCAATCCACGAAATAAATGAAATGGATGTCATAGCTCAAGTTATTGGCTTCATCTTTCAAAGGTAAGGCCTTACAATGGTTTAGAGCCTAACAACAAAGGGTCTATTACTTAATCGGAACCAACTTTGTTCAGCTCTTTGCAACCAATTTGGGGAGAGGGCGAGATAATTTGTCTTTATTGGAACAACTGACAACAATCAAAAGGGCTCCTAATGAACAAATGACAGATTTCAACTTCAGATTCCAACGGACATGGGACAGGATTCCAATAGTTAGACCAACCGCCGAAGGAGCATTCCTTTATTTCTTAAAGGCTATAAATTCAGACATAGCCATGATGATCCAATCAATGGGAGGAACAACGCTGCTAGGGGCCTACGACACAACTATCAGAGCAGAGAACTGTTTGATCCAAGCTGGCAAGCTTGCACCAAGGCCACCAATGCCTCTCTATCCGGATATGGGAAATCCTACAACTAGTCAAGCACCAGAGTTGAATCCCATTCCAACTCCTAGAAATCAAAGCAATAATGAGGCATCGACTTCTTCAAATACTTCAAAGGAATTGCAGAGGTCATGAAAACTACAGAACCTTGAAATGAGCTAGTGACTATCAAAAGACAAAGCAAGCTCAAAGTGCTAGACCGTATCGCCTCAAGCACGTACCAAGCTAGGCCCTCATACCAACAAATAGACCACCACCACCTCAGCTACAAATCAAAACCAAAACCAAGGACAACCTCAAGTCACAGTGCCATTTCGACCGTATGATCCAAATGCAACGACATCCTCAAGAGCCTTGGTTCCAATGCAAAACAACACACATAGGAGTACGACCGGTGTTACCCTCGCAATCTACCTCACAATCAACAAAGATGTTTCAATGGTGCACTGAATCAGGCCTTGATGGTGCAAACCATTGGTGTTCCTCAAGAACCAAGCCAAGAAGGGAATCAACAACAAGAAACGCAACAAGAAGGACCTCCAACGGAAACCACATTGGCCAATTGGCAAACGGAAGACTTCTGTGGAGTTAACCAACAGCCTTTTCAAGGCGTGGCTGCCAACACACGGTCAAAGAAGAGAAACATAGAAGAGGGACAACCATCTAATCCAGTTGTTTCTCAACCCACTCTTACACAACAAGGGGTCAGTAGACCAAACGCAGCTCCAAATGTGCAAAATCAGCTTAAGGTACCTGTTGTAGCAACACATGCACCTGTTCAAGCTCCAGAAAAGGTTACACCAAGTAAGGGACAAAGAAAAGGACAATTCATCCCCTTTCAACATCATCGATCAAATGAAGAAGACACATGTGAACATTTCCATGTGGGAATCACTGGCGATCCCAGGGCAACGAGATTTATTGCAAGCTGCAATGGCTAATTGGTCTGCCACAAATGTATCAAACCAGGGACATGAGAAAGTTCTCACTAATGCAGTGCAACATGATGGGGGCCAGACAAGAAAAATTTGAAGCCTCCACCTTTCTATGTTTCATTGATTGTTGGAAACCACTTGGTACACAACTGCATGATAGATTCAGGGCAAGTAGTTCAATGATGCCGAAAGCAAATAGCGGATCAACTGGGTCAAGTATGAGCCAAAGTGTTGAAAGGAGTAGTACAACTAGATGGAACGGCAGTGGGAATAGTTGGGGTCATCAAGGGGTTAAGCCTAACACTACATTCATGTCCTAATGTTACAGTTCTGCAAGATGTGTCTGTAATTGACCTCCCGCCACTCTTTGCGTTGTGTTTATCAAGGACTTCACCGCAAAGATCGGTGGATATTTATCTCAGCAGATTGGTCACACATGATTTTCGTGATGACAAGGTATGGAGCTAAAGCAACAATCGTGTCAGAATCAATTGCCAATTTCCATATCGAGCCTTATGTATCAAGTCCTATCAATGCAAATTGCTCAGCTTTTGATCAAGAGGAGTGTTCAAGTGATCTAGAAGCAGGTACTAAGGTCGAGGGAATTCCTGATTTAACTTTGGATGAATGGGCAAACAAAAGTCATGAATTTGACCCATACAAGGAAATTGAAGAATCAATTGGGTGTGTATTGTGTACACGAAGAAAATTCACCCATTCCCGACATCATTCAGCTGTCCTGAACAAAAGGATGAAAACAAAGTTTGGAAATTATTCTTCGATGGTTCGAGAAGCAGGCAAGGTGCTGGAGGTGGTGCAATGTTGATTTCACCACAAGACATCAAATATTATTCACTTTTCGCTTTCCAGCTTTTCTTGTTCAAACAACACAACTGAATATGAGGCCTTGGTTCATGGACTTCATCAGGCCAGAAAAAGGGCATAAAGAACTTGCAGGTGTTTGGAGATAGCGAGCTAATCGTCAACCAAGTTAGGGGACAACATGCTACAAAGAATGACCTGCTAAAGAGCTACAAGAATAGGGTATGGGACCTCATTGAGGATTTCGAAGCTTTCAACATCATGTCCATACCTAGGAAGAAAAATGAAGCCAGATAGGCTCGCAGCAGTTGGAGCAACGTTTGATGTGGTTGACAACATCAGAAGAGAAAAAACACAGCCACATATCCATGTGGTTGTGAGGCCAGCAGTTCCAGATAATAACACAAGTTGGCAGGTGTTTGAGAACGATCAACAGATCATCAATTTCTTACAAGAAGAAGCTGAATTCTCAGCTAGAAATCAGGATAGATTAGAGCAGCAGTATGGGGATCAAGTAGTGCAACTGCGACAAACAAGCTTCCTAAGGGTTTAGTAACGTTGAGTCTATCTTCAACCCTAACGACTAGCCAGTAAGGAAAAGGCTAACATACAGTCAAGAGAGAAGATTCGTGAGCCAATTCGTTGGGGAAGGCAAAACACTTCAAATTGGTAAAGTGGCCACTGAGCAAGAGAAATCAGATTTCATACAGCTTTGCCAAGAATTTCCAGATGTCTTCGCTTGGAGCTATGAAGACTTGAGAGGATTCAATCCAAATTTGGCACAACATACCATAGAATTGATCCGCAGATGCTAAGCCCATCGTGCAGAAGCAAAGACCACCAACCCTCACATTGAGCCTCTAATGAAGAAAGAGCTAAATAAGCTAATAGAGGCAAGCATTATATTCCCGATCAAGCACTCAAGCTGGGTTGCAAACTTGGTTCCGGTCAAGAAGAAGAGTGGAGAAATTAGGTTATGTGTGGACTTTCGAGACCTCAATAGGGCATCTCTCAAAGACCATTACCCACTTCCTTCAATGGAACAAATATTGCAAGTAGTATCCGGTTCAGAGAGATTCTCTCTCCTAGATGGCTACTCAGGGTATAATCAGGTGATGGTGAAAGAAGATGACCAATTCAAGACGGCTTTCACCACCAAATGGGGGACATATGCCTACAAGAAGATGCCATTTGGGCTATCAAATGCTGGAGCCACCTTCCAAAGGGCAATGGATATGGCATTCAAGGGGTTGATCAATAAAATAGTTCTAATATATCTTGATGACATCACTGTATTCTCAAAAAATGCAGTGGATCACCTCTTTCATCTAAGGCAGGTATTTCAGAGGTGTAGAAGATTTGGGGTATCATTGAATCCCAAAAAATGCATATTCTTGGCTCACGAGGGAAAACTTCTAGGCCATATTGTTTCAAAGGAAGGATTGATGATTGACCCAGAGAGAGTCGAAGCAATTCAAGCATTGCCATTGCCAAGTCACAAGAAGGCTCTTCAAAGCTTCTTAGGAAGGATCAATTTTGTCCGCAGTTTGTTCCAAACTTTTGCAGCTCTCGTAAAACCAATAACGCTGATGTTAAAGAAGAGCATGGCATTTAAGTGGACATCTCAAGGCAAGGCAAGTTTCGAGGCAATAATAAAGAGGCTATATCTCAAGCTCCAACTCTCGTCAATCCAGACTTCTCCAAGGACTTCGTGTTATATGCCTTCGGTGGTGGAGACACAATTTCTGCAATCCTAGTACAACAAAACAAAGAAGGATTAGAACAACCAGTTGCTTTCTTCAGTCAAGGCTTGGAGGAATACGAAACTAGGTACTCTTTCATCGAAAAGCATGTCCTTGCAGTGATCAGGAGTTTAAAGAAATTCAAGCACCTAGTCTCAAACAACAAAATCCAATTATTAGTCTCTCATGTGGGAGTCAAGGACTTCCTTCTAAACAAGGATCTGAATGAGAAGCGTGCAGGGATGGATCACTCGTGTCATGGAATATGACATCGAGATCAAGGTCACCAAACTAGTACGTGGAAAGGGACTATGTGAACAGCTAGCCTTGAGTCAACAAGTTGAAGCAGGTGATGAAAAAGAGACTGTCTTGGTACTACAGATGGTCAAGAACATGAAAATGATGATGTGCCTACTCCTTGTTGGACTCAGAATATGATACACTTCCTACAGACAGACTATGCCCTCCAGAAATGAGCAAAGCAAAGAGGAGATACTTTAGATTACAAGCTATTCCATATGTGCTTGTTGATGGTGTTTTGTTCAAGAAAGACATCAATGGAGTTCTATTGAGGTGCATTGGGACAGGTCAAATTGAGAGGGTGTTACGAGATTTTCACGATGGAGATTCTGGTGGACATTTTGCCCCACGAGTAACAACTCTCAAGATAATGAAGGCAGGGTATTATTGGCCCACAGTGTTCAATGACTGCTATACATGGATAAGAAAGTGTAAGAAATGTGCACTCTTCACAGGCAAAGAAAGACTAGCAGCACTTCCATTGCACCCAATTTTGGTTGACCAACCATTTATGCAATGGGGATTGGATTTCATCGGGGTCATCAACCCAAACTCAAGCCAAGGCCACAAGTGGATTCTCACGGCAACGGACTATTTCACCAAGTGGACTGAAGCAGTAGCGCTCAAAGAGGCAAACGAGTCTAATATACTAGAATTTTATGAAGGAATAGTGACCAGGTTCGGTGTGCCGGCCACTATCATATCAGACAATGCATTGGCATTCATAGGTTCCAAGATTACAGAATGGGCTGTCAAGAATGGAATCTACTTGAGCACCTCTTCCAATTATTACCCACAGGGTAATGGACAGGCAGAGTCCACGAACAAAAATTTGCTAAGAATCATCAGAGGACTCTGGATGAAAATCAAAGAACATGGCATACTAAGCTAAAATCAGCATTATGGGCTGATAGAATAACACCAAAGAGGTCTACAGGCAATTCCCCTTACAAGTTGGTCTATGGAAAAGAGGCAGTATTGCCTATATCATTAGAACTTGCCTGCATTGGAGTTCATGAAGCAGTTGGAGTTGGCTGAGTTCGAACCAATGGAGGCTAGGTATGCAGAGTTGATGGAATTGGAAGAAATTAGAGAACATGCAGCTCAAACAATTGAGAAAGATCAGGCCTTAGTGAAAAGATGGTTTGATAAGAAAGCAAGAGCAAGGACCTTCTCGGAAGGAGACTTAGTTCTGAAATGGGATGCAGATCGGGCAAAACCGGAAGGCATTCCAAGTTTGATGCCATTTGGAGTGGCCCCTACATGGTCATGGAATGTAAGAATAGCAATGCCTTCCAATTGTCTACATTGGACGGAGAAGAACTCCCGATTCCGGCCAACTAATCTATCTTAAACATCAAGTACTCGAAAAGAGAAAAGTTCTACCCTTGTAAATATTAGCCTAGATTTCAATTCCTCTAAGTGCGTATGCACATTGTCTTGTCAGAAGTTAGGTTTCAGCTTTCCCTAAGTGCTTTGGGCACAGTTTGTTGCTCCCGGGTTGGTTTTCTGCGCTTCAAAGCGTGCTCTCGAGAGAGGAGTTGCGGTATCGTAGTCGTGTTGGTTTCGTGTTATTGCTTATGACTCCATGCCCAATGGATCGCTAAAAGGCCATTGATCTTCTACCTAAGCAGGTGTAACCCCGTGAGTCGCCAAATTGTTGTATATATTTACCCCCCCGGGTAAATATAGATAAACGCAAAGCAAAATCGGGTCTCGAGGGGAGAAACAAGGCGGAGAAACAGGCAAAAGGAACATGTCGGAGGGTGGATAAAAACCCGACAACAAAGAAAGACATGTCGGAAGGGTCGGAAAACCCGACATCAAAGGCAAATCGGTTTCGGGTTCGGAAAAACACGAAACATGAACATGCATGCAGAATCTCCAAATGTCCCGATGCATCGAGGGTTCCGTCAAACCCAAAAACCCACGCAAAGGGAAAGCGGGTTTCGGAGGTGGAAAGCATGGCGCAAAGCATGTCGGAAGCAGATGAGATCGTGGCAAAAAATGTCAAAACATGCGCAACCTCGAGCCACCCCCAAACCCGATGCGCATGATGCAAGCTACATCTTCCGAACCCAAAAACCAAAGGAAAAACTTGGAAATATCATCTCCGAACCGAAAAAAGGGGGAAATAGCGGCGAAGGGTTTCGGGAAAACACAAGCATCAAACACATGTCGAGGCATCCTCCAAACCCGATGCAGATGCAAAGGAGAAACCCGAACCCGAACCGAAATAGCAGACTCGACGCGAAATATTCAGATCACCATAACTTTTCACAGGAGCTCGATTCACACAAGGTTGGACTTTTCGAAAGCTCTCGCGTCCTCTACGCAACTACGACTCGATATCTTTAATTGGGTGGAACAAGTTCTTAAAAATGCAAAATACAGTTCGCCATAATTTGGGTTGTTGAGATTCTCACCTACCGCCATGATTCATGATGTTAGGTGCGCTCTGAGGTGGTTGGGGCAGCATCCGAATCATTATCTTCTCCCTCTTTTTCCTCATATAAATGGTCAAGAGAGGCTCTTTGTAAAAGGTTGGACATTCTTGTTTTGGCCCCTCCCTTCTTCTCTTTGGCAGGTGGAGTTGTGGAGCTCAAACCTCCCATTTGGAACTGTAATGCAACCTTTGCCTATTGGCATTTTTGCAGTGTGTATCAGTATCAAACCTTCGAGAATAAATGCATGACTGTGGATGTTTCTCAACCCTCTATGTGTTTCATTTTGCATCCTCCTGATCTTTCACTGTGAATATGTTTATCCGTGCATGATATTGCATTGCATTTCTATGGTTTGTGTTTATTGGCAAAACATATGTTCTTCATTCCTCGGTGCATCACCTCCGTAGTTTAGGTTTTATTTTTTATGCATTCTCTACCCTGTCTCCTTGGCAAGTTAGATTAGGTGAGAGAAAAATGGTTTTGGTGTTGATTGTCATCGATGAAAGAGGAGATGGTGGAGAAGTTTCTACAAAGTGGGAAGATTCTAGGAAGAGGGTATACCATGACTAAGAGTCCCACACTGAAGGGGTGATTAAGTAAGATTGTCAAGATGAAAGTGGAAGAGTGAAAGGGAAGAACACAGAGTGGTGAAAGGGGACATGAATGGTGATAAGAGTGGTGAAAGGAAGATATCAATAGCATAGAAAGAAGATGAGAAGCCAAAGCAAGTGATAACAAGCTCAAGTGAATCAATAAAAGATAAGAGAGAGAAAACAAACTTCTTGAAGGTACAAGCCAAGAAAAAAAAAGATGAAAATGGTTTGGAAAAGAAAGAGTACAAGCATGTAGCAGGAAATACAAAACGAAATGAAGAAAGAAGAGGATGAACTCGGAGAAAACCAATAGGTTATAGTGATCAAACAAGAAAAACAAGCAAAAGATGAAGGCAATATTAGGAAATAATTAAATTAGTGCTCACTTATGGATTCATATTAGTTTGTAAGTGATTTATAATCACGTAGGTATATTGGTGAGTGAGTTATAACAACTCACAAATATAGGAAACTGGTGAGATATTTAGTTGAGGAAGTTTCCTATATTTTAGGGATGTAAAAGCCTACATATATGGGCTTGTTTATGTTGTGTATTATTCGAATGAGAAGAAGAATGATGATTGTTACTCAAAAAATATGAGCGTTGCTCTTTAGGAAAGGTAAGAAAAATGGATGATTTGTTGATTGATATTGACGCATTTGTGGGCGAATTTCTTGAAATTGTAGAAGAAAATGATTCTAATTGTGCATTTGAGAAGAATGGTCAGCATAAGAAGTATGAAAAGTAGTTTTGTATGGATGAGGTGGATAATATTTTGCAAGGTTTGTTAGATGAGATGGATGGAAAAGAGAATAGTATAGGTATAGATGAGAATGCAATAGTTTCTTGGGCACAAGATGATCAAAATGTAAGAAAATAAGAAGAAGGTATAGGTTTAGAGTAGTTTAACATGGTGAAGAAGATGGATAAGTAAGCAAATAGGAAAGAACATGAATATTTTGGCAAGGAAAATGATGAAAACATGGTGGATATTGACTATAGATGTATGTAGAAGGTGAAAAAGGATGAAGAGAAATATGTTTTTGTTGTTATGTTGATTTTGTATCTGAGATACCAAGAGTGGAAGCATGAAGATTATGAAAGTGAAGGTGGAACTCAAGAAGAAAGACAATAATGTCAAAGAAAATACAAAGATGAACTTTTGTGGGATCCATGTGGATGTAATTCAAGAAAAGGCAATAGGATTACTAGTAGAAGAGCAAGAAGAAGTCAAGAAGAAGAGACATCGAAGAAACCAAGTGACAGATATGGATCCTTTTCTCTACCTTGACAGTATGATGCGGGAGCACCAGGGGTATGATAAGCATCAAAGTGATAATTGGCCTTCTTATCTTGATTTTGAGTTATTGGAGTATCATAGAGGTCTTAGGAGATTTAATGTAAATCATTGCAAGGTATTGAAAGGGATTAACATTTAAATTTCCTTGTTGTATTTTCCCTCCAAAAATGGATTCAAATTGTAAAAGCTTGAAAAAGTGAAAATTGGCTTGTAAATGGATGATAATATGCTTCAATGAATGTGATAGGGTGTGTTAGATGTATAATCATGATGATATGGGTCCTATATGGAAGGAAGTGGATAGGTGGAGTGAATTAAGTCTTAAGTTGAGGTATAAGTCATGGAAAATGTCTAAAATAAAGAAAATATGCCTAAATGTGTGATATGTGGGCATTATGAGTCATTAAGAAAAATAATTAGGGTTAAAGGAGGAGATATAATGAATGAAAACTTGAAGAAGGGAGATGTTGGTAAATCCTTGAGGAAGGAGATTGAGGAGAGGAGAAGACTAAACAAGAAACATGAAAATTTTGTACTAGTCATAAGTTAAAGATCATGTTTTTGTGAGAATTTTTGTGTGTAGTGTCATCATCAAGAGAATTTAGAACTTGTGCATGGAATTGTTTTTTTGATCACTCATAGATCACTCACATAGAGCACTTAGAAAATGTATATGTTATCAACAATTGATGTATTTTCAGTATTACTTGCTCTATTTGAAGAATTTAGCTTAACTATGTGTATGTGATCTGTGTGTCTTCTTACGCAAAGGATTTTGGATATGTCTATTTGGAAAAACATCAAGAGATTCATTATATTGTGAACTTTCACGTAATATGAACATTATGAAGGTTGATATAGGTTTGGAGGAAAGGTTTCTACGATTCTTTCATGGTGCGTACGCATGAGCAATCTATAGGAATAAGAATATTGTGGTGTGATTGGGTAGTTGATTAAAACTTGCATTACTTTTCACTATGATAGATGCAAGGAGTACATGTATATTTCATTAATAACATATTATAGTTATACTTCAAGTGATTAAGGAATATTTCTCTATTAGTCTTCATTATTTTCAATTTAAGATTGTGAGGGTTACAAAGGCACCATGCCCCTACGTGCAAGTGCGTCGATTTTGGTCTATTGAATGAAAAAAATTGATCATTTTCCTCCACTATCAAAATCGTATCATGTATGGAGTTGAAATAAACTTTGAGTCCAATTTTTAGGTTGTAAACCCAAGAAATAATCATTTTATAAGCATTTGAAGGTTCTCGGATTGTCTTCAGAGCATACTGATTAGGGTTTGTAAAGGAAATTAGGTTTGGAGCCTTAAAACCCTAAGTCAAGATATACAATTTGAAACAAATATAGAAGAGGAGGTCCTTCAACATATTCTAGAATAATTAAAATATTTTATAGATTAAATTTTCAAATAACCATGACAAATCTACAAGACGCGTTTTACATGCACATTGAGAGAGTTAATTGAGGAAGCCATTTAACAAAGGAAGTAGGCCAAAAATTAGAATCCAACATTGAAATGTATTGGGAAAAAAGAAAGGATTAATGGGTAGCAAAAATGTCTTTATTATGTTTTTAACCTCATGAATCGAAGTTATGGTGGAAAATGAACTATACATAGTTAGTAGGCCTAATGGAAGGTAAATTGAGAAAAGGGTGATTGTAAGAAGGTAAAAGAGAGTTAGGTATTGAAAATTGGCGTACACCATAGGGATGTTGAAATTAATTTAATGAAGTTTACATATTATTATGGGTAGCTCTAGTCTTAAGGGGACTTAGAAGACAATTTTAACAACATTAGTAAAAAATGATGTATTTTGATATTTTGAATCATTTTAGTGAATGAACTAAGTTTGTTTGAAGTGTGTGAATAGGAAAAAGGAGGTGAAAGCGTTAAAGTATGATAAAATATCAAATTTGGTCTCATTTGGAGGTAAGTACAAAGGAAGCTAGAGGACAGTGAATGGAGATCGGAAGAGTATGTGAAGTATTTATGAAAATTGATCAATGTGATGGTTGATTAGAATATGGAATGCAAGGTTGAATGCAAGTTATAGTGAACATTGAGCCATTTATGTGAATTAGATCAATGAGCACAAGTGTAATCAATTTTAGGATTGATCAAGATCCTCATTTTGCATAGATAGTAGAGTAGGTATTGAAATTTTCTTGAATAGTGAATGCATGGTTGATCCTAATTCTCTTTACATCTAATTTACTCATCATGATGTTAGTTTGTTTCTTAAAAATTCTCAAAATCATAATGAGTAGGAAGAGATTGGTATAATTGAGGAATATAGATGAAAATGATGAATAACTATCAAATGAAGCACTAGAGAAGATATGAAACCATACTAATGCCATACCGGTGAGATTGTATTGGAAAACATTAATCAAAATTGATATGGGAACATTAGAGTTCTCGGGATATCTTGTATCATCCAAAAATAATTAGAGTAGTTATTGTTGAGGGGGACTACACAATCCTATTACGCAAGACACATAAGTTTATTATGGTTATAAATTTTCACTAGAGATGCACAACTATATTATGTAAGTTGTGTAATTCTATTGGGATGCACAATCCTAAGAGAAGCCACAAAACACTAAAAAACGTTTTGTAGAATGCATAAAGTATTGAATTATTTTGTTTGAAGCTATGAAAATCTTGGAGAATCCGACAATTATGCTTTGAGTCATGCGAGTATTTTGCATCTTGTATTTTTGTTAATCCATAATTTTATGATTTCAGAACTAGGTCCATGTAGCATTGGGTGACTTAGATGCCTATATAATCAAAACCCAAGTACCTTAGAAATACAATTAAGAAAGTTAAGTAGATTGATGAGAGCTTAAATATCATAAAAAAAGTGGAGCAAATATTTGGGTATGATTTTAACCAACATTAAATGATCAAAATGCATCATTGGTGATCGTTCTATATGTGATATTCCTTTTATTGATTGAATAAAGCTTGTTGTTGTATTTTGTTGTTTATTTTCAATTATGTTTAGTTGTATATCTTTTTATGTTTTTCACATGAAATTATGAGGGTTGTGTGGTATGAGATAGATCTTTATTGGGAAATTTAACCACGTCATGTCATTTAGTATTAGAGAAATGTTTTCTTTTCTTTAAAATTGAGACATTGTGGATATTGGCAATTTTCCACATTCATGAGTAGGCAAAAATTATTGTGGATATACTACTATTGGATAGGAGGTGTGGGTGTTGAACAAAAATATTGGTAGTTTTTCACATTTAGGAGTATGGAAAAAGCATCGTCATGAAAATATTCCAAAAATAATCGTTGTTGGGTATAATGTGTGAAGGTTTTGAGGTCATAGATCCCACATATTTGAGGAAACACAATTTCACTCATGAGAAATTTTGTGAGGGGTCAAAGAGATCAAGGTTTAAGGCTTGAGGACTTGGATGAATTGATGAGGAATATGCAAGCGAGAGACATAAAGGTTATGGAATATGCACAACAATGATGTGTTCTTGTGGAGGATCATAGTGATAATGAGGTGGAACCCTCACAACATTGATTGGAGGTCATAAATGAGGAATAAGGTGTGCAAACCGAGTGCCTAGAGGAAGAGATTGTATGTATAATTAGTAGGATGGGTAGTAACCCTAGATTAAATGCCCCGAGTTATTCTAAATGTTTAAAACCAAATTATTTTTTCAATTTGTTGTCAAAATAATTTTTCTTTTGGTAAAATCTTTGGTTTTACGCCAACGGTCACAGAGATATTTAATTCACATGATAACAGATTGGATCTACCTCGGGGACATTGGACCGCATGAGGAAATAGAGTACCTAATCTTTCTCTCGATTGAGAAGACTGGTACCTTGTTCAAATTGGGCAATAGAATCAATTAGTCGCTACTAACACAAGCAACAAACACGCACAAGAGGAAAACCAAATGAACACACCGAGCAGGAAGGGAAACACAACAAACCGAAATGAAGCACACAATAGAAAGGGAAACTATAGTACATGGGTGGAATTCATTAACAGAGGACACCCGAAATGGGTTGAGAGAAGTATGTACCATAATGGAACAGTGGATTGAATTCAAACTTCCAAATCTTGAAGATAATCATTTGATCATGTCATGCTCTCGTGATGGATCTGCATGGTTTGAGAAGAATGAGATAGACAAATATTCGTATTCATACGATCTTTGCATAGAAAACACCCTTGCAACCAATGACCACTTTGTTACTTGAATGGATTTTTTTCCTTTTGTAGCCTTAGCTTGAGGCCTCGTGACCATAAGCAATCATTCTCTCATGTTTTCAAACATGGAATCTATGTTCTTGACATGAAGGAATTAATCATCATTGGTGAAGGTTGCAACATGGATTCATGTTCAAAATTAACATGTGCTTTAGAAATGGTGTAAGCAATTCGATCCCGACTCCATTCACAAGACTCTTACATATTCTCATCCATTTGTTCCAAATGATTTCTCTCTATGCCTATTAACTCATCACTGACCTTGATATCACTTTCTATGATGGAGGTGCTATCTTCATGATTGAGGACATGAGATTCAAGAATTTCCTTTTCCTTGATTCATCATGGATGCAAGTTTCTTCCCAAAATGGGAAAAGGGAAGACTTACATTCACATTCATGCACATTTGCCAAGGATTTGAAGAGAACGTTAATATTACATATTTGTTTCATCTCATTATTGCTCATTTATGCATAAAATAAGGATCACAATTGAAATCAAACTTATCTTGCATATGTCAAGATCTCAAGATTGAGTTGAGGATATTTAATTCCTTTATGCAATATTCAATATGTCTTTCATAGATTCCTCCTTCAAAGATGCCACATACTCATTTTCACCTTCATTTGAAAAATCTCTGCATTGGTAATCAATAATATGGCTGAACATATGATCTTCATATGACTAGAACTCATTTGAAAAATTCTATTCCTCATGATTCGTATTTTTTCATCCATGGGTCACCTTCTTGTAAGTTCGGGCATACCTAGTTTTCATCATTTTCAAACAGAGAGAAGAGGTCGTCCATGTTACATAAGAAGGGTACACCTTTTAGTTCCGATTCATCAAACCATACTCATGACAGAGGGACAAATACACCATTTGGGTCATAACATGAGAATAATCTTCTACTCCATCCTGAACATATCCTATAGAGTTTTCTTCTTTACAAGGAAAATAGAAAACCCCATACTTGAACTATGGTGATCAAAATTATATTCCTTTGGTGATGATAGGAAAATACACTCCTCGAAGAGGTCATGTTTAATTTGTTCATCCACAATTGTTTCAAAAAGGAAATTGGATTCTTCCATTTTCTTCATTCCCTCATTGGCCACTTGTGAATCAAAAGGAGGGTGAAATTGGAAAGAAAACCATCAATGATTACCTCAAAGTCATATTTTTCAAGAACTTGAGTTCAAGATGAAGGATTGAGTTCTTAAACATCTTCATGGTTGTTGGAGTCCTTGACAAGCAACTTTGGATCATCCATCATGGACCAATAATCTTCATATTTTGTGCACATTACTCCTTCCAAGGGTTGTGTCTGAGCCAAAATGAAGTTATGAATGGAGGTTCAACTCTCATGCTTTCTTCATTATCCTCCAAGGTGTTGAGTTGAATTTCGTCGGAAGGCTTAAGAAGAGGACAATCATGAGAAGCACATAAGAATATTTTAGGGACATATACCTCATAATATAGACAATTATCATAATATGCTTATGAAGGATGGATATTTTCTTCCTCATCACTACAGAGTGCTTCAAGATGCTCATACCTTTTTTGTATATCCTTAGCATAATTCAATATCTCTAAATTGGTTTGGGGATAGAAAGCTACAAAACTCACAATCCTTTGCATAAAATCTCTTTTCAAGGTTGTCATTTCTTCATATCCATAAGCAAGAAAATCATCTAAAGGAAGAGAGACATTAGAAAAAGCTTTAAGTTTCTTTTTCAGATGTGTCAAGTTAAAAACATTACCTTCAGTGGATTCTTCACCATCATGATTTTCATACAAAATTTCATCTCTTCTGCATCTTTCTCATCAAGCTCTTAGATTCTCGATCATCAATTGGTGCAATTCCCATTTTCTTTCCTCTAGAACAATCTACTTGAATTGAAGCCACCCGAATTTTATGGTAGAATCTTCAAAGAAGCAATTTTCCTATTCTCAACATTCTTTTCATAACTACCACAAAAATGTTACAAACCTTTTTTCCTTTTTCCAATTTCTATTTTTGTTCAAGTAAAAGATCTTCGTTGTGCTAGAATCCTTACCTTTGCAAGAGCTGGTCTAGAATGATGGTTGACCAAAAATCTGTAGATCTTGGTGGACATCTTCTTCTTCATTATTGTTTTAACTTATTGGTGATGAACACCAATCTCAAAATTTTATCGTCATGATGTGGGAAACGAACTTGATATGGATTCGTTCCTTGATAAAGTAACCTTCAAAATCTGATTTTTACTTTGATATCTAATTTTTGTTTTCCTTTTGGAATATGTATATTTTTTTGTATTTTACAGATATCTTTAAGGGTCCACTAGGGAAGAACTCTCCTAAGCGGAGTCACCAAAAATTGTTGGCAAGATGATAAGTCGTGTAGACAAATTGTTGGTTTCTGTCAACATACACGGGTCTAGTTAGTTCTCATGAAAACACATCTAGATAATGGAGCTCAAGAATTACTTTGAGCATAAATACATGGAATATCCCAATAGATTAAAGTTATTCTACACGAATTTGAAAGGTTATGTATCCCTATGGTGGGAGAATATCTAGATAGATAAAGTGCAAAGAGGAAAGCCATAGATCAAGATATGGGATGGATTGGTTGCACATATATCAAGGTGAAATTATTTCCCACTTAGTACCATATTAGTTTGTTAGTTTATGTTATTTAATGATTTTGTATAGGCATCTTGAATGAATTTTAATATACATTTTTGCATGTGGCAAATAGATTCACATGTACAATTATACACAAGGGAGAAGAGAGCACACATTTCAGTCTTGTGCATGACTTATCCTGTGGAAGGATTGCATTTAAAGTTATTATTTTAAACAAATGATTTCCAATTAGTAGATTAAAATGGGTGCAAATATAGATACATAAATTTGGATCAATGAAATTTGGTAATTAATCTTTGGCATTTATCTCATCCCATTAATCATTGTGCACTTCAAGAACTATTTTTGCATGCATCTTTCCCAATTAATACATCTTTGGACATTTGAACACCATATCTAACTACCAATGTGATTCACACCTCACCAAGATGAAATCTCCCATAATATTCAGCATTTGGATGACTTTTTCTTACATTGATGACTATGTCCTCCAAAACTATAATGGTCACATTTTCAAATTCACAAATCATCCCGACCTCCTAGTGTCAATCATGCATAAAATTCTTTCCCAAATAACTTATAAAAGTGTATTCACACAACCCATTTGAATGTCATCTAATCTGATAACTTTGAGGACTACCTATGAAATCACTACAAAACACCCAATTGCTCTATTCTTTTAAGCACATCACTTGACACTAAGTTTGCACACTTCCTACATGGATACCCTCGGCCATTTTGGATAGGTACACCACATCAAAAACCATTTCCAAGTGTCATAGATGTTATTGGGGTATTCATTTCCAAAAACATTGTGATATACATCTTGCACACATATATCCCGTGAAAAACTACAAGGGTTTGATACCTTTTCAGAGTATTATTATGTAAGCATTGCGATGGAAACTCAACCTTGTCAAACTAACCCCTTTTTAAGTCCCTAAACATATAAGCATTCCTAATGTGTTGTATAGACATGATCCTCACAAGTTAAACAAAATCATTATCACAAAACACATACAAGGTTGTGTTGGAGGTGAGATCTAACTAAACTGTACAGAGGATACATCCTTCTAAGACAATCACTAGGGTGAATTATCTAGCACGGGTGACTTCGTCCTCCTTGCAGGGGTCAATTTTTAGGAGAACTTGACAACACAACACAACGTTCCTAAACACTTTTAGATCATTGTCACTTTGTCTCAACCATTACATAAAACAATATCTTAGAACCCTAACTTGTACTTACTTTATTTAGATCACCTAAGCTTGCGCTTTTTCCATATTAATCCGATCACAATTTAAGATTTGTGTTTTTATATTTATGTTCGTCTTTACACAATGTAATCAATCATATTTAAATTAACCATAATTTTGTATTACACCACCCAATGTCATCGACCATAGATTTATATCATAAATTCCATTGAATTTTGATTTTAAGTTATGTTCCCTTATTTATAGGGGTCATGTTGTCATGCAAATTTACAACATGAAAATTTTATATTTTCAAGCAAGACAATGGACCCTAGTGTTAAAAATTTGATTGTAAACCTTCAGGACACTCTCCCAAATCAGGTCATCCGCTATTCTAGGCCTATCCCACCCTTTCGGTGTCCATATGTGTTGTTACAATATTTACCAAGTGTTAGAAAGAGAAAATCTAGTTCACAAGGTTCTTCCGAGCGGTATCTTATGAGGAATACCTTTTCAATAGGCTTAGGAATGGCTATTTTTAGCCTTTGTATGGCTGGTGCATATTCTTCATAAAATGGATTTTAAGTCCTAAATTCATCAAGATGGGTTTTCAAGTTATTTAGGAATATTTTGAGAAGATTTGGCGATTTTGGAACAAGTTCAACAAAAGCGGTATTTTGAGGTCAAAAGAGCTTACACTACGAAAAAACACTGAGCTTTGGAGGATGATTCAGGATCTCCAAAATGAGTTGTATTTAAAAAATATATCAATGGAAATATGATTCAATGAACTACATGGTGGTAGTCTCATATTTTCACAACACCCAAGTATTTCTTTCCACAACTCATTCTTCACAGCCAACTAACGATCCCTATATAAAAATGCCATTTTAATACGGTTTCAAGCTGAATTAGACCTTGAAACACATCCCATCCTTCTCAAAATTTTGTTTCCATTCAAAATCATATAGTGAAGTTCCTATAAATACCTCTGGGAGCTCTGACAACTTCGTTCTCAAGGTGCTTCCCAAGGTACAATGTTCGATACTTTGTCATTTTTTTGGTGCCTCGTGTCACCATAGCGCTCAAAGTGCACTTTTTGTCCCTTTTGTCCCTTCCAAGGAGACAAGTGAGACAAGAAAATTTGGGCCCCCTCCTTAGATCCCATGGACACACCATATAACCCCGAAGACATCCAATAAGCACCTTTTGCCATGTTTTTAGCTCTCGCTCCAAGGCACGCATGTTTGAAATTTTCATCTAGGGGTGGAGGCACACTATTGTTTCCCTTTTTCCCTTTCCAAGGGGACAAGGGGGACATAAAATTCCACCCCCCCTCCCCACCTTACTCCCTCTAGGTTCCTCATGTGACCAAAAACTAGCACTCGGGTGCTTAAAATTAGCTCTTTTTAGTTATCCCCTCATCATGTGCATGCATGACACTTGTCCTCTAGGGGTGGAGGTGTAATTTTTTTCCCCTCACTCCTGTCTAAGGGGACAATGGGGAAAAGAAAATGTGTCCCCCTTCCTCAAGCAAAATGATTATAAATACCAGGAGTTAGTGTATTTTTCCATCTCCCCCCATTTTGCTCCAAATCCAATTGGAACTCTGGCGAAATTTTTCTAGAATTTATTGCATCCATTTTTTCTCCTCCATTTCATTCTCCATGTTTCCATAATTGCAGAAAATAAATATCTCACAAAAATTACATTTTTTCAAGCTCCATGCTCATTTTTTTCGCTTGATTGACTTTGTGCCCTGGATCGAAAAATCTTCATATCTAATAAACTGGTGCACGGATTGAGGTGGGTTTTTTTGCAATATTCCTCATTTTAAAATGCCATGAAGGAGAAATTGATTGAATTTAGAATGATCCCTTGGATTTTTACGATGAAGAAACCCCATGTTTTCATGCCCTCTTTTCGTAAAATTTTATTTTCCACCATTCCAGTTATTGATCGATTTGAGCTATAAATTTGTATGTAAGATAAAGAGAAAAAATCCATCTCAAAAAATTTGGTTTCATCAAAATATGAGGTGTGGAAATGCACTTTCCAAAAATAGTAAGTCTCTATACGAGAACTTACTATAAATAGTAAACTCATGAAAAGGGCAGATTTCTTCAAAGGCATTGTTCTCAGGAAACAACAAGGTAAACACGCAAAGTGGTCAAAAGTGAAAAGAGAAAAAAGGGCAATTTTCTAAAATAGAAAGTCTTCATTAAGTGCCAAAAGTTACGGTTGACATCTTCATTCAGGGTTGTCATGGGTTTGACATGGGCATATCTCAAATGAGATAATTCATCCTTCACAGGATCCCAAGCATCACTGTGATCATGGTGACAATATACATGAGAAAAACAAACATCGTAGGGTGCAGCAATAGTGGAAAATGATAGGATTCATGCATTCGAAGCGGACATTCAAAAAGGTTCAAGAGCCACAAAGATCATCATTGTAAATATGTAATTAGGTTGAAGGATACTCTCCTCGGTGATAAATTTGAGTGAGCTCGGTGAATTGTTCCAAAGTGAATCAAACTAGTTGAACTTGGTGGGCTAGGTGAGCAAGTTGTGTTGAATTTCTCAAGACAAGAAAGATCCATCAAGCGAGTATTAATTTTGTAGAACATTCAAGTGTCCAAATATGTCTCCCCAAAGTTCGAGCTTCCTAAAATAATGAAGAACTAATTCCACAACAAGCTCTTGAGAATGCTCCAGTGGAAAACATCATGTCAACACCTGATGATCCATTCCCATGGATTCTAGAAATGATCATAATGGAGCCAAGGACAATGTATAAAGTTACTATGTCAAGTATCAAGGAAATATAAGAGATATGGAATCCCAAATGAAGAAATAAATCTCAAACAACATCTCGCTTCTTCAGTGAGATAACAAATAATCAATATGTTGAAGTTGTTAGACCAAAATTTGAAAATCCTATTGCAGAAATAACTCCGTAAGATTATAAGTTGACCTATATCTCATTGGGCCAAGCCTCACACAAGTGTGACTCTCATCTATTCAAGGAATCCTCTTCACATATCCTCACTCATAATGAAGAGTACAAGAAAACAATCATGCAATTAGAGGAACATGTAAAAGCTCTTAGTGCATACATTCAACCTTTCTTGGGGCCTAAATCAACATCTTCTCTTCCGATCAAATATATTCCTCCAATCAGTAGTGTTGATCCTAAAGGGTCAAGAAAGCACAAGGATACATGATGCGGGGAAAGCCAATGAGAAGTGGATTGAGAAAATCATTGAGCAAGGAAAGGCATTGTTTCTAGATATCATTTCTCTCATCAAGTATGCTCTTGAACATTGTTCGAGTGAAAAAAGTGAAGGAAGAGTTTGCAAAAGAGGTGATTCATTTGGATGAGATGTTTCTCACTGTATCCAAGATGAGCTCCTTTGACCCTCTCACATCATGTAAAAATAATTTTCTCATTTGCTTGAGAACTTGTCTCAAGTTTGGATCCGTATCATGGACATGAAATATGCAATGCTCAAGAAAACCATATCTGAGTTGGACTCTTGTGGGAAACAAGCTTCTGAGATCTTTGAACGATGTCTAAAATTGTGTCCAAAGACTTGAGCTCCCTCCACTCATTGACGAATCATCATCATAAGATCTCACCATTTCATTCCATAAGTTGTTCAAAAAGGAAGCGGTGACTCTCTTTCTTTAATGAAGACAATCTAGAGTTCGTGGCCAATATCAGACATTGTATTGTTGTAATTGTTATAGATCATGATGTATGGCTCACCCAATGTAAGAAGATCATGATGTCCCCAAACATGGATCAAGGTACTTGGATGTGTGTGCATTCCATAGGTGGATAATTTGATGGCTGTGATAACTCAATTCAACAAATAATTCAAGGAACAAGAGCGGGAAGTATGAATCAACAAGTTTTTCATCAATAAATATTCTTCATTAGAAATGTCAACTTCCCCATTTCTCTACTTTTCCTCTTTTTTTCTCTCCCTCTTCTAATTCTTCATCGAGAGAAATTGTTATATTTTTTCTCTATTCACTTAAGTGACATATTTTCAAAGTTGTAAAAGTATTTTCTCAAAATTATAAGAGAAATACTTAATTTTCTTTTCTAATGGAAAATGAAAGGTCACAAGTGGAATAAGAACATGAAGAGTCATGTGAGGGAGATGAGAGGTCAATTCACATTTCTATAAATTGAGATGGATTCTCCATTCCAAAAGATCCTAAAATTTAGTTCTTTGTAGCAATAGTGGATTGTGATCTATTGTTGAGGACTTTTGTCATCAATGCACATGAAATAAAAGCTACATTTCTTCCATTCCTTTTTTGATGTATTCATTCTACTTCTCTTTTTATGCACTTTGTAAAGTATAGTTTTGGAGAATAGCTTTATATTTTGATAGATGAATCTAAGAACTTTGTGTTTTAATTCATTTTTCCATCTCACTAAGCTTCATTTTTGCTTTCGTCTATATTGAATGTTGAACTACTTCGATTATTGGGTGTGAACTCTACAATTGGCCTACTCGTGGTAGTAATATTCCTTTCCTAATTTCCCTCCTTCACCCTCATCATTGTGATTTATTCCCTTGTACCCCATACAAGCACTTTGTCATAGGTTCAATGGAGTGTCCCTGTGTGATCCTTGACCTATTTGTCCAACCCATGACATTTAGGTAGGATTAGATTAGTTATCATTAAATAATGGGAGTTTCACCATTCAATGTAGAGGGGCATAACCCCATGAATATTGGTAAAGACACCTAATTTTCCAACTAAAATTTTTTCTCACCAACATTTTTTGGCAACTCCACTGGGGAGAGATTTTCCCAAGTACACCCAAAAAGATCCATGCCCCAAAAAAAAAAAAATATATATTACAAAAACAAAAAAAATATATATTTCAAAGGAAAATCATTTTTGAATGACAACTCCATCAAAGGAATGAATCCATGTCATGTTCATTTCCCATAACACAATGAAGAAATTTCCAGATTGGAGTGAAGTACCAATGAGTGACAAGTGAAGAAGAAGAAAAAGAATTGCCAAGAAATGCAAATTGTTGATCATCCATGGTTCTGACCACTAGTTTGCAAAGAGGAGAAATTTGAGAATGAAAAAAAGGTCTCTTACTTCAAGCAATAATCTGCAATTAGACAAAGGAAAGAAAACATGACTTTCCAATGAGGAAGAAGGTAAGAAACTATGAAAAATATGCAAAGAAGATACAAGATGTTTTGTGAAGCCCACGAAGACCAAGAATATCTACTGAAGGTAATACTTTCAATTACACACGGTTGAATGAGAAGCTCTCAAAGCCATGTATTTTATCACTCTCCCTTGGGATGATTTCCTTTGCATATATAAATGATGAAATGAAAACCTTGAAGATTGAATATGTGCTAAGAGTCGTGAGCATTGCACAAGGAGATTTTGATCCCCAAATCTACCTCAAAATTTTGAAATATGTTGAAGCCTTGCAAGAAATGTACGAACAACTTGAAGCACTCCATAGCAAGGAGGAAGAAGAGATATTTTCCTATGGAGGAAGATCCTGATGATTTTCCACATTACGAGGTGTTCATCCTAAATATTCTTGGATGCTTCTAAGGAATGTCTTATCCTTGAACCTTCTAATGAGAATCAAATCAACACTATGGAGGATGATGAAGGACAAGATGGTGTAGAATCCACTAAATATATTTTTTCAACTTCACACAACCAAAAACTCATGACATTTTCTTTCATCTCCCTTCCTCTAGATGACTTCCTTGCATATGATGATGAAGAAATGGACATTTTGAAAAGAGAATATGTCAAAGGCTTCTGAGCATGAAGAAGGAAATTTTGACCCCGAAGCCTATCATGAAATTTGGAGGTATGCTTTAGCTTTGTAAAGAAGGTATGAACACCTTGAAGCACTTCACATTATCGAGGATGAAGAAAATCAAGAAGATCCCAATGATGATGTCCACACTACAAGGTGTTCATCCCTAAAATATTCTTGGATGCTTTTGAAGAAGATCATATCCTTGAACCTCCTCATGAGAATCCAATCGACACGTGGAGTATGATGTAGAAGATATGATGGTTGAATCTCCATTCATCAATTCATTCATGGCTCGAAGCACAACCTGTTGATGAAATGATGAATTTAAAAGAGGAATATTCTTGTTGCACAACAAAGATCCAATGCTTTCCAAAGACTCCACCAATGATGAAGAAGTACAAGAATCCTGTCCTGCATCCCAGACTCAAGATGACGAGTTTGAGGTAATCATGGATAATATCCTTTCAAATTTTGATCTTTCAATTAATGATGGAATGGAGATATTTGAAGAATCAAGTTCCCTTCCCGATTCAATCATGGATGAACAAATGGAAGAGGCCAATTTCCTTTTTGAAGCCAAAGAGAATGAAAATTTGAGCATAACCTCTTTGAGGAGTTGACTCCACCATTCTCACCCAAGGAGCATAATGTTGATCATCATGGTGAGTATGAAATCTTTCATTTTCCATATGAGCAAGAAGATTCAATAATGAATGATCAAGATAGAGTTGAAAATTCTTCCCATATTGTTGCCCCAACATGGTTCTCTGCTTCCCATCAAGAGGATGATGAAATGGATTTTGAGCTCAAGGATTTCCCTTCCCACCCAAAGCATGGATCTCTTCTCCTTGTCATAAAATGTTGAGAATCAAGTATATCCCATTCTTGCAAGAAGGTGAGACTTGGATGAAGAAATGCAGAGGAGGTTTCGAGGATGTTTCGAAGAGGTTCAAGCCATCATGTGTGGATCATATTTTCAACCATCTCCTGGAGGCACAATGCAAATATTCTTCCAATGAGATGAAGATGAGTATATGGAAAACTTGAAGAGTTATCTGCAAGACATCTTGAAGGTTTGTAAAAGCAATTGAATACCCCTAACTCAGTCTCTAGATCTTGAGATCCCAACTCGGGATATGGAAATACAAGATAGGTATGAGTCAATTTGTGCTTCTCATTTTGATACACCAATGTTTGATGTTGATATGGAGCATATGGATGAACTTGATGTCCTCCCAATGCCTTGGTCGTGAGAAAATGTGAAAATATGTATTTCTCTTTCATACTTTGCAAAGAAGATCATGAATGTAAAAGGAATGAGATTATTGAATCCACAATGAATATTCCCAATCTTGAAGACATCTCCACCATGGAGGATGATAGTGAGAAAAATGTTGAGCTGATTTGCATTGAAGAGAATGGTTCATAAAAAAGTGAAAATTTGCAAGATTCTTGTGAATGTATTCAAGATCAACTTGTTCTCATCACCATTGGATGTCCTACTAATTTGGAACAAGAATCTACACTACAATATTCACTCAAGGGTGAAGAATTCTTCTATGACCAAATCAAGGATTATTTTGAGAATGATGCCAAAATCAATTTTGAGTGGATGGATATTGACAAAAATTGTTCCAAAAACAAAATGAAAATGTGCATGACTCTTGTGAAATAATTCAAAATCAGATTGCACTCTCCTTTTCCAAGCTCCGATTTGTCTTGAACATGTCTCCATGCTGCAACAATTCACTCAATGATGATGAAGGCCTCTAAGTCAATGATGTCACCTCCATTTTTTAAAGTAATTACTCAGAGAAACAAAGTGAGATGTTCAGAGAAGCTGTTGAATGGGAAGAAAATCAATTCATTTTTCTCACTCCTTCCAAGTGCTCACTAATGATGTAGGATGATTTCATGTTGCAATTCAAAGATGAAGGAATGTTTCCATGACAAGATCAATTTTCCCACTCTTGAGGACATGGAGGAATGGTGTCTCATGATCACAAGACATCAAGTGGAAGCCACAAGATATAAGAGTTCCAAAAAGATAAAAAAGTGTTCATTGGATGTAAGAATGTTCTTAGTGCAATATGAATATGAAGATGGAATCTTGGTTGGTCTCTTCTTCTCAAGCCATGCAAAGCCATCACATGAGCATGGTATGATCAGATAGTAGTTTTTCTTCAAAGGTCACATTTCAGTCCATTGTTCCATGATGGCATGTACTTTTCCCAACCCATCACCAAGTATGTGTATATTCTTTCCCCACCTCTATAAATATCCTCCCCTGTATATAATTTCCCTTTTCATTGTGTGTTGGTGTGTTTCCCTTCGTGTTGTGTTTTTTTTGTGTGTGTGTGTTTGGAAGAAATGACTCCATAAGCCCAATGGATAAGGCATTGGTCCACGAAATGAATTGAGATTTTGGGATTCCTAAATGTTATGTCCTCATTTTCACTCGATCCACAACATGTCCCAAGCTAGAGCCAGTTGTTTTCATGCAAATGTGCAACATGAAAATTCATATTTTCAAACATGACAACGGACCCTAATGTCAAAATTTTGATTGTAAACCTTCCCGAACACTCTCCCAAATCAAGTCATCCCCCATGTATCAGGCCTATCCCATCCTTTTAGTTTCCATATGTTTTTTTATAACCTTACCCATGTGTTAGAAAGATGAAATAAGTTCACAAGTTCTTTTGAGACAGTATCTTTTTGAGCGGATCTTTTCAAAGGCTTAGAATGGCTATTTTTAGCCTTTCTAAGGTTGGTGTATATTCTTTGGAAATGGATTCAATGTCCTAAATCCATCAAGAAATTGTATTCATGATTCAATATCATTTTGCAAGTGATTTAGGAAGCTTTTGGAATATTTGGTGATTTTGGGCAAGTTTAACAAAAGCGGGTTTTTGAGGCAAAGGAGCTTTTACACTACAAAAAGCACCTGAGCTTTGGAAGATGATTTTGGAGCTCTAAAATGAGTTGGAGGTAAAAAAATATCAATGGAAATATGATTCAATTACCTACATGGTGGTAATCTCATATTTTTCACAACACCCATGCATTTCTTTCCACAACTCATTCTTTGCAGAGCACAACCGAGCGATCCCGATAACAAAGTCCATTTTTGAGACATTTTAAGCTCAATCATACCTTAAAACCAATCCATCCTTCTCAAAATTTTGTTTCCAGTCAAAATCATATAAATAAGTGCCTAAAAATACCTTTGAGAGCTCCAAAACTTTTTCTCAAGCTGCTTCCCAAGGTACAATGTTCGATACTTAGTCATTTTTCTAGTGCCACATGTCATCATGATGCTAATGTGCAAATTTTGTGTGTCCCCTTATCCCTTCCAACAGGGAAAAGGGGGACAAGAAAATGTGGCCCCATTCCTTAGAGCCCATGGACACACCATATGACCTCAGAGACCTCGGAGACCTCGATAAGCACTTTTTGACATTTTTTTAGCTCCCCGCTCCAAAGGTACGCATGTTTGACACTTGTCATCTAGGGGTGAAGTGAAATTTTTGTCTCTTTGTACCTTTACAAGGGGAAAAGGGAGAAAAATTCCACCTCCCCCACCTCGCTCCCGCTAGGTTCCTCATGTGACCAAAAAATTTCTCACGATTGCTTAAAATGAGCTATTTTCGCTATCCCTCAACTCCACATGCATGACACTTATCATCTAGGGGTAATGGGCACACTTTGTGTCCCCTTCATCCCTTTCCAAGGGGACAAGGGGACAAGAAAATGTGCCACCCCTTCCTCTCTTTTTATAAATACTAAGAGTTAGCCATTTTTCCATCTCCCCCATTTATTCTCGTTTATACTCCTGAACTCTAGAAACTTTTTCTAGAATTTCTTGCATCCATTTTTATACTCCATTTAATTCTCCATGTTTTTAATTGTAGTGAAGAAATATCTTACAAAATTTGCATTTTTTCCAAGCTTCATGCTCATTTTTTTCACCTGATTGACTTCGTGCCCTGGATCGAAAAAATCTTCATATCTAATAAACCGGTGCACGGATTGAGGTGGATTTTTTTACAATATTCCTCATTTTAAAATGCCATAAAGGATAAAGTAATGGAATTTTGAATGATCCCCGTATTTTTTATGGAAGAAACCCCCTGTTTTCATGCCCTCTTTTATAAAATTTTATTTTCCACCATTCCAGTGATAGATTTGAGCTAAAAATTTGTATGTGAGATAAAGAGAAAAAAACCCATCTTAAAAACTTGGTTTCATTGAAATCCAAGGTATGGAAAGGCACTTTTCAAAATAGTAAGTCTCTATACAAGCACTTACTATAAATAGTAAATTCTGAAAAGGGAAGATTTCTTCAAAGACATTGTCCTTAAGAAACAACCAGGTGAACACACAAAGGTGGTCAAAATGAGAAAAAGAAAAAAGGGTAATTTTAAAACATGGAAATTCTTCATTATGAGTGTTGAAAGTTGGATGACATATTCACAAGGTTTTCAATGCTTCCTATGAGCATAGTGGCATAGATTCAAATGAGATAGTTCATCCTTCACAGGGATCCTGAGGCATCACTGTCATCATGGTGGTATACTTGACCAAAGAAGAACACTATAGGGCAACATGGAAAAAAGAGAGGCATCATGAATTCAAATCCGACATTCAAAAAGGTTCAAGTGCCACGAATATCATCATTGTAAATCTTCAATTAGGTTGAAGGCATCCGCTCTCCAATGAGAAAAGTTGAGTGAGCTCGGTGAATTATTCAAAGTGAGCCAAACTAGTTGAACTCGGTGGGCTAGTTGAGTGAGTCAAAATTCCTCAAGACGAGAAAGATCTATCAAGCGAGTAATTCATCATAGAACATTCAAGTGTCTAATCATGTCTCCCCAAAGGTTAGAGATTCCCCAAATGAACGATGAAACTAATTCCATAACAAGCTCTTGAGAATGTTCCAGTGAAAAACATCATGTCAACACCTGATGAGTCATTCCCATGGATTCTAGAAATGATCTAGTGAGCTAAGGACAACACAACAGAGTTACCATGCCAAGTCTCAATGAAATCTTGGAGATATGGAATGCCAAACTAAGAAATAAATCCCAGAAAACATCTCGCTTCTTCGGTGGGACAACAAGTAATTGGTAGGTTGAAGTTGTCAGACCGAAGGGTGAAAATCCTATTGAGGAAATGACTCCGCCAGATTATAAGTTGAACCACATCTCATGAGGACCAAACCTCACACAAGGATGACTTTCATCCATTCAAGGAATCCTCTTCATCTATCCTCACTTGTAATAAATATTACAAGAAAACAATCATGAAATTAGAGGAATTGGTAAAATCTCTTAGTGATACATTCAACCTTTCTGGGACCTAATCAACATCTTCTCTTCCGATCGAATATATTCCTCTAATCAGCAATCTTGATCCCGAGGAAATTAAGAAATCACAAGGATACATGATGTAGGGGAAATCGAGTGATAAGTGGATTGAGAAAATCATTGATCAAGGAAAGGCATTGTTTCCAGATATTGTTTCTCTCATCAAGTATGTTCTTACAACATTGTCGAAATGAACAAAGCGAAGGAGGAGTTTGCAAAGGAGGTGATTCATTTGGATGAGATGTTTCCACTAGTATCCGAGATGAGCTCCTTCGACCTTCACATCCTCGTGAAAGAATATGTTCATCATCTCATTAGAGAACTTGTCTCAAGTTTTGACTCATATCATAGATATGAAATATGCAATGTTCAAGAACACCATATCCGATTTGGACTATTGTGGAAAGAGCCTTTTCAAGATATTGAACAATGTCTACAATTTTGTGCAGAGACTTGAGTCCCTCTGCTCACTAAGGACTCATCATCAAGATCATCCATTTCATTCTAGGAGCTAGTCAAAAGGGAGGCAAGTGACTCTCTTTCTTTTAATGAATACAATTAGAGTTCCCTACCAATATCAAAAGTTACATTCCTACAATTGAAATAGATCATGAAGTATGGATCATCAATACAAAAAGATCGGTGATGTCTCTAGGACATGGATCAAGGTGCTTGGTTGTGTGTGCATTGCAGAGGTGGATAAGTTGACGATGGCAATAAATCAATTCAATAAAGAATTCAAGGAATGAGAGCACAAAGTATGAATCAACAAGTTATTCATCAAAATGTCTTCCCCTCATTCTATGTATCCCTCTTTCTTCTTTCTTCTCTCCCTCTTCTAAATTCTTCATTGAGCGTAATCATTTTATTTTGTCCTATTCACTTAAGTGACATATTTTTTAAATTGTAAAAGTATTTTCTCAAAATTATAAGAGAAATACTTAATTTTTCTTTTCTAATGGAAAATGAAAGGTCACAAGTGGAATAGGAACATGAAGAGTCATGTGAGGGAGATGAGAGGTCAATTCACATTGCTATAAATTGGGATGGCTTCTCCATTCCAAAGGATCCTAAAATTTTAGTTCTTTGTAGCAATAGTGGATTGTGATATGTTGTTGAATTTGTATCACCAATGCACATGAAATAAAAGCTACATTTCTTCCATTATTCTTTTCTTATGTATTCCTCTACTTATCTCTTTTATCCACTTTGCAAGTATAGTGTTGGAGAGAACTTTGCATTCTCGATAGATGAATCTAAGAACTTTGTGTTTTAACTTATTCATCCCACTAGCTTCTTTGTTTCTTTCATCTATATTGAATGTTGAACTACTTCGAGTACTGGGTGTGAAATCTACAATTGGCCTACTCGTGACATTAATCTTCCTTCCCTAATTTCCCTCCTTCACCTCTCATTACCGTGATTTCCTCCCTTATACCCCATACAAGCACTTTTCCACAGGTTCAGTGGAGTGTCCCTATGTAATCCCCGACTTAATTGGCCAACCCACATCATTTAGGTAAGATTAGATTAGTTATCATTCAATAATGGGATTTTCACCATTCAATGTAGAGGGGTGTAATGCCGTGAATGTTGGTGGAGACACCTAATTTTCCCAACTGAAAATTGTTCTCACCAACAGGTCATTACTGTCATTTCTCAAATATATGAAAGTAGTATGCTTTGTTTTTTATTACAAATACACCCTTAATGGTTAAGAGGTCTTAAAAATTAGTGAAACTTGTGCTTGGAGGTCATCATTCTAGGAGGATAAGAATAGAAGCAAAGCTAGCGAGTTTTATTTGAATCTTTGAAGTCCCTAATTTTAGTTTAGTTAGTTCTTTTACCAATAACCCTCTTCTAATCCACCATGAAAATCTCTCACAAAGTGTTACAAAACAAGAAGGGTTATTAATGTGCCAATAATGTCCACATGAAGGTCATTGGTAAAAGAACCAACTAAACTAAAATTAGGGACTTCAAAGATTCAAATAAAACTCACTAGCTTTGCTTTTATTCTTATCCTCCTAGAATGATGACCTCCAAGCACAAGTTTCACTAATTTTAAGACCTCTTAACCATTAAGGGCGTATTTTATAATCAAATTTCAGATCTGATTTCTGATCATTTGTGGCTTCCAAAAATTCTGATTTTAATATATTTGGGCTTCATAAAATATGGCAATCAATTTGTGAAAAGAATATAATTTTTTGAGAGTGATTTGCATTGGTTTCTCATCCAAACCCTAGTCACATTTCCTCTATTTAAATCAGATTTTCCCTAGCTTTATTGTCATAGCTATCGAAAAGTATGTGTTCATATTTGTGAGGGGAGAAAAATTCATTTTTGGCAAAAAGATCTATCGGGGATCTTTCAATGTGAAAATCTCGACTCTAAATTATTTCCTTTATGTTGGTTTGATTGATTATTCTAATGTATCGTGTATTTGACTAGGATAACATAACATATCCTTTTCTATCACATTATTGGCTTCTTTATAGCACATGCTTACCACCTATATAATGTCCACAAATGGACACCATACGAACCCCAAATGTGGTTTTAAGCAAACCCCACACAAAAAAATGTAGATTATAAATGATATAGGAATTAATTATGTCGCAGATCTGATTTATATGAGGAAAACGTGACTATGGGTGAGTGAGAAACTTATAGAAATCAAGAGATAGATCAAGCCATTTGCATCATAATCCGATCCATTATATTTATGAAGCCGTTATATTCCGTCTATCTACGTGATACGACCGATACATTCTAGACGCGATACTTGACTTCCGTGTATAGACATAAGACTTGTCTTTCGTGTATAGATCTAGATGCCCTATCTAGCTATATGGCGTCCCTCTCCCCTCTCTATATTTCTTATCTTATCTTATCTTATATTTGCCTTGATCTCTATACATACCATCATGTGGCCCATATCTATCTCTATTACGAAATACATAGATAAAACCAAATTTGGAATCAAAAGGAGGTTTTTATTAAAATTCTCTGAGAATACTTACCCACTTGCCTCGACACAACCGAGAGTGGTTCTTTCTCCACACCAAATACTAAAAATTAGATAATTTTATTTATTAAAATCAGAAATAATAGCAAAGCACTGAACAACCCTAAAAGAAGTCACCAAACGTCATACATCAACTCCTAAAGTGGTCGCTCCACCGGAAAAGGGGCATAGGAAATAGTAGCGATTCTCTCTTCAAACCCTTGACAAAAATCTACAAATTTATTGCCTTCTACTGTTGGAAAATACTGAAATAAATATTGCTAACTCAATGATGCACAATAGAAATCTTAAGGTGGAGAATCCTCTCAACTAAAGGAAGGGTTTTTGTCCTTCTCCGTCCTCAAGAGTGAAGATGCAAGCAAAAATGCTCAACATGCAAATATGAAATTTGAGAATAAACAAGTGATGTCTCCTCAAGCAAGTCGACTTGCTTAAATAGAAGAATAGGGCCCAAATGGCCACTCTCACACCCAATCAAAATTTTCCCCTTATTTAATGTTTTCCCCCACTTACTTTTCTCTCCTAGGCAAGTCGCATTTTCCCTTGAATTAATAACTTTTGTTAAATGCCTTTCGCATTTTTGATTTTTATTTTATTATTAAGTTCATAATATTTTATTATAAGTGCTTTATAATATTTTCTTTTATTTTTGTATTTTATAATAAATTATGTTAATTTAAGTTCCCCTTATGTTTATTTCTTAGTCGTTGGGGAGATAAAATGGGCTAAGGGTCTTCAACTTGGGAAGGGGATATTACAATCCTCCCTTCCCAAAATTGCTTGCCCTCAAGAAATTGCAACTTGTTTGTCCAAGTGCCATGCACAAGAGACAAAACATGTTGAAGTGATCCAAAATCCTGGCCCTTGTACCTGTCAAGTGAGATAAATCTTGCCACCATCTATCACTCTCAAGATGATCATATATACAAGGTTGCATCCAAGGTATCACATAATTCAGATTGCATATTTCATCTTCTAGTTCATCATTTTTCTCAAAACAAATCTAAATATATAATATATATATATATATATATATATATATATATATATATATATATATATATATATGACATTATCTCATTTGTCCCATACCTTGTGATGTCTTCATGGTCAACAATGGGCTGAATTATTTCATGAGACAATTGTTGCAATAACATGCTCCTTTCTTCGTCATCCTCATCCTGTGCAATTTTCTCTTCTTGGATTGATCCTTCCATGCTCTTGGCTGCCATAATTTGAGGAATACCATTCCTCATGCCTTGCTGCCCACTAGTTGAAGAAGTCTTTGGCTGCACAAATGATCCCTTTGGCTGCCCCAAAGGTGTTGTTTGTTGCTTTTGGACTGAAACATCTTGTTCAATTTTGCATTCCTCTTTTCCTTCCCTACAAATATTTTGTTCAATGGAAGTCATACCTTTTTCTTTAGAAGCTTCTTCTTCTTCACTTGGCATGGTGGAATACTCTATGGGTTGATTTCCTTCCACTTTTTGCATGGTACTTTTCTCCTGTTGATATTTTCTATTTTTTCTAATGCCTTTACTATCTTTCAACTCACAAAATTCTTCAAAGGTCAACATAGCTCTTACCTTGGAACTGAGTGTTGCATACTCTTTACCCCATGTCTCCATGTCATCATCCTCGAGTTGGTTGTTCCTCCTTGGTTCTGAAAATCTGATGTGGAGGCTTGACGATGTTCTGATTGGTCCATTAGAGCTTTCTTCACCATTGTTGCCTTGATTTCCTTGAGAGTTTGGTCTGAAAGTACTTATTCCCTATATAGATCTTCTCAAATCAGCCATGGCTCCTATAACGGAGTCTCTTAGATCTCTCTGAGCATCCAACCAATAAGTTTGCAATTCTTTGTGGCCTCTAGTGATTGCTTCATTTAGATAACTTATCTTATCTGTAGGAGGAACTCTCCGATCATGCCCTTCCATGGTCACCTTCTCTATCTTCGATTTGATTTTCATTTCCACGTGCTGGGAGAATCATTGCTCTGATACCACTATAATGTCCCCAAAAGGACACTTTTGACCCCAATGGGATTTTAGGCAAATCCCACACACCTTATATAATTTATATAGTTTCGGAAAAATATTTTAGGTACATTTGAATATAAATAGAAAAATGCGACTAGGGTGAGAATGAAGCTTCTATAAATCTAAAGGTAAATCAAGCTATTTGCATCATAATCTAATCCATTATATTTATGAAGCCCAAACACGTAGATAAAACTAGATTATGAACCCAAAAGAGGTGAAAACAATTTATTATAAATCTGCAGAGACTTGCCTTCATACACAGTTGTAAAAATGATAATTTGGATTCAAAATCCCCTCCACAAAAGCTGATTCAGATCTCTAGAAAATCTGCAATGAGAATAATGATCAAATATGGGATTTTAGCACCTTCGATCACGTGAAAATCATCCACTAGAAAAATTACACCACCATGAAAGAGGTTGAAAAAATGAAGAACACAACACCAATATTGCTTTTCAAACCCTCATGAAAAACTATATAATTCCAAATTTCTCAAAACGATTGGAAAACCATTGGAAAAATCAGCAACTCATTATGCATAATGGAAACCCCAAGGTGGAGAATCCTCTCAACTAGAGGAAGGGTTTTTGTCCTTCTCTAGATCTCTTGGAGGGTTTTTGTCCTCAAGAGAGTATTTATAAAGGTTTTTGTCCTTGTAAATATTTTTGGCAAAGCTACAAAACTCACACAATATCGGATGTATGAAAAATAGACAAGCATGCCTTTAATAAGCAAGTAAACTTACTTTTATAGATGTAATGGGCCAAATAGCCTCCCCAACTTCCAATTAGATTTCACCCTTGCATTTAATGTTTTTTTCCACCTTTTCCATCCTCCAAAGGGGTCGCATTTTCTCTTAGGGAGAATAATAACATAAAGTGATATTTCTTTTTTCTTTTTCTTATTTTACTTTATCACTTTATAATTTTCTTTTCTATTTTTAATTTGACTTTATCATTAATAAATTAATATAAAGTGCTTATAATGTTATTTTATATTGCACTTTTATAATTAATTTATTATGATAAGTTTCCCTTTCTAACATCCTTTAGCCATTGGGAAATAGAATTGAGCTAAAGGTCTTCGAGCAAGAAGGGGATATTATAATCCTCCATTCCCAAAATTGTCTTCCCTCAAGCAATTGTAGCTTATTTGTTCAAGTGCTAAGTGCGCAAGACAAAACATATTATAGTGTTCCAAAATTCTGGCTCATGTACATCAAGTGAGATAGATTTTGCCACCATACCCCTTTCTCAAGATGATCATATACACCAATTTGCATCAAAAGATTTATCATTCTATCATCACACTTCCTATAATGATCCATAATTTGGCATGACATAAGCAACAATTTTTCATACCTTAATCTATCCTATGAATGTTCATCCTTCCTTGATTGATAGACATATGTTGAGTTGCCCCCAACACCATTGTCTATGTGCCTTATATCTCCAAGAACAGGATCAACAATTGCTCTTTCCTTATCACTTGCATCCTCATCACTAATATCAACTTGGGTCTCTTCCTCTTTGTTGTGGTAACCACTAGGGTGTCTATCAAATGAAAGTGACATAGTAGGAAGCATTACACACTTGTTAAATGTATCTCAAAGATAACCAAAGGTTGTTGTTCGAAATTACAATGCAGATCGCAATTTCATGCAAGTGCTCATGGAAGTCTCCTCATGTGTAAGTTCCTTCATAAAGTCTCCTTTGGATTCTTCACTTGTGTGTAGATCTGATTTGTCTTCCTTCATGGGTGTAGACTCCATGGCTTCATTTCCTTGCTTACCCTTGTCATCTTGCATATTAGATCTTTCTAAAACTTTTGTGAGAAGTATTCAAGTAAAGCATGAAAGAGCAAAGCAAATTTCAACACAACAATATATTATTTCACACACTATTCAATACAAGAGAGCACTCCATAGATATAGGCCTTTGTATCCCTCTAATCTATGAAACTGTTTACCCTAAAATATCTCCCACAACCCATACGTGAGAGTTGTTTAAACAAATCTCCAAATATAACTACGAATTATCTAATTTGTAATATATGAGTTGTTATAACTCAATACAACACAAATATTAATCCAACAATAATGTGAGCGCTAAATTAAATTTCCTAACATTCCCCCTTAGTGTGAACATGGGAAGAAAACACAACTCAAGAATCTGAAATCTGTTGGCTTGGATCTTGTTGCACATGACCAATCCACTTCACCATAGTGAATCCCATACTGGATGATCACACTTCCACTGATTCACCTACATATGCGAACTCAACAGTTCCCGCTTTCACTTCCAATGAACGCTCTTTCACCGACCGATCGATGTTAGAAGTACAACAATCGAAGAATCTCAGTAGTCAGAGGATCACTCCAATTCAACGCCTCTCTATACAACTGTTCTCAAATACCAAAATGCACATTCTCCTCGTTTCAATCTTTGGCAAGGAATGTATAGCATGTTTTATTTATGCACACACCACTCAAAGCAAACAACCGAAAATATTATAAAAATGTGTCACCAATGCTATACGCAACCCCGTCGTTAGTGACTGACGAGAGACATTGATCGCCCTCCATCCTTCGTTGCATCCGTCCTCCTAACTCAACTGAATTTGATCATGGGGCCCAATTTGAAATGCTCCCCCTCGATTTAGACTCGGACGTTGAGTAACACCGAAAATGTGTCCGACTAAATATAAGGGAATTTTTATTTATTTATTTTATTTTTACAACTTTTGATGACACTTTTGACACTAATAACACAATACTCGACTACAAAAATTTGATTGACTATAAAATAACAAAGACAACAATTTGATGATAATAGACACAACTGAGTCCACATTGATAATAAGACTCTTAAAGTATTAAAATGTTGATTTAAACAACTCACAACCTATAACCATAAATTGACCTCTTAACAAAACGTGGACTTTAGCAACAAAGACTTAATATGAAATATTAAACAATAAACTAAAACAAAACACATGAAAACGTCGACCATTTTGGATAAATCTTTGGGCGGTTTGAAGGAAGAGTGGACACTAGGCAATGTTGAAGACCAGATCCAATGTGAGCGCAGGTTTTGACAACGTGTCTCTTTATGGAGATCTTTGATACAACCGACTAGTACCAATTGGAAAAGACAATAGATAGAGTGCAAATATAATCCATGTGTTGAATGAACTTTTACTTTGAAATGACAATTAAACACAGACTTGATCGTTGAAACTAGATCAATGTGAAGATTGTAAATATTAAAACTGCAGTGTAGCGCATGGAAAAATAGCTTTAAAAATCTTTACAAGCAGTAGAAGATCCATCAACGTGGAGGAGTCGTTTACAGGGTCGTGGTAGGTAAACGAGCATCCACATACGGACTAGGAATGCTACGACAGTAAGCTCCTCCCTACACTTATTTCGTCCTTAACGCCTTTCCTCTAGGAAAAGTATATTTACATGTAGATGAATGACATATATGGTCAAGGCATGAAATCACACTACTAATCCTTCACGCTTGCATAAGATTTCTCACTGCTCCTCATGCCGATATACCTCTAAAAAGACTCCCATTTTGACATTTATGCTCTGATAAGAAAAACTAGCTCATTTCATAGGTTACAGATTGTCTCGCTCTGATACCATATGAAAGAGTAGAGTGAATTTCAACACCGCAATAAATTATTTCACACACTATTCAATACAATAGAGAGCACTCCATATATATAGGCCTTTGTATCCCTATAATCTAGGAAACTGTTTACCCTGAAATATCTCCTACAACCCATAAGTGTGAGTTGTTTAAACAAATCTCCAAATCTAACTATGAATTATCTAATTTGTAATATATGAGTTGTTATAACTAAAAACAACACAAATATTAATCCAACAATAATGTGAGCACTAAATAAAATTTCCTAACAAAGCAATGGACTCAACCTCTTGGGTCTTCAACATTTAGCGCCCCCATTTATGTGCTACTCCATCCATGTATCTAGAAATGAGCATGAGGGCATCACCCTGACACATAGGATTACAACACAAAAATGTTTCAAAGTCCTTCAACCGCAATCTAGCAGATATTTCATTAGTGCCATCAAAATAAGGAACTTGGATCCACTTCATTTTTTTGCACTTAGATCTGATTTCTTCACGAGGGGAGGATTCAATGCTCGAGACCAATGTAATGTCCTTAAATGGACATTATGCACCCTCAAAGGGGGTTTCAAGAAAATCCCACACAAAAATGCAAATTATAAATGATATAGGAATTACTTATGTTGCATATTTGATTTATATGAGGAAAATGCGACTAGGGCTGAGTGAGAAACTTATAGAAATCAAGAGATAGATCAAGCCATTTGCATCATAATCTGATCCATTATATTTATGAAGCCCAAATACATAGATAAAACCATATTTGGAATCAAAAGGAGGATGAAAATAATTTATTAAAATTTTGCAGAACACTTGCCTCTGACATCGCTGAAAGTGGTTCTTTCTCCACACCAGAAATACTAAAAATTAGATAATCTGATTTATAAAAATCAGAAATAATAGCAACAGCTGGAACAACCCTAAAATAAGTCACCAAACTCCATACATCAACTTCTAGGGTGGTCACTCCACCTGGAAAAGGGGCATATGAAATTATAGCAATTCTCTTTTCAAACCCTTGACAAAAATCTGCAACTTTATTGCCTTCTACTCTTTGGAAAACAATGAAACAAATACTACTAACTCAATGATGCACAATGGAAACCCCAAGGTGGAGAATCCTCTCAACTAGAGGAAGGATTTTCGTCCTTCTTTAGAACTCTTGGAGGGTTTTCGTCCTCGAGAGTGAAGATACAAACAAAAATGCTCAACATGCAAATATGAAATTTGAGAATAAACAAGTGATGTCCCCTTAAGCAAGTCAACTTGCTTAAATATAAGAACGGGACTCAAATGACCACTCTCACACCCAATCAAAATTTTCCCCTTATTTGATGTTTTGCCCCACTTACTCTTCTCTCCTAGGCAAGTTGCATTTTCCCTTGAATTAATAACTTTTGTTAAATGTCTTTTTCCTTTTTTTGCCTTTTTTAATTTTTATTTTATTATTAAGTTTATAATATTTTATTATAAGTGCCTTATAATATTTTCTTTTATTGTTTGCACTTTATAATAAATTATTTAAACTTAAGTTCCCCTTGTGTTTATTCATTAGGTGTCGGGAGACAAAATGGGTTGAGTGTCTTTGATCGGGAAGGGGATATTACAACCTAATAGCATTAAAACATTTAATTTACAATTAGCTCTTGCAAACAAACCCTTAAGATCTTTGTAAAACTCCATTCACGTATCTTTGATGTAAGCTTTAGAACTCTATACCTTCAATATTGAGTGTGAATTACTCTCTTTTATATTCATGCATACACCCCTTGATTATAACTTGTTTGTATGTTGGCTCTAATATAGTCTTCTACTTATATTATAGGAAGAGGATTGTTATATTGACCATGTTCCCTTACATAAACTTGACACATAATTTTAAAAATAATCTTATTAAAACAATCCCTAAATTCATCTTGAGAAAATTATATATATTGAAATATAAAAATAGTGGTGACTATTTCAATAAGTTGAAATATTGATAATATCTCAAAATTTAAGCATTTCTTGCCTATGATAAGGCATTGCTTTTATTAAGTCCAATAGTTTGTGTGCGCGCATTTTGAACAAAGAAAAGCTTGAAACCATGTTACCATCATGGCAATAACACCATCTTGCCACCAAATCGAGGCTTATTATGCAACAAATCTCAAATTTGTTTTCATATAATAGGTAATAAATTTGTTCTTATTTTTGTTGTTTACTTATTCTTTCCTTCAAAATCTTTTGTAATCCTTCCAAATTACTTCTTGTTACAAAACTTAAGCAACATGGGCATTTACTTAATGGCGCACAATAATCATGAGTAGACTTTATAAGAAACCCAAAAACCAGAGATCTGAAATTAGCCTTAAATTTTGTCAAAATATTCTTGACATTCGGCATTCCTTTTGTGAAGAATGACATTGCATTGCAGTTACACATTGTCCTCAACAATTTTCCTTACGTCATTCTTTGTTGTCCCCAACTTTGCTAAATCTTGTATATATCACAGGCATATATTCATCTTGTTATATGCCCTTGCTAATTTTCTCCAAAGGCTTTAAACCGTGGGTAAATTTCATTTGTAAGGTAACTTCACCTTGCAGAAATCAATCTTTTGCAACAATTGTGTGCATAGGCTCTGGTTCACAAGGGAAACTCTTGTTATCAGAAATGGGAGTACTTATAGAATGATTTAAAACTCGAGCTAGTGGTTGATCGCATGAAATATGGACCTGGCAAAATTGAATGTTTCATTAGTTATTTAGCACAAAAAGCACCGAGTGCCATATTACAACATTGAAATGTGAAGTTTGAGACAGCTGAAACCACCATCACCATGCAACTTTTATGGATGCCAATTCACAGAGACCAAGGGAAAAGGTCTCAATTTTAATGTTATGCAGTGGATTACGAAGGGTCTTAGAGATCAGTAGAGTGGTGCTCGAGACAAGACGACAGTTAAAAGAAATATTGCTTAATTTTCTTTTGAATTATATTTCTAACACTGGACTCAGTCCTGCTTAAGTTTGCTTTATGTGAACCACTAGGTTTGCTGAACATTTGTAAAATCATTTTGCTCTAGGTTTCACATTTCGGCCATTTTTTGAGGAGGAAAATGATTTTATTGTGTTAATTTACAGACTCCTGCCGTTGTGATTTGCAGGGCTTTGTTTGTACTTTTTCTTTCACTTTTTAGTACCCATTGTTGATCTTTTCTCAAAAAGAACAAATTTTGAGATGATGTCCTACTGAAACACATATTCCACTGAAAGTTAAAGTAGTTCTATCAAAAATTAAATTCCAAAAATATTGTATAGCAAGACCATAACTGCTGCCTAGACGGCATTAAAATGCACCAGAACCACTAGAGTAGACCTTATGAAATGCATCTTCAGAAGAGAGGGGAAGCCTAAAAACTAGAAACAAGTTCAGCTGCTGCACTCATTGCTAGAGGGCCTCCCTCTCCAATAGAGCAAGAGCAAGTTCAGACTCATGCCACCATTTCAACCTTGTAGCCAGTCTTTTGAGGATCTCTATATTTACTTCACAAATCCAGTTCGGAGAACAATTAATTACCATTGCTAGGAAACCCAATACATATGCTCTCCATGTTGCATGTTCACATCCCACAGAAATGTTCCCATCAATTGCGCTTGCTAGAAAGTCCATGTGGGTCCCAACAATTTGGGCTCTCTTCTTTGAAGAAGGCGAAGTGCCTACCCCCATATGCAAGCTCCACAAAGAAAGGAAAATTGTGCTATTGCATAGCCTTCGAGGGTAGAAACACTTGTTGCATTTTTAGGCTTGGTTCTGTTTCCAGACAAAACCAAGTTGGCAGGGTTTCTTGATAAAGCATTTGAACCAGTCCCAAACCACCAGAGATGCAGAGTAAGGAAGCTCCCAGAGTAGAAGCCTGTTTAGCTCTTCCTAATGCATATGCCAATGACACATTTTGAGTTTTTAAGCGTTGTGGAGCTCTAAGAGATTGGCCAGAATGTTGACATTTCAATCCCATCACGGCAAAATCTCTTACTGCACCAACCACAAGTGAGAGAATCTCTTCAGCTACAAACTTTATGTCATACATTGAGCTGTAAGTCCGGAGATAAAGGATCCCAGGTGCAGCTGGAGATGTGCCACAAGGAGAGGACTGTGAAGAATAGCCATGACCCAACAATGCTCCTATTCCACCATGAACTGTCAGCTTTGACATCAAACAGTCCGTGGATCCAAGAGTAGCAGCAAAGCAACTTTTGAGAAGTTGTACAAGAGCATGGTTATCATGCATGAATACAGTTCGTGAGGAATAAAAGACAATAAAATCATGCCACCTTCGGACCTTCTGAGCCCACAGTGCTGCAACAATAGGCATGCAAGGCCAAGGACTTCCTGCCGCTGCGGTTTCCAAAACTGATCCAGCAATACCAGTCATTAATTCTGAATGCTTATCCAGCTTGAATGTTATTGTTAGACTTACAAGTGCCGCTAATGGTAATGGAAGGGTTGCTGATGTATTTCCACCTGATGAATAATACATCATGATTCTTAGAACAAAACTCACAAGTATATCCATCATACATTATGCAAAGGCAGAAAATAAAAACTGATACCTATGACAAGGCTTGGTACATGAACACCTGTAGCAGCCAGTACCTCCTTTATCACAGCTTCGATTGACAAAACATTTGCAGCAGGACTTGGCCAGTCAGTTCCATTCATTGATGCAGGTTTCCAGACACCTCTTGTAACCTCTGCAGAAAAGTAGCTAACTATTGTTGCAATGGAAGCTGGAAGAAAATCCACAAGGTCTCTAAGGCCTGCATTTGACAAATAAATGGAGACATTTAACCACGTTACAGTAGTTGCAATCTATTAGGGAATATGCAAAGATCTCATGCTATTGTAACTTGAAATTGCAATGGAAAAGTGGTACTTTTCTTTATTCAATAACTACTGTCGTGCATCTTTCTTCCAATATTGTTGCATAATGATTGTTATCAAAGCTATTGATTAGTTTTTTCTGTGTTAAGGGCTCTGGGATATTATTTGTATTCTAGAATAAAAAAACATTTCAGACTACGTCCAAAATCATTCCTGATGAAATAGCAGGAAGATTCTTGATAGTATTTTTCCTTCAACAATTGTGGCATCATATTAAGGTTCTGGGAAGCTTTTTTGCCAAAACTTTGAAAACATAGTTCTCCATAAACATTGTTTTTTATGAAATCTACCATTTGAAAGCCACATCCGTCATTATGGTTTGAAACTAAATTTTCCAGGTCTGAATTTGGGTCCTGGGTCGTATGTTGGTAAATCTGGTATTAGCTTGCACATTTCCTGAAAACCTTGATTTCATCCCTAAGTGAGGGGATTTGTTGCTTCCATTAGTTTAGTCCTTGATACTGGTAATAGTCGATGTATTCCCATTTCCACAGCAAAGTAATCTAAAACTGAATGTGTGATCCTTTACGGTTGTTAACCTTAAAACACTGGCCAATATGTATAATCTTCATTTTTTTGCAAAATGAGAATTAAACGATCCTTGGTTTGTCTTTTCATGGGAGAGGACCTAACATACTTTTGAAGCTAAGGCCAGATATACTCTTGTATTAGTTGCATAGTTTTACTTTTGGTGACCTGCTGCATGCTCATGACTCATGGGGAACTCCTAGGCGATACTTTCCAGCCTTGGTCTCTAGTTCTATGAAAACCTGCACAGAGGTAATCTGTAAAACATTACAAAAGATATACAATCTGAAATCTGCTACAGCCTCTAATTTGGAATTAATATATTTCATAGGCCCATGTACAATCAGTGTTTTCAGAACCAGTCGATCCAGAACCGGAACTGGCCGGTTCGACTAGTCTGACTATTTTTGGCACCGACCGTTAGAAAAACTAGATCGGTTGACCAGTTTGGCGCCAAACCGGCCAGTTCCAGAACCAGCTGGTTCAACCAGTCTGATTATTTTTGGCACCGACGGGTAGAAAAACCAGATCGGTTGACCGGTTTGGGGCCAAACCGGCAGGTTCCGTACAGTAACCAGCTGGTCCAAACCGGTCCTGTTTCGTCAAAAACTGGCCGAGTCGTGAGGCAGCGCTGCCATATGGCGGTTTTTTAGAAAATTTCACTTTTTAATTAAAATTTATATTTTTAAAACCTAAACCCCACCAATGGGGTTTGGGTGGATCGGTTAAGACGGACGGTTGTGTCCGATCCACCCGGGATTCAAATCACGCTGGGCGCGATCCCTTCGGGGTGGTTTACCGGTGGTGGCGAGTGTTGCATCACCGGTGGTTATGGCTGGCGGTTATTCTCGGCGATGGTGGACTTTGCATCATCGACATTGGTGTTCGCAGATGATTGGTGTCTCTAAATATAGTGGTGGCGTAAAAATTGCATCGTCGTTGCGGGCTCAAAGGGTTGCGCTTTGTGTTGGATTAATTGTAATATCTGGTCTCAGGACATTCTTAAGGGAGGGGACCCAAGAACCCCGATTCTAAGCTCCGGTCAAAAACGTTTACCTATCTAAAAAAAAAACCTAAACCCTAATTTGTTGCTATATAGACACCCCCATTCACTTCACACCTCTCTCATTGAGCATTTGTGAGCATTGTGAGCAAAAGATTGAAGAGTTTAGTTTTGGAGTGAGCTTGGAAGTTGGAGCTTGTTTGCCATTGCTTGTGGGCTCTTTGTGGTGATATTGGCATCCATATAGAGACTTCCTCACCTCTATTTGTGAGCACCTCTCTCATTTGTAAGGATTTGGAGGCTTGGGGCAGCATTGAAGAGTGTTGATTTGGAGTGAGCTTGGGGTTTGTTTGGCATTGCTTGTGGGCTCTTTGTGGTGGTCTTCACATCTACATTTGGAGGGTGCAGCCCATATACAAGCTTGGAGTGTTTCTTCACCTCATTTGTGTGCACATTGAAAGGTATGTTAAATTTTAAACTTGCCCCTATTTCTAAATTTTATTAAATAGGAAATCTGAAAAAAAAAAATTATTTGCATTTGCAATGGCCCCCGAGTTAAAGACCCTACATGGAACCATGCAGACATAGTTGATAATCAAGTATTTTGTAAATATTGTAAGAAACACATCGGGGGGGGGCATTCATAGGTTGAAACAACACTTGGCTGGTCAAAGAGGCCAAGTTTCCCCATGTGATGCACCTGATATTGATGCCATTAGGTTGGAAATGATAAACTTGCTTGAGAAACATAAAGAAGAGAAGGCTAGGCAAAAAGAGATGGAAGCTGAAATAGGGAGGAGGGAACATGCCTTGGCCCAAACAAGTGTTGAAGGCTCTTGCTCTGACCCCTCTGTCCATGTTAGAGACCCCTTTCGGTATATGCCTCCCCATCCACTCATAGTCAAGAAAACCGGCCTCAAAAAAGAAAGAACATCCAAAGCTTTTTTCCATCTTCCACACCTGCTAGTGCCTCCATGCCAATAGAAAATCAACCCACCTTAGATAACCATTGGAAGAAGCAATACAAAGAAACAACTTTTGAATACATTGCTAGATGGTGGTATGATGCAGATATCCCTTTCAATGTTGCCCGCTCACCTTATTACCAGTCTATGTTTGATTTCATTGTTCTTTGCTTTGGTAAGGGCTTCAAAGGCCCTAGTATGCATGACTTGAGAGGATCTCTTTTGCAGAAAGAAATTGCATCCATAGATGAATATTTGAAGAGTTGTAAATTATCATGGGCCAAAATAGGATGTACTATTATGTCGTGGCGGTGGAGTGATGGTAAGAACCGCACCATAATAAATTTTCTTTCCTTTTGTCCACAAGGTACTATGTTTTTGAAATCAATTGATGCGTCTGATAGGGTGAAAGATGCAAATTTTCTGTTTCGGATGAGGTTGTTGTAGAGGTGGGGCTAGAAAATGTTGTACAAATCATAACAGATAATGCCTCTAACTATGTTCTTGTTGATAAGATGTTAGAGACTAAACATGAAACAATATTTTGGACTCCATGTGCTACACATTGCATAGGCCTCAAGCTTGAGGATATGAGAAAATGAGATTGGATCAAGAACACTGTAGAGCATGCCAAAAGCATCACAAAATACATCTACAATCACTCATGGGTATTGAACCTAATGAGGAAAAACACTGAGGGCAGAGAACTTGTTAGGCTAGCCATCACGAGATTTGCAACAAACTTCCTCACGTTGCAATCTCTTCTTTCCCAACAACAGAGCTTGAAAAAGATGTTTTCAAGTGATGAATGGAATGCATCAAAGTGGAGCCGCGAACAAGATGGGAAAGACACAAAGAAGAAAGTTTTGACAATTTATTTTGAAAAAAAAGAGAGGTGAAAATTGTTGAGCCTCTTGTTAAGGTGTTGCGGTTGGTGGATGGGGAAAAATTAGCCATGGGTTACATTTATGAGGCTATGGATCAAGCAAAGGAGCAGATAAGGGCAACATACAAAGACAGGGTAACTAAGTATGGGCCTATATGGGAGATTATAGATAATAGATGGAACAATCAACTCCATCGCCCTATACATGCAGCTGGATATTTCTTGAACCCAAAATATCATTACGAACTCACTGAGAAGATCAAACAGAGAAAGTAAAAGATGGTTTGTATGAGTGCCAGAGCGCATGGTCCCCGATGATGAGAGGCAACAACTTGAGGTTCATCGATAGATCAATCTCTTCAGTAGAGCCACATGTACCTTTGGAAAAAACCTTGCAAAGAGTGCAATGATGATGTGGACCAACCGTAAGCAATTCTCATTTTTTTGAAGTTCATTTGATTAAAATTTTTAATGAATAATCATGAATTTTTAGCATAAGACACAATCTAATTTGTTGAATTATGCTTTAAGTTATAAGTTTTAATTTTAATTTTTAACTTTTTGTTTTTATCGTCATTGTTTAATAATTAAACATTTACATTTTTTATCGCAACACATTGGTGGGATTCATTTGGTAGTCAGTGTCCTCAATTGCAAAAGTTTGCAATTAGGATCCTAAGCCAAACTTGTAGTGCTTTTGGGTGCGAGCACAACTGGTTCGTCTTTGAGCGGATTCACACGAAGAAGAGAAACTATTTGGAACAACGGTTGAATGATCTTGTCTTTGTGCAATACAACCTTCGGCTAAGGCGCAACTAGTTGTTGAACCAAAGACCTGATACAGATCCCATTGTCTTGGATGATATAGATCGACCTCACTTAGGGGGTTAGAGGAGAGTCAACCAACAGAGTTTGATCCCGATGACTTGGGGTGGATGGGTTTGGATCAGGATGATAAGCCACTAGCAGCACCACTGCCACCGTCACGAGACATAGCAGACACTAGTCGTACTCGCACTCGTGTTACTCCCAGTGCCAATACAGTTGTTGCAGATGTACCTGAGGATTTGGATGGGTCCGAGTCAGAGGAAGGTGATGATATTGATGAGGATGAGCTTGAGGATCCCATTCTCAACAGTGGTGTAGAGTTTGATGATTGATCATTGATGTCATCTAGTTTCTTCTAGAGTTTTGTAACTTGTAGTATCAATGATCATAACATGTTTTTTTGGAGTCTTGGACTATAGAGGCCATTTAGAGCCTCATTATTTATGTATTTTGTTTTGGAATCTCATATATGATATATGTATTGTGTATTGGACTTGGAGTTCGTGCCATTTTTCTATAAACACCTTTCTTACATATATACAAGAGCAAACTTTGCATATTTTGTGTGTAATTGTTGGAATCATGGTTTCTAATCTTTCAAATATATTGTTTTCATTAAAAATATAAATTTTTATGTGTTTTTAGTAAACCAATTCATAAGGTCCGGTTTGGTCCGGTTCCGATTCCGTCGTCCAACCCTCGACCGGTTCTAAGTCCGGTTCCAATTTTTAAAACATTGTGTGCAATCAATATGTTGTTCCAAATAGAGGTAGGGTGGGTTTGAAAAAGAGAGATTACACAATGGGAAGAAAATCCCGTCCTCTATTAAGTCACCCATGCAAGCTGCCAAACACCATGTTGTTAAAATGGCATTATAAAGGAGCCAATACAGATGTAATGTCCCTTTCTAGGGCTGAAACTGAAAATAAGGGTTTTGGCTCAAACCCAAATGAAAAATTCTTATTTTTATTACAGCCACCGATCAATCACTTTAACCTTAAGAGGAACAAACTGAAAATGACATTAGCAACAAAGACAAATATGAATATTTATGATAGTAAAGGAATTCATATGACAGCCAACAAAATCACCACTTAGCCCAAGCGATGACCCTGATTTTCTATTTCCTACGGCAACGAACTATATGGGATTTTCAAGACAATATTCTCATGCAATATAGACTGAAAATCAATATTATAATATCCTAAACACTTCATAAGTCCAGCGAGATGAAATATGGAGCAAATATATATTTTATAATTTTAATTCAAGTGCAAACACAACAATGAAAATTCGTAACTCCATCAATACTTGGAGTTTCAACACAAATAAATGCTCATCTTAGAAAGATCAGCTATCAAATAAAAGTGAAATCACAATTTCCCAACCACAGAAACCCCTCCAAAAGTGATCCCGAACCTCCCAGGTGGGTAGATCAAGTGGAGGTCAGGTGCCATCACCCTTGAAAGTGCCCAAGTTGGAGTAGAAGTACCCTATGCACGGATAAACACCTTGTTCCAGAAATTCGTCAATGAAGTCCATTTGTGACTCCTAAATGAAGCCACCAATGCACACAAGAGGGTTTCCATCCCCAAGTGTGATCCTATTGAAGGTTTTCGTCCTCAATAGGTAACCAAGGAAGGGGTTTCATCCTTCAATGGCAAGAAGAGAAGCTACACTAGCTCCAAATCCAAATAAATGTCAAATGATGAATAATAATGATATGCTCCTCCACCATTCGAACCTCCTTAAGTACCCCTCTTTGGCGCCAAGGATGAATTAGAGGATTAATTCCCATGGCCAACCTCTTAATGAAGGGGAAGTGTACTTTTAATCTTCACTTGGTCCTCCAAGAAGACTGACCTCATGTGGAGAAGATAGAAATTCCTTTTTGCTTTGTCATTCACCCATCACCTAGTCGAATCACTCCAAGCCATAATTAGTAATTAAATAAATAAGGAAAATACAATCACTTACAATTATGGCAATGTTCACCTCCCTTGCTTTCCTTCCTCGAAGCCCACAGAAGGTAGAATGGGCCTAAGGCCTTCATAGTGAAGGATGAAAACCCTTCATAAAGTTTTTGGCGTTGAAGACGGTTTGAAAGGAAACAAAGTATCTTTCTCTTGCATGTGTTGTCTCTTTGGTGCAAATTATATTTTATTTCAAGTGGAGTGACCTATATTGAGGTGGTAATTTGGTATGTGTGGTGACATTTTTGCAAATCTGAAATTATCATCTTATTCTCTATATTTTATTAAGCCAAGATTTCGAGTTTGGTGAATTTTGGTGATTTTCTACTATTTTTAGCAAGCTTGGGAATGTTCGTTGGTTAGGGTTCCAAATTTCATTAATTTCACATGCAAATCTGATTTTTAATAGCTGCAAGCGATTGCTAAGGGTTTTCTAATAATTTTGACATTAGTTTAGAAGGAGTTTTGTAAGGTTTAACTCCATTTCGAAGCGTTGTTTTCACCTAGGGAAGTCACTGCCCTGGGAAGGGTTTGAGATCAGTTTTTGCAGGGAAAAACAGCAGTGCCCTAAATTAGATATGGGAGCTTTTGCAATTTCTTCAATCCCCCCAAAAAGGGACATTACATTCTCCATAATTTATAAGGCCAATATCTCGAGTTTCATGAATTTTGGAGCTTCCTAAGTTAAGTTATGAATTTTTGAAGTAACTCTACAGACAAGGGTTTTATAGAAATTCATATCTCCAAATCTAGAGCATTAAAAATCAGTTTTCTTAAATGAGATGATTGTTGTAGATATATAGTAATTTTAGAGATTTAAATGGAGCTGATTCAGAGAGTTTTGAAGGAACAAAAGTGGGTTTGAAACCCCAAATCAGGTCGCTGCCCTAGGAAGGGTTTAATTTGCAGATTTGCAGGGTTATAACAGCCATCTAACAACAGTTCCATAATCTGATTTTCAAGTTACATCTCAACTTTTGGTCATTTCTGAGTCCCCCCAAAAAGGGACATTACATACCACTTTGGATTTAAAGCATAAGCAACACAATGTAGAGGTGTGTTAAGCATGTCCAATCTTCCATTGATCTTTTCCTTAAGGACATGATATAGAGAATGATCCTTTGAATTTGTGATTTTACTTATTCTTTCACACAAAATCAATTTCTTCATCAACTTCTCCCAAACATGGCTTGTCCGAATCAGCAAAATGGATTACCTCACAAATGGGCTGAAGGAAGTCGGTAAAAATTTCACATCGGCCCAAAAAGGTCATTAGGTAACATCTTCCACACCTCAACTGCAGTTTCTAATGTAGAGTGTATCCAAGCTGCCCTTGAATCACTACCCGTGGTGGAAGATAAGGCCCCTTTGTAATGTCTCCTTTTCCAAGCTAGTCACTATGGAAGACCTTATGCCCGCTCCTCCTCCTACGGGCATCGAGGAGCAAAGGAGGGAATCGCCCTGTTGTAAGTGATGTACCTTCATGATTAATTATTTTATTTACTAATCATGGCATTGGAATGGTTCGATTAAGGGAAAGAAGGCTTAGCAAGGAAAAACTCTAATTTTTCATTATGAGATCAATCTTATTAAGTGAAGATTAAAAAGTGCATTAGGAGGTTGGCCATTAAGTTGGGGCTTCTTATTCATCATTGGTGATAAAGGAGGGGTACTTAAGGAAGTTCGAATGGAGGGAGGGTCATCATCATTCATCTATTTTGATATTTACTTGGAGTTGGAGCTAGTCCGGCTTCTCTTATTTCCTTTGAAGGACGGAAACCCTTTCTTGATCACCTATTGAGGACGAAACCCTTTGATAGGATCACGCTTGGGGACGGAAACCCTCATTTGTGCATTGGTGGCTTCATACGGAGGTTGCAAAATGAGCTTTGAGGAGGATTTCATATTTATTTCTTCCCTTCTAACCCTAGGCAACTTTCTTGGGTAAAGGGTTTGATATCATTTGGGGCACTTTTGGACAATTTGAGTTGATATTATTGTTCTTCATATTTTATAAGGCTGGAATCTACAATTAGGTGATTTTTTGAAAGGTTGATTAGCTATTTTAACCCTTGTTTATGGCTTCCCTCTGCTATTATATAAATTAATTCCAGTTGTGTGTAATCTTTTATCTTTTCTATTATTTTGATGTAATTTGGATGGATAAATGTTGTCGTATTCTCGGAAACCACTCAAATCAAGTATTTTGTAGAAAATGTTTTGTATAACAAAGAGTTATATCTTTGCTCTTTATCTAAGATAACAACAAATTGGGAGCCTTCAATTATAGTTGAGTATGACAAGAATAAGTTTGCTAATGTTGCCTTTGAGAAAAAATTGTGGATGAAAGGTACAAAATAATGGATGGGCTCATTCTCTACAAGAATGGAGTCTATTTGGTTTCCGAATCAAGGGTGAAGAACAAGATATTGAGGGTTGTTCATGATGCCCCATTGGCTAGTCATCCGGGCTATCTTAAGACATGAAAAGGTGAGAGGAAGGTTCTTTTTGAAAGGTCTTGAAAAGGAGGTGCTTCAATACATATGGGAATGTTTGGCTTGCCAAAACAACAAGGCGGAGTGTGAACTTCCGGTTAGACTATTGCAGCACCTTCCTATTTCCACTCAAAAATGGGAAAGCATTTCCATAGTTTTCATCACCGGGTTTCCCGTGGTTCAAGATAAGATAATTATATTAAATGTCCAACAAGTGACCACAAAAATAGGTCAATGGGACTACACCATACAAAGCAAAGAACAGCGAAGCGGCGAAAACCCAAACAAGTCTCCAAGGAAAACAGAAGAAGAAGAAGAGAGTACAAAGAAGGAGAGAAGGTGAAGGGAAAGGCCTCGACACCAACCCTCTCGACTGTCATCCAAGGCCAGCCAGAAAGAACTTGGTGATGTGTTGATATCCGTGTGTCGAACCGGAAGATGTCTAGACGCCTATGATCTATTGATATCTCGAGGGTTCTCCACTAGGGTCGAGTCAGCTCCTCGCTTGGTGCCCCTCACACCCAAGAGCACAACAAAGAAAGATGTGATCCGTCGAGTAGTAGTCTCCTGGCGGGGGATGGAGGGTCCCGTCACGAAGCTTAAGAGCTTCCTGTAAGTATAGAACAAGACACCTCTGATCATAAATACCTAAAGAAGGTCGTGAACGTTGGGCATTCACGGAACAGACCGTGAAACCTCCCTCTGATCTCCTAGTAGATGGGGCACTGGAAAATGAAGTGTTCCTTTGTCTCAATCTCCTGGAGGGAGCAAAGCTGGCAAATCCTCTCAACCGGTCCAATTGGTGATCGCTCTCGACCCGAAGCCTGTGGGAGCCAACTCTGAACTGGCCCAGGGATATGCGAAGGGCATGCATCCAATGACGGTAGAGATATAGGTGGGTTGAATGATGAGTCCATTATTGACTTCGAGGGAGTGATTGTCGTAGAAGGACATCTTCGGGCGTAGCTCATCTCGAGGGTTGGTCCAAATACTCTGGATGAACTGTCTACAAATATCATCTCTAATGATTTTGTGCAAGTCCTGGGAGGAGGTGTGTAGGAGCCTCCATGGAGTATCTGAAAGGGGGAGACGGTCCATGTTGATCCCAAGGGATCCAAGGAGACAAGAGGCCCCGACATACCAAGAGAAGAAGCATACGCCACTACGGTCAAAAAGAGAAATGGCCTTAGAAGAATGGTAAGCAAGGTAGATGTACCTGTCTCTGCCTGTGGAAGAGACAGAAAGTCCCTGGATGCGGTGCAAGAGTGAGAAGAGACCAAAGATGATCTCTAGTTTGAAAGGTCGAGCCCCAAAATCGGCAAGGATGATATTATGAGGAACAGTCTCTTTAAATCGATGATTCGTCTGAGCATAAGGATCTGAACTCGCTCAATAGCAGCCCAATCCAACTCGAGAAGGAAGGGACCCTAAACCTCAGAACCATAGAGAACAGTGGGTCTCACAAGAGAGTCTGAGAGGGACAACTTGGACAATGTATCCTGAAAATGGTGGCGGAAGCACTGCCTCTCCAAGACCGCCAGGGAACCATACCCCTAGTTGATGCGGGGTTGAATAGTCGGGCGTAGGAGCTAGTGATCTCCAACTCCTCCCCCTATAGAAGAAATGGAAATCGAAGGTCTTCAGCCCATTGAAAATCATAACCTTGGTTTTACCCAGGTTGACTATAAGTTGTCTATGATCATAGAAGAGGGCTAAAGCATCCAACTGTCTATGTAAACCCTCTGCCGAAGAAGCCAAAAGGACCACATCGTCCGTGAAGAGAAGAATGTAGATCAAAACCTGGTGAAGAAGACAATCGTCCTTGTCTTGTATGTGGACCCGGAAAAATACCTCCAACTCATCAATATAAATACCAAACAGAGTAGGAGAGAGAGGCAGCCCTGCTTGACCCCATGGTGCTCTTGATGAAGTCGGAAAACCCAACAACAGTATGAAGGCGACCCAAGACCTCCTCATACAACCGAGTGATGGCGGCAAGAAGGGTTTCAAAAATACCAATGTCTCTAAGTCTCATGCGAAAAGAACTTCCCACGGAACATAGTCAAAGACTTTCCAAAGTCTACAAAGCAACAAAAGACTCTAGATGAACGGTGACGTGCTTCCTCAATGATAACACAAAGGGTGAGAATGTGATCAATAGTCCGTGCACCTGTGTCTCGAAACTTGTCTCGTCCCCCGGCTCTGCTGGTATTGCTCTAGAAACTCGGATAGGCTGCAAGTGGAAGTCGGTGGCATATAGCTTGGAGAAAGTGTGATCCACATAATTGTCCTATAATTATTAGGATCGAAGTAGGACCAGATTCGTGAATAGGATGGATAATATGGTGTGACCAAGATTGCGAGAAACCACCGCACACCACCCGATTGAAAAGGTTTACCAAATAACTATTTATGGTGTTGATCCCATGTTTAAAAACTCGCCTCGAAGCCTTCCTCATCTATTGCTTTGTTGCAATTCATTACCGATATGGCCTTCTTAACATTTGTGTAGGTGAAGATGTGGTAGGTGGAGGGTGGGGACACTGAACTTGGATCTAGGGTGAGCGGGGATCACGGAGGGTGGAGGTGTGGGTGAACATATTATGGGGTCAAGGTCCAGGGTAAAGGAGAGCATCGAGGAATGACGATACACCAAAAGCGTTTGGGGAGTGCAAGAGCGAGGTGCGGAGATCCCTTCTCTTATGGGCAATAAATGTATGCTTTTTGTGACAAAGGAGATGACGATAGGAAATTCTGAGGGAGGGAAGGATGGGAGGGCATGGGTAAAGGCCAAAGGAGCCGGGCAATGAAGGGTTTTGCAGTCGTCATCATACCATTGATTCATGGGGCATGTCCTCATACTTAGGGGCTTGGAGGTGGAATGGGGGTAGGAAAGCAAGGCTCCCTCGTGAATAGCAAAGTGACAAAAAGGTTGTACATCCTATCAATGGGGAACATAGTGAATCGGGACAAGAAGGGGAGAAAGCGATGGAGATGAAAGGAGAAGGTTATGGGGTCACCCTCATCAAGTCTCAGAGTGGTACGTGGAGGGTAGTGGGGGGTTAGGGGCACAGGGGGTAGCCTCCCAGGAGAAGGAAAGGGCCGTGTGGTCGGTCAAGAAGGGGAATGGGGAGGCGGAAAAGTGGTGAATAAAGGGAAGAAGGTCGAGGGTAGTCATGACATAATCAACTACACTAGCGCCACCACAATGAGGTCTCAGCAGTGAAGAATCGGGAATCCGAGAAACAAGATAAGCCATTAAGTATCAACAGTCATAAGATTCCCCCAACTACAAAAGGTGTCGTCCATATGTCATCAAGGACCCCGCCACATCGTCGACTCCCTCAAGACCAATCAACCCGGGTCCACCTTAGAAGTACAAAGAGCATCAATAGTCCAACAGTCATGCAAGGAAACTTGGGAGTTTTGGTTCGAGTGTTAAAATCACCCAAAAGGATGACCTCACCAATTGGCAGAACCGAGAGATGCCAAAGAGAAAGGTCAAAGAAGGAGTCCCCATCCGGGCCATTCTCAATGGCAAAAGAAGAAGAGACAGGAGGGAAGTAACAAACTACAATATAAATGTCCCGAGTGAGGTGGTGGGTCCGCTTTAACCTTGATCCACAGAAAACGGGAAAACTCGTCCTCGACCGCCACAGAAATATTGCCCCGAAGAGTGTCCCTAACCAAACAAGCGACCCCGCCAGAACCTCTAACTCCTCCAGAGCTCCTAGTATCTTGCCTGCAAACAAAGAGCCAGTAGTACCCCCTAATGTCCTGGGAGAGGACAAACGGGACTCTCATGAGTTTTTGTTACAAAAAGAAGATCTAAGTGACCCAATGCATCCTGTAGGAGACCAGGTGAGGACCAGTAAGACCCGTTTCCATTCAAACATGAAATGGAAATGCCCCTATTACGACGCCTCTCCCTACGGGACCGTCATTTAGACCCAGGAGCCCAACCAAGAGGGAAGGTGTCTCGAATCACCGATCCGAGGTTCCAATTACCGTCCATTTACCTGCCTTCTTGGCTGCCATGACTATCTCCTAGGACTGTTTGAGTTCTACCACTTTGACTCTAGTGAGATCTTCATCAAGGAAGATCTTATCCGAGAGTGAGAATAGTCTTCATTTAGCCCTAAAAACCCGAAGCATGTCTTCTGCTGATTTGAAGCGAGGAAGAGGGTAGAATCAAGACCAAGGCATGCTCTATCAATTTGCACTTCCGGCAGCCCAACTTGTTTGTGATGAAATCTGATGCGATGGCTAAAGGATCAGAAGGAGGTGTGGGCAGCCCTCTTACCTTGAGATTAAGCTCTCTTGCTCATTTGTTTCTTTCTTCCACAAGTTTTTCCTATACAACTTCCTCCACAACTGTAATAGGAGAAGTGTTTTGGTCCTTACCTTTCACTATTTGTGCCCATGAATCCGATTGTTTCCTGAGATTTTCATGTTGGGTTTGAATCTCTTCCTATTTGTGCTTCAAGTCTGAAATTTCTGCATGTAATTGATTGTTAGTACCTGTAGGAATGGCCTGGGTCGTGATATCTATAAGTTGCCTGCACAGTGAGATGTTGTCCGCTTCAGCTTTCTCCATTCGGGATGTTAGTTCAAATACCTCTGTCTCGTAGCATTCTATTAGATGATTCCACTATCTCAAGCCTATGTAGTAATTCCGCTATGATGTTCGGTAAATCTTGTTGCCCCTATTCGTTCTTCCCAACGGAAGGGTTTAATGCAACGACGGAAGTGGAAGGAGACATCGGTGAAGGATGAATTGCTTTTAATGGTGTCAGGACGAGGGGAGAGCTGAGGGAATCCCCCAACTTATTCATATTGTTGGGTGAGTACCTGTGCATAAGAGGCATGGTTGTGGGAGAAGAATTGCATACGATTTGAACCAAAAACTAAGACCCTGCTAGGGTATTTTGAACTAAAAATCCAAAAGCTTCGAAAGGAATGCAAGGGTTACAGATCCCGAGCTACAAAGGAGGGCACGCAAGTTGCAGGTTAACCACAGCCCGAAAACAGAGGCCACGCATACAAGCAAAACACAAGCCACGAATATAGGCAAAACACGTGCCATGAAGTTACGAGGACCCACGATTACAACAGTATACTTCAACAAGCTACGAGCTTCGAGCTAGAGAAGCCATGAATCGAGCCAAAGAAAAGCCACGATTCGAGCCCACAAACAAACACGAGATTGTGGAAGAACCGAGTGACGAAACAACAGCAGCCACGAACCTTGAAACATGAGCCTCGAAAACCACGAGCCCACAAACCATGAACAGTGAATGAACCTTGAGCCACGAAATCAGAGTCGAAAATCGCAAAGACAAAGGAATGAAGAAGAGACAGTGGCGATTGAGAGAGGGCAAGAAAGATTCACGAAAAACGTTGCAAAAGGCTGGGGTGTCTAGGGGGACATTACAGTTGGGTGGGGGTGGAGCCATTGTTATCGCAGGCTAGGGCATCGTCGTGAGCCATCGTAGCCATAGAACTCAAATTCCATCAAAATATTGTGATTGATAGACTCACAAAATATTTCTAATTTTGTCCACTTCCATCAAGGTAAGGGTTGTTTATATGTTGTGATTCATAGACTCACAAAATATTTCCAATTTTGTCCACTTCTACCCAAGTGTTTTTAGAACCGGTCCAACCGGAACCAGAACTGAATCTGTCTAGTTTGACCGGTTCATTATTGTTTGGCACAAACCGGCATTAAAACCGGACCGACGGACAGGTGGACCAGTTCGATACCAAACTGGTACAACCGGTCCAATTCTTCTTTGAACCGACCGAGCTAGAAAAAAAAGCTTTTATACGGCGCTAAAATTGAAAAAAATTAATTAAAACTACAGCTTTTTAGTTGATCTAAACCCTAATTTTTTTGCTATATAGCACCTTATTCACCTCACACTCTCTCATTAAGCATTTGTGAGCAGTTGTGAGCAAAAGCATTGTTTTCATTTAAAATGTAATTTTTGTGTTTTTGGTAAACCGGTTCATAAAGTTTGAACTGATCTGATTCTAGTACGGTTCCGATCTCGTCCAACCCTCGACCAATTTCGAGTCCGGTTCTAATTTTTAAAACATTGCTTCCAACTAAGTATAATGTCGGAGTCCCACAACATAAGCATGGTGGAGCTACCCGAGGTTGAATATTCAAGCAAGAGATCACCAACAAAGTATGTGGGTGGTTAGTGGTGATAAAAGGAATGTACTTTGGAGAACTATAACTCAGAATTTCAGACTTGTTGTCATTATTCATATCAGCCACCACATGATTTCATTTGCATACATACAAGTGGGTAGGAAAGTATTTTCAGTCGAGAGATGGAGCATTTTTGATTGAAGAATGTTGGGAGAAAAAAATTCAGCCTTTAGAGAGGTATTTTTAGTCAATGCCATGCTCACAATTCCTAATTTTGTAAGGAGGTTTTTGTTTTCTACCTGCTGTTCCTTTTTAAGTTGTTGATTTTGATAAAATCAGATTGTGACTTATTGCTTTAAGACTTGAACAACTACAAGAGTAATCATTTTGAGGTCATTAAATCATTGGAAAATAATTGTAGATGGTTCCAGCTGAAGAAGACTACTTCACCCAATATAGATCCAAACTGCAGGGGAAATTACGTGACTTATGACTTTCATACTTCGCTTCCAACCCCATATCATTGATAGTGTGGAAACTTTTGGAGAGATGCCATGTTTACAACTATTGTACTTTCTTTTGATCTGCTGCTCACAACTTTTGCAGCCATTGTTTTACTTATAAGACACATGGAAAAGAGCTTCCAATCATATGGTTGAAAAAATTCCAAGCTACTACTAACATTGGCATTTGTGGCTGATTTGAGGTGGTTTCCAGCCACCTACATTCTGATTTTTGAGAGAAAAATGCACGGTTACAGCTTTTTTGGGACAACATTACTTAAGTATTGGGAATCCATCATTTGGATGGAAATTATGAGATGGTGGCAAGCATAGGAAGGGAGCTAACTATCATGTGCCTATGGCATGATGAAGAGATTGTAAAAGTATTGTTAAACACTCTTGTTTCCTTTGATCTGTTTGCTTCATGTGCAGGAACATCAAAGAAGGAGCAGTTGAGATTCATTTGGGATCCAAGCACGTGCATTTGCTTGAGGACAAGCAAAATTGGGAAGGGAGGACTGTAATGTCCCCTTTTCCAAGCTAGTCACTATGGAAGACCTTATGCCCGTTCCTCCTCCTATGGGCATCAAGGAAGGAGCAAAGGAGGGGAACTCGCCATGGTTGTAAGTGATGTACCTTCATGATTAATTATTTTATTTACTAATCATGGCATTGGAATGGTTTGACTAGGGAAAGAAGACTTAGCAAGGAGAATTTCTATTTCTTCATTATGAGGTTGGTCTTCTTAAGTGAAGATTAAAAAGTGCATTAGGAGGTCAGCCATGAAGTTGGGGCTTCTAATTCATCATTGGCGCCAAAGGAGGGGTACTTAAGGAAGTTCGAATGGAGAGGAGGATCATCATCTTTCATCTATTTTGACATTTACTTGGAGTTGGAGCTAGAGTGGCTTATCTTCTTGCCATTGAAGGACAAAAATCCTTACTTGGTCACCTATTGAGGATGAATCCCTTCAATAGGACCATACTTGGGGACGGAAACCCTCATTTGTGCATCGGTGGCTTCATACGGAAGCCACACGTGAGCTTTAAGTAGGATTTCATATTTATTTCTTCCCTTCTAACCCTAGTCAACTTGCTTGGGTGAAGTGTTTGATATCATGTACGATATTTTTGGACAATTTGAGTTTATATTATCGTTCTTCATATTTTATAAGGCTGGACTCTACAATTTGGTGATTTTTGGAGAGGTTTATGTGCTATTTTTAGCCATTGTTTGTGGCTGCCTTGCTGCTGTAATAAAATTAATTGCAGTTGGGTGTAATCTCTTATCTTCTCTATTGTTTTGATGTAATTTTGATGGATAAATGTTGTCATTCTTGAAATAATTATTTAAAAGCATTTCCAGCTATTATTGCATGATTGTATGATAATTTGAAGTGCCTATACAATTCACTGCCCTAAAGGACTGATTATTGAGTGCTCGAATAGGGTTCAAGTGTGTTTCTAGTCATTTTAAGATTGATATTTGTTGGTTGATGATGTATTTTCAGATTTGGTTCATTGGGGTTTAGATGAAACCCTTACTCTTGGTTTTAGCCCTAGAAAGGTTCATTACAGCCTTTGACATCATAAAGACGATCAAGAAGTATGATGGAAGATGCAAATCGCAGGTCTGCAGGTTTGAGAAGCTCAGCCTTCACATATCTCCAATAAGTTGCTTGTGTTTGATGATAATTGCACATGAACATTTCTATTTTTTGCCCTTTTCAATAAGCTCTGAAATCCACTAAAACCTACCAATGTCTTTGAATGCATTGTTCAATACATGCACACAACATGGTGTCCAACATACATGTTTGTATTTTTTTTGCACCAACATACCAATTGCTTTACAAACCATAGTGTTTGTAATAACTTGGACAACATGTGATGCCCCCACCTCCTCAACTACATCACAAAGTTACTTCTCAAGGAACTCTATGTTTTTCTCTTGCCCCGAACAATCAATTGCCTTCAAAAATTAGGGCCTTTAGAGCAAGTTACCATGATGTTCAAAAGTAGACGGTTTGTAGTATCAATCCAACCATCCATCACAATGTTGCATTCTTTTGTAGACCTGTAATGTCCCCTTGTCCAAGCTAGTTCGATATGGAAGACCTTATGCCTTTTCCTCTTCTTGTGTGTATCAAGGAGCAAGGGAAGGAAACTCACTATGTTTGGAAGTGTTGTACTTTAGTAATTAGTAATCTGAAATTGTTATCTTGATCTCTGTCATGTCCCTTTTTGGAGGATGATTTTTGAAGACCTTAAACCAATTTCTCCCCGTGGATGTAAGGAGAAAAAGAAGGCAAGATCCGAATTATGTTTTTCTAGATAATTGTTTTCATTTATTATCATTTATCCAATTGGAAGCCTTGTGCTCCAATAGAGAAACTTAAGTAGTTTAGTAATAAAGGTATTAAGAGCACGATGGCTCCAAATATCTAAAAGCACCTACTTTAAGGGGTCAGCCATCATTTCTTATTTTGTTAAGCACTCCTTATGCTTATTTAAGGACATTGTTTAGGCATTATGTTATTATGTTTTACCATTTGGAGAATTATTCTTATATTGGTGAAAGTTGGCTAGTGTAGCCCTTTTACTCTCTCTCAGGACAAAAACCCTTGGGTTGAGGATCTCATCCAAGGATGAAAACCCTTGGTTAGGGAACTTGTGAAAGACGAAAACCCTTAATGATGATTTTGGTGTGCAAGCTCGTTTGAAAGGAAACAACATATCTTTCTCTTGCATGTGTTGTCTTTGTGGTGCAAACTATATTTTATTTCAAGTGGAGCGACATATATTGAGGTGGTAATTTGGTATGTGTGGTGACATTTTGGAAAATATGAAATTATCATCTTATTCTCTATATTTTATTAAGTCGAGTTTGGTGAATTTTGGTGATGTTCTACTATTTTTAGCAAGCTTGGGAATGTTCGTTGGTTAGGGTTCCATATTTCATTAATTTCACATGCAAATCTGATTTTTAACAGCTGCAAGTGATTGCTAAGGGTTTTCTAATAATTTTGACATAAGTTTGGAAGGAATTTTGCAAGGTTTAACTCCATTTCAAAGGGTTGTTTTCACCTAGGGAAGTCGCTGCCCTAGGAAGGGTTCGAGTTCAGTTTTGGTAGGGAAAAACAGCAGTGCCCTAAATCAGATTTGGCAGCTTTTTTCCCTTACCTAAGACCCCCAAAAAGGGACATTAGATTCTCCATAATTTATAAGGCCAATATCTTGAGTTTCATGAATTTTGGAGCTTCCTAAGTTAAGTTATGAATTTTTAAAGTAACTCTGTAGACAAGGGTTTTATAGAAATTCATATCTCCAAATCTAGGGCATTAAAAATCAGTTTTCTTGCATGAGATGATTGTTGGTGATATATAATAATTTTAGAGATTTAATTGGAGCTATTCGAAGAGTTTTAAACGCACAAAAGTGGGTTTGAAATCCCAAATCAGGTTGCTGCCCTAGGAAGGGTTTAATTTGCAGATTTGCAGGGTTATAACAGCCATCTAACACCAATTCCATAATCTAATTGTCGAGTTACACCTTAGCTTTTGGTCATTTTCCAAGCCCCCAAAAAGGGACATTTCATATCACTTTGGATTTAAAGCATAAGCAGCACAATGTAGAGGTGTGTTAAGCATGACCCATCTTCCATGTATCTTTTCCTTAATCAAAGGATGTAGAGAAGGATCCTTTGCATCTGTGATTTTACTTATTCTTTCACACAGAATCAATTTCTTCATCAACTTCTCCTAAACAAGGCTTCCTGAATCAGCAAAACGGATTACCTCACAAATGGGCTGAATGAAGTCAACAATAAATTTCACATCAGCCCAAAAAAGGTCATTACATACCATCCTCCACACCTCAACTGCAGTTTTTAATGTAGAGTGTATCCAAGCTGCCCTTGAATCACTACCCACGGCAGAATATAAGGCCCCTTTGTAATATCCCCTTTTCCAAGGTAGTCGGTATGAAAGACCTTATGCCCGTTCCTCCTCCTATGGGCATCAAGGAAGGAGCAAAGGAGAGGAACTCGCCATTGTTGTAAGTTATGTACCTTCATGATTAATTATTTTATTTACTAATCATGGCATTGCAATGGTTCAACTAGGGAAACGAGACTTCGCGAGGAGAATTTCTATTTCTTCAATATGAGATTGATCTTCGTAAGTGAAGATTAAAAACTGCATTAGGAGGTCGGTCATGAAGTTGGGGCTTCTAACTCATCATTGGTGCCAAAGGAGGGGTACTTGGGAATTTCAAATGGAGGGGAGGATCATCATCTTTTATCTATTTTGGCATTTACTTGGAGTTGGAGCTAGTGTGGCTTCTCTTCTTGCCATTTAAGGACGGAAACCTTCCTTGGTCACCTATTGAGAACAAAACCCTTTGATATGATCACGTTTGGGGACGGAAACCCTCATTTGTGCATTGGCGGCTTCATACGAGGTCACAAGTGAATTTTAAGGAGGATTTCACATTTATTTCTTCCTTCTAACCCTAGGCAACTTGCTTGGGTGAAGGGTTTGATATCATCTAGGGCACTTTTGGACAATTTGAGTTGATATTATTGTTCTTCGTATTTAAGGATGGAATCTACAATTTGGTGATTTTTGGAGAGGTTTATGAGCTATTTTTATCCCTTGTTTATGGCTGACATGTTATAAAATTAATTGCGGTTGGTGTAATCTCTTATCTTTTCTATTATTTTGATGTAATTTGGATGGATAAATGTTATCGTATTTTGGAAACCACTCAAATCAAGTATTTGGTAGAAAATGTTTTTCCAAAGAATTAATCTTTGCTCTTTATCTAAGATAATTGCAGATTGGGAACCTTTAATTAGAGTTGAGTATGACAAGAATAACTTTGCTAATGTTGCTTTTGGGGGAGAAATTGTGGATGAAAGATACAAAATAATGGATGGGCTCATTCTCTACAAGAATGGAGTCTATTTGGTTTTCGACTCAAGGGTGAAGAACAAGATATTGAGGGTTGTTCATGATGCATCATTGGCTGGTCATCCGAGCTATCTCAAGACACACGGAAAGGTGAGAGGAAGGTTCTTTTGGAAAGGTCTTAAAGAGGAGGTGCTTCAATACATATGGGAATGTTTGGCTTGCCAACAAAACAAGGCAAAGCATGAATTTCCAGCTGGACTATTGCAGCCCCTTCCTATTTCCACTCAAAAATGGGAAAGCATTTCCATAGTCTTTATCACTGAGCTACCCATTGTTCAAGGTAAGGGTTGTTTATAAGTTGTGATTGATAGACTCATAAATATTCCCAATTTTTTCCATTTCCAACTAGTGTTTTCAAAAACCAGTCAAACCGAAACCAACCAGTTCGATCGGTTCATTTTTTGGTACAAACCGACATCAAAACCGGACTGGTGGATCAGTTCGGTACCAAACTGGTCCAACCGGCCCAATTCCTCTTTGAAACGGCCGAGCCGGAAAAAAGCTCTTTTATATGGCACTAAAGTTGAAAAAAACAATTTTTTAAATAAAACTTCATATTTTTAGCTGATCTAAACCCTAATTTTTATCTATATGCCCCCTTGTATTACCCTAGCACCTCTCTCATTGAGCATTTGTGAGCAAAAGCATTGTTTTCATTTAAAATGTAATTTTTTCTATGTTTTTAGCAAAACGGTTCATAAAGTTTGAAACGGTCCGATTCTAGTCCGGTTTTGGTTTTGGTCCGGTCCAACCTCAACCAGTTTCCAATCCGGTTCCAATTTTTAAAACATCGCTTCCAGACAAGTATAATGTCAGAGTGGCACAACATAAGCATGGTGGAGCTACCTCATGGTTGAATATTCATGCAAGAGATCACCAACAAGGTATGTGGGTGGTTAGTAGTGATAAAAGGAATGTACCTTGGAGAACTATAGCTCAGAATTTCAGACTTGGTGTTGTTGTCATTATTCATATCAGCCACCACATGATTTCATTTGCATACATACAAGTGGGTAGGCAAGTATTTTCAGTCAAGAGATGGAGCATTTTTTATTGATGAATGTTGGGAGAAATTTTTCAGCCTTTAGAGAGGTGTTTTTAGTCATTTCCATGCTCACAATTCCTAATTTTGCAAGGAGGTTTCAATTTTATAGTTGTTCCATTTTTAAGTTGTTGATTTTGATAAAATCGAATTATGAGTTATTGTTTTCAGACTTGAACTGCAAGAGTGATCATTTTGAGGTCATTAAATCATTGGAAAATAGTAGTAGATGGTTCCAGCTAAAGAAGACATTTACTTCAGCCAACATAGCTCCAAATTGGGGGGAAATTGTAATGTCCCCAAATGGACACTTTTTGACCCCAAAAAAATTGAAGGAAAATCCCAAACCCCAAATACGTAATATAGCAAAATTATATAGTGCAGATCTAAATTTTATCTATAAATAGCGACTTGGTATGGAGATGAAAATCCACAAAATCTGAATTAAAATCACTAAAACTTGATTGGAAACAAATCAACAATTTTAACAAAGATAGAATCATGAGAAAAATACCAGATTTGAGCTTCAAAACAAGCTGTATTTATTTATTATAATTTTGCAGCAATTGCCCTTGAACACGCTTGAAAATACCACTTCCTCCACTCCAAAAATTGTGAAAAATAGTTGGAATGATCTCAGTAAAAATAAGACATATGGACAGCAATGAACATCTGATCATAAACAGCTTCAAAACACCATAAACCAACTCCTTAGATAGGTCACTCCATATAGAAATGGTTGGAAATGAAGGGAAGGCTCAACAACAATTCTTCTTCTTCAAAACCCTTGTATAGATATGTAATTTCAGCCCTCAATACTCTTGGAAAATCAACTAACTCTTTAGTATGCAATGGAAACCCCTGTGTGGAGAATCCTCTCAACTAGGAGAAGGGTTTTCATCCTTATACTAGATCCCTTAGAGGGTTTTCGTCCTCAAGAGATTATTTCTAAAGGTTTTCGTCCTTAGAAATATTTTTGTAAAGCTCAAAGGCTCAAACAAAATTCAGATTTGTATAATAGAAAAGCATGCCTTCTACAAGCAAGTAAACTTGCTTTTATAGATGAACTTGGCCAAATAGCCACCCTCATCTTCCAATCAGATTTCACCTCCCGCATTTAATGTTTTTTCCACCCTTTTCTTCCTCCAAAGGGGTCGCATTTTCTCTCGGGAGAATAATTTGCATAAAGTGATATTTTATTTTTCTTATTTAACTTTCACTTTTATTTTTCTTTTCTATTTTAAACTTAACTTTATCATTAATAAATTAATATAAAGTGCTTATAATATTATTTTATATTGCACTTTTATAATTAATTTATTATGATAAGTTTCCTTTCAAACACCCTTTAGCCGTTGAGAAACGAATTGGGCTAAATATTTTCAACCAAGAAGGGGATATTACAATCTTCCCTTCCCAAAATTGTTTGCCCTCAAGCAATTGTAACTCATTTGTCCAAGTGCCAAGTGCACGAGACAAAACATGCTATAGTGTTCCAAAATCCAAAGTCCTGTATCATTAGTAAGTGAGATAGATCTTGCCACCATATACCTCTCTTAATATCCTCATGATCTAATTGTTGTAATAAAAGAGAAGATATACTGCTTACCACATAACCTTGTTGTAGGAGAACATCTTCTAACTCATCATTTTTTTCTGAATATGCAGCAATAAATAAGATATTATCTCACTTATTCCATACCTTTCAACACTATCAAGATCCTCCGAGTGTTCATCCTTCCTTGATGGATAGACATAGGTTGAGCTGCCCCCAACACCACTGTCTATGTGCCTTAGATCTCCAAGAATAGGAGCAGCAATTTCTCTTTCCTTATCACTTGCATCCTCATCACTAAGATCAACCTTGGACTCTTCCCCTTTGCTGGGGTAACCACTAGGGTGTCTATCAAATGGAAGTGGCATAGTAGGAAACATTACACACTGTTAAATGTATCCGAAAGCTGACCAAAGGTTGTTGTTTTGGAAATTACAGCAGGCTGCAACCTCACGCAAGTGTCCATGGAAGTCTCCTCCTCATGTGCAAATTCCTCCATAAGGTCTCCTTTGGCTTCTTCACTTGGGTGTAGATCTAATTTGTCTTTATGCTCCCTTTGAATTGTTGTTTTGGAAGGGACAACAAGATGAATATCAACATCCACAGTAGATCTAAATTTTCCTTCTTCATGGGGTTAGACTCCATGGTTTCATTTCCTTGCTCATCCTTGCCATCTTGCATATCAAATCTTTCTAGAAACTTATGTGAGAAATCTTCAAGTGAAGCAATGGATTCAACCCCTTAGGTCTTCAACATTTGGTGCCACCATTTGTGTTACTCCATCCATGTATCTAGAGATGAGCATGAGGGCATCATCCTAACACATAGGATTACAACACAAAACGTCTCAAATTCCTTCAACCACGATCTAGCAGATATTTAATTAGTGTCATCAAAAAATGGAACCTAAGTCCACTTCATTGTTTCCTTGTTGCATTCAGATCTGATTTTTCTTTTCTTTTTCACAGGCAAGGAGGATACATCGCTTTGATACCACTGTAATGTCCCCAAATGGACACTTTTGACCCCAAACGGATTTAAGGAAAATCCCAAACCCCAAATACAGATTATAGAGATTATAGCAAAAAGATATAGTGCAGATCTGAATTTTATCTATAAATGGCGACTTGGTATGGAGATGAAAATCCACAAAATCTGAATTAAAACCACTGAAACTTGAATGGAAACAAATCAGCAATTTTTACAAAGATGGAATCATGAGAAAAATACCAGATTTGAGCTTCAAACTAGGTTGAATTTATTTATCATAATTTTGTAGAAAGTTGCCCTCGACACAGCTGAAAATACCACTTCCTCCACTCCAAAAATAATGAAAAATAGCTGGAATGATCTGTAAAAATCAGACATATGGACAGCACTAAAAATCTGATCATAAACAGCTTCAGAACCCCATAACCAGCTCCTTAGATACGTCACTCCATATAGAAATGGTTGGAAATGAAGGGAAGGCTCAGCAACAATTCTTCTTCTTCAAAACCGTTGTATAAATTTGTAATTTCAACCCTCAATATTGCTGGAAAACTACTGGAAAATCAGCTAACTCCTTGATATGCAATGGAAACCCCTGTGTGGAGAATCCTCTCAACTAGGAGAAGGGTTTTCGTTCTTCTACTAGATCTCTTAGAGGGTTTTCGTCCTCAAGAGATTATTTTTAAAGGTTTTCATCCTTAGAAGTTTATTTGCAAAGCTTACAAAGCTCAGACAAAAATCATAATTTTTTAAAATAAAAGAGATGCTTTACAAAGCCAAGTACACTTGCTTTTATAAGCAATCTTGGCTTAGTAGCCACCCACAACCACCAATCAAATGCCTTTTCCCACATTTAATTATTTTTGGCATTTATTTCATCCTCAACATGGGTTGCATTTTTCCCCTAGGGGAAATAAAAACATAAAGTGACCTTTTTCCTTTTTCTTTTTCTAATTTCACTTTATCTTTTCTCTTTTATTTTTATCAAGTCAATAATAAATTAATAACGGTACTTTTATAAAGTTTCTTTCTATGCACTTTATAATAATATATTAAGACTATAGATTTTGTTTTTATCACCCTTTAGCCATCAAGAAACAAAATTGGGCTAAGCGTCTTCGACTAGGAAGGGCATATTACAAGTTTAGCCATCGGAAACACAATTGCACTAAAGGTCTTCGACCGAGAAGGGGATATTACAGAAATCAAGTGACTTATGACTATCATACTTCGTTTCGAGCCACCATATCATTGATAGTGTGGAAAGTTTTGGAGAGATGTCATGCTTATAGCTGTTGTACTTTCCTTTCATCTGCTGCTCACAACTTTTCCAGCCACTTTTTTACTTATAAGACACATGAAAAAGAGCTTCCAATCATATGGTTGAAGAAATTCCAAGCTACTACTAATATTGGCATATTTGTGGCTGATTTGAGGTGGTTCCCAGCCACCTACATTCTGATTTTTGAGAGAAAAATGCATGGTTACAACTGTTTTTGGGACAACATTACTTAAGTATTGGGAATCCATAATTTGGATGGAAATTATGAGATAGTGACAAGCAAAGGAAGGGAGCTAACTTTCATTTCCCTACGACATGATCAAGAGATTGTACAAGTATTGTTAAACACTCTTGTTTCCTTTGACATGTTTGCTTCATGTGCGGGAACATCAAAGGAGCAGTTGACATTCATTTGGGATCCAAGCAAGTGCATTTGCTTGAGGACAAACAAAATTGGGAAGGGATAAGCTGTAATGTCCCCTTTTCCAAGCTAGTCACTATGGAAGACCTTATGCCCGTTCCTCCTCCTGTGGGCATCAAGGAAGGAGCAAAGGAGGGAAACTCGCCATGGTTGTAAGTGATGTACCTTCATGATTAATTATTTTATTTACTAATCATGGCATTGGAATGGTTCGACTAGGGGAAAGAAGACTTAGCAAGGAGAATTTCTATTTCTTCATTATGAGGTTGGTCTTCTTAAGTGAAGATTAAAAAGTGCATTAGGAGGTCGGCCATGAAGTTGGGGCTTCTAATTCATCATTGGCACCAAAGGAGGGGTACTTAAGGAAGTTCGAATGGAGAGGAGGATCATCATCTTTCATCTATTTTGACATTTACTTGGAGTTGGAGCTAGTGTAGCTTCTCTTCTTGCCATTGAAGGACAAAAACCCTTCCTTGGTCACCTATTGAGGACAAAACCCTTCAATAGGATCACACTTGGGGATGGAAACCCTCATTTGTGCATTGGTGGCTTCATACGGAGGTCACAAGTGAGCTTTAAGGAGGATTTCATATTTATTTCTTCCCTTCTAACCCTAGTCAACTTGCTTGGGTGAAGTGTTTGATATCATCTACGCCATTTTTGAACAATTTGAGTTGATATTATTGTTCTTCATATTTTATAAGGTGGACTCTATAATTGGTGATTTTTGGAGAGGTTTATGAGCTATTTTTAGCCATTGTGGCTGCCCTTTTGCTGTCATAAAATTATTTGTTGTTGGGTGTAATCTCCGATCTTCTCTATTAATTTGATGTAATTTGGATGGATAAATGTTGTCATGTTTGAAATAATTATTTGGAAGCATTTTCAATCAAGTTATTGCATGGTTGTATGATAATTTGAAGTGCCTATACAGTTCGTTGCCCTAAAGTACTGATTATTGATTGCTCATATCAGGTTAAAGTGTGTTTCCAATCATTTTAAGATTGATGCTTGTTGGTTGATGATGTATTTTCAGATTTGGTTCATTAGGGTTTAGGTGAAATCCTTACTCTTGGTTTTAGCCCTAGAAAGGTTCATTACAACCTTTGACATCATAAAGACAATCAAGAAGTATGATGAAAGATGCAAATCACATGTTTGCAAGTTTGAGAAGCTCAATCTTCACATATCTTCATTAAATAGCTTGCGTTTGATGATGATTGTGTGTGAAAATTTGTATTTTTCTGCACTTTTCAATAAGCTCAAATCCATGTTGGAAGCACAATGGACTGAGGGGAGGGGGTGAATTAGTCCTTCAAAACCAATTATATTTAACTTGCACAAACCATTAACCATTCAACCATGCATTAATGTGAGCTTAACAACATGAAACAATCATTCATATGAGCATAACCAAGAGAGAGTACACAAGAACACAAGATGTAAAGTGGGAAACCCTCAAGGGAAGAAAACCCACTAAAACTTTTGATTATATTACTCAAACCAAAAGACTTGCATGAATATGACACATCACACAAGATTTGTTTAGTGAGACACCAATCCTACAAGGAGGCTACAACCCCTAAGGTAATCAAGCACCAACTCAACCACCTGAAGATGAAGACCACTGAAGTAATGTTGCTGCTACAACTGATAGTGATCACAAATTCAGCTCACACACCTCAAAACCCTCTTCAAACACACTCTCTCCTACTTCGCTCAATCTTGCTTCTTCATAGGCTGATTAGATCAATTGCCCTTGTTGCTCTGCATCTCAGCTCTCCTCAAACATTCATACCCTCTCTCGCCTTTGTCTTGATGCCCTTATACCTCTATCACACTCTCTCTAGGCTCGCACTTTTCCCTCTCACACAACTAGTCACAAATGACCAAAAACACTCACTTAAATACTTGATTCATTTCTTAAACACTACTAGGTCGGCCATGACCATTAAGGTCGGTCGTACCAACATCAAAACAAACCTACACACTCATATAAATTCACACTGCGGACCCATATAGGTCCGCAATCCATCAAGATATTAAACAAGCACAAACTAGGCCAAGAAGACCAAATCCTCCTTCACCGAGTACTCCATGGACTCCAAGGACACACTCCATTGTTAAGGCTCCAACGGCTTCACAGAACTCAAACACATCCTCTCAACATATTTCATCCTCTAACAAACCTTTGCATCATCCATTCTTCTCATAACACCATCAAGTAGGATTGTTTCTTACTCAAACTAGGCACCTTTAGCAGACCAGTCTTCAAAGATGAAGACCAAACACCTCAACCATGGCATCACGCAACTACTCATTAGAAAGCCACTGACCCAAGGAACACATCTAACCATGTTAGACATCATGAATCAACCCATAAATCCATCCACACCTCTTTGACCTTCAAGCAACTTGAACTGCCCAGAAACCAGTTTTGCAATCTTGACCTTCTAACACACTTGCTGACACTTTCAAGATCTCTAAATGCATGGACTAAGATCAATTTTCATCCATCTTCACTCTCCAATGGATAGGCATCATGAACCAATCCAAAATATTGGTCTTCCAGACCAATCTTCAGACCAAAACATTGTTGTCTCGAACCCGGTCAAACTAGGTCAACTTGTGACCTTCTTCATGCCACATTAACCCATTTTTAGAGCTCAACTAAAGCTTGAATCATGTCATATGGGATGTGTACAACACCCCTAAGGCCATCAACCATTATCACCAAGTCCACAAATGCTCAAAAACATCCATTCTCCATGACTATTAAAACTGCCCTCTAGGCCTAAAAATCAGTCTTGCTATTTGGACCTGTGCGGACCTTCAAATGACTTCAAACATGTAGCATGACTCCCATACTACTCATAACATCAATTTAGATCATAGGTCAAATGGAAAACCTGAGAGCAAAACAAACTTTCTTGGAAACTAGCAAATTTGAGTGGGCTCCACCTACAATCAAGTCACCAAACCACCACCATCTAAAAGTTGGGAGAGTCCTCTCCATCCTCCAATCATAACATTTGATGATTCAATCCATTATGGGCTCATACCAAGAATATTTCCTCCATCGCTAGTAAACTAGGGTTTAACTAGGGTTTTGACCTCTTTGGCTTCTTAATGATTGTTCATAAAGCACAGGACATTATTTTACTTCATTCCACCTCTGAAACCTTCTTAGCTCTATGAAAAATCATCCCTGAATGGCTCAAGTCCCCATGCAAAGTTTGCATGTGCCAACCAACACAACCTTTCATATCGAGCCTAAAAATGCACTGTCTTGAGCTCGCTTTGCTCAAAACCTCATAAATTGACGTTTCTTCGTGCCCGGACCTAAAACTTTGCCCACGCCTTTAGGACACCTCTCTCGCACCATCATCTTTCCTTGGTTTACTCTGCATCTTTTCAACCACTAAGACTTGCATAGCTAGGTCATAGGAATAAGTCATGTTTGGACCAAAACAGTAAGAGAACCTCATACCTCAACTTGAAACCTCTTCAAAAAGGACCTAACAACATTACAACATGTCTCACACCTCTACATGTCCTCATGGGCTCACATAGCTCTGTAACTCACTTTCATGCTCCATTAGGCCACCAAGCACCTAGACTAGGTCTAGATGAACACATGCAAACCCTGCTTTCACCTTGCAAACAACCTTTGAACCTGTATGAGTGCTTCAACACACTCTCTTCATGCTCTCCATGCCTTGACCATGCTCATCAATCTGCCTCATGCCTTCATTCCATCACATAGGCTGACTAGACCTCATAATTAGGTCTACTAGACCAAGAAACTTGCATTATTGCCACTCATGCACACTTGTGCACACCATGCTGACTTGTACCACATCATCACATATTTGCTCATGCACCTAGAACATCATCATGACACCCTATCACATCCTCCTTTAGCATTAATTGACCTTTACATCGATGACAACACTCAAGAACTCACATGCCAACAATCCACTAAAACCTACCAATGTCTTTGAATGCATTGTTCAATACATGTACACAACATGTCCAACATACATGTTTGCATTTTGTTTGCACCAATAAGCCAGTTGCTTTACAAACCATAGTGTTTGTAACAATTTGGAAAACATGTGATGCCCCCACCTCCTCAACTACATCACAAAGTTGCTTCTCGAGGAACTTTGCATTTTTCTCTTTCCCCAAACAAAAAATTGCCTTAAAAAAATAGGGCCTTTAGAGCAAGTTACCATAATGTTCAAAAGTAGACGGTTTGTAGTATCAATCCAACCGTCCATCACAATGTTGCATCCTTCCACAGACCTGTAATGTCCGCTTGTCCAAGCTAGTTCGATATGGAAGACCTTATGCTCATTCCTCTTCTCGTGGGCATCAAGGAAGGAGCAAGGGAGGGAAACTGACCATGATTGTAAGTGTTGTGCTTTAGTAAGTAGTTATTTTATTTACTAATCATGGCATTGGAATGGTTTGATTAGGTGGTAGAAGACTTGTCAAACAATGTAAGGAGGTTTTCTATTTCTTCATTATGGAGGTCGGTCTTGTGGATGCCTACATGGTGATTTTAATGTTCTTTTCGTTCATTAAGGCGGTCAACCTCTCTAGAGGATTCTATTTGCCCATTGACATCTTCAAGGCCTATATAAGGTGGTTCGACTTGCTAAAGGAGGGTTATGCTGATTTTGATATTGATTTCTCTTAGAGGTGGAGCAAGTAGCTTCTCTTTTACCATTTAAGGACGAAAACCCTTCCTTGGTCACCTGTTGAAGACAAAACCCTTCAATAGGATCGGACTAGGGGACAAAAACCCTCTTATGTGAAAGGGTGATCACACACAGAGGTCACATTGGTAATTCAAAGTAATTTTATGTAATTGATCTTCATTTCCAGCCCTAAGTGACTTGCTTGAGGGTTGAGTTTGGTGCCTTCAAGGGCACATTTTGGTATTTTAAACTGGCATTCTTGTTCTTCATATTTTATAAGGCTAGAATCTACATTTTGGTGATTTTAGGAGAAGTTTATCTATTTTTTCCATCCCTCGGTTTGGTTGTATGGTTGTCATAAAAATTAATTACAATTGTGATTTATCATTTGTTTCTCCATATTTTTGATGTATTTGAGATTGATAAATATTGTCGTGGTTGGATAAATTATTTGGTGGCATTTCAACTCTATTTACATGGTTAAATGTTGATGTGAACCTCATATGCAATTCGCTGCCCTAGAGGGTTGATTGATATTGTGTGTTGATTGTTTGAAGAGTATTCTCAATTTTTTTTAAATTCATGTTTGTGTGTTTGAAGGTGGAATTTCAGACTTGATTCAAAGCCAAACCCTTATTACTATCTTCATTCCTAGAAAGGGACATTACAAGACCACACTCTTTTCACTGGTGTAGTTTGTTGCCCTATCCCTATTTTCTCTTTGTCAATAAGAGTTGTGTTAAGCTTCTCAAATATAGGTGGTTTATACCCTGTTGGCCCTTTGTTGATTGCACGAACCATCTCCTGTAATGTCCCCATTCCTTCACCGAAGGCCTAAGGATCATTATTCAGTCTTAGCCTTGGTCATAATGTAATGTCCCCATTTCTCGAAGGCCTAAGGATCATTATTCGATCTTAGCCTTGGTCATAATGTAATGTCCCCATTTCTGAAGACCCTTAGCCTATACATCCCCGTGGGCTTCGGGATGTGCAAGGGGAACATTTTTATTAAATAATTAAATATTATTGCCTAGAGCAATAATTATTTAATTATTTTATAAAAGTTATTTAATTTAATTCCCAAAATATATAAAATTAAATGGGGAATTAATTAAATAAAAAGTTAGGTGGCTTTCATTGATAAAATCACCCTTTGCAAAGGGGATGCCACACCTAGGGAAAACAAACTGCTTTTATTTAATATTTTCCCTCTCCTAGGGTTTTCGAATTTTGTGCCTCCTTACTTATAAAAGGAGTGCTAGGGTCATTATTATGATTATGCTATGATGAACTTATTTTGATACTCCATGCTTGGAGTTGGGATGCATGCCCATTGAAGCTTTCTCTCTCTCTTGCGTGGGAGATTGTATTGAGCTGGTTTGAGATTCAATTGAAGCATTTGTTGGTGAAATTCATGTCCTTTGCTTGAGCAAAGTTTTAGTTGAAATTTACTATTGAAATCTGCCCTTTTACTGTAGCAACATCACTGTAGCGTCACTGTAGCAGTTGTTTTGTGTGTTTTTGCAAATCGACTTGGGTGTGTGATCTCTCTAAACCCTAAGCGCCTTCTTCCATGGTGTTTCACGGACTATTTTAGAGGTTTTGCTTGATGTGAATCAACTGTTTGGTTGCTAGTTATTATGCCCTTGTACAGCGACTTCTATAAGGCAAGTTGCCATGCTTCATGATCTGATTTATTGGTTGTTCCTGCGATTTCACTTGAGGGTTATATTTAATGTATTGACAGCGATCCTTGTGGCTTTAAATTCCAGTCTAGGCAATAATAATTGGCATGTTTTTGAAGTCTTCTTTTGCATTTATAGTTGTGATCCATAACTGAAGTGAAGCGATTAGGGTAGGCATGTGTTTGTGACCATTTGAGGCAGCGATCTGGGAGTGTTTGTTTTGGATAAAATACTGTATGCTTTGACAGCAGAAATACGGGATCCTCGTCTTCTTTATAGCTGCTGCTCCTCCATAAAATCAGCGACTACATATAAGGCTGGTTTATAATGATAATTGATGTCTATGGGACTGAACTGTGATTGATATAAGTCTGCCATCTTACCTCTAAATACAACGACTCTATTGGGGAAATATTTAGTTGTTTAGGGCAAATTAGAACCCCTTTCTGATCAGCGATTTATACCCTATTGATTCTGATTATGGAGTTTTGAGTAAGGGCATGATTTAATGATAATTAAAACCCTGTAGGCAGTGGTTGTGTTGACTGAATGATTCCCTGGTTTTCTGGCAGCGATCTACTCATTCTGAGCAAGTTTAGTGCATGATATTTGTTGATCTTGCACATGATCCATATACGAAATATTAGCTCATATCTCATATATGTTTCAGTGACTGATCTTAGAAGTTTGAATCTGAGTTGGTACTTTGAATGGACATGCATGACTGAGGGCTGTATGAAGGCTTTTTGAGAATGTTTGAGAATATTTATGTCATCTATTCGATTGGTTCAAGTAGGGTTTATTGAGTTCTGCTATTTGCATTTGAGTGGAGTGTTGAAGAATGGTTGATTTACATATTTTCTATTGATCCCGGAAGTGGGATATTACACATAACCAAGGGGATAACGACGTTTGAGGCTATCGGGTATGGATGGTTGTTTACCACCTTGCTTATTTGTTAAATTTTTCCGTTTGCAATAGTATTAAACAACTTGGTGGGAATGATTGTTATGTTTTATCGTTAAGGGGGGCTCATGGTACTTTATTGTTATATTTCTTCGTTGGGGTCACTTAAGTGACTTTTAGTCCCACATGGAGCACCCAACTTGGAAAAAGGTAATGAAAAGTTATAACAGGAAACACTTGGGGAGAAAAGGATTCATTCTTACACTCACATATATTTTGGCATTGAGCAACTGTTTGCATTCTTCTTACTTGTGGAGTAAAATCCCACGAGATCCCTAGCTTCGGTGGAAAGAGATCCACTCCTAGCTAATAGGGCACTCTTCGGTGGTGAAAGATCCACCCTAGTTTCCTATTTTGGAGCGTATTTAGATTAGATATTCAGGCAGATTTTACAGAGGTTTCAGGAAGGGTTTCAAGAGGGTTTTAGAGGCCATTTTCAGTACAAGAGAGAGGAAATTTCACGGGTTTGCATATCAGAATATTATCGACATTTAAAGCAGTTTGGCGTAGCTTTTGGAGGCATTTTGGTTGATTTCCAGCCCTTTTAAAGGGTGACGTCAACCCTAGGGATTTGCAGCAAGTTTTTCAAGGGTTTCCCAGTGTTTGTTTTCAGATCTGGAGGTTGGGTTCATTTCCATATAATTTGTAGATGTTATTTCCAAAAAATCAGATTTTTATCCATTGTATTCACATAGTTATGAATTTTTGAATTTTTTCCAACAGTTTAGGCATTCTGAAAATTACTAGCAGTCATATTATTCAGAAAAATCCAAAAATATTTTTCTAGTCTTTGTTTCATCTTAGCAAGTTCTCTATAAAATTTCATGTGATTTGGACAAGTATTTTGCAAGTTATCTTAAAATTTCAGTTCGCTGCCCTAGTAGGTTTAATTTTTAAAAAATCAGAATTTTATTTGCTGCAAATTTTTATATATTTTATGGATTTTTAAGTGATATCCCACAAGGGATATTTCAGTGGTATCAGAGTCGGCTTTCCTCTAGCCTATTGGGTGTGAATGAAAGTTTATTCCAAGAGAAATACACCGCAAAAAGAAGGGTAGAAAATGGGTGACAATGATGAGTTGAACAAAGAAATGATGAAAAATTATTTATCAATATGGTTAAACAACAGGAGACCACTAATCTTTATTTGAGCCAGCTCACCGAAAGATTAGCACAGGCAAAGTTGAGAATCATGCGGAAAGAGGAGAAAATAGTAACACGGGGCAGCAGGGTCGAAGAGGTGAAAATAGCAATTCCGGCAGCACACTCCCCATTCCCATAATACACATGCGAGCATGCATGAGCCCGCATTTTTGAAAGATCCAGAAAATACACAAATGGGACAACAATCAAGATTTTTGATGAGGAGACTTGTTGGCTGAAATATGAATCCTTGAGTGAAGGGTTTAAAGCTAACATGCCTTTTACCGAGTATTGCAAGATGAAGATCGGTAGACCCAAGAGGGATCACACTACTCAAGTTCCAAAGTTACAGAGGAGATTGGGAAAAATTCCATTCCACACTTCGATGGGTCTAAGAAGTGTACAACACAATCCTGGATTCAAAAGTTGAAGACATACTTTGACTTGAATCCCATGCGCGAAGAGGATGCAATTAAGTTTGCAATCCTACACCTTGAGGGAGATGCACATGATTGGTGGCATCATGGTCTTGTTACACAGGGGCACATGCATATTAGTACCTATGCGGAGTTCACACAGAGGTTGATGAGCAGGTTTGACAGGAGGGATCCTGACAGGTATTTCAAAGAGTTGACTCATTTGAGACAACAGTTCTTTGGACATGTATATTGCAACTTTCAGAGGTTGTTCAGTCATGGTTCCTGATGTTTTAGAGATGAGATTGACTTCACTCTTCATAGTCGGGTTGACAGATGCATTAGCAGGACTTGTGAAGGCATTTGAGCCTTCTTCATTGCATGATGCTATTAGGAGAGCACGGGATTTGGAGTTATCTACTCCAAAGTCGAGGTTTCCACCTCGAGTTCAGTAGAGGGTACCTCCATCTAGACCGGATGGTTCTTAGCAGAAGGTGCCTCCACCCAGGAAAGATATGGCTAAGAAGCCATTCATATCCCGAGAGGATAGAGATGAGTTGAGGCGAAAGAAACTATGTTTCGATTGCACACACCTTGGACTCCAGACATGATTGTAGAGGTAGAGGAAAGGCCCAATTCATTGAGGTCTTTGAGGTAGATGACAGATGATGGAGATGAGGAGCAAGAGACTCAGGGATTGGATGATGGAGATGGGGAGGCTTTGGGCAGTGTTGGTATTGAGCAGAGGACGAGACATTCCCTCAGGAGACTATTGCCACTTTGTCTAGTACCCCAAGGTACAAGGCATTCAGGGTCAAAGGAGTTTTGCAGGGTCAGCGAGTAGTGGTGCTCATTGATAGTGGGGCCACCCACAACTTTATTGATGCATCATTGGTTAAGAGGCAAGGATTGCAGACAGAGGATTTTGAGGGCTTCAACGTGGTTGTAGCCAATGGAGAGTCTATGAGGTGCACACAGATGAGTCCCATAGTTGAGCATTACGATGGGTAACTATACAATTACTAATGACTTTTATATTGTTGGTATTGGAGAGACCAACCTTGTGCTTGGAGTACAGTGGCTCCATTCTCTTGGTGAGTTCCGGACTAACTTTCAGATGATGGAGCTGAAGTTCAAGTCCGAGGGGAGGAATGTGATCTTGAGGGGATTATCTACAGATGCACCCAGGGTTGTCACGGCCAAACGGATTGAGAGGATTTACAAGCACAACAGGGTGGATTGGGACAGTGTTTGGTTACGACCAAGGAGTCAGAGGATGGATGACCAGAGTATCACGTAGATGTCCAGGCTTACTGGACAAGCATAGTGCAATTTTTGGTGATATACCTCTAGGTGTGCCTCCAGACAGGGGATTTGAGCATGTGATTGAGCTTGAGGACAACAGACATGTGGTTACTACTCCTTACCGTCATCCCAAACGGTTTAAGGATGAGATCGAGAGGACTATACACGAGCTCATAGATATGGGGCATATTAGACCTAGTTTCTAGTCCCTTTGCTTCTTCAATAGTGTTGGTGAAGAAGGACGAGACCATGCGGATGTGCATAGACTACCATGCATTAAATAAGAAGACAATCAAGAATAAATATCCAGTGCCACGCATTGATGAGTTATTAGATGAGCTACAGGGGGCAATCTATTTTTAAAAATAGATTTGCGATTTGATATCACTAGATCAAAGTCAGAGAGGAGGATGTGCATAAGACGGCTTTCAGATGTCATTATGGTCACTTTGAGTTTCTAGTGATGCCATTCGGTTTGTCTAATGCACCACCACCTTTCCAGTCTTGTATGAACCATGTGTTCAACCGCCATTTGTGGAAGTTTGTATTGGTCTTCTTTGACGACATATTGGTCTACAACAGGACTTGGGAGGATCACATTAGGCACCTTGATGAGGTATTGGGTATATTAGAAGCTAACTCGCTATACGTGAAAGCTTCTAAGTGTGAGTTTGGTATGACAGAGTTATTGTATTTGGGATATGTGATTGGTGGAGGTGTAGTCAAGGTTGACAGGAAAAGATTCAGGCGATATTGGATTGGCCACCACCTAGGACATTGACACAGTTGAGAGGGTTCTTGGGGCTATGCACATACTACAGGAGGTTTGTGAAGAACTTCTCTCGCTTGACTGCACCATTGACGAATTTGACCAAGAAGGGGGCTTTTGCTTGGTCGAATCAACACAACAGGTTTTTGATCACCTCAAGGGGGTGATGAGTTCATGTCTCATTCTTGCATTGCCATATTTCTCTCGTCCATTCATACTTGAGTGTGACACATCAAGTGAGGGCATTGGATCAATTCTTATGCAGGATAGGCATCCCATTGCCTACGAGAGTCGGAAATTGAGCCACTGTAGAGAAGGGGTACTCAATTTACGACAAGGAGATGTTGGCCATTATGCATGCTTTGGCCAAATTTAGACAATACCTTGTGGGCAGAAAATTTGTGGTTCATATGGATCACAACAATTTGAGGTTCTTCCTAGGGCAGAAGGATCTCAACGACCGCCAACAGAGATGGGTGAACAAGGTGCAAACATATGACTTCGACATAGAGTACACCAAAGGTAAGAATAATGTTGTTGTTGATGCATTATCTAGGAGGCCTCACCTTACCTCTATGCTTAGTTCTATGTTTGAGATTTCAATAGATTGGAAGGCTCACATACTTGTTGAGTATTCCAAAAATCAGTTTGCATGTGAGATTATGGATGGCATCATACAAGGATGATAGATACAAGGTCTTGGATGACCTCATATACTACAAGGATAGGATTTTCCTTGTACCAGAATCCAAGATGAAGGAGAAAATCCTTCGAGCAGTGCATGATACACCTCTAGTGGGACATCCTGGATATTTTAAGACCTATAGGTATATCAAGGAGAGATTTGCATGGAAAGGGTTGAAGGATGACATCCTTAATCATATTAGAGAGTGTGTGGTTTGCCAAAACCAAAGCCGAGCATTCTTTCCCAGCAGGACTACTACAACCTCTTCCTATTCCCGAGCAGAAGTGGGAGAGCATATCCATGGATTTTATCACAGGGCTTCCCTCAGTACATGGGCATGATTGCATATATGTGGTAGTTGATCGATTAACCAAGTATGCCCATTTATTTTCTATGCCTAAGGGGCATAAGGCACCACAGTGGCTCAAATATTCTATACAGTGTTTTTAGGCTTCATGGTTTGCCTAAAAACATTGTCAGTGACAGGGACAAGATCTTCATGAGCACCTTTTGGCAGGAGATTTTCAGACTTGCAGGTACGAGTTGACTCCTGGCACTAGCTATCATCCATGACTCATCGACGGGCAACAAAATAGTTAATAAGTGGATAGAGGGTTATTTGTGTAGTTATGTGACAAGACATCAATGTGCATGGATTAGATGGCTACACATGGGTGAGTATTGCTACAATACCACCTACCAGATGAGCATTGGCATGACTCCTTTTCGGGCATTATATGGGTATGATGCTACGTCATTTGCAGATTTAGTATTATCAGATAGCCGAGCTCCCAAAGCTTATGATTGGTTACAGGAGAACCGGATATTCTGAGAGCTCTCAAGGAGAACCTTCAAAAAGCACAAAATCAACAAAATCTATGCAGATAGGCACATAGTAGAGAGTCTTTTGAGGTGGGAGATATAGTCTTCCTACATTTGCAGCCCTACAGAAATCCTCACTTAAGCAGAGCGGTGCCAAGAAGTTGAAACCGTGGTTCTATGGTCCATACAGATAACATGAAGAGTTGGGCGATTGCATATGAGTTGGAGCTTCCCGAGCACAACAAGATACACAATGTTTTTCATGTTTCGTGCCTCAAAAAGGCACTAGGACAACATATTGTGCCTTCTACAAAGTTGCCACCATTGGACGATGAGGGGAAGCTAGTCTTGGAACCAGAATCTATCATTGAGGTGAGACAGAGGAAGCTCAGGAACAAGGTGATCACGGAGTACTTAGTGCGGTGGAGAGACTTGCCACTTGAGGATGCTACTTGGGAGGGAGAGAAGATTTTACAACATCCTAGTTTGCATTTGCTTGGGGACAAGCAAATTTCGGGAAGGGAGGATTGTAATGTCCCCATTCCTTCACCGAAGGCCTAAGGGCCATTTTTCAGTCTTAGCCTTGGTCATACCCAAGGGGCTAATGACGTTGAGGCTATTGGGTATGGATGGTTGTTTACCACCTTGCTTATTTGTTATATTTTTCCGTTGGCATTAGTATTAAGCAACTTGGTGGGAATAATTGTTATGTTTTATCGTTAAGGGGGCTCATGGTACTTTATTGTTATATTTCTTCATTGGGGTCACTTAAGTGACTTTTAGTCCCACATGGAGCACCCAACTTGGAAAAAGGTAATGAAAAGTTATAAAAGGAAGCGCTTGGGGAGAAAAGGATTCATTCTTACACTCACACATATTTTGGCATTGAGCAACTATTGTTTGCATTCTTCTTTCTTGTGGAGTAAAATCCCACAAGATCCCTAGCTTCGGTGGTGAGAGATCCACTCCTAGCTAGTAGGGCACTCTTCGGTGGTGAAAGATCCACCCTAGTTTGCTATTTTGGAGCTTATTCAGATCAGATATTTAGGCAGATTTTATAGAGGTTTCAAAAAGAGTTTCAAGAGGGTTTCAGAGGCCATTTTCAATACCAAGGAGAGGAAATTTCAAGGGTTTGCATATCAGATTATTATCAGCATTTAAGGCAGAGTTTGGCGCAGCTTTTGGAGGCATTTTGGTGGATTTCTAGCCCCTTCTAAAGGGTGACGTCAACCCTAGGGATTTGCAACAGGTTTTTCGAGGGTTTCCAGTGTTCATTTTCAGATCTGGAGGTTGGGTTCATTTCTATATAATTTGTAGATGTTATTTCCAAAAAATCAGATTTTTATCCATTGTATTCACATAGTTATGAATTTTTGAAGTTTTTCCAGCAGTTAGGGCATTCTGAAATTTATTGGCAGTCATATATTATTTAGAAAAATCCAAAAATATTTTTCTAGTCTTTGTTTCCATCTTAGCAAGTTCTCTATAAAATTTCATGTGATTTGGACAAGTATTTTGCAAGTTATCTTAAAATTTCAGTTCGCTGCCCTAGTGGGTTTAATTCCAAAAAAGAATTTTATTTGCTTCAAATTTTTATATATTTTGTGGATTTTTAAGTGATATCCCACAAGGAATATTTCAACTCCTCGTAATAGGGTGAGCGAGAAGCATTGAATAATATTCCATTCACATGGAAAAAGTGAGCAATCGCTGCATCAACTGCATCTCGACCATGGACATGAACATTTTTCCAATGGGGTTTACACCACCCATGTGTGGTCTTACAAGAAGACCCCTCACCCTCTACCACATATCCAAAAGACACACCTAGCTCTAATTTTATCTCCATCCCGGTTCCTCTGATAGGATGACTCTATGTGCGATTTGTTGTGAAGCATGAGAGCTTAAGGAACTCACTTTTCCTTCAGCACGTTGTTGTGCCCTCATAGCTTTATACCGCACTACCTCATTCATACAAGGGTCAACCTCCTTTCACCCTTGTGTAAGTGCCTTGAAAGCACTTCCCACAAATATTACAAGTGATATATATTGTACCATCATTCCCTTGCAATTGTTCCAAAGTGGGTATAGTCTTTTCCCTCCTAACATTACTCGAACCAAAACAAAATCAAAAACTTAAATATCAAATTGAAATGATATTTAAAATTAAAAAATTAAACTTAATGCACAACAAATAGTATGATTATACGATTAAAGTTTAAAATTTACATTCAAATAGTTAAAAACAATCGTATAGTCCAAATCTATTTTAAAATTTATACAAATTAAAGGTTTAAAACTTAAAACTAAAAAAACTAAATCTTAAAGCTACTATTTCAATAGTTCATAAAAATATAAACTAAAACTAAAAATTAGGTTTAAACAAATGTAAAAAAATTAAATAAATAAAACTTAAAACTTAAATAATAATAAAAAAACCTGAAGCTTAAATTTCTACACCTAACACTAAAATAGTAAGCATGGTTTTAAAAGGCAAGGTGGAATCCCTACCTTGGCGTCCAAAGGCACTTTGGAGGCCAAGGCAAGGATTCTACCCTTTCGTCCATGTTTTAACAGCAGGCAACACACACAAATGCAGGCAGCGGTGGTAGGACTCTCCCTAAAAACAAAGGTATATCTTTGTATACTAATATAAGCGGCGGCGGTGGTAGGGCTTTGCCTAAAGAAACACAAAAGTACATAGCAGCGACAGCGGCAGGGCTTTTCCGTAAAAAATATACAAGTATACTAGAAGCGGCGGTAAGGCCTTGACCTAAAAAAACTTAAAAATTTTGATTTTGCAATGTAGATATAAATACCTAAGTTCACAACGCAGAGTTGTCAACCTCCTTCAATGGCAAATGCAGACCTATGCAGCAAATGAATGAATGAAGCAAGCCCATACAATGTATTTAACAAGTAAAATGTCCTATTTTAGGGTTTTGGAATAATGCTTTTAGGATTTTACTGAGACAGACGCAATTTTTCCGACTTAGGAAGGCAAAGAGAGGTTGAACAAAAGTCTCTCCGTCACAGGAGGCATGTCCGTATGTGTCTCTCATACTAGAGACACGTGCCCGTATGGGAGACGCATCCCGGTGGTGGGAGACATGTCTCCCCATGACACCGACATTATGCTAAACTTGGTGAAAGTACATGGCTGATATTTGATACTATGGGCATCCTACCCCATGTGGGTAAACCTACATATTACTATGGTGTATTTATGGGATGTGGGTATGGGTTGTTTGTGTTGATTTGGCCAAATAAGACCCTACTACATTTAATTTTATATTTGTCACTAAATCAAAACCTAGCTCAGTTTAACAGCTCTAATTTTGTCTATATTCCTACTTTCTACCTAAACTCGTGTGGTGGTCTAATTGTTTATTAGACTCCCTCATGCTTAGGGGTTGACTAGGGTTAATTACCTTCTAATGTCCTATGGATGGGAGGCGAGCTCCCCTTAGTTCTGGCCAGCAAGATGTGTATATGTGGACACTCTAATTTTGAGGAAGGTCTAGATTTGGTGGTGGAAAATTTACGTGGATAAATTGGTGAAGGAAAGTTTACAGGCTGGTTTATCCTATTTGGTGTACATTCTTTATTGTTGTTCATTGTGAATGGCTAACAGCAAAATTTAACAAAATGTGTTAAGTGTCCACCTTTGTGGAATTAAGCTTGTGGGGTTTTGGACCTGATTAAGGGCTCTTACGTGGAATTGCATTTATTATGTGCAATTGTAAATGATTATCATAGTTATTGTTGATTGTTACATTCTTCTATAAATAGTAAATGTATGATAAGTTTAGAGGTGTAGCTAATTTAGTGGTAGAAAAATTATAGTAATGCATAATTGTTCAATTACGATGATGTGTCGAGTGGAAAGTGTAGATTTTTTAGGGAATTTTGCAACTATTTATACTGCTAATTATTTGGACATTGCATAGAGTTTGAAATAAATTGAGGTTGATATGTATACAATGCATATATGTGTCCTTATCCTTTAAAAAAAAGGGTCTTAATTCCTTTTTTTATTGTAGCGTATTTTAGAGATCTACACCAGTGTTTTAAAAACCGTTCCGGTTCCGGTTCGGTTCGACTGGCTCATTAATAAAATTTCCAAACCGTTAGAAAAACCGAACCAATGACGCCGATTTAAATGCATGAACCGACCAATTCAATACCAGTTCAATGTTGAACTGCCGATTAAGATCTTGAACTAGTCAAACAGAGACCGGTTCCATACTCGACCGGTCCGAACTAGAACTAGTTGAGGCGATTTTTCCTCGAAACATTTTTTTCAATTTTATCTTTTGAGTTACTTTTTTCCAACCCTAATCCTAAAATGATGTTAAATAGACCTCGTTTGGAACAACGGTTAAATGATCTCGTCTTCATGCAATACAACCTCCGGTTAAGACACAACCAATTATTGAATAAGATACCTAATACAGATCCCATTGTCTTGGATGATATTGATTTAACCTCAAAATGGGTAGAGGAGAGTCACCTAGCGAGTCGATCCCGATGACTTCGGGGTGGATGGCTTTGGATGATGAACCACTAGTAGCACCAAACATGGCAAACGCTAGCCGTGCCACTACTGACTCTGCCGCAGATGTCCCTGAGGAGTTTGATGTGTCCGAGCCTAAGGAACATGATAGCATTGATGAGGATGAGGATCCCATTCTTAGCAGTGGTGTTAAGTTTGATGACCGATATCAAACATGTAGTAGCTTGTAGCATATTGTTTTTGGACTCTGTAGGCCATTTAGAGCCTCATTGTTTATGTATTTTGTTTCGGATATATAGTGCACTCGGTGCCGTTTTGCTATATTTACCCTTACATGGTATATACATGAGCAAAATTTGCATATTTTGTCTCTAATTGTTTGTAATCATGGTTTGGAATCTTGAAAATTTCTTTTTTCATTAAAATTCTAATATTTTGTGTATTTTTTAGTAAACCGGTTCACAAGTTTTAAACCAGTCCGGTTCCATCGATTTCGGTTCGGTTCGGTTCTGTCCGACCCTCGGTCGGTTACGAGTCCACTTCCGGTTTTAAAACATTGATATACAAATTTGTATATTCCAAACTATATATAAATACATATATACACACATATTTTTTATGATTTTTTCCTAATAAAAAATGCTTACCTATCTATTAGCTTAGTTGCCTTTGCATTGGTCTTGGATTTAATATATATAAAGGTGATTGAATATCCATATATATATATATATATATATATATATATATATATATATATATATATATATATATATATATATATATATATATATGGATATTCAATCACCTTTATATATATTAAATCCAAGACCAATGCAAAGGCAACTAAGCTAATAGATAGGTAAGCATTTTATTAGGAAAAAATCTCATATATATATATATATATATATATACCTAAGACTTCAGGATGGTGGAACAATCCAAGATGAGATTTCGAGGACGGCAAAAATTTCCAAAATTTTGGGACAATGGGGAGATGGAGGGGATGGGGGATGGTGGCGGCACGACTATTAAACACGATTTATTAAAATAATATATAAAATTATAAATATAAAAAATATACAATAAATTTTGATTTTTTTATAAATAGTAGCCTATAATGATCCAAAGAACTACATTTGTGCACAAAACGTTCTATATGCATATATCACTCTTGATTCTTATTATGTCTTTGTAATACAATACAGATCGGGTTATGGTTAATTGGTAAACATTTTGATCTATGCCTTACTTACTTTTATCATCTACACAACCTTTCTCTTCATATAAAATTATACATATAGGCTTTGTAAGTTTGTTAAGTGATTGGAGCTTCCAAAGTGAATTTTAATTAGATTTATAATTTTAATACAAGAGTACAATAGATCCCCATCCTTCCCAAATTTATTTCATTTTCAAGTTTATTTGAGCCCAATGCAATGGTGCAGCTAGATTGAGGCCATCCATGACTAAACATCGGGAAATTTGCGGAGAAGGTGATCGAGTTGTGTGAAACCCTTCAATGGGCGAAACTATGTGACAAATTCAAGATAAGCACCTTTGAAATGTCCCAAAAATCAGAATCATCATCTGAAATAACAATATTAGCTTTATTGTTTTATTTTAAAAAGTCATTTTTTAAAGAGAACGGCAAAAAAACATAAACTATGTTGAGGGCATCCGGACGTCCCCAAAAATTGGAAAAAACAAGGGGACATTTCCGACACATTTCTTGATATTCGGGGACGTCCCCATGAATATCGTTGCACAAGAAATGTGGGGGCATTTCCCCCATCCTGTCATCCCCATAACGTTTTTTTGGGGGGGGACACATCCTCGCATAACACACACACACACACACTGAGACATTAATAGACGTGTGTGTGGTGTGTGTGTGTGAAATTATAAATCAATGTTTGATATTAGGTTGAGACCTTACATTAAATAAAAGAATGTGTGAGTGCGTGTAACTTGGGACTGGTACACAATCTCGTCGGGTTTGATAGTGCGAGAGACGGGGTTGAGGCCCTATCTAAGGGTAAAAGGGGATGAGGGGTGAGGGAGTCGATAGGGCGGGGTCTTGCCGACATAAGTGTTAGGAATGTGAGAAGCGTGAGGCCGAATTCCCTCGATTCTTTGTTAGATGGGGGCCAACAAGGATGAGCCCCTATACCCCGCACTTTAATCTTTGGGGCACGCAGTCGAGCCCACATTGATTCTTGTTCTTTTAAAAACAAAAAGTGAAACCCTTGGATAAGAGCAAGAGGAGAAGGAAGGTGTTGAACTGTCCCCATTTGCCTCAAATATAACGAGTAAAAAAGAAAGGAATTTTAAAAGTCCTTTGTGTTAAAAACAAAGCAAATATCATAAAACAATTGTTCCCCTCGTGTAATATCCCCTTTTGGGATATATCCAAATATGCAATTTAATTTATCGAATCGACTCTAAAAGGACTAAACCCTCCTAGTTCGACCTCAAATAATCAAATGTTAGCTTGAATCAACCCAAATGGGGTTGGAGTGAGCAAGGTGGTGGATTAGATGGGAGAACCATTGAAATTAATCTCTTCAATCTAAAATTAATTACAGCAGTAATTAATTAATAAATGCTGCCGGATTTTTGTAAACTTCAAAAATTAATGACTTTTTCACCATCTAGTATTTTTCTATCAAATTAATGCCAAAAGATTCTTCGTATTTTTAGCTTTTCAACAAGCTATAGATCATAATTTTTGGATACGTAAAGGCATGCAAATCAACCCACGAAATCTGAAGCTGTGTAAATAAAACCCTCACACTTTCGACAACTAAAACTTGGAAAACTCATAACTTTCTCAATACTTAATCTTTTCCGTGAAATAAAGTGCAGACTAATCTATAATTCAAGAGCTTTCCAAGGATATTAAAATCTGAATTTTTAGACCATTGAAAACCCTCCAAAACAGCACCAAAATCCTAAACCCAATCGCTAGGGTTAGAATAAATTTACTAAATTATTTCAGCACTTTGTAACCCTCCAATGCACCCCAAATAATTGCTCAAACTCAGCAAAACAAGCCAATACAGATCAGATTATGAATGTAGATGATTTGCCCTTGAAACATGTTAGAATAATGCCCAAATCAAGTCACCATAGCTGGAATAAATATACGAAAATAAACTAGATTTGTTAACCACTTCAAACATCACCAAAACATGCCAATCAATCACTTATTCAAGTCGCTAGGGTTGGAATAATTGCAGTATAAAAATCAGATCATAAAACATTCAATAATCACCACTAACATTCAAATATTCCCCTCAAATAAATGTGCCACACATCTAAACAAGTCGCCAATGCTAGCAAGCATAAATCATGCATAAAAGATACTTCAACACAAAGGAACACAATGAATGGAACAAGAGAGTCTTCAATATCTTCAACAATGGCTTCCAAATGAAGCTTACAATGGAAGAGAGAGAGCTAGGGCATACATCCCATTACTCCAAGCATGGAGTGAAAATCAAATGATCAATCCAACATAACCCTTCCCTCAATGTCAAAACATATATTTATAGATTTCTCCTAGGGTGGAGTGACTCCCTTTTGGAGGGAAAACCATAATTTGAAATTATAAGGCATGCTTATAATTTCCCCTTTTAATTTTAATTTCCCCCTCTAAGTGTGGCGTCCCCTTTCTAAGGGTATTTATGACATTAAAAGCCACTTTAATATTATTTAATTAATTCCCTTTTTAATTTTGCATTGTGGGAATTAAATAAAATAAATTACATAATTAAATAATTATTGTTTTATAATGTCAAATGATAAAAATCACTCTCCAACAATAATATTTAATTATTTGATATAAGTTTTCCCCTTACGAACATCCCAAAGCCCACGGGGAAAGTTAGGCTAAGGGTCTTCAAAAATTGGACATTACACTCTCACACTTCCTCCCCTTTGCTACATCATTCAACCTACAAATTGAACAAAGAAACCCAGACAATTCATTAGGGTTAGTTGAGACGAAGGGATGACATTGAAAAGATCCGGTGGTGGGGATTTAATCCAATGCCTTTTAGAAGGAATTGAATCTTTTCAAACAAGTCAACTTAACTACTTAATTTTTATTCTTTTAATTCTAAGTTCTTTTTGGAAAGGGGTCGTGCGTAGGGGATGTCACTTAAGTCACATCCCTATTTAAGTAATGTCATAACGTAAAAGCAGCCCCTTGATACTTTATCTAAACCAAACTTATAAGCGACGCATGAGTATTCACATTAAACAATTGAGTGGAATGGACTTATGTTTAGGAACGATGTGATCCTATGATTAAATATAAACCCAAGGAAATTGAAGATTGACCTCATGCTTCATCATGTGATATGCACTCCTTGATCTAGCGTTGTGTGTTCTTATCCTCTTCTTTGAGAAACATATGCCCTATTTTTACCTTGTTTCCCAAAGGAAATTTTGTGATCCTATGATTAAATATAAACCCAAGGAAATTGAAGATTGGCCTCATGCTTCTATCATGTGATTTGCACTCCTTGATCTAGTGTTGTGTGTTCTTATCCTCTTGTTAGAAACATATGCCCTATTTTTACCTTGTTTTCCGTGAGGAATTTTATGAGCATTGCGAATCAATAATAGAATGTAATGTCCCTTTTAGGGATGAAACTGAAAAAACAAGGAAATAGCACAAATCCCAATTGAGAGTAAACTGATTTTTACAACAGCCAACCAAAAAATATTATAAACCCTAGCAGCGAACTGTATTTGCACTTTTAGGGCATCAAACACCCTCCAAACAAGCTGAAAATGGATGTATAAATTCTCCAAAATATTATACTCAACAAATGGAACAAACACCAAGCAAAAACACTCCAAAGTATATGCAAATTTGGAAATTCTACACAGCTGCAATTAAATTTATGACAGCAGAATTACAGCTCACAACAATGGTTGGAAATGGAGATTCCAAACCCCAAAAATCTCATGAAAGTGTGCAATCAACCTCTAAAATTATGAGGAATATGAATATCAACTCCAAATGAAGAAATGTGCCCTAGATGGCACCCAACTCCACCTCCAAGCAAGTCGCTACCCCCACTAAAATTCTGCAATATCAATCCTCTTGAAGTACTTTGGAAACCCCCTGAAGGAGAACCACGAAAGGAAGGGTTTCGTCCTCCTTTCGAAGGATTTTCTCCTTATCAATCACACACACAAAAAGGATTTTCACTCTTAAGTAAAATTGATTGAGCAATCAGCCCAAAAACCATGCAAGTTATAATTTTTTGACAAGAGATGATCCTCAAATGAGCCAAGCGAACCCTCTTTATACCTTGTTGTGGCGCCAAAACAGATTAGAGTGTCTCCAAACTAAGACCGACCTCATAAGGATACTTTCTTTTATTTCCTCTTGGTTTTTCACCCTCCTAACCCAGCCAATCTGACTTGTGTAGAGAACTATTAAAGAAGAATGCAAATGCTCACGAAAATAACTGAAAAATATGGCAATCACTTCCCTTTTTCATTTTCTTCTTGTCCATGGGAAGAGGAATGTGCTTGAAGTCTTCAACATGAACTAGCTTGGAAAAGGGGACATTACATAGAATGGTGTTTGTGGATCCAATGGTATGGCTTACCTCATTTTTACCACTTCCAATCTAAAGGCAGCTAAATATCCTTTGGTGAGCACTCTACATACATGTAATTTCAAGCCTAAAGAGACTCATCATGCCTTCAATATCTTCCTTATATGATATCACTTACCTCCATCTTCATCTTCTTTTGTTGTTCACACTATGGTGACTCGTATCTTGACCTATATAAAGAATATGGCATACTTTTTGGCAATGATAAAACCAACAAGCTTTGTAAAGCACATATTAATGATCTAACTAAGAACAAGCTATGACTCCACGAGTTAGATTTGCAAGATATTGTGTTTGAGAGAACCTCAATCGATGGGAAGATTCCAATCACAACATATGGAAGCCATCATCTTTAATTAATTATATTTCTCAACATCTATACTCTTAATGGGTTCCCTTGATTTTCAAACTTCATGGGTTTGCTTGCATCCCTCACAATGTGGGTACTAGTGTGGTTGTTTATGTCCTTGTCATATGCTCTTTGATCCCCGCATTCAAGAATTCCATGTCTCTTATCATCTCCCCCTTTAAATTTTACGATACTTCTCCCGGCATTGGATGCATGCCCTTCGCATTTCCCTGGGTCAGTTTAGGGTTGGCTCTCATTTGCTCCATGTTGAGTGTGATAATCAAAGCGGATTTGCCATCTCTATTCCTCCAGTCAGATCGAAACGGAAGAGCACTTCATCTTTCGGTGCCCCATCTACTACGAGATCAGAGGGAGATTCCACTACCTATTCAAAGAGCGTCCAACTTTCACAAACTTCTTCAAATACTATGATCAAAGGTGCCTTGCTCTTTATCTGCATGAGACTCTTAGGCTTCGGGAGGAAACCCGTTAGCCGCTTAGCAAATGCGATACTCAAGTAGATCACTTCCTTTTTTACAACGCTCTCCCCCTGGGAGGGGCACTAAGCGGCAGGGTGATACCAATCCTGATTACCAGACGAGATCATTCCGAACTCAGGGCACTATTTCTCAGACCAGGGATGTCCAAACACATACGAGGTCAAGGCCACCCTCTCATACATGGCCTTTGAGATCCACCAAACGAACACGGAGAGTTCATCCTTCCTCCGGGCATCGGCACCCCAAATCTTCCACAACCCCAAACACCGGGCTTCAGCACATTACTAGCTTCTTTCAATCGGCCTTGGATATTAGTTGAGGGGTCTCATCTCTTTCCTCTTCTTCCTTCCTCTTCTTCCTCCGCATGTTCGGGTTCTGCTGGTTTCTACAGGCTTTCTTCAAGCCTCTCTTTTTCCCGTTCTTCTCTTCCTTCTCTTTTTTGGTTGTTCTTGGGGACCTTTTGGTCCTCTAGCTAGAATCTTGTTCGCCTTCTTTGTATGGTTGCAGTCCCATTGACCTACTTTTGTGGTCATTCGTTGGACATTTAATATATTTATCTTATCTTATCTTATCTCCATCTCTTCCCTCCGCCTTTGGACTCCTCCAATACCCTCCACACTACGATTCATTTTCATGTTTGGTTTGTTGATAATTATGCTCCTTGTCTCTCTCGACTTAGGTCCAACTAATATTCCCTTTCTACCATCACACCCAAATGTTTCTTGATATTCCATCTCTTCTAAGAGGCCGCCCTTTGACTCCTTTCATCTAGTAGCACACCATTTTAAGATGAGGTAATCCCACCGTACTTCTCCCATTAATCATTCGTGTGATGAGGAAATTAAAGCCATGCATAGAAGACTTTGTTTAGCCCTAGTCATGACCCATCTAAAATCTCCTTGATACACACAGAGTATTAATATCCCCTTAGAGGTATGAAAAGTGAGTTTCTCGCATACATGGAATACGAGCTCCTTAATGCCTGCATAATTCCTTAAGACCTTTTGGAATGTCCTTTCCCAGAGAAAATTCACTCTTTAGAAATGAATTACCAAACCTCATTCTCCCATGCACGCACGTTCTCTTTATGACATTCTTGATCAAAACATTGCCCATAGTCTTCCTTCTTGCTTTATGTTTTATTTTTCACCAAGGGGACACTACGATAGATATTCAAGAGTAATGCACTAACAGAGTTGCAGACTTAGTGTGGCTTCACATTGAGTTTCTCAATTGCTTGTTTTTCCTATCACAAACTTATTTAATGAGCTTGTTTTCTTGAGCTTTCCCCATCTTGGTTACTGACACATTAAGTATACCATTCACTAATCAATAAATTGTCTAAACCCAAATAACTACAAAACTATTATTATTGGCCATACATTTTCCAAACTTTAAGCCATGGTATTAGACATGGAGCTTACTTTGGAATTAGAGCATGCTACATTCAAAGCAAGGGGAAACCGATAGACAAGCCTTGAGAGAGATTTCTGAAGTATTGACCGCATTTTTACTCTCTCAACTATCACTAAGGAGGCTTGTTATCGGTAGAGTTGTTAGTTTTCACTAATAGTGCTAGTGTACTCCGCTACGAAGATATTAAACATGTACCAAAAAGACTCAAACAAAGAATGGTGTTCGGTGGCACTAGAGATCATTTCCGCTATTCCTGATCAATGTTTTAAAAATCGGAACAAGACTCGGAACCGGCCGAGGGTCGGATTGGAATTGGATCGGAACCGGACCGGTTTAAAACTTATGAACCGGTTTACTAAAAAATACATAAAATATTACAATTTTAATGAAAACAAGAAATTTCCAAGATTCCAAACCATGATTACAAACAATTAGAGACAAGATATGCAAATTTTGCTCATGTGTATACCATGTAAGGGTAAATATAGCTAAACAGCACCGACTGCACTATATATCCGAAACAAAATACATAAACAATGAGGCTCTAAATGGCCTATAGAGTCCAAAAAACAATATGCTACAAGCTACTACATGTTTGATATCAATCATCAAACTCAACACCACTGCTAAGAATGGGATCCTCATCCTCATCAATGTCATCATGTTCCTTTGGCTCAGACACATCAGACTCCTCAGGGACATCTGCAGTAGTTGTAGTGGCACGGCTAGTGTTTGCCATGTTTGGTGCTACTAGTGGTTCATCATCCAAAGCCATCCACCCCAAGTCATCGGGATCAAACTCTGCCAAGTGACTTTCCTCTACCCATTCTGAGGTTAAATCAATATCATCCAAGACAATGGGATCTGTATTAGGTATTTTATTCAATAATTGGTTGTGCCTTAACCAGAGGTTGTATTGCACGAAGATGAGATCATTTAACCATTGTTGTTCCAAACGGGGTCTATATAACATCATTTTAGGGTTAGGGTTGGAAAAAGGTAACTTAAAAGATAAAATTGGAAAAAATGTTTTAAGGCAAAACCTGCCCCTCAACTAGTTCAGACTGGTTCAGTATGGAACCAGACAGTTCTGTACTAGACCGGTACTGAATCGGTCGGTTCCGTGTGGAAATGGTCATTGGTTGGGTTTTTCTAACGGTTTGCAGTTTTTTTAATGAACCGGTTGAACTTGTCAAACTGGAGCGGTTTTAAAACACTGTTCCTGATCAAGTGGCAGCAATCACCTGCAGCTTCCACAAATGCAAACACAAGATTCAGTAAGATAACCAGCATCCACTGAAGTTATAGTGAGGACATTATCCCACTTGTTGGTTTGCAGATTTTAAAAAGGCCTTTGAGCCTATACCCTAGCATCTATTATTATAGATGTTGCATTCTACTGGCATCTTGTATATCTTTATTACTGGCATCATGAGGTTCTATGAGATACTTGTTGGTCGTTTTCAAACTGCCTGCATACTCTCTGATTTCGATAAGAGTATAATCAGAGTCGAACAGGGGTGCTCTCTAGCCAAATCTCTTTGGGATCTATTCAGCTAAGCTTCTGTACTTTCTTATAAAGAGCATTCTTATTGATGAAAATTGTATCTTACATCATGTACTGATTGCTGTACTGCTTTTTGTTGATGACAATGTCATCTCTGCTCATTCTCCAAGAGATTTGCATAGATATTTATATGCTCTTGTTCAATATTGAAAGCTTCTCAGCTAGTGGTCAACCTTAGTAAACCTAAGGCTGTGATCCGCAACACCTCCAGAGAAACTTTTAGGTTCCAGTTTTCTTACAAAGACGAGCTTGTGGAGATTGCAATGACCTACACCTACTTGGGGGCTCGGTGTCAAAGTCCATCTCTCAATCTAGAGCATGTTTCTCGGTTGCAACTATGCAAGAGGCTGTTATGATAATAATATATTGTAAAAGAACAGATTTGCCAAAAGGAAGTAAAAATACAAAGTAGAAGCAGGAAAAGGCTGAGCATTGCAACAATGAAAACTCGGGTTCAAAAATAATGGGAACCGATGGACACAAGCTTGCATGGCAGGTGATTTGTGTGGGTCCCAAAGCACATGGACAGTACAAAACTCACATCCAAGGACTGGGCCCCTATATGTGTCCCAAGGGTGTTGGTCTGCAGAAAAACCCTTATTGATCAACCATAAAATAATAATCCAATAGAAGTGCACAAAAACCAGAATAGTAAATAGTAGTTCGTCAAACAGCATGCATTCATCCACAATAACAGCAGTAATCCAATCCAATCTGCTATTGGAACAAAACAGTAAAGAAAAGAAGATATAAATTATATTGTTGGCGTGTGGTCAAAAATAACTGAAACATGAAAGCAGGCCACTTTTTAAGTAGGCATCCTCCAGAATTACAAAACTACGAATAAAGAAGAGATAATTCCATGACTGTTACCAACTGGCCACACAAAGACTTACCTAGCCCCTTTTTATAGCTATCATTAGGTTTGGTCAGCCCAAAGTGCCAGTGAAGGAGAATACATATAAACTATCAATTCTAGAATCAGCTAATGACTGGTGAGAGGAAATGTGCACCCCAAGTCTGCTACTCCATAACCACATACAATGACAAGAAAATAATTAGGAGTGTAACAAGGACATGCTTCCTTCTGGTCTTGGGAGTGTCTGTGCTCTCATGCATATTTCCATTGCATCCCTTCAAAGACATGTTTCTTCAACATAATCATTGAACCCGCTACTCTTTACAAGGAAAAGGTTTGGTATCATAATGTAGGGTCTTCTAACTGGAGATACATTAAGAGGGCACAAAGTATCATGCTTCAATGTATGATAGTTGTAAACAGAGAGTTCCTTGGTGCATTGTCCAAGCAGAATTTGTTGTCCACTCTCTTTGTCTTGAGACATTTTCCATCTTCACAGACAAGTTCCTAGATAAATTCAGCATAAGGTTGAGAGTGACATCCACATACTCTGAGCATAAGGTCTTATGGTTCGAACTTCACCTCTATTACCATTCAATTCTGTATAACACGCTGATGTATTCAAACAAGTAGGAAAGACAATCTATAAAGATAAGAATCCATGTACTCAAAACTAAAACATTATTTACTATCTTTTTACAGAATGGCCATGGCAAATAAACAATACAAAAACATGGTCTAGAAAGCAAAACAGAATATTTTAAACTAAAATTACCATTTTTCAAAATAAATTTACTGCCAACCTGTTGTAAGGTCTCGTGGCGAGAGCTTTCCATGTGCACAAGCAGTCAACACGGCATCAACCACAAAAGGCAAAGCTGCAAGAATCTCCCACGCTGGTAGCAAAGGCTTCCGAGATGTGTCTCCTCCTGCACTTCCCGAAGAGCTGCTCAAACTACTACTCCCAGATGCCCCAGAAGTAGTAGGTGGAGGTACTCCTTTACCCAGTTTCCAATACATCATAGTCAGAAGCCTATCAACAATTTGATGCACAGGATTCCCAGGAACAAGCCCTGACAGTGTTGATGCAATGCAAGCCTGATGCTGACAGTACCAAACTTTCAATTTTGGAAATGAATCAATAAACAACGGCTTGGAAAAAGCTGAAGTTGCTCCAAAGGTTTGATCCTCTGGGGAAATTGGTACTTGCGGCAAGGCGGTATCTAAATATGATGAATTTTTAACTTTATAATTTTCATTGTCTTTGGCCAGCCGACTGTTATGCAAGAGTAAAAGGTATTCAAGTGCAAGTTCTGAACCAACTGGAGCTCCCTGTCCAGATAAACTATGTGCATGAGGACATCCATAGAATTTCCACAACCTCAGCAGCAAAAGAAAAGCATTTGAGAACATTGTGTAAACAGAAACTTCCTCCCCTGTGTATGATGTCTGTGGCACGGTAGGTGAAATGGATCCAAATGTCTCACAAATTGGCATCAGAGCAGCTGCAACCTGTGGAACCTGCTAAGAAATATTATAGATGTAAGATGCTAATCATGTTAAACACACACGAACAGACCAATCAATGAAAATGATACTTTTAAACAACTACTTGGCAATCCATGCCAACAAAATCATATTACGGTTCCACGTGTATCTCCAGTTAACGGAACTCACCATTCCATACAAGGAGAGAACATGAACATTATCATGAGTAGTTACTCCTTTAAGGACAGCATTAAGCAATGGTGCATAGGCTACTAAATGACTTCCAGATCCATGATAGTCAGCAGGAACAGGAGGTGAAAGAAGATTTACTACCAAGCGTACTGCATGCTCCTGTAGAAAATAGTCAATCATGAGAAACCAAAGAAGAGGATTATCAAAATAGCTAGTCCTTTTTTTCTCAATTCTTTTGGTACCCCTTTAGAAAAACAATCCCTGGCAAAAATTCGAGAAAACAGGTAGAAAGGTTATAAGATCTAACATGTATACATATAGATTATCCAAGTTTGTGTAAAGCATTGGAATGTCAAAAAAATATGTCCATATCCATCAACAATAAAGGAAATCAGGCCCTCTAGATCAGTGAAACATTATAACATTGACTGAATTGTTCTATACAACTCCACAAATGCATATACATCACCTGGACATTCCATCCACGAATAAGAGACGCACCACATAAAATGCTAGCCATATCAGACCTTTCCTCCTCTGGTCCATTCATTGCAATTTGATACACCTTCTCCAGCTCTACTAAGCTTCCATCAGATTCATCATTTCATGTAAAGTTCAATGACATTATCCTAACAATGGACTGTTTACTAGAAACTAAAGGCAACATACAAACAAATCATGCAGATAAAACTGGAAACACTTAGGAAAAAGATTCTAACAAAAAAACAAATTTAATATACAGTTGTAAAAATACCTTGAAGCAGGAGTTTTAATAAGAGCATCTTTTAGTGGAATAGATAAAGGGGCTCCTTCCATAAAAGCAGACCATGGAGATTCTTGAACTGGTATCGAGTGAGATAATGGATTCACTAGTCTTTCAATATAGCCTGGCCATAAATATGCTGAGGAATCTACTAATTTTCTGGCAATGCAAGCTTCAACAATTAGGTGCAGCATGTTTCCCACTGCAACCAAAGCAAATGCTATATTCAGCTTATATTTAAGATTTGACTGGTGGAATCTTTGATCATCAAATTATATATTGATACCGTTAGAATCAAACCACCCTTCCCGAATACAATGACCCAACTAAAATGCTGGGATGGAACAAAGATGGAGAGCATGCAAAAGATGGCTAGTTAGGAATTGTCAATTTACCTACTGCACCTGAAATACCATTGTTGCTAAGGCCATCAAAACTCCCAGTTCCACACTTAAGGCTAGAAACAAAGCTTTCTGCTCTAAGAGCAGCCTGGTTGGCAGCCGAGACTACAGTTGCAGGGGGTTTTAGAAGCTCATCAAACTGCCCCAGAATTTGAAGACTTGATACTAAAGCTGCACGCCTTGTACCTGAACCCATGACTTTCCTCTCTTTGTCATGTTCACGAGCGTGTGCAATATTTCCTAATACATTATTCTTGGCAGCTTGAAGAATTTTATCTTCTTCCTCAATTATAGAAACAATTACCAATGGTGTGATACTCAGTAGAACGCATAACCTTGAATCCAGGTGGGGTATAGGACCCTCAATGGGATCCCGTTCCTGCACATGAAATAAAAGTTAAAATTATTCTCAAATTTATATATTAAGTAAAATGTACTTGGTTTTGTTTGTTTGAAATTTCTGAACTGAAATTTCTCGAAAATGTTAAGACTTTAGGAGAGGAATATATTTTTATACCCTTTGGACAAGCCGAAGGGCTGCAGTCCAGAGACCTAAAAATGTCTCTTGCCAACTTGCACCATTGACCGCTAGAAGAGATTTTGTCAGTTCTGAACATCAAATTGTCCAAGTCAATACACATCGGTAAAGAGAGCAACCTTGTTAAATGGTAGATTAAAAGCAAGACAGAATAAACCTCTTATGTCACGCTTCTGTTCGATTGCCTTCTGATGCCGTCAGATTAGCATGCCATATAAAAATACGGAAAGATAAATGATAGCGGTTATATTGATTTCATACCTGCAAGGATCTCAATGGTAGATTTAGCTGGAAGTTGCCTTCCATCCATTGTATCCTCCATAAACAAATCAAAAGGGAGCCATGTGGAAGCCCGACCTACTCCATAACTGTGCCCAAATTCTGATGTCCGAGAACCTGAACCAATAAGTGCTCTGATTGCCTGGTGTTGGCTTGGTTGATATTCTCGGCTTAAAGACTTTTGAATACATCCAGTCAACTGTGTAAACAATTCACCATCTATCTTTAAACTTGGCGATGACGAGTGAGCTTCTAATACTTGCAGGCGTTGACATAAACCACTCCACTGTTCAGTCCTACAATATTTGAAAAAGAACTACTGTTTAATGGTGTTTAATATTTAGTAAGTATTTATTTCTTAAAATTCTGAAAATTATTGTACATAAATAGAAGTTGAGCGTGTAACTTTGGTAACAAACCCAGAGAACAAACCTACAAGTAGTACATCATTTTCAAAGAAACTAAAATGCGTTACAATAATCCTAATAATATTTTCTATGTGCTCCATAATTGTGACCAAATGCTGATGTCCAAGAACCTGAACCAACAAGTTCCCTAATTGCCTTGTGTTTACTAGGTTGTTAAGGCTTAAAAGACCTTCATGTATTGCTAGTCAACTGTGTAAATAATGAACCATCTATCAGAAAACTCGGGGTTCGTGAGTGACCTTCTAATACTTACATGCATTGACATAAACCACTCCAACATTCAGTCCTACAGTATTTGAAAGTGTACTTTTATTCTATGGTCTTAACGTTTAAGAAGTATTTCTTTCTTAAAATTCTGAAAAGTGAAGACTAATGGATTGGGCATGTTAACTTCGGTAGCAAATCAAGCGTATAAACCTACTAGAAGTACTTCAATTTCAAATATGATTGTCCAAGTAAGATTTGCTATGATAGTCCAAGTAAGATTTTCTATCTATTTTGGAATGCTAGAAATATTCGGGAAGAGGAAAGGTAATTTGGAAAACGGTTCAAAATATGGAATGGATGAATATGGAAAGGAAATGCCTTACAAAGGCGCCATTCTTCAGATTGGTCATAGACTAGCTGACTTTCAAAGTAGAGAAAAAGATGAGGAGCACCATCATATATGCACACAAATATTGCTATATTGATAGATATAAATGATCTTTTGGTGAAATTATGAAGATAGTGTGACCAAAATACACTTTTGGTCATTCATTTCTGAAAATCTCACATGTACCCACCCATCTTGCACTGCAAATAACTTACAAACATTCAGTGTAGCGCCCACCCATGTGGGGCCCAAACACAAGATCAAACATAATGGTATAATTTTTTTTTACTTTCAAATTACTTGATACAACTACGCAACACCAAAAGACTCGCAAGAGTTTTCACGACACCACAAGAAATGTTACACCAACATGTAGAACACGCAAATGTCAACATGACACAATGTGCAACAAACGTCACAATTAGATAACTGAGCAAGTATGAGACTACATCACAATCACTGTAATGTCCCCAAATGGGACACTATGACCCAAAGTTGGATTTTAGGCAAACCCAACTCACCAAAAACAGATTTCCACATGTTATAGCAATTATTATTAAGGCAGACCTGAATTAGCTTAAAAATGGCGACTAGGGTTGAATGAAGAACCCACACAAATCAACAATAAAATTTGTATAAGTCCACTCTAAACTGATTCCCTGATTTTTAACAGCCCGTACATATAATAAAATTCAGATTTTTAGAGGCAAAATATGCTGAAACACTTCTCCTAAATCTGCAGTAAATTATGACTGAAAAGGACACTTCTAATCTGCTCTAATACCACTGTAATGTCCCCAAATGGGACAATTTGACCCCAAGTTAGATTCAAGGCCAACCCCAACCCCAAATCACAATTTGTAACACAAAGTTCAAATTTATTTTTGCAGATCTGAATTTATAATGGAAATTGCGACTAGGGTTAAGTATAAAGCCCAAAGGAATCAACCATTACACTTAAGTCTTTTCACTCAAAACTAAAATGCTGATTTTATAAGGCCAAAAATTATAAAGAACATGCAGATTTCTGATCTAAATAAGGCTGAAATAAATTAATTAAATCAGCAGAGTGAAAGTACCAATAATGAGCTCCAACAAGGCTGATTTTATTTAATATTAAGCTGCAGATCTGATCTGAAAGTACAGTAGTGGAAGGAGGGTTTGAAGCCCAACCAAATGCTCCAAAATAGTAGAATAAAATATCTGAAGATAAGCTCCAAACAGTAGTTGCCAAAACTGATTTCTATATCCCTTTATCACTGCAAAAAAAAGCCCAGAACTGGGTCACTCCAACTGGTAAATACAAAATACTTCAGCAAGTAGATCTTGAATATTCCACATACAAATAAGTGAACCCAAAGGAAGAGTTTTCGTTCTTCCTTCAACTTCTCATGAGGATTTTAGTCCTCAGAGAAAACAGCTACAAGTACTCAGCTTCACAAGTCAATTTCAGAATTTTTGGATAAACATAGCATGCCCACAAAACAAGTCGATTTGCCCCTTTAAAGAAGTGACCCAAGCAGCCACTTTCCATGACCAACTAGCTCCTTTCAACATTAAATGTTTTTTTCCCTCCATTTCCCTTTCCTAGAGCAAGTCGCATTTGCCTAGGAATAATCATTTGGCCCATATGCTTCCTTTTTATGTTGCCCTTTTTTTATCACTAATTTTTGCTCTCAAAGCTAGTCACACTTCTTCATGAGAAATACATTTTTGCTAAGTACATTATTCTTTTATTTGTTTTTTTCTAGTTTAATTTATTATTGTCCATTGATTTATTATAAGTGCTTTTTATAATGTTTTATTTTATTTTATTGCACTTTATAATAAAATAATAGAACTTAAGTCTCCCTTTAAAATTCTCCTTAGCCATCGGGAAGACAAAATAGGCTAAGGGCCTTCATCATAACTATCCTAAGAAGCGGAAATGTTACACCAACATGTAAAAACACAAATGTCAACATGACACAATGTGCAACCAACATCACACTTAGATAACTAACCAAGTATGAGATTACATCACAATCACGATATGAACCTCACAAATTTGCACCTTCCTCTTGATCACATTTTCGAGGTTCAATTATTTTCATGTTCAAAATCTAATTTAAGCCTTAAGGGTTTGAAGAGCATATAGCATGACGAACATACATTTTCCTTTTTCTCTAGCTTGCATTTCCCTTACTTGTTTAACACTTAATTTAAGATGATTTCCACTTCACTACCATTTACATTTCCTTATTTAACCTTAAACGTCTTGAATTCCATTAATCATGAGAGCATGTAGTTTCATTCACAACGATACACATTATTTAATTCGTTTCGGGTTTAATTTATAACAAGTACTCTAATTGGTTCACATTTCAATAGCCATTAAATTTCAAACCCCAAAGTTAGTTCTAGACATTTTGAACACATATACGCCACCCTACACTTGTTCTTAGACTATGGGTTAGTTTCTTAATGAGCACGGTTGCTTGACATTTAATAAAGTCTTCACTCGAGGGAAAAGATCTCATGACGATACGAGGAGAATCTTAATCCAATCTTATGCTCACGGTACATCTTGAAGATAGAGATGATTCAGAGGATTTATAAAATACAAAAGAGTCACATATGGATTGTGATCAAGTCAAAAGTTAATGTTCTAGAATGTCATGTTCTCGAAGGAGATATCTCATAATATCTTTAATGTCAGAAAATGGAGACTTAGCAAGGAGTAAGGAACAAGTCACAATCCTCACCTTTTTAATGGATCAACATCCTACCATTAACAAACCCATCTGTTAAGGTTTAGATACCAAAAATGTCCACATATTACCCTCCAAAAAGGTCCTACAATTAGTTTTAGAGTTTATTTCCAAATACCCCGGGGATCTACGCCCCCACGGACCAAAGCTAGCGTTCAACAACTTAATCCCCCAAGACTTCCAAAAACTCAACGGTGTTCCTATAAACAAAGGATAAGGAAAACACTTCCATTCCTAAGGCATAGAGATGTCTCAAGAGGTGTTCGGTTACACTATAGAATAAGGAACGAGGTTAAGCTCAAAGGGACCATCCCATACCACCAGGGTTGATATTTCAAACTATAAGTTGGGTTGGCGCTTTCCGCCCAAAAGGAAACACATACATGCAGGTTATTATATTTTTCTTTGAAGGCTAAGAGATTCCCTAGGTCAATACACCACTAGCTGATTATTATATTTATAAGGGATCTTGGAGGTTGGAGGAACTTTGTGTCCTATGGTCTCAAGGCAAGGAAGTTAATAAAACTTTGTGTTTAGATACTTTCCATGGAGATTGATCATTGTGAAGACTTTGTTGAAGAGATGACAAGGAAACTTTGTGTTCCTTTTCAAAAAAGAAATACATGAATGCTTATAGAACTTTGTCTTGAGATTCTTGTTGGTTATATTTGTTCTTATGTCAAATGTAATCTTCATTTCTTCCTTTTCATGCAAAGTATTAACATTCAATCTCTTTACTTTTATGGTGTACTTTCTAGCATGTAGGAATGAGATCTGCGTTTGTTTGTTCTTGCATGCTCCCTCTCTCCATTATTTTCCACTATCTTCCTCAAAACTATTCCTCTCTCACTTTCCTTTCTTTCTTCGTTCGGGTGCTGTAATTTCCTTTTTTCCCACTTGAGAGCTATTATTTGGTCTTCTTGCCATTCCTTCTTTGTGGCAAAGAAGAGAAGAAGGTGGAGGAGAACATTGAGCTTCCATTTGATATGTTTTTACTAATTTTTATTATGTTCTTTTAGTGTTTTCTTTCTAATAACAGTAGGCTGGGTTTTAATTAATTATGGAAGCTAACAAAGGAAAAGAACATCTTTAAGAGGTCGGTCTTGTTATTCCAAGCCTCGGCGCCAAAAGGAGGATATAAAATAAGATTAGAGGCATTATTTGCATCTAGACTTGGTGAATTTTATTCTACTTGGCCATTGTGAGCTAGTTGCTCCATGTTCTTGCACTTGGGAACGAAACCTCTCATGTGTATTTGCCTAGAAGGACGAAAAACCTTTCAAGAGGTTAAGGGAAGGACGGAAATCCTTCTCCCCGGCTTGGGATTTGTAATGTCCTTTTTCCCACTTAGAAGATGATATTTGGTCTTCTTGTCATTCCTTCTCTGTGGCAAAGAAGAAAAGATGAAGGAGAAGAACATTGAGCTTTCGTGTGATATGTTTTTACTAATATTTTATATTTTTGTTTAGTGTTTTCTTTCTTATGCTAGGTCGGTTGGGTTTAATGAATAAATGGAAGCTAATGAAAAAAAAGAACCTCCTTAAGGGGTCGGCCTTGCCTTTTTGCACTTTGTGGCGCCAAATGAAGGATATAAAAGAGGAGTCAAGGCATCATTTGCACACTAGTTTTGGCACATTTTATTACAATTGGGCAAAGACAGTAGTTACTCCTTGGTCATCCACTTGAGGAGGAAAACCCTGTTGTGAAGCCTCGTTGAAGGACAAAAACCCTTCATGTGGCTTAGGTGAAGAACGAAAACCCTTCATCATCCTTTGGTATTGATGAGAAGAGCTGATTTGAAGATCTTTATGTAATTTCCAGCCATTATTGTAATTATTTTGGGTGGAGCAACCTACCTTGGGTAGGGTTTGGGAACATTAAAGAGGAATTTGATAAATCTGAGTTTGTAATCTGATTTGCACTATTTTTAAAGGCCGGAATTTGAAGTTTGGTGATTTTTGGGGTTTCTATGCCCTAGATATCTAATTTTTTTGTGGCTGCAATTTCCAGTGCATATTTAATTTTCCAGCAGTGTATTCTTCAGTGTTTCTTATTATTTTGGCTTCTAAAATTCAGTAAATCATATATAAAATATTGGCGAATTGGTTGGTGTTGTTTTATGGTGATTTTGGTAATTTTTAGTGCAAGTATAAGTCGTTGATTTTATTCTACAGTCTGCTGCAATTTTATTTTCAGATCTACATTTTGTTTGAAACCCTCAAAAGGGACATTACAGGATTGGTGTTTGAGGCTGATTTAGAGAGATATCTTTGATTTTCAGCTTGTCGCTGATTTATTAAGGGTGGAGCGACCTACCTTGGGTAGGGTTTTCAGCTTTTGGTGAACTATTTGGATAATTTGATTTGTAATATTTTATAAGGCTGGAATCTGAAGTTTGGTGATTTTAGGGTTTCTATGCCCTAGATATCTAATTTTCTTGTGGCTGCAATGTTCAGTTCATAATTAATTTTCAGCAGTGAGTTCTTCAGTATTTCTTTGTGTTTTTGATCTTAATATTCCATAAAATACATATAAAATTGTGGCAAGTGGATTCAAGGTGTTTCATAGTGTTTTTTGGCATATTTCATGGTAGACATAGTCGTTGATTTTGCATTAACAATCATTGCAATATAAAATCCAATTCTGCATTTTGTGTGTGTGTGGTTAAACCCTTGAAAGGGTCATTACGGTGGTATCGAGCACTGATTCTCAAGGGCCTAGGGTTTTAGTGGATAAATTAATTGCCGGCTAAGAAAGACTTGCAGACACCATGGATTTTCTTGCCCTATCTCTCTAGAGGATGATTGAACCTAGGGTTCAAAGTGGTGAAGGAAGCTCAAATGGAGCAAATAATGCCAAGCGACCTATGGGATCAGCCCGAGGATTGATTTTGATGCCCACTTTCCTTCCTAAAAAGAGGTTATTTCGGAGAAAGAAGCAAGGCCAACGGGTGGACGGAAGATTGCGGCGATTTAGGAGGAATACATGGCCTTACAAAGGGAGATTCAGGAGTCTATTTCACTCGCCGAGTTCATACGAGTGAACAAAGGAAGAGCTAGGCATGCACCTAGGTCTCAAACACCTCAAAGGGACTTTCAACATGTCGTTAGAGAGGAAGAGGAAAAGAGCTTTCAAATTGCAATGGCAGAGCAAGAAGAGCTCAAAGAACAAGAACAAGGGAAGACCAATATTCAGCATAAAAGTAAAGATTCTTGGAAAATAAATGATGTTTTTTGTGGTTTCTAATGATTGCATGCAGCAGCAAGTTGATGAAATAAAATCAGATCTCCACGAGGTTCTTGAGGCTAAGAATCGGGATGTTTTAATTGAGAGGCATGCCCTTCAACAAGAGGTCTCACCGATACTTATGAGGGTTTTCAATCTCTGGAATTTACAAATCGCTGGCAAATGATAAGCAATTTAATTTATTGCATCACCCTCACGATATGTGTTTGCAAGGGTTTGATCATCATAAGCTTTATTCTTACAAAGATGAGAGGATGAAGGGTACTACAAGAAAAAATAATCTTTTTCAAAAAGCCCCTATCCATCTTCAAGACATTCCAAAGATGGGATCAAAGAAAGAAGAATAGTATTTGCATACTTATGGTAATGAAGAGCTTGCTGGAATTTTCAGATCAGCAGTCAATAAAGGGAAATTTAATGGTATACATGACTCCGGAAAGAACCATGAAGGTGTCACATCCAAGTGTTAGCAAAATATTGTTGAAATCAAGGCGGAAAGAGCTTCATTTGTTGAATCGAAGAAGAAGGTTGATTCCAACTCAGAAATTTTGAGTCACAAGATTGGGAATATGGGAATTCTATTTGCATAGTTATGGTAACGAAGAGCTTGCTGGAATTTTCAGATCAGCAGTCAATAAAGGGCAATTTAATGGTATACATGACTCTGGCAAGAACCATTAAGGTGTCCCATCCAAGTGTTAGCAAAATATTGTTGAAGTCAAGGCGGAAAGAGCTTCATTTGTTGAATCGAAGAAGAAAGTTGATTCCAACTCAGAAATTCTGAGTCACAAGATTGGGAATATGGAGGATGTTTCGATCACTCCTCATCCGGCATGGGAAGGTAGATATGTGACGGACAACCCAAGGTATGATGGAAACCACACTTTATCGTTTTTTATATTGTTGCCATACTTATTATGTCTTTTTGGGAAAGTTGTTAAAGATCACATGCCAAGTTTTGATGATGATATGAAGTACTTGTGGGATGAAAAATGGCACTTAGATATCTCCTTGTAAGGGTACATGGTTCTGGTTGACCTCTCTTGCATTGTAGAAAGGAAGTCTTTGATATTCTCATCCCATGCACATGGTTAGAAAAAATTTTGATGAAGGATGATTTTGAAATCATTATGTATGCAAACAAGGTTATAAAGGATCTTACCATCCAAAAACAAGGAATCATGGGTTTGATTAATGGTGGAATCACTCATGATTCCATTAGTGAGTGCTTGGAATTGATTGGATACACGGGAAAGGTAATGGATGGTTACTCTAGGCCATGCTCAAAGGAGTATTTCCAACTCCATGATACATTGGAAAATTATGAGGTATGTGTTGATTTCCATTTCGTTAACATAGCTGATATGAATAACATATTTGGGGTTCAATGGTTATGCTTGTTGGGAGAGTTCACTCTAGACTATCAAGGCATGGAGATAAGTATCATGAACCAAGGGAAAAAGGTCATCAAGGTATACTTCCGGACACCCCCAAATTAATTATTTGGTGGAAGAAGTCGTTTCGTGCGAATCATACTTCTATTCTTTATCTAAAATTACAGCAGATTGGGAATCATTACTTTCATTTGAGTATGCAAAAAATAAGTTTTCTAATGATGCCCTTGAAGGAAAAATAAGTGATGATAGGTACAAGATGGTGGATGGGCTTATCCTCTACAAAAACCGGGTCTACTTGGTGCCTGGATCTAAGGTAAAGAGTAAAGTTTGGAGGGTTGTTCATGATACTCCGTGGGCTGATCATCCGGGCCACTTCATGAGACATAACATGAGTGAAGGTAAAAATTTCATTTTTTCCCCTTGCTTGTGGAATTTGCTGAAAGAGGATGCTAATATGACATGTTTAAGGAAGCATAAGTTTGAAGGGAATTCTGAATTTTCTCTCTATGGATTCTTAACCCATGGTTCCATGACAGAACCAATGGAAGTAAGGGTAAAGGGAAACAATTATGATAAACTTGCAGCTGTTCACATGGTCACCAAAGAGGAGAATGATGGTTCTATCTTTCAATTTCATGATCCCATGATGAGGTATGGATTTTGCTTAGACTACCTTGTTTTCATTTCAGCTAAGTCACACAATGTTTGGGGGTATCTAGAGATCCAAACTTTGGAGGAGTTTGCCCTCAAAAGTCACATGGAGTATGAGCTCCACTTGAAAAATGATAAAATCAGAACTTATGGGTATGCTAGGGAGGCTGATTTTCTCAAATTCAAGGCCAAGATGACTGCTGATTTTATTTGTAGGTCTGTTGTTACTAAGTTTTCAGCATATGTAAATCAAATTTCAGTCCTTGCCTTATTTCTGGAGTTGTCTTTCCTTGTGAAAATTCAGTTTGATAGTTATTATACCACGATTACAGGATTGAATTTGCAAGAATCAAATTTGGGGCTGCCACTAACAGTCATGAATGGCGGTGTATTTTCATTTTCTATGTGCATTCCATCATGGTATAATAAGGAAGGAAGATTTCAGTTGAATGGACGAATAAAATCAGATCATGGTATGATATTTTCAGATTTGAACATTCTGATTTTTGAAGGAACAATGCATGATTACAACTCTTATGGGGGCAGCACTATTGAAATTAAGGGAAAACCTAGTGTGGTTGTGGATGCTTTATCAAGGATGCCACTTCCTACTTCATTAGAGGATGTGGAACTTCAAAGTGAAGGGGATGAAGAGTTCAGATCAGCAAATACATTGGGGTTGCAATTGCTTGGGGACAAGCAATTTTGGGAAGGGAGGACTGTAATGTCCCTTTTTCCCACTTGAGAGCTATTATTTGGTCTTCTTGTCATTCCTTCTCCATGGCAAAGAAGAGAAGAAGATGGAGGAGAACATTGAGCTTCCATTTGATATGTTTTTACTAATTTTTAATATGTTCTTTTAGTGTTTTCTTTCTTATAACAGGTCGGCTGGGTTTTAATTAATTAATGGAAGCTAATGAAGGAAAAAAACATCTTTAAGAGGTCGGTCTTGCTATTCCAAGCCTTGGCGCCAAAAGGAGGATATAAAAGAAGATTAGAGGCATCATTTGCATCTAGACTTGGCGCATTTTATTCTACTTCGGCATTGTGAGCTAGTTGCTCCATGTTCTTACACTTGGGGACAAAAACCCTCATGTGTATTTGCCTAGAAGGATGAAAACCCTTCCAAAGGTTAAAGTAAGGATGGAAACCCTTCTCCTTGGCTTGGGATTGGTGTTTGAGGTTGATTTAGAGAGATATCTTTTATTTCCAGCTTGTTAGTGATTTATTAAGGGTGGAGCGACCTACCTTGGGTAGAATTTTGAGTTTTTGAACTATTTGGATAATCTGATTTGTAATATTTTATAAGGCCGGAATCTGAAGTTTGGTGATTTTAGGTTTTCTATGCCCTAGATATCTAATTTTCTTGTGGCTGCAATATTCAGTTCATAATTAATTTCCAGCAGTGAGTTCTTCAATTTCTTTGTGTTTTTGGCTCTTAATATTCCATAAAATACATATAAAATTGTGGCAAGTGGATTCAAGGTGTTTCATGGTGTTTTTTGGCATATTTCATGGTAGATATAGTCGTTGATTTTGCATTAACAGTCTGCTGCAATATAAAATTCAGATCTGCATTTTGTGTGTGTGGTTAAAACCCTTGAAAGGGTCATTATATAGGTGCTTTCGAGTTAAAAATATCCAAAACCCCACAAACCCATCATACGAGGGAGTTGCCCCTCTCAAACATAGAGGTTAGATCACCCTGTCGATAGGTGATCTCTCCAATGTTGCAAGTTTTATGTCGGATAATGTAGGCGAAGCCGTGAGGAGACTGAGTAAACCAAAGCAACATAAAATCTTGCCAACAACCTATCACATGGACTCGAAAGATTTAATTGACAAAGGGGAAGAGGATTCCCTATAATGTGTTTTAAGTGCGAGACAAGTAGGGTATCACGCATATGAGTGTCCTAATGCGCAAAGTAAGGGAGTACGCAGACGCACAAAAGGAAATGTGCATATGGCGCATGGAAATACTGAATCCATAGGATCGATCAAGCATTCTAAAGGACTAGAGTGCAAAGAACAATATTATAAGGGCAATCATCATTGTTGGGGCAGCAAGGTGTTTATTGTATAAAGTGGGTAAGCCATATGATTTCCTTGTTGATGTTGGCTTTCGAATGTTTCCTATACAACATTGTTTGGCACCCAATGAATTTATTCAAGGATCACTAGTGCATAGTAGTGTACATCTTGCCACAAAGTTGATTCGTGGTCATCATTCACCAAGAATGGATTGGGGATTGAGCTACATACAGAGTTTTGTGGTTGTGCACTTGAGTTATTTTCAATTTGTTGAAGTTGGGGGTAAAGTTACAGTCATTATATGGTCATTTTCAGCCCCTAGATTGCTATCATTTCTTGATTTGGTAAGAATTTTGAAGTATGACAATTGTTGCCATGTTATTTTCATTATTGTCATAAAATTTTCCAGCCCCCTTATCACTTCCACGGATTTCCAGCCATACATTGGAAGGGATTGTTGTTGACACTTGATGTGGATTTATGCAAGGTTATTTTGAGGTGGATTCCAGCCACTTTAATTCTAAATTTTGAGTGGAAAATGCATGACTCCAACAGTGTTTGGGGCAACATGATGATCTTTTGGGACAGCCAATGTATGAATGAGAGTTGGGCAAGTACAAAGATGAATGAGCAGTTGAGATTCATTTGGGATTCGGGTACTTACAATTGCTCGAGGACAAGTAATTTTTGGGAAGGGAGGACTGTAATGTCCTTTTTCTCCACTTGGGAGCTAATATTTGGCCTTCTTGCCATTCCTTTTGTAATGTCCCCATTTCTGAAGACCCTTAGCCTATACTTCCCCATGGGCTTCGGGATGTTGCAAGGGAAACATTTTTATTGAATAATTAAATATTATTGCCTGGAGCAATAAGTATTTAATTATCTAATTATGAAGATTATTTAATTTAACTCCTAAAATTTAAAAATTAAATAGGGAATTAATTAAATAAATATTTAGGTGGCTTTTATTGATAAAAATCACCCTTTGAAAAGGGGACACCACACCTAGGGATAAAAAACTGCTTTTATTTAATATTTTCCCTCTCCTAGGGATTTCGAATTTTGTGTCTCCTTGCTTATAAAAGGAGTGCTAGGGTCATTATTATTATTATGTTATGATGAACTTATTTTGATACTCCATGCTTGGAGTTGGGATGCATGCCCATTGATGTTTTCTTTCGCCCTCTCATGCTTGGGAGATCTTTGTAGCTGATCTTTGAATATCAAATTGAAGAGGTTATTTGCTTTGGTTGAATTTGCAAGTAGAAATCTATATGTTTTTACTGTAGCGCATCACTGTAGCGTCGTCATTGTAGCAGCTAGGTTTTGTGATCAAAAATAAGAGTTTTTGGGAGTACCTTTGGCAAGTCGACTTTGGTGTATTGGTTTTCTATTCCAGCGATTCCTTTTATTATATTTGTAAGCTGTTTGTATGCCATTCTGAGTGTGATACGACCAGCATTTAGTCTATTTTCATGTCCAATCTGACAGTGATTCCCTCTGTTATGGGTGTGCACTGATTTGGACGACTTTCTAAGTGAATCGTCCAAGATCCATGCATGTTTAGTGTCCTTGCTCAAGCGGTTACATGTAAGACAAGTTTGGCGCAAAATATTGGTATATTTTGGGTTGGTTCTGATTGGATTTAAGTTGCTGTAGCCTTCTCTAAAATCTGCGACTTCTTTTGGTGTGCATATTGAGTGTTTGAGGCAAAAGTGGAGTTATATGTATACTACAAATTGATTGCTACTATTTTGATAACTCCAGCAACTACAGTTGGATGTGTATGGACTGATTTTGGAATAAAATATATTGTTCTTTCTTTCATGGCAGCAACCCAGTTGAAGTAAGTATTAATTATTTAAATGCACGATTGAGTCACTCTTGGCCAGCGACTTCTTCTACTTTGTATGGGGACTGATTTGGTGTAATAGTTGAAGTGGATCCACTATATTTGTGCATGATTTTTAGTCTCTTATTTACAGCGACCAGCCTGGGCATGTTTGGGACTGATCCTGGGTGTGTAACAGTTTGTTGTTCTTTCCTGAGAGCTAACTATTTATTTGGAAATAAATCTGGAATGTTATTAATGTATATTCGAGCTCCATGTGCCCAGCAGATTGATAGTATGTGATGTAGGATCAATTGAAGTCTTTTGGCAGCGATCCACTTGTGGTTGATCTAGGCAAACAGTAGATGGTTGTTTGGAAATTGTAGAAAGATCTTTGGGGAGGATTACAAGTATTTGTGATAGTTGTGTTACTCTTTGTTTGAAGCTCAATAACAAGTGATCAGGTTTTTAAGATCTGTTGGAAGTAATTGTGTGAGCTAGAGGCCATTAAACCCCTATCGTTGGGTTTATTGAGTCAACTACTCAACTGGTTCAAGTAGTGCCAATTGAGCTTTTGCTATTCCCAGTTGATTAGAGTGTTAGAGAGTTGGTTGTTTGCATATTTTCCATTGATCCCGAAGTGGGATATTACAGTGGTATCAGAGCTTCCCTCCTCTATTCGTGTGGGTCACTTTGTGTATGCAGGGTTTGTGTTTTCAGATTTGAGTGCAGAAATCAGAGATCATGGAGTTGATGAGTGATGGTGAATGGAAGGAACAGATCAAGCATAATCTTGACTCATATTGCCAAGAGTACTTTACACTAAGTCAAGAGACCCAAGCTCTCTTGACCCTCAAAGGATTTTGTAACTTGAAGAGAAAAAGAAGGGGATCAAAAAGAAGAATGACTCCGGTTGATGCATATTGGGATGAGCTCATCAAAGAGGTCAATGGCTATATAGAGTCACCTACCTCCCATGGACAAGAAGATGAAGGATTGAAGAAAGAGCAAGGTAAAAATGCTTTGTTGATTAAAAATATGTCTTTTTCTTCTAACATTCGCATGCATGATATAGTGACAAAAAAGGGAGTCATAAAGAAGAAGCAAAGGGAAGACTCAAATCTGCACTTTGAAAAATCAGATTTGAGGTCCCACCGTGAGCCATTGAAGGAACAAAAGGAAGGCATAAGTCCGATAAAGGTCTCACATCATTACCCACCAAGCATGCACACTTGTAGGGAAGAAAAAGGGGTTTTGGATGAGGAGAATGAGGGAGAAAAACACGCTGCACCAAACTCAGAAATTCTGAGTTTAGAAGAAGTTGGGGGCAGCCCAAGGTATAATATTTTACATTTAACTCCTCTTTCCATGTTAAGCTTTCATGGGTATGGTTTATTTTCCCACTTCATGATGGATCTTAGCATGTGGGATCATGGGCAGCTTGTTAAAGGAAGCAATTTGTTTGATTGGGTAAGTCTTCCCAACAAAGAGTTTTTGTTTGGCATGATCATCAAAAGTGTTGTGCTAACTTGAGAAAAGAAATGAAGGATGCCTCATGGGATCTTGTGAGTATGTGTGGGAAGGAGAAGGAATCGAAGGCCTCTCATGAAGGGAAATGTTGGAATGGCAATTTTGTTGCTATGGACAAGGAAGCAGCCCCTAAAGGTGATAATTTTCAGTCAATCATTCTTGCATATGGTTCCATTGCTAACATTCCAAGCACAAATTTGGAATGCATACTTGACCTTAAGTGGAGCAATTGGGGGGAGATAGGTGCAGCTGTTTTCTTACAATATGGAAAACACAATTGGAAGGTGGGAACAAGCAAGCATAAGCTGCCATGTGGTGAATTCATTCAGCAAGGTAACATTTTGAGTTTGCTTCACTTTTTGTGCACTTATATGACATACTTTACATGGAGTATTAGGGTTGAGTTTGGTAATCAAATAAGGGATGAAGTAATATATACTGCTGAGTCTTCCGGGACAGCCACGAACATATTTTCAATGATTATAGCTGTTGCTGCACTCTTTTATGACAGCCACCCAGCTGGTTCTGTTACATGCACATTTCATGGTAATGAAAAGAACGATTCATGGTTGTTGGCACTAGTTGCATTCGGCATTCCTTATGATTATGGGCTACATAATAAGAAGAGTAATCAAGTTCTCCACTCAAACTCTCATATGACTTACAAGCTCTTATACTCCCAACGGAATTTTATATGGAATTATGCATGGTTGTTTCACTCTCCTAATTCAGATTTTGCATGGAAAGCAAGGGCAGATGGCAATGGTTATATTTGTGAGAAAAAGAGAAGTATTCTGAAGCCATTTGGGAACAGCCCATGTATGGAGAGGGGTGGTGTTTTATTCATGCCTTGGGGATATGGAGAGGAAGCTGAAAAAGTGTTTTTTAACACTTGTTTTCCTAACATGTTTGTTCCATGTGCAGGCTTAAAAAAGAAAGTGCAACCGAAGACACTCCCGAGTTACCAGAAGAAGAAGCAACACAAGTTGTTACAAAGACTTCTTCACTTGATTGGCACGGGAGCAAGATTGTGGGAGAACTACTTCATTGCATTTGGATGCACACATTGGCATTGCTTGAGGGCAAGCAATCTTGGGAAGGAGGACCGTAATATTTCGAGTTGTGTTTGAAGACGAGGGTTTGCAAATTTTCAATAAAAAAATCAACCATTTATGGAGTCTCAAATTGGTATTTTTATTGTGTATTTGCATTCTAAAATCAGTTGTTCCATTTTGAAGGTTAAAAGCGTTGTTTTTATTCAATTTTTAATAATTTCTATATCCTAGGAAAGTCGCATTTTTTGGAATTAATTCCAGATCTACAATTTCATAAAAACTTTGTGGTGTATTCTAAATTAGAATTTGGGGAAATCCATTATAAGCATTTATATGTCTATTTGGAGACAATACAGTGGTATCAAAGCAATGTATCCTCCCATCTTATGAGAAAATAAGAATTGAATGCAATAAGGAAAAAGCCATATAGTCTATCAAAGAAGGAATACCCCAAAGAAGGTGACAATGGAAGAGCATGATCAAAGAGCTCCTCCCAATGATAAGCTTAGCTACATGCACGAAGTAATCACAAGAAGTCGGCGAGAGAGTCATGTCGGTCTTTCAAAAATTCCCAAAGAGAAATGTGTGAAGCATTGACTGGTTCTACTAGAAACTTGGCAAAGATACTACATGGGAACAATGTGTCTACCAATGAAGGAGCAACCAACAATGGGGAAGGAAGCTCTACGGGACTAGTTAGGACCTCATCCAAGCCTACATATCAAACTTTTAGAGCTAAGTTTCTCCAAAGAGAAGAACCAGTTGAGGAGGAAGCCCAAAATGATGTTGATGATGTGGAAGCATGGGGTGATGAGTATGCAAACCTTAGTTACATAGTTAGGGAGATGATATCCTTCCGCGATTATTGCCAAGTGAAGAATAGCAAAGGACCGGGAAGAAATCGAAGAGTTCAACAAGAGCAACCAAAGAGAGACATTCAAATTTCAGTAAAGGTTCATAAGGTAACTCTTCCTTCTTATGATGGATCAAATAAGTGTTATGCTATAGCTTGGTTACAAAAATTGGATACATATCTTTCTTTGAATCCAATGTATGAAGAAGAGGCCCTCAAGTTTGCAACCTTGCATTTGGAGGGAGTTGCACATGAATGGTGGTACCATGGGTTGATCACCCAAGGACATGGTTCTATCACCACCCTTGAAGAATTCAGTCTATGCTTGACTAAAAGATTTGATAGAACAGATCCGGATATGCATTTCAGAGAGTTAGCCCAACTCAAGCAAGAAGGATCTCTAGATAAGTATATTTCTGATTTTCAAAGGCTTGCAGTAATGGTACCTGATATTAGTGAAAGGAGACTTGTATTGTTGTTTATTGAAGGGTTAGGAGAGCCACTAAAAGGTCTAGTCAAAGCATTCAGTCCCCCATCTCTACAAGGTGCCATTAAGAAGGCATTAGACTTGGAAAGTTCAGTCCCAAAAGGAAGAAATCTGCAGTTTGGACAACAGCGAACAACACCTTTTGGACAGCAAAAATCAGCACCTTTGGGGCAGCCAAAAGGATTATTTGGACAGCCAAAGACTTCTTCATCAAGTGGGCCAAAGACACCAAATTTTGGACAGCAAGGTAAGTCTTTTCAAGACAAATCTGATGCAAAAGATTGGGTTAAAAACAGCAAAGAAATTGTTACGAATATATTGTTTGTAACAATATTAATATTGTATTGTGTGTAAATAATAAAATACAATCTCATATTGAGTTGTATTTTATAGTTGTACGTGAGTTGTAGTACAACTTACTAGAGATATTCTAGGTGAGAGAATAAAGGGATAAGGAGTGATTCTAGGAGATAGACTAGAGAGAATTGAGGGATTGGTGTTGACACCATCTTTATAGGAGTTGTTATCTCTATATAATGTAATCACTACTCTATGTAATATATCCCGAATGAATTTTCAGTTTCTATATTATTATTATTCGGTGTTTTATTATTGTGCATTTTTATCAGAAATTGAGGCTAGAAATGAGCTTAGGAGGAAAAAGTTATGTTTCACATGTAGAGATCCTTGGACTCCTAACCATCGTTGCCTTGGAAAAGGGGCAGCCCATTATATTGAAGTGATTTCAAATGTAGAAGATGAAGAAGAGAGTGTTGATCATGAGGAAGAAGAAGAGCAAGCAAAAGAAGAATGAAGTTCCCACGGATGGAACATTAGCCACCTTATTTGGAGCACCAAGGTACTATGTTTTTCATGTGAAGGGTGTTCTTTATGGACAAAGAATCATAGCATTGATTGATAGTGGAGCTACTCATAATTTTATTGATGAGAGCTTAGTGACAAGGATGGGATTGAAGGTAGAAGACTTCCAAGGATTCAATGTAACAGTGGCAGATGGATATACTCTTGCATGCACAAAGAAGATTCCCCAACTAGAGATCACTCTAGGAAGGCATAAGGTATGTGATGATTTTTATGTCATTGGTATTGGTGAAACAAATGTTGTTTTGGGTGTACAATGGTTGCAATCTTTGGGTGAGTTCACTCAAAATTATCAGACCATGGAATTAAAATTCAAGGCACAAGACAAGGAAGTCATTTTGTAGGGTATGAGGAATGGTACTCCACAAGTTGTGACAGCCAAAAGTATGGAAAGATCTTTCAAAAAGGGGCAGATTGCATGGGTTGCACATTGTTTGGTAAGGAACACATCTTTTTCATCTCAGCAATCATATCATGTTGATATTCAGTCTATTTTGGATAAGCATAGTAAAGTGTTCCAAGATTTACCTCATGGATTGCCTCTGGTAGAGGATTTCAGCATATTATTGAGTTGGAACCAGGTTCAACCCGGTTATGTCTTCTCCTTACCGTCATCCAAGGGCTTTTAAGGAAGAAATAGAGAAGGTGATTAAGGAGTTGTTAGACATGGGCCACATAAGGCCAAGTTCTAGTCCTTTTGCTTCTTCAATTGTTTTGGTGAAAAGAAGGATGGAACCATGAGAATGTGTGTGGACTACAGGTTATTGAATAAGAAGACAATCAAGAACAGGTATCCAATACCAAGGATTGATGAGTTGCATGGGGCTATATTCTTCTCAAAGATTGATCTAAGATCCGGCTATCATCAAATTAAGGTAAGAGATGAAGATGTCCATAAGACAACTTTTAGATGTCATTTTGGTCATTTTGAATTTCTAGTGATGCCATTTGGGTTAACCAATGCCCCCGCTACATTTCAGTCATGTATGAATCATGTTTTTAGGGAGCATTTGAGAAAAATTTGTATTGGTATTTTTGATGACATCTTGGTGTATAGCAAATCATGGGAAGAACATTTGAGGCACTTAGACATGGTCTTAAGCATTTTGGAACAGCAATCTCTTTTTGCAAAGTTATCCAAATGTGAGTTTGGAATGGAAGAAATTTTGTATCTAGGACATGTCATCAATGCTAAAGGAGTGCATGTGGATCAACAAAAGATCCGAGTTATTATGGATTGGCTTCATCCCATCACATTAACGGGAATTCTTGGGTCTTTGTAGCTATTACAAAGAAGATTTGTGAAAGGATTTTCACAACTTTCAGCCCCTTTGACAAATTTGACAAAGCAAGGAGCTTTCAATTGGTCACCAACAGCCCAACAAGCATTTGACAACCTCAAAAAGGTAATGAGTTCATGCCCAATACTTGTTCCATATTTTTCAGTTCCTTTTGTTGTTGAGTGTGATGCATCGAGGATGGAATTGGGGTTGTTTTGATGCAAAATAAGCATCCCATAGCATTTGAAAGTAGAAAGCTCAAAGATGTTGAAAAAAGGTACTCCATTTATGATAAAGAAATGTTGGCAATCATGCATGCATTGGTGAAGTTCAAACAATATCTAGTTTGTGGCAGATTTGTAGTGAAAACAGATCATAATAGTTTGAGGTATTTTCTCAACCAAACTGATTTAAATGATAGGCAACAAAAATGGGTGAGTAAAATACAATCCTTTGAATTTGAAATTGAGTTTGTGAAAAGGAAAAATAACATAGTTGTTGATGCATTATCAAGGAAGCCATATTGTTGTTCTATGACAGAAATTACAGCAGATTGGAGGGTTGTTATAACAGCAGAATATGCAAAAAATCAGTTTGCTAGTGTTGTCCTAGAGGGAGAAATTGATGATGAAAAATACCAAGTGGTTGATGGCATCATACTCTATAAAAATAGTTTTTTTGGTTCCAGAATCCAAGGTAAAACATAAGATTTTAGAAGCTATGCATGATTCTCCCTTGGCTGGTCATCCAAGTTATTTTAAGACATACAAACAGGTTAGAGAAAAGTTTGTATGGAAAGGACTCAAAGGGGAAGTGCTTCAACACATAAGGGAGTGTCTTACATGCCAACAAAGTAAAGCAGAACATGAGTTTCCAGCAGGTCTTTTGCAGCCTCTACCTATTCCAAATCAAAAGTGGGAGAGTATTTCCATGGATTTCATCACTGGTCTTCCTTCGTTCAAGGTAAGAGTGTCATTTATGTTGTGGTGGATAGATTGACCAAGTATGCACATTTTTTCCTCTCCCCACTAAGTTTGTGTAATGTCCACTTTTAGGACAAATATAAATCTGAAAATTAATTAACTTGATCGATCCTAGGAAAATTATATCTTCTTGATTCGACCTCAAATAACCCAATGTTGGCAATAATACAACCCAAAATGGGGTTGGAGTATGCCAAAGTGGAGAACTAATTAGAAAGATAACAACTTCTAGATCTAATTTTTGACAACAATTAATTAATTAATATAGCACCCAAAACAATTGAAACTTCAAAAATTAATAACTCCTTCAATACTTGGTATTTTTGCATGAAATAAATTGCACAATAAACTAGAAACCAAGGCCTTTCCAATGCACTATGGATCTGAATTTTCTAAGCAACTAAACCACTTCAAATCTGCCCCAAAAATCTGATTTCAAGTCGTTAGGGTTAGAATAAAATCAATAAAAATATTTCAGCCTTTCTCCAAGCTTCCAAACACTCCAAATCAACTCCCCTTGCTCAGAAATAATTAATAGAGGAATCAGATTTTTGATCTGATTATACACATCTAAAAACAATTGCTAATCAAACCCTAGTCTGCTGCAATTTTTAAAAATTCATATCTTCCTCAAAACTACTCCGATTTGGGCAAATAAGATATGCCCGGACTCGGAAAAATACAAGGAACAAGATGAACCAAACCAAATTAGAACAACAGTTGTTAAACCCCAAAATGGCCAAAATAGCAAGTCGCCTAGGGCAAAATAAATTGTTGCTTGCACATAAATTAATTCCAGCACTTGTATTACTCCCAAAACCCTCAAATCTGGTCACACATAATCACAAAATTATGCTAAATCAGATCTGCAACATAAATACATTTTGAGACATCAAAAATATGCTTAAACAATCCCCAATCCAAGTCGCCAACACTTAGAAAGGATAAACCATGTAAAAACGCATTCAACACAAGAGAACACAATGAAGAGAACAATGGAGTCTTTAATATCTCTAACAATGAATCCAAATGAAGCTTACAATGAGAGAGCACAATGCAAGAACTAGGGCATACATCTCATTACTCCAAGCATGGAGTGAAATCAAAATGATCAATCAACATAACCCCACTAGAGGAAATGCGACCTCCTTTTATAGAGTTAAGGGGTGCAATATCCAATGACCAACCTTTTCTCTTTTGAAGGGAAAACATAAACTCTCATTATAAAATAAAGTCTCTAATAAACTAAGACTATGTGCACTTTATTATTTTTAATTAAATAATAAAAGTAGCTAGCCTATGTGCACATTAACCAACTAAAAAGCCCTCCAAGGGGTTACATAATAGATAACAGACACCTTAGGACAAATTTTGAGTTCAATCCTTAAACCCATTGGGTTGAGGGTCTTCAAATCTTCAATATGGAAAATGTCCTGAGAAGGGGACATTACGGTTTGATGGACCTCTAGTAGAACTGGGGTATTTTTCAAGGAAGTTTTCGAGACATCACGGGCTTCCAAAGAATATTATATTCACAAACCGATGGACAAACTACAATTGTCAACAAGTGGATAGAAGGGTACCTAAGGAGCTTTGTTACATATCATCAACATGGATAAAATGGCTATATTTGGGGTTGTTTTGGTACAACAATTCCTACCACATGTCTATCAATATGTCCCCCTTTAAGGCTTTGTATGGTTATGATGCATTTTCTTTTGTGGATGTTGTTATTCCGGATAGTAGAGTGTCAGGAGCTAGAGATTTGGTGCAACAAAGTCAAGACATCATGAAAGCACTCAAGGACAACCTTTCACATGCCCAAAACCAGCAAAAGTTGTATGCAGACCAGTGAAGAATTGAGAGGTCATTTGAGGTAGGAGACATGATTTTTTTGAGATTACAACCTTATAGACAATCTTCCCTCAAAGGGAAAGGATCTGAAAAATTGAAACCAAGGTTCTATGGTCCCTACAAGGTCATAAGGAAGGTAGGGAATGTTGCATATGAGCTTGAACTTCCGGCACAAAGCAAAATTCATAATGTTTTCCATGTTTCATGCCTCAAAAAGGCATTAGGACAGACATCATTCCTTCCATGGAGCTGCCCCTCTTGATGATGAGGGCAAATTGGTGTTAGAGCCAGAGACTATCATGGATGTTCGTGAAAGAAAGTTGAGGAATAGAGTTATCATATTGTTTTCCATGTTTCATGCCTCAAAAAGGCATTAGGACAGCATATCACTCCTTCCATGGAGCTGCCCCCTCTTGATGATGAGGGAAAATTGGTGTTAGAATCGAGACTATAATGGAGGGGTCTACCACTTGAGGATGCAACATGGGAAGGTACGTAATTTTGGAGCATCCAAGTTTGAAATTGCTTGAAGGCAAACAATTTGGGGAAGGGAGGATTGAAATGTCCCTCTTTCTAAAATAACCCATCGAAGACCCTTAGCCCATTTTTCCCCGACGGCTAAGGGATGAACAAAAGGGGAACTTTAGTCATAATAAATTATTATAAAGTGCATATAAAAAGAAATATTATAAAAGCACTTATATTAATTTATTATAGGCTAAATAATAAAAATAAAATAAGAAAAGGGAAAAGTCACTTTCTAATGTTTATTTCTCCTATAGAAAATGTGACCCCTTGGTGGATGAAATAAAGTGGAAAAAGCATTAAATGAGGGAGGTGAAAGCTGATTGGAAGTTGAGGGTGGCTATTTGGCCAAATTCATCTATAAAAGCAAGTCGACTTGCTTGTAGAAGGCATCCTTTTCTATTTTATAAAATTTGAATTTGCATGTTGAGCTTTGAGCTTGCATCAAAAATCTTCTAAGGACGAAAACCCTTAGAGATTCTCTCTCAAGGACGAAAACCCTCTTGAGATTGAGGAGAAGAACGAAAACTCTTCTTGGGTATTTTCCAACAGTAGTTGAAGACTTTGTAAGGCTGATCTGAAGGAGGGTTTGAAGGAGAAAATTGTTGTTGTGTTTCTTCTTTATTTCCAGCCTTTTCTAGCTGAAGCGACCTACTTTGCGAGCTGTTTGGAGGTGTTGGGAGTTGACAAAAATCAGATCTGGGCTGCTGTTATAATTGCTGATTTTTAGTCATCCAAATCAGCCTTTTTGGAGTGGATTTTGGCTCCAAAACATCATATTTCCAGTTGTGTCTGAAGACAAGGGTTTGCAGATTTTTAATAAATAAATCAGCCATCTTTGGAGTCTCAAATTGGTACTTTTTATTGTGTATTTGCATTCTAAAATCAGTTGTTCCATTTTGAAGGTTAAAAGTGTTGTTTTTATTCAGTTTTGAATAATTTTTATATCCTAGGCAAGTCGCATTTTCTGGAATTAATTCCAGATCTGCAATTTCATAAAAAAATTGTGGTGTATTCTAAGTCAGAATTTGGGAAAATCCATTGTAAGCATTTATATGTCCATTTGGGGACATTACATCTACTGCATCCAACACCTAATATAGCTACAACAACATATATGGCATTGTTCATATAAATCATCGGGGAGTAATAAGGGCATTGCACTCACATCCATTCTCATCCACCACAATCTTTAGACATAAATCCTGAAATTGAAAAAATATGAGTACATCCAGACTTGTCACCCACATACAAAGATCTCCCTCTCAGCAGGGTGACATTGATCAGCTTGGATCCCTTTCACATATTGTCTACGTACCACGTAACACTCTATTCTCATGTGCATCAATGTCTCTCACGTATGGCCACATTTATCAAGAGGACGAGCTTTTTTCGTGTATTGATGGGTATATCATAAAGGCACATATATAGAGAGGTTTGGTATATCAAACTAATGGTATACGAAAGGACAACCTGTTTTGAAATGATAAGGCACCAATCCATCTCCCACGTTACGCTTCAGTTTTAGCACAATGCCAAATGGTTGTAAATTCTTTCTCCCATATTCACAACTCCTAAGAGGATTCAATTATATTAAAGATTTGTTTGGAGTTTGAAAACTTGTATTCTGTTCTAAATGGCTCTTTTGTCCGAGATGCAAATGATATTGATCAAAAATGAAAGTTTGACAAGGCAAATCAAAAAGCCAAGCTTATCATCATGTTCGAGTCATAAATGAGGTACACCGACATACAAAATGCCAACACCATCGAGAGAAATGTGGGACAATCGCAACACTGTCTTTTAAGAAAAGAATCAGAATACCATTCTCCACTTGTAGAGTCAATTGCACAGTTTGAAACTAAAATCCTCGAGAATCTGTAGAAGCATTTTTGCGGAGAATTGCAACATTGAGGGTCTCCTTATTAGCTCATGGAGAAGTGTCCAATGACTCTCTCGTACCCATTGTCTTGAGAATTCTTCCGCCTCGCTTCGGGATGTTTGTGACAACACTCAATGTCACAAAACAAAAACCAACATTCCAAAAGCTGGTTAACTTGTTGCAACAACACGAGTCCATACAACGTGAAGCAAATGATGATGACCATGCACTTGCTTTGAACTACAAAGGGAAGAAAAAACAGAAGTTCACCAAGAAGCAAGGACAAAATCAAAATGCCCAACATCTGGAAGCAAAAAACAATGTCATGTTTGTAACACAGGGCATGATATCAAGGAATACTCGGCATAGTGGGTTGACTAACAAGTCAAACAATAACAAGTCCAATCAATAAAAGCAATCCAACAACAATCAATCAATCTTCTAAACAACAATCTCATGAACAAAATAAGAATTGGAAAAAGATCAACAAGATCATGGCAAAGCATAGCCGATGAAGAAGATCACTCGATGGGGATAACATAATGACTACACAAACAAAGGGATGAAACCTCCTCACAAAGCCCCATCTAGTATATAGACTCAGAACAACCAGCACATGACAGGCGAAGGTATGATTGGTTCTCTACACTCATCCCATCTTCTACAAAACACTTGATCTCCTTGGGGATTATTCTTTCTGAGTTCAGGGGCATTGAAACGCAAGTTGCCTCTCAATAGAAACCGCACCCTCACAAATGTTTGTATGTCCGAGGACTAACAAAAATGTGCTCTCGATCAATCAACTATTGCATCACAATCTAAAAGTTGATTTTGACTACACAAGCTGCAAGAAAGAGAGCCATTATTCGAGACAAAGTAAAGAAATCCCAAATTACTCGTGAGCATCGTATCAACAAAATGTTTCATTGGACTTTGTGCCACATAATGCTCAATAACTCATTGCTAAGGACACCACTTTTGCAAATTTATGGCACCGAAAATACAGACATGCCAATGTTGGGCTCTTAGTCTCACGCAACCAAAAGCAGATGGTTCAAGGATAGCCACAAATAAATAAACAGACCGATATCTACACTAGTTGTTTTGCAGGAAACAAAGATCCCAGATAGAGCCTCGGAAAGTTGGACTGGTTCATACCAAATTTTACAAAAAAATGACAGAGACATATTCAGTGTAATCAATACTTCCAAATCTTTGTTGATGATTATTCCAAAAAAGGTGGATATAGTTGCTTAAGACCAAATATCACGCATTTAAAGCATTCAAAGTTCAACGCTCTTGTTGAGAATAAAATTGGGCATCAAATAAAGGTCCTCCACTTAGATCGAGGGGGAATTCACCATAGAATGCATTCATCGCATACCTAAAAGAAAAGGAGATCATCATCGATTGATCGCACCCTACTCTCCACAAAGAAACAAGTGTTGCAAAATGAAAAAACCGCTCAATCATGGAAATGGTGCAGTGCGTGATAGAGGATGCGGACTTGGATAACTCTTACTAGGAAGAATTAGCCAAAACAATAGTATATACCTGCTCAACAAATCACCAACATTTCCACTTGATAACATGACTCCATCAGAAGCATAGTCAGGGAAGAAACCCTCAATAACTCACCTTCGAGTTTTCGGAAGCAAGGCCAATATGCTATTCTAAAAACCAAAAAGAACAAAGTTGGACATGAAGTTAACTAATTGAATCTTTACGGAATATAGTGAAGATTCAATGGGATACAAGGTTAATTGATTCGAAAACTGAAAACTGAGAAAGTCTTCATCGGCAAGGTTGTTCAATTTGACGACACAGTGTGCTTCAAGTCAATCGTCCGCAAACGAGCACACAAAAATTCAAAAGAAAAACCTGTGATGATTGAAAACGCCAAAGAAAATGGCGACTGTAATAATGGGAAAATTGGTGAAAATCCACCACCCACATCTCAACAATGGTGTACAAATGTGCTTAAAGATACCAACATAAATGGAGTCCCAGAAACATCTACTTCTGAACCAAAGACTCGCAGAAAAGCTCAAGAAGAGGCTAATATGGCTTTAATGAGTAAAATTGGGTCATCTACAGTTCCAAAATCACAAGAGTCAAAACCACAACTTGAAGATCTTCCACTAAAGAAGCAATCAATCGGATGCAATAGGGATAACACCATTTACAAGCAAAGGGAAAGGCTCAAACAGGCTTCCAAAGTCTAGAAAAGTAAGATTGAAGAGCATCTTAAGCACAATGAATCTCCAAAGAGTCCAGGTGATACCAGTCTCAACCTCAAACAACAATGGGGGATGTGGTAATTAACAAAGCAAAAGGAGGTGTCTACAAAAAGAGAGGATCATGTAGCATTCATGAAGGACTGTGTAATCCAAAGAACTAGCCTATAATGAGCACATCCTACAACTCCAATTTTCTTTGACGACTGAACTGCATGCAGAACTTTTCACTACAAGCAAGCACTTTCACATAAACCAAATCAGAGAGTTCCTCTCCAATCCATGTAATCAATGAAAAATTAAGGGGGAATGATACAATTAGCATATTAGATATTAATTTAGCATTTTATCAAATAATATTGTGGATAATAACACACCTCTAAGAGAGTTGTTGTAACTAGGAGTTAGTGATAGTTCTCTTTAATCACTATTCAGTTAGGTGTTCAATTCACTAGTGTGATCTGACTAGTTCAGTTCAGTTCACTGTTGTAGTACAAATTAGTTATCTTGTTAACTCCTACTTTCAAGGAATTTGATCACTCTCAATGTACCAATGTTTTTCAATGCCTATACCATTGCAGCACATTTCATTTAATTCGATGATCAGATTTAAGTCTTGCATTTTTAATTTGGTTTTCAACATCTTTTGTAACTTGGTCAAAGGATGGCTATAATTGGCCATCTTATTTATGCTTAAACCTTTGACCAAACGTATTTATTATATATGCGTTGTATTTGCATGCATGCCAAGGTCCTCTGAACAAAAGTACCTGGCACATACCCAAGCACAAAGTTGACTTTTAACTTTTACACAATGAGTGTTGAATTAATTGTGCATGAGATAAATGGCTGCACCATCCTCATCATTTCACTCCTTTCCAAAGAGTGAAAGATCACATCATACAATTAAAAACCTTCAAGAGGAAATTTTAACTTAGTACTAAGGGAAATAGACTGAAAGCGGATTGAAGAATTGAAAATGCAAAAGGGTGATTAATAAATCTGTGGGGACAAGGAAGGATTGGCTTTGGCTAGGATACCATTATTACAAACACCTTGTGTACGTATAAACATGGTGGAATTGGAAACAAGTACATGTACAAATATGTTACCTTGGACAGATGATTCCAGGTCTCTCACTAAACCAGCAAGTATTACTACAGGATGTGACCAATACTAAACCTGTATGTAAAAAGGTGATGCTTGATGTTCATTATCACTCTCTCATTAAAATGCAAGGCTCACATGTTTGGATTTCAAACCAAATGTTGCCTTAAGTAATCTACAAGCATCTAATAAGTAATATTTCAAAAAATTCTTTGTTAAAGAAAATATGATGACCCTATAGTGATCAGTATTGGGACACCTTGACCCCGTGGAGATTTGGTTTGTCCAAATGAATATAACGGACACCTTGATCCTATAGGATCCTATAGGGCTCTAGGTATGTCCAAATGAATATAATGAAATGCTTCACCATGTTAGGGTCTATGTCTGAATCCATCTGAAAGCTTTGGGCTTTAACATGGAAAAGTCTGCTTATGTATAGAGTTATGTATCTACGTGTCTTAAGTATTTGCCTAGGTTTTACATGCAAAATATAAAGAGGTCACTCTGAACAGATATTGCAAAAATTTCAGCCATGAACTTTGCATAGTAATTATGAACACCAGACTTTGCACGTTAAAATCTTCACGGCTGCCTACCAAAAGATTCTAAGCATATCTACCTCTTGATCTACTTCCTGTTTACCTCTAAAATCAAGCAGGAAAAAAATTACAATTTGAATGACTAAACAAGATGAGAATGAAGAAAAATACATGTTTTGACATGCAAGACGGAAAAATGTAGATGTTCTTTTGTGTTCCATAAATTTTCTAACCATCTCAATGGCCGTCACAATATTTGTTCTCCGTAAATGTTCCCGATGAAGATGTCGTTTCTCGTTAATATCCTCATCTGCACCAATTGCCATGTCATGCTGTCCCACACTCCCACCCAACATGTACTGTTTCTCTGACCATCTAACCTGCAGACCTGAATCTTCTGCTATTGCATTAACCAAAGTAGAAACCACTGTGAAAGTAAATAGCACAGCAGTTTTCCCAAGATCGATCACCGGTATGCCATAAGTTTTGGAAAGATGAAGAGCATCATCCACAGCCTCTACAGTCCTGAAAATATTTTGGAAACCACAAAATAAGTTAATATTAAGTCCTCTTTCCCAGATGTTACATGTCTAGAATTGTAAATCATGATTCATGTTCACATATAGGAAAAAGGAATTAAAATAATGTAACATTAAATACAAGTATCTGTTTAGAGTAAACTATTACTGCATGAGCTGAAACTAAGATCAAGCTACTGCAGTAAGAGACTTGCAGCAAAAAAATGAAATTACATGGAAAGGCATAAATATTGAGCAAAAAAATAGATTTGTAAAGCAGCTGTAAAAATGGGAAGAATCAAAATAAGTAGAAAATAGGACTGCAAAAATATAGAAGTTAACATACAAACATTCAAACTGGAAATACTGAAATAGAATAGGCTGGAAATATTGCACTTCAGGTGGCAAAGGAATTGAGAAAGGAAAATTCAAAAACTATACAATAACAACCAAGGTATTTTGAGACGAGACAGGGCATCAACCATCTTCATGATATGCTTTCTTTTATTTTTTCTCGGTCAAGTATAATTGATTTAACTCACACATGATGCCAATTTATTTGGTAACTTTCCTACTCAAGATAGTTCGATTGGTATGCCATTGAACATATATGCTCATAATATTTGTTAACAAAACCTTCCACCGATTAACATGTTATGATTTTGCTCATGCCAAACCCTGAAAGTATAGAATGATTTCATCGTATTTTGACTAAAATTGTCTTCAATGATTATTCAGAAAATATATTGAATGGGATTCCATGACAAGCATCTAACCATTAGCGTTATTCACTTCATTTAATAAACTTACTTTCAGCAACATGCGCATATACAATTAAGAAACAAAAGTTACAGATAAACAGAAAAACAAGTGCCAATGCATGAAAAGTTTACCATTTACAACCAAAAACAGAATGTTGCAAATAAGGGTCACTGAATCCACCATATGCACACCTTAGATCTAGAAGCTTCTGATCTTAAGAAAGAAACTAATACCCAAGCCAAAGAAAGTAAAACAAAAAACACACATCTGAAACACAAGTCTGCAACGACATAACATATATTATATGTCTAATTACAATATCTTGCAGCTTACCATCATCAATCTAACTAGGAACTTACATTCTAACAGCTTTCTCCACAAAGAGAACATGTACTTATAAACAAAATGACCCAATGGCCTTACACAGAAACCTTGTGAATTAGGCACAACGCAGACCCTGACACATGAGAAACCTAGCAGTGATGACACAGTTACTGATAGTTTAGATGCCTCCTGCACGTATTGTTGAGCTACCTAACGCGCAGAATTGCACCATGAACCATCCATCTGTTACGCACATGTGCAGGTATGCTAGTCAAAATACAAAAGTTAAGCGAACTAAAATTTCCCCTAAGGAGGACAATTTAGACTTAAAGGAAATTTAGAGTTCAGATGTACATCCAAAAATTGTCTTTTTATCTAAAGATTTTATATTAAAAATAAAATCACAATTCTTGGGGTCTTCAGGAAAGTCAGGTGCGGGAGGTAATCATTAGGAACTATGCGAGAGAGCTTGTGGCTCCAGAATCTATATGCAGTAAAAATGTGAGTAGAAAGAAATAGTGAAGCAGAGCTGTTGGCACAAATTTCTAGTCTCAAATATTTTGTAGAACATGTAATATGTTTACTTCAAAAGCTGCAGTATAATGTGTAATATGTTTACTTCAAAAGCTACAGTATAAAGGAATATCGATTGTAGGGTTATAAATACGTACCACAAAATAGCATAGAATAACATGAGAGAATAAGAACTTCATTCCATAAGGTAGTGTACAGTACAATTGCTCAGTACAAGGAGGACCTGTCAGATCCATGCTCTAACCCCAACATGCATCATTCTATATATATGGCAAAAGACTCGACGCTTGTCGGTTAGAACACAACTGTCAACTACATCCAACCATAGCTAAAGAGTCGTTATCACACTACCTAAGCTGCCAAGAGAATAATCATGACAAGGTCGGCTACAACACAATACTTTTATTAATTAATTACAACGGTAGACTTTTATCGCTCCTCTAAAATAAGTATGATTCCCTTTGGACAACACCCATACAAAATCAAGAAGAATGAGGAGGGGAAGAAGAAGACCTCCCTGAAGGTACTGTGGCTCCAACTGAGAGTGATCCTGAAGGTGCTGCTCCCTGTAACTTCAGCTGCTGCAGTCCGGCTCATCATACATATACCTCCTTGCTAAGTCACAAGGTTCGAGTTCGAGTTCGAGTTCGACGAGGATAAAATTCGGTTGAAGTTCGTCATTAGATGAAGTTCGAAAAAAATTCGCCATTAAGTTCGACTAATATATAAAATAAAAAATTAAAATAATTATAGATATTTAAATAAATATAAAATATAAATATAAATAAAATAAAGATTAAAAACAAATAAATAAAAAATAAAAAAATAAAAAATATTAATACGTATTAGTAAAGATATATAAAACAAATCAAATAAAAACTAAACTTTAAAAACCTTTAAAATATCATAATTAACATCTAAAATAAAATTAGAATAATGAATGAATAAAAAACAAAATAAAAAACAAATTACAATAAACCGAAAGCGATGAAAAGCTCTTCCACGACGTCGAACAATGAACTCCTGATTTGCACAGTTCTACGATGTTGGTCGCAGTCCCTGAGCTCGGCCCAGTCCTGTGGGTTGTGGGATGATGATGGTCGCAGTCTCCTGTGGGCTGTGTCGTGATGGGACATGCATAAAAAGAAACCCTGCCCTGGAACACAAAGTGTGAACAAAGACATCCACGCAACTCCTTAAGTTGGGCCACATGCTGTCACAGTGTCACCCATGACTACCTCCGTGTCATACAACCCATACACCTGTAAAAACCCTCAGCGAATTGCAACGAATTTCCGGATTTTAATCGCCAAATTTTGAATTTTTAGGTGAAAAATAGGCGAACCTTGTGACATAGCCTCTTTGGTGCATTGCTTCAGATCATGTCTGTCAGGAGTTTACGCACACAGGAACATTGCAACGAATTTCCGGATTTTAATCACCAAATTTTGAATTTTTAGGTAAAAATACGGCGAACCTTGTGACATAGCCTCTTTGGTGCATTGCTTCAGATCATGTCTGTCAGGAGTTTACGCACACAGGAACACTTTACCATACGTCAACTCTTGCTCATACGCAGCAATTCTGAGTCAAGTCTGTGTAAGCTGGGTTCGATGGCTGAGTTACTCCTGAAATAGAGCACATTGGTCCTCCATTCGGCTCCTTAAGTCAACGTTTTCAAGGATAACATTATCCTACACATTCTCATGTTGATAATGTTCACGCATGATCAACAGGAGCATCAAATACTGATATCAAAGAGTATGTTCAATGGTGTGTAAGGACCCCAACACGCTATGGACTGGTGGGGCAACGGTACGTGAAGCCCAAGTGGGAAGCAACTGCTGCCACATCTCTGGACAATTACGCTCTACCCATCCTTGGTTCACAAACATCCCCACAAACTCTAAATCACACACCACTTTAACAAATTTCCGATCTGCGCTACCTCATCCAAAATCAGTTGTACCTGTGATTTCCAAACTCTAACATCTGTATTCTGAACCACTTTGGAAATGTCAAGGAGAGCCTGTGACATGGGTCCCATATTCTACATAAATTAAGACAGTCCCATATTCTACATAAAATCCCATATTTTGGGGACAGCAAGGGGACGGATATATATATATATATATATATATATATATATTGTATTTTTTAATGTATTTTTTAGGTATGTTTGAGATTATAATTCAATGTTTTTGGTAAGAATAACAGCTCTTTTAAAGTAAAAACATCAGAAGATTTTTGGAAGGTTTGTTTTTAAAAAGGGGATGTCCCTCCAAGTCCCTGAAACATTCGGAACATCCAGGACGTCACCAAAATCTAAGGGACACGTCCCCGCATACTACTAGACTACTAAAATGTTAGCCTTTTGCAATGCCACCTTCAGCTCAAGATCGTCAAGTTTATTTGCCCACCATGTGTGGGATTCAAGGGAAGGCAAACTTCAGCAACTCAATGTCTCAAGTGTAGGCAGTGGTTTGGATTTGATCTTTGGCTGCAAGTATTTTGCAGATTTCTGCTTTTGGTCCCTTTAAATGCCTGTTTGGAACTAGTATCAGATGCAATGGAAGCATAAATCTTCCGACGACTTGTGGTAGAGGTTGGTCATCAGAATATGCTTCCTTCACAAGTAGTACCAGAAATTTTGAAATCCTTATCCAAAGCCATCTTCCATATTTTTGGCCAAATGGAAGAGGATGCCATGCCTGCAGTTGGAAAATGTTTATTTTTCATCCATTACGGCCACAAAAATACAATATTTTCAACTATTAAATATCTGTTGAAAACTCGTTACTGCAAATTCTAGAATGAGGATTTTTCTCTGATCTTTAAAAGACTGCAGAAAAGGCTTTTGTCTGCCTAAGATATTTTCCGATACCAACTCTCCCAACAACAATTCCTCTCTAGGAACACATTATGCTTCAGGAAATAAAAATGCAAATTTTTCCAGCAATTCTCCTCTAACTCTTAAGGTAAAACACTGCAAAAAAGTGCAAAGGGGCGTACGGGAATGAAATGTTTGTTTTGATATACAATGCAATAGAAGGTTTGTACGGTTCAATAGGAGGGGCATACAACCTGATATTGACATACAGATCAACAACATACATTCGGGCAGCAAATGCGTGCAGCATTTGAGCATACAGTTGAGTGGCTTACATTATACAAGGATGTTGCTGGGCATACCATGCATGGGAGGGGGAGCCGTACAGCTCAAAAGTACTGAGGAGGCCCTACAATCGAGTTTACGCTTGGAAATGGGCATATGGTCCTGAAAATCAAGCATACTGTCTGGTAATAGTTGGTTATGGATTCACAGCTTGAGCATATAATGAGAAGTTGGCAGCTTGTGTAATATTATTGTACAAAATATAAATTAATCCTAAGTGTAAAATGTAGGAGAGCTCTTCTCTTGTAGTGGTAGATGAATAGTTATTGTAAGAATGTGAAGAGTCTTCTTGGGAGGTGAAATGAATAGCCATCCTTTGGCTAAATATGTTTGTAATCTTTAATGTGAATTCAATTTTGGTTTGCAGTTTGCAGACAACAATGTTCTCTTGTCATTCTAATATACTTGGCCTGACATTGGCATCAGAGCACAGGCTTATCCATTCATTTTTTTAATCCTCCATTCTTTCATTCCCTGCCATACAAACACACATTTTCATTCTATTTTTCTCATTCTCCTTCCTAGCTCTCAGCTGTACAGCCTCCACACAATTGTTGCAGCATGATCAAGAGGCAGCATTTCAGTTTGAATATGAACCAGTCGTCTTAGACGTCTGTTGGTTGCATTAGTTGAACCGTATCAATCCATGAATGCCTGTCCACTGTAAGTTGTAAAATTTCATAAAAGACTTGCGCCCAGACCTTTGGTCAACCATCTTGTCATTATATGCTATTGGCCTGCCTGTAACTTGTCATTATTTACCGCACTCCTCTTCGCATACATTGGTTGCACCTTCTTCTGTTTGATAAACACCAATTCAAAGGGTGTCTGCCATGGCATTTCAGCATGACATGGAAGTTTACAAAGCATTGGAACTGTGTTTTGGGCCTGAATTTGGCGGTTATTGAAGAACTGGATTTGTGCACTTGTCTGCAACTTTTGCTTGGTAGTGCATCCTATTTCAAACCTGTGTTTGGTGTTTCATTGTAGCCCTGCTCATCTGACATTGATTTATGGGAAAGACATTCAGACCAGCAAGGTGTCAGGTAATGTGAGCAACAATGGTATCAAGACATTGAGGTGCAAGTTTGAAGAAAAGCTCATAAACTCACTTTCCCTTCCACACCATCCTCCATTATTCCTGACATTGGTACAGTCCATTAAACATTTCCATTTAATTTTGTAAAATAATATTGAAGGAACATTTTTTAATGCATCTTTTAATCTTGAAAAAGCATATAATTTGGAGGATTTTCATTTTTGACTTACTATAATATTAAATAAGTCATTTTTATCGTGCAAATCAATTCCAAAGCATTTCTATTTTTCAAAATCAAGCAAAAAGATTTTTAAAATTATCCTACAAAACCAAATGAATAGCAGCATTTGGTATCAACAATGTCTCTAGTTTGCACTTACGAGTAATGTCGTCATGATCAAACTACTGCATCTATAGCCTAATATAGCTGCAACAACAACATTTGTGGCATTGTCCCTATAAACCACCGGGAAGAGATAAGGAAAATTTTCATTTTCCCATTTCCTCCAATACCCATTCGCATCTATCATTGTACGTAAATCCCAATAGTAAGGAATGCCAAGTACAAAGGGAAATTATGCCCACCTATGAGGTTTTCTTACTTAGCAAGTGTCATTGATAGAACGAATCATTTTCACGTACTACCTAAGTACCACGGACCATTCTGCTCTCATGTAATTTAACGTCTATTTCACCTACATACGGGTATATTGAAAGGACAAGCTTCTTCCACCTACCAATGGGCATATAGGACAGGAGATCATATTAAGAGGTTTGGTATATCAGACCGGTATATAGGAAAGGGAACCTTTTGGAGTGATAAGTAACCAATCCACCTCCCTTTGTTACAAAATAAACTCAAAATCAATTGTTGGCATGACGCTAACCGAAAAGACATGTGATTACAATGGTCTTGGCAAGTGAAGAACACTCTCATCTTCAATGATTTGTGGTTTGACATTTGTGACAAGAAAGTACAGCCAGTGAAACCAAAAGATGCAAAATAAATTCAAGCCTGAAAGCACAAGAATTTGAAAGCATTGGCCTTGATAAGGGCCTCAGTTGACAAAGAAGTTTTCCGTCATATTTAGGAGTACAATACTCCATGGGAGGCACTACTATGATTCGCACTCAAAATTGGAGTTCAAATAGTTGCAGCTGAATTTGTTCAAATTTGAATGAAAAATGGTGACGTGATGAGTCTAGCCTCAGAAATCCATGTTATCAAGCATGATATTGATGCTACTAATGTAAAAATTGACATATATATGACAACATTTATAAAAGCCCTCCTTCCAACATATAAAACCTATTTGGAATCTTTACAAACAAGCAATCAGTTGAAGACTCTCTTGCCTTTGACTAATTGGTAGAAAAGATGGCTAAAAGGGAAAAGGCTTTTAGTAGAAAAACTAACTCCACGAAAGAAAGCCTTTGCTATGCCCATCAAAAAGGGTAATTCTTCCAAGGTTTCTTCCTCCTATAAGGAATTGTATTCCAAAAAAAATGGAAACAATGAGGGAAAAGTGAAGAATAAGGAATGAGGAAGCAAAAACAACAAGAACAATAGGTAACAAAATGATAGACACAATTTGTTTTGCAAACGTTGTGGAAGAAAAGGGAGTCGCAGCAATCTATAAGGGAATCTCAAAGGGAAATGTGTGATGCATTAACAGGATCAATCATGGACCTGGCTAAGGTTCTACATGGACATAATATATCAGCCAACCAAGGAGCAACCAACAATGGTGAAGGAAGCTCAGCAAGACCAGCAAAGACTTCCATCAAACCTCCACCTCAAATATTCAAGGCTAAGTTCCTTCGAAAGAGGAACAACCAATTGAGCAAAATCCACCAAGTGACATTGAAGACATAGAGGCATGAGATGAAGAATATGCAGCCCTCAGTTTCAGAGTGAGAGACATGTTGTCTTTCAGAGATTTCTGCGAGTTGAAGAATAGTAAAGGCACCAAAAAGAATAAAAGATCTCAACAAGAGCCCTAGAAGCCCCCATCACCATTGCCAAAGTAGATCCCTTGACTGATTTTCCAAATAGCACCATAAAGACACAAGGATTTGGAGAAATCATGGGGCACAAGAAGGAAATTAAGGAGCATGCAAGCTAAGGTAAAAAAATTATTGTTTGATGATGAATTGTTGATGTCCAATGATTGCATAGAGCTGAATATTAGTAGAGAAAAATCAAATTTGAGGAATGGTACTCCTCAAGTTGTGACAGCCTAGATAAGATAAGATAAATATATTAATGTCCAACGAATGACCACAAAAGTAGGTCAATGGGACTGCAGCCCAAACAATATACAAAGTGCGAGCAGGGACAACTCAAAACGAGTTCCCAAGAACAGAAAAGAAGAGAAAATACAGCAGAAAGGAAACCCGAAGCCAAATACCCCCACAGGCGGGGCAATGGAGCAACAGGGGGAAAAACGAGGGAAGCAAAGAAGGGAATGAAGGGGGGACAAAACAAGGACCAATGGTCTAATCACGGATGGTAGCCACACCCCTCCTAACATTAGAGGCCGATGAAAAAAGCTCCTGATGGGTAGCGGCAACCCGACGAGGGGGCAGGAGCCTCCTTCCCTGCTGAGCTCTGAGACTGACACGACGGCCAAGAGGACGAATGGAGCTGGACTGCCCTCTGGTACGTGTGTGCATCCGATTCTGCTGGCGGTGATCGAGAGAAGTGTGAAGGTCCAACCGGGACGAACTGATCTATGCACTGTATCTGGGTCAGAAAGGCTCTGTCGTTTAGTACCTCCACCAATGGGTAGAACCGGAAAGAAGGCCGTAATCCGTCTCATGGGGACGACTCTCGGAGGGGGATGAAGAATCTGGTCTTGTAACAGCAAAGACTCACGGATATAGAGGGCAAGGCACCGTTGGTCGATATATCTGAAGAAGACCGGGAGAGTCTGAATCCCACTGAAGAGACAATGAAATCGTCCTCTGATCTCATAGTAAATGGGGCAGCGGAAGATGAAATGAGTCTCTGTCTCCACCTCATGAAGGCTACAGAGCCTACAAAGTCTATCCTCCCAATCAAGGTGGTGATCAGTCTCGCACCGAAGTTTGTGGGAGCCAACTCAAACTCGACCTGCAGGTATATATGGAGGGCATGCACCCAGTGACGAGAGGTGTATGCGAGGGCGGATGATGAGTCCATCTCTGATTTCAAGAAAGTGCTCTGCATAAAAGGACATCTTAGGGCACAAACCCCGGGGGTTCACCCAAGTAGTCTGAATGAATCTCCTGTAGATATCCTCCCGGATGGACCTGTTCAACACTTGCTTGGTGGGCAAGAGATGACTGGGAGCATTCAGAGAATACTGAAAGGGGGGGAGACGATCAATGGATACCAACCCCAGTACAACAAGGCGAAGTCTCAAGAAACCAACAATGCCCACGGCTGGGCAATACTCACAGAGGAACAATAGGCAAGATATGGATACCTGTCCTGCTCATCGGAGAGATCACCAAACCTCTTGATACGGTGAAGAAAGGATGATATGTCAAATATAGTCTCCAGACAGAAAGGTCGCTCCGAACTCTGCCAAAATAATATGCTGGGGGACCGTCTGTTTGCATCTGATGAAATGGCGAAAGAGGAGAGTTTGAATCCTCTCAACAGAAGCTCAATCTGTGTTCAAAAGGGAGGGCCCAAAGAGTATGGAGAGATCTTTCAAAAGAGGGCAAATTGTACGGACTACGAATTGTGTGGTAAGAGATACATCCTCTTTTTTACTACAGCAGTTCTATCATGATGATCATGCGGATTGTGTGGTAAGAGATACATCCTCTTTTTATTACAGCAGTTCTATCATGATGATATTCAGCCTATTTTGGACAAGAATGCTAAGGATTTGGTACAGCAAAGCCAAGATATCATGAAGGCAAAAGGGAATGAAGATCTTGATGACACTCCAAGGTATGAAAGGAATGGTAACATGTCATATTTATTGTTGCATATTAAACCATTTCAGATTTGTGTTCATCATGAGAAGCATGATAAAATAAAGGATAAAATTTGCAATATGGAGCATGTGGAACCCTTGATCCAAATTCTTGATTATGAGCATCATGAGGGTTACATATTTTGGCAAGAACTCTCTCATTTGACAAGCACGAGATCTAGACTCTTGGAGCACTACAACATGTTTTACCTTTTGGACATGGCACTTGGGCATATGAGTTGCAATTGCTTGAGGGCAAGCAATTTGGGGAAGGGAGGATTGTAATATCCCCTTCTCGAACATAACAAGTCGAAGACCCTTAGCCTATTTTTGGTTTCCCGACGGCTAAGGAAATGGAAAAATAAGGAAAACTTATCCTAATAAAATAATTTTAGTGCATAATGAATTTTTATAACCACTTTAATTATTTATTAGTGATAAAATAATAAAAGAAAATAGTCCCTTTATTTTTATTTCCCCTAGTGAGAAAATGCGACCCATATGGGGACATAAAGCAAGGGGATAAAAATATTAAATAAAGTAAAGCAAAAGGAAAATATTAAATAAAGTGAAGAGAGCTGATTGGGCCTTTGTGTGGGCAAATATGCCAAAGGAAATTATAAAAGGAAGTCACCACACTTGGAGAAGGTATCACTTTTGCATATTTTCTTATATCTGAAATTTATTTGAGTTAATTGCTTTCCAATTTGACATTAAAGGACGAAAACCCTCTAATGTCAAGGTTGAAGAACGAAAAATCTTCACCCTTTGTGAGAGGAAGCTCTATTCAAGGGTTTCCATTGAGTTTCAAGGATAAATTTGAATTTCCAGCAATGTTTTAAGGCCCAATATTACAGATTTGAGGAATTTTCAACTAGGGTTTTGTAATATCCCACTTCGGGACCAATAGAAAAGATGCAAATCAACAACCCTTCAATACGCCAATCAACCGAAAATAGTAAAAACTCCGTCAAAAACTATTTGAACCAATCAAGTAGATGACTCAATAAACCCAATAAAGGGGTTTAATGGCCTCTATCAAATAGCTCAAGTAATTACACCAAATACACTGTAATAAACTGAATACAGACTACTGCAATAAACTCACACACTGATCTCTGCACAAGGGCTTCATTTATCAATCAAACAAGCATTGGTTTTAATGTCAGGGAGTATTTAATATTTTATTCACATCACCTCATACAGTTTGCTGCTATAAAAGACTCCAGAACACCATAGAACCATGCAATAATCAGTTCGCTAATCCTGGGATAGACCAGCCACAAGGAGAATGTTCAAACAAAGGGAAAATACACATCAACTCAGATTTAAACCCCTCAGATATGTCGCTGCATTAAGAGCATTTAGAACATATACTAAACCCCAATCAATCCACTTCATGAGGACTCAGAAATATCTCATAATTAAATCTGCAATAAGAATCTTTGCATCACCTCAATAACATGTAACTACAGTCCACTCAAGCTGGGATATATTTGGAATCGCTGCTAAATGATGGTTAAATCATGCATATAACTCAGATTATTACCCCTATACAGTTTGTTGTCACATAGACCTTCAAAACACCAACCGATCATGCAAAAACCAGTCACCAAACAGTGGATGCAATTCGCTAGGGTTTAGCAAGATACACTAAATAGTTCGCTGATCATATATGGCCAAAAACACACATTCAAATGCTTAATAACTTCCCAATGAAGTCGCTGGGTGTAGGAACAAAAACCAGATTATTATTTATCAAATACTAACACCAAACTTGCCTTGAATAAGTCGCTGTAAAAAGAAGATAATATCATGCAACCAGCTGATCGATTCACATCAAATAATGCTCCAAAAACAGTCCACAAAACACCATGAGAAGTCGCTAGGGCTGGAATGAAACATACACCCAAGTCGACTTGCAATGGCACTCACAAACCAGCTGCTACAGTGATTCGCTACAGTAAAAACATGCAGATTTCAATGGCAAACTTCATCTAAAAATTAGCTAAAGCCAAAGACATGGATCTCACTTGAGATTGCACAAGTAACTTCTTCAAATTGATTCTCAATAACCAACTATAAAGATCTCCCAAGCATGAGAGAGAAAACATCAATGGGCATGCATCCCAACTCCAAGCATGGAGTATCAAATAAATCTCATCATAACATAAATGTAACAATGATCCTAGCACTCCTTTTATAAGCAAGGAGGCACAAAATTCGAAATCCCTAGGAGAGGGAATTTATTTAATAAAAGCAATTTATCTTTCCTAGGTGTGGCGTCCCCTTTTTAAAAGGGTGATTTAATTTTTAAAAGCTACCTAAATATTATTTAATTAATTCCCCATTTAATTTTATATTTTGGGAATTAAATTAAATAATCAAATAATTAGTGTTTTCTAATTTCAAATGATAAAAATCACTCTCCCGGCAATAATATTTAGTTATTTAATATAATTTTCCCCTTGCAACATCCCAAAGCCCACGGAAAAAAATAGGCTAAAGGTCTTCAGAAAATGGGGACATTACAGTTTGAAGACACAAGTGTTGGGGCAGGTTTCTACCTTTAGGTTCAGCCAGATCTAGGGTTATCTACACCCTTGTGGGTGGAGTTTAACACATTCTAGGGCACAATTGTCCCGGATCTCATCACCGTAGCTTTGCCATAATTTTGGAGGTCATATTCAACTTTGTTTCAATGGATTTGGGCTTGGAAAACCTCTTTTCCAGCCATGTTTGTAAGCTGATTTTCTGCAGACTTATAATAAATTTCCAGCTCTTCTTCTTGGTTGAAAATTTTATATTTTTAGTATTCTTGTATCTATAACAAATTATGAATTGTTTGTGTAAAGATTTGTATAATTTTAAATCAGTTTTGAGTATCAATGTAATGTCTCCTTTTTTAGGATATTATTAATATTTATTTTTAATTTGCATTGTAACCCTCGGCATGCCTAGCACTACAAGTGGGAGTCTTTTTAGTTAGTTTAATGTGCACATAGGTTAGTTACTTTTATTTAATAGATTAAAAATAAATAAAGTGCACATAGTCTTAGTATTAAATATTTTAATGAGAGTATGTTTTCCCTCCAAAAGGGAAAGGTCGGTCTTTATTGGATATTGCACCCCTTAGTTCTATACAAAAGGAGGTCACATTTCCTTCGAGGGTTATGCTTGATGAATTATTGATTTCACTCCATGCATGGAGTACTTGAGATGTATGCCCTAGTTCTTGCATTGATCTCTCTTATTTCGATCCATTATTGAAGATTATTGAAGACTCCATTGTTCTTTCCATTTTGCTCTCTTGTGTTGAATGTGTTTATGCATGATATATTCTCTCTAGCTTTGGCAACTTGTCTAGAGTATTGGCACATTTTATTGAGGGTAAAATCTCCATGTTATTGAGTATTTTGAAGGGTTCTAAGAGCTGAAAATAATTTACATGCTTTATGCTAACCCTAGCGACTGGTTTGGGGATTTCGGGGGCTGTTTTGGAGGGTCTTCGGTGATCTAAAAATTCAGATTTTAATATCTTTGGAAAGCTCTTGAATTATAGATTAGTCTGCATTTTATTTCACGGAAAAGATGAAGTATTGAGCAAGTTATGAATTTTCAAGTTTCAGCTGTATGTGTCAGGGTTTTATCTACACAGTTTCAGATTTCGTGGGTTGATTTGCATGCCTTATTCAAAAATTGTGATCTATAGTTTGTTGGAAAGCTAGAAATATGAAGAATCTTTTGGCATTGGTTTGATAGAAAAATATTAGACGATGGAGTTATTAATTTTTTAAGTTTGCAGTAGTCTAGTGCATTTATTAATTAATCATTGCTGTAATTAATTTCAGATTTGAAGTGATTAATTTCCTAATTGGTTCTCCCATCTAATCCACCACCTTGGCTCACTCCAACCCTATTTGGGTTGTATTGAAACTAACATTGGATTATTTGAGGTCGAACTAGGAGGGTTTAGTCCTTCTAGAGTCGATTCAATAAATTAAATTGCATATTTGGATAATATCCTAAAAGGGGATATTACAATCAATCATCTCTATGACAAGTCGCATTTCCTTATAGAAATTCAAATTTGCATTGATTTTTATCACATATATCTCTATTAGTTGCAATTTGTTATAAATCAAATTTGAAGGTGTTCCTTTTGGGGTTAGAAATTATTCCGTTGGGGACATGACAGAAAAGAAGGGAGGCTGGAATGGCCTAGGAGTGCGTTGCGAGTACGCAGCGAATGCACAGCAAGTGTGTGCGCAAAGAATTGAGGTGAAAGGTCAAAGGACACTAATAATTGAAAGAGCTAACTCATGTTTTAACTCCCAAGAAGTGAAGGGTCGCATAATCAAGTATAAAGGTAGATGAAGCTAAAAGGTACAAGTGGAATAAGAATAGAGTGGATAAAGATAAGTATAAGAAGAAGAATAGCATTGTGATTATGTCTAAGTTGACTTCAAAAGAAGAGTGAACCGGAATGAAGATAGAGAGTTGTGGAGGATGCACCGAGAGAAGAAAACAACAAACTCAAGTTGAATGGAATGGTAGAGTGTTGAAGAGGAAGGAAGAGTGAGTAGCGCGAGATATGTGGCAGCCAAAGAAAAGAAGTAAAGCACAGGTGTGAGTGGATGAAGGTGTGAACAACAGAGAAGAGTAGAAATATAAAGAGATTTGATTTCATTAATTGGACTAACGTCCATGTTGGAAGTATGATCTGATTTGTGTGTATAAAGAGAAGCGGAATTACCATCATCGGGTTGAAGTAGCAACTACGAAGGTGGACTGTGTATTGTTGAGGATGGTGCCTCACGATTTGGGGATTGGTGTCTCCAGTGGGTTGGTGCTCACGAATTTGCTGAGTTCTTTGCTCGGCATTGGGGATTGGTGTCTCCAGTAGGTTAGTGCCTACAAATTATTTGAGTTGCTTTTCGATTGGGGATTGGTGTCTCCATTCAATTGGTGCCTACGAATGTATATTGAGATATTTTGGGGCCGAATTTGGACAGTAGATCCAAGCATTCTTTTCTCTATGGTTTTCTCCCGAAAGGGTTTCCACATAAATCTTGTGTCGCGCATTGTTATATCATATGTGTTTGTTGTTATGGATGTTGATGTTTTAAATAGGTAAAAGTTTATATAATATTAATTCACCCCCGTCTCAGTATTAGTGTGTGCTCTTCAATTGGTATCAGAGAAGGTTCCTTTAGAATAATTTGACCACTAAAAGGTAGATATCAAAAGCACACAATGGAAGGTCAACAAGAATCATTGTTCATGGCAATAGAAGTGGATCTAGAAGGTGAGGTCATTAGTTCCCTAAATGAGATCAAGATACTAAAGAAGAAGAATAAGAAACAAAAACAGCAGTTTCAAAAATTTGAAGAAGAGTATGGTGCCTCAAAGACAAAGTTGTCACAAGACCTTGAAGAATCCCGAGAAGATTATCAACACCTACAAATTCAATTAAAAGAGGTGAAAAAGAAGGAAGAGGAGGTAAGAACCAAGTTGAAGACAAACGACATTTGTGTTGAGCTAGAATCGAGGTTGTGATCCTTAAGGAGGATGTAATATCCCCTTCCCAATCGAAGACCCTTAGCCTATTTTGTCTACCCGCCAGCTAAGGGAAAAACATAAGGGTGACTTAAGCCAATTGTAAGTTATTATAGAGTGTCATTAATAAAAGAAAAAATATAGAGAGAGAGCACTTATAATAATATGACTTAATAATTATTAAATCTAGGATGGAAAAGGTCCAAATGTAATTTGTTATCCATCCTAGGTGAAATGGCGACTTGCCTTAGGGGGAATAATGGAACCTAGAAAGGATAAAAGCCATTTCATTGTGTATTCCCTCTAGGGAAAAATGCAACCAGCTTTAGGAGGGAAAAATATGTATTAAATGTCTTTTGTATCCTCCCAAAGAAAATGCAACTTGGCCTAGAAAGAAATGGAGGGTAGAAAATGCATAGAAAGAATCATTGTTGCTGATTGGATGGAAAGAAGGTCACTTTGGGTCTCTTCTTCCTTTATAAGGAGAAGTCGACTTGAGGGGAAGGCATTCTATTCTATGATCATTTGATAATTTTTCTGAATTGTGTCTCAAGCCTTGAGCTTTTGCATAAATATTCTAAGGACGAAAACCCTTAGTATTTTCCCTCTTGTGGACGAAAACCCCAAGAGTTTGAGAGGAATTTCTACACAGGATTTTCCATAGAGCTTGCAAAGATTTCTAGTTATTTCCAGCAGTGTTTATTGAAGTTTTGCGAAGTGAATAAAGCAGATTGGTGAAGGGTTTGTGGAGTTAGTTGCATCAGCTGTTATTCTATTTTACCATATGTGGAGCGACCCACTTTCTTGCAGATTTGGGTGCTTTGGAGGTACTTAAAAATCTGATTTGCATTTCTATATGACAACCTAATTTTTATTAAGAGTTATTTCATGTTATTCATTGATGATTATTCTAAAATAACATGGGTTACATTTCTAATAAAATGAAGCATTTGAGAAGTTTAAGGCATTCAAAGCTTTCGTTGAAAATGAAACTGGTAAAAGAATCAAATCCCTAAGATTTGACCATGGAGGAGAATTTACCTCAAATGAGTTTGAAGAATTTTGTCAGAATCATGGAATAAAGAGACATTACTTAACCGCAAGGACTCCTCACAGAATGACGTTGCAAAGAGAGAATAGAACGGTCCAGGAGATAGCAAGAACAATGCTAAATGATATTAGGTTGTCTAATATGTTTTGGAGAGAAGCAATCGAACAGCAATTTACATCTTGAATAGAGGGCAAATAAAAGCAAACAGCAAGACACCTTATGAATTTTGGAAGGACAGACCAAACTTGATCATGTACTTGTGGTGTTTCAAGCACATGCTACATCAAAAGAGATGATGAAGATTTGGGTAAGTTTGATTCTAGATCTGATGAAGGTATTTTTCTTGGTTACTCTTCAAGAAGCAAAGCGTATAGATGCTACAATATAAAAACACACAAGATTGTTGAAAGTGCAAATGTGAAAGTGGATGATATCAAGTATAAGAAGAACAATACACAAGAAATCGATTATTCAAAGGAAGTAGCAAAGATGAAGAAGAGGATGAAGATAAAAAATTTTAAAGAAAGGATACAAAAACACCATCCAGATCAGTCCAAAAGAACCATTCAGAAAACAGATTATAGGTGACAAAAACATTGGAGTATAGACTAGAAGATTGGTAAATGCAACTGAACATGCAAATCTGTCTTTACTATCCAAGATAGAACCTAAGAATTTTTTTGAAGCAAGTGAAGACAAGCATTGGATTGGAGCAATGGAAGAAGAGCTAGATCAGATTGAGAAGAATGAAACATGGGAACTTGTCCCAAGACCAAAAGATAAAAACATGATTGGCACCAAGTGGGTTTTCGAAACAAGTTGAATGAAGATGGACAAGTAAGAAATAAAGCAAGGTTAGTCCAAAGGGGTATGCCCAAGTTGAAGGTAAACATTTGCTCCCGTTGCACGTTTAGAAGCTATTAGAATGTTTTTGGCATTACTTGTTTTAAAAACTTTAAGGTATATCAAATGGATGTTAAATCAGCGCTTCTAAATGGGAATTCGAAGAAGAAGTTTGAGGAGTCAAAAGGATTCATTTTATCGATGATAAGGATTATGTATGCAAACTGAAGAAAACTCTTTATGCACTTTGAAACAAGCCCCCAAAGCCTGGTATTCAAGACTGACGAATTATCTACAACAAGGTTTTAAAAGGGAATTGTTGATAACAATCTATACATCAAAACTGAATGTCCGAATCGGTTGATTGTTGTGTATGTAGATGATATCATTTTTGGAGGAAGCAATGACAAGATGTGTCAAGATTTTGTTGTTGAAATGCAAAAGGAATTTGAAATGACCATGCTTGCCAAGTTATCATTCTTTCTTGGTTTACAAATTTCTCAATCAGACAAAAGCATATTTATTTCACAAGCAAATTATGTTAAAGAGATGTTGAAGAAGTTTGGAATGGAAGATTGTAAACCGAGTTAGTACTCCTATGGTCACAGGATTAAGTTGAGCAAGGATGACAAGTCTTCTGAAGCAAATCAGACTCTTTATAAATCAATGATTAGAAGTTTATTGTATGTGACGACATCAAGACCAGACATGATGCAAGCAATAGGTTTAGTAGTACACTTTCAAGATGCTTCAAAAGAGACTCATGTGTAGGTTGTTAAGAGAATATTCAGATATCTGAAAGGCACGTTGGATTATGGCTTGTGGTATCCTAGGGATGAAGATTTCACTCTAAAAGTGTATACAGATGCAGATTGGGCTGGTTGTGTTGATGATAGAAAGAGTACAAGTGGAGGAGCATTCTTTTTGGGAAATAGCTTGGTATCCTGGTTAAGCAAGAAGCAAGCATCTATTTCTTTATCTACAGCTGAGGTAAAGTACATTGCAGCGGTGTCATGTTGCACACAAGTTCTATGGATGAAGCAAACATTGAAGGACATCAAGGTAGAGTTTGATTTTCCAATTTCCATATTTTGTGATAACACTAGTGCAATAAACATATCAAAGAATCTGGTTATGCACTCTAGAACAAAGCACATTCCCATCAAGTATCATTTTTGAGAGAGCAAGTTGCGAACAAGGTAAATTGGAATATATTGCCACAAAAGAACAGATTGTTGATATTTTTACTAAGCCTCTTCCAAAAGAAATATTTGAATATCTCAGACAAAAGTTGTGAGTGATATCGTTTTCATCCAATCACTAAAGGGAAGCATAAAATCAAGGGTGCTAATCATTCCATTATCATTTTTTTGCTCAATAGTGATGATAATTGATAAGTTAGAAACAAATCAGCAGATGCATACTCCAAGGTGGGGAATTTTGAGATTTTATACTACTTTGCGATTGATGTCAAAGGCGGGAGTTAAAGCAAGGGGGAGCAGTACAGCAAGCATTACAAAAAGGGAAATTTTTGTAGATAAGTGGAGCAAGCTACATTTACAAGTTATTCCTATACAAGGTGGTTGGTTGCCATCAATGACAAAGGAGGAGATTGTTGGAATAATTGTCATTGATGTCAAAGTAAGCTGAAAGAGTTGGCAAACATAACAGGTTATTGGAATCATTGATGACAAAGTTTTTCCAAAGCCCGACACTGACCGTAGTTGAGTTGGTGTTTTGGCCGACCTCCTATGTTTTGTGCATTAATATGGCTGATCCGTGGAATTTGCCTTTGAATCTATTATCAACCCTGTCTTGCATTTAGCCGACTCGTACTCTATTTTGGTGCTATCATTTTGACAAATGAATATGATATAAAAGAGATGCAAATTAAGATTTGTTTTTGTATACCTAGTAGGAGAGCACTTTGGAGTAAGTTTAAAGGAATGTGGAGAGCATGGAATATAAGTGTGAATGAGCTATGCTGGAGAAGACAGCTAACTGCTGAAAGCAAGTAGAGAAAGAGGTTGAGGATCTGTATCATGGACATAAATTGTTAAAGATCGGTGTGTGTAGAGTATGGAATAATCAAAGTGCTCGGCGAATGTGCAGCAAATACGCAACATGTGAGCAGCGAATTGAAGTGGAAGGCCAAAGGACACTAATCATTGAAAGAGATGACTCATGTTTTAACTCCCAAGAAGTGAAGGGTCACATAATCAAGTATAAAGGTAGATGAAGCTGAAAAGGTAGAGGAAGTGGAATAAGAATAGAGTGGAGAAAGAGAAGTATAAGAAGAGGAGCAACATTGTGAAGATGTGTCATAAAAGCCTAAGCTGACTTCAAAAGAAGAGTGAACCAGAATGAAGATAGAGAACTGTTGAGAAGATGATGAGGTTAGAGGATGCGCCGAGAGGAGAAACAATAAACTCAAGTTAAAGAGGAAGGAAGAGTGAGTAGTGCAGATCTGTGGCAGCCAGCAAGAGAAGTAAAGCACATGTGTGAGTGGAGCGAGTGGATGAAGTTGTGAACAACAGAGGAGCAGAAATATAAAGCGATCTGATTTCAAAAATTGGACCAGCATCCATGTTGGAAGTATGATCTGATTTGTGCGTATAGAGAAAAGTGGAATTGCCATCATCGGTTGAAGTAGCAACTACAGAAGGTGGATCTGTGTATTTTGAGGTCGATGCCTCATGATTTGGGGATCAATGTCTCCAAAGAATTGGTGCTCACGAATTCACCGAGTTGGTGCTCAGCATTGGGGATTTGTGTCTCCAGTAGGTTGGTGCCTACGAATTAGCTGAATTGCGCTCACCATTAGGGATTAGTGTGTCTAGTAGGTTGGTGCTTAGGAATGTATATTGAAATATTTTGGGGTTGGATTTGGACAGTAGATCCAAGCAGTCTTTTCTCTGTGGTTTTCTTCCAAAAGGGTTTCCACATAAATACTGTGTTGTGCAAATGTTATATCTTACGTCATTGTTATTGTTATGGATGTTGATGTTAATGTTTTAAAAAGCAATCACCTAGAGATGCCCTTATATACAAAACCCTAGAGGTCATTTATCTCATCTCTCATCACAATCAATCTCAAAAGAAAGACTTGGAGATCATTTCTACTCGAGTTATACATATCCTAAAACACTCCAAAGTACACAAGAGCAATCCTAAAACATCCAATCGAATCTAAAGTCTATCCATCATCCAAATTTGGTGTTGTCAACTATCTTGTACGAAGAAAAGGATTCACATTGAATGAGCATATAAGAAGAGTTTAGGACCAACACTTCACTCGAACAGAAGTATATCTACATGAAACTAAAAAATCCCTTATTCACATTGGATATGTACAAGATCTCCACCTTTGGAACCTATTGGAGGGTTGTATGGGCCTCGTCTAGGTTTGTTTCTTCACATTTGTTGATTGCTTTGCAAGGAGAAGCCATATTCATAGATTTGCACACCTTATCGTGCGGATCGAAGATTTGCAAAGTGAGAACCCAAGAAGAGTGCAGATCGAATTCAGAGCCTACACAACTAACACAAAACAAGATCGACGGCACAAAATCAGAATTGGTAGCAGAAATTGTCCTCATCGAAATTGTCCCACACACATTTATAGGCGGTGAAATTTTCTGAGTCTAATTCGCACTTGTTTCAAGCCTTTACAAAGCATTTTGAGTCTTGTATAAGCGATCGAAATACACTTTTTAAGGTAAGGACTCGTGCTCCCACACACTTCACCCTTCTCAATTTCAATTGAATTTACCCTAATTCAGAGAGTTCACTATTTATTTACCTTAATTTCAAAATCCAAAATCCTTCAATAATTTAGTTGATTACGAATGCCCCATTTTCTAAATTAAAAATAATTAATAATACTTTAAGTTGGGCCCGGCCAATTCTTATTTTGGGACAACTTCATATTATTATTATTAAAATAAAAAGCATTTTTAAATACTCTTTTATGAGGTCGATCTTCTAAGTGAAGATTAAAAAGTGTATTAAGAGGTCGGCCATGACGATTGGGCTTCCAATTCATCATTGACACCAAAAAGGGGTATGTAAAGGTGGATTGAGTGGCCTAAGAAAGGTTATGCATGTTAATTTCAAAGATTGATATCTTGGGTTTGTGCACGGCGTGCCCTACTATCCACTGAAGACAGAAACCTTTGGTGTTTCTCAACTTTGAAGACAAAAACCCTTATTGGATCCTATTAGGGACGAAACCCTCAATAGTCACAACACCTAGGGACGAAAAACCTTATTTGTTGCATTGGTGGCTTCATACGGGAGATTTATTGATAAAATTTTACATACCCCCTTTTTCTTTGAAAATCATTAAAAACTTTCCTATCCTCAATTTACTATATCATATTGGCATGCATTTGTGATAAGTCAGGCAGGGGCCACTTGATATTTAATGCATTATTTAATTTATATAACATCAAGTGGTTTCGAGGCATTCTTTACTCTGTCGGATGACTTTTGATTTGTGGAATTGATATATATGTCATTTTGTTTGCAGAATTGGATTGTATGGTTTTAACAATGGAGATTAAGTTTTGCTTTGTGATATCATTTTTTTGGTTTTCAAGCTCGCATCATGGTATATTTATTCTTTCCATTATGGAAATGAATTGTTTAGGGTGATATGATGAAGATGTGATGTTTTTGAAATGATCATTGTTGTGTGTAAGTTTGTTGATTGATTGCCGCTTCACATATTTTGATGGAATCTCGTGATTGGTTTCTATCATGCTGATAAAGATCGTTAAAAATGTGATATAATTTGGATCACATCATCTAATACTTGCTTTACCTAAATTTTGATATCCTCATGATATGGGCATATGTATCTTGATGGGGTTGATAATACCTTGTATGGATGCTAACATTTGATTTAGATGGCAATAGTTAATGAGAAAAGATATATTAATGTAGTCACCATTTATTCGACCTGTTTGAGCTATGATGTATGTTTTGGTTTTCAAAGGCATTGGTAAATGCTATGTGAGGTGGTGGTTGTATAGTGGTTGGCCCATAGTGGCATATTGAATGCGTACATGTGCATTGAATTCACCTCGTAAATGGCATTGAGCTGGAGGAAAAGTTGGAGTTTTCGGGTCATTTTGGTGGTTTTTGCTTGCGAATGAAGTCCGGTTTTGGTGTTTCGTTGAGTTGGTGGTTGAGTAGCTATTAGTTTTGGATTCCACCATTATAAGCAAGCACATGTGTCAAGGTCTTACAGATATGTTATTTTTAATTAAAATGCACAGAGGTTATTCCATCTGGGTCGGTTCCGTTTGCTTTGCATGTATGCAATGTGAAGACTATAAGTTCATATCACTAGGTGAAGCTTTTACAGTGAAGCCATTGAAAGTTTTAATCGCATGTGGGCCATTATTTTCATTACCCACCTGTTAAAAACTTCTATTCTTATAAAGCGAAGTGGGTAAAATTTTCATTGAACAAAAAAGCATTTTTTGGGCAGTAGTTTGATTTTTGATCACATACAGTCGGTTTTTCATACCCAGTTCGAGCTTTGGCTATTAAAGAAAATCGAAAAAGAACATGCTAAGTGTTACCCCAATTTGTTCATCAAATATTTTGGTTTTAATGAGCTTGATAGGTTTCTTTGATGGTTTTCTTTGAAGTTTTTTTGGAAAGTTGTGTCGTATGCATGCGTATCTCATTTTGGTTGAAATAAAATTTGAAAGGTATATGTTGAATAAATATGACGTGCCCAAAATCTTGTGAATTCATGGCAAGGAAATGAAGGAATGAGACAGCAGGGTTGAAACAATGGCAAACCAAGAGCAATGTTGTCGGTATAAACACATTGCATGGTTATACATTATGCACTTTGTTTTGATTATTTTGGTATAAACACATTGCTTAAAGTAAAAGTTAAATCCAATCTCATAGAAGTGCAATGATTTTGAAGCAAGTCATTTCTTTGAGTATATTTTTGACCATGTCATTCATAAGATGCAAGTTTTCGAGGATGAATGGATGTTGGAAGGAAATTGTATTGATAAAATGCAAAAAAATTGAAATATGATTGAAGTATTGATGAAACTTTGCATTTTATTTGAATATTTGAGTTTTAGTGCATGGTCAGTATTGAAATTGTTTAAAAGATTCAGTTGTTAGATAAAGTCTGATTAGCTAAGATGATTGCCATCTCTGTCATGTTATTAATTGGGGCATTAGTTCACTCTGTTTTGTGAAAAATTGATGAATTGTGGAGTTGTTTAAGTTAAGCACTATTTGTAATCTGTCATTTCTTCTCAATTTATAACATGTCAGGTTGGGATGGATGGGGGAGTTCTAGAGGATCAGGTTCTCATCATTCATGGGGTCATGATAGTTTTTGTGGTCGATCAAAGTGCCGGAGAGAGTTCACCTAGGGGTGGCCTAAGAGGAATTAGTACGCTTCGGGTAGGATGCCCTTTATAAGAACTGGTCCTACCCATGTCTCCATGTATTTTGACGCCAATGAACCATGTTTACATGAAGTGTTGTAGGTTATTGAGTCTTATCCTCGTGTTCAACCCTCCCGAAGTGTTCATAATACTCCTCTTCATCAAAATATTGATCGTACTCAGGCAGACCATAACCCTTCTTCTAACCACTCAGTTCAGTCTGCTCCATCACACTTGCCTCCACGCAACGTCCAACTATCCGCTAATCCACCATTATTACTTGACAAACCCACTCATCACACTCACATGATTCACACCCACCTCCTAAGCGTGTTAGGTCCTCTTCCGCAATTCCTAGGGTGACCGAAGCATTGAAGAGGGTGAAGTTGGAAGTAAAGGAGGAGACAAGGGTTATCACTCGCACTACCCTTCCAGTTGAACCTTATGAATATGTAGAGTTGATGATAGAGGTTGGGACTCCATTACTTGATCTTACTAGAGATGACTAGTTTATCATGATATAACTTGTTTTCTGTTGGATATGGATTTGATAAAATATTTGCATTACTTAATAACATTTGGATTTATATTTGATGACATGTGATGATTCTGGATTTATAATATTAGATATATATTTGGTTGGATGATGATAGCAACCCTTGGTTTCATGATGTTTGATGATTATTTTCATATTATGATGGAGAATTTATTTTAAATGATTTGAATGTTGTATGGATGTGTTTTGTATTTTATTTAGTGCATTAATATTAAGTGGGCCCCTTGTCTTTTGTCTCATACCTCATACTTTAAAAAAAAAATCTTTATTTAAATAAATGGTTACCCAAGTCCTCTCACTCATATTTAATAAAATATTATAAAATTCATGGTTCACTACGGAATTGAAAAAATATTTTTTTGGAAAATTGTGTTAACTTATTATAAAGTCTAATGGAATGTAATGTTTTATCATTTAATTTCATTATTTGGAGCCAAATCGGTTATAATTGATTTTACACAAGGAAGATTATAAAAGGACTTGGAAGATATAAATTTTGAAGATGAGAAATCAAGTATTGTAGCAATTTGTGAAGCTTATTTCATAAGGAATATTTATGTGCATATGGTTTTCTGAGATAAGTGATCTTACAGTGTTATGATGACATTATTTTGAGGTTTGAGTATGAATTTCTGATACAACAAGTATATCCAGTTTTAATATTATTTTATTGATTATCTAATTTTATTATTTTGTATCTCATCTAAGCTGATTGTAGATTTTAATTTGTCATATTCGAGCAGGCCATGAATGATATCTTCATTTCAATCTCGAGATAAATGCAGATTGATAGCCATGTTGGCTTTTGATTTGAATCATGACTCTTGTTAGACATTGTTTTGGTGATCATTGTACATTTCATAAATACAAATTTGTTTCTCTTCAATATGTTTATCTTCATTTTATCTTACAAATTGTAAATATGTCATATTTGTGAATAGTGTGTTTATATTTGTTTCTTTTGTTGTTTTGTTTTGTTTTCAAGATCATTACATCATTTGACAAATAAATTACAAATACGAGATCATTAAATCATCACTTATAATTTTCACATTTTCAAGAGGTTGTCTAATCAATAGGCTTCACTCTGTTGGATAAAAGTTTATAATAATTTCTTATTAAAGAAATCAATCTCGTCAATAAGTGATTTATCGTTTTATATGAATTATTATGGAAAGTTCTCAAGATATTCAAATGATCTCATCATCATATCTGATTTAACAATATATGGTCTTGTCTTGTCTTGTCTTTTCTCATGGGTTCTTTGTTTCTTATTGTTTTATATATCCTTTTAGTTATTAAGAGATAGAAAATTTCCCAAATTTTTATGTTGGAAACAATCACCCTATTTTTATACTACTCACGCTTAAGTCATTCTTAAGTAACATCACAATTAAACTGGTCTGATTCCATCTTGACCTTTTGCGTTAGGCGAAAGGGTTGATTAGTTGTCGGTCTACTTTTTATCGACAACAGGAGTCACAAGTGCATTTAATTGACATATTTCTAGAGCAATAAGGTGTTTATCCATGCTTAATGTCACAAGTGGACTTAATTGGCATATTTCAAGAACAAGGTGTTTATCGTGATTAGTGTTGTCGATAAAAAGTAGATCGACAACTAATCAACCCTTTTGCCTAACGCAAAAGGTCAAGATGGAATCAAACCAGTTTAATCGTGATGATACTTAAGAATGGCTTAAGCGTGGGTAGTTTAAGTATAGGTTAATCGTGGACCAACCTAAGATTCTGGGAAATTTTCTATCTTTGCTTATACAAGACAACAACGAAGAAACAAAAGAACACGCAAGAAAAACAAGTCAAGACCATCTATTATTTAATCAGATATGATAATAAGGTCATTTGAATATCTTGGGAACTTTCCATCATATTTCATATAAAATGATAAATCTCTTTTTGACAAATTGATTCCTTTAATAAAAAAAATTATTATCTAATAGAGTGAAGCCTATTGATTAGACAACCTCTTGAAAAGTGAAAATTATAAGTGATGATTTAATGATCTCGTATTCGTAATTTATTTATCAAGTGGTGTAATGATCTTGAAAACAAAACAAAACAACGAACAAAAGAAACAAACATAAACACATTATTCACAAATATGACATATTTACACAATTTGTAAGATGAAAATGAAAATAGACATGTTGAAGAGAAACAAATTTGTATTTATGAAATGTACAATGATTGCCAAAACAACATCTAACAAGAGTCATGATTCAAATCAATGTCAACATGGCTTATGAATTTGCATTTATCCCGAAGATAAATTGAAAATGTTATTCATGGCCTACTTTGGATATGACAAATTAAAATATGCAATCAGCTTAAGATGAGATACAAAATAATAAAATCGATAATCAAGAAGTAAAATTAAAATTAGATATACCTGTTGTATCAGAACTTCATACTCAAACCTCAAAACAATGTCATCATAACACCTATAAGATCACTTATCTCAGAAAACCATTTGCACAGAAATATTCCTTATGAAATAAGCTTCACAAATGCTACAATACCTGATTTCTCATCATCAAAATTGTATCCTCCAAGTCCTTTTATAATTATTCCCTTGTGCAAACTCAACCAGAATCGATTTGACTCCAAATAATAAAATTAAAATAATAAAACGTTACATTCCAATTTAGGTGGGACTTTATAATGTCATATTAAATATAAAGTGAGAGGATTCGAGTAACCATCTCTTTAAATAAAGATGAATTTTAAAATATTAGGTATGAGAAAAAAAAGACTAGAGGCCCACTTAATATTAACGCATTAAATAAAATACACAACACATCCATACAGCATTCAAATTATTTCAAAATAAATTCTCCATCACATCTAAAAGGAATCATCAAAACACAATGAAACCAAGGTTGTTGTCATCATCCAACCAAATATATATAAGATTATAAATCTAGAACCATCAAATATAAATCCAAAATGTTAAGTATTGCAAATATTTAGTCAAATCCATATCCAAACAGAAAACAACAAGTCATATCATGATAAACTAGTCATCTCCATGAAATGTCCGGCTTCCTAGGTTAATCATAACAAAACCCTTAAGCCTATTTTGTCTACCAAACCGCTAAGGAACGAAATTAAGGGTGACTTAAGTTCTAATATTTTATTATAAAGTGCAAAATAAAAATAAAGTAAAAGAAAACATTAGATGCACTTATAATAATTTATTAGTAACTTAAAAATAGAAAAAGGCAACACATAGTGAAAAGCATTTGGGCCAAATTGTTTATTTCTAGGAAAGTGCGACTTGCACTAGGAATGCAAAAGTAAATGGAAAAATAATGTGAGAGCATATGGGCAAAGTTATTCACTCTAGAAAAATGTGACTTGCATTGTGAAGGCCTTTTGGAGGAAAAAGCATTTAATGTTGAAAGAGCTGATTGGTCATGGAAAGTGGCTATTTGGGTCACTTCTTTCTTTAAAGGGCAAGTCGACTTGTGTTGGAGGCATTCTATGATCATCAAAAATTCTGGAAATTACTTGTGAACTGAGTATTTGTAGTTGCTTTCTCTAAGGACGAAAACCCTCATGAGAAGTTGAAGGAAGAATGAAAACTCTTCCTTTTTGGTTCATCTTTTTGTTGAATATTCAAAGGAGATCTACTTGCTGAAGTATCATATATTGTCAAGCTGGAGTGACCCAATTATAGGTTGTTTTTGCATAGATAAAGGGTATAAAAAAACAGATTTGATACTTATTATATAGAGCTGATTTTCAGACATCTTTTCTACAAATTTTGAGTGTGTTCTAGGGTCCCATATCCTCAGTTTCAGCTGTAACTGCAGATCTAGTCCTACAGATTTTTATTAAATAAAATCAGCCTTGTTTGGAGCTCATAACTGGTACTTTCTTTCTGCAGATTTAATAAATTATTTCAGATCTATTTTGCATCAGAAATCTGCATGTTTTTGCATATTTTGGCCTTATAAATACAAGAAGTCATATTGGAATAATAATTTCATAACATTAGGGCAATTGGCTATGAGTTTTGCATCGTACCCTAGTCGCATTTTTCAATAAAAATTCAGATTTGCATCATCGAAAAATTGATATCTATTTTCGAAGTTGCATGTGGTGTTTGGATTTACCAAAAATCCAACTGGAGTTCTAAGTGTCCCATTTGGGGACATTACACTCAAGTAGATCAAGTAATGGAGTCCCGTCTGTCATCAACTCAACATATTCATAAGGTCCAACTTAAGGGTAGTATGGATCATAGCTCTTGTCTCCTCTACTTCCAACTTCACCTGTTCAATATCGTAATCACCCTAGGAACAGCGAGAAGAGGACCTAACGACGCTTAAGGGGTGGGTGTGAGTCATGCGTGCATGAAAGCTAGGTCTTTCCAAGTAGTAGTGGTAAATTAGCAAATGGTTAAACATTATGTGGAGGTGAGTGTGATGGGGCAGACTGGACTGAGCGGTTAGAAGAAGGGTTATAATTTGCTCGTGTACAATCAACATTTTGATGAAAAGGAACATTGTGAACATTGCAAGAGGTTGAACACGAGGATAAGACTCAATAACCTGCAATACCTCATGTAAACATAGTTCATTGGCCTCAAAATGCACGAAGACACAAGTAGGACCAACTCTTATAAAAGGTCTCCTACCTCGAAGTGTACTAGTTCCCTTCGACCACCCCTAGATGAACATCTCTGCCATTGTGATCGACCATGAAAACTATCATGACCCCATGAATGACAAGAATCCAATTCTCTAGAACTCCCCCATCCATTCCAACCTGACATGTTGTAAAGCGATAAAAATGACAAATTACAAAACAGTTCAACTGAAAATAACTCCACAAGTTCATCAATTTTTCTCAAGACAGAGTAGACTAAAATGCCCCAATTAATAACATGACAGAGATGACAATCATTTTAGCTAATCAAACTCCATTTAACAATGAAATGAATCTTTAACAAGCAACTCCAATATTGACCATACACTGAAACTCAAATATTCCAAATAAAATGCAAAGTTTCATCAATACTTCAATCAACATTTCAAAATTCTAGCATTCTCTCAAATACGCTTCCTTCCAACTTCCATTCATCCTCAAAATTCACATCTTATCACCAATATATACCCAAAAGAAATGGCCTATTTCAAAAATCAGTGTATTCCCACAAAATCAAACTTAACCTCTGCTTTTGGGTATTGTATTTATACTAAAATAATCAAAAACAAAGTACATATTACGAATGAACCATGCACAAAAAACAATATTTATGTATAATAAGACTAACAACGTTGTCTTTGGTTTACCATTATTCACAACCCATTTCAACTCAAGTTTCATTCTTTCATTTCCTTGTTACGAATTCACAAGACTTGTAGGAGACAAATCTTATACCAACCAGAAATATGAAATGGGCATATCACATTATTCTCACCCAATCTACAAACTTACATTTTAATCAAAATGACATATGCATGCACACAACACGGCTTTCCCAAAAAAAAACTTCAAAAGAAAACCATCGAAGAATCTTATCAAACTCATTAAAACAAAAGATTCGATGAGCATACTTTGCAATAACACTTCACGTTTTTTCTCATTTTTTTAATAGTCGAGCTCGAACTCGGGTCTAAAATACCGACCATACGCAACTAAAACAAACTTACTACCCGGAAAAAATGCTCTTTTGTTCAATAAAATTTTACCCACTTTATTATTTATACGAATAGAAAATTTTAACAAAGTGTTAGTGAAAATAATAAGCAAAAACGAGCAGACTATTTCAATGGTCTCATGGTATAAGCTTCATCGAATGCTAAGAATTCGCAAACTTCCAAAATGCATGCATGCAAAACAAACAAAATTAACCCAGATGGAGCGACTCTTATATGCTTTAATCAAGATAAGCATACTTGTGAAACCTTGACATGTGCTCACTTTCAATGGTGGAGTCCAAAACGAACAGCTACACAACCAACTCCTCAATAGGGCACCAAAACCAGACTTCCTTCGCAAGCAACAAACCACAAAATGACCCAAAACTCCAAGTTTTCCTCAGCTCAATGTCATTAACGAGGCAAAATCAATGCACACGTACACATTGAATATGCCACTACGGGCCAACCACTATACAACCGCCACCTCAAACTTAGCAATTACCAATGTTCCAAAACTTCAAACATCAAAGTGTACACCATAGTCCAAGTCAGTCGAAATATATGGTGACTATTTTAATATGCCTCCTAATCACTAATGTTATCAAATCAAATGTTTAGCATCCATGCAAGGTGATATCAACCCTATCATTTGGAATACATATGCCCATATTATGTGAATATCAAACCTCGGGTAAAGCAGTGTCAGATCATGTGATCCAAATTATATCACATTTCAACGATCTTTATCAACATGATGAAAACCAGTCTTCATCAAAATATGCAAAACAGCAGCCAATCAATGAATTTAAGAAAACAATTCTTAATTCAAAACCACCACATCTTCATTATGTCTCCTTAAACAAATCATTTCTAGAATGGAAAGAATAAATATACCATGATACGAGCTTGAAAACCGAAAAATGATATCACAAAACGAAACTTGATCTCCATTGTTGAAACCATACAATCCAATTTGACGAACAAGATGACATATATATCAATTCCACAAATCAAAAGTCAGCCGACAGAGTAAAGAATGCCACGAAACCACTTAATGTTATATAAATTAAATAATGCATTAAATATCAAGTGCCCCCACCTGACTTATCACAAATGCATGTAGGTATGATGTAGTAAAATGAAAATAGGGAAGTTTTTAATGATTTTCAAAGAAAAAGGGGGTATGTAAAATTTTATCAATAACACTTAGGGCACTCCTACTTCAGCTAGAGCATGCTTTTGGGGGCTGCCACATTCATTTTCAGCTTGATCTACACATTTGGAGATTTCAAGATCACTTTTCGGAGGGTTTTCATGGTTGGAAAATTGTGATTTCACTTTCATTGGATAGCTAGTCTCTTCAAGATCATTTTGAGCATTGGTTTGTGTTGAAACTCCAAGTATTGATGGAGTTATGAATTTTTGAAGTTTCAATTGTATTTGCACTTGAAATAAATTTACAAAATACATATTTGCTCCAGATTTCATCTTGTTGGATTTATTGAGTATTTGGGATATTTCTATGTTAATTTTCAGCCCATATTGCATGTGAATGATTGTTCCTAAGTGTTGGTACAGTTCGCTGCCCTAGAGGGATATTAATTAATGTTCTAAGCTGATTTTGATACCCTAAAAGTGTAATTTCCAGTTCGCTGCTAGGGTTTCTAATATTGTTGGATCTGCTGTTATAAAAATCAGATTATTTTCAATTGGGTGTTGGTGTATTTTCAGATCTGATTCTTAGGGTTTGTGGCCAAACCCTTATTTTTGGTTTAAGCCCTAGAAAGGGACATAACATCAATCAAAACAACAATGAAGAGTTGACTTGTACAAAGGATGATCATATTAAACAAAAAATATTTCATACCTCTTGTTTATCTATGAAATTTAATCTTTCTTTCCACTAAGAACGATGAGAATTAAAGAGCAAACCATGCTTTTATTAATATCATCAAAGAGTGATAAAGTTTGAAACTTCTACTCACTTCTTACTATAAGTTGTAGCATTTGTTGAAGCAAATGAAAATGAATATCTGCTAAGAAGTTCCAAATAAAGTCTAAAAGCCTCCGGCTGAGTTTGGCGATAAGGAACCACCCTGCAGTTCAATTAGAAACATATATACATAAGGATTGTGAGTAACAAAAATTGTATGTGGTAATAATTACTCTGTGGTCGAAAATTGTGCCAGAGCAGAAGGAAAGTTGCAAAGACAAGCTATTTAACATGTTGTATGCTTTAATTCTATATTGTGTTTAAAATTACAATTCTACATGTAATCCAATAAAACAATTACTATGTAGCATCTCTATAGAGCAAAAAAATGAATACTGGATGCACTTAACCCTACATGCATGTAATACTCTAGCATAGTAGAATTACAGCCTTATAAAAATTAGTGGCACTACAAGTTTCAACAATTATACATAAGGGACTTCATGAGGTCTGTTCAACCTAATCCAAATCTAAAGCTAAGTAAAACATATTTGTCTAGTCAAAAACAATAAAAAAAAATCTATAGCATTCGATAAACTATAAATGTACATTTACCAAGAAATCCTATAAGTACTAATTAAAATTTTAGTCACAAAATATTGGTCAAAAAAGGACTAGGCATTGAGCCAAATTAATAACAATTTGTGACAAACAAACAAGGCAAAGTGTAAGTCACAAGATTTGAATTCGCATTTAAAGCCATAACAATTGTACATGAATCAAGGTAGTTCATAAGGCATCTCAACCAATTTCAAGTGTAAAGCCAAGCAAAACCATGTTTTCCCAATCAAAGAACCTAAACAAAATGTGTCTTAAGGATCCAATAAACTGCCATATTCCCACTACAAGAAGGAATTGCATATGCTAAACAATCCTATAGCGGTAATAATCAGAACGTTGGCCACAAAAAATTAGTCACTAATTATGCATGCATTCACTCTTATACATAGGGAATGGAACTCTTATCATATTACTAGAATTTATATAATGTTTGATCTCACCCATGGGACCAACTAGTTTTCAAAAAAAAGGAATGATCAGTACTCATCCCTGTCACGTACTTTTCCTTATGGCAAGAGCGGAAAATATCACATTTCAGTAGATCATGTATATAGATATAACATGCGCATAAAGCTAAACAAAATTGTAACTAAAAGACTGAATATCAGCTCAAAGACTGCATGCAAATTAATATGTATAGCGTATAACTCATGCTGCTTCAAGACCAGTCTTACCAACCTAAAAACTAAAAACATACTAAGTACTAGAATATAAGGCTTATAGATTATTACAAAGCCGCTACTAGTTATGTATCAACTAATGTGCGGTTGCAACCACCTCAACCATTTTGTAATTAGCTCTAGCATAGTAAAATGATGGACACACAAACTACTATGTGTGCATTCCAGTTTCTCTTCATTCATTCTTCGCTTCACATCTTCTAACATTGGTATCAAAGCCATTGGTGCTGGAAGGGTTCGCAAGTCAAGAAGAAGATTGTGGAGGTCACTCAACGATGAAGTCTTGAAACAAAATGTAAAGATCAGTCCTGTTCAAAGGAAAATACAGCATGACACTCGTGAACCCTAAATACAGTTGTTGAGAGGAAAATATGATTGTTGGGCACATAAGGCACAATTCTTGTTAAATCATGACCCACGATAGTTTTCTCTCTGCTAAATTGTGACTTGTGTAGACTATGACAAAGTTCAAAAGGCACGAAATGGAGATTCACCAAGTAAGAGAGGTCTTTTGAAGACACAATCGTCGTCATTACAAGAATGACAAAGTCACAAAATTGTCGCCACCATTATTTTCGGCATTTCAATCGCATGAGGGCATATTTTCAACATTAAAGAGGCAGATGTGACAAAGATAGCCAAAAAAACATAGCGATTAGGGCATGGGAATACAAAGCATAACCAAAACGCATTGCGATTGGAGCATAGGAATATAATATATTTTGCACTTACCAATTGTCGAATGGGGCATGAATTTCAATACTACTCCAAGCCTTTTGCTTAGTATTCTATTTTTATTTTATAATTTTTGGTGAAAAAGCCAATTTTTTGTTTTAATTTGAGGATGGAAATTCCATTGGAAAAATATTTTGGCCTCTACTTTCACACTTGGAAAGTTAAAATACAAATGCAACTAATAGATAAAAAAATTGGGGAATAGTAAATGGGAAAGAGAAATCACCTACAAATGCAACTAAATTACTCAATTGGTAGGGCAGAGCTAATAAAGCCATTATAGATCTTACTCTCTTCAATTCTAAGTTAAAACATGTCGACCTAGAAAAATCATCCAAAGAAATTTGGGATACACTAAATCAATTGTTTGGAGCAAAGGCAAAAGATGCCAATTTTTCTCTAAAGCTTCAACTATTTAGATCCGAGATGGATAATGGAGTCCCTATGTCAAGCCCCATAAGCAATTTGAGGTCAATTATCAAGCAGCTAGTAGAAGTCAAAGCTACGGTAGATGAAAGGATGCCAAAGTTATTTTGTTAAATAATCTATCTTCTAAATACAACAAGGAAAAGCTTAAATACAAACCAAACGGATAAAAATTTCATTGATACAAAATACACATATTAACAACCCCGAACTTTAAAAACAAAAAGGAGTCTTGTGTAGATGAAGCTCAAACATGGATGGTTGCCCAGCTAGTTCAAGAGTTTTTGGACCTTGGGAATGATACCCTTGTGAGGGTCAAGAGACAACTTGATGGAACACTGTGGATGTAGTTTAGTGTAACACCCACTATTTCAGACACACAAGACAACAAAGAAAAATACAGGATAATTTTTTTTGACTTGTTCGAAGTATAGAAACGACATTACAAGAGGACACAAAGGTTACAACTAACTTTTCGAACAACCTGACACAACTATGACCACATAGGCAACACGGAACATCCAACACCCATCAAGGACAGTTCACTTTTCTCTTTGACAAGACACCACAAAGAACCCAACTACAGTACATAGTTACAGTTCAGGACAACCCACTGTGAACATCTTCTTAAGGTTATTTATTTTACTGAAACACGCCCTTCAAACTTTATCTTACGTTCTAGGAGATTCAGGTTTGATTTGAGAAAATTCTTCTTACAAGGGTTAGAATCCTTTCTTTTACACTTAGAGACATTAGGCTTGGGTAAAACTTTCCGAAAGAGGATCATCTTTAATGTGACAATTATTGGATTGATCAGTTATTAGGTTAACACTAGAAGGGAGGTGGGGTGAACCAATCCCCACAAGATTATCTTAAACCAACACAAGCTACAGAATCTTGATTTAGACCTCCCTTGCACAAGGCGATGAGCGTAAGGTCCAACTGAAGTGGAGTGCCATAAGGTTTCAGAACTACAACCTCCTTGTGCAAGAATCAACTATTAACCATGCTTAAGAGAAGATTACAATATACTATGGCAAGATTTAAAGTGAGAAGGTCAATTTATTTCATCATCATGATCTCTTTAGTTATTAACCGGTCTTTTAATGAGACTTAAGAGTTCAATTGGATTTGGGTAAAAACTTCATTTAGCATTCTCTTGATTAAGTTCGCTAAAGGATGCACAAGGGGTTCCCAAAATGGAAGTATTAGACTTAAAGTGTTCTTGTTCAAACTCCCCTACTAACTAAGACATAACTATAACCCAAAAACCAACAATGATTTTACTTTTTTTTTTGAATACTTATCATTTCACAACCAAGACAATAAAGTTTAATTCGTAGCTTAAGGTTAGCGAGGGTAGATTCTTTTACATCATTAGATAAACACTTTCTTTCCAATTAAAGACTCTTAATTTTATCAACCAAGTACAACTTCATTATTATCTTCTTTATTTATTCATCTATGTATTCGTCTTATTTTATCTTTGATTATCTTTAGAAAAAGGGATTTTCAACCCACTAAAATATGCCTAGAATAACATTGATACCAATACCATGGAGGGTTACTAAACCAAAGAAGTCTTATGACCCGAAAGAAGAAATTACCGTTATTTAACGAGAACACAAAACACGGTTATAACATTTCCATTCAACATGGCACATGAACCAAAGGAGTCAAGAGATTGGATTTCACTTTGGTTAAGAACAAGAAGGTAACAAAATAGGCCAAGCCATGCTACAACATTTTCATGACTATAAATGATATTTCCAAAAGAATACTCATAACAAGGTCAAGATTGAATATTATTTCTCACAAAGGTAATTACAAGTTTAACTACAAAAGAACAAGACAACTTTATTTCACAATTACCGAACAATCTAAGGCAAGCACCAATGCAAGAATTACAACTTGTTTGACTTTCGTAGACAAGGAACCACATAAAACAATTCAATGAAACCTTTACAAATATTTCCTTTATCTACTCGCATAAGCCATCTGCACAAGTATTAACTTGAGTCAGTTCACGAACTGAGCATGATAAGAGCTACAACATAAGACATTGTGTTGTTACCTAACTGATTTTATAGAAAGAAAACCGTTGTTAAAGAAACAACCCGAAACGCAGTTAAAATTTTGCGAAAAGACTTTCCAGTAAAATAATAAGGAAAAAGAAATCTCATAGATCCAACAAGGAGTAGTATTTAAATATGATCTCATCAATTCAATCCTATTGAGTCTATTCGAACACCAATATGCACTTTTACCAATTGCTAATCATCTAAACATGGGTATTTAGGAAGGAATTCATATGTCCTATACTAACCTTATCCTTCTAGTCAAATCACAACCCAAGTCCCTCAACTAAACATATTCTAACTTTTCAAGAAGAAGCACAAGTCTTGAACAACTACCATTCTCTAATCAAGTATAGAAATGTTTATTCAAAATTTTGTGACCTGGAAGCACTGAAAGATAAACCAAAATCTAAATACATTTCATCAACTACTATACTATTTTAGGGCCCAATGCAGAGTCAAAAATGGGATTGATCCAGAACAAGCTCCTACACTAAGGTGAGGAAGACTCAGTCAGTTGAACAAGACCAAATAAATTACATATGAAGCTTTCAAGGTAAGGGTGATTAAGTAGACTACTCAAAATCTATCATGCCAACAATGGAAAAGAAATCACTAATACTCATTAGACAACAATTTCCTATAAAAGAAGTCAATAATTTCAACCCTACTAATTTCATCGGTGTGTTCGTTATGAGAGTCATTTCCAATATGATGATATTTAAAACTACAACCATATTTTAAAGGGAGGAATTAAATTTTTAAAAAAACAAGAAAAGAACTCCTAATCATTCTTCAACAATCTCCGTCAATTCAATCATGCCATAAGTTTTCCACTATACTACAATCCACATCCTATCAGCTATCTACAGGAAGTTGTATACAATCAAAAATGGCTTAACATGAACGGAATTCTGTCACCTATGTCCCTTCGAACCAAGTCCCTTTCACGGTCTAACTATTGATGCCATCAAACAAATAAACAATTCCACAGAATTAAATGTAGTCACTGAGCATGCCTATAGGAGGTCTATTCTAGCATTGACAAGACACAACAACATAAGGATAGGGAACTCCAGAAAGGTCCACCAAGATACTGAAATCAAGAATCCACCTAATCAACTCATACTAATATAGCCAAGATGACAGAGAGAATTATAACACAACATGCACTTCAAGTGATCAAGCTACGATTGAATACACAAGCAAATTTCTACATAGGTCTAAAGGATCAAGGATGCCAACAATTCTAATCAACAAAAATCACAAAAAAAACATCCTTCTCATGATAGAAATCAGGATCCAAGTTATAAGGATAAAAAAATGTTTCCTTTAACAATAATTACAGAAGTTCACAAAAAAAAAATCACACACTATAACCCCACTCAAAGAGATGTTTTCATGAAAAGCAAGTTCATTTAATAAAACGTTTAGATAAAAGCAGAAGAATTAAGGTGTAGGGCTTATCATGCCTGAAATTCGCTTCCACCCATTGCATAGACACCTCACCGACCAACAACAACACTCAACGGGTTGAATCTCTGTCCACAAACATCATGGGCGCTAAAACCTCCACATACTCCCACGTTGCACACAGGGAACTCTCAAAACCATGAGTGCATCTGTCTAAAGAAATGAGGTCCCAAGGACTGCCCTGATGGCAGTGAATACACAAAAATGGGTTTAATGGAAAGGCCCCAGGAGCCCGTGAGAGATAGGGGAAAACCAGACCCCCACAACCTCACAAAAATACTCCCACTGCGTCGAAAGGAACAGCTTATGACAGGGCAAGAATCACAACGAGCACAAGGGAAAAACATTTTCTAAATAGCCGTGGGAGCAGGAGCAAAGAGTCCACGCATGCAAAAAGTGCAAGAAACCACAAGGAAGGTAAACTGCTTTGCAACACGCCTCAAGGAGATGAGGTCACAGGTATGCCACGATTGCAGGGCAAGCACAAAAGAGGAAACAAAAACATCTCGGTCTCGATCACCCTGATGCAAATACACGCGGCCAAGGGTGAAAAAAGGATCTTTGGAACAGGAAAGAACATCCATCAGAGCACAATGGAAGGAGACTTTAGAATATGCAATCGCAAAAGCTTAGAGACCTGTATGCAATGCGTGGAGGAAAGCACGTGGCAAGAAAAATTGTTGACTAACTCTTGCAAGAGATGTGGTCTTCAAGGAAACGCCATCACATAAGGATACGCACACAAAACAAAGGAATCTAGAAACTCAACCCTACTTCACCCCCACACCATCACCAGTATCAAGTCAGAATAGTTCACCTTTTCCAAGCACCCCACGCAGCCAGGTCAAAAATGGTAGTTTGGAACAGGTATGGACATCCAACCATGCGCGCAGAAATGAGTCTTCGCCCTAACATCAGAGAAGAGAAAGTCCATCTTACATAGACCCACAACCACTCTCCAAACCCCACGCTGCCAACAAAAAAAGGAAAGGAAATGCCTCAACATGCCTAACACAAGGCCCCAAACAAAAGGAAAAAAAAACAAAGCTTCCTTCTCTCCCACGCCAGACAGGCCAATTAAATGGCCATAAAGAAGATAACGAGGTAGGTGTCCCCACTTCCAAGGCATATCCACGCCTCCACATGCCAGAAGACCAAGAGGGAAGGAAAACAATAGTCATACGCCCAACAAGGAAAATTAAATTCTCTTAAATAATGGCAGGTTGGTGGAAGAAATGTCAAATTCTCCTTTAATTAAATAATTTAAAAAAACATGAATGAAGGCTTGAATGACCAAGGAGGAAACACTAGTGGTTGGAGTTTCAACAAAGGCAACGCAGGACAATGACCAGCCATGGCGCCACAACGGAAATCTCTTCCTTTTCGCCAAACGAGGCTCACGCTACATAAACAATCAATAATAAAATAAAATAGCTTAGAGGTAATTAATAATAATATAGATAAAAATTGACACTAAAATAAAATAATCGTCAATCGACAATTAAATAATAATATTATTATTATCATTATTATTATTATTTTTACAACCTAAAATAATTATTAGTCATACTAATAACGACCGACAATCAAGCTCGACAAAACGAGAACAAGATTTTCCTTTAACAGTAATCGAATAGGGTGCTACGGAGGCCCTCCACAAGAAACACCGACTAGGGCACAAAAAGACAAAACGGGAGGAAGGATGTTAATCCTTCCCCGTGCTGGTCGAAGCCAACTAACGACCCGCGAAACTTACACAAACGCTCGATCCCTAAAACAGGTCGCCAAGCGAGGACCGAAATAACCGTCGAACGAGGCGTTACATTCAACATCGATGGTTGTCCAATAATTTGACCGGTTCGTAATTCGGGAGTTTGGAGAGGTGGAATTCAGAACTCGCGAATTCAATTCGGGAGGTATACCTTTACGAAGGTTATGAGGCAAGTTGATGGAATTCTACATGGTCAAAGTATTGTTTTCAAAATGAAATATTCTAAAGAATGGTGTAATGTCCCTAATGGCATTATTAATAACCTCAAAGGAACAAGAGTAAAATAGAAATGGCTGGAAAGAAGGTTTCCCAAACCCAAATCAAATGCAACCAAGCTGAAAATGATCTCTAAACTTATGGCAAAGCAGATAGAGACCAGATTCGGAACAGTCGTGCTATAGGGTGATCAGATTTTACCCACAAGTGGATTGCTCCTCTAGAAAACAGCTGGAAATGTGGATAGAAATCAGCCACAACACCTTTCCCTTCAAACCCTAGCTGGAGATGCCATAAATCTGCAATGTAGGGTCTTCAAACACTGCTGGAATTCTAAAATTTGTACTTGAAAACTCAATAGAAACTCCTGAATAAAGATTCTTCACACAAAGGATGAAGAGTTTTCGTTCTTCAACCTTGACAAGAGAAGGTTTTTCGTCCTCTAATGCAAATACATCAAAGGGTTTTCATCCTTCACTATAAAAATGGAATAACAATCAGCCAAACCAAAAATCAGACATCAAAATATGCCAAAAAGATGTCTCTCCCAAGTGTGGCGACCTCCTTTTATAATTGTAGATGGCACATGAGCCCAAACAAAGGCCCAATCAGCTTGCTCCACTTGGGGAAAGTCACTTTATTTTAATATTTTTATTTCCCTTGCTTTATTCCCCCATATGGGTCACATTTTTCCTTAGGGAAAATAAAAATAAAGTGAACATTTATTTTATTACTTTATCACTAATAAATAATTAAAGTGCTTATAATAAAATCACTATGCACTAAAATTAATTTATTAGGATTAGTTTCCCTTATTTTCTACCCCTTAGCCATCGGGAAACAAAGAATAGGCTAAGGGTCTTCAACCTGTTATTTTTTAGAAGGGGATATTACAATCATCCTTCCTCAAATTGCTTGCCCTCAAGCAATTGCAAGCTTGGATGCTCCAAAATTTCGGAACCTTCCCATGTAGCATCCTTAAGGAGTAGACCTTTCCATCGAACCAAATATTCCCTTATGATCATGTTCCTCAACTTCTTTTCACGAACCTCCATTATGGCTTCGATTCTAGAACCAATTTGCCCTCATCATCAAGAGGGGGCAGCTCAATAGGAGTGATGTGCTGTCCTAATGCCTTTTTGAGGCATGAAACATGAAAGACATTGTGAATTTTACTTTGTGTCGGAAGCTCTAGTTCATAAGCAACATTTCCCACCTTCCTTATGACTTTGTAGGGACCATAAAACCTTGGTTTTAACTTTTCAGCTCCTTTCCCTTTGAGGGAAGATTGTCTATAGGGTCTGCAACCTCAAAAAAACCATATCTCCTACCTCAAATGACCTCTCAACTCTACGCTGATTTGCATACAATTTTTGTTGATTTTGTGCATGTAGGTTATCCTTGAGTGCCTTCATGATGTCTTGGCTTTGTTGTACCAAATCTTTAGCTCCTGGAACTCTACTATCCGGAATGACAATATCCACAAAAGAAAAAGCATCATAACCATACAAGGCTTTAAAGGGTGACATACCAATAGACATGTGATAGGAAGTATTGTAGCAGAACTCCCCCAAATATAACAACATTATCCAAATTGATTGTTGCCCTGTTACAAAACTCCTTAGGTACCCTTCTATCCATTTGTTGATCTGTTTGGGGATGGTAATTTGTGTTAGGAGTCAACTCAATGCATGAAAGTGAAAGAGTTCTTACCAAAAAGAACTCATAAACTTGTTGTCCCTGTCACTCACAATGTTCTTTGGCAGCACATGAAGTCTAAAAAATTCTTTAAAATATATTTCAGCCACTAGTAGTCCATCAAACTTAGTGGGAAGAGGGAAAAAATGTGCATACTTAGTGAGTCTATCCACCACAACATAAATACCACTCTTACCTTGCACCGTGGGAAGTCCGGTAATGAAATCCATAAAAATACTCTCCCATTTTTTATTTGGAATAGGCAAAGGCTGTAAAAGGCCTGCTGAAAACTCATGTTCCCCTTTACTTCGTTGGCATGTGAGGCATTCTTGTATGTGTTGAAGAACTTCTCCTTTGAGCCCTTTCCAAACAAATTTCTCCCTAATTTGTTTGTATGTTTTAAAGTACCCCAGATGACCAGGCAAAGGAGAGTCATGCATAGCCTCCAATCTTATGTTTTACCTTGGATTCCAGAATCAAATAGACTATTTTTGTAGAGTATAATGCCATCAACCACCTTGTACCTTTCATCTTCGATTTCCCTTCTAGGAGAGTACTAGCAAACTGATTTTTTGCATATGCGGTTGTTATAACCATAGTTAGCATACTCGGCAAGTATCTTGTGGCTGAGTAGGCAAGTACTCGCCAAAGAAAAACCCAAACAAGTATTGGCAAGCAAAACTCGCCAAAAAGGACTCGCTAAGTTTTTGCCGAGTTTTTGGACTGTACTCATTTGATACATTTTGTAGCTATATGTTGCTTAAAATTTATGTTTTTAAAGAAATTTGCATATTTTTAAGTTGCCGAGTATTCCCGAGTATTCGCCGAGTCTTGCCGAGTTTTTGCCGAGTCAAATTTTTTTGGGTTTGTCGAGTATTCGCCGAGTACAAGTATGCAAACTATGGTTAACAGCCCTCTAATATGTTGTAATCTCTATCATGGAACAATAATATGGCTTCCTTGACAATGCATCAACTATTATGTTATTTTCCATTTCTTAAACTCAATATCAAAGTCGAAAGGTTCCGAGTATATCGGGAGCGGGGTGTTTAATTAGAGATGAGAGTGGAGGTTTACTAATGGCGAGATCCTTTCCGTTGGTCTCGGGTTTGTGTAATGAGGCGGAGGCTCAAGCACTTCTCGAAGGCCTGAAAATCGCGGTCAAGCTGGGATGTGAAGCGCTGAAATCAAGGAGACTCCCAAGTTATTATTAACAATGTTCGTAGAGGAAAAACTATGTCCTGGAAGCTAGACAATTTCATTTGCAACATTCTTTATTGGCTTAGCAAAATTCCTAAGTGGAATATTAAACACGTGTTTAGGGAGGCAAACGGGGCAGCGGATTACTTGGCCAATCAAGCTATCATTAGAAGGGAAGGGGCAATTTCATCCGAGGTGGCTCATGCGTGGGAAGATCTCTCTCAAATCCCGAGTAAGGAAGTCATTAATTAGCAATGCAGGGGGAAGTCTTTTCATTCTTCTTCATTGGAGTGGTTTTGTAGAGGAGCTTGCAAGGTTTGAGTATTGCGACTGCCGCTCCATTCCTCTTTTTACAGGGTGCTAAGAGGGAGATGGCCTTTGTGGGTAGCGTCTCTAAGGCTCGTATCTGTATCATCTTCGTGGTGAGGCGAAGCTATTTGCATGGGTATTTGAGTGTGTTGGGCGAAGAGTATTTGGGGGATTCGCAGAGGGCCCGTGTTAATTCTGAAGTGACCTCATGGTTTGTTTCCAAGCTCCTGTTGATTCGTCAAAATGTGGAGGAGGTGAGGGACATTGCGTTGATTTATATCAAGTCACCGCATAGGGCGAATCTTGTGGAAGCTCTGGAGGAGTATGGTAGGGGTCGTTCGTTGCCAGTGGCAGTGCATGAGGGTTTGGCTCTTGCGGAGGCTAAGCTGGTTATTGCAGAATTATCGGCCCATAATTTTGTGTTGATGCGTTTTTCATCCAATGTTCATTAGGCGTGTGTGGAGGGGCTTGGAGAAGTTGGATTTGCCTGGCTTGTCGGCTCCAGTGGTTCCTAACTCACCGAGTGTGGTGGGTCTTCGTCGACAGCTTGGTTCTACCTTTACCTTCCTGTTGTGGTCGGCTAGAGTGGGTGTTTCCTTGGGTGGGAAGAAGGTGTCGGTGGGGAGTTGCTCCATTGAATTGGCGTAGTTTCTGGTTTGGCTCTGGTTCTTTTTGCGTTTCGGTTGGTAGCTTCGTCCTAGTTCATGTCCTCGTTAGTACTTGATGGACATTTCGTTGTTTTGGGGGGTTTTGTTTTGTTATGGGTTGTATTTGAATATCTTCTAAGACTATTATAGGGTGGGATCCCGTCAATCCCTGGGGTTCTAAGCTCTCGTAAAAAGCGTTTAAAAATCTTGAAAATATATATCAAAGTCAAAAGACTGAATTTTACTTGCCCACTTTTGTTGTCTTTCATTCAAATTAGTTTGGTTGAAAAATACCTCAAACTATTGTGATCCGTCTTCACCACAAATCTACCACAAACTAAGTATTGTCGGAACTTCACCAAGGCATGCATGATTGCCAACATTTCCTTGTCGTAGATGGAATACTTCCTCTCAACATCTTTGAGTTTTCAACTCTCAAATGCAATGGGATGCTTCTTTTGCATCAAAACAGCCCAAATACCATCTCCGGATGCATCACATTCAACAACAAAAGGAATTGAAAATTTTGGAACAACAAGTACCAAGCATGAACTCATTACCTTTTTGAGCTTGTCAAATGCTAGTTGGGTCGAAGGTGTCCAACTGAAAGCTCCATGTTTTGTCAAATTTGTCAAGGGCTGAAAGTTGTGAAAATCCTTTCACAAACCTCCAAAGAGTAGCTACATAGATCCAAGAATCCCCTTAGTTGAGTCAATGTGGTGGGAGGAGGCCAATCCAAGATGGCTTAGATCTTTTGTTGATCCACTTGTACTCCTTGAGCATTGATGACATGTCCAAGGTACAAAATTTCCTCCATTCCAAACTCACATTTTGATAATTTGGCAAAGAGAGATTGTTGTTCCAAAATGTTTAGCACCATATCCAAATGCTTCAAGTGCTCTTCCCATGTCTTACTATAAATCAAAATGTCATCAAAGAATACCAACACAAACTTCCTCAAATGCTCTCTAAAAACATGATTCATACATGACTGAAATGTAGCGGGGGCATTGGTTAACCCAAAAGGCATTACTAGGAATTCAAAATGACCAAAATGACATCTAAAGGTTGTCTTGTGGACATCCTCTTCTCTTACCCGGATTTGATGATACCCGGACCTTAGATCAATCTTGGAAAAGAACACTGCTCCATGCAACTCATCAATCCTTGGTATGGGGTACCTATTTTTGATTGTCTTCTTGTTCAACAACCTATAATCAACACACATCCTCAAGGTCCCATCCTTCTTCACAAGAACAACCGAAGAAGCGAAAGGACTAGAACTTGGTCTTATGAGACCCATATCTAACAACTCCTTGATTACTTTCTTTCTCTCCTCCTCAAGGCCCTTAGATGGTGGTAAAGAGCAGATATTACCGGAGTGAAACCCGGTTTTAAATCAATAATGTGCTGAAATCCTATAACCGATGGCAGCCCATGAGCTAAATTATCAACACCATAGCATGCTTATCCATAATAGGTCAATATCAACATGATAGGAATGTTGCGATAAGAAAGATGTATTTCATACCAAACAATGTGCACCCCATGCAATCCGCCCTCTTTTGAAAGATCTTTCCATACTCTTGGTTGTTCAACTTGGGAACACCATTCCTCATACCTTGTATAGAATAACTTTTTGTCTTGTACCTTGAATTTCAACTCCATAGTCTGATAATTTTAAGTGAATTCACCCAAAGATTGCGGCCATTGCACACACGAAGTACTACATCTGTCTCACCAATGCCAATGACATAAAAATCATCTCTTACCTTATGTCTTCGTAAAGTGAGCTCAAGTTGTGGGATCTTCTTTGTGCATGAAAGTGAGTATCCATCCGCTACGGTCACATTGAACCCTTGGAAATCTTCCATCCTGAATCTCGTCCTAGTAACCAAGCTTTCATCAATTAAGTTATGGGTAGCTCCACTATCTATCAACACGGTGATCCTTTGTCTATGAAGGACAACTCTCGCAGGGAATGCATAGTATTTAGGTGTTCGGATAAAGTAATTAGTGTGTCATCCGTGGCAACCATTTCCTCTTCCTTTGCTCACTCTTCTACTTCTTCCGGATCAGCATTCTCTTCTTGTTCTTCTTTATCTAAAACTACCTCAATGTAATGGGCTGGCCCTTTTCCAAGGCAACGATGATTGGGTGTATATGGATCCTTATATGTGAAACAAAACTTTTTCCTTCTTAGCTCATTCCTTGCCTCTATTTCCTTGTTGTTTTTCATCCATTCTTTTGCATCAGATTTACCTTGAAAAGCCTTACCTTGCTGCCCAAAATTTGGAGTTCTTTGCTCGCTTTGAAGTAGTTCTTGGCTGTCCAAATGATCCCTTTGGCTGCCCCAAAGGTGTTGTCCTTTATTGTTCATAAAGTATAGTCCTAGGCTGTCCATAAGGCAGATTTTTGCTTTTGGAACTGAAGTTTCAAGGTCTAAAGAATTCTTTATAGCTCCTTGTAGAGAGGGAGGACTAAACGCTTTGATTAGGCCTCTAAGTGATTACACTAGTCTCTCAATGAACAGCAACGACAAGCCTTCTTTTACTTACATCCACTACCATTACTACAAGTCTTTGAAACTCGTAAATGTATATGTCGAATAGTCCCTCTTGCTTGAGTTGAGCCAATTCTCTTAAATGGATTTCTAAATCTATTCTATCAAACCTTTTTGTTAGGCATTGACTGAATCAATCCACGGTACCACCATTCATGTGCTACTCCTTCCAAATGTAAGGCAGCAAATTTGAGGGCTTCCTCCTCATACATGGGATTCAATGACAAGTATGTATCTAACTTTTGTAACCATGCTTTAGCTGAACACTTATTTGATCCATCATAAGAAGGAAGAGTTACCTTTCCCAACCTCTATTGTATGTCTCTTCTTGGCTACTCTTGTTCAACTCTTCTATTCTTTTATGTGTCTTTACTATTCTTCACTTGGCAGTAATCCCTACAAGACAACATGTCTCTCGATCTAAAACTGAGGGCAGCGTACTCTTCACCCCACGCCTTTATGTCTTCAATGTCACTTGGTGGATCTAGCTTAATTGGTTGTTCCTCTTCTCAAGAAACTTGCCACCGAATATTCGAAGTTGTCCGATCACCGTCACTGACTTAACCATTTTCGTAGAACGATGAACATGCTGAGGGTATTTTTACAAGTCTCAATAAGGAAAATACATAAAATTGGGTATTTATAGATCCATTTTTGGACTATACCTCCCCAATTTGAGGCTTTTAAGTCCCTAAAAGCTTCAAGGACTAGTGAGGTGAGAAAATTTCTTCCCCACATCTTCTCTCGCAACACCACTTGGCCTCGTAGGCAATTGACCTTTCAACCTAATCAACCACCTGTCTTGCACTCTCCGTAGTGTTGTCCTCTCTTTCCGCTGCAATACCACATCTTCCTCCAATTCCACCTGACTGTCCGGAGCAAGATCCACAATAGATGGTAGTAACAATCCCTCTTCTTCCTAATCCAACATGGAGGGCTCAAAGAGACGTAAATTCTCAACATTCACAACTAGATATATTCTCATATAGGTAGGCAAATCCAAGCGAAATGCATTTTACCCACTTGTTCCAGAATTTCAAATGGGCCATATCGAAGAGGCTTGAGTTTCTTAACTTTACCTTATAGCCTTTCTCTACTCAAGTACAACCATACCTTGTCACCAACAAGGAAAGAATGCTCATTTCTATGATGATCATACCGTGCTTTGTACTTGACCTAACACTCTTTCAATCTCTCATGTACCTAGAGGTGTATCTACTGAATTTTTCCAATGAACTTCTCAACTTTGTGGACTTCCAGATCCATTTTCCCAATGTCTCTACATGATAATCTCAAAACAACATCAAATTTGCTCTTAGGCAAATAACCAAAACATGTTTCCAAAAAAGTTTTATTGGTAGAAGCATGAACTGCCCTATTATAAGAATGTTGGATATACACCAAATTCTCATCCCAAGTCCTAGGATGTTTCCTATTGTACCCTCTCAAAAGCTAAACCAAGGTACGGTTTACCACTTCTATTTGCCCATCCGTCTGTCTGGATGAAAAGCGGTAAACCTTTTCAGCTTAGTATCCATCTTTTCCCACAAAGTAGACCAAAACTTTCCTATTAACCATGACTCCTATCTCGACACAATAGAATTAGGCAAACCAAAATGAACCCACATATTAACAAAAATAACTCAACATCATCACTAGCTTTAATGGTCTTCTCAAGGAATGAGAATACACATTTTACTCGAATCAATCCACTACCATTAAAATATAATCATGTCCTTTCGAGGTAGGCAAACTGCCCACAAAATCCATGGAGATGTTCTTCCATGGCTGGGAAGGAATTGGTAATGGCATATATAAACCCAACGTTCTATTACTAAGCTTGATTGTACTATATAAAACAACCCCCGATAAATTTGGCAACTTTAATTTGCATGTTTGGCCAATAAACATACCTTTATAAGTGCACAATAATCTTTGTCACACCAAAGTGACCATCCACCTTAGAAGTGTGTGCTTCCCTCATCGCCTGAACTCTTTCCCCCTTAGGAACACAAAGTTTCTCGTTCTTATAGAGCAGCCCGTCTCGCAAGTAGTATTCTCCCTAAGTGCAAAGCTCTTACTGGATGTTTCTACTGAAAGATTTCTCCAAAATCCGGACCTTTTTCATAACCTTCTTGATATGCTTCACATACGAAAGGCTCAAGAAGAGTCAAAGTTCCCATAGCTAAAAGTAAAGGAGACCTAGAGAACATATCAACTAACTGGTTAGTCATACTTAGCTTAATCAAAAATCAGAATCGTTGTTTTACCTCGTTAGCATCCTTCAAGGACTACGTATATAATCCCAAGTTTGGAAGTAGACTATCGGCTAACAAGTGTATCTCATGCTTAATTGGCCTTCGAGGTAGCCCCAAGGCTCTTGGAAAACTTCCCTGAACTGTTGAACCAACTCTTTCATCTGCTTCTTTTTTGTTAGTAAACATGCTACAAGTGGTTTTAGATGCAAAAATTCCTCTTCTTATATATCTCTCAAAAGAAGCAATGCAAATTTCCCACTAGCATTAATAAGCTTCTTAGCTTTAACCAAAGAGATCTTTGAGTCTCCTGTAAAGGCTGAAATGAGGTAGTTCTTACCATCCTTCACCAAGCGGTATTGGTTGGCTCTTCTCATGAAGATGGCATCCCTGATATACAAGTATGGGCTGCCAAACACTACACCACACACATCAAGAGGAACAATATCCAAAGTAGTTTCATCAATAAACTTCTTATCAATACCAAATGTAATTTTGCATTGCTTGGTAACCTTTATGTCTATGCCTTTCTTCACCCAACCCAATGAATATGGATTTAGATGATTGTAAGTCTCTAACTTCAGCTTATCAACTAACTCCTTACTTATCAAATTAGCTTGAGAACAAACATCAAAAAGAGCATCCACTTTGGTTTTTTCATTTGTATTTTTATATGAAAAAACTTAGCAAGTTCATTTTCTTGAACAACATTATTACTACCCAAACATACCTCTCTACAGACAAAGGTACAACACATTGTCTCATCCACCTCTTCGCTGCAAATTATCTCCTCCCCTTGGAGGGCAGCCATACCCTTCTTTTTATTCTTCTTATTCTTGAAGAGATGTAATTCTGATGGAACTTCCAACATTTATCCTCGAAATGAGTGTCAACATCACAATGACCACAATGAACTTTAGTATCCTTCTTAGAAATGGAAGTAGCATTCTTCATACCTTTCCCTTTTTCATTCTCCTCTTGCTTGGTGTCACCTTGTTTGTTTGAAGCATGCTAAGAGGTAGATAAACTCTCCTTCTTGTCCATCTCTAGATAATGGACTTGAGAAGAAACCTCATCTACATTTGTTGGCTTGGCCAAGAGAACTGGTCTCCTCAAGTGGCTATGGAGGCCACCGATGTACTTCATTAAGATGTCTCAGTCCGCTACATCTTTGCCCATTTGGACAACTTTCTTTTGGAACTCATTGGTGTACTCTTGCACATTTTGGCCTTGCTTCTGCCTAAGATATTGCCAATAGATGAACCTCTCTTTCTCATAACAAATAGGATATAATTGCTTCTTTATTAGCATCTTAAATCCATCCCACTTAGAAATAGGAGAAAGCTTCTTAACAACCAAAGTATGAACATAGCTTTTAAACCAAGTTAAAGCATGATTGGTTAATTCTAACCTTGCAAATGAAATCTGTTGACTCTCATTGATTTGATACAAACTGAAATATACCTCAAGTTGAGCTAGCCAGTGGTCTAGTTTTTCGACATTCACATTCCCATCACAAGGATGGATTTATATCTTCACCTTTGCTTTGAACGGAGGAGGAGTAAGGTCAGCACAGACTGCTCTTCCTCATATTCATGAGTGCCTTCTTTATGGTCTCCTCAGTGCTTCTTTTCGGAACACCAAGCTTCTCTATAAGCAATCCCATGATGGACTCCAACTTCCCCATAGACAAGGAAATATTGCCCACATCTTTGGACAAACTTGCCACATCCACCTCCAACTTGTAGAAACGTTCTTCTTCAATCTCACATATATCTTCACCATGAGCCATGTTTTGATTCCATGATTTCATTTCTTGGTGGAAATCTCTGCTTCAAAAGGAATGAGGATACCTTCACCGCTTTCACTTCCCTTTCGAGTAAGGGGCATCTAACTAAAAATGTCAACACAAATTAAACCACATAAAACAATTGATCTTAATTGCTCTGATACCAATCTGATCCATAAACTGCCTCTTTTAAGCAATATACATATCCTATTTTGTGATAATGAATGAACAATTTGATAAAGTTCTTAATATCTAGTTTATTATGCAAGAATTATTCACACCAAAAAATGAAAGATGCAAGACAAGGAGACAACAATTTTATCCTAGAGAAACCCAATGTGGGAAAAACTCCAGTTGGGTAAACAATTGCTTCCCTTCACTACGTAAATCTCCAATACAATACAAGTGTATTGTCAAACTATGACCTTCAAGAAGGATTCAAGTTCCTTCTACGTGCATTACTTGCTTATAATCCTCAACAAGAAAGAACTGAATTCTTTGTGAACAAAACAAGAACAATTTCAACTTACTCCTATGCTCACATTTGAATTCATTCAAATCACTTGCTTAGAATGAGTAATCGCACTTATATTTATAGTTTCTCTGCCCAAGGATGGAAAGAAGGCGAAACAAACCATTTTGAGAAGCCTAAACTTTTCAGAATCGCTCGATTCCTCATTTTGGCATTGTTGGGGCAGAACCGCGCAGCAGCTTACGCACCCTCTACTCGTGAAGTCGCAGTGGTTCCATGGCGCTTTGCAATGCGCAGACAGATTAATACATAGAACAGTAACAAGAAATTGTCTCTTTTGCCATTCGAAGGTGTATGGATCACCGTCACCTTAACTTAACCATTTTCCTAAAACAATGAACATGTTGAGGTATGTTTTACAAGTCTCGTGTAAGGAGAATACATAGAATTGGGTATTTCTATATCCATTTTTGCATCAATTGCAGACAATTATGAAGAATATAGGGCTCTTCCAAATGAGATTCGTGATGCTATTTCACTTGCCGAATTAATAGGGATAAGCAAGGGTAGGTCAAGGCAGGAGCCTAAACCTCAAGCGCCACAGAGGGATCTTCAAAATGCTTTGGGGAAAGTGACAGTTGAAGGACATGGAGAGGTGTTGCCAAATGAAGAACCCAAAAAAGATTTACATACAGCAAAATCTCCAAAGAAAGAGGAAGAAGTCATGGAGCACGAACCAAGGAAATAAGAAAAATTCAATTTACAAATTTGTCGAGAGAATTTGGTGGTTGAGGCCAAATCTTTGGCTGATAATGATCATAATCAACTTGCTGGAATTTTCCAAACAACAATCAATAAGAGGCAAATTGACAATGGTTCTAGACTTCAATGGGTAACCATGATGATGTCCCATACATATGTCAACAAAATTTGGAAGGAATCAAAGCAGGAAGATCTTCGCTTGTTGAAGAAGAAAAGGCACAGGAGGGTGAGCTCCTTGTGGGCAGCCCAAGGTTTGACAATATTGACCAATTGTTTCATCCTATGTCGCTGCCCTATTTTTGTCATCATGCAAAATATTTTAAGAAGCATGATAGGTCCAAAGAGACAACTTGCAGCTATGGGCATGTTGCTTCTTCTATTCAAGACCAAGATTGCTTTGGCATGGGTGGTCTTCGGAAGATCAAGGTAAATATCAATTCTTGCACTTGGATTGAAAGGAAACTTATGAGCAATCATAGAGGGTTTGTTGTGCATTCTAACCACATTGTGAAGGATCCATGTTCTCGGTTAATAGAACACTCTTGGGGGCTAAGTAACACACATGAAGACAAGATCGTAGGGAATGGCCAAAGGAAGATAATTCCAATCGGATGCTTGAGGTGTAAAGATGGTAAGCAAACTAGATGTTATTTTGATAGTCAAATTTGTATGAATCAACTTGCTATAGTTTTGTGGGACTCAAGTTACTTTCAAGATTGCCACTCTTGGGTGTATGTGAAAGCTATGGATAATTCATCTACCAAAATGTAAATTCAGCTACATGGATAATAAAAGGGGACTTCATAAGACTGTTAAAGCATTAAGTGGCTGTGTTGGGGAAGAGATTACACAAAATTTTCAGAATAAGGGAATGGGATACTACATAAGGGAAGATTTCAAGAAGGTTGAAATTACACCGAAAGACTTCACCCTTCCTTACTTCATGAAGATACAACAAACTCCCACAACTTGGCAGGGAAACAAGGTATGCAATAATTCGGTTTCAACGACCCAAGGTCAAGTAACATATCATGCTATTGTTTGGTCTATGAGGGATTGGTTTCCTAAAACACACTTAGCAAGAATGCCTAATGAGACATGGGTAAAAGGGGATCTTTTGGCTATGTGTTACCAATTTAACATGGTATTAATTTGGGTAACAATAGCTATGATCCATGGATCATTATGGGAACTACCTCCAATTTTAGGATTGTTGTTACCTACATTTCCAGCTCTCCCCACATTCTAGTGGCAGCTATAAAAGAGTTGTTAATCACAAGGGAGATGCATTTCCCACCCACGGTAATTGATGAGGTGTTTGCATCGGGCACAAGATGGTTTCCAGCCACCACAATCCCAATTTTGAGTAATGAAATGCAATGCTACAGCCATGATGGGATGTTCTTCCCAATTTCATGTGTTGGATTGTGCATATCTTCTTTGGACAGCAATAGATGGGCAGGTTTGAAGACATTCTTTTCATTTAATATTGTGTGTAAGAGGGTTCACTCATTGAGATCAATTAAGGCCAATGTCCCAACATATTTGGTATTGTTTGGGAAGAAATTTAGGGCAAAGTATGACTGTTATACTTACATACCAGCACTCATAAGTTCAGATCCGAACCAAATTTTGAAGAGATTAGTTTGGGGCAGCATGGTTGAATTCTTGAACATCCATCACTTGAGTGGATATGAGATGATTGCAAGCAATGGGAGAGAGTTGGCCATCATATCCTTGAGGCATGAAGAAGCAATGATGAGGGAAACTCTTGTTTTCTTTAATGTGTTTGTTCCATGTGCAAGTACAGGTATGAAAAAGAAAGAGCATTTGAATTTATTTTCCCCCAAGCAAATAATGGAGCATATGAGGTCACAACTAAAGATGTAGATGACATAATGAGAGATAACAAGTTTGTGATGGCAAAAGGTCTCCAAGAAAGCATGGAAGGGATGCGCAATGAGGTGTTGTTACCTCCAAATGTTAGAAGAAGTGCTTCCAATACAGTCATGCATCAAATTGCCACTACTAATGTAGTTGTCATCATTTTTAGCAGCCCCCACATTATTTTAGTTGCATTCATGTTTATGGTTAGAGAATGCTCTTCCACCATAGTTGACAAGGTTGAAACGTGAAGTGAAGATGCCACATGGGTGTGTGTTTTAGCTTGTCAAGCTGCTGATTATTGCTCAATTTTTTGCTTTATGACTAAGGTTACAGCAGATTGGAAGGCTTTGTGTACAGCTGAGTATGCAAGGAGAAAGGTTGTTAATGCTATTTTGAAAGGTGAAGGTGAAGAAGGTAGAATTGAGGTAGTAGCTGATTTATTTTTCAAGGAAGTTGTTAAACTTCACAGATGCCAAAGCACATCAATAAGAAAAGGGATAGCAAATATATGAGCTTGTTTTGGCAAGAGCTCTTTTATTTGACAGGTACATGATCTAGATTATTGGAGCATTACAACATATTTCTTCACTTTGGCATGATGATACTGGAGCATGAGAGATTGCAATTGCTTGTGAAGCAATTTTGGGAAGGGAGGACTGTAATGTCCCCTTTTTCAAACTAGCTCGATTGGAAGACTTTGAGCCCATTCTACTTTCCGTGGGCAAGAAGGAAATGAGCAAGGGAAGTAATTGACATGTTTTTCAATTATTTTCGTGAGCATTCCATTACTTCCCTTCATCATCATCGTCATGTGAATTATATACTTCTCTTTTGGAAATTGGAGCACTGAGCTCTCATTTTCACCCTTTGAGGACAAAAACCCTCCTCGGATCCTATTGGGGATGACAACCCTCAATAGTCACAACACTTGGGGACAAAAACCCTCATTTGTTGCATTGGTGGCTTCATCCGAGAGTCACGGTGGAGCTTCAAAATTCAGAATTTCATGACAGCAAGGGTTTTTATCGGTGCTAGGACACATTCCAGCTAGGGCACGCTTTTTTGGGGCTGCCACATTTATTTCCAGCTTGATCTACCCATTTGGAGATTTTGGGATCACTTTTCAATGGGTTTTCGTGGTTGGAAAAATCTAATTCTAATTTTATTGGATAGCTATCATTTTTGTGGTCATTTTGAGCTATCGTTTGCATTTTATCTCCAAGTATTTATAAAGATATGGAATTTTGAAGTTTCAGCTGTTTTTTAGCAATAATTAATTCCAACAGTATGTAATTTATGGTTGAAGCATTTATTTTGCATGATTTCATCAAGGGTTTCATGTTGATGAGGTATTCTTAAAAATTTGTGTGGGAAAGGCTAAAACCTAAATCTAACCTAGGTCGCTTAGGGTTTGTGGACCTAAACAGTCGTTGCCCTAATTCTTGCATAAAATCAGCTTGCCATCAAAATCAGTTTTCCTACATGTGGTTGTCATCATTCCTACAATGTTCCATTGGGGTTTTGGGAAAATCCAAGTTCCTCAAATTTGAGCCCAAAAGGGACATTAAATTGTCCCCATCGTGCAGAATTTTGCGCTGCAGCAAAAGAAAAGGTTCTTCTAGAGCTACATGCATCTCCAATAGAGGGCATTATGGATTCTTGATGGCATATCGAGTATCAAGAAAGATTTCTTTTGGGAAGGCCTCAAGGGGAAAGTCCAGAAATTTATGGCAAAATGTAAGGTATGTCGGCAAAAAGAGTGAGACAATTAAGACACTGGGTCTTTTTGGCAAACCCCGCCTATTCCAAGCCAAAGGTGGGAAAAGGTTTCTATGGATTTCATTACAAGGTTCCCTGCTAAGTTAGAGGGGAAAATGTCATCATGGTGGTAGTGGATAGGCTCACCAAACATGCCCATTTTGTCTTATCACATCCATCTCTGCAGCAAGCAAAGTGGAATCTGATTTTATAAACACCATTCGAAGTTACATGCTACCCTCGAGATCATAATAAGTGATCAAGATCCTATCCTCGACCAAGAAATTTTGGACTCATTTATTTTCATGTCTAAGTACTCAATTGGCACATAGCTCATCGTATCATCCTCAATCAAATGGGCAAACAAAGATGGTCAAGAAATGCCTAGAAGGTTGTCTTCGCTACTTTGCTTCAAATGAATAGGAAAGATGGGTTCAGTGGCTGCCCCTAGCAGAATGGTGGGTATAACACACCCTTCCTATAATATCCCCTCTCCGGGATCAATAGAAAATATGCCAATCAATAACTCTTCAAAACACCAATCAACTGGAAATAGCAAAGCTTAGTCAAAACCACTTGAATCATTTGAGCAGATGACTCAATAAACCCGAAAACAAGAGTTTAATGGCCTCTATCGAATGGCTCAATTAATTCACTTCCAGCTGAGACTAGTGAGTCTGCAAATTTGGTACTTAAGCAAACAAACATACAACTCCAGCTGAACTAATGAACTCAGAAAATCATATTTCTTTTCCAATAAATACGAAGACCAAACTCAGCGACAAATGACTTCCCAATCAGACCTTTAATACAAAATGCTAATCTGATCCAACTGTAGATTGCAAGCAAATTCCAGTCACAAATCAGATTATATATAGTTCGCTGCTACAAGGGTCTCCAAAATACCATCAAATAAGCACTAAACAGATCACCAAACCAACCACAAGAGATCAATAGGAGTCGCTGCCCCCAAAGCATAGATTTTCATGTGATTATAAACCTCAGACAAGTTGCCAATGCACTGGAATGTTTTCAGTCACAAAGGAGCTATTATTTGCTGCCAAACATAGTTAAAATACCCCCTTAAATCATGCTAAAAACAGATCGCTATACATAGTATAAATCTGCCATCAGTTGGTATGCAATCCACTACGAGTCGCTGTCAAAATGAAGGTTAAAACATGCTTCCAACTCAGATTATTTCACTTCTACAGTTCGCTGCTAAAAAGGGCCCAAAACACCACTGAAATATGCAATAAATCAGATCGCCATTCCCAGAATTAATTCAACCACAAAGGATAATAAATAGATAGAAGTCGTTGCCCACAGTTTAGTTTTTTATGCAAATATGAGGTCGCTGGTATAAGAGGAAACAACAGACTTTATTTGCTAAAAATCAGATCCTTAATCATACAAATTTATTGCAAAACCTGCCCTACACCAGGTCGCTGCCAAGGACACAATTACCATGCAATAACCAGTCGATTTGTATCAAATAATACCTCAAACAGTCCACAAAACACCATAAGAAGAAGTCGCTAGGGTTTAGAGGTATCAAACACCCAAGTCGATTTGCAAAAGCACTCACAAAACTCTTCAAATTGGTATTAAAATCCAGTTGCTACAGTGAATCGCTACAGTAAAACATGCAGATTTCAATAGTAAACTTCAACTAAAACTTCGCTAAAGCAAAGGACATGAATTTCACAAACAAATGCTTCAATTGAATCTCAAACCAGCTCAATACAATCTCCCACGCAAGAGAGAGAGAAAGCATCAATGGGCATGCATCCCAACTCCAAGCATGGAGCATAAAATAAATATCATCATAACATAATAATAATAATGATCCTAGCACTCCTTTTATAAGCAAGGAGGCACAAAATTCGAAATCCCTAGGAGAGGGAAATTATTAAATAAAAACAGTTTGTTTTCCCTAGGTGTGGCGTCCCCTTTTCAAAGGGTGATTTTATCAATAAAAGCCACCTAAATATTTATTTAATTAATTCCCCATTTAATTTTTATATTTTGGGAATTAAATTAAATAATTAAATAATTATTGCTTCAGCCAATAATATTTAATTATTTAATAAAAATGTTCCCCTTGCAACATCTCGAAGCCCACGGGGAAGTATAAGCTAAGGGTCTTCGAAATGGAGACATTACACTTCCATACCACATCCAAAATGCCTCCATTTGTGGCATGATATGGGTACCAACCACCATCGACCTCTTCCTTGATGGTACAACCAAAGGTTCAAGAAGTGGAAGATCACATTCAACACTGACATGAGGCATTAGCCACCTTAGGGAGAAGTTGACACTGGCACACAATCGCATGAAGCAACATGATGAAAGGAGTTTTGAAGTTGGTGATTGGGTCTTTGTGTAGCTTCAACCATAAAAGAAAATTTCTTAGAAACAACAAAAGAAGGATAACGAGTTAGCTTATAAGTATTGCAGTCCTTATCAAGTCTCTGCATGCAATAGGCATTGTAATATACAAGTCAGTAAGTTACCGCAATCTGCACAAATACATATGATATTTCATGTCTCCTGCTTGAAGGTCATTAGACAAAGAGTATTAGCCTGCATAAAGATATCAACATTGGCTAACGAGGGAAGAGTCGTTCTAGAACCTAAGGAGATCCTTCAAACATGCACTACAGAGCTACAAAAAAAGGGTAATTCAGGAGTATTTGATCAAATGGAAGAATTTGAATAGCGAGGATGCAATATGGGAGGATAAAGTTTTTCCGCAAAGGCATCTAAAGTTGGGAAATGTTGAGAACGCCGTTGGTTTAAAGGGGAGAGACATGCTACGCCCTTAAGCTACAACATGTATCGGGATGTGTATGGCCGACTTGTGGCTAACATAATCCCTTTCCTTGTCATATAATCATTTCGCATGCTTCATATTGGTAGTAGGGCCAACCTAGAAGGTTTTCAAAGCATAAGTAGGGTATATATACGAGATAGTAGTTACCAACTTAGGATCATATTACACATTTGAATCTTGTTGTAAGGTTGCGGAGGTTGCCCCTCGAAGTGGCTAAATCATATGTACTTGACCTTTATTCCATCATTTGGTAACTATTGTTGTTTTTCTACTTACCTAAGTAATTTCATTACAAAAAGTGTCATTTTGAAGGCAAACAATCTAATAAGACAATGCCTTGATAAAAAATCATATGGGCCCCGACTCCTTAGGGGAAATTCAAAATGAAGGTTTCTCCACCATTGATTTCATCCACATGATGGAAAATCACAAATTTTGGAGGCAGAGAAAGGTTTGTCAACCTTAAAGATTTCCCATTGTTGATCCGTCCATCTGATAGACGATTGCAGATTTTGGAGGCAAAGAAAGGCTTGCTAGTCTCAAAGTTCCCCCATCATTCGATTGATTTTATATAGATTCCCACTCGCCATTGGATGTCGAATGAAAATAAAGTGAAGCTATAGGCTTTGTGCTGCAAAGTGACATAAGAATAATACACTAAACAAAGTATGAAGTATGGTGTTCCACGTGTTAGAAGATTGCAACTATTGAAAAATTTTGAAAGGCTTGTCAGTCTTGATTCTCCCCTGGTCATCAAATCAATTTCCCCAACAACTAATATTTTGTTGGAAAGTGGGTCAGCCCTCAAATATCATGCATCCATATTGCCACATGGCAAAAGATCCCAATTTTTAAAGGATTTCTGCCCAAGATGTATTTTAAGAGCCTACCGCCATCTAATTTGAAGATTACAAGTGCATGTCGACCGTCCAATTGGAACAGCTATGCCATTCAAATTCAGAGGCCTCAAGGCCTTTATTTCGCCATGTGGCATGTGCGGTGCCCCAAGACCCCGTGAGGATCACTACCCTCGACCCCGTAATCACTGCCACCCCCAACCCCACTCTAATTTTGAATGCAAAAAAATAAAAACAAAGAACTTTGTTGGGCTGATGAGCTATTTATGTAACTTCATCACCCAATGGAGAATAGCATGGTTTTGAGTTTGACTCTTTCAAGCAAGCTTCCTTGAGAGGTCGAAAGAAATATAGTGAATTTTCACTAACTTCAAAATTAAATGATTTGATTTCCCGCTCGAGATAATTTCCATTCCCAACTTATATTGTGTGGCTAAAATATAAAGTTTTATGAAGTGCATGTGGAAATAAAAAGCTATACCTTTGTATTTGAATATTCTGAAGGCCGTATATCCATGCCTTATGATTAAAATTGTGGGGTCCCACCCCTAATATTTTTACAATGATTTGCTTCTCTCATGTAATGTTATCGTCCAGTACCTCATATTTACCTAAAGGGAGCAAAGGGAAGTGAAAGGCAAGGCCTTGCATAAAATGTACAAAAGATGAGAATGTTCTCACGTGAAAGTAAGGAGACAAGGCCTCAATAAAACCAAATAAAGGAAAAAAAAGCAAGGCCTTATTTAAAAGATATGTGAGGATATTTCTCATTGAAAAATAAAAGATAAAAGGTAATATCTCATTAAAGACAAAAACGAGAATATTCCTTAATAATGCAGATGAAAGGTATTGCCTTCAATAGTTACATTTATCTTTTAGGGCATGTGTGCCTTTCATTTTGACAGAGATATTTTGGAGGTGGAGAAATTATTTTTGAATAAGGACATCATCGAAGATATTTTATGGGATGTCTCAAGGAAAGGATGTTGTTCGTTGAGCAGATCATGGAAGATATTTTATGGGATGTCTTAAGGAAAGGATGTTGTTCATTGATGAAGATAGGAAGATAATACAGCCAAGATTGTTCTGAGGATTCAACATGTGTTTAGATAGGGTTTTTTATTTGTTTTGAGTAGCTAGGATTTGTGCATGTGGCACATCTTCTTCCACCGCCTTTAGTTTTAAGATTAAAATTTTACAGCTCTTTGGTGAGGGGGCTTCTTCCTTCTGCTTTTTCTAAATTTAGATGTTAGCTTAGCTTGTGGTTTTTCTAACTGCTGGTCATTCTCCATTGTGAAAAATCTAAGCAGTTAACATTTACTTTCTGCAAGTTCAATGTTACTTAGCCTTTGAGAATGTATGCAACCGCGCATTTTCTGAAGCCTTCGAGAATGTATGCAACTGTGTATTTTCTGAAACATTAAATAATGGTTTTGCGGTTAATACTCTGCCTTTGGCCTGAGTTTTAAGTAGATGGTTTAACCTGTTAGTTTAGCTTTCAGCACTAAATTTCTTGCCTCTTGCGTAAAGCTAATTGTGTTGTTTACCTTAAACCCAAGGAATAATATCTAGTTTTTGGTTTTTTAGAATAATATCTAGTTTGCATTATTCCTACCTTTGGGGATGACTGAATTCGCTTTGGCACAATGCCATTTTCTGCTTTCAATAATTTTCTCCTCCTTTTCGCTGTGAAGTGTTAAGGATCTAGTTTGTGCTAATAAAGAATAATATCCAGTGTGTTATTCCTTCCTTTTGGGGATGACCGAATTCATTTTGGCGCATTGCCATTTTCTGATTTCAATATTTCTCTCCTCCCTTTTCACTACAAAGAGTTAAGGATCTAGTTTGTGCTATGAAAGAATAATATCTAGTTTGTGTTATTACTTATTCCTTCCTTCTGTGGATTATCAAATCCATTTTGGCGCATTGCCTTTTTCTGCTTTCAATATTTCTGCCCTCCTTTTCACTGTGAAGTGTTAGGTAGCATTGTGATAGAAGAGTCGCCTTCTCCAAATGTTTTTTTATTTATTAAAACACAAGAACTTGTGGTTATATTCTTTGATCGTGGACACAAATACCATTTCTAATCAACACATACATCATTAAGTGTAGTTAGTTATCAACTGTCTCTATCTTGAGACAGTTTTGCATGGTAATTCTATGGTGAGGTTCTGTGTGGTTACTTATCAACAGTTGCTATCTTAGAAACGACCTATTAGGCTATTTGTATAGATCCTTTGAATCATATTAATAATCTATGGCATGTATTTTTTCATACTAACCTCTCAGACTATATATCCTATTTTCTATTTGAGTAATCATTTATAAACTTATCATGTGTACCTCAGAATGGACTAGTTTCAACAATATTCTTAAGATTTCTAAACATGAGTCATGTTCATGTGTACCCCATAAAGCTTACAACAAGCTCCATCATTTTTGAAACCGGTTGAACCGGAACCGAACCGCCAGTTCAACCGGTTCAATGTTTTTTTTTCAAACCAATATACAAACCGGACCGGTGGACCGGTCGGTTTCGCTAAGGAACCAGCCGGTTCGGTACCAAACCGTCCAACCAAATGGTTCCTCTACGAACCGCCAAGCCAGAAAAAGCACTATAATATGGTGCTAATTTTGCAAAAACATTTTTTTAATTAGAAGTTCATCTTTTGTAATGTCCCCTCTTTCCGAATGAGCTTGGGCGAAGACCTTTGGCCCTTTTTGTCTACCCGACGGCCAAAGGAGGGTTCTAGGGTGACTAAGTTTTTATTATTTTATTATATTGTGCTAATGTTTTTAAAATAACATTATAAGTTGCACATATAATAAATAATAAGGCTTATTAATAAATTAAAATTGTCAATGTCAAAATACAATTAAAATTAATTGTATTAAAAAAGGAAAAGTGCGACTTGCTTATGGGAGTCATAAGTTGGAAAATGTGACATCAAGCCCATAGGGAAAAATGCGACCAGCATAGGGAAGAGGAAAAATGCGATTGGCTGGTCTAGAGGTGGTGGTTGGGCTGTTTTGCCTTTATATGGGCAAGTCGACTTGCTTAGAAGCATTCCAGATTTTTATTATCAGCTTTTTGCATTGTTAAGAGCTCTTGCTTTTATCAGAGATTCCAAGGACGAAAACCCTTGTGGATTTCATCTCTTGCGGACGAAAACCCCAAGGGATTGAGAGGGGATTTCACTCAGAAATTTCCAGCGGTTTAATTCTGATTTTCCAGTCAAATTCCAGCAGTGTTTTGGTGATCTTTTTGGTAGCATATTGCAGCAGTTGGATCGACCCAGTTTGGGGCTATTTGAGTATGATTCTAGAGGTATTTACTTCTGAAAATTATTGCCATATATCTCTGAATTTTTATAAATAAAGGAGCTGCAATTTCATAATTTTCTGAGCAAGTTTGGAGGGTTTTTCAGGCAGTTTGTAATCAGATTTAGATCTGAATTTTCTGAATTATCTGGCTGCAAATAAATCTGATTTTTATCATATTTTGGGTTTTAAAATTGCTGGCAATCATTTGGGATAGAGTTTATAATTTTTTGGTATCATTTGCATGAAGATCCATTAAAAACCCTAGTCGCATTTGCTGTAATAAATTCAGCTTTGCCCTAGGTTGTTTGCCGAGGGTTTCAAAAACTGTTTTTTATCATTTGCCATTCAGTAAAAATTTGATTTAGGGTAAGAGATCTATTGGGGATCTTTCATCTTTTAGCTGACCTAAACCCTAATTTTGCTATAAACACTTTTCTTACATGTTATATAGTATATACATGAGCAAACTTTGCATATTTTGTGTGTAATTGTTGTAATCATGGTTTCTAATCTTTCAAATATACTGTTTTCATTAAAAATATAAATTTTTATGTGTTTTTTAGTAAAACGGTTCATAAAGTTTCAACCGGTCCGGTTCCGGTTCCGCCAGGTCCCGGTCCCGGTCTAACCTCGACCAGTTCCGAGTCTGGTTCCAATTTTTAAAACATTGAAGCTCCTCATCACATGCACTGAGTCATGTTCTACCCTAGTGTAGGAAGTGAGATTTGAGACCGGGTAAAAATCACACGAGTTTATCCCATTACCATTACACCACAAACCCTTGGACTTTGGACGTGTGATTTTTGGCATAGTGACAGACTTTATTTGAGTGCCAATTAAAAACCTGTTTTCAAATGGTCCTTTCTGTTTGAACATAATGGGTCAGTCGATTGTTATGGTATTCAGTTGCTTTTGGGTAGCTGGACCTCATGATAATTCCGTAGAAGCCCTATTTTTGAAATTGAAATTCAAACAAAACACAAAGTGGGTAGTGGTAAAAACGAATACCTGAAGTCAACAAGGACAAAATGAGCAGTGAAGGCACCATCTGAGATGACATAGCCTGCTCAATATACTTCCACAAAATTGGTCCATTGTTGCTCCAACAGAGATGTGAAACGAGCATCTGACCTAATTCCACACAGGGAACAGTGACAGCTGCTCCCTTGAGGCACTTGCTCACTTCAACTGCCCACAAAAGAGGGGTGTCCCTCTGCTCCTGACACACCCTTGTCACCTCCATCACCTGCTGCTGCCATGCCCATCCTTCCTCCTCACTGCCCATCTCACGAAAAACCTTTCAAATCAATTTCCAACAATACCCATCACACATAGGCCCCTTCAAATCAACCCCTGTAACTGAAAACATATGTACAAGAATGTTCTGCAGCAGATACACTGCTTCCTCCTCGATACCTATCTCACACAGCCCAATTCAAATCAACCTGGACTTTGAAAACATGTGTACAAAGATTTCCTGCACCAAACCTGGCTCCTTAATGTCTCCAAAAACTTATAGTCGATACCCAAAAGCTTATAAAAAATAATTTTAAAACATTATTTTCATTACTTTGGGGATTTTACAAGAAATTATGCGCCCGGAAATGTCCAAAACTTTCAATGGATGCTGATGTCGGCTGAGTATGATGTAGGCTACGTGTCTAAAAGAACGGAAAATGTGGCAAAATAAAAAAGTCGGGCAATAACAGTTACGGCTTGGATCGCCATACACGTGTTCTTGCAATCAAAATCGTTCAAACCAGATTTAAATATAAATATAATGTGATTATCAATGGAAGCTTCTGTCTTGGGGTTCTAAGATAGGTACCTTGTGTGAAATAAGACATTTGAAGGAGATGGGCCTGTCATGAATGGTGACGTGGGATGACATTTATGTTCTATTTGTAGAACAAAGATCTCCCGGATTTTTGTACATATCTTGAAAAAAATGTTATATAAAAAAACCCCGCTTGACTAGTCTTAGTCTGGTTTACTGTATTTGAATTTTTAATTAAAATCTCGTTGTAATGAAATTGACTTTACAGATTTATTTCAAATTTAAAATAGAATTTAACAATTAAGTGTTATGAAAAAATTGATTGATTGATTGAAGAACTTTTAACGTCCAGAGGTTAGGAGACATCATTTAGGTACTAGCAATCGTACGTGAAGTGTATGATGGAAACGCCGAAAGCTATCTTGTGAAGAAGTCAAAGTGGAGGGAGAGAACAATGGGAGAGGAAGATGGGCAAAGAAGGGGTATGAGGGAAGAGATGTGTAAAGGTGGGGAAATCGAAATTGGGGAAGCAATCAACTTTACACACGAATAACTAAACAAAACGTTGTTAATCATTTGAAGTAGAAAAGGCATGTTGTGCTGGACGAGGATGCACTGGTTACTTCGTCTAGCACTTTGCAAGCACACTTTTAGTTGTAAGCTCGAGTAATTGTAGGGAAAACATGCGATGTAGGACCACCCTTCAAGGATTGACACAGTAATGAAAGGAAGATTTTATCCATTGATTGAGCATTTCTATTTTACTAATTTTTTTATGGCATAAAGTTTTTAAGTGCACAACAATTTATTTAATAGATAAGGTGAGGCAAGTGGAAAGTCGAAAATAAAAAGGTGGGAATGAAAACCTTGAATGGCCCGCACCTATTCCATGGCTCAGATTGTTCCCCGCAAATAACATATGTAGATTATTCCCACCCAAACAATATCTACTATATGTGGTTAACTTAATCATCTCAAGCATTTTTTAATATGGAATTTAATATACTAAATTTGATAGATCGGTTTACTAAAATAATAGAAAATGGGAGGTGAAAAAATTGGGAAAATATTTGGACATACATGTAAGGATAATTAAAGTATAAATAAATTTGTTGTGCATTTGCTTCTCCCAGCTACAACAAAGTGAAAACATTATCCTCGATGCTTTTGCATTTGTTTCTTCTATGTTAACCCATTTGGAGGGGTCACTAATTCATTGCCATTAACCGGACCATTGATAATTGAATGAAACAAAATATTTTGGAAAAATATGCCGAAAATGGGTTTTATTTTTTTTTTTTTGGTGGGAAGGTTCTCAATTGAAGTTTAATTTATTAGAGAAAAGGAAGACATGAATGAAAATTTGGAAACAAACAATGTGGAAATTACTTGCATTATTTCGGTGAATGCAATCTGCCATTAAAAGAGTCAAAAATAACTATTCAGTTTATTTTAGATACCAAATAGACAAAATTGTGTATATGAAAATGATTTTATCCATCAAGCAAGCTAGTTAGATTTTTGATTTCATGGCACCAAGGATTTCGAAAGGACGACATTTAATTTAATAGGTAAGATAGTTACATGATTGGAATGTTGGAAATTAAAAGGTCAAAATTAACTACCCACCCATGCAATGGTTACTTCTTGTAGCACTTTTCAAGCACGCTATATAATTTTAAGCTCTAGTAATTATAGAGAAAGTAGGTGATGTGGGGCAAAGGTGTGTGGGATCCTATGTGTCCTCCACTCACATATGGAGGGTCATCTCACATGGATTTGCTTGTGTGTCATGCACTAGAGTTACTCATCACCCTATATGTATCCCTTCATTTGATATTTATGAGTATGCCAAGACACTTCATTGTCTTTCTCTATGTGCAAGCTTTGTTCTATTATGCAAGTTCTTCCATTGATTGATCAATTCCTCCTTGTGATTACGCTGAGCTATTATGTTTCCTTTAGAGTGCAACTTCATCGTGGTGCACAGTTTTCGATACGATTCTCGTAAACTCTTTCATGGTATCAAAGCTGAGATCAAGTAAACGCACATTCGTCATCTGAGTTGCGATTACTCTTGGTTTCGTTATTTTTTTACTCCTCGTGCTAATTTTTTTATCATTATATTTTGGAATTTTATTGCTAACGTTCTTAACAAATTGTTCTTGGAAAGTTTCGGTTTTTTTGTGTTCTTCGTGCATGTGCAGATCTCCTTGAGTTTTTCAAGGGTTTTACAGCTACATTTAGCTAATTGCAGCTAAATCTAGTAGATCAGCTAAAATAAAGGTTCTTTATTCTGGTTTTTTAATCATTTATTAAACTGGAAATTATTTTTAAAACTCTTTTTTCTGTTTTTCTCCGTGTTTTTGTTGTTTTTTTTTCTGATTCGTGTCAAAAAAATTAGTGATTGGTGTTTTTGTGCTCAACCCCGAGCTCTCTCCTCCAAGCCATCTCCTCTCTTTTGAGTTCCCCTTTCGTTTTTTGGCTTGTAGAGCTTGTGAGGTCGTGTTTTTTTTCTTGCTCTAGCTAAGCTCCTGCGAGACCCTCTACCCCGGTCTACATTTTTTCCTTGCTCAAATATGGTGTGGCCGAGTCCTTTTTAGCACGAACAAGCTATCCTTCTCACCTGCCATGGTTGTGGTCCGCAAGGTCGTGAGTTTCCCTACATGGTCGTGGCTCGCGAGGCCGCAACTCGGTGTTTGCAATTGTTGTTTGTTTGTTGTATGCTTTGTTGGCAATGAGTTTCTAACACCTGCGAGCTCCTCCCCGAGCTCTCCCTCGCTCCCAATGACTTCTCCCCTCTGTTGCTCACCGAGCCCCACGACCCTAGCCGTTACACGATTTCCCTCCACAACTGCACTCAAACTCCAACTCGGGTTTTTTTTTGTAAGTTAATTAATTTTCATTTTGGTGGGTGCCTTTTTCTAAATAACGGTAAGATTTTTTAATTTATTTCTATTAATAGATATTAATAGAAATTAGTCTCATTTAAATTTAATAGATCTTAGTTAGTTTCTTTTAATAGATCTTAACCAAAAATTTTAAATTGTAAGTGGGAAACAATTTAAATTTGATTTCTTTAAAAAGGAAAGTATTTAAAATAATTAATTAGGATTTAATTAGATCTTAATTAGTTTTTTATTATTTGAAATTAATTAGATTTAATTATATTAAATCTAGTTTTATTAATTTCAAATCGACCTTCATTTACGATTAGTATTATTTTAAAATCGTCCTTTAAATTAACATTAATTATAGTTTTTAACTCCCATAGCTTTAAAATTAGCTAAATTAGGCGTTTCCAAACGATAATTTTTTAAGCGTTATTGTCGATTTTTTTTACTAATCATGCGCTCAAGTGTGCAGTAACACTCTAAGCTCCTATTTGTCTTCTGCGTGCTTTTCTAACATTCTAAAGATCTCTCGACTCATCTTGAGTTCATTTAAAACATTGTATTTTACCCTTATTATTACTTGTGACTAGTGAGCGCATCTCACCATAGTTTGCAGCAGGGGGTATCCTTTGCGATGTGAGATGCTTTTTCTCACAACCAGGATTTGATTTTGCCTCCTTCCTAGTTTTTTTGCAGTTGTGCTTGTATACGTTGTCACTTTGCTACGCTCCACGAAACACGATTGTGGTCTCTCTCTTACGCGTTATTACATTGATTGCAAGGTGAGTTACCAAGTGTTTCAAGATGCACACTCGACACCGATTGTATTCAACGCACTAAACTATAAAGTGCCAAAAGCATGGGGGTTATTATATTGTCCTGGGTGGTTGTGATTCTTGTGTTTCTTTTCTGCATTCCTTCTCTCTCTTCATTATGGATGCACTTTCAATTCCTTTGCTTACGCTGTTCAACTTCTTCGAATGGATATTGAAAATAATTATGAAACTAAGGGGTAAAGGGTTATTCCGCATCACCATGGGAACTGAGACTAAACCAGATGACGACCCTGAAAAATCTAAGTGGTTAAACCGTAGTGATGAAGCTTTAGGTCTTCTTTGTATGTTCGTTTCTCCTGACTTGTTCTTCCACATTGAGTCGCTCAAACACCTAATTCTGCATGGAAAACATTAGATGGAATGTTTAGACAACAAGATGACATGAGAGCACATGAGTTGGAAAACAAACTACTAGGGTTAAATCCTAGTGATTTTGAAAACCTACAAGCATTATTCTCTAAGTTTGTCCACACTAGATTGTTGTTAAAGGAATGTCAAGTAGAGAAGAAAGATTCTCAACTAATCTTGTTGATTCTCTCTAATTTAGGTCCTGAATATTTTGTATTTGTGTCAACTTTTTACACTACAAAAGCTGCCTTGGGCAAGGATTGGAATATGCCCTACTTTGACTATTTTTCATCCCAAGTCATTCGAGAACAAGAAAAACTCATTCAAATGGGGTCTCTCAAGTCCAAGTCACATGCCCTTATAACGAGTACTAGTAAGGAAAAGAAGACTGAAAAGAAGAAAGAAAGAAAGGACCAACCTAAGAAGGAAACCAAGACCAAAACTAAATTTAACACAAACGCTTCAACTTCTGAGCCTAGAGCACAGAAAGACAAGTATTTGTGTTCTTATTGCAAGAATCATGGTCATAAAGAGCATATGTGTATGAGAAAACAAATTGATCACCTTACTCATTTACTTGAGAAAAATCAAATAGGTGTTCCTGAGTCTATCAAACAAAATGCTCCGAAGGCCGAGTCTTCTACTGCAAAAGGTTCTAAATCTGATAAGAAGAAAGGAAAGTCCCTTATAGCCAAAGTTGCTCCTTCATCGACGTGGATTATAGATTCTCGGTGCCTCACACCACATGGCTTCTTCGCATGTTGAGTTCTCCAACATCGAGCCTTGTGGTATGTCCCAAATCACGATGGGTAATGACACGACAGTGTCGATTTCCGGTAGTGGATCGGTAGAGATGGATGGGGGAACATTCAACCAAGTGTTGAGTGTTCCTGATCTCTCTACCAATCTCCTATCGGTTTACCAAATTACTCACCTTGGTGAAGGAATGCGAGTGGAATTTGGTCCTAACTCGGTGATTATTCGTGAGCTTAACGATGACACTACAGTGGCTAAGGGAAAGGCGGATCACCGTTCATAGTTGTATACATTTTCCCACTTTACTTCTGATTCTACGCCCACTACCTTGCTCACTCATGCAAATGAGGTTAGTAAGCTATGTCATGAACATTTAGGACATCTAAATTATCGCTACCTTGAACAATTGAGCCAAAATGAAATGGCCAACGAGTTACCCCGCATCAAGTTTTCTAAGGGTCTTTGTGAGGGTTGTACCCTTGGAAAGCATCCTGAAAAGAACTTTGACAAAGGAAAAAAGCTTGGAGAGCTACTCGTCCTTTGATCTTGTTCACAATGATATTTATGGTCCATTTCTGTCTCCTTCATTTACTAGATCTCTTTATGTGCGACCTTCATTGATGACTATTCGCGATATACTTGGGTATATTTTCTTAAGCTCAAGTCTAAAGTTTTTGAACATTTTCAGACTTTAAGGCTCTTGCTAAGAAATAGGCGAAACGGTCTACTAAGGTTCTTCAACCAACAATGAAGGTGAGTATGTAAACAATAGGTTCATGGATTTCTATACTTCAACTGGATCTCCTCAGAGCATACATATTTGCTTATAGCCTTCGCAAAATGGAGTAGCATAAAGAAATAACTGTACTCTTAAAGAGATGGCCACTTGTATGATTCACTCGAAGTCTCTTCCTCCAGCAGCTTTGGGTCTGAAGCAAGAATTGGGCTAATTACATTCGAATCGTGTTCCACACAAGGCAAGAAGAGGGATGACACCCTTTGAAGCCTAGTTTGGACACAAGCTTGATGTTGAGCACTTTCGAGTCTTCGGATCCAAGGCTATGGCTCAGATTCCCAAGAAGAAACGCAAGGCATTGGAACCACAATCCAAACCTTGTATCTTTGTAGGGTATCCTGATGGCGTGAAGGGATATTAATTGTTGAATCCTACTTCTCATGAGCTTTATATTGAGAGAAGTGTTAAGTTCAACGAGTCTTCTTCGACTTCCACTTCTCTACCTATTGAGGTTCTTCAACTTGCTGATTCGGATTCTGACTCATCAGATGATGATGTTATTGAGCATGCTCCTCTTCCTGATCCTCCCAACCATCAAACCCTTGAGTCTTCTCGATTCTGACAATAGTGATGATGAGGACTATGTCCCTTCTCACTCGAGTGACGAATCTTCTAACTCAGAGCTTGATCCTCCTAGTCCTCTTTGGGCTAGGAAAACTTTGCAAAGTGCTGGAGATTTAGTTGGAGATACTTCGGATATGAGATGTACTCACTCAAATTTCATTGACCCCACTCTTTCTTCACCTCTGCCTCTGATCCAGTCTTTTTGGGAGGCTTCTGGTATTCCTGGGTGGGATTCTGCCATGGATGAGGAGTATTCCTCTCTCATGAAGAACGATACTTGGGATCTCACCCCTCTTCCGAAAGGAAGAAAAATCGTTCGGTGTAAGTGGGTGTTTCAACAAAGTATGGAGTAGATGGAGACGCTAAAAGTTTAAAGCGTGATTAGTAGTTAAGGGTTTCTCCCAGATAGTTGGGGTTGATTATGTTGAAACCTTTGCTCTGGTTGCGAAGATGACTTCTATTTGACTGACCCTTGTCATTGCCATAACAAACAGATGGAAAGTCCATCAAATGGACGTTAAGAGTGCCTTCCTTCATGGTGACCTTGAGGAAGAGATCTGCATGGAACAACCTCTGAATTATGTCCATGATCCCTCCCTCATTTGTAAGTTAAAGAAGTCTCTTTATGGCCTTAAACAAGCCGCCTGGGCTTAGTATGCCAAGATGGACTCCTTTCCACTTACATAAGGGTTTACTAGGTGTCACTCGATCCAAATGTTTATATTCTACAAAAAGATGACTCCATACTCATTCTTGTTCTCTATGTTGATGACTTGTTGATCACAAAAAATCTTCCTCTATCATTGATTCTCGTGAAGATCACCTTGGCCAACAAGTTTTCCACGATTGACTTACGTCTCGCTTCATTACTTTCTTAGGATCCAAATTTCACAATTTGACTCAGGAATTTTGATTTCGCAACCTAAGTATGCTCTTGACTAGCTTGCTGATTTTCGAGATGTTCGATTGCAAGTCTTCTCTACTCCTTTTCTTTCCGGGGTAAGTTGGTTTCGATTGCTCTAGTCCCTTAGTTGATGGTATCCTTTATCAACAGTTGGTGGGGAGCTTGATTTACTTGACTCACACTCGACCAAATTTATCTTATGTTGTTGGGATCGTGTCCAGATTCATGCAGAGCCACATATGCTGCATTGAAAGTAGCTAAGTGGATCCTTCATTATGTTCGTGGCACCTATACTTTGATGGCATTCACTATTTTGGAGGGGGATATTGACTTGATTGGGTTCACAGATTCTCGATTGGGCCGGTGACTTAGATCATCAAAATCTACCTCTAGCTACGCTCTCTTAGTTTGGGTCCTATTAGTTGGTCTAGCAAGAAGCGAGAATGCAATTGTGATATCTTCTACGGAGGCGGTAGATACAAAGGAGTTGTTAACACCGCCACAGAGGTTTGTTTGGCTACAGGATATTCTGACGAGTTTGGCATCCACTTTTGGCATCCTACCATTATCTATTGTGATAACACGAGCACTATCTCAATTTACAGAAATCCATTTCAATCAGTGAGACGAAGCACATTGAGATCCATATGCACTTCATACGAGAGCTTATTCATGATGGTATCATCAACATTCAATACATTCAGACAACTAATCAGATTGTAGATATATTCACCAAGCCCTTCACTGAAGTGAAGTTTCTTCACTTGCGGTCTCTTCTTGGGGTGAGGTCTTATGCAGCTGCTCATCTTCTTTGGGCTATATAGTCCTTCTCTTCTTCTTCTTCTTATTCTAGGAAGATGTTGTTTGTATATGGGCACCTTATCAAGCCTTTAGTTTTCGGGCCCCATTGACACATCTTTCTTAGTTGTTTAGGAGTGTCTTCTTTTTTCTATCTAACTCATCATAGCCGCTACCCCAGCTTTGATGAAGGGGGGGTGTTGGTGTGTGGGATCCTATGTGTCCTCCACTCACATATGGAGGGTCATCTCACATGGGTTAGGTTTAGGGTTAGGTTTAGGGTTTTCTTGTGTGTCATGCACTAGGGTTACTCAACACCCTATATGTATCCCTTCATTTGACATTTATGAGTATGCCAAGACACTCGATGTCTTTCTCTATGTGCAAGCTTTGTTCTGTTATGCAAGTTCTTCCATTGATTGATCGATTCCTCCTTGTGATTACACTGAGCTATTACGTTTCCTTTGGAGTGCAACTTCATCGTGGTGCACAGTTTTCGATACAATTCTCACAAACTCTTTCAAGGACCACCCATCAATAATTGATTGCCTTCAAGGATTAGGCACAATAGCGAAAGGAAGATTTTGTCCATTTATTGATATTTTCTATTTTAATATTTATGGCATTGAGTTTTTTTAGTACGCAACATTTTATTTTATAGATAAGGCAAAGGCAAGAGGAAAGTCAAAAATAAAAAGGTGAGAATTAAAACCTTGTACGGCCCACATCTATTCCATGGCTCGGATTATTCCCCCCAAATAACATATGTAGATTATTCCCACCCGAACAATATCTACTATATGTGTTCCACTTAATCATCTCAAGCACTTTTTTAATATGGAATTTAATATACTAAATTTGATAGACCGTTTTATTGAAATACAAGAAAATGGGAGGTGAAAATGTTTGGAAGACATTTTTACATACATGTAAAGCTTATTAAAATATAAAAATGTGTTGCGACACAACAAAATTAGTAAACAAGGATGTAGGAAGAATGTGTTGTGGGGGCATTGCAAAGGCAATGATGGAAATGACATTTTTGGAGGGGTAGTTCAATCAGAGTGCAACACCTTTTTTATTTTTATGCATCTATTTCTCCTAGTCACAATAAGGCGGAAAACATGACACCGCTTAAGGCGATTAGGGATTTCGTTCATCCATAAATTGAAAACATGTCTCCTGATTTAACAACCTTTTGTGAATGAATATGTAACATGTGGATGAATGTCATTTAGTCATGCTTCAACGACCAAAATAATCATTGTGGTCCACACTAAGCTACTTATCATAATTTCGTATTCACATATCTCACTAGGAGCGGAAATACCGAAGGGGATGCGTCAAAGAAGTTAAATTTAAGGGAGTGAAACATCAGAGAAGGAAGTGGGGTGATGAAGAGGTGAATTGAGGGAGAAGTAAATGGGAGGGAAAATGTTTAGGGGAATCAATGTGTAATATTTTTTGTTTTACAACATAACACATATGAAACATGTTTCATAGTATCAACCTTAAGAATAATGTTGCACCACCTCTATTTTAAGCTATATCGAGGGGTCACTCATTCATTACCATTAACCTATCCATAGACAATTGAATGGAACAAAATATTTTGAGAAAATATGGTGAAAATAGTTTTTTCTTATTATTTTAGTGGAAAGTTTCTCAATTGTTGCCTAATTTATTAAAGGGAGATATGAATGAAAAGTTGGAAATAAAAAATGTGAAAATTACTTGCATTATTTAGGTGATTGCAATTTGCCATTAAAAGGGTCAAAATAATTTTTCAATTTCCTTTAGCTACCAAATAGACAAAATTGTTCATATGAAAATGGCCTCCATTATTTTCAATATTCTAGCATTGATGGATTGGTTTAGTTTTCAATTTTAATGTTTTATTTTTTATTTTTTAAGAGATCTGCTTAAAATAGTTTCCATATTGTAGAGAAAATAAGGAGAGAATCTTTCAAGAGTAAAAATGATATAATGAAATAAGTATGGAATAACACCACTTAATTAAAAACAATGACATCTATCATGTTGGAGCTCACATTCATGATGTCCCCTACTCCTGCCATGTTCCTAACCAGTACCAGGTTGAAATAGGTGAATCCATTTATTGTAAAGCACCCACCCCCTTTCCTTGAACATAGAACCTTGCAAAAACACACATAAATACATTTTTGCCACTGTTAAGTTTACTACATAATTTTTTGTTGTTTATTCACCTTCTCTATAGAATAGGGGCAATGTCGGCCCTGCAATCTACAAACTTGAGGAAAATGGGCAGGGAGAGATCAAAATGGGGGTGAGGGGGTTGCACCACTAGCCATTATCATTGGGGAGATCGTAACTCTACTTACAACTACAACATATAAGTCGCACTCACCTTCTTATCTCCTGCCCCATGTCAATAGCCATATATTTCAGTTGATGCATCAAGTTGCTAAGGTCTAACAAAGAGTCGTCTTGTTTTTCTCTCCATTTGTTAAAAGACATAACAATATCAGTCACAACAATTAAAATTGTGAATTAGATGATTCAAATTGAATTTTAATGTTTTGTGTGACCATGTGGTATAAAGCTAAGATCGGTTCAACACAGAGATCAATAGTGGCAGAGATTCAAGTAGTTATGTTCAAGCCTACTTTTGGTAAATTAGGATAATCCTAGTAAACAACATCTCAATTTTAACTATGCTAATAGTAATACTATCTAAATAAGGTCCTCAGTGGTCTCTTCATCTAAGGAAAAGATCCGGGTGTTCACTTTGTTGCAAGAGCTTTTCAGAAGCCCCAAGTTTTTCCTTTGTTCCAAAATTTCCTCTCATTTGAGCCGAATTATCTAATTCATACCATAGTGGAGGCACAAAGATGCAAACTATATCAATAATGCCATATAAACTCTGCCTCAGGAAACAATTGCAAAAAATAGTTTGTACACAGACACGTAGCTACAATATCTCCCAATGCACATAGTAAGAGGAAAAAACTTGGCATCTTTGTCTCATACATTGAATGTTTGCCTGGCCATTTATTGTTAACACCTAGATTCAGAAAAAAACATTAATATACATTATTGTTAACACCTAGATTCTAGATTGTCAAGGATTTTGAAGTGCGTGTCTTCCACTGTTGCAGGTTAAAGGCATAGCAGATCAGATCTGAAAGATTTCAATGGAGTCAAAGAAGTACAACATTTCTCTTCCTGCAGATTAGCATCACGTGGGCGGCAATTTTTTTTTGGCATTTCAAAAGAAGAGCACCACATCTGGATCTCACCTATGTACTAATGAAATTGACAGTGTACATTTATAGAAGTAGTTTTGGACGATGCTCATCCACACATCCATCCTCCTTGTAATTTTCAAGTGCAGATAATTTTAAAAAATCATATGTTAAAACCTAATCCATGTCATGAGCATTACTTCCTACAATCTAACCTACAAAAAGTCCTACATGTCAACAAATTTCACATATGTAAAACAAAGTGCATTTTTTAATGGGGACACTTGATCTCAAAGCAGGCTATGCAACTTAAGTCATCGTCAAACAGACGTTTCTCAATGTAGCCGTTTGGAATCCATAAACCTGCAAGTACATATTTCCATACCCACAAGCACCCCCTGAATCATCCACCAGATCAAAAACAAAAGTAAAAAACCCCATATTAGAAAAAGAGCTACACATTTTAAAGAAGAAGCTCAAATACCCAGATCTAACAACAAATGCAAAATTAATTCTTACTCATTATTACTCAAGCATCACTCCTCCATAGACCGTAGCATGTGATTCAATCCAGGCCCTAGGGTGGTAGACCCCAGGTATTCTCCCGTACAACACACATGTTCGAAGGAGAATCACCAACACTACCAGGAAATGCATCATTAACAAAGGGATTATGTTGACGAGGCAGGGTCCCTGATGGAAGCGTGGGTGAAACGTTGAACTGGGTCGTGGTAGCAGTCCAAGAGATGTAGATGCACTTCCAAATTGTGAAAATAGGAAGGATCTTTTGTGGGCTCGAGAAAGGGCGATAAGGTGTGATTCAGAGCCACCTCCACACCCACATGGCAGTAGCTCTAGGGAGCTTTCCAATCCACTCGTTTCCAATCTTAAACCTCTCATTGAATAGATCCCGGCTCCTTGGTCATGTCGTCGTGGATGTTGACAATGTGGAGGAACTTGATGCCCAACTTCTCATGGTGCTTTTTGTATGCCTCCTTGCCCACGCTCACCCAACAAATGAGAAGATGCTAGAACTGTTAAATGTTAAACCATTTGCATTTACTCTCATTCCTTACCAAATAATTTACTAGGTGCTCACCCATTTGAAATGAAATGTCTGCATGCTTTATTAAAATGTTAGTACATGGCAATAGTAAATAACCATTGTTGGTTGTTCAAAATGCCTAGAAATAACCATTTGTTACTATAAAGTGGTCTCTTTATTTATATCAAATCTCTAGACATGCACATATTTATGAGTATCTAGTTTTTGCTCTGTGATTGTGTGACTTACAGACCACCTCTCCCTCACCTAGAAATTACGACAATTTGACATGAACACCCCCACATGCACAAAGATACAACACTATTGTGACAAATTTTAATTCCTCCCATGCCTGAAAAAGATACAGTCATAACCCTTCTCGTCCCCATGACCTCTCGCTACATGTCCATTCTTTCACTACCGCGTGTAGGCCGGATCCTAATTCATCAACATTTTAATCTTGTCCCTCCATTTGTAAATGTTGTCGGAGAGGGTGTTGTCAAGACATCTCATATCCAATGCCCAAAACTCTTTCATACATCGTCAAACAATCAATCCCGGCGCGTTAATATCTCTGTCTTTGTCAAAGCCCTGGCATGCTTTCCCCATTTTAGAAACACCTTTCGGCGTAATTATTTTTATTATTTATTTGATATTTTTTGAGATTTATGTTTTGGTAGATGATTAAATAATACCTTCTACACTCGCTATATACATCATTATGACTACAACCAATTTATTTGATATTTTTTGAGATTTATGTTTTGGTAGATGATTAAATAATACCTTCTACACTCTTATATACACCATTCGACTACAACCAATTTATTCGATATTTTTGAGATTTATGTTTTGGTAGATGATTAAATAATACCTTCTACAATCTTCTTGCTATATACATCATTATGACTACAACCAATTTAATTAATAAAATATTCAAAAATAATAATTAATAAAAAATAATCATTATTATTAAAAATTTTTTTTTATTAGATTAGGTAAAAAATAGATTTTGAAGGGATCAGGAACCCTATACAAACGAAAGATATGGCGATCAAAGCCCAAAGTCGAAAAACAAGAGAGGCACAACCAGAAAGAAAAGGTCCCACAAAAATGAGTTAAACAAACTTAACTCTTACAGAGCAGGAAACGGGACCCCAACTGACCAAAAAGACCAAGAAAGAAACAGGGCATCACAGTTCGCCCATAGTTCGCAAAAAGTTCAGAAAGCTACAAGTCTTCCAGGAGAGACAGGAAACCACACGAGGACCCCAGCAGGATCACCAACTAATCTTCCTCCGAGCTACTGATACAGAGATTGAATCTCCTTCTTTTCTTCTCTCCATCTTTCTCCTCGACTCTATCAAGAAGCCCTTTGACCTGTTTCTCAAGCTCCTGCATCCGATTTTTAATCTGAACCTGGTCCAAAACCATTTTCTTTGAGATATTAATAATATTTAAGATGGATTCCCTTTGCCCTTCATTTGTTTCCTCCATAGCTTTGAGAACCCCCTCTAAGTAAACCATCCTTCTGTTCCACTCTTCAAAACAATGGGATCACCCACACACTCATTTTTCCTGGAAGCACTGGCTTCCCCAACATCACCCTCCATGAAATTTCTGTCAATACCTCCCCCTTTGGGAATAGTTTTTCCCTCTTTCATCTTTGTAAGACATTCCGCTAAGGTAATATCTTCTTCCTCTTCATGTTCCTCCATAATAGAGACCAAGGGATGATCCAGAACAAGCTTACCATTTTCAAACAACAGAAGAATCAAACCCTCATGAAGGGGCAAAATCGACCTTCTTGTTCGGAATTATCAAATTTGAGAGAGAGAAGTAGCCAAGAAAAAGGGAATGCTAACCATAAATTTATGTCGAAACATGTTGAGGAAAGTGATATGGTGAGTATATATTTTTCTATACTTCCCTTCCAGAGTGATATACTTCATAACTTGAAGACAGACCTCCTTCCAAATACCAGGGATACACGATCGAGAAATGCCATCAGTGAAGAAAAAACAAGTCTCCTTACCAACAAAAACCACTCAATCTCAAGATCTCTCGTGAGTTCTTTCCTTATAGATTTTCAAGCCCTCCATCTTCATTTCTGTCACCCTAGCAATGTTGGCCTCCGAGACCTCGACCTCCACACCATGAACAATAAAAAGCCCCATCTTTCCATGCTTGGCCAAAATCCTTAGAGAGAGCAGGGTCGTGACCATGCAGTTTAGCAATAAAATTGCTAAAACCCCCAACTTTTAACTTATTCCACAGATCCTTGTTGCCCTCCTTCATATTCTGGCTGGCGGGTTCCACGCGGATCCTATCACCACCCATCTGAACTCTATCAAAGTAGCTTTTCTAGCTGAAACTAGAGACAATCCTCGAACTGTATTTCCAAACCAAATTCAAAAAGACCCAGTGATTTTTGTAAAGACTATCTTGTTTCTGAAATATCTGCCCCCACTCATGTCGGCATCATGAAACTTAGCGCCTCTTTTCCTTAATGATTTCATCATTGATGTTAGAGGGTAATCTCTCCCCTTTGTGCCAAATTTTGTATTCATTACAAAGGACTCCCATATTAGCCATCTTGTCTCGCACATTTATTTCCTTGCCTCAAAATATGATTAATAGAAACCTTGTCAAAGAACTTATAGATATTTATTTCCTTATTTTAATATTTAATTTATAGATATTTATTTTAATATTAGATGTATAAATTAATGACGGTATGAGAGATATATTATTCCGTTATTATTATTTTTATTATAATAATTGGTATAAGAGATATATTATTCTATTATTATTTTTTATTTTTTATTTTGTGTATAATGGTTGACATCTTTTTTAAAGTAAGTTATCATAATGTAGAAATAACTTTTGTGTAGTGCCTAATAATAATGCACCATGTGTTTAGTATTAAGTTTGGTATATGTAATTTTTAATAAAATTATTATTATATTTTAAAAAGACTTTTTGTAAATTTTATTGGTTGAAATAATTTAATAGGTATATGGGCTATCTTTAATTAGTGATAAATGGGGATTTTTACATTGTCGATAAGAACACAATATAAACAAAATATTTGGATCTCGGTAATGTTTTAGGGGAAAAAACAATTTTATTTTTAAAAAGTCATTTTTCATTGATTTTATTAATCAAAATATTGAGTACAAGTGTCAATTGTTTTTAGCATGTAAATGTGTTTAATGCATGTCGTCATTTACACTAACATGTGCATATGTGCTTAAGATATGTGTATATTGTATTGAATAGCTTAGGCACGTCATTTGATGCATTCATAGCACTACTTTTGATGGTTCAAAAGACAAAACCAAAAGACTCCAACATAGCAAGAGCATTGGCGATGTGTTGCACCTCCATTTAGTTTCATGCATTCTCCAATGGTTGTAGTCGAGCACATATTGAGACAACCCGAGCCTAGCTGCAAAATGTAATGTTTTATTAAAGTAGTGAACACTTGTTTTGTTTCTATATTTTTTCCTTTGAAATATATTACAAACATGATATATTGATTGTATTTGTGTGTTTGTTAGTGAAGAAAGTCATGTGGAGAAGTTCCAAAATACACATGCATTTCTATTTGAAGAATACCCTAAAGGGAGGTTTTGCTTTTTTCGGTAGTTTGTTTTTCTTTTAAAAGTGGTTTGAGCATAATATATTCAATGTGCATATCATGGGTATTTTATGTGTAGGCCTTGGAAATACGTACACATGAACCATTTGTAATTTTAAGTTGTACACATTCCTTTTCATATAAGCACGTATAGAGGATGTGAGAGATTACATATCCACTCGCCATTTTCCTACTCACAAAATGATTTTACAAATACAAGTCACCCTTTCATTGTCACCAACGGGTCTTAACTTTTTCCCTCTCATCCACAACTCAATTATGTCAAAAAATACAAATAAAACCGGAAGTACACCCCACTCGCTTTACTCAAATTCAAAGTTTTAAAGGTGTTAACACATATTGTTCCAAGTTACTTAATCATTCTTGTTACTTGAAGGAGTCCTTCTTTGAAGAAGCCCTCATTGAAAGTGTCAAATTCCTACAGTTTCTTCACGAAGATATTTCTGCACCTCTACTTCCTAAAAAAAACGAGTTTCAATAATACAAACCCATTTTTGGGTTGCGTGAATTTGGGATTAGGGCTTCCTTGTTTTTATCTTTGGTTTTTGTTATCTTTGGAGGGTGCAAATTTATGGTTTGGGCAGCACCCACATATACTTCAAAGCAAATGCAATGGACATGTCTGAAACTAGACCCCACAATCTTTGCTAGCTTCCTCCATGCTTGCGCCAGATGGGTACGTTTGAAATAGGAAATGGGCGCGTACAGGCATTTTTAAGAGGGATTTTGGCCTGATGTTGTAGTCATTGCTCAGGTAGATATGCATGCAATGTGCAAGCTTTCAGCAGGGTATGTGCGTGCACAACAGGCGTGTAAACTGTTTGACAAAATGCCTCAAAGAAATTGCAGTTTCATCATCAACAATGGTTGCAGGTTTTGCACAAAACGGGTTTGTTGTAAAGGCCTTAGAATCAGTCAAACAAATGCGTCGACAAGGTGCGAGGCTAAAATCCACACCCATTGGCAGCATCCTCCTTGCTGTGCGCAAATGGGAGCTTAAGAACAGGGTATGCACATCCATTTTCTAAAGAGAATTTATCCCTTGTTTGCACAAGAGGTCGATGCCTAAGACAATTTCACTTATAAATACACTGCCAAATGTGCCTATTGTGTTACAACTTGCTAGAGTTGTCTACTTGGTGGTTTGTTTTCCGTCATTTCCTGTTCAAGATTTAAATTCGTCCCACGCTCTATTACTTTTCCTATCATTTATTGTGGCCATATTCAGTAAAACCTAAGAGCTGCACTCAATGACTCATTGTAGTGTTCATCTGGGACCGAGTCACTAAAAAATTGTTTACTTTTATTTATTTGTAATATTAGTATTCAAATCTGCTAAGGAATATGGTTGGAATATTTCATGTTTTTTGTATAATAGTTTGAGTTGGTTTGAGAACATGGAAGTATTGGGAAATTTTGTTTAATCTGTGTTTTTAGTTGTTATGGTATAGTGCTCGCTTGCATATCCTTTAGAAGATGTTTTTTCTTTCATTATCATTCCTTCGATGCCTATTTTGGTTTCTTGATGTGTCTCTATTTACTTTGAAATGTTCTTGAGAAGTGAATGTTTTCATATAAGGTTGTTTTTGCAGTTTCTATGAGATTCATTGCAAAAAATGGGCATGTTGCTACAGTTCACCATGTGTATTTGTGCTCAATTTTTTCTATATTTATATATCACTCTTGATTCTTAATATGTCTTTGTAATTCAATATATTCGGGTGCGGGGGACATTTCCCTCTCGTCCCGTCGTCCCAGGACGTCTGGTTTTTCAAGGGGTACGTGTCCCCGCGTAACATTGCTTTAAATAAATATTTGTCCATGCATGCATTTAAAGTGCTCTTTAGACAAGTTGGTGAGCATATTTTGATGGAGCGCTAGAATGTGTGGAGGTCTTGGGGGTTTGGTGATATTCCATCCTTTGGACGTAGTTCAAAGTAACACATATGGTGACTCCACGGGTCTAACAAACCCATTTTCTCAATCAACAAACCACCTTTCATCAATTCAGTCCTCTTTTCTATGAAGTTGTGCAATCATGACTCCCACATTGAATTAAAGGTCCCATCTCAACAATAAAAGCGATAGTTTCTTGTCCATTAAAATAAAAGCAAAAAACATAAAAGTGATCGTTGCATGTGTCCACGATGCTCATTGTTATCAAGAATTCTATGAATTTTCCTTACACAATTGATCAGATTCCACACGTCAGCGTCAATGTCATCTTCTCCTTTCACTAACATTTGATACTTTTTAACCTGGTGTTGCTTTTGTGAATGGCTCTTTTTTTATTGCATCATATCTTTGACAATAGTTTAGATGTTTTTGTGATTTTAGTCATAAAATATTTTATGACTTGATGTCTTAGTCTACTCTACTTTATCTCTAGGCGGTGGCAAGATAAGAGTTTGGGAGCAGGGTATGGACATCCATCAGAGTAAAATGGGAGGTAGTTTTTGTCAAATGTTGTAGTCGTACTACATTGGTCTCTCCTACCCATCACAAAAACTTAAAACAATTTAAAATAGCATACATTTCACTTTGAAAATTACAACTCCAACAAACTTAACATTGTTATCCTCTCCGGCGTAATTTGCAACTCATGTGCAATTCTTTAGTTGTAACATCCTCACCAAGATGACTTACAAAATCTTGTAACAAGGTTTTGACTTGAGTACATTTACAAATATTACATTATAGTCATAAATTTCTCTACCTAGGAGTGACCATATCCATGTTACAAAAGTAGCATATAAGGAATTTTAGAATAATAAAAGGGAAACAACATGAAAACTTGTTAATCACTATTAACATATGTATTCAATAAGAATTGGCAAACTATATAACCAAGTTGTGTTTTCACCACCAAATATTCTATTATAAGAAGAAATATAAAATAAAAAACATTAAATGACTGGGAAAATAATATTCACAACATTCTCATGATTGGCCAAAGACTTAACAAGATATACAAGTGGTGTGCACACTACTTTTAAGCATGCTACAAACATATAACTACAACATCTATGTATCTTTCTATGTTCAACTCAAATATTGCATTTGAGTTTTCATCCCTACAATTTGTTTCAAATTCCCAAATTATTATTTCATTTACAATTCCTTCATGAGCAATTAGAATTGTTTTACCATTTCATTGTTAAATTAAGAAATTTAAGCGTACTTACTAATCATGTCCCAACACCTCTTTTGTTATTTATTCGAGCTAACAGGATCCAACCTGCACTTCTTTATGCCATAAACAATTGTAGGTTTATAATTCAACTCTTTGAGTCGGTGGGTGCCTAACTAATTTGTTAAGCTCGAAGTTGCTCACTCAATAAGGGATCCACTCTTAGAGTTCAATTTAACTAATGTGTTGGAATAATACTCATGATAATTCCATAAGGTCCTATTGCTACAACATTAATATATGATACCAAATGTAGCATCCCTTTTGCGGGAATCGAAATTGGGACGGAAATTGTTTTTGACCACCGTTGTTCAACTTGATAAGAGAATGATGTTACCTGCTTCCAAAACTCTAACCTAAATACATTACTTTCCTAATTTATTTAACTTCATGACTATGCATTAGTTTTTCTTCCAAGGTTTATAAGGTTCACATAACATTGAACATACATTTCCCAAGTACAATGGGTTGTCAACATAGCAATAACATCAGTATAGATTTGAACTTGTTTACCTATAAGGAGGATCATCACGTTAGATATAAGAGACATTTATCAATACAACTTAAGGGAAAACATATTCTAAAGTATCCAAGTATATAACCAAGAGAAGATCAAGCTACACAAAACATGGTAAAATAAAGGAGGGAAAATATTCAAGGAAAGAAAACCAATGTGCTTATGCACAAACCAATGCACCTACACCTTAAATTGGGTTTAACATGTTAATTTTTTAGCTATGCGGGGGCACCTATGCATTGGCGTGAAGAGAAATGTGCCTATATGGGAAAATGCACTCATGCTGGGGAAAATGTGCCCATGCTTAGGAAAATGTGCTCATGCATGAGGAAGTGCATTCACACACCCGAGTGGGTGCGCCATGCACAAAAGCCAATTTTAAATTGCTTTTAGGAGAAAACTAAGGTTTTAGAAAACCCTAGGTGGAAGAAATAGGTGAATTATAGAAGAATTTAATGATATACTAGAAGAATAATGTGATAGAATAGAAAAATTGGACAATAGACTTAGAAAAATTAAATGGTAGTAATAGAAGAAAAAGATCATAATAAATGCCCTGATTGGTTCCACAAGAGGACTTGGACGTGTTAGTGACGTGGGAATGACAGAGGTAGCTCCAAGCCTACGAGGCGAAATTTAGCCGACACCACCAAATTTTCTTGGAGATTACCCTAGAGGTGATAGGTTTATCCTACATAACTCATATGTCATGGATTACCTTAGATCACAGCTTACTCACAACCTTAGTTGAGAGATGGCGAAGTGAGAGTTAGACCTTCTAACTACCTACTAGTGAGATGAGTATTACACTAGAGGATGTTTGGTGGATCCTACAAGTTCTTATTCAGGGTCACTTGATTACATACGATGGTCGTCAAGACCATATTGAGCGATACACAACCATGATATTTGGAGTGACAGATATACCTCGTCGGGTATGATAATTTTCATTAGGAGGTGCATGGCCGATCCATGGCTAGGACGGGTCCCTATATATTTATTAGCTCTTGTCAACGGCATTTTGTTTCCTGACAAGATTGGTGCACAATTCCCTCTGGGTCTCATTGGAGTGATTCACGGCCTGCTTCAAGGAGAAGTGTCTTTGCCAGGGGTCAGTGTATATTGGCTCATTTATACTTTGATTTACACTTGATAGCTTATCATGGATAGAGGTCAGTGGGTCTTGCCACTTTATTATAGATATGGGCACTGGGATCATATTGTGATATGCCGTCATGCAGAGCTTTGAGAGCGTGAGTTATTAGAGAGCCTTCCGTCATGGTATGGGTTCCAAATGGAGATGACATTCGTAGCCATAGGGGGACATATATTACTACAAAGCGAGAGTACGATAAGGTACAACCCCATATGATCACATGACGACCATACAATCTATACCATTAGCCTCAAGATGCAGTTGAGTTGAGTATAACTGTAGTGGACCATTTCATTATTGGGAGCAAGAGTTATGTCCTGGAGTGGTAAAAAGTGGAAAGGGTCTAGCGTCAGTTTAGTCTCATCCAGGGGATTCCTGGTGATGAGATGTGGTATGCACACAAATATAAAGAGGTCTTCCACATGGGGCCCCGGATTAGGCTCGGTCGAGCTTTTGCTAGATTTTTTTAGGAAATTTCACAGCCCTTGGGTACAATGGGCGCAGATAGTAGATCCAGGGACTACCCCGGATTATGTAGCATGGTATGTGATAGTGCTACCACGTAGATTGACCATACCACAAGAGGTATTGGATGCACATCGCAGGGTGGGACAAGGCCGAGATCCATAAGCACGTACACGTGTAGGACCATATGGAGGATGACATATAGGGGTACCAATGTCAGTCTTTAGTACAACATCAAGTCTTAGTACAACAAGTAGTAGTAGTGCGGCCACAGTGGTTCCATTATAGGCACCATTACAGGTACCCCCATCACCCCCTCATGCGAGTCCACGACATAGTCCACCAGGAGGTGGAGGAGATGGCGGGGTGGTGAGGACATGGAGGAGGATATTCAAAATATTAAGGATGGTGGGAAAATGGCTGCCTTGCAGCAGATGAGTTCCTGACAGGTGACAACTTTACGGCCTTCCGATGGAAGCCGAGAGGGACTAGGTCCTTACCTGAGAGACCAGTTATCGCAGAAGGGGATCAACTTGTGATATAGCAAGATTAGGCTTAGATAAAGAGATTATAGGCCATGATTGAGTGAGATCAAGTGATAACAAATAATCTACAATTGTAGGAAGAGAGGGATTAAGATGTAGCAGATAGAGCCCAACTACAAATAGAGATAGCTAGCGTGAGAGTGGAGTGTGGTACGATTTGGAAGGCATGCACATCTTCGGGGTATAACTGATGATTGGTTAAAATGCTCTTGTAATAGGTGAGGCCACATATTACAGGATGCAATACTATACGGTCATTTCAAATGCAAACAGAGAGCTCTTGAGTAAAGTCGATAATAGGTCGCATGTCTCGATCTAGATCCCATAGGGCATCGCGATCGGTGCGATCCTTATAGACAACAAGTCCTTCAGACATCTTAAAGAATCATGAATTAAATAATAATCATAATGAAATCAACCATACAAGAACCAAGTTACAATCATGTTTAACACCTTTATCCACCCAATATACTCCATTATATTAAACACAATAAACACATAAGATTCTTACTTACATAAATAACATATCATAAGTTTATGTGTGCATCATCAGATCCAACAACATAACTCTACAATAACTCATACACACATGTGTCTCTCTCTCTCTCTCAACTACAATTAATACATATACTTATAGGGTGGGGACTTTCCCTTCACCACTTACGCACTTCCCAAAATAGGTCGCATGCTGAAAATAGCCATGCACCTTTACAATAATATGCACACATGCAAGTGCTAATAATAGATCTCCTATAGTTAACTGGTAGTAGTAATCCTATTATTATCCCAAACTCATGCATGGTGCTTAGTAGATGCTCATCCCCAAAATAACATTTGTGTGTCACGTAAGTCTCCATCCCATGTGTGCTCCACACGCTATCTCCAAAAATAGCCCGTAACCATGAAAATGGCTAAGTCCCAAATCAACTTGTCCTAGCACGCGTTTCCTTTCCTATCCTTCCGCCTTCAAATGTGCCTTGTTCCTATGCACGAATCTTCTGTGTGCCCTCTCCTTAGTGTTCATACTTTGTCTTACTCAACATTACCCCACACTAATGTACATTATCATCCCAAAAATGGGGTTTCCTCCTAATTGTCCCAAACAATAAAGAATAAGAATGGAAAGAATGTAAAGAATCATTGTACAAAGAATAGACTTCTATTCTAGCACCCTCTGCTTCAACTGGGAGGATCAACTCTAGATATTCTATTTTAATCTCAACCTCCAATGTTTTCCAGTCATCCAACGTGGTTCTTGTCTTCTCTGGAACATCTATGTGGCTGATGGCTTCCAACTCATCCTGGGTTATCTCTTCCTTTTCATTCTACAGTACTAGGACAACATTGGCCATAACAAACATCCTTCCCTCCAGAAGATCCATCTTTTGTGCTATGAGCTTTCCAATCTCATCTAGCCTCTCCTTATGTGGGTTTTGTGTTGCTACAAGGGCTTCACACTTTTTTTTTTACTAATGCCAATCTTTTCTGCACCCTAAAGTCTCATCCTTCATTGCCTTCAGAACTTCATTATCTTCTATCATAGTCCTGATCCTGATCACACTTCTAGTGCTGCACATATGTTTAGAGCTTGATCTACTTTTCTTCATCTCATCTTGTAAAGTTTGGAGTAATGCCTCATAAGATGAAATATTCCTAACCACAGAGGCCCTTTCTCTCTCTACTTCTCTATTTAAGATCCTTTGGCACTTGGCATTCAATCGGTCCATCTTCAAGCACCAAATCAACTAATGTGTGCACATAATGCATAGTTGAAGGAAACTTCTCAGGTACCTTAGACTCCAGATGTGGTCTTGCTTTCAGGACATAGTCACCAATTTCTTCTACCATGTTGATGAAGGCCTCATTCTTTTTCTACTCTCTAGATCCTTCTCTCCTTTTAGATGCATGTTATTTCTATAGTTTTTTCCTTGTTATCTTCAAGTAACACTCTAATAGTGGCAGCCTTATCGATATTCCTCCATGCCACCTCTATAGATACCTTAACCAAGGCATTGCTCACCTACTCATCAGACATGAGAGTGGGATTTATAGTCATGTGCCTGCTTTGAGGTGCCTTCTTCACTCTTCTCGACACACAAGACTCCTCGCATACATCAAAATTTGGCTCATCCATGTGAGTCTGCATGGACCAAGACAATTGTTTCCTTGTGCATAGTGGCCATGTCTGGGTCCATCAACTCCCACCCATATAACTCCTTCAGGTCCACTGTGCTTTGAAAATGGGCATGATGATTTTTCTTGTGTCCTCAACATAGCCCATACTTGGCACAACATATTCTCCACTTGTTCTCTTTATTCTTGGCCCCTTAGAACCTGAGCACCAAGGTTTGGAGTTGGCCCTTCGACATCCTGAGTAGTATCATGTGTGTGAGGTTTCTCATGCTCTCGATTCTTCTACCTCCTTCACACCCTTCCTCTTCATCCTTCATGTCCTCATCTCTGGGCTCCTCCATATCTTCTAGCTACACTAGGGTCCCAAGCACTCTCTCTAGACTCCTCCTCCTCCTCATTCAACTTTAGCTTTCTCCTCTTCTTCTTAGTTTCCTCTTTCTAAGGGGAGATTCATGGTGATCTTCTTATAGGCTGTGGAGTTCCCATGCACTTGGGTCCTTGTTCTTCTTGAATACCCTCTTAAAGTGATGCTCTTCTTCATGGACTGCTTCCACATCCAAGTCCTCATCTCCTTCTTGCACCTGAGGTGGAGTATCCACGCGCTCAATCTCCACTCTATCTATGGGCTGCCTCCAACCTCTATGATCCAAGCCTCCACTATCTTCATGTTCTTCTTCCTCCTCATCTACCTCTATAGTCATTGTAGGATTTAGAGCTAGCACACATTCTCCACTGTATGTTTTCCCTTAGGCAGCCCTGGGAGCATGAACTCATTCTCCACATACTTTTTATTCTCCATCTTAGGCTTAAGTTGAAGATATACGAGCATGGCTCCACTATCCCCAATAGCCAAGCTTACTTGGCTTCATACTTATGATGTCTAAAATGAGCCTCTCAATGTAGGTAGTCCGCCTAGATACACATATGTCTTCCTGAGGGTGTGGTAGTCACAATCTACCTTGTCTGCATTGAAGTTTAGATGGTGTGCACATCAATAAATATGTGAACTGAGGCCTGAAGTAGCGCACTATGAAGGCATAGGGTAGTTTGCACCATGGGCTCCATGTCCCATCCTCATAGAAAACCACATGATGCAGAAGTGTTGGTACACCGTGAACTATACTACTTCCTTTACCTACTACCAAAGGTAGCTCCTTGGGAATGCGCCACTCCTCCTCAAATGCCACATGAAGTCAATCATACCACATTTCTACCCTCTACTTAAATGGCCCACTCATTGATCCTTCACATAAATATTTTTCAAACCTCTCCATGAGGGACTTCTTTTCCAAGGGGTACTCCCAGATCTTGTTCTTTGGCCCATCGGGCACTCCAATTTCTAAAAATACAAGAGAAAGTAGGATAGTGCCAAAACTTATCTTTTCTCCTATGTGTGCACTTCCTCAACAATGGTGTCTACAATATAGCCTGCTAAGTTGTATACTACTCCCTGAGACATTTTCTTTGCAATATGAAGCCACATGGTGTTTACTCTACACCATCTCTCTTGGTCATTCAACTTGGTGAGAGATGCATGGCATGCACTACACACATAGAAACTTCTTCAACTTATCAATGTCCATTCCACGCTGACCCTTGGTATACCCCAACTCCTTTCTTGTTTCTATGACCATTGCTTTATCAGTCAGATCACTAACAAGGTCTACCCCTGTGCCCTTCAATCTTGTTAGTGTCAAAACCAGGGCTGTTGTGATCCTAACCCTTCATCTGGAAAAATAAAATAAGTCCTCATGGACTCGACTCATAAGCCATTGGTATAAGGGTTCATATTTTCCAAAATATGGGAGCTCATACAACTGATAAACTCCTACCTACTTCAATAATTTTTCCCCAATGTCATCATCATACACTGGCATATCCTCCACCATGCGCTTGTTGGTCTTCTTATTCAACAAAGCATCCAACTCTCCCTTGTTTTCAGTGGTACGGTGGTTGTAGTCACTTATTTTACATCTGCGGATGTGGGAATCCCACTCTTGTCTAACTATTACTCCTTCCGGGTATTGCATCTCTAAAAATTACTCTCTGAGCAATTTCAACTTCAACTTCTACCTTCTTCTTTCCTTTCATGCCTGCTCATGTGTGCTTTTTCTTCAGTGCCATCATAAAAATCCCACCTTTTTTTGTCTATAATGAGTAAAAACTCAAACCCTAGCTCAATATGCATGCCCTAGCTTGAAACCACATGCCCTAGCTCCTTCTCAATGCTTCGCTTCACTCAAACCCTTCACCAATGGGGACGCAAGCCTCTTCCATGCAATAGTCTTCTCTCCACATTCTGGTTTCACAATGCTCACACCTCAACATGATTCACTCAGCCTCATCACACTTAGCTCACTCAAATACTTGTGATCGTAAAGGTAAAAATGAACCCGCATCACGTCCTTATATAGATTTTCAAAAATTAGTGCATTTATTTCTCCTTCACCTACCAACAATCCTCTCATTAATTGACCATTTTCACAATCTCATGGTACATCTTCACACCCCAACTATAACCTTCTAGTGCACCTTCCTACCTTCTTGGCTACAAACTTCTCTTCAAACACTTCCATGCACCCGAGTACCTCACCACTGTGCCTTCCCCTGGTAGTCTCCACACCACTTTTTTACCTCACATTATATTGTTCCCTCATTTATCTCCATCTATGGTCATCTTTTTAGAAATCTCCTTTCTAACAACTCCTTTCCACACTTAACTAGCACTTGTAATAGTTTTGTTCTCATGTGTACCTAATTGTGAATAACCACCCCACACCAATGGTATGTGTAGTCCTCTCATGCATAAAAATACTTTAGATGGTAATTAGCTTCCAACACGCAAACACTTATTACACAAAACACCAAACTAAATTGACAAAGCATAGCGATGAAGAAGAAGGAAATACATTAAGGAAATACAAAAATGAAAACCTATTCTAAATGGAAACACTACCTTATTACAAACACCAAGAAGACTTATTTATAGTAGGGCTTCAACCTACTCCCATTGAAGTAACCAGGTAACCGTATTCCATCAAGCATCTCTAACTGGAAAGCACCTATTCAAGTATATGAGTGATAATATATACGGTCCCAACCAATGCACTTTAAGCTTTCTTGATGGCACAAAAACTTAGAATCATAAAGAAGCACCATCTGTCCCATCTCAAGCTTTTTTCCCCGATGTGCTGTCATGCCATGCCTTCTTCCTGGCCTTTTCCTACTTCTAGACTCCAACGTGCTATGGCACACCTCTCATCCAACTATATCAATTTATCAATTCTTTCTTCTAATGCTTTCTCATCAGCTAGACCTCCAACACACACAATACACAAAGAAGGTAACATGAATTCCATAGAAGAACTACTTTTCTACACCAAACACCAACTGAAAGGGTGTGGCCTTGTTCAACCTCTTGTATGTTGTTCTATACACCCAAAGCATGACAAAAACTTTATCATCCCAATCTTTCCTTCCAACATCACAAATTTTTGTCAATGTCTGCTCAAAATCTTGTTGAAGGCCTCAATAGTCCCATTTTCCTGAGGATGATAGGTGTAGTCTTATGGTGCAATCATAAATTCATCCAATAGTATCTTGATTGTCTCATTCAAAAAATGTGTACCCCTATCACTTGTCAAGCTTAGCGGGCATCCATACCTTGTAAGAACATTTTCCCATAAGAACCTAGTGTTGTAGCTGTTGTACAATCCTTGGTAGGTGTTGCTTCTTCCCACCTTGTAAGATAATCTGTGCAAGTGATGATGTAGTGTGATCCAGTTCTACGCGCACTGGGTGAAAATAGGACCCACAAAGTCTATAGCCCATTTCTCAAATGGATCTACACTAGGAATAGGTCTTAAAGGCATTTCATCTCTTTTCCTAGGTTTACCAAGGTGTTGATAGTGATCACACGCCTTACAATATGCTTTACAATCTTTGTAGAGGGTCTCCCACCATAATCCAATGAGTAGAATCTTACACGTAATGGCATCACCTACATAGTGCCCACCTGCAATACCACCATGAGCCTCTTCCATGATATCCATGTGCTCATGCTCTAGTACACACCGACACAATACTTCATCTCGGCCTAACTTGTATAGGTCACCACTGATCAACATAAAAGGTGTCACAATTGCAAGTTGTTTCTTCTCTAAGGATTTCATTCCTTCTGCACCATACATGTATGTAAAAAGATAACAATATCCTCCAATTCTAAAGGTGTGCATTCAGTAACCTATATAAACTTGCATCTAGATTGTATCTTTCAATTGTCTACGTGTCCTCCCCTGATTGAATTCTTGATAAATGGTCTAGGCCCTAAAATTACTTTTACCTAGTTTTACCACAACTATGAAATCAAATTCTTGAATAAGAGCACCCATCGACATATGCGCCCCTATAAAATGGGCTTGTTTACCAAGTATTTCAATGCCATGTGATCGATATAAAATACAAATGGTGTTGCTAGCAGGTATTTTTTAAATTTATGCAAGTGCATAGATCATTGACAAGGCTTCACACTTAATAGTTGTATAATTCTTCTCTACAGAGTCAACTTTCTACTAGAAAAATAGATAGGATGATCTATAATACCTTCTCCAGGCTGAGCTAACACCACGACCAATGGTCATGCCAGAGGCATCCACATGTACATGAAATGGTTGGTTCCATGAGGGAAAACATAGAATAGGCATTGTAGTAAGTCTCTCCTTCAATGCCTCAAATGCACATTGTTGTGGTTCTCCCCAATAGAATGTCCCTTTTCCTTTAGTAACTCTTCCAAGGGTGTGGAAAAATCTTAGCATATCCTTTGATAAATTTTCTATAATACCCAGTGTGACCCAAGAATCCACACCTCACTCTGACTGGTAGGCTCTTCCAGCCTACAATAACTGCAACCTTAGCTGATCCACTAACAAACCTTCCTTTGTAGATGATGTGCCCTAACAAAGTGCCAAAAGGTGTAGCAAACACACACTTCTTGATGTTTAAAGAGATGCTTAATTGTCTACATCTTTCAAACATTAAGCACAAAATTGTCACAATGATCCTTAACAAGTCCATACACCATCCAATCATCCAAGTAAACTTGTAAGAAGTTGTGAATAAAATCCTGGAATGCTTGAACAACTATGCACAAAAATACAACAGTGCATTTTTTTCAAACCAAAGGGCATCACAATATATGCAAAACTTCCCCATTCAGTGGTGAAAGTTATTTTCTCTTGATCCTCCTATGCAATCCTAACTTGATGATACCCAGAGAATCCATCTGTAAAAGAATAGATTTCACACCCTACAATGCCTTCTAATATCTCCTCTGTGAAAGGTGTAGGAAAGGGATCAATCACACATGCAACATTTAGTTCCCTATAATCCACACAAATCCTAATCCAACCATCTTTCTTTATATTGATGACCATGGGGCTAACCCACTCTATTCTTCTAGGGGCTTGATGATGCCAAATTTCAACATCTTGTCAATTTCTTCCTTAACTTTTACACAGGTTAGGGTTCATTCTATAGGGTCTTTTCCTGACCGGGCACACACCTTCCTTAAGCTTAATCTTCATCTCTCCTAATGATTCATGCACTCCTTTTAATTCATGGTAGCCCCTAGGAAATAAGTCCTAAAATCACATAGTAACTCAATGATTTTTTCCACTTCAGAGTCAGACCAATAATCCCCAATTATTGCCTCCTTAGGTTCAACATCCATGTACAATATTCACTTTTTTTTTTCTTCATGGGTTCATGATAGGCACACACGCATTTTTTTATCCACACTATCTAACACCTCACGCATACCCACTGAATGATCTATATCTAGATCTTCTACTTCCTCATCATCCACTATGTAGACCATCTTTCCTTTTTCTTTCTCAAAGCAAGCATGCTTAAGTAGCATGGCATCTGTCTCTTCTTCTTCATCAAAACGTGCTCTCCTGAGTCTGTCTCACCAAATAACTCCTGAATGAGTTCTTCCACCTTTGCACTATCTCCCATAGTTAAGTGCTTTATAACCCTTAATGCCTCTTCCACTAGAGGTTTAGTAGAGAAGTAGTCAAAAGTCTAGACCATTCCTGCAATCAAATCCTACCAATTTCCAGTCTCTCTATGTAGCTCCGCATATACATACCAAGCACGTGTGCGCAACCTTGTAAAGTGGAATAAAGTTTGTGCACCCATAGCAAAGGTGGTAAAGCTTCCTACCCCTCTATCTAGAGCCTCTCACACTACTGAATGTGGTGCTAAACAAGTTGATTACCATGATATGTGCAGATTTGAGTAGGTGCATTACTCCTGAAAACCGAGTTGTTAGAGAAATCCTAGACTTCATTCCATTCTACAAGATTATCCTGTGAACCACCCACCAAAGTGTTTGTTGTCCCACGTAGGGTATATGCTAACATATTTCTTCTTTCAAATTGGTCTTTCCACTATTCCTCCATGGCATGCATGAGAATACCGTAGGGTCTCCTTCTCTAGTGTACCGAGGTACAAAGTTGTTACCTATCCTCCTAATACAACGAGGTTTTCTTCTCCACAAAATGTGCTCCTTACTTCACACCCAACCATCTCATAAGTGCCATGAGCCCAATTATCACAAGCAATACTTGTGGTATCACTAATAGACTATGCATCTTCCCACTGGAGGATTCCTTCCTTAGATGGCTCGAGTACTTCTGGGTCCCGAATGACGCGTACATAAATCCTATTCAAATCTTCTTCACTCAAAGGCTCAACATAAGGCACAAATTTCCCATCCATTAAAGGGATAATAACTCTTTCCTCCTTGTTCTCAAAACTTATATATCCCTTTTTGAACCATAGATCAACATTATTTATGTAGCACCAAGGGCACCCAAGTAGAGCTGGGAAACTGTCTGCTTTTGCAAGTGCTAAAACCTCAAAGTCCCCAATGAACTTGGCCCCTTGTATAGTAATGGATGCATCTTTTAAAACTCCATGATGGGAGTGGCCTTAGTTTGATTAGCCATAAAACAATACATTAGAAGATGGCTGCAATGGAGGTCTCCCCATCTATACCCATGCATCTAAAGTAAGCACATTTACCTCTCGTGCACCGTGTCAATCAATATATTACTCAAGAGCCATCCATCCACAACAACATTCAGAGTGATCTCCTTGTCATAATCTAAGCTATGAGGGGGAAGATTTACATGCAGATCTGACGTCCATTCTCAATATTCATGTGCATGGAGTGTTTCCTTTAGCCAACTCCCTAGTAATGGAATGATATTCTCCTGCACAACATTTTGCATACCTCCTTCAAGTCATCAATATCCGAATGGACCATCTCTGCTTGCCTTCTTCTGTTCCATCTTCCGTGATTTCTCCTTTAAACATTGTATTTCCCTAAAGATTTTTGAGTACCTCCATGGTCTCCTGATAAACCTCCTTCTTGCGTAAGATCCATACCTTGCATGCAAAACGTCCTCCTTAGTGATGGTAGGCTTCTTGTAACACTTCTCTAGCACACACAACTTCAACGCATGTAGTAATCTTCATAGGTAATACCTCAGTTTCCGTGCCAACTTTGGCATCCACTGATTTTCCATAATGCATGTTGTATTCTAACCATCCATGCGCCCTTGTTCTCATGTTTATGTTGCTTGCTAAGATGCTCATATAGTCTCTGGGCATTCCTCATAGCTATGATTCTTCCCACAAAAAGAACAAGTAATATTCTGAGGACATTCACACCTATAGTGGTCAGGAGATCCATGTAAAAAGCATGTTCCATGAGGAAACTCACCTCATCCACCACCACGGCCTCGACCCCCGAATCCACCATGGTATCCTCGACCTCTACCACATCCTCCTTCATAACACCCTCATTCCAATCATAGCATGCTTGATTGTGATCCCGATCCTGGTGCTCACCTTTACCCTTAGAGTTATCTGATACTCCTATCTGTCACACACCAATATCTATAACATCATGGATCTGACCAATCAACCTACAGTCTTTTGTATCATGAGTCATGGACCAAAAAATTTTACAATAAAAAGATACATTCTTCCTTATCACACATTGTAATAATGGGCAATGGCTTGCATCATGGTTCAAATGACATATCTCACAGTCTAGAAATAATGAATGCACTGACTTGTGGGGAAACTATCCTTGTGTGCCCTTCCACTTCACAATCTATACACCAAATCCTAAAGTGCATGTCTCATGTGCTGAATTTTCCGATAGTTTCTCCAACTACTTTTCCATAGCTGCAATTTGTGCTTCTAAGAATGGGCTTACTCTCAGTGTCTATACTTCCAACTACCTCAAAGACAAAAGTTACTTCTTCAAGTGCTTCACGGGATCAATGTATGTCTTATGTGACAACCCTTCTTCTAAAAGGTGTGATCAAACCTCCAACGAACCATTATGCATGTTGACTTGCATGAATATCATAAGAAATTTAGACAAAAGTGTTTTGAAATGGGCATCATACTCCCAAACACTCTCAATAGTGCCCTGCTTAATATCCTTGAGCATGCTTATACTCTTCTACTCAAATTCAGGATATAAAACTTTTAGGAGGAACATCTTTAATGCTTGCATAATCTACGCAAGTTTGATCAAGGTCAAACTTCCTATACCAACTATGTGTGCATCCCTGTAATGTAGTTACAAATTGACTTGCCTTGCACTCAAAAGCCGTGATCCCTTTTGCACCATAATTATCTCACACATGTGCACGTGTTCAAAAACATCTTCTATGCCCCTATACTCTGAAGATGAAGAGACATCTCCATGTAAATATTCTGGGGTTGGTGTGGACCCTGCCCACCTGATCCAAACCTCCTGTGTTACCTCTACCTCCAGAACCACCAGATCCACTAGAACTAGAGCCACCTATACCCCCTGATCCTCCACCCATAGCCAAAGTGGACTAGAAGATGTACTTCCTTGTGTCCCAACAAGTAGTACTAAACTAGAACTCCTACAGTCTGCATGTGGTGGTACTACTCCCAGAAGTGAGTCCAAAATTTATGTGCTCTCGAATTATGTGTTGATGATGTGCCTAAAAAGGTACCTCCAAACAACAACAAAGATGTTTTCCCCCATGGATGTACTTGCTATGTGACTTACTCCTACTTCCTACTACCCAAATTAGCTTGCTTGACTATTATTGATGTACTAGATATCTTGGAAAACCAAGCGCAAGGGCTAGGTTTCTAGGTAGATTCAGATGCACACCCACGGCCCAGGTCATCTCTACTGGCATGCTCCTCTTGTGAGGCCGAGGAGGGTTCCTGTCATGCTTTCCCAAATGGGGGAGTTCCAGATGCTCTGGCTCCATGCCTTCTATGAGCTCCAAATCCTTCACGAGCCATCTCTCTCCTCAACGCCATCCACTCTACAATATCCCGCTGCTTCTCCATCTCCCTTTCACATGCCTCATTGTACTTAAGCCACCTTTCTTCTCTCTTCCTTTCTACCGCTAGGTCCACCATCTTTCACCAAACCTCTCCTAGCCCCCGCATGGTGGGGTTTAGCTAGCCATCGGTTTTTCTTCCAAGTTCAGGGTCACCATCAAGATCTTGATCACTGGAATGCCTTGTAAGTAAGTTCCCTGGGATAATGTAAAAATTGGAACTCAGCTACCTCTAGAAAGAATAAGTGGAAATTGAGTACTCCAAAATATAGTTGTTCAAAACACCATGGAACCAAGTATCCACAACACGTGTCCAAATCATATCAACATCATAAAAGGCCTAAATTCTTCCTATGTCCAGACAAGTGTGTGATACCTCCAATTCTTTTAGACGCATAAGCAACCAGCCACTCATATAGTTCTACTAAGAAGATAACAAAGAAGCTCTCATACAAATAGTCATACATATTCTTTTCCACCCACGCACATGCGTCAAATCTCGATCCAATGTTGAACCTCCATGCGTACTCTTCTTCTTCATCTTTTATCCACTCCTCAACACTTTCTAGGGTCAACTGGTACGTCTTCATCATGAACCATCCTAAAAACAAATGAAAAAGAGGTCCCAACAACGGAACCAATGATGCAGCCTAGAATCTACTATATGAAACCCAACAAAAACAAGCACGATGACACATCACTCAACCTTGAGCCGAGTGATCACCCAAAGCACACAAAGGTACTGTGCCCTCTTTAGAGTTGCTTGTGTAGATGTTAACGTGATGAAGATAAAGCATACATCCAAAACCCTAACTAACCATAAACATTCCACAAAGCATATTCCAGATCTAGATCTTAAAGAATCATGAATTAAACAATAATCATAATGAAATCAACCATACAAGAACCAAGTTACAGTCATGTTTAACACCTTTATCCAGCCAATATACTCCATTATATTAAACACGTAAACACAAAAGCTTCTTACAATAAATAATATCACCATAAGTCATGCGCGTGCATTAGATCCAACAACATAACTTTACAATAACTCATACAATAATCCACACACTACTAACTACACATAGCTTAATACATACTTATAGGGTGGGGACTTTCCCTTCACCACTTACACACTTCCTAAAATAGGTCACATGCTGAAAATAACCATGCACCTTTACAATAATATGCACACATGCAAGTGCGCTAATAATAGATCTCCTACAGTTAATTGGCAAGTAGTAATCCTATTATTATCTCGAACTCATGCATGGCACTTAGTAGATGCTCATCCCAAAATAGCATTTGTGTGTCGCACAAGTCTCCATCCCAATGTGTTCTCTGCATGCTATCTCGCCTCGTGATGAAGGCACTTTTTATATAGACGCCTATGATGGCTCATTATATCGGATGTACTTTTTAGACACCCTATTTTGTACACGGAAATTTATATTTTTGATGATGTATGATGATAAATGGATTACAGATGTATCAAATGTTGTTTATGAGATACCATGTTTAATCTATATGTTTTATGTTTGTATCACATGTTAGATTATGAGATACCATGTTTCATTTGTATGTTTTATGTTTATATCACATGTTAGATTATGAGATAGCCTTAGCTGATGTCACATTGCATGTTGATGATATACTTTGAGTAAAATATGTTTATATTTTTGATATTGGTATTAGGGGATAGATTTGTGATCATGTGCAACCCCTCTTGCCCCATTGATGATACAATACTTAATGACTAGCTTTAGCGTACATGTATGATGTAAACTTAGCATTTATTGATATATGATGTGATGGTTATATGTGATATGATGATGAAGTGATAACACAATGTACAAGTAAAATTTAACAAGTACAAGTTAAACAAATCTAATCAAAGCAACACATTTATTTACAAGTATGCAATATAAAATGAACTCAATGCAATACGCTATAGACTAAAGTGACATTCAATCTAAGTAAGCAAGTAAATCTAATTTAAAGCATACAATATGAAAAATCAATGCAACTAAAACCATACAAACCAACAACTAAAAGTAAGTAAACCACTACTTTATTTTTGTGGGACAATTTTGGGACGTTTTTCACTATTTTTGGTTTTTATCTCTAAGATAATTTTCTATTGTTTTGGAGTTTTCTACGAAATGTATTTGAATGTTTTGATTTTTCCAAGGAACATATCTGTATGTTTTGGGGTTTTCAAAAGTTATACGAATGTTTTTGACGTTTTCTAAACAATTTTCCGAAGTGAATGTGCAAGGAAATGAAGAAATGTGGATGCCCCCAGCGTTAGATGGGATGTACAAGGGTATAATGCCACATGGTATATGCCAGAAGTGACACTGTGAAGTTTCCCCAACGTGAGATGGGTTCATTCAAAGTTAAATTCTCTGCATTCAAAAGGTTGGATCAACCGGATTAGGGAAAAGAGGGATAGGCTCACAAGGGACTCAGACGAAGGTAAAGACTAACTTAGGAAAAATTTATTGTACTCCTAAACCTGAAATTCTTGTGAACAACGAACCCTCCCTTGGCGCTGAAACCGGTTTTCACCAAAGGAATTGTCCAAAGTGCCACCATTGTATGGTTTTCACTATTGGATGCACCTATTTATTTTTCTTTTTCTTTTTCTTTTTAATACTTTTTGATTTTTGATATTTTAGAGACCCCGTACTTAAGCATAGAAGCACTTAAGATGCATTATATTCATGGGTTCTTGAAGCTCTTGGCCATCCGAAAGGGATTACTTATAGGCACCTGAACCGAACTTAGTAAGCACAACATATGGTCCTAGCAAATTGGGTTCAAACTTCCCTTTATTTTCATAGTCCTTATTGGTGATCTTCTGATTCTCTTTTAACACCAAGTCCCCTACCTCAAATTGACAAGGTATGACTCTTTTATTATAGCTTTGCCACACACGATCCTGATACACTTTAAGGTGATTGAGAGCATGAAGTGTTTTCTCATATAATAGTTCCATCTCTGTCAGTTGATCTACTTTGTGGTCCTCCTCTTCATTCAGGTAGTCCCTTAGCTCAATACACAAAGAAGGGATCTCGATCTCTAAAGGCAATACGACTTATGTGCCAAATACTAAGGAGTATAAAGTGGCACATGTGGGGGTGCAGATAGAAGTTATGAATTTCCAGAGGGTACGGTGAATTCATAGATGCCAGTCATGACCTATCTTGTTCACCATCTTCTCCATAATGTGAATTAGGGTTTTATTGGAAGCCTTGGCTTGCCCATTACCTTGAGGGTAATAGGGGGTCGAGAAATTAAGGGAGATTTGAAAGCGTTTGCAGAGTGCTTTCATTGTTTTATTCTTAAATGGCTTACCATTATCAATGATAATAACAGAAGGGATACCATATCGACAGATGATATGGTTCATGATAAATTTAGAGATTTGGGCACCTTCAACATAGGTGAGAGGAACAACCTCTACCCATTTTGTAAAGTACTCAGTTGCAGTAATGATGAATTTATGACCATCTGAAGAGATAGGGTTAAGTTTCCCTATTAGATCGAGACCCCACTTTGAGAATGACTAAGGGGTTGTGACAGTTGTAAGGATTGCACGGTGCATGTATCAAGTTGCCGTACTTTTGAAAATCCACACATTTCTTCACATGGTTACAACAGTCATGCTCCTCGTAAGCCAATAATAGCCTACGCCGAGAATTTCCTTTGCATGTACCATCACATTAGTATGAGCCCCACATATGCTTTCATGTACCTCTTTAATTGCTTGGATAGATTCGTCCGAACTTAAACATCGCAATAAATTCCCGTCGTAGCCTTGGCGGAAGAGGGTGCCCCCAAGTAGGGTATAGCGGGCTATATGCTTTGGATGAGGGTGCATTTTTCAACATGGGAAATGTTAGTAGGAAAGGTTCCATCATGGAGGTAATTAAATATTTCAATACCACGGGGAAAAGGGACCAACAACATCGCACACCATACAAGAATCTAGTATGTCATATGTTGACATTCTGAGATTTTCTACAAAGAATGGCATATCATTGTTCCCTAGTAGAATACTCAACATGGATCCTATTGTAGCCATAGCATCAACTGCTCTATTATGTGCTCTTGGTATTTGCTCAAATGTTATCTACTCAAAGAACTCCTTTAGAGAATCAACCATCCTTTTGTATGGAAGAAGTTTCTCGTCTTTGACCTTGTATTCATTTGTGACTTGTTTGATAATGAGCATTGAATCACCAATGCAATTGACTCGTCTGATATCCCACTTGATGGATAGCTTCATCCTTGTGATGAGAGCTTCATACTCCACTATATTATTCATGCATGGGAACCCAAGTTGGAACACTTAGGGAATCAAGTCTCCGTAGGAGTGATTAACACAACTTCGACACCTGAACCATGAAAGGTAAAGGAGCCATCAAAGTATAGTTTCCAAACGATAGATTCCTCAAGGTACATGATAGATGCATCTGGTAGTTCCAAACTCAAAGGTTTGGTACCTAGTAGTGGAGCTTCTACTAGCTGATCTAGCTAAGACTTGTCCTTTTACTAACTTTTGATGCACATACTCAATGTCAAATTCACTTAACAAGATGATCCAATTAGCCATCTTTCTAGTTAGGGTGGGTTTTGACAATAAGTATTTTAAAGGATCGACCTTCGAAATAAGCTTGAATTTATTGTTGAGAAAATAGTGGCGTAGCTTCTGGAAAGAAAACACTACGGCTAGGAAATCCTTTTCGATCTGCAGATAGTTGAGCTCATATGTTATCAATATTTTACTCAAGTAGTATACAACTTTTCTCTCTACTCTTTATCATACTGGGCCAATAGTGCCCCAATTGCAAAATGTGTAGCATAAATGTAGAGCAACAAGGGTTCTCCTGCCATGGGTGGCATGAGAACAAGGGGTTTAGCCAAGTATTCTTTTAGCAAAGAAAATTGTTGTTGTTCTAGCCCCTAGGTGAAATTAACATCTTTCTTAAGGAGATGTGTGAATGTATGACATTTGTCTCGCTAGTCATGAAATAAACGTTTTGATGGCCTAAATTTTCCTTATAAGCTACGCAATTGTCTAATGTTTTTAGGAGGATGCATTTACAGTTAACAATGACCTTTGCGGAATCCACTTCTATTCCTCTCCTTGACACAATGAATCCTAGTAATTTACCAGATAGCACATCGAAGACACACTTCTTCAGGTTAAGGCAGAATTTGTAGTCTCTTAGGCACTGAAAGATACGCCGCAAAATATTTGGGTGTTCCTCCTGAGTTCTAGATTTAGCTAGTATATCATCTACATAATCTTCCATGATGTCGCTTATCATGTCGTGAAAGATTATAGTCATCACCCGCTGATATGTAGCGCCTACATTCTTAAGGCCGAAGGGCATGACTTGGTAGCAGAATGTCCCCCATGGGGTTGTGAAAGTTGTCTTGTGTTGATCTTCCTCCGCAATATTTATTTGATTATAACCTGAGAAGCCATCCATGAGTGATAGCATCTCATAACCAACAATAGAATCAATGATCATGTCGATGTTAGGGAGAGGAAAGTCGTCCTTGGGACAAGCTTTGTTAATATCTCTGAAATCGGTACACACTCTAATATCGACTAGATTTTTTTGAACTGGTACCACATTAGAAATCCACTTTGAATAGTCAATAGGCTTGATGAAGCCTACTTCTAATAACCTTTCTAGCTCTGCCTTTACCAATAAGGCAACGCGAAGGATGCATCTTCTGGAGCTTTTTTTGATGGGCATGGCGTCCGAGTGCATAACAAGATTGTGCACCACTAATGTCAGATCAAGTCTTCGCATGTCTGCATAAGACCAAGCAAAGATATATGCATACTCTCTCAAAAGTCTTGTAAATGTTTTCTGCTCTTGAGCTGAGAGTGAAGCTCCCAACTTAACTATTCTAGGCAACTCCTCCGTGCCGATGTTAACATCTATTGTATCTTCCACTAGTAGCTTTGACTCGTCCTCCATGCACGTAGGATTGGGAGGAATATTGAGATCCTCCTCTATCAAAGGTGGTTTAGGGAGATCCTCATCTTTATATGGGTACACTATCTTTTCCATAGGTTTTTCTGCTTGTTTGTCCACAAGTACCTCGAAGAGGTTTTCGCTATAGGACTTCCCTTTTTCTTTCCACAAGGATTTTCTGTAGGACTCTTTCCCTTGCTCACTTTTTTACTTAAGTGTCCACATAATTCTACCTCCTCTCTGAAGTACGCACATGCGTTGAGCTGAATGGAGAAGCCTTTCTTGTGATCATTTCTTGGAATGTTATCTCTGATGCCCAGGAACTCACCAATAGCCTCATCGTTTTGAAACACGTCAATAGGTACGTGTTGTTGTTGATCCCAATTCATGAGTGATGGGTAGATGAGGTTTAATGTTTGAGTTATAGGGGATACAACGGGTGTAACAAGGGTTATGGTAAGGATAGCCATGTTAGAGAATAGGTTCGTAGAGGTGAGGTCTTCATAAATACTACACCGGAATCTGTTTTGCTTTCATTTTCGAGACAAACTATCCTCACTCTCAAAAGAAGCATACTCATTATCTAAAGGGTGAGACTCATACAAATGGATGCCAATACCTAATTTACCCATTATACAACAAGGTATTGGAAGAGCTTCTAACAGACCTTATTCTTGGTGACTGCAACCACGTCCTTGATATCTCATAGTAAGCATGATTTTGTTAGGAATAACATACCTAGATGACTTGTAACACAAAGCCATTTCATCATCTTGAGGATGAAATATAATATCATTGAGGATTATTTCATCTTCTAGCAAGCCACCTAAAGTGAAATTGTCAAAGGGGAAATTCTCCCTTGATCTTTGGAATTTATAACACGGTCTACCACGTGCTTGGGCTGATAGCGGAATGTTTTGAACCATAAGGGCTTGTTGAAGATTATACTCTCCACAACCATTGTTTATGACTTTCATCTCCCATGTAGCAAAAGGAGATTCTGATGTAGATGCACTATTTAATCGAGAGTCTTGGTGCCCAGATCCACTTGTGAAACGAGGACCTCCGACTAAATAGGGATAGTAATATCCTTAGAGGGACACTCGTAGATGGTAGGAAAAATGTCCCACAATGCTCTGCAATGAGAAAATGGTTGGGGATCCCCTTGTATAGTAAGTGTCTATCCTTCATGTCAGCAACTTTAGACACTGATGATACATTGATGGCATGACCTACATGTCATGAATCCATGGGTGACCGAGAAAGATGTTGTAAGGGAGCTCCAGGTCCAAGACATGGAACTTTGTATCATGGGTTATGGGACCAACTTCCATTGAGAAAGTGATCATTCCAAATGATTGTCGTTATTCATTGTCATACACCTTTATGGTGATGACCTTTGTCTCCAAATCAGCTTTTGTGCAAGCTAGTTGACGAACTAGTTTAAGGGTATAAATGTTAAGACTAGATCCACTATCCATAAACACTATCTTGACCTTCTTACGATTGATTATTACCTCAATGTGTAAGGGCAGGTTATGGCAGGGATTTTCAGTTAAGGCTTCTGTCAGACTGAAGGTTATGTGTCTTGCAGGAGCAATTTATGCTACCATGGCCTGTAAATGTGCTAGGTCAACATCAATATATACTCCTGATCCATGTAAGGTTTTGCAAAGTATATCCTTATGGACGTTAGAAATACTTAGAAGATCTAAGATTGAAATCTTAGTTGTAGTCTTCTCTAGTTGATCTAACACATCATAGTGACTCTCTTGAGGAGGAGGGGAGTAGGTTTTGAGAAAACAAGGTGAGCCCATAGCGTTGCCATGGTGTACTCTCTTGTTTTAATTTTATTCGTATTGATCTTCTCAACAAGAGGATCAACATAACCTATCAATGCATCAAAATGCTCTTTGTTTGACACACAATTAACATTCTTATTCTCGAGATGATTGTTCCCGATGCAAATTTTTCTTCTCTCCGTGATTAGAAAAATGATATTTGAAGATCCCTAAGTTTGTGTTTGGAGATTTGGCAGTGGTAGCGGAGTCTACTTCTATATCACCACTATTGACTAGGTCTTGAATGTAGTGTTTTAATCTTAAACACTTGTTAGTTTTATGACCCTTTACGCGGTGAAATCCATAAAATTCATTATCTCTAAACCATGATGGTTTAGGTGCGTCGTCCCCATAGGGTTGTGTTTCAGGGTACTTAACCATGTTTACGACCTCTAACTACTTTAGTATGGATGATATTGATTTAGATAGAGGTGTGAAAGTACGGTGTTTATACTTCGTAGGTGGATTTCCCTTTACAAGCTTCAAAGGTGTGTGGTTCTAAACGAATTGTACTCACTTGAGTCTACTATCCCATCACTAATGATGTTTTTGTTCTTATTATGAATGAAATTTGGTTTTCATTAGATTCAGAATCATTATGATCATAGGAGAAAGGTTTTAGAGTCCCCCTAGCCAACAACACTTTTTCAATTTGACTCCCTTTTTCGATTACCTCCTCAAATGTGATACTAGCAATGCATTTGTAAGTGGAATGTACTGTTTGGATAGAGGTTGGGAACAAATATTCTTATCAACTATTTTTTGGGTATGGAGCAAGGAAAGCGGATAGCTAATCCTCTCCATCGTTGTAAAAATGCAACAAAGTTTTCGTTGTTTCGTTATTTGGCATTGCATATATCTGTAATGGTAATGTCACTCTCTATATTAAAATAAAAGTGACTTACAAAATTTTCAGCTAATTCCAGCCATGTGGATATGGATCCCTTGGGGATGCGTATAAACCATTCTAACGCTTGCCCTCCTAAACTCCGTGGGAAGAGGTGTATAAGATAATTTTCACTACGCAACCTCTTGGCATGCCATATAAAATTCTTTAATATGGTCACGCGGGTCACCTTTTCCCTTATACTTGTCAAATTTTGGAAAATCAAAGTGTTGTGGGAAAGGTACCTATAACATGGCCCTATCAAATGGATAAGGAGCAACTCATCAAACTGGTATTTCTTATTATGTTGCAGTTTTACCTTCTTGTAATGCTAGAAGGGCGTTCTTCATAGTGGACCACTCTTGATTGAAGAGGGATCTTGTGTGGGTGGTGTAGGCCTATACGAAGGGTTAAATCTAGGTGTATTCCCACCTCTATTCTCTGCGAGAAATTCTTCGTAAGGGTCTTTTCATGTCTCTCATCGAGGAGTGTTTATTGGGAACTCGTGAAACAAAGTTTTTGGTTTTTCCTTCGGTATAACTTGTTTCACAACTTTTGGTTGTTCCTTTTGTATATGTGAATCCAAACTTTCCAATTGGTGAGTGAGGGCTTGGACTGTTATTCTAATGTCACTTCTTGAATAGGTACTTCGTGACGATATTTGTTAGGGGAGATAATACATGTGTAGCTATTGCATTAGGTGTATTAGGGATCGATTGTTACCATTTACATGAATTGAGCCCCAATACACTTAATATGACAATTGAATGTGTATTATGACCTCATTGGCCATGTTTGTGCCAATTGACCCCTAAACTACATTTAAATATTACATTAGATGTATTGGGGCCAAATTATCATAATGGGGCCAATCAAGCCTTAATACATGTACAATTATCACATTAGGTGTATTATCCTTCACAAACTACTATTTTACTTTTTAGATGACGCCTTAACCCTAGAAATTAATTTTGTCGATTGAAAATTATGGATTTCTAATACACAATTCAAACAAATGTATGTTGAAAATGCAATTTTAAATATTTAGGTTTGCAGGTGATGTTAGGGTGACTATAACAATAATAACCTATTATAACCTAGCTACGAACACAAAAATTTCGATTCAAAGTCACATGTCCTAGTCATGGTAACATTACCTACCATAGCCATGTTAACGTCACTTGTCATAGTTATGCTAATGTGATCTCCGTAATTCATCTTAGTTTCACAAAAAAGACACATTAGTGTCTCTTAATTGATAATGTTAGACTAAAATCACCCTAAATTTAATGCAACTATAAAAAAATACCAAAACAACCTAGTCTCGTAAAATAATGTGACACTAAGGTGACTAAAGAGCGAATATGGTTAAAGGCACCCTCAACTTTACAAAGCAAATTGCATGACTAACTAAGGAAGGCTAACACCATTGCCACTTCTAGTCAAGGCTCTAAGTCTAGGAATGTAACATTAAGATAAAAACTTAAAGGAATGCTTAACTAACATGAATATAATTCAAAATCTAACTAAACATGCCTACTAATATATGCTCGATTACTTAACATGGGCCTCAATAGACCTAAGAGGGAAATAAAATTGGGATGGTTGCTACTCCAAACAAGGTGAAATGACATCTCTAAATGACTTACAAATTCACTTTAGATATCCATCTACTAACCTTGTTGAAGGCTTTATGCAAGGATTGAACTCGGTATATATCATATTTATTATATGAGATGCAAATCAAAGCATCTTTGTAAAGTATTAAGGTATGAGGTGAACCCTTTTTATAGTTTTACTTTTAGGGTGAACTTGTATTTTAGTGCATGTGGGACTAAAATTCAAAATTAGATTATAATTGATAATCATGATTAAATTGTGCTAATCACAATTAGTGAATTACCAAGTGATTAAGATGTGTGGAGCCTTAATCAACCACTCAGGGTCAACTAGGAGGCTAGGATAAGCTTTTGAAGCTTGCTGAGACATTGTGCAGGAAAGTGGGGTGATTTTTAGTGGTTGGAAGAGGGGTTTGAGCCAATAGTAGGGCATATTGACCAAAATAAGGGCAAAATAGGCTTAATTAGCTAATAAACACTAATTGTCTATTTTGAAGAGGATTTTGGCTTACGATTTATTGTAAAGTGGCATCTTGAATGTGAAAGGGATTTGGTGATTAACAAAGCACTTGTTAATTGACCAAAGTGGCAAGAAACGTTAGTTAATTAGTGAAAATCACTAATTATAACAAAATTGATAAGAATGATAGTGATTTATCTGCGTTTTGGCAATAAGATTACAAAAGTGAAATTTCGGTGTCTACAATGGTATATAACTCTAAATGATCTAAATGTTTTAGTGGCATGAGTATCCATAAGTGTTAAAATTCCATTATAATGTGTGTGAATTATTGTCACAACCCCTATGTAAAATATTGTAGAGAACAACTATAATAGTCTACACACAACCTCAAACTCTTTCGGACTTGTATTTTTTATTCAACAAAAAATGCACAAGATTGCATAAAGTCACACAAAAGTTATGCAAGAATTGTACAACCCGTTATTTTTATAACAATATATCTTGTTTTTGGTGATGCAAGATTGCAAGTGAACATAGATGATCCTACATTATCATATGACCTACTCCCATCATACAATTTCTTTCTCTTTCTATCTCTCATACATGTGGGATTTCATGTTAAGTTATGGCTTGATGCGGGGCATAATCCAATTGACATAAAACATGGGAATTCCTCATTTTTCATGGTTTTAATGAGTGTGTTGGAGTGTGATGAGGTCATAAGAGAGAGAGATAGTTAGGTGTTCAAGTGGTATGAAATTCAAATTTGACAATTCCCTCCAAAATGTAATTCAAATTCTAAAAAACATATAAAAGACTAAGTGGGGTTTCAAGGGGTCTATATGATTTGAGGGAATATGTAAGGGTATAGTCATATAGAAGTAAGTCCTAGAATGTATGAGTGAGGTGTAAAATTTTGAAAATATGTAAAATGCATCATAATAGGTGGGAAGGCATATGAAGAGCCACCATGAGTCTTGGAAGTTAGTTATATTTTCAAGAAGAAGTTACTTATAAGGTGATGGATTCGAATTAGAGAGGGAGAGATGAAGTGTAGAGAACATTACTCAAGGAAGAAGGAGATCAGAGGAAGGAGAAATGGAAGAGAAAAACACAATTTTGTAAGAAAGTTACAATATATACATAATAAACTCTATTTTTTTGTTTGATATCTTACCTTGTCATGAATGTCTCTAAATTTTGTGATTAAAGAGCTTATATGATTTCCTTATTTGAATTTGGAGAGTCATTTTTGAATCCTTGTATGAGTATTTGTGAAAGGATGAGTTGAACTACTTGTTTCTTGGCTTGAAAACTGATACAGTGACTGTGTATGCAAGTTTTAATGATCTATTTTGGGAAAACAATGATAAATTTTGTATATAATTTAAAAATGACTCAAAATTTGGTATGAAGGTGAAAAAGGTCATTATACAGATGGGTTTTTAATATTTTACATTAATTCTGAGTATTTTTGGAGTTGCGAAGTAGTTTCTATCTGGACTGAGAATGTTTGCAGAGAAAATAGTCATAACTTTTAAATTCCATAATGAAAATGGATGAATTTTGGAAAATATGTTACTTGTAGATGCTTATAAAATATATAATTTTTTTAGAGCAATTGGCCTTGTGCAACAAAAGATATACATGACAAATTTTTTTGTAGACTATTTGTTCTTGAGAGCACAAATTGGTAGTTTTGAGTAAGATAAGTGAAAAGTGAGTTTTTGATCCTTTTGAAGTCAAATTAGTGATTGATATAACAATTTTTTTGAATGAGGAACACATTACAAGGTTTAAAAATGTCATTGAGTGCAAAAAGATGAAAAAAGTTGCTTGTTTGAGTGAAGAGCTAGTGAAGAAGGGTGAAGAGCCAATAGAGAAAGTTGAACAAGGTAAGTGAAAAGTGAAATTTCATGAAGTATGATCATCTTGGGAGATGAATGGACATTAAATGAGGATATAGAAACAAGGTATAGTGTTTGATCAATCCACTTAGACGAATATTTGTCAGTTTATGCATATTTGAGCCATTTTAGGTTATTTAAAATATTCTCATTTACCGAGCTTGGTGTAAGGTTGATTGATTGAGTCCTCTTAATTGGTTGAATGAATACAAATTTCATATTTCTATACATCATTTCCCATATAATTATACTCACCAAACTCCTATATGATGTTTTCACTTCACAACAAGTAAAAGTGGCCTCTCTAGCAACATAGTACTAAACTCGAACAAGTAACCCTAAATCTATCTTAGTGTACAAAATGTTTTCTTGATATACTCATCCACGAGGCCAAACATTTGGTCTACTTTATAAATGAATCATAATAACACAAGATTGTTCTAACAAAAACAACCTCCAATCACTTGAACTATCCATCAAATGGATATAAAATGGTATTTACCTAATCGTAAAAGTAATACAAATAAGGATTTGAACTACCTATTGAATTATTAGAACAACATTATGACTATCTACAAAATACATATACTAAAACTTTGACTATCAAACACATACAATAAATTATTCTATTTAAAATTATCTACTTGCTAAGTGAGTACAATATACTCTATCAAAAGATAAAATAAGCATTTTAGTCTAGTTGATTAGCATATTAAATGAAGCACCAAATATATCCCATCAAAGGAGTAACTAAGAAATTTAACCCAATAATACTACACTACCTAGGGAAAGGCAATGATTGGTGAACATGCACCAATAGATGAGCACCTTTTTTGTGAGGGTGGGGTCCATTAAGTGGACAAATCTTCCTACATTAATATAGTTGAGGGGACCCAATAAATGTGCAAATTTGCACAAATTTGATATCTTAATTTTTTTAATAAAACTTGCATAATTAATACATTCTTTCATTCAAAACATGGTTGATGTGACACATTGGGAACATGAACCTATAATTAATAGTGTTTGAGGCTTCAATTTAAGAGCCATCTTACAACATTAAAATGTCAACATCAATATCATAAGTACAAAAGTGTACATAATCACAAGTGCACCAGTTCATGTATAGGGACAAAGTTGTTCACATTTAGAATATTTCACATCTATTTAAGTACTATAAGTCCACATTTATGCACAACCTCTCAAGTTGTATTTTAAAAATAAATAAATTCCTTCGATTTTTGTCACAACCTTGCCCTTTCTTTTGCCACCTTCACCTCATTAAATGTAGCACCAACAACAAATTTGTATTAGACTCACCATTTTCCAAAAATGTAGAATTAATGCAAAGTAATAACTATCCCTCCAAAATTTGAATAATCCCTCCAAAATCTCATAATTTGAATTCAAATGGGATGTAGTATTATATATTGGATGAATAAGGTTATCAATCCATTTGTTTCAACAATTGATAGAGTACATAACTAACACACATTAGAGTAAACAAAGATCAAATTTAGATTTGCAAGGAGCCCACATATATAGGAGGTAAATGACAATTACCTTTTTAATATTCAAAGTATTGAAAGAATGTCAAAAAATAGAAAAAATGTTAAATACATGAAGAATGTATGCATATGCAATGAATATGTGAATCACTTACCTTAACATCCAAGGAATATATGAATATATATAAGTGTTGTCTTTGTTTATGCAACTAATAGTTGAATATCCGTAGTTAAATTTATATTGACTGACTCAATATACACTGGAATTACTGAACATACATTGAATATACAACTGTGTTGGGGTTAGCACACCAGTTGTATAGAAATATTAATCAGATCTAAGCATAAAAACAATCAATACGGAAATAAACAAGAAGAAACAATACACGATATTTAACGTGGATCACCCAGTGTGGGCTACGTCCACCAAGAAATAACCAATTTATTATCACAAAGGAAATACAATGAAGATTTTCAATCTTCCACACCTTCTTGGATGTCTTATAATTTCTTCTCTACAAATTTCTCTTTTCTCTCAAAAGGAAACTTCTCTCTAATCTCAATTGAATTATACCTTCTAAACCCTAGATTTATGCTTATATATGCATCTACAATCTTAGGGCACTTTAGCTATGTAATTACAACCATTAGATTCACTTTACAAATAAAGATAGATCTAATTCCCATAACTTAATTATAATAGTCACGCACAGAAACCGATGCCGGTTAGCCTTAACCGATGTCAGTTAGCCCTAACCAATTTCAGTTCCTCCTTTCTTGATCGATACTGATCCATTGGTGAATGACGATGGCTCGTCAACCGATGCTGGTTACTGTGTATTCCAAAAAGTCTACAAAATCATGCCAATGAAGTGATTAAGCTCCACAACTCAACAATCTCCCACTTGGAGATAAATTGTTGCACTATACCGTACATATCCATCCTCTGATCCTTTCATTTGGCCTATTTCTCCCTCTTAAAGTCTCAAAATCGAAGACAAATAGAAATGGAGTGTAGCTCCAAATTCTCCTTTGCCAATGGCTTCATTAGCATATCCGTAGGATTTTCCTTTGTATGAATTTTCTCCAACTTCATTTGCTCATCCTCCAATACCTGTTGTATGAAGTGATATCTTAACTGAATGTGTTTCGTTCTAGAATGAAATGTTGAGTTCCTTGCTACATGAATTGCACTTTGACTATCACTATATAAATTACAATCCTCTTGCTCTTTTCCCAACTCTTCCATGAACCTGCTCATCCATATAATCTCTTTGCTAGCTTTTGTAGCTGTAACATACTCAACCTCTATAGTAGACAGGGCCACAACCTTCTGCAATCTAGAAATCCAACTAATTGTCGTGCCACCTACTATGAAAACATATCCAGTGGTGCTCCTCCTACCATCCAAATCACCAGCCATGTATGAATCCACATAGCCATGTAAAGAAGTATCTGACCCTCCATAACATAACTGCATGTCGGATGTCCCTCTCAAATACTTGAGAATCCATTGGACTACTTTCCAATGATCTTTACCTGGATTATCCATAAATATGCTCACAACTCCCACTTTGCATGTGCAATGTCTGGTCTAGTACAAACCATAGCATACATCAAGCTCCCAACTACTAAAGCATACGGAACTCGTGCCATGTACTCAACCTCCTCGTGTGATGTAGGACACTAATCTTTCTCAATTTGAAGTGTTCAGCCATAGGTGTACTTACAGGTTTTGAATTTTGTAAATTAAACCTTTCCAACACCTTATTGATATAATGCTCCTGAGACAAATACAACTTCCTATTTTTCCTGTCTCTGAATTTTCATGCCAAGGATTCTCTTTGTAGCTCCCAAATCCTTCATTGAAAATGTGTGAGCTAGATTTTCTTTAAGCTCACCAATGTCCTACATACTAGATCCTATAATAAGCATATCATCCACATATAATAACAAAATAATATAGCTCCCATTTCTAAGCATCTTGAAATAAACACAATGGTCATATTCACATCTCAAATAACCATGCTCTTGCATGAAACTATCGAACTTCATATACCATTGCCTTGGAGATTTCTTGAGCCCATATAGGCTCTTTTTCATTCTGCACACAAGTTTCTCCTTACCCTTGACTTCATACCCAAGTGACTGATTCATATAAATCTCTTCCTCTAAATCACCATGAAGAAATGTCATCTTGACATCAAGTTGCTCTAAATGTAAATCCTCTACTTTGTAACTAAACTCAATACAATACAAATAGAAGTCATCTTAACAACAAGATAATTTTTTTCACCAAATTCAATACATGTTTTCTGTAAATCCCTTTACTACAAGCCTTGCCTTGTATCTCTTCTATCCACCCTCTTCTTCCTTGATCCTGTAAACCCACTTGTTCTGCAATGCTCTTTTACCTGTTGGCAACTTAACCAAATTCCATGTCTGGTTCTACTCTAAGGAGTCCATCTCCTCATTCATGCCATGCTCCCACTACTTGTGGGATTTATCTTGCATTTCTTCTTCAAAGATTTCTGGTTCACCACTATTAGTTAATAATAAATAAGACAAAGAAGGTGAAAATATTTTTGGAGGTCTACTTACCCTTTGTGACCTTCTCACTAAGATTTGGGGTGCACGGAGGCTCAATCTTCTCATCTTATAGATTTGTATCTACTTTTGATAGTGACTAACGCTGGTCACCTTCTCTACCGATGTCGGTTCGCCTAACTCGAAACCGGTTTGTCTCTTCTATAATCGATGCTAGTATAGGGGACCAATGTCAGTCAAGGGTAAACCGATACTAGTTACTTATGTAAACTTTGTAGGTGTTAATTTTGAATATGAGAGTTCATTTTCATCCACAAACTTCTCCACCAGTTCACCTTTGGGTACCAAAACTTTATCCCTGTACATTCTCTTTTCATTCCAATCAATGTCACAACTCCTAATTATCTTAGAACCTTCTAAATCCCAAAACCAATCTAAAATCACTAGAGCCATAACCAATGAAAGTACATATTTTGGATTTAGCATCCAATTTATTTCTATTTTCCTTATCAATATGCACAAAAGCTTTTGAGCCAAATATTCTAAGAAAATAAAGATCTACCTCTTTTCCAATCTAAGATTCTTCTAATATTCCACCATTCAGTACACTTGAAGGTCCATGGTTAATCAAATAAACCACCATGTCTACTACTTCCATCCAAAATTGTAAGGGAAATCTAACATGTATCCTCATGCTTCTAGCATGTTTCATGATTGTCTTGTTCATTCTCTCTGCAACACTATTCTCCTGTGGTGTTCTAGGAACTTTCCTTTCTTTGCGTATTCCATTAACTGACCAATAATCATTGAAAGCCTTGATGCAAAGTACTCACCACCTTTGTCAGATATAATGCACTTTAACTTTAAATTCAATTCATTTTAAACAAGGTATTTCCATCTTTTAAAAGTTTCAAAAACATCAGATTTATGATTAATACAATAAACCCATACCTTTCTTGTGGCATCATCAATGAAAGTAACATAGTATTGGGATCCTCCATGAGAAGCTACCTAGGATGGTCCCCACACATCTGAGTTTAAAAGCTCTAATTTATGATTCTTTTTGTTGCCCCAAATTTGATAAATATCACTCTCTTCTACTTTCCAAAAATACAATGCTCACAAAAATCAAGATCTACACGTTTCAGATCTAATAACTTACCCTTTTCCTTTAAGATCTGCATTCCCTTTTCACTCATATGGCCTAGCCAATTGTGCCACATGCTTGTATCTGAATCTGAAGTAGATAGAACAGAAAAGGAATCAATAATACAAGTAGACAAATACAATGATCCTACCTTCTTGCCTCTTGCTACAACAAGAGATCCCTTGGTAACTTTCCAAGATTCAATTGTGAGTGTAACCATGCAACCAGTTTCACACAATTGTCTTGTAGAAATTAGATTTCTTTTAAGGCTTAGAACATGCCTCACATATTTCAATATCCATGTATTTCCATTCTGCAATTTAAGATGAACTTCACCTCTACCAAGTAATATTGCATGGTTCATCATCTCCTAAATAAACATGCCCAAAATTACCCTAGACATAATTTTTGAAATAACCCTTATTAGGGGTTGCATGGAAAGAAGCTCCTGAATCTAAAACCCATGACTCAATTTTATTATCCAAGGAGAGAATTAGGGCATCTTGCATTACCTCTTTTGCAACAACATTTTCCTCTTTACCTTTCTCTGGTACATTCTCTTTGTTTTCCTTGAACTAGTAATCCTTCTTTGCATGACCTTTCTTTCCACAATTCTAGTAGATTATACCTCTACCTTTGGATTTAGATCTACCATTCTTAGACTTTGATTTCCCATTATTCTTGCTCTTGGATCTCTCCTTCTACCTTCCCCTACTTTCTACATTCAAAGCATTCCCAGATGATGATTCTCATGTACTTTTCCTGCGTATTTCTTCATTCAGATTATACTAACCACATCATCAAACTTTAAAACATTAGTAGCAGACGTTGTATTACTAACAACCATTACCAAGTTATCCCAACTATCTGGAAAAGAGCATAATAATAAAAGTGCTTTCACTTCATCCTCAAATGGAATACTAACTGATTTTAATTGATTTACAATAGACTGAAAATCATTCAAATGACTTGATGTAGATCCACCTTCTTGCATCTTTAAATTAAACAATTTTTTCATCAAATAAAATTTATTTGAAGCACTAGGTTTTTCATATAGATTTGCTAAATATTTCATCAACTCTATCAGTAGATCCTGCTTTGGTAATATTCAAAGCCATAGATGCTGCTAGGATCAATCTTATAGATCCTGAGCCTTTCTATCAAGAATTTTCCATTCTTCATCAGTCATCTTTGCAAGTCTTGCCTTCTCATCCAATGGTAAGTATAAATCTTTCTGATACAGATAATCCTCCACCTACATCTTCCATAATAGATAGTCATAGCCATCAAATTTATCTACTCTATTTTTCTTTTCCCATTGCTTTGCTCCCACTCAATCAAAAATCCCTCTATGAGTAAATCTATCAACACACACAACCCTCAAACAAAGATGCTCTGATACCAGTTGTTGGGGTTAACACACTGGTTGTACATATATATTAATCATATCTAAGCATAAAATAAATCAATACGGAAATAAACAAGAAGAAAAAATACACAAGATTTAACGTGGTCAACCCAGTGTGGGCTATGTCCACTAAGAAACAACCAATTTATTATCATAGAGGAAATACAATGAAGATTTGCAATCTTCCACACCTTCTTGGATGTCATGTACTTTCTTCTCTACAAATTTCTCTTTTCTCTCAAAAGGAAAATTCTCTCTAATCTCAATTGAATTCCACCTTCTAAACCCTAGCTTTATGCTTATATATGCATCTACAATCTTAGGGCACTTTAGCTATGCAATTACAACCATTAGATTCACTTTACAACTAAAGATAGATATAATTCCCACAACTTAATTATAATAGTCACACACATGAAATTGATGCCAGTTAGCCCTAATCGATGTTGGTTCCTCCTTGCCTGACCGATACCAATCCATGGGTGACCGACGGTGGTTTGTCAACCGACGCCGGTTACTGTGTATTCCAAAAGTCTAGCAAAAGCATGCCAGTGAAGATATTAAGCTCCACAAATCAACAAACAGTAACTTTGTTTAGTGCACTCAAACTATTTCTTATTACGCATTCAAACTATTTATTATGCACCTCAAATTACCGAATATATTAGATTTAGTTCAATGCATTTTCTTATACTCAATATATATTGATTTGTTTGATGCATGTTATCAAAGTGCAGTGTTATTAGTGAAAAACACTTGTATTAGTGAATATACTTTTGCGTTCAGTTACCATAACAACTAACAAACATGTTCTATTTTGAACTAATGCCTTTTAAACCATGGATGTTTAACTCGTGTTATTTTAAACATGCACAATGAGCTAATGTTATTCAACGTATACTCGCTTATTTCAATGAATTTTTTAAATCCTCCATTCACCATGAACTCGATAATACAATGTATTAAATGTCCCAAAAAGATGTTTTCCACGCATGTGTCTTACAATTTCAAAATACAATGTTGTTATTGAATATACACTAACATTTTCGGATATACTTTTCATTTCAGCTTATTGTATCAAATGACAAACATGCCATGTTCTAGATATACATTGAGTCTCAGTCAACATAACAACCAAGAACATTTGAATATACATAAGTGTTGTGATTTTTTAGGTCATTAAAATGTGAATATACTTGTCAATACAATACCCGAATACACCCCAACCTAACATAAATTAGTTTAACAACTACTCCATGCTCACCGATTGTTATCTCTACCATAAACACTTGAATGTCTGATTATACATTGAATATACGATTGTTCAAATTTTACAAATTTGTAAATGCACTTGAAATAAATGAATATACACTTTATATGTCAACTGAATACACCCCACTGTAACTAAATATCAAATAGTAAAAAAATGCTTCCTCCATGTACACTGAAATGACTGAAAATATAATGAATATACTTACGTTCTTGTGTATATGAGCACATTTGTAAGCAATATCAGGATTACAAACATATATTAAGTCTACATTGAGTTATTTATGTGCATATTCTTATTTAACCTTCCAATCACCACGAGCTCTAGTATTTCTAGTCCACATTGAGTTATTTCTATGCATGTTCTTATTTAACCTTCCATTCGCCTCAAAATCAACTAGAACATTGTAGTAAATGTCATAAAATAGGGTGTTTTCATGCATGCACATTGAACTATTACATAAATGTATACATAAAATGATTAAAGTTATATAACATATGTAATGATCACTAATATTTCCATTTGATACTATGCATACACACATTCAATATACACCTTTCAATATATTGTTTTATGTTTTGAATCACTAAGTCGGTTGTTAGGCGAGCTTTGATTTTAGAGTCATTTACAACAAACCTCTATGGTTTTCATGCAATGAGTACATATGCAAGTAATACCAAGATTACAAGTTAGTATTATATTTATTATCAGTATATATACATGAATTAATGAATATATATTGAATATACAACAATAATTTTGTAATTTCAAACAATGCATTAAATGACAAAATTATAGGCATATAATCAATATATATTCAATAAGTTGGCCATGTAAAAGCCTTAAAAGAGAGATTTATCAATATTTAGCCTTGTAGAAGCCAACATCTCAAAATAATATGTTCCAGGTCAAAATGGAAAAAGGTCCTCCCTAGGTTAAATATCAGTCATTTAGTATAAGAGATTATGCTCTAATTCTTAACATTGACAATCTAGATAGCCCATTTCCATAGTTGTTTGGATCTTTTCTCTGCAGTTTCATGCAATGAGCACATTCTAAAGTAATACGAGGACTATAAATGTATATTCATTTTATATTATGTTGTTTAAGTTCATGTTATTGTGTAATATTTAGTTTGGCATGAAATATGCTTGACTCGTGTTGATTTAGCCATTTGTACACATTTCTACATAGGGTTATTCATTTTACTTTGTCTGAAATAATTGTAGGCCAACATGGTATTTAAGAGGAGAGCAAGAAGGAGGAAGTCATGAATGGACCCTAAAAAAGGGGTGTCAAACTTGATTATATACAGCTCGAGGAAGAGTTAGCTAAAGCCAATAAAAAACAACAATTTTAGACTAGTCCAAATTACAAACAAGAGCTAAAACCAACACCAAAAATGGAGGTAACTAATAATGTTAGTGGGAAGCACACAACAACATCTAAAAACGTTTTCTTTAGAATTAAGTGGATGATTGAAGACATCACTTGGAGCAACAAGAGATGTTGAAGAGAATGGGTATTCCATTAGGGTTGCTGTAGAAAAGTGGGGTGTCTCAACGAGTTCATTATCAAACTAGATGAATGGTATCACAACTATGAAATGTAAAGGTCCCCCAACCATTTTAACATATCAAGAAGAGTATGAAATTGTACAATATTGTAAATATGTGGCTGATATGGGTCATGGTCTAAAAATAAACTCATTAAAATCTCATGTGACACACATATGTGAGACAAGGACTACTCCATTCACCGATTATATTCTGGAAGATCTTAGTGGGCATGGTTCAGAAAGAGGCACACATATTTGTTTTTAAAGACTGTAAAAGGACTTGATCGTGATAGGAAATCATGTTTAGGCTTGACATAGTTTTTGCATTTTATGAAAACTTGGATCAAATGTATAAAATTGAGAAATATGGACCATAAAGGATATGGAATTGCGATGAAACTGGTGTGCAAGCTAATAGGAATTGTGGGATGAGGGTGATTGCAAATACAGGTAGAAGTGCACCCCACATACTCCCAAAGAGTAGAGAGTGAATCACAATACTTTGTTGTGCTAATACAACATCACAGAGTATATTGTGCTTCTACCTATTTAAAGTGCAACAACAATTAGCTAACTACATTTCCATTTGTGATCCTACTGCATGTATGACAACCCAATCACACACATTGATGAAAAAGAATTATTTATGAATTGGTTGCACCACTTTGCTAGATCAGTTCTAGGTAGTGTTTCACCATAAAATAGACATCTACTCATATTTAATGGCCATGACATCCATATGACATATGGGATAATCCAAGAGAAGAGAGCACTAGGTATAGATCTAATCATGTTTTCTCAGGCACACTAGCCATAAGATGCAACCTTTATATGTTAGCGTGTTTTCACCATTTAAAACATACTTCAAGGATGAAAGATCCAAATGGATGGTCAAACATCACAAATTAGATGTGAGAAGATCTGAATTGATATCTCTTAGCGTTAAGGCAATGTAAGGTATTCCTCGATGTTAAGCTAAGTGATTCACATATTCATTACATATGCAAATATTCTTTAGATATTTAACATTATGTATATTTTCTAACATTCTTCACATATACAAACATTCTTTGAATATTGAAAAGGTAATTTTTATTTACCTCCTGAATATGTGGGCTCCCTGGAAATATAAGTATTTATTCAATAATAACAGTGTAATAAGAACATGCATTGAACTAACTCTAATATATTCAATGTATATTTAGTAATTTCAATGCACATTAAAAGTTTGAATGCATAGTAGAAAATGAAAAATTTACAACCATATATTCAATGTATGTTTAGTAATTCTAGTGTATATTCAACTAGTCAATATAAAGTTAACCGTGAATATTCAAATATTAACTGCATAAACAAACACACCACTTATTTATATTTAGGTTTTAACTGTCTAAAAACACAACACTTATGTATATTCGATATTCTTTAGTTGTAATGATGACTGACACTCAATGTATTTTAACACATATAATGTATATCTACACACTATTAAGAGCAACACATGTTTGCTAGGTGAAATAGTAATTGAACTAAAAATACAACTGCTAATATAGTTATATTATAAATAATAGCATTGTATATTAAATAACAACACTATATTTTCATAACATGCAATGAAAAAAGTTAGTGTAATGAAACTGTAAGATGCATGCGTGAAAGAACCTTATTTTTTTACATTAACTATTAACAAAGTTCATGGTGGGATCATTAAACCGCATGAAATAAGTGAATATACACTGAAAAATAATAGTTCAAAGTGTGCATGTTTGGAAAAACATTAGTTCATAACAAAACTCGTTTGTCAATTGTTATGGTAACTACACTCAAAAGTATATCCGCAAATATAATTGTATATTCAATAATAACATTGTATATTCAATAATAACATTGTATGTTCAATAACAAGACTATAATTTGAAACTATAAGATGCATGTACAAAAACCTATTTTATAGATATGTTGATCGAGTTTCACTGCTTCCCTGTCCCGGATGAGTGTACAAGAAATCAACAAACACAAAACAATGTCAAGTATACAAGGGCTTAGTACCTTGGAGATGACGATGGATAATATGGGCGCAAAGTTGATGTTGAACTCCTCGGTGTGATCCCAACAAACCTGCAACTCACATACACTAGAGAAATATTGATTAGAGATTTTATGCGGGGGCTTCCTGACAAAGCAGATCGAGGAAGCGTTAACTCCCTTGGTGGTTGTCAACCCCGTGTGATAAGAATAATGATAAAATAGAATCCAAACAGATAACATGCAAGTTAATAAACAAAAGGACTTGAAAGATGCCAAGTATGTAGATGGTGCTATTGATCAGATGCGTGCAACATGAATCTCACTACATGAATCAAATCACGAGTAGAGTACCATGGAAATTCCACATGTTATCAAAAAGACAAAATAATAATGATATTATGATAAATGGCTAAAATTTCTCAACATTCACCTAAATTTCCTAACTTTTTCTTCCTTTCAAATATGAGGAAAACCCATATTTATAGTTTAATGGTGAGGTTAGACTGCAAGTTAAAAGATACTCAGGGTGAGTAAAGTAACCCTGATTAAAAGAAGTGATGTGATTCAACAGGGCTCACAATTTGACTTAAAGTAAAGAAAAAGATAAGGATGTGATAAGAGGTGGGGATATTAGGTGAAATAAAGTATTCTCTTTTTGAATTTTAAGAGTGGGATGTCGGATGGGTGCATTATTGCCCATGTTTTGCATTATTTTTGAGATGTGACAATATTTGGATTATTAAATGGGTATGTAGAACCCATTAATTAATTAAAACCATGAATTAATTAAAATGTAGATGGATGGGATTTAGAACAAAAGAAAAGCGGAGGAGATGCTAACGTGGGATGATGAAGAGGGGTTACACCCAAAAATAGGTGTCTACATTTGCCCCTTTTTGTTGAGTGGTTTGCGATAGCAAGCCACGAGACAAAAACAAAAAGGGTTAGATGAAATATGTGTCTGAGGATGGATGAAGACATGACCAAAGGCAAGATGCCCTAGGAAAAAAAAGAGGATCGCAATAAATAATGAAAAAGTATGGCGGTGACTCCAATATCACATCGGTAGAGGACAATTGCGGTCTCAATGGAGACAGACGACAATGTTCTACAGACCAGTGAGTGGGTGAAGACCATTACAATATGGATGTAAACCGTGATGACCAATGGGTCATAGGAAAACATTGAAATATGTGCAACTGAATGCTGAAAAGTATGCGCAATCCTTTTTCTGCGAGGAATCATGTAAAAAAATCATGCGTCTACAAAAGGGACGAAGATGAAGATAATGATGCCCCAGAATAGGGCACGAGAAGGACACAAAGTGAGTTATATGTGCCGACAAGTACAAGGATGAAAAGATGCCCCAAGATAGGGCACAAAGATGACATAATGAGAGATGGATGTGTAAATAAAAATGCCCTAGGGGAATAATCATAAATGTGCACATGATGAGCATATAGGATAGAAAGGTGAGATAAAATGCCCTAAAAGGGTGATAAATATGATGGTAATCATGTTTCATAGGAAAGATGCATAAGTGTTAGCAAATTAGAAGATAAAAGTAGTCCTACTTGTTCGATAAGTAGAATAAGAAGTCAAGATACTTTTACGACAAAGCAAGAGCAAAGCAAATATTCATGGAAGAGTATAAGATCGAGATAGGTGTTGGTCGTTATGGTATCCTCCAAGACAAAATTATCATAGGAAGATGGGATGAAGGATATGGATGTTATATGATAGAGATAAGAGAAAGCGGACATGATTGGAGTAGAAAGGACATGGTGGAGGAGAGGGATCAAATAAAAGAGAAGGACGATAAGAGAGGTGAGAAGATAGACGAAAGCAAAAAAGAGATAGAATGATAATTAATAAGAAGGTAGTGGGAAAAGATAAGGGGGAAATAAATAGGTAAGGTACAAGGGACCTAGAGAAAAATAAAATAGAGAAAGAGAGCAGGAGAAGAAGGGAGGGAGGAAGTCTAAACAAGAAGAAGACGAGATGAGAAGGGAAAAGAGATTATAAGGGAAGGTGAATGTATATAGATATATCATAGTAAAGAAGCAAGAGATAATAAAGAGGAGAAATGGTGGAAAAAGAAATGATGAAGGACAAAGAAGAAGACAAGAAAATGACAAAGAAAGGATGAAAGGGAGATGGAGATCAAAAAAAGGGAGACAAAGAATGGATCATGAAAGATATGACAGAGATGAGAGGAGAAGATGTGAAGACTATGAGAGAAGGATGATAGGAGAGATGAAAAGGAATAATAAGGTGGAAAGATGAAGGAGATGAAGAAGTTAAAGAAGAGGAGAAAGGAAGTAGAATGGAAAAGAGAAAGAAAGGAACTATGAGGCGCTAGGAAGATAGGGGTGGTAGAGAAAGAAGTTCAATAATGGGGGAAATGGAAATAGGAGGGAGAGAAGAGATGATAGAGCCAAAACAGGAAGGGAATTGAATCCCCGTGTTAGGGGTAAGACCCAGGTAAAGAATATGAAACAAAACACATGTGGATGGTGGGATGATTAAAAAGATGGGACAACGCTGATGAGTCAGGTTATCAATGGAGAAGTAGGATGAAAGTGTAAGGAGAAGAGGAGATGAAGATGATACAAATGAAATGAAAGAAAACCAGGGGTAGAAAGGAGGAGAGGACAACAAAGAAAATGATGCAAAGGCAGTATGTGATGAAGATAGTAGAGATATTAAAGAAGGTGAAGGGAAGATGGAAAGGCAATACCAGTGGAGGGATGTTAGGAGAAATCCTCTGATAATGACCAGAGGGCACAAAAGGAAAAAGGAAGGAAGAGAAAATGGAGGAGGTAAAAAGGAGTGAACTGGTCTGAGTAGAATGGGGATAAATGAATTTTAGGAGAAGTCCACCAATAATTCTTAGTGTGAGAATGGATTATGACGAGGACATAATGTTAGAAGAATAATGATAATGACGAGTAAGTATGGTGGTAAATATAGGGAAGTATTCTAGAAAATGGACTGGAAAGAGTAAAGAAAGGAGGGATAATGAATGGTGTAAAGAGGATGGTGGGGAGAGAATGTAATGGATGAGGATGTGGATGAAGATGAAGGAAGTAAAGGTGAAGGAACGAGACATAGTAAGAAATGGTATGAAGTGGTTAAGTTAGATTTCTGAATGAGGGATGATGGAGATGATATTTGAGGAAGTTTGAGATATTTTGTGTGAGGAAAAAGAGAAGGGAAGAGGATGTGTTTATGGGGAATGAAGAGAAAATACGGATGGTGGGAATGTGAAGTAAAGGGGAAAGGAAAGAAGATATATCATTCTTAAGAGAGACTCTTAAGTAAGATCGCCATGTCGTAGGAATGGTTAAGTAGGATCGCCAAGCCGAAGAAGAAGAAGAATGATGAAAATACTAAGTGGTGTATACCAAAATGGAACAAGAAATGAAAGGAGGTGATAACAAGGAAACAAAGGAGTGTGACATGAGTGGATGGAGGAATGTATGTGGTGTAAGATGGAGAGTGTAAGGGGAATTCTTAATTAGGATTCCTATGTTGTGTGAGTGATGATGTCGGGCGTTAAGCAGAAGTTATGGAGTAGGAAGATGTTTCTAGTGTTGAATGGAATAGAAAACAATGGAGGAGTTTCTACAGTGGTAGGATCTTAAGAAAGAGATGCATTGTGATTAAGAAGCCTGCGCGAAATGGGTGGTTAAGTAGGATCATCAAGCCAAAAGAAGAATGAAAGGGAAATGAAATGATAAAATAGATGCCAGTAAAAGGATATTAAGAGAAAAACACAAAAATAATGGCCCGGGTGGAGGACATGTGAAGTATTGAAGAAAAAACGGAGAAGGACGAAGTGGGTGAGAAGAGAAGTGGAGAATGAGATGGGGTGGATTTTAGGAGAAAATTGGGTTGACAAAGGAGAGTAGGAGGAAGGAATGGTCAATAGACATGATTACGAATGAGACCTTGTCTAGAATGACAGTCTACCTCGAGTAGGGTTTTTGTGTTTGCGTGGGAAGTTACAAAGATGTATGAAGGCGGGGATAAAAGGCCTGTGATGATGAAGAATATGATGTCAGCACTAAATGAAAAACAAAAATAAGAACGATGGGAAAGAAAATTTGTGGATGATTGTAGAGAAGAGATCGATGATACGAGAGAATGGATGGAGAAAGATAACATTGGTCATGGCGGGGGATGAGAAGCTACTAGATAATGAATGCTATTTGAGATAATCTCAAGTAGAATTCACAAGCTGCAACGGAGATCAAGTAGAATTCTCAAAATGAATAGTGTACTAAAGAGAGTGTGTAGAAACAATAACAAACTTCATAGATTTATGGATGATATTGATAGGGGACATCCTTAAGAGTAAAAAATATAGATGCAGATTTAATGATATGAAATTTGATTTAAAAACATAATTGTAATAAAATATGATTTTGATGAGATGGGTGTCACATAACCATAGCAAGGGCCATGTAAGAAAGTTATGCTTTTAATTAGATAAGAGGTAAACAAGAAAAGGTACTACTCAAAGAATTGCACTTGCAACCAATAGTAGGTGTTAGTACATAACTAATGAGATTTGATTATACCAAAAGACCAAGAGGAAGATATGGATGAAATATTCTCATAATCTTGATATTGACATGACGAGGATTTGAGATGTAACTTGTATGTGGGAAGAAGGTTCTCTAAAGGTGATGTTCCTTAAATCTATGCCCCAGCTCTAGGAAAGGGAAAGAACAATAACAAAAGAAAGCCGATCAATCAATGGGAAGCTTTCAATGCCATAACAAAAGAGTAGTCATCCTCGAGGGTATGGTCTACTATATATATATATATATATATATATCATATGGAAGACGAGAGTAATAGCCATCCTTCATAATAGATCCTTCATCTATTTTTGTTTTTTTTTGTTTTTGTAATTTGAATGTTGTTCTTCTTATTCTGCATTTCTTGTTTTGTATACACAGTTGTCCTTCGAGGGTCGATTTTTTTGATAACTTTGACTTATTTTTGCATTCATGGATGTTAGCTTTACATGGGGGAGAGTACAGGATAGCGAAGTAAACCACTTAGGAGGGGATAATGACAGTACAGAGACACCCCGATACCCTTTACATGACTGTCATAGGAGAATGAGAGGGTGATGGATGTAATGATTACGGGGTTCTCACCGAATGGGAGAACTTATCCATATTGAATATGCTATAAGTAGAGCTGTGGTACTCATATTCAAGGTCATATCAAAGCAGTGATGGTAGACCACATAATTCATATCATTACCATGATAGATGGAAGTGGATAATGGTGGAGACATGGTCTAAAGATAAGACTATGCTCATAAGTGTGTGTACTAACAATAGAATGGCCGTAAGTGTAATGCGTTAAGGGGTTCGATCTCTGGTTTACCATCAAGAGAAGCTAAGTGATAAGCCCTAGACCCATACTTATGTGTGATAATATATGGTCTGATCTAGTTGGGAGAAAATTTTCCCGTTGGCTCCTTGATTAACATTGCGTCCGAGATAAGATAAGAATTTTGGGAGGATGAGTGAAGGTAGAACTATGCGCTACCCTTTCAGGAAGCAAAAATATGTGTCCCTAATGAGATGAATAGATGGTTCTCCGAAGAAGGGGCAATTATGACCACAATGGTGGATTTTGAACAAGATGGAATGGATTAAATAGAACATCGTGAGATAGATGAGATGAAATCTATGTGTTGCTTTTAAAAGTGAATAAACAAGAGAAATATATGCATCACATCGAGACGAAACATGGCCACAAGGGTGGACTTTGGTGAAAAATATGGTCCTTATTGGAAAGACAAACATGGCCTCAAAGGAGGACTTCATTGAAAAAGATAAATATAGTCTCTTAATGAAGAGACAAACATGGCCACCATAGTGGGCTTAAGATGAAAATAAATGGTCCTCTAAGGGATCGATGCAAATGGCCACAAAAGTGGGCTTCAAATGAGATGAATATTTGGATGGGGTTAGTTTAGATTGGATGTATTTGGATGAGGTAAATAAAACAATGTCAAGGATTAAAGTCTCCCAGTGTGAAAGGAGAGTTGTTTAGATATGAAATGCATTAATCGATAAGGACGAGGGGAGGTGACTCCCTAGCGAAAGAGATTGTATTATTGTAGGAAAATTAGATGTGGATGATTAGGTAGATGCGTTGGGGATCATAGGAAAACAGTGTTGATGAATAAGGGAGGACCTTTTGTATGAGTAATAACATGTGAAGGAGAGATGTTAATGAAGGATGGAGGAGAAGACTTAGAGACTTCGATAGACGTGGAATTAGTTGTGGATAAAATGGTAGAGGGACAATCCTCAAAAAGGTCTTCTCTTTCAATGAGATCATGGATGACAGTTTGAAGAGCCTTACAATGCTCAGTGCTATGACCCGGGGTATGATGGTAGGCACAACTGAGGTGGGGATTAAACCACGACGACCTCTTACTATGTGGGTTAAATTCCTTGATAGGTGGAAGCATAATGGCAAAAATTTGTAATAAGTGTTGAAGGGTTTCCACATACGATTCAATTGATACATTAGTATATGTATTTTCTTGGGAATCCTTTAATGTAGATCTTGATGAAATTGCTTGGGGTGTGGTTGTATGAGTTGTCTTGGAGGATTGCTTCATGTCATTCCACAATTTTGATTTGAATCTCAAGGGAATGCTGGATGTTTTTGATTTTGTTTGGTGGAGTGATTGTGATGCCTTAGATGGAGATTGATGTTGCCCCAAAACAGATGATGCATATTTGGTATTCGTTGGTGAAATGTCTATCTTCTTTTGGGGACACACAAGAGATCGTTGTGGAATTGTACCAAGGATCTTAGATTTGGATGGCAAAGGAGCATTCTTGGAAGGGATGATATTGATTTTAGTCGAATGATCTAAAGGCTATGTTGTAGTTGATATAGGTGACAATCTTAGTGTTTTCATGGTGAAATCCAACGAAGGAGGGTTTGTTGTGGATGCATTTGTAGATGAGATGAGAGGGTTATCTAAATTTTTGTAAGTTGCGGTTCTGTCCAAGATTCTGCAAATGATGTAGAAGAAGAGGATGGCGTGTTTGACATGATTAGAAGGGTGGAAAGAGGAACTGAGAGAGAATCAATAGATGGTATGATAGGTAAAGAGGGAATAGATGTGGATGGGGGAGTGTTAGGAAACCCGATGAAGGAGGATGTAGAAAGATGAGTTATATTCATTATTGATGGGGAAGTATGTTCCCCTGTTTGAGGAAATTATCTTCCTGAATGAGGTCATGGACAATGGTCTGAAAGGCTCTACATTACTCAATGTCATGGCCCGGAACACGATGATAGGTGCAAATGCAATTGGGATTGAACCATGGAGGTTTACTGCTATAAGGATCCCGATGTCTAATGGGAGGAAGCATGATCGTAGAAGTTTGAATTAGATGTTGAAGGATGTCTGCGTAGGATCCAATCGAGGTGTCAAAAAGAAGGTAACTCTTATGAGTTTTAAGATGGTGTTTTGGCTTGGATTTAGACATGGAAATATGGGATGTCGATGTATAAACTAGTATAGATGTTGAGGATGGGGATGGATTGCATTGTGGTTTTAATGTTTTAGTTTTAGTTTTAATATTAGTTGATGATTGAGGGTCACTTGAACCAGACTAAGAAGGTACTTGAATAAATTTGATGGAGAATGATGGATCCTCTTTAAAATATTCTTCACTTGGAGGTGACATGGTTGTGGAAGTGTGTGAAGAATGAGGGGACATTTTCATTTGAATAGATGAGGTCAACAATGCAGATGTTGAAGTGGAGGGAATAGACTGGTTTGGTTTGGGAAAGATGTATCCTTCCTTAATGAAGTCATGAACAATGGCTTGAAATGCTTTGCAATGTCCGATATCATGTCTAGGGGTACGATGATATGTGCAAACAAGGCTAGAATTAAACCACGGTGGCTTCTTACTACCGGGGTCAAAGGCCCTAATAGGCGGAAGTGTGATTGCAAAAATTTGTAACAAATGTCGGAAGACCTCCGTATATGATTCAACTGAAACATTCAGAGGTGTTGTGTCTATGTAGAATCTCTTGGATTTTGGAGGAGTGGATGTTTGAGATAATTCAGATGTTGAGGAAATTTTTGAGTATGTTCGTGTCTTGATGGTTGGAATCCATTTGTGATTTTCATAGTGTTGGATGATTTTAGTTGAAGGGATTTGGGGTTGGATTGTTTAGAAGAAGGAATATTATTTTCCTGTATAAGAGAATTTTGAGGTAATATTTGAGATATTTTGTCCTTGGGAGGAATGACAATAATTTCTACCAGAGGATCCAGAGGTGGTATTGCTAGAAGCGTAGGAAGGAATATTTGTTCGTTGGAATCTAAGGAAGGTGGAAATGGATTTGGTTGATGTGGTAGAAAGATTATTTGCAATTGAATCCATTTGAAGTTCTTTCAAAGGTTATTCAAATGATGTAGGGGAAGAACAATGTGGATGTGGTAAGTCCCAGAATTGGGATTGGGTCTATGGTTGGCATTATGGGTAAAGATGGAATAGATGTGGATGATGTAGTGTATGAGGTATATTCAGATGTAGAATCAACGGTGGATGTGGGAAGAGGTGTTGAGGTGAACATAGATAGGACCGAGGTTAGTGTGGGGGTGAGGGTTAATGGATTGAAGAAAGGGGAGTTTCTAGTGAGGTGGATATGGTGATTGATGAAGAAGGTATATCTGTGGATGGGACTGAATTTATACCCACAGTATGTATAGTATTTATGGTGTGGGCATTGGGAACTTGCGATGTAGAAGTAGTGGTGGTTTGACTTATTGAAGTGGGTGTATGGTTTGGAAATGGTTGTTTAAAAATATCTAGTGGTTGATTAGGCGAAGCATTTGGATTATCTACTTGAATATCTCCTTGATTGATGAGTCTTTGGACTGAATCCTTGAACGTCTGACATTTATCTATGTCGTATCCTCGACTTGATGGTATTTACAGTAATGGTCCTCATGATACCACGTAGGTCTCGGTCTAGATTCGTCAATTGGTTGGATAGGCAACAACTTGATCAAATGTGTTGTTATTAATTTGTCAAAGATGGTGTTGTATGATTCTCCCAGAGGAGTATAGGTGGGCATTGGTCGTGTGAATCATTGTTGAGTTATTGTAGTAGATGTCGGTGTAGGAGATGATTTGACAATGACAGCGTTGGTAGTTGTCTTTGACTTATCATTTGATGTGGATGGTCTAACAAATTCTGTTTTGGCTTATTTGACTTTAATTTTAAATGCCCCTGTTCTAGGGCACGTGTCTCAAGCTTATGAGCCATGGTGAAAGCTTCTTCAAAAGTGTGAAATGATTGGATTTGCAAAGTCGATGAAATATGCTTTGCACACAAGAGCGTGTGAAGAGCTTGATGAGGTCAGTTTGAGGAAGTGGAAAAGATAATTGGTTTATAATATTGCGCCATCGTGTGATGAAATCCGTGATGGATTCATCTTTGAATTGTGGATGGTATACAGATCGTTGATGGTTACCTTGCGCATAATATTAATGGAGAAGTGCTCAAGAAATAATGCGCAAGATGGGAGAAAGAAAATATGGAGTATTGGAAATATTATTATACCATTCTAAGGCAGGACCAACTATAGTCATGGGGAAAGTATTTCAAAGCATCAAATCTTGGAAAGTACAATGAGATAACATCATGTTGGGAGTCTTGGGGTCATGTGTGATAAGATAACACACATATTTTAATGCTCGGAGATGTTGTTGTGGGTCCTCCTTATTGTGGGTCCTCCTTACATATTTGTTCATAAGACACTGTAACTTTGGATCCTAACACAACAGCCTCTAGGTTGGCTAACTGACCTATCAAGATTTGCATGGGATCATTAGGAAGTACACATTGAGAAAATGAAAGGTGGTGGTTGAATTTGTGAATGGGTGGGTGTTTGAGAAACTTGGTATGGGTGAGTGTAAATTATGGGTTGTGGTTGAGGTGGAGGTTGATATAATGTGTGTTGGTGAGAAACAGGGGCATGGTATGATTGTTGAGATTGTGCAGGTTGTTGAGGTAACTGCTAAGTGGGGATATGGATATAGGCGGGTTGATAGACTAGAAGTGACATTTCATGTTGCAAAGATATCATTGGAGGAAGTTGAGAAGTAAGGGTATAGACCTATGATGTAAAAGGAATTTGTTGTTTGGATAAGGGATTTGACACATGGGATGGTTGAATGACAGTACCAGTGACAATCGGGGTTGTCGTAGTGATAGGGATGGTAGTCACGATAGTCGTGTTGATGTGAGGAAGGTTGGGTGGAATAGGCGTGACTACCTGGGTGGTCTGGTGTGCCGATGGGTTGGTGGAGGATGAAGCAAAATCATGTAAGGCCACAGATTGAGGAATTTCAGAACTAGTACTATAAGGATAGACCTGCTGAAGTGGTGGGCCATCCAGAGGAAGGTGTATGTATCTTCTTAAGAGATAATCTTGAAGGGCCACATGGTTGGCATCAAGAATTTGTCTAAATTCTTGGGTCCCCAAGAGGGAAGACGAAAGTACCAATAGGCTCTGATCTGACAGAGGGTGGAGTGGCAGGCCTGGATGGGATGGATTGGTCTAACATCGAAGCATGACTAACTGGTACTAGGTAAGATATATTGGTAAGAGAATGGGTATTTATGGGGGCCGTGGGGAGAGACATGGATGATGAAGCCACTAGGATGCTTATCAGCTGAGATGAAGCATTATGTGAAGTGGGGTTGTGTTCCATTTTCTTCGTACTAGATTGAGTGCTTACTGGCATGAAAGTTGTTATTAGACGAGCCAAACAAGTGAGGCACACAACGATATTTTGTTTTGTTTTTTTTTTTTGATTTTGATTAAAAAGAAAAAATTTAAAAAAATGGTTGTAAGAGGACCTAGAAGGAGGTGAACTATGTTTGGTTTCGGGTAAGTTATGGCTGGGAAATGTCTGAAACGGTTCTTGTTGGGTGATCAAATCCCAATCAGTGAACCAGGTGCAAGGAATGTTTCGATGTGTTGATTAGTTTGTGAAATTTTAGGTAGTGTGTGATGATAGGTGTGATGCAAAAAGTTAACCCCTAGTTACACTATGTGAGCAGGCAAAATGCACGGTTTGTTTTACTCCAAAATCGAAAGATGAAATTCGATGCTGATAATTACCCAAAAAAATGACAAGATACCATGCAAAAAGAGGAAACAGGGAAAACTGGAGAGTACATGTATATCACTTTTCCTTTTTATCTGACAACAAGTTGAGCCAAGTGTAAGCTTTAAGCAATCTAGAAAGCACCTTTTGTCGTATCCAGGTAAATGATGTTTGAAAGCAATAATCGGTGATCGGGAACGTCCAAGGACCTTATGACTGCAAATGAGGTTGACAAGAGATGATTGGCGATGTGGTTTGAGTTTAAGATTTAATCTTTGACAATGCACAATCCTGTAAAAGCAAGTATGACAATTAGTGGATATGACCCAAAAGAGATAAAGAAAAAAAAGTAGAATAAACAAATTATCGAGATTAGTCAAATATAAATTAAATTAGACACTAAACAATGCAATGACTATTATTAAGTAATAAAATAAATGATGATCTAATGCGAAAATAATGTGAATCGTAATACAAAATGATAGACACGACAATGTGATAATCAAATCAAAATAATAAATAACGACACACACTATATAAATGACAAACCCATTTTAGACTTATAAAAATGAACGATAAATGAATAAGATAATAATTAAGCTCCTAGACGATAAACTACGTTATCAAAACCAATGTGAATATGCGTTTATTTATTTAACAACTTATCAAAATCTAAATAAATTTCATAAACAAATGTTTATTAACAAAATAAAATATATTTGAACGTCCGATGTCAATAGATGATACAATGAGATAAAATGTCTAATCGATGGGATGGGAAAAAGAAATATCTTATCTAACTTCGTTATTAACACCTCCTTATCTACTTTTAGATACTCTAGAGTTGGTCCTACTGCACATGGATATAGCACTTCATATGTACGATGACATAGTGAGAATCACAAAAATATAAACGATAAATATATATAATTGGCTATGGGTTCTCCACGTGAGATTTGTAAATGTGTTCTAAATAATTGTCAATTAATTGCTATAAAATGTAAAGCTTGCGTGGATTTGAAACTGTGTTAGGAACAAATGAAAGCATTCAACGATGGAAATTTGGTGAATCGACCACAATGGAGCCGATTTAGAAAAGAGAAATTTTCATCGCTGAACCTTACTTCAATGCTGAACAATATTGTCTATCTACTGTATGTTTTAAAGAATTATAAACCAATCGCTAGACTTTCAGCGGAATTGCTTATCAAAGGTGCTGGGTATTCTACAAAAATTGGTAGTCAATTATTCTAGAGAGACTGTACAGTTGTTTCCTTCAAAATTGGTTGAATCTTCACACATACGATGAGAAATGATACATGGATGTGGCGCTTATAATGAAAATCACAAAAATTTGTAACAATTGTGGTATTTAAATCATACAGGACGTGGCACTTCTATAATGAGAATCACAAAAAAATCTAAACGGGATGTGGCTCGTTCATAATGAGAATCACAAACAATGTAAACGGGAAATATATAGTACTCTGCTTGCAGACAATCTAAACGAGAAGAGGATGATATTGCGAGAGTTATTTATAAATGTATTCGAAATAATTGTGAATCAAATGTTATGAGATGTAACGCTTGCGTGGATTGGAATTTGCGCTACAAACTGTACTAAAGAATGGTAATGTTGTGATATTGGCTGATAATAATTGCTACAGTTGGTGTCTACAAAGCTTTCTTGGACGTGAAGCTGAAAATAGTTAAAAGTATAAGCATCGGTATTTTTCTCGTGTGGGGTTTAAGATGGATGACCCGGGTGCTTCTTATAAAAAAATCAATAACAAATATTTTCAAATGATAAATCAATGTACCTTAATGGTGACATAAACGACTACCTGTACGCACCACAACACATGGACGAAAATAATACTAAAGATCCTGCAAGCGGTGAGTCTACAAACGAAAACTGCAGAACATAAATCTAGACTGCCGCGATGTTATACTTACAATAATTGTTATACATACGACACCTATACAAAGTGAGCAAGCAAAAACATGACCAAAACTTGGATCTGGTCCCACTGGCGTGCCAAATGTTGATCGGAGTTTCACTTCCTGTCCAGATGAGTGTACGAGAAATCAACAAACACAAAACAACGTCGAGTATACAAGCGCTTAGTACCTTGGAGATGACAATGGATAATGCGGACGCAAAGTTGATGTCGAACTCCTCGGTGTGATCCCAACAAACCTGCAGCTCACATACACTAGAGAAAGATTGATTAGAGATTTTATGCGGGGGCTTCCTGACAAAGCAGATCCGGGAAGCGTTAACTCCCTCGGTGGTTTTCAACCCCGTGTGATAAGAATAATGATAAAATAGAATCCAAACAGATAACATGCAAGTTAATAAACAAAAGGACCTGAAAGATGCCAGTATGAAGATGGTGCTATTGATCAAAAGCGTGAAACATGAATCTCACTACATGAATCAATTCACGAGTAGAGAACCGTGGAAATTCCACATGCTATCACAAAGACAAAGTAATAATGATATCATGATAAATGGCTAAAATTTCTCAGCATTCACCCAAATTTCCTAACTTTTTCTTCCTTTCAAATATGAGGGAAAACCCATATTTATAGTTTAATGGTGAGGTTAAACTACAGTTAAAAGATACTCAGGGTGAGTAAAGTAACCTTGATTAAAAGAAGTGATGTGATTTAGCGGGGCTCACAATTTGACTTAAAGTAAAGAAAAAGATAAGGATGTGATAAGAGGTGGGGATATTAGGTGAAATAAAGTATTCTCTTTTTGAATTTTAAGAGTGGGATGTCAGATGGGTGCATTATTGCCCATGTTTTGCATTATTTTTGAGATGTGATAATATTTGGATTATTAAATGGGTATGTAGAACCCATTAATTAATTAAAACCATGAATTAATTAAAATGTAGATGGATGGGATTTAGAACAAAAAAGAAAAGCGGGAGGAGATGCTAACGCAGATGATGAAGAAAAATAGGTGTCTACAAGATAGTTACTACGCAATATTGGCATAATTTGTGGCAAACAGAGGATTAGAAAAATGCACTAGAAATAAGTGAATATACACTAAAAATAATAGTTCAACATGCATTCTTGAAGAAACATTATGTCGAATAGAACCCGTTACTCGGTTGATACAATAATTGAACTGAAAAGTATATATGAAAATGTAAGTGTATATTCAATAATAACATTGTATATTTAATAATAACATTGTATATTCAATAACAACAATGTATATTCAATAACAACATTGTATTTTGAAACTGTAAGATGTATGCTTGAAAAAATCTTTTTGAAAATTTACATACCGTATTAGCAAAATTGTGGCAGTGGATAAACAAAAAAAGCTGAAATAAAAAAATATAAACTGCAACATCATAGTTCAACGTGCATGCCTGAAAAAAACTTAGGTCAGGACAGAACTTGTTTGTTAGTTGATACATTAACTAAATTGAAAAGTATACATAAAATGTAAGTGTATATTGAATAATATCACTATATCTTCAATAACAACATTGTATTTGAAACCGTAAAATGCATGCGTGAAAAAACCCCATTTTTGGACATTTACTACACAAGATTAGCTAAGTTCGTAGTGGGGAGGATAAACAAAGTAAAATGATTAACCCTATGTAGAAATGTGTACAAATGGAAAAAATAACATGAATCAATAGAGTTCATACCGAATGGAAGATTAAATAAGAACATGCACAAAATAACTCAATATAGAATGAATATACATTTTTATCCTAGTATTTTTGCAATAAATAGAAAGGTAATCTTTAATGCACTTTTATAGCATATTAGGTGTCTCGGACTATAAGATCAAGGAATTGTTAAGAATGTGTTGGATAGAAAGGACAATAATTAGAACTAAGAACAACTTCATGTTCTCCTTATTCTTATAAATCAAAGGCAAAATCACGAATGATATACATGGTGTCCATATTATGTTTTGGTTATTTTTACTTTTTATTGTTAATAATTCTTATGGCCAAAAATTAATGTAATACGGGATGAACTTAGTAAAAGTGTTAGTTTCGTTATGAATATCATCAGTATAAGTACCGCTTTGAAGATTTATCATCAAAATCACCGCTTAAACACTCCATTGGTGAAGCTTTTAGAGTCAAGAGTGATTGACCTAGGGAAGTTCTTGAAAGATATTTCTAATAGGATCGATTGTGTAGGAGCAAATATATTGGGGTAGATGGAATCTAGGTAGAAATATAGAAAATGAGTTTTGAAGTAGGTGGGATCAACAATGTAAAAGTTTTATAGGGCTTATGGAGTCGAATGGAGAGAATGGAAAGTATGAGAAATCACCAATCAAAATCGACCATAAAGGTTTTGTATGGAGGCCGATGGTGTAAGGTTAGACAAACCGGGGCATGTAGACAGGATTGATTGTGTAAAGGGATCTCGCATAATGGATGATTGCATAGGAAATATAGAGAAAAATGAAAAATGAAAATGAATCGCGATCTATGACAAACTAAGATTCACGTTTAGTTCACTAGAATTTATGATGGGATAAGATGTATCATAGCCTATTCTCTTTCTATTAGGGATCAAATCAAGGTCTCCACACAAGACATAAATACCAAATATGCTCAAGGATCATAGTTCTAGAGGACAATGGTCCTAACCCTAAGATAGTATATGTTTCCAAGGCCTATACCTAAAGTAAAGAGAGGTATCCTATTAGGATTAAGAGTAAAGGAAAATTCAAATATGGATACAACCAAGGGTATAACATTAATAAGAAAAAGCAATAGTGTAAGAACCCCTTGGTAGAATACTAGAAAAACACCCCGAATTTTATTATTTTATTTTATTTATTTTTATTAATTTATATACATTCCTTCACTGTGAATTTCCATATAATTCCACCAAAGACGAGAATCAAATCCCTAGTTCTTAAGTTAAACTATCCACGATGTAGAAACCAAAGGAAAGAAGGAAAGTACAATAATCAAAGGGCATCATCTATCTGCAATTTAATCAATTGACTAATATTATTGTAATTAGACAAGATAATTACATAAGAAAATGAATGCATTCCACCTTGTTAAATTCACTAAGCATAGAGAGCATACTAGCATATGAACGTAATTACATAGGAGCTAATTCATTACCCATTTATTTTGGCAATAAAGATACTAATGGTATGAAAGGTGTTGTGTTTTCAACTTAGTACATGTTAGTTTTCAAGTACACTACATAATAATTATGCTCAACATGATTCTCTTGTTTGCTTTACAATATAAATTACAAATAAGAATACAATATTTTGTTGAGAGACACTGATATGGAAGAACATAAGGATAATTCTCAATGTGAGCACCATTGAGATAACACCGAGATCATGTCGAGGTCGCAGTAATGAAGTAGGAGAGGGAGAGCATCATCATAACGCTTTTCCTCCAACCACAAAGCCAGTTTGGTTCCCACACAACTCTCGTATCCCGAGAGTGGCCCTACCCTTCACGAGGATGGTAGATATGAAAACTAATACCAAAAGAGAGTGTTCCATGTATATAAATCCCTATTGCATACGACCTAACCAATCATGATGTAATATAGGATGGTGAACTAGAAAAGAATAATTACATTCTTATTAATACTAAGTATTAATTGCTTATGGCCATAAGACTTAGATTACAAAGGGTTACCCCTAATGTATCCTAACTCATATACGAGGCATGCTTAGTAACCCCAAACATTGAGTCAATCTTTGGTAACCCCACAGAAAGACCCATACTTCGTTCTACTGAGTCATGTTTGAAGACTAAACTAATTCCCTTATCCTTTTAGTCTCACTTTCAATGTTCACTATACATTAACTCTTGCTATTGATTCTTCTCATCCATCCTAACCCCATACTCGACAATAATTGATCTCCACGTAACAAACAAGACTTAACAAATGAACAAACTCTAATAGATGTGTGGGTGATAACGTATCCTATCGACAAACCAAAACATTATGATATCAAAGTCAAAATGTAAGTTCACACCCAAACACCAAATCGTAAATAATTAAAAATTTACTTACAATTATATTAATCATAATTTTATTTATATTACCTTTTAAATTAGTATTAAATAAAATAAGATAAGAAAAAGTTTAATTACGTCGAAGGTGTTACCCTATGGGAAAAGGCTTTGCGGACATTTATGGGACTATGTCAAATTTGACGGCTTAAATGACAATTTTGCTATTTTTAACAATTTTGCTTTTGCTATTTTTAACAATTTTGCATGTTGCTTTGGCTTTACTATTTTTAAATTTTATTTTATAGCTTTTGCATGCATTAACCTTTAAATATTGGTCACTAACACTATAATTTCATTCTTCAGGCTCTCCAAGTTCCAGTCAATCCCTGCGTTAAATTGAATTCTACAGGTATGCATTTAAATTTTGTTTATACTTGTATGTAGCAGTAGAACTATATTTCTTAGCCTCCTCTTATGACCAGTTCTACAATTTTGGTTCTTGGTCAATGAGGTTTTGTTTTGTGTTGTGTCTATTTAGCTTTTGAGTCATTTTTACCAGCGTGGTTATACCAACCAGCCACCCTCTTATTGTAACCATCTGTACTTTTATCTTTTTTTATTAATATATATTTATCGATGTGTTCCAATAAAATAATTCTTAGCCTACTCAAGAAAACATTAGCTTGGAGGGCTGCATTGAGTGAGTTTTACCAGTGAGGGATTAACAAATTTGAATTATTAAATGTCCAAATCAGAATGCTATCCAGATCTTTGCTTAAATTTGAGCATCTCCTATTACTTTAGTTCACAGAGAAGTTCCCAAGTTCACTGAGAACACAAAAGATAATAATTAGGAGGGTAGTCATATCTGCTCACTCTATTTTTAGCACCATGATTTCTAAGGTCAGAGGACAGACACATGTGAAAGAGTTCCAATAAAATAATTCTTAGCCTACTCAAGAAAACATTAGCTTGGAGGGCTGCATGGAGTGAGGTTTACCAGTGAGGGATATAAATGAGTCTAAATCCTGAGCATTCATAGCTTCAGAATGAGGTTCCATCTATTTTGGCTCCTGATTGATCACTTTTTGTGCACCTCACCTTGTTCTATCAAGAATCAACTTGATTCAAGTCCGATTTTTCATCTAGCACTCTGCTCATAGATTTTTATTTTTTTAGATTGTAAATGAAGCAATCTATAGGCTTCTATATTATTACTATATCTGATAGGAAAATGATTCACTTAATCATTCAATCTTAAGAAATTAAAACATACTCTTTAGATTCAAAAAGCTTGAGATGTTTTGCTTGTTGTTTCTGAACCCAACCAGCCTTCTTCAAGTACTCCTCTGTAGGACCATATATTTAACAAAAACTTCTATTATGAAAACTTCTATTGTGCTTTGGTGGTCCTTGCTGAAGAAATTTAATGTTTGTAATCCATAACCAAGACATAGAAAGTGGAATTTGGAAAGCCTTGGATATTTGCATCAATACTTTCTTGGATGCATATAGAGTTTGCCCTGTAACCATGGAACACCGACCACTTATAAGGAAATAAAATCCGAATTCATTCACAACAACATCAACCACATCTCCCTCACCTCTCCTTTTGCTCACCCCTACCGGTGTTTCAACATTCAACATCTCCGCATCCACAATCCATGCAGCCCTCCATATTCCAATCAAACAACTGAAACTTCTTGAAGGCCATGCATTATCGTCTTTTCAAGAGTCACTGAAACATATAGAATATGTTCTTATTGATGAAATGAGTTTCATTAGCCCAAAGTTGCTAAGCAAAATTGACAGTAGGCTACGCGAAGCTTTCCCACACTAAAAACGTCTGAATTTGGGAACAAATCATTCATCCTCCTCGGTGACCTCGACCAATTACCATCGGTTTTGGACAATCCTCTTTATGCAAGTAAATCCTATGAAGCCACCCTTTGGAAGGGATTTCATTCTTCCATTACATTGCAAACTATATTTTGGCAAAAGGAACAACCGATGCACAAGTTTCATTCGGAATTTACTCAAACATGTGAGATTCAACCCCTCTTATTGAGGACTGGGAACTCCTAATGTCTCACACAAACACACACCTAACTCAACAAGAGCTCAAAATTTTTAAGGACACACCACATTTGTTTGCAAAACCGACCTTGTGGACTCCCACAACCTTTAGATGCTGAAGGCATTGAATGTTCGATCGCCCAATCCATTGCTGAAAGTAACAAGTGGGTTGGACCAAAAAATATTGATGATGATCGGTTGCGACAAATTTCATTGTGCGAAACAACAAAAATCATGCTTATTATAAATTTATGGGTTGATGCAGGCCTCGTAAATGGTGCTACAGGAACAATCACCGACATTGTCTACGACGCATCAATGCCACCGCCAGCATTACCTTTATTCAAACATAATAGATTCCGCTGAGGAAAAACCAAAGCGAAGGAATATGAGCAATGATCTCAGTATTTCATTAAAAGAGAATGGAGAAATCCTCTTACCTGAATAGTGTCATAAAAATTCAAAATTAAACGTGCGACTCTTCTGAATGTGAAAGCTACGCGGCCACAATGCATGCAAAGGGTAATAATGTTGGGAGAGCTCAAAAAATTTAAGGATGCACCACATTTGTTTGCAAAAAACAACCTCGTGGACTCCCACAACCTTCAGATGTTGAAGGCATTGAACGTTTTGATCGCCCAATCCATCACGAAAGTAACAGCAGTTGGACCAAAAAATCCTGATGATGATCAGTTGGAGCACAAAGTTCTGTTGTGCAAACAACAAAAAATCATGCTTATTACAAATTTATGGGTTGATGCAGACCTCGTAAATGGTGCCACAGAACAATCACCGACATTATCTACGACGCATCAATGCCACCACTAACATTACCTTTATTTGTTGTTGTCAAATTTGATAGATACAACGGCCCATGTTGGGATCCCTCCAACCCATTAAATATTTCGATACCCCTATTTCGAGAGGGAATCGAAGACAATTGCTTCTTGAAATGCCCCAGGCATTAACTATCCACAAGTCTCATGGACTTACTATGCATAACAATCAAGTCGACATTAGAACCAATGAAAGGCAGGGTCTGACATTCACAACTTTCTCCAGAGTTGCCTCGCTTGCAAATCTGCGCATTTCACCTTCTTTTTCATTCGAAAGGTACTCAAAAATAGCGCACGTAGCAACACTTGGAGCAAGAAGAAAGGAGGAAGCAAGACTACTATCACTCAACCCTTTGTAAATACTACACTCTACTTTGATAACACCTCCACTACTACTTTACTCAACACTTCTTCTATCCTAGATGACATTTCCGTTCAAGGGGTATCAAATGTACTCATGTTTACCGAAATAAAATTACCCTCAAAAGGCTACCATTCATGATATAATTATTCTCATGTTAAGTTCAAATAAAACAGCCATAAAAAACGATACCACTCATGATATGAGATTTGTAAATGTATATGTACGAATTTGTAACAAGTTTGAAATGAAGAGATGAAACCTTTAAATGAAGTGGTTCATCTACAATTACAAAATTACACTTTTCAACATACATGTTCAATTTTTCCTTTTTATTGTTGCTCGTTTCTTTATGTTAACCAACAACAACACATTTTTAATGTCTTCATCTGCACACAAATACCTACAATTTTAAAATGCTGAGAAAGAACAATGCAATTTATAGTTGTTTCCATCCAAAGATTTGTACATTATATCACTTTTTTGCATTTTGAATATTTTTAAGGGTTATTAGACCTTGTGTTTGTGATTTTTAAATGAAGTAACTCATCTATATTTCTACACATACAAAATCAATCACCCATAGTTTAAACAAACACAACTACAAAAGTAAAAACTATCCCTATAACACAAATAACATATACCGTTTTTTGTTTGCAAACTGCCTCAAAGAAATGTGGCCTCATGGAATGTTATGATTTGTAAGATATGCACAAAATAGATCTGACAATGATGCTCTCAAACTTTTTGAGGTAATAAAGAAATTTGGAATGTACCATAACCATTTCAGATTTGTTTATATATAATTGTATATGCTATCTCATTTTAGTTTCATGGAGAGATAATATGTTAAAGCACTTCGTCATTCTTTCAATCTACTTTGACAACAACACTTCACATTCACTACATTCTTGAGAGTGAGTATTAGCAAACTTACATGTCTCACTTGCATTTGTACTCAATTATTACACAACTAACAATTATCTAACATCCCTTCTAATGTATTTTGCAACATTTGTTCTGGCTTTAATAGAAAATAAGTATTGTCAATCACACCCCTTATCAACATCAACTACAAAAGGAATAACTGTCTTTCTAAATCTAAAAACATATACCATTCGGTGTTCACATTGCATTTTACACATGCAATTGCTAGTATAAATAAAAGTGTGGATGTTAATATCAAATTAGCTTATTACTTCACTTACAAATAAATTCAACTTCACTTTTATTTTAGTGTTACATAACCACTTACCATATCTTTACGTGGCCTTCTCATTACTTTGTTTTGGCCCATTTTCTTCTTCCTCTTCTTTTTATCATTATCCAAATCTATTTAATTAAAATGAGAACCATACTTTTGTCATAACAAATTAAATGTACATTGGAAGCCTAAACTCCATTCCTAAAGCTGCGACTTGGCGCATTGGAAAATTTTTGTCGCGTCGTTCTAATGAGCAATGTCCGCGTTTGGGTGCATACTCGATTCCTCCAACCCAATTGGCAACAATCCTCTCTCCCGTCAAATAATTTTTCGAATTTCAAATTTCTCAATGAGAAGACTCTGCCATTCCATCAGGACGCTCGGGATTCTCTTATTCCCTTAAGGTTGCAGAATAATCGAAACCAAACCAACCACTCTGCCCCGGATCTTGGGGCTCTGATTCTTGCACTTTGACACCTCAGAATATGCATGGGAGGGTCCGAAATTTCCTTCAGAGGGTTTCTCCCCTTCGTGTCTAGCACAGGATGGAAAATTTGTGTTTGGGGTAGAGGACGGTCTGGATGGTCAGATAAATATTTTCAGAAGTAGAGCCGTAATTGGCAAATTTATGGGGAAATGGTTCTCCATTGGTGAAATCACTTCCTGGTGCAAAGATCAATGGGGTCCTGGATTGAGCGTTCGCTTCCTTGCCAGAGGTTTCTTTCTAGTTCTCTTCCGCAGTAAAGCGAAAAGGGATGAAGTTATTCTCAATAAAGGTTCCCTTCTTTCCAAATGGGGCCTCCTACTCCAATGTAGGGTTCCGAATCTCGACTCTTTCAAGATGGAAACCAAATTTCATCAGTTATGGGTTCGTCTTTATGCTTTGTGAATTGAATATTGGAATCATAAGATCTTATCCAAAATCTGCGGGAGCCTAGGCAAAGTCACTTATATCGATCCCAGGACGCTGGAAGGGTCCCTTACTGCCTTCGGAAGGGTCTGTATCTTCTTCGACTCGTCCAGGCATCTGCCCGAGTCCATTTCCATTTAGGGATCTTCGGGCATGTGGATCAGAAGGTGGAATTAGAAACCATCTCTCAGAAGTGCTTTGAATGTGGTAATACCGAACACCTTCAGATGGATTATAAAGCTCCTACAAAGCCCTTCAGATCAAAATGGATCCCCAAATCTCCCTTAGTTGAGCCGCCTGTTCAGCTCCCTCCTTTCCAAGCACCACCAAAGCAACCGGTCCTGGAGTCAGATAAGTCCCTTACCCCTCATACTCTTCTGAGGGAATCTAAAGAGCTCATGGAGGAATATGCTAGGATTTTTAACATTGTTTAAGAGGGAGTTCAAATAGGGCATGGTGATTCTATGGAGGCATTAGACAATTGGGAGCAGCTCAGGGATGCCAATCAATCTCCATCTCCTACGGATTCCAAGCGATTAGAGGAAGATACCCTTCCTCTACACAACCATGACATGGATTGTTCCTTAGCGATCACAGCTGGCCCACCGATCTTTCCTAATGTTGGCTCTTCAGCTCAGGTGGGAAAACCCAGCAATGAGGCAAAAACTAACAAGAAAATTGTAAAAGGTAAGCAAATTCCAGTTAGTAATTTCTTTCCCAGAGTAAGTAGGGAGGGTTCATCCCTCCTGAAGGACAAATGAGGCTCTTCTCTTGCAATGTTAGGGGACTCAACTCCCCTAACAAACAACGCTTAGTCAAGCGTTGTATGCTTGAGCAGGAAGTGGACATTTCTCTTCTACAAGAAACTAAGATGTCATCAGCTGATAGTGTAAGTCGTGGCATTTCTAATTTGAAAGGTTGGCTCGGGCTTTCTGTCGATTCCAATAAGGCCTTGGGTGGTTTGGAGATCTATTGGAGATCTAATAAAGTCTCGATTTCCCCCGCCAAGTCCAATGATCATTCTCAGTGGTGTCATGTTCAGGTTCTGCATTTTGACATCTCCTTCTATCTATGCAATGTCTATGCCCCTATGAACTTGTTGGTCAAGCGCAATATTTGGTCTGCCCTCTCCGTGGACATTGAAGCCTTTGATGACACTTTGATCTTGTTGGCCAGAGACTTTAATGCTATCACCTCAGACGGAGAGAAGAAGGGGGCTCATTCATTCAAAACTCAGAATTTGTGGATCTGGAACCCAAACATGGTTGGTTCACCTGGACGAATAGAAGATTTGGTTTCAGTAGGATCGTGGAAAGGCTCAATAGATTCCTAGCAAATGGGTTCTAGCTTCATCATAACATCCTAATGGAGGGCGCAGTTCTTCCTCTCTCTAGCTCGGATCACTTTCCAATATCTTTGAATATCACTTTCGACATCCCTCCTAAGAAATCAACCTTCAAATTATAACTCATGTGGTTGAGGGACCTGAACTTTTTCAATTTGGTCAAAGAATGGTGGTCCTCCATTCACGTTAAAGGCACTAAGATGTTCATCTTATCCCAGAAGCTTACTAAGCTCAAAGGTATGCTACTTGATTGGAACCGTTCTCATTTCAAAAATATCTTCATGGAAAAGAAAAGGTAAAAGTTGACATCAAAGATCTCAACAAGTTTATTTTCAAAAATAGGATGGGTCAAGATGAGTATCAAAAGAAAAAGATTTGCTTTCGGAGCCAGGGAACTTCTCCCTAGAGAAGATATCTTCTAGAAACAAAAATCCAGGGAAATGTGGCTGAAAGAAGGGGATAAAAATATGAAGTTCTTTCATACCTCCCTTAAGACTAGACGTAGTGCAAACTATATTTCCAAACTCAAATTGTCCAATGGGGAGTGGATTTAAGAGGAACATAGGATCAAGGAGGCCGCAATAGCCTTTTTAAAAGATATTTTATCCGGGGACATCCTCTTTCACCGCGCTTCCCAAAACTCCTTGTTATCCTTGGTCCTGTCTCCGATCAATGAGGCGGGGAACTCCAAATTTATGGCTCCCTTCTCTCAAGAAGAAATAAAAGAAATTGTATTCTCAATGGAAAGAGACAAAGGTCCCAGTCTTGACGGATACCCCATTTGCCTTCTTTCAAGAGTTTTCGGAGATTCAGGGGTCGGATATTTGGGAAGAAGTTGAAGAATCTAGGTCTACAGGAAAATTCTTAGTCTTTATGAACCACACTTTCATATGCTTGTTCCCCAAGAAACTCCTTGATGATTCTCCGGATGATTTTCGTCCCATTTCTCTATGCGCAACACTACCTATAAAATCATCTCTAAGGCCATAGCTCTGCTCGGCCTTTCATGGAGTCCATGATTTCCAAAGAGCAGAGCGGCTTCCTACCAGTGGCGGTCCATTTTCTTGGTGTAATCCTCTCTCATGAGCTCATTCATTCTCTATCTTGTAGTCATCGTCCGAGAGTGATGTTGAAACTAGACTTCGATAAAGCATATGATAGACTCGAATTGGCGTTTCCTCATCCAAGTGATGTTAAAACTTGGTTTCGAAGCCTTTTGATCCTAGATCATCAATGCATTGCATTCCCTACTTTCTCGGTCTTGGTTAATGGTTTCGCGGAAGGCCAATTTTCAAGCAACAGAGGGATCAAATAGGAGATCCCCTCTCTCCTTTCATTTTTCTTGTCGCAGATACTCTTAGCGAGTAATGTCCAAGGCCATCTCGGGCGAGCATCTGCAGGGTCTCTATGTCGTGGAGGGCTCAACGTTACTCTCCCATCACCAATTCACCGATGACACCTTCCTCTTTGGTGCAACATTAGTGATTAAAACAAGAGAGATATATAGCATCCTCGAAACCTATTCCCGAGCAAATTGGTCGGGTAATTAGTCGCCCCAAATCTCTAATTTTCTTCTTTAATTATTCTCCCAATTTGTAAAGTCGTATCAAACAAATTATTGGCTTTTGGGGGATCTCTTCCTCAAAAATATTTGGGCATTCCTCTTTTCTCTCAGTGCTTTGGAGAGCCAACCTGTGGAAGGATCTATTGCAAGCTTTCGAGAAAAAACTTACCTCCCGAAAGGGAAGTGGCTTTCTTTTCTTAGGAAGAATTCTATTGATCCGATCGAATCTCAACGCCTTCCCAATCTATATGTTGTCCGTTTTGCAAATCCCTAAGGTAATCCTCTAGAAGATCAAGAAATTGTTGAGAACCTTTCTTTAGCAAGGCACTAGTTCCGAGAGAAAGTTTTATCTCATCAAATGGAAAGATGTCAAGCTTCCTAAGGAGTTAGGTGGTCTTTGGGATCCTAGATCTCGGCTTGCAGAATGTAGCCCTTGGTGTGAAACATATTTGGAACCTTCTTTCCAATTCTTCCAGTCTGCGTAGTAGGAAACCTACTTGAAATACCTCCCATAAAGATCAGTAAGAAAAGTATCTTGTCCCAATAAGACCTCCTTAGGGGTTCTCATATTTGGAACTTCATTTTTTCCTGTAGAATTTTCTTCACTGCTTTCACCTCTTGGAAAATTGGGAATGGGGAAAAGGAAAAAATCTAGGAGGATTTTTGGTGCGGCCATCCCGCCTCTAGCTTATGCCCGAACAAGAACCGATTAAAGCGATTACTAAAGTGGTTGTGGGAGATCGGGTAGCTGATTATGGCGTCGAATGGAGGATGGATCACCTTATTTCTCTTGGAAATAATTGGATGAGCTCGATGCCCCTCAAGTGGCAAAAGACTTATTCAAAAGCATTCTCACTTGTGAAGAACAGTCTTTTCCAATTCTGAAGATCGGGTTCTTTGGCTTAGCAATAACATTGGGCGGTACTCAGTGAAATCTGGGTATGATTTTCTTTTGTATCGAGAAGGTAGAGGTTTCATCTCCTGGTCGGGTTGTTGGGATCCCAATTGTATTCCTAAGGCGGGGGCATTTTGTTGGTTTGTTTATAAAGAGAAGGTCCTTACTCAGGTCGAAGGAGGTGGTGGGGATATCAGGGTCCAACCGAATGCTTGCTCTGTGAGAACAAAGAAGAAGACATAGACCACTTGCTCCTCCATTTAATGTTCTCATCACAAGTTTGGAACTGGTTATGTATGAATTTGGAACTATCTTGGGTTCCAGGGCTAACGATAAAATTTGTTTTAGAATCATGGCCAATTTTAAAGAAAGGTCATTCTTTGGGTTCCATATGGGTTTCAACCCCTTCCTTCTTATTTGGCACATATGGTGGGGAAGAAACCTCCACATTTCCAAATTTTCCTCGTCGATGTTCCTTATGTCATTCAAAACTAGAAGTGGCAATCTCTAAAAATGTTATCTCTCGTTGCAACAATTTGTCTAATTTCTTTAGTTGGGACGTCTCGATTAGGAAGTCCTGGCCGCTCATCAAGTTGCCTCCCGGTTTCCCTACATATTCAAAGCAAATCAAACTTTGAAAAGAGATCTCTCAAAAGGAAGGTTAGATGAATTTCACCCCCTAGATTTTGCAATTTGAATTTTGACGGGGCTTCCAAGGGGAACCCTGGGCTTTTGGGGGTGGGGTGTGTCATTCGTAATGAAGTGGGAAAGATTGTAAATGCAGGTTCCTTCCATCTACAGGTAGGCACTTGCAATCAAGCTGAAGTTGAAGCTCTACTCTTTGGCATCAAACTAGCTATGCAAAGCAGACATACTCACCTCTACATTAAAGGTGATTCAATGGTTATATTTCAGGCTCTCAAATCAGGAAGGCCCCAAATTGGAATCTTGATTTTTTCATCTCCAACGCCGTCTATTGGATTGCTAAGTTGGAATCTTGGGAAGCTTGTCACGTTTATCGAGAGGAAAATTTTGCAGCAGATTTACTAGCTAACTTTGGGGTATCATAGGACAATGCCTTTTTAATTTCCAATGATATCTCCAATTGGCTAGGTTTGGCCGCCATTTTTAAATAATGATGCCCCTCAATTATGATTAAAAAGAACAGGCGACACGTGGGAAACTCCTTTTTCCTGGCCCTAGCAAACTCCATATCGTAATTTGATTCTTCTCTGCATTTTTCCATTCCAGGGCTTTGACGCATGCTAGCTATGGAGTTTGAGCCTTCCCATGCCTGTATCTGCGTGGATAGACTCAAGAGATGGAATTCGATACTAGCTATGCAAAGCAGACATACTCACCTCTGCATTAAAGGTGATTCGATGGTATCTGCGTCTGAAGAATGTTTTCAAATTCGACTCTGCCCAACTTTGAAGGGCTATCAAATGCATAATTGGGAAAGATTACCTACAAAGTCTTGGACGCCCGCAGGTGAATTTGGAGCTAGCTTCGCTTTTCGTAACTCATCTGTTGCTGATTGGAGGTGACAAAGCGGAGGTAGTCCAGATAGAAAAGCACTTCATATATCCTTGCCACATAGTTGGCCTTGAGGAGACAATTTGGAGATTTTGTATGTTTGTTAGTTTCTTGCTGGTCGATGAGATAGGAGGTTTAAACCTGGTGGCGAAGGAGCACGTTCAGGGATTGGAAAAGAGGAACATGATCTTATGGAGGTTTGCGGTGATGATTCACATGAAGTGCAGGTCTAATGGGGAGGAAAAAGGCTCCATCTCTTAGCTTGACCTAGAAGCCTTGGACAAGCCGATAGGCCCCATTCCCTCTTGGGTGGCTCGACTCAGGAGCTGAGGTGGTTCGGCTTATGCCCTCCTTCTGTAACTCTCCAATTTGCAAGATCCAGGTCGTCATCGTAGCTCCAGAAAGAGGAAGGCAAAATCAGGTGCAGAGGGCCCTAAATGCCCTAAGGAGGAGGTTATTGAAATTTCAGAATAGTAGGCACTTAACCAGTTATTATAGTATACTTAGAATTTTATTTTTTGTTTCAGGGTGGTACAATCTCTTTGCTTCTATCGTAAACCACCCTGTATATATCATTTTACTATTATATTTTTTAAGGAGAGGGGACTCGAGAACCCCGGTTCATAGCTCCAGTCAAAAGCGTTTACCTTATAAAAAAGGTAATAATAAAAATTGTTATAGAAAGCTCCATCATTTTAAGCAAGGTATGTACGGTATATCCGGGCATACGGTAGTGGTATATGCAATTTTTTAAAATTTTTTTATTTAAATGAGTTACAATTTACCGGATCAACTCCTATGACAAGTACCATTTTAAAGAACCTAATGTGTGTTGTATGGAGCAACATAGATGTTGCTTATAATACTAAAAAAATAGTAATGTACAACTATTAGTTGGACCATACAGAGACAACTATGGAGGGGTTTTCACAAAACAAAAATGTATTTTATTGTGATAGTTTGAGGGAGGATGCCTTCATAAATACTAAATCAATCATAGTCATCCCTAATGTTTAAAATTGGTTCATAATTTAATCCCCAAATCATAGTCTGATAATAAATATACAAAATAAATTTACCACAACTTATCATTTTTTAACAAAAATTATTATAATTACAATTAGTACATGCGTAAAACCATCACACCCAATATTAAATAAAATGCATATCCTGATACAATAAAAAAATGGATAGCTATATATAAATAATAATAATAATAATAATAGGTTTTTACAGTCCACGATGTCGTGGGGCGGCCTGTTTTTGGGTCTACAAGCGGCTTATAGCATATGGGACTACCTCGTACTCACATGCGGGAGGCAACTAACTTTGCTACAAACGAGGCGTACATACCCTACCCCTGCAGGATTTGAACTTGTGACCTCTATTTCAAGAGCACATGTTCTTCACCATTAGGCCAACTCAAAGTCATCAGTAGATAACAAAAGCTAAATGAGGAATGCCTGAGTGGAAGTTTTGAATCTTGTTGGGCTGCTAGAAATGGGTTGCTCTTCCTCCTATCCATGCCTCTGCTTGTTACAAAAATCCCCCAAAAATAAACATGATCCTCTTTCCTTATTTGTTTCCTTATTTATAGATTGAGGATATTTCTTTGTTACAGGTAAGGCATCCTTATTTATTACATTATGGGAGTCTATCTTTCTTCTTTATTACGTTATGGGAGTCCATCTTTCTTAATGAGCTCTAGAGATAACATTATTCATGCCTATTTATTAAAAGGGCACACCTTCCAACCCCCTCGTGAGTCGAGCAACCATAAAATATAAATACATTTCTTTTCTTTGGTTTCTCTTCTCAATAGTTAAGAAAGTTTTAAATGACAACCATCTATCTTTGTTAAACAATTTCTATCTTTTTTTTTATTAGTAGTGACATTTTTTTTTCAATAATGTTCTCCAAAATAAGGAAAACACCATTAAAAGGAATAATTCATTTTAAAATAACTATATACATGTTTTGATTTATTTTTATGTATATTTAATAATATACATCTAAATTTATATTATAAATAAAAGTCATATTTTTAAATGCACAATTCAGAGGAGATGGTTTAATTTTTTAAAGTATATTACGGTTAAAAACACGAAACATACACAAGATTTTAAATTGTATTTGGGTCGGACCTATAGCAGACCTAAGTCAAGATGGAGACTCAAACTCTAACGAGGTCACCTAAGTACTCTTTGGTATTGTCGCATGCTAAGAAAGTACAAAGTGTCCTAATAAGAGAATTCATAAAATGACACAAAAATACTTACCCTATTCCCAGGTGGTATACTATGCCAAGTTGCTAAGGTTTAAGGATACACATTTCCCTCTCTCTTTTGGTACCATAACTTTGTATCTACTCTCCTCTCTCTGATGATGCTCTCCCTCCAATCTAAGGGAAATATATCCTGCAACCAACTCATAACAATAACACACAAGTAGTTAATTGGATCATGATATAAAAATGACATGATATAATATAGAAAGTGCTAATCATATTATTGTCAGTGATAATATTTTATCCCAAATCACATTTTAATAAAAAAATTAAATACTCTAGCATAATAATAATAATTCATAGTTCCACATAATCAATCACATATGCCAATTATTACATCAAAAGTTCAATACTACAAAGAGGGATGTGACAAATAGACTAAAACAAACATGCATCAACCCTAATATATTGCAATGCATGACCGAATAGATTCACACAATACTAATCATGAAATAAAGGACCAAAAAGGGTTAGAGACACTTACCTAAGGTGTGACTATTAATGCATTGATCCTCCCTAGGGACAACACAATTGAGAGATAATTGTTATGGGTGGAAAAGGGAAAGATCAAGAAGAAGACCTCAAGTCCCAACTCACTATGATGATCCAAATGTAAAAGGACAAACTCTAAAAACTCAAGTCTAACAACTAGGTGTGAATATGTACACAAATATATAGTGTGCAAGTAAGATGTAATATTTTGATTAATGACTATTTGATACTAAAATGACAAGTTACGACATGTATATATAATCAACATGATTGACCGTGGTTGATCTTGTCAGCCATAGGGAAAAAATCTTTACATGATTGACCATGGTCGATTGTGTAGGCTTTGTGAAGAAACCTAATGTCAAGGATGCAAAACAATGGGGAATGAAGGGAAAATAAATAATGGAGGAAAAAGGTCTAAGATGACTAAAAGTGATGTGAAGACTATGAATGAGTAAACAAGTCAACATAATGATGGAAACATGTGAACAAGAGAGGAAACAAGGTGAGGATAGGGTGACTATGGTATAAAAAACAATATAGTAATATATCTAAATGATGTGGTCTAGCCCATGTGACCAAGTCCAATCACCCCCAATTCATGCAGGCCCCTTGAGAAACTCAGGAGAATAAATGCGTTAACAACCCATGCAAAAGATAAAAAGTTAACAAATGTCAAAAACGAGGTTGTACACATGTATTACCTTGTGTGAGACCTATAATAATACAAACATATTATATATCATGATCTCTTGTTAGTAACTTGCCAACAAGAATCACATAAAATGTTATCACAAATAAAATGACCAAAAATGGAAGACATGATACTATAGACCTCAATAACACTAAACATGAACTTAAAGTATCGTCGTGTATTGAAACACTTAGCAACATTCTAAAACTATCTAAGAGAAACAAATCTAATCTTACATGAACCGTTTTGAGAAGTACATCCAAATTATGTACCCAAGGAGTTAGAAAGACATTTAAGAGTATGATTAAATCATCAAACTAGCAATCGCACGATGGAGCGTGCGATGTGGATGTCGTAAGGGATCAAAGCGTGTATTGTTCCATCTTGTAAGGCTGTATTTGCATCGAGAGTGGAACATAATGTAGGTAGGAAATCTAGTAATAACTCTATGTAGATGGATTTTGGGTTGATTCGAGGATTATGAATAAATGAGTTTATGAATGAACTAAAATGTATTTCTGTTAAGAAATGGCTTGAAATTTATAAACGAGAAGCAACATATTTAAAACCACACAATTATGAAATGCACAAAGTGAAAGACACATTGCATTTTTTTCAATTTACATTGTCAATTATTAGCTTTTTCAATCAAAGTAACATGGTTTGTACATAATCGATCCTATATTCATTCGGTCTCACTCCTATTTGCATATGAAAGTTAATTTATAAAAAGGAAAATTCAAAAATAGTAGACAAATGTCTTTGTTATAAGGTTTTGCAAGTCACTTCTCCATAGCCTTTAGCATCTCCATAACCCGATCAAAACATGTAGTCATGATTGCAAAAATGTGAAGTAAAGTATGATGTAATTTTTTTTTGAAAGAATACTTATGTGCATGAGAGAAAAAGAAGAGGAATGGGGAATAACACTTTGTGAATGAATATCTTTGAGAGGAGGGGGAAAAAGGTAGGGGCGGTTTATGTTACGGAGTGGGGAACTGAAGATTTTGTAGTGTTTCCTCTTCCTTTATTTTGAGGAGGTGTCCTGGAAGGGACGTTACAAGTAGAGTTCGAAAGAGAAGGGGGTGAAATGCGCGAGGTCTTGTAAGGAGGGGAATCGAACATTGTAGTGAATGTAAGCCTTGGTCGTTCTAGAAGAACCTATATCCACAATTGCTTTATGTAAAGTAAGGCCTTGAGATTTGTGGATTGTAAGTGCCCGGCCATTTTTAAAGGAAGTTGTCTGTGGTTTCCTCTTGAGATTGGGGGTACGGGGACATGGGTGGGGAAATGTGGATTCTAGGGAGGGCCGTTGTATTTGTTAAAGTCGATTACAATAAAAAGTGGAAGACTTGGAGGGGATGAAGATGGGGTGTAGACAATGTCAACGATGGTGCCAATGGATCCGTTCACAAGGCCAACTTCAACCCACAAATTTGCAGTGAGCATAACCCTTTGTTGTTTACAGAGGAGAATAATTGGTTCCAGTTGCTCTTCATCATGTTCCTCTGAATAGTTGAGCCTGGTCTGCTTAGCATTGGAGCGTGCGATTGGAGCATTGAGGGATTTTAACATGCTGAGGTTGTGTTGTTTGACAAGGTCATTTGTTGTGAAAAAATATGGAGCTAGAAGGAAAGGTGCAATGTCAGTGCTAGATATTCGGGAGTTTATTCATTGGATAAGTGTTTTCCAGTCTTGGAGGAGTGGGATTCCATCTCGATATTTAGTAGTAGCTGTCGAAAAGAAATCTGGGCATCATCTGAACCTTATTGCCTAAAGATTGTAGTAAGCATGATACATGATGTGAAGCTACACCAAAGGTTTGTTCCAGTAGGAGTGACCGAAATAGAGTGGTATGTCATTGATAGGGGGTAGTTGGCCAAGGTCACCAATGAGAATGATGGATTTGTTACCAAAAGTGGTTGATTTGAAGTGAGGGAAGGCCTCACGAAGACAAAAGTTGATTTTTGTAAGGAGTTTGGGCCCTATGAAGCTCATCTCATCAATGAGAATGTAATGAACATGTTGCAAGGATTGTTGGAGAGTGGAAAGCGACATGCCTTCGAGCGGTTTTATTTCCTTTATTGGAATGCACAATGCAACATGTATTGTTGATGCAAAAATGTTGAATGCGACCACTCTTGTAGGTGCGAGGACTAGGAGAGGAGATGGTTATTGTGGGCATGCAGAGGAAAATGCGGAGCAAATATTGTTTATGAGAAAATATTTACATGTGCTTGCAATACCTTGTATAATCATTTTTAGAGGGGGAAAATTAATTCGTTGCTTGTAATGGTTGAGTATAGTATTAAAAGCTTGGTGTTGTTCTGGAGAGAAAGGTGTTGTGGTGGACGTGGAATTTTGCATTTGGAAAGGGATAGTTGTAGTGCTCTTGCACATATCAATGAAAGATGGGGCAACATCATGCAAAGAAAGTGGAACATCATTGTGGATCCAATTGTGATGCAGGTCAAAGTCTCGAAGGCCTAGCATGTTGAACTTGTCAAGGCATACGGAATTAGCCGGATGTAACTGGGATAAAATTTCCCATTCAACTTGCAATGGAGTGGGCCCTAATATTTTAGACTCAAGAAGCGAGTCATCGAGAGGAAGACAAATCATTTGATACGAAGATGCGCTTGACATGCCAAGGATGATAAAATCCTTTCAATAATAGCCAATTGGAAATGACTTGCTCTGTTGTGGTTCCAATGTTTGTGGGGATGTTGTGAAAAGGTTTGTAGAGGAGGATTTCACTCCAACAAAAGAGTTTAAAGGAAGGGGAATGATCATTGGGGATGGAATAAAATCTAGGGGATACACACACAATAACATATGTTGATTTATTGCTTCCATTTTGCACCTGCTCGTAGCTTGTTGTGAGACCAACCTCTGGCTGCTTCAATAAGTGTAACTGATTCCATATGGGTAGGGCGTTTCATGTATGCGTCTATGAAATTGATCGGCTCAGTCCTGATGATCTCGTGTAAGAGATGGGACGCAAAATTTTCTTTCCAACATTCAGGGAAACAAAGGATCGGCTACAAAGAACAAGAGGCAACTTTTGCAGCATGTGACATGTTTCTTGGCGCTCATGTCATGATCAATGACACTATTTGTAAGCATTTTTTGGAAGGCCACCTTAGCTAGCTTTTGGGGATCAACTGTCGAAGATATTCTTGAGAGAATTTAGTGGTATGATTCAGAATGTTGCTCTGCTTTGGAATCATATTTAGCAATATACTTGAGTACTACATGCTTAGAGATTATGGGATGTCAATCAACATTGGCTCTCCAGATGGATAACATGGCGGGGTTGTGGATGTTCAATATGTCATCATTTCGGATGGCATGTATTGGACTTTGTGTGTGTCATTGAGTCCTAGTGATGACTATTCAAGTAGTTCCCAAGGTGCTTTGTACCTGCATTCCATGCCATTTTGTTTTTTTCAGGCATGTACGTTCAGTGCATTTGGTATGCCTTTGCACTTGATTTAAAATTTCTTCCAAGTCTAAAAGAGGGTTGGTCGCCAATATTTCTGATGTCGTTAATAAGAAGGGATCATCTTGGAGCGAACATGGTGAATGTATTTTGATATGCATGAAATAGAACGGGGATTCCATGTGGAAACAAATTTTTCAAAGTACTCTCTAACTTGCTTGACAGTTGACGAGTCACTCCAATCAATTGTCTCCACATTTGGGGATTTTGGAAGCCAAAGGAACCCATGTACGTGTGTGGATCCTCTATGTTGTCATTCGTACCTAGAAATAGATGAATAAGTAGGAGGAAGGTTTGTGTTGCTATGCATACGTGGAAAGAGATGAACAAGTACGAGGAAGTTTTGTGGAAGAGGAAAGAAAGAGACAATAGTCTGTTGCTCCCAAGTATTTTTGCAAGACTTCTTTGCGAGAATACTGTGAATCTTTGGTGTAAGTATGTAGAAACTCGATGAGGGTTGGAGACAATGTTATGGTTCCTCCATTTTTGTGCTTCATGAGGATCTACAAGGCTAGTGTCAGGCATCACACTATGGAGGTCCGACCATTTGGTGTCAGCAACACTTAAAGTGAAGAACAAAGTTGGTGTTCCTAGTTGTTCAATCATATCTAAAACTTCGCCTCTAATTTTTACCAAAAATACCTAGTTCCGCTGAAGTGTCATGCCAAACCGCATAAGATTTTGCAGAGTGCATCATTTGGATTATCTTGAAGGCGTTGCCGTAGAGCGCTATAGTTGTTGGAATGTTTTGAAGGATATCCTGTCTCATGAAGAAAAAAGTTGTTGCTTGCTACGATGACTCATGATGAGGTTGATAAAAAATTACCTAAACCTCGGGTGCCCTCCAAAGTGGTTGTCAAAGTAACGGAGCAGGTGCAATGCATATTCGTGAAGTTAGACCTCTTTCATGCGAGGTTGTTTAAACATGGCTGAACCTATGGGAAACAAAGTTGGGAATGCCATTGAAAATAACCCTTCTGTGTTGTATTCATTGATTGGTGAAAGGCCGATTTCGGGCCAAGGTAAAGATAATGGTGGGCCATTTGTTGAACCAAATAAGAATTGTTGAATCACCTCCTCTTCAGTACCTGAATTGGGGAAAATTGGGACAAAGGATGATGGAAGGGATTGAATATTGGGTGATGTAAATTCCTCAGGATCAGATACAAGGGGAATGTCCTCTTAATAGGGGGATTATCTATTTCAACAATTTGCAAGATGGAAGAAACATCGATTGGTTCAGCCGGTAAAGAGGACAAGGCGTCATATTCGATCATAACATCTTTGTACTATGGGTCATTTGCAATTTTGAATTGGAGTGCATCCCAAACATGTGATCTGCTGACATAGAAATCATACTTTGTTTGGTTCTAGCCTTTTTCTTTGTAAAAGCAAGATGTCCACTTCGCCAAGATGTCGTGGAAGGTATTTAACAATAGATTCAATGTTTTGTGGGAAACTAATAGTGTGGCCAGTGTATTTGTATTGTCCCCCATGAACTTGGCTAACCTATAAGATTGGATTGACTCTTGCGATAAGCATTTCCTCCACTTGTGTAAGGCATTTAAGAACTGTAGGTTGATGGCCTGGATTCATGTTGTTCCATGTAGAGAAGCGGTGACCATTTTTCTCGGCCAAGCATCTATTGCATACGTATTTCTCTTCACTCATTTTCCCCACGATTCTGGGTAGCTTTCCATACAGACAGAGCAAGTATCCATCTTTGCAAAGGTATCTATTCTTTTACGAAACATCATTGTGCTTGATTAAAGGATGGAAGTGCTAAGGGTATTTTTGGGGGAAGAGAAGGAAAGGGAGTATATCCATAAATGTTGTTGGCTGAAGTGGAAGCCGAGGTGTGACACGGGGAAGATTGTGGACTGGAACTACGACGACATTCAAAACATTTGGGTGATGTAGATTGGGGCAAGGCGGGTTGGAATAGGAAGTGGAAGCAGAAATACTTGGTGGGGTGCCTAAATTTGTGGCTGGTGCGAAGGAAGCAAGGTCCGAGGTGAGCCCGCTAGTCTGTGAGCGTGGTATCTCGCGACGCGTGGCTGCTTCTTGATGCATAACCTATTTCTTGCGTAATACTCATGTCTATGCTCCCTTGTTTTAGGAGGAGACATTTGGAAGTCACCAATTGAATGTTGGAGTTTTCTGCAAGAAATTTGATGAATAACAAGTAATTAGTGTATAGCTAATTATTGAAGCATAAATATAAATGTGCATACATGATAAGATATAAACATTATATTTTGCTTGAGAAGATAACAATAAATGCAATTGTACACATGGGCAATGACAAAAAAAATGATCCATTTTGTACAAGAGCAACATGAAATAATTTCATTCATAATCATATATGAGGGAGATACGATAAATACTACTAGAGGAATTAGAAGTTTGTGGATGACCATAGTTGATTTATGTAAATAATATTTGTTTTTTATATTGTTGGAATACATGCAACAAGGAAGTTACAATATTCTCGTAAAAAGATAAACTTGCAAAAGGTACTACGGGAAAAAGAAATATAAGAAGAGAGTAGTTGCGAAGGGAGGATTTGTGCATCAACAAAATATAGAACATGCATATGCTGGAGTTTGTAGGACATATCATGTTGTCTTCGACTTAAGAATAACACATTTCATTTTTCCATTGTATGTTTCCTTTTTAAGAGAAAGAGTGAAGAGGAACACATGTCCAATGACGTGATCGAAAATCTCCTATGTGGCGTCATTATCAATGCACAAAAATTGCAAGTCTGCAATTGTAATTCCCATTATCATTTCGTAGTGTCATCAAATGCAGTAACCCCTTTAAGCTCCCTTGTAGCATCTTTCAAATCCATACGCAGAGCGTACTTGTAATTACAGTTTTGAACATGAATATTGCATTTTTGCAAAACCATTTACCGTCTAGTTGTTCTTGAACCTTTTTTCTGCATTGTTTTTCATCCACCATTGTTGGGCAAGCCATGTAGAAGAAATTATCCATGTTGATGTTCGATACTTCAGCTTCAATAGTCACCCACTCATTGGTTTCGAGATTTCCCATCTCTAAAATTTGCAACAAAGTAGCATTAACAACCATAGATTGTGGAGGCCCATCTTTGTTGGTGACTGACGGGCATAGAACATGTGAATTTGGTGAAGATATCCAATCACGGAGAGCCTACGTTTCAATAATCAGAGGGTTGACGTAGCATTTTGAAGCAGAAATGGTGTCAACAATGGGTCCATTGAAATATGAAACATGACCATATTTTATCGCCAATATTGGAAAATATGGAATTGAGAGTATCTCTGATAACTCTTTGCAAAGATCGTGTAAATGTTGGCCCCATAAGGTCATGGAGATACTGAAGCCGAGACATATCTCACATTAGCAATGTTCTCCTTATAGCCTCAGACTTGTCTCTGCGACAAATGGTCGAGCAAGGAGAAATGGCCATCACAACACCAATTAAGTCCACCATTAAGCGTGCAGGGATGGATGGTATATCTTTTATCTCTTTGAAATGGAAGTGATGGAAAGGAACATCGTTTTGTAGTTCAATTGCAGGAGCAACAATAGACGAGGGAAGAAAAAAGTTTTAAACTTGTTTAAATGGTTGTAAGAACGATTTTCTTTACCCACTATGCCATTAGATATACTGTATAAGCCTACATTTTCTATTTATGCATGGAATTTGTTTTCAACCTCATTGAAAGAAATGATCCTTATCTCCCCACCTTTCTATCCATGAAATCAAAGGCAAAAATGATGCCACTACCCCTTGTATTTCGGTACTCTCTAAGAGTTGTTTTAGCAAGAGCCCTACCTTCTATAGTCCACACCCTTGACGTTATAGTCAAAGCAGAAATGTCTGTGTAGTTCTTTTCATTGTTTGCAATAGCGGATCTATCACAGGTAGGTGTGTTTGGAGATAACCAGGTGTGTGCAGGGGGCATTGATTCACATATTGTTTCTTTCCCTCATAAAATGTGTTCGAACGGGAATAGGTGTTCCTTGCCTTGGCCAGGTGGAGACAATGTTGTCCATGTCACTAATAAGAATTGTGCTACAACACAGAGAAAGAATAATCGACATCAGAAAATCAAAAAATAAGACTTGGTAAAACTCAAAGAATGACCAAGATGCAACTTATACGTCTTTATTACAAATTCTGCAAACATATTTCCGGAGCAGCACAACGGACCCTTCTTGCAGTGTTTTGTCGAGGACATAGCCTGCAAATTTTGAGGGAAGTAGGGTAGGTTGAATATGATTTCCGTCTGAAAGGTCCACATGGTGTTGAATTGTAGAGTTTAATGATGAACGTAACATAGACAAGTTCAACAATTGTAGTGTCAGTTTATGGGGGGATCCTTTAATGATACTTAGTACACCTCCTTCAATCAAGTTTATCTCCATTGTGTGTAAGATTACCTAACCTTTGATGAACGTTGCAATCTGTTTGAAATTTGTTTAATTTTAATAAATGTGCATATTATTATTAATTGATACATATTTAATATTTTTTACTTTACTATAGTTATTCAATGGTCATTAATGGAATATATATCGAAAATAATTGAAGACTATTATTTTGTTCAATGCAAGTTCGAGCTTGCTTATGAATTTGAAAATAGAAATTATATTTTCAAATTGGAAGCAATTTGAACGTGGTACATAATAAGCTATTGAGTAATTGAGAAGCAAACCCAATGTTTGATGACCTTAGAAAGTTACCTTTTTCCAAGTGCAAGCGATTTGAGAATAAATGAAATAGTATTTGGCCCAATCAAAGATGTCTTTTGCAATCACTGCAACAAAAAAATGCAAACAACATACTTCATTAGTGTTTTTCTTCTTAGGCTTCACAATTTTTGAGGAACATTATTTGTATTGAGGCGGAGAATAATATAGACAATATAGTTCAGAAGTTGACATTGTTATAAATGCTTAAATTTTTAAATCACTTTAATCCGGAAAATGATGTAATATATGCACTTCATTACTTTTCTAAAGAATCATATTACACAATCATGAAACAACCCAACAATTGTTTGTGTCATAAAAAGTTGCCAAATATTAGAAGGGTTTTTGTGTCATAAACTAAATTAATGCGGACATAAAACATTCAACATTTCTTTTAAAAGTCAAAACAGGTTGTGTTAGATGGAAGGAAATTCAACAGAGGAAAAAGCAAATTTACGTATCATAACCAAAACATAGTTTCTCTAAATAAATTAATGAATACCAATATAATTCTATTGCATTCATGTTTATCATATGCAAATGGGATTTGTGCACACACCTCTACTAACAACATCATCCAAAACAGGGCTTCAAACCATGCCTCAATGAACTTAATTCCATTATATATAAGTTTTTTATAAGCAAATGGGATAGTGCACAAACATGCACCAACCATCCAAAAAAATGCCTTCAAGGAGAATAAACAAAATCCGGCCAAGTTGTATTGGTTTATTACGGGTTTGCAAAAAAAAAAATGATAAATCTTCACAAGACAACCTCTATGATATCTCTATGTAATAAAATGTATTGTTTTCTCTATAGTTTTTTGAAAATTGAAACTCTGTATACTTTTCACTATTTTCAGGCAATGTCTATTGTGGACTGCACAAATGTTGTGGTGGCGAACTTGCAATTTGTGAATAGTCAGAAAATGCACCTCGCAGTAATTTACTCTTCTGAGATTCAAGTCAGTTGACTAAGCATAAGAGCTCCTAAACAAAGTCCAAACACTGATGGAATTCATCTCCATGGAGCAAAGCATGTCCAAATAAGTTATTATCACATCGGAACAAGTTCAGTGTGACATAATATAGGAAAAATTATAATCTTAGCTTTCGATGCTCATAAATTAACAAATTTCTTGGTTTCTTTTCGGTCTCAAAATATTTGATTTCTCGGTTTCTTGGTTTCTCGATTTCTTACAAGGTAAAACTTTCTTTGAGTACTAACTTTTTATTGAGAATGAAGAAGATAATCTTGTAAAATGAGTGAATGATCATAGAGAACAAAGTGGGATTTTTGTCATAAATTTGGGCATGTTAGAAATTCTTATGTTAAAATGTATATGATTATTTCTAAATAGAATTGCTTCTAATATAACCTAAAATATTGAATTGTTTTTATATCTAAATACACATAAACATATGGATTAAATGTTGTTGTGGTAAATCGTAATTAAATGTTTGCCAAACAAATTGGACATCCATTATTTCGTTATTTAGTTTCTCACAAAATTTTGAGTTGACTTATATATCTCTAGAGTTAAGAGGTAAAGGGGTTCGATAGACTATAAAAACATTTCGGTTGTTCGAGAGAGAATTTTTTTTTTTCGGCTGTCCTAAGGGTTTAAATGCAATGGTAACATAGGCACTAGAGAGTGAACCAAGCTCAAACCTACTCACCTGCAGCCCATGTCTCTAGTAGATTTCCCTAGGTTGTGGGGTAATGATTAAGGGGTACATGGGGTGAAGTGTGACCCACATTTACAAATCTTCATAAAGCAGCTCAAGCTTACCTAGCACCACATTATAGGTGACCCATATAAGTACCCAACATTACCAAACAAAAAAAGATTGTTATGTGGCTATTGAATCCCACATCACAATATTTATAATTCTTCTCAGGCTAGTACTCTTCATGGTAACTTCTAGCAATACTATTAACAAGCGATAATCATGTCCATTACAATATCAAACACATGTTTGAAAAGAAATCCTAATTTTTGTAATGTAACTCGGCTTTGCAAAATTTGCTTTGATGTATTAAACAACTTATATCGAGACTAAACACAATTAATTTGAATGATCATGTGTTGTAAAGGTTTTCAAACAAACCTTAAACTTGGATAAAAATTCATTTCCTTAAAACCAAATTTAAACACATCATGTGATCAAGAACTCAAACACAAGAAATTGACACAATGATTAGCATGGTGAAAATCAATTGTATACAATTGATAAGTGTTTAATTCTTTATTAACAAAAAATTGAAAAATTTAATACCAAAAAAAGAGAAGAATTGAAATGAAATTTAGTAATCTATAACAGAAGCACATCAAGTATCCAAATACCAGGTAGCGATGCAATACGGTTGTGTAGTGTATACCCAGAGCAGCTGGTGCATGAACCCAAAAAAGCTGCTTGGTTAGCTTTCTTCTAATTGTGTTTGTTCGCAGGAGCTTTCCTGGCTATAGAGTTTTTGACATTTTGTTTATTTTAGTAAACTCCCTGACAGGGTAACCTTAGGCATAGATGCAATGACTGAGATTTTCACCTAGACTCATCCAGGGTTGATTGTGATATGTTACCCAATTTCAACCCTTGACATCCCTCCTCAGGATTTGAACCTAAAGCCAATTATGAAAAACCCCAATGATTCCCCACTTAGACTCATTTCATTCGACTATACTATTTATATTCTTTAGTTTAGTTTCTAGAATTGGTTTTATTTTTGTCGCTTCTCCCAAGAATTTATGTTTCAACGAAGTGGGATATACTACATTTTATCTTCTAGTTAGCAATCATTTTCATCATTAATCATGAGGTTTATATTCTCTGTTGTGGATTTTGTAGACCTTACTATGGACTGTGTTTTGTTAAATATTGTATGTTTGCGCTTTTCATATAGATTCCTCCATATGCTATGGTAGTTATCATCTTAATGAAATGTCCCTGTTGGTCATGTGTAATGTGTTATTATTGAGAACCGGAACTTACATGGGTTTGAGGGTGCAATTATACACAAGTTATGGGTATGGAGACATTTGTTGAACATGAAAAAGTGAACATATTATACTCAATACCGAGAGGTAATAACAATCTTTATTGTTTGGATGCCGGATGTGTATTATCATTTAAAGGCAACACATAATCTTGGATGATTTGTCTTTTCTACTACCCTTGTTATTTTCTCATTTCATTGTAATAATAAATTTTAAAAGCATTCAAGAGAATCATATGGGTTGAATAAATGTTGCTTTTTAATTGAATACTAGCAAGACATTTTCATTTTTTTGGGTGCTTTCTTGAGTAAATCATTCATTTTCAATTATGGTTTAGGGTTTAGGGTTTAGGTTTAGGGCTTAGGGTTTAGGGTTCACAATTTAGGGTTTAAGGTTTAGGGTTTAGGGCTCAGGGTTAAGGGTTGATGGTTTATGGTTTAGGGTTTAAAGTTCATGTTAGAAGTTTTGTCACTCAAAATTGGTGGCAGAGACAATCAATGTCTACCACGTGCCACCTCCAAATTCCAAATTTCATTTCATTTAAATTCACTTCAAGAAAGGTTGGAGGAAATGAACTCGTCATTTTCTTCACACCTTCAGAGGTCTAAAATGTCAATTCGACCCAAATTTGGAAAATATGGAGAACTTGGAAAGCCGAATTACATTTATAAAGATAAGCTCGAAGCGAAGGAATGCATTTTGTAAGTAATTCCAGTCAAATTTGTTTTCTTTTTTATTAATACCTATTAAAACTAGCCTTACGATTGCATCCTGATAAAAATAAGTTCCCAGGAGTCGAGGGAGCTTTTAAACTTATCACACAAGCATGGGGAAAACCAACAACGACAAAACCCCATATTCCACCAACTGAATTCCACAGGCACTACCACTACCATTGGCATTACAAACAATCTAAATGGGAATAATTATTCAAGTGTGGATGCCTTTCCTAAAACTTCCATATTTGATGACCACGACCAGAACCAGAAACAAAAATAGAAACAGAAATAGAAACAGGACCGGAACACGACCTAGACTAGGACTAGAAATTTGAGAGAATTTTTGAGGTTTGATTTTATTTTCCAAGATGCATTACTCCAATGCTTGAGAATGTTTCTTCAAATGCAATGACATTCTGATTCAGACACTTGATGATTCTTGAATGTCCAATCCTACCATAGACCCCAATAGTCCTCAATCCTTGGATACAGGGAGACATCATTATTGGGACAAACCAGCACTTTCAAGGAAGAAGAGGTTCTTGTGAATATATAGTTTTGACACATCACATCACACCCTTTATTAGGATTGATGACTACCCCTATCTTTTTTAAGGTGCTTTTGAAAGCATCCATGGGTTTATCATAGAAGGAATTACCAATGAATGGAAGGTCACTAAGCCATAGGCTAACTTGACTCCCATTCAAAACTAAACAAGAAATATTTACTAGGCGATTGATAACTCCTTTGTGTTCTTAGTCATTCCCCTATTGTTATGCTTATTTTTCACAAGCAGACTCAATGATGGTTCTAGGCACAAGACTAGGAAATATGGTCCTAATATTGTCATGCCCTCCTAGTCGAGTAGTCAGAAGCCATATTAGTCTTGTTGATACTTAGTACTAATTACCAATGAAATATAATTCTCCAACTTTCATTTTATTTACTCATCTTCCATGTCATATTGAATAACCGATTTGATAGGGGAGTTTCCCTCTTCGACGATGATACATCGAATATGAATATGATCCTCAAGAGGGGAGTTGCACCTGGAGAGGTATCGTCTGATCCTACACCTAAGCCCTAAGCCATAATCCCTAAACGCTAAATCCTAAACCTTGAACCCCAAAACCTAAACCCTAAATCCTAAACCCTATTTTTAGCACCTTGAACCCTAAACCCTAAATTCTAAATCCTAAACCCTAAGCCATAAGACATAAATCCTAAACCCTAAACCCTAAACCCTAAACTCTAAACCATGAACCCTAAACCTTAAAACTTAATCCTTAAGCCATCAACTTTAAACCCTAAACCCTAAACCCTAAGCCTTAAACCCTAAGCCCTAAACCTTAAGCCTTAAACCATGAGCTCTAAACCCTTAGCCTTAAACCCTAAACCCTAAATCGTAAAACATAAGCCCGAGCTTTGAAACCCTAAACCCCGAGCCACAACCCTAAACACTAAACCCTAAATCCTAAACCCTAAACCACTGGTGTCCCCAAGATTTCACCACGAAATGCAGGACTACCCCCCAAGAAAATCGTTCTTTTCAAAGTAACGGTCGTTTTGTGTTTTTTTTTGCTTGCGATTGTTTTCATTGTTCTAAGGTATCCTCGAGATAGTCATATAAGCCAAATTCCCCAAGTACCCACATGCTAAAACTCACTCTATCCCTTTGCAAGTTTTGTTTGAGAGAATTTTATTTATTTATTTATTAAATAAATAAAGTTTTTTAAAAAATAGATTGAGCTAAAATTGGAGGATTTAGGTTATATTAAGCACTTCACCCCATCATTATTACCATAGAACATTTACCCTGGGGAAAGAATTTTTGCAGATCAGCTAATTGGAGAAGTTTTCGAGCAATTGCATGCAAGTTCTTTTGTTTTGTTTTATTTCTTTTTTTCTGTGTTTTGGTTTGTTTTCTTCAAAGAATTCCTGTAGCCTATTCATTCTTCCTGCGCGATCTTTCCCCGAGAGCTACGATTTTGAAAAGCTATCCAGTATTTTTAGTTACTAATCTGTCTAAAGGTGATTAGATCTCAGGTTTCTTTCAAAAGATTGCAAGAAGTCGCTTGGTCCAAAAAGGTGCAAAAATGGATTTTATGAAAATAAGAAAAATATTTCCGTCAATGTGTAGAGCTCAAGAAAATATGCACTTTTAGACAAAACGACAACTAAAACGGAGCCACGGAATGAAAGTTATGGCACATGCAAGTTTTTTCTACTACATCTTCACGGACCCTTTCCAAAAATGGAAAAATTTATTCTATACTTGTCTTCACCAAGAATCCAAAAAAGGAAAGAAATGTTGTCTTCATGCCTGTCACAATTTTCAAGGTTGCCTTATGCGTCAAATTTTCACGCTGCCTTCAGTGACGAATGTTCACGCAATTTTAAATGCAGAAGTCACAATGCAAGTCACACTTTTGGAAAGAGCTATCTTTCATGCAAGTCTCACTTTTTGGAAGGAAGACTTTAAGTTGTCAGTGGGAATTTTGGCTATGGTAGGTAGGCGGGAATTCCTTACCTGCATAGCAGGTTACTTTTTCCCATTAAGTCAGAATCACTTAAGTTGCAATGGGAATTTTAGAGGTAGCAGGCATGCGGGGAATTTCTTACCCGCAACCCAAGGTGAAAATTCCCATTCTCAAAGTCAAATTACTTAAGTGGAAGAGGGGATTTTAGAGCTACGGTGCAGGGTGGAAATTCCCATCAAGTTGATCGAACCTATTTTTAGCAGTCACCCTTGCCAAAAAGTGCGACCCACCTTGGCATTAATACATGTATTTAATGATATTTATTAATGGTATTTCTAGCTAAGTTTGGCGCCATAAATAGGAGGAAATTCAATGCAAGTGGATGAGCTAAAGAGAATTCAAGGATGCATGCTAAAAATAAATAAAATAAATTCATAAAAAAACAATCAGAAGCATGCAGACTTGGGCGCCCAAATTGGATGAAGAGGCATGGCTTTTAATTAATTAAATTGCCAAAAATAGGGAAGGGCAATTATTAAAAATAGCATGCAGATGGCTATATAAGCATGGGACGCCATAAGGGAGAAACAATTAATTATTTTTGATGAAGTTTGCAGCCCGGAAAGGTTTTGGCGCCAAGGGAAGGAGGATTTTGCATTAAAGAGTATTTTCCACTGCTGGGAAGCTTCCAATTTTGGCGCCTAGGGTTGGAGAAGCTTTATTTTTATTATTCCAAGCATCTGCATGTTGGTATAAGTGCCCAGGTGAATTAAATAATATTTTTTCTTGCTTTGCATCCAAACAAAGCCTCAAATTTTAGGGCAGCGGGATTGATACGCAGATTTTGGTGATAAAAATCAAGTATTCATGCCATAGACACCATCTTTGTCTAAATTAATTGCAGGTATTCATTATAGGTGCTCATATTAGTGAAAGGAAGTTCAAATCAATGTCAGATACATTGAATATATCTTCTGAATTAGAAGAAATTTCGGATCTGCACAAATTGATCCAATTACAAAGGATTCTTGTAGAATTAAAAGAAAAAGAGCTCAGACAAAGATTATTCCAGGCATAATGAAGCATGATGAAAGAGAAGGATCCAAAATCATGCATAGCTTCTATATTTTCTAAAGTCAATGATACAGACATAGGCCCTAAACCTGTCACCAATTTAATTGACAGATCTAGATCTCATAATTGCAAAGGCTTCCTAAAATTTCATCCTCTTGTTTCTAACACAACCCATGTGGAAGTCAGTGCATGGAAAATTCCTTCCAGGATCTTGTGCATGTGCTCCCAATCTTCCAGTTGAAGCCTTCATTGAATTTACTTGTATTTGCATTCACCCAGTGCTTTCTAGAATTTAAAATTGCTCATATGCAATTAAAAATAAAAGATGATGAGTTTTGTCTGAATTGTTTACGGCAAACATTGACTGGTGCACGTACAAGAATAACTACAAAAGCTTCAAGGATAAGAGGAAGACATGTCGGAGGTAGCACCCACGGAAAATCACAGGTCATCCGCTTCCGCATCCATTTTGGTGAGAATCAAAGGCAAAAGAGTCAACTACATGCAGAATATGGAAAAAGAACAAGACCGGGAGTGTTGCATCTTTCTTCTAGTTTATTTTCTTCTTTCTTATTCTTTTTCTTATTTCCTCTGAAAAGTAATTGAACAATCGATTAAATTATAAAACTTAAGTGATTGGTTTAAAACCATTACTTGAAGAAGTCGATTTTTGGAAATAGGTGGCAGGACATACGCAAAATAGTAGGTTTTTTTTTTAGTTATAAATCATGCATGTCATGCAAAGAGTAATTCTGGGAGGAAGATTGCTAGCTATCCCCTTTTCTATAGCTTCCACATGCATGAATTCATTAAAAACTTCCTATTTGTAATTGCCCTCTATACACTATAAAAGGGGAAGAACCTACGGGTTAAAAAATCGAATTGGTAATCAGCATTCTTGTGTTCCAGGACTTTGAGTGAAACCCTTGATATCTTTAAAAAGATAAGGAATAGAGAGAAGGCATATTTTCGAGAGAATTTTGTGTCAATCGGTGCATTTGTTTCTTATTTCTTTTTAGATCTTTGCATAAACTTTGTGTTATCTTAGATCTGGATCTAAAACTTTCCTTTGCTTTGAATTCTACATTTCTAGATCTGTTTGTTTCGTCTATGTGTATGTGACCAACTCTATTAACTATTGGTCAGGTTGCACATCTTCTTTCTTTTCTTTTCGCATTCAATTATTTCCCTCTTACGCATATATATACATTTATTACGCTTTCTTACTTGTTACAAAACTGTCTAGCTATAATGTGCATGTGCTTTACGTGGTTAAAGTAAAATCAACGAGATAGATATTACAAAATATAATTGACAAAATCTTACACAGAGCCTCACCAATAAATGAGAGAGATTTCTCTCATGACTACCTAGGTTTTCATTGTGCAAATGATCTAGCCAACAAACCCTAAACCCTAAACCCTAAACCCTAAACCCTTAATCATTAACTCTAAACATTAATCCCTAAACCCTAAGCCATGAGCCCTAAACCCTAAAACCTAAACCCTATTTTTACCACCATAAACCCTAAGCCCTAAGCCCTAAACCCTAAACCTTGAGCCCTAAATAATATTCCTAAATCTTCTTAAATTGCCTCCAACACTTCCAAGATTCTTTGACATCACCTCCAGATGCTTAATATATTTCTTGAACTATCCTAGAGGGTTTAGGGTTTAATGTTCAGGGTTTAGGGTTTATTGTTTAGGATTTAGGGTTTAGGATTCAGTGTTGAGGGTTTAGGGTTTAAGGTTTATGGTTTAGCATTTAGGGCTCATGGTTCAGGGTTTAGGGCTTAGGGCTTAGGGCTATGGGTTGAATGTTTAAGGTTTAGGGTTTAGGGTTTAAGATTAACTAAGGGTTTAGTGTTTAGGGTTTATGGTTGAGGGTTTAGTGTTTAGGGTTTAGGGTTTAGGGTTTAGGGTTTAGGGTTTAGGGCTTAGGGTTAAGGGTTGATTGTTTAGGGTTTAGGGTTTAGGTCTCAAGGTTTAAGGTTTAGGGCTCATGGTTTAAGGTTTAGGGTTTAGGGTTTAATTTTATGGTTTATGGTTTAGGGCTTAGGGTTTAGGGTTTAAAGTTCATGTTAGAAGTTTCATCACTCAAAAACACAATATGGGGTGTTAGGAAGGTGTTTTCAACTCACAAAAATTGGCCTCATCCTCATGAGATCCTTACCCATGGTACACAATAGTCTATTTATGATAGTACCCATTCCCATGAGGTACTTATCAATGTTTACAAATATTAACCTATCACCATGTGGTGATCATATCTTTAGTACTTACAAATTTAGGGCCATTTTTGTTTGGAACCAAAAGGGGTAGCTACATTATCTTGAAATTATTCATGAAACCTTCAATTCTTAGAGAAAAATGGATGTTACCAACATGTATAGGATTCACATATCTTTCTAGTGCCTATTTATTTTCCTCCTAACTCCTTACAGAGCTCCCAAAATCATCCGAAGAAGTCAAATTTCACCATTAGAGTGTTTGTTCCTTGCACCTAGAAAACTTGTTGTTGAGAAGATTTCCCTTAAATGAGTAAACCTTTCCTAAATCTTCCTAAACACTCCTACAAATGTCAATAACCAATCCAAAAGGCCCCAAAACCTAAACAATGACTATATTCTTTCACAAAACAGATATCGATTATATAATTTAAACCCTAAAAGATTGAATGATGAATGTTGAAATCCTGAAAAATACCTATGTACTAACCATATTAGAATCTGAAAAACTATCTTCTAAACCGTGACAGATGGAGATGTGAGACTAGTTCTATAAGGTGCAGAGTGACCCTAACTCTTATATTTATTAAAATAAATTTAAAGTATAAGAAATAATAAAATACAATAATAAAAAATATAAACATTTATTTTAGTCAAATGAAACATGCCACAAACACATATACCACATAACACATTGAAACGCGAGCGCATTATAACATGCTTACGTGTCATCTCTTTTGGGTTTGAAATTCCCAATCCATAGGCTTGGATTTGCCTTGGATTTCCAAACCAAAGGTTTGGACTATTTCTGCGTGATTAAAACCGTGTTTGACATAAAAACATCAAAATTTCACATGTGCACCCCAATATCTCGTGCATTAAAACATAATATTCAAAAATAAATTATACTACAATGTCAAGCTCGGTTTTACCTTGATGACGATATAATTCTTTCTAAAATCCAATTAGTTTAAGGCTTTCATCCATAATTTCTTTTACTAGTGCCTTGTTTTCTTGCAAAACCTATGCATACATTTTGGTGCACAATTTACGATTTTTTCATCCAAAATTTTAAAAAGTGGTTTTTATAAACTCCATTCTACACGCACTCAAAAAATAAAACTAAAAAATGATTTTTTCTCAAAGTTATGAGGGTGCACACATAAATATTTCATTTCCTGGGATATGTGCGGTTTGAAAATTAATAAAAATTATATAGTTATCCAACAATTATGAAAAATTAATGGGACCTCGTACATGGTCTTAGCTAACTTTCTACCAAAGGGATTTAAAAGAAAATTTATAGAACTCAAAAAATGGGGGGGGCGTACACACAATAGGTTCTTATCTTTTTGACACAAAAATAGACATACTTTGTGTTGACACAAAATTAGTAGCTTAGAAACTAGATTCTGAGTTATACCGTACTTATTCTTATCACTTTGTCAAATTTTGATCCTAAGCATGCCAAATTATTTGATGAAGTTCGGGGTTCGTTGATTTCAGAAAAAAAAAACGTCCCTTTTTGACCCCCTTTTCCCCCATCTCCATGCACTTACCCTATCCCATTTCCTTTGTTTCTTTGAAACCTTCTTTCCATATTTTCATTGATTCCCAAGTTCATTCCAATTACCTATTCTCCTTCGTTGCTGCGAAGATGAGTCTTGATCATACTCGGCTTATTGTTTTCATATTGAGGCCTATGACATTTGATAGGAATTTGTTCTTCATTTTTCATCTACTTCATGACCATTGTTTTCATGATTTTATTCTTGGCAGATGTTTTGAAAGCTTCAACACTATCATAAGCCTCTTCATGTCCTATGTTTCTCAATTGCTCCAAGCAACCTTATTTTAAGTGCATTGGATCTTTCTTGATATAGTGTGATGTGTATATTGCTTCATTATCTTGGAAAGATAATGAGCACAAGGTTGGGCATGCAACATGGAAATCATCATCTTCTCCATCTTGTCCATTTTGAGCTTCAAATTCCAGCTTCATGATGAAATCATCCTTTCCTTGAGGGGAGTCAACATTGCAAGATGCAAGCATATTCTTGTTCATACATTCCTTGTTGAGAAGTTTTTCATTTTGAAAAAAATCAGCCTTGGGATCAAATACCATTCCATCTATCCACTCTTCATTGAGAAGGTCTCCATCTTCATGAAAGGAGAACGAGTACAAGGTTGGGGCAGAAATATCTAGATTGTCATTTTCCCAATCTCGAATGCCATGAACTAGGGAGTATATTTCCATTATGAATTCCTCCTCTTCTTGAGTAGGTCCAAATTCAAGAGGCCTGAGCATCCTATTATTTGTGCATTCCTTCTTGAAAGAGTCATCCTCTCCTAATGAGAAAGAGAAGTCTTCGCATTCACAATCATACTCATCCAACAAAATTTTATGATGATTCTTAAGAACACGATCAGAAACATGAGACCCACTTGTGAAGAAGTTGTTTCATATAATTTTACATTCATGACCCGCACCACTCATCACCTTGATATTTCTTTGTTGCAAGTCAAGACCTTCATGACCATCATCACCACTCAATAGAGAAATTGTGTTCATGTTCACATCCAATGGGAAGTACATGATTTCAAATTTTTGTTCTATCGATCATCATGATGCTTTCTGATTGGCTTCGCACTCGGATAATCTTCCATCAATATAGGAAACCCAACATCTTCTTCCACGAAGCTATGAAAAATTTGTAAGACCTTGAATCTTGAAACAAGATATCTACCCTTGGGTCATTTGGCCTTTGAATGGTGTATTTCATTTTCTTGATGGGAAGAAGTTTCTTCATCTTACCATTGACCGGAATGGTGGCATGTGACCAATCCATCTATATGTCTCCACCGACATAGCTATAGAAGCTTAGGCTCAACATATACCATATGAGGTGATATATATCTGCTACGAGTAGCTTCATCATGATCTTCTTCTCAGGAAAATCTACAAATTCTACTTGAGCATCCTTGACTGGCCAAATAGAGGCACTTCTTTCATTTCCATGGAGTAGTAATAACTAGTAGCAGGAGTGAGAGAGTACCGAGAGCTTTAACAACTTTTGAAGGCATGACATTATCGGAGGCATCGGAGTCAATAATTCAATTATTTAGTTTGTACACATTGATCAACACGGCTATATAGAAGGGATCTACTTTCCCAAAGGTGGAGGGTGTGGATGCAAGAAATTTTTGAGGAGTGGTATGAGGAGCGGGAGGAAGTTCTTTAGAATTGGTATTCTTGGTACATGAAACTAAACTAATTCCTTTGATAAAATGTACAAGCATATTGAATTGTTTGGGATGGGTTTTTAGGTATTCAGCCTTACAAATATGAATTTTACATTTCTTGCAATGATCAATAATGTCAAAAGATGTAGAAGTGGTAAGCACAATAACGGAGCGATGACATCCTTGAAAAGATTAGGATTTTCATTTTTAGTATCAATAAAGATAGAAACTGATTTGTCAAGAGGATATGAATGGGACTTACCCGAGAGATGAGTAAGGATTATTTACTGAGGTAATCTCGGGCTTCTTCTTTATTGTTCATGTGGAAGCGATTGTGAGGATCCTCCTTTTTGTTTTCATTTGAGGATCTAAGTGTTTATCTTGGGCAGCGAAAGAGGAGGTTCCTTTCTCCGTTTGTGATCATGTGAACACTACACATGAGTAGCTATTTGTGGATTCTTCAAATTCCTCATCTGGTGAGTATTCAAAATACCTAAGCCCAAAGACATCCATCTTCCTTTTCTTCTTCATCTTCTAATTCAACAATTTCTTCTCCTTCATCCTCACTAGTTCCACAGTTGCATTGACTGGTGGAGATTCCAAGGCAAGCCTTTGGGGTGCCCAGTGTAATTTGATTCTTGTTTCGGTTTTATTATGATGCATGTTGAGAAAATTCCTTCTTCAACAATGTAAAATCATTGGCCAAATTTTGTAGCAATGGATTAGCTCTTTCATATTTGGAACTTTGGGCCTTATCCTTCATTGAATAATTCTTGATCTTTCTTGACATGATGAGGTCATCTTCCACATCAATGGAAAGTTCTTGAGCATTGTCCAAATTTTTGGTTGAGCTCTCTGTAGTATGAAACTAACTTTAGGAAACTGGGCATTCACGAAGAACCTTTTATGATTATCTACAATAGGAGTAGCGGTGGGAATCTTGTTGATCAACTTATTGAATTTGGCCACAAAATCTCTCATGGACTCTTGCGGTTATTTCTTTATCTAAGTTAGTTGAGAAAGGAGGGCATGAGAATATTTTGCGGTCTTGAATCTTGCTTCAAACTTGCTTTTCATATCATATCAATTAGTAATGAAGCGTGATGACAAGTAGTAAAACCAGTCCACAACAACATCTTGTAATGTTTCCATGAATAACCACACTACAACATCTTCATGTTGCACTCTAAGAATGCCACAGGATGTGATGAAAGTTGTAATATGGTCATCAGGTCATTGCTTACCATCTCCATGGAATTTGGGAAAATTCTTTCTTGATACTTTTGGAAGTTTGTGAAGTGGTGGGTTAGAACATGATCTCATGAATGATTCTCTACTCACCAAGAAAAGTGTGACACAATCAAGAATGAACCTCAAACTCACATTATAGATGTCCAAGATGACCATGTATATATAATACCTATATATGGGGTCCACGCTACATCCCCACTATGTATTGTGTCTAATCTCGGGTATCCAATTTGAGATCTTGCCAACATCTCTTGAGCCCATAGTTTGACTCTAGGTAGGTGTCTCACTATCTAATGTGGTACTCTTGTGGGTCAATACATGGTAAATCTCTCTTGTATCCATGCCAAAAATTATATCACTTGCCCAGCTTACCAAATGCTCTCTTGCCAAAATGATGTTTACGTCATGGACCGGTTGTACCTAGATGTGCACCCTTATGATGTATACTACGTGTTTATCCAATTTTGTCTTTCACATAACTATGGAAAACTATTGTACTTTGTCATCTTATTTGTGGCATAACACTTGTGTCACCATTAGACCTTTAATTACCATCCAAATATTAGAAATTGACTTTGTATATACATATATGAGTTGAACAATGTAATAATGCAAGATAATAATTTGATGTCATGGACCATCAAGCCAATTCCCACTTCGACATCACTATTTAAGATGTCATGAATCATGGGTGGCCCTCAACCGGTAGCCCTAAAATTACATGGACATATTCTAAAGTGAATGTGACGTTTATTATCTCCCCATCCACCACCCACCTAAAACTAGTTGTGTGAATCTCCCGAGAATTCTATAATCACGATAAGGAGATCCACATCCAAGAGTACCTGGAACATCTCCATGATGCCTTCAAACTCCACATTGATGAAGCGATCCACATCAACATTTGATAACCCGCTCAAAATCTTGGGAAAAATTCAAACATTGATACTCGATTAGTCTCAACTAGACAAATATCAAGTAAAAATAAAAAACAACAAACATAAGAAAAATCATTCACTCATATCTGCATCAACCATTTTGACAAAACATCATCATCCATACTTAAATTATCATTACAACAACCATTTCGACTTGATATCGTCGGTCATGCTTAATATATCACTACATCAACCATCTTTACAATGTGCCAACATCTATGGCAAAAATTTAACTGCATTTATAATCTTATTGAACGTCATCGACCATGTTGCAATTCACCACCTACCGAGATATTATCAACCATGTTGTCATCAATTGTGGTTCCCTACATGTCAAATTTCAGCAACCTAACATAACATGAAAAAATCATACCCCTAATTACATATTTATTGCACACTTGGCTATATCTAGCTAAACCTAAAAATACCCAACCTTTTATATCTCTTTAACACATATTTTGACATCCTTCAAGGTAACTTCTACCATTGGATTTTCCCTAGCTCCCTTTTTCCAATTTCAACCTATTGACCCACTCTATAATTAAATGCAAAATCTACATCAACAATCATTTTGGGCGTCCCCAATGGAAGTCCATGTGTTTGAAAATAGTAAATCTAAAGCTTCAAAAATCAAATTCTCTAATTGTGGGATCGATATGTGGTATCGGAGCGAGGTTGTATAAAAATTTGGTTAGAAATAATATTGAGCATCAATTTCTTCAATTCTTGTCTAATAATATGTGTTCTCTTCATCATGCTCTTTGTATTGGTTCCATCATTTTGTTCATTGTCTTCACTATTTGTTTGTTGTCATGCAAAGAGGTGAGCCTTTTGTAAGTCGTTGTGCGTGTGTACAAGTTTTTTTGGTTGATATTGTAAGATGTGAAATCAAAGCTAGATTGCAATAATGGAGCAACTTGAGAGACTTTTTCCAAGAGAAGATGAAGTAGAAGAAGACCTTGTGAGTCTTGTTGATATGTTTACAATCAATTCAACTACTGAAATTTAGAAGAAACAAAGCCCTTACTAGAATGGAAGCTTCCTAAGATCTCGTATGACCAGTCTATGATAAATTATCTCCTTTCCATTTAGCTTTTGCTTTTGCTTTTAAGACTAGAGAATTTGTTATACAAGTTTCTCATAATGATAAGCATGAGTATGATATCCCTTTGATAGATCCTAAGGATATCAAGTTTTTGAAGAATCATAAGTTTTATAAATTTGTGCATATTGGTTGCATTCAAATAGGCATCACACCTCTTTTCAGAAGAGGGTTGAATATATATGTTCTTTGTTGTCTTCTTGACTAGGCATCACCATAGTTTTAAGGATTCCCTTCTTGTTGTTGTACAAATTGGTTTACATAATGGTCTTGTATCATTTGAAGTCTTTCCAAACTACCCTATAGGTATCCACCAAGATAATCTTCTAAAGCAAGTCCTACGTCTCCATCTTTCCACAATTGGTATAAACATGAAGCTTGTAGTCCATGTCCACTTTCCATTCACTATAAGATTATCTATCATCTTGTCAACACCCTCCATCCTACTTTGAAAAATGGTCCCACCAAGGGCAACAACATGGTGATTCATGTTAATATAAAGTCAAATAAAATAGAACCTAAACTGATTTCATGGTCAGATATCAATGTTCCAAAAGAGTGGAATTTATCCAAGAAAACCTTAGAAAGTGGTCAACCATATTTCCAAAATGCTACAAATGTTTCTAAGACTTCTAAAGTTGTATCTTGTCTTTTAGAAGAAAAGAACTACTATCCTGAAGCTCTTCTACTAGATAGACTTCCTCATACTTTTCTACTAAGTCTACAATGGAGCCAAAAGGAAAGATAAAGAAAATGTTTTCATTTGTAGCCATGACAACCTTATTCATGACCCAAATATGACTATCTATGGTGCCAAGATTGTGAGACAATGATTAGATAGAAAGACCTTTCTTCTAATGGCCCAATAATTAACATGATAAGAAAAGTCAACATGGAAAGATATGTTTCAGAGACCTTCCTCCTCTTGAAGACAAATATTGATTCCTCTAATGGGAAACAAAAGGCTACATATTGGTATCAAAGAAGTGTTAGCAAAGAATTGGAATCTTCTGAATTTTCCAAGATGTTGAATTGGATGAACAAATTTGTTAAAGTAGTCCATGAAACTTCAAAGACGCATCAAGATGCACTTACATAGATGGAATGAAACATTGAAGGCCTTAGAGCTCTACAATAAAGGTGAGCTTAAATCTTGCCTCTCTTGTACTCAATAATAAAGTTGATTCCATTCATTCTTCTATACAAAATTTTCTTCTATTGTTGAGTCTATTGTTCCCACCATTTCTGATATTCCTAGTATGTCTTTAGAATTTTCTAAAGTAGTTATTGAAAATACAAATCCCATAGTAAAAATTGTTGAGGATACCAAAAAAGAAATAGGATCAAAGCTTTCTACCTGCCATAATAATCTAGCAAAACATGTACAATTAGTTCACCAATAGTCTATTGACCAAAACCTTAAACTTGATATCATACAAGCTTCAATAGAACCCATTCTTGATATGGCAAAAAAATTGAAGCCATAAAATCCAATACTACACCTCTTGAGCCTATTATTCCATATTGGTCCAAAAAGGTTTCATGGTCAGATGTTATTAAGAAAGCTAACCAGTCAGCCAAAAGTCTTTCTTCTTCATCCAAAAGTATATCCATGGCTAAATTAATTGTTGAAGATGTTGAAAGCATATATACCCCTGGTGAATCCTCTCACACTATTGAGCCACTAAATAATAATGTGCACACCCAAACTCTACAACACATAGTTGGTATAAAATAGAATGTGATGATCCTACAAAAATAAAAGAGATGGTTCATGGAATGTTGGCATGGTCTAACACACAAGTTTCACAGTGGAGAAAAGATCCACATACTATGGTAAGAATTGCCAATGGTTTTGTTGGCATACTTAAAGAATGGTGGGATTCTCTTCCTGAAACTGATCAAAAATCCATTCTCACTCATGGTACTTTTAGTCTCACTGCTGCAATGATCAATGAGTTTATGGGAACTGTAGAAAATGATAAATTTAAGAACACTATTTTGTTCTTAAAAGCAATAATATGTGATATGTCCCAGATCAAGAAATATCAGTGTTATATGCAGAATTTATACTATAATCTAGTAGGATCCATGATCCTACAATGAAAATCAGGTATATAGAATCTTTTCTTACTTTCTTTGCAATTGAATATAAGAAAGCAATGGGGCATCATCCTATAGAGGAATTAAGTTTTGGTGCCATCAATCGATAATTAACGAAACTAATGCTCATCTTTGTCAAGAAAAATTGATAGGAAAGAAGCTTCCAAAACACAAAAAAACTTTAGGTGTTAAATTATGCCAAATGCAAGAAAATGATCCTTTTGATGCAATCCCATGCATTACAAAAAGCATTCTTCAAAGCATAAGCCATGTTATGGATGTTCCTCCTTTTTCAAAAAGGGGAAGGGACCACCATGAAAGTATTAAAAACAAGAAATTTATCAGTATTCTCATCCTCCTCCTAGAAAAAGGTTTTTCAAAAAAAATCTCCTAGCTATGACAAAAAGAAGCCTATTTGTTTCATTTGCAAAGGAGAACATTATGCTAATAAGTGTCCCAGAGAAACATTGACAAAGGAAAAGAAAAGGTCAATTTTGAGAGAAAATCATATAGATGAGAATAATTATTACTTTACTTCTGGATCTTGATTATGAAAGTTCAGACATATTGTATGATTTAGAAGAAGAAGTTCAGAAAGTAAATGTTGTGAATAATTCTGAAAGAAGAATCAAAGTCTGCTAGCTCTGATATAGGTATGATTCCCTGCCTTATTTTGCCAATATAAATATGCTATCCAGAATTCCTCATCCTTTCATTCCACCAGATTCAGAATTGCTTGGTCATCAACTAGATGAAGCTCAAGATGAATATGATAAGTGTCCACCATGGGATATGCACAAGAAAAACATATTTGTACCAAAAGATGACAAATCTGCAATACACATCAAGCTAGATTGAATGTTGAGCTTGAACAAAACAAAAGGAAGAAGAAAGGAAATCTCTCCTAGAGCATGAAAAAGAGAAATACAAATTTGAAAGCTTAGCATGTGATGAATATTTAGATGATCTTTATGGCAAACTTGTCCTAAATAGTCCTTACAGAACTAGTCCTCAAAAGACAAGATCAAGAGGAAGAGTTGTATGATTTAAAGGAAGAGGAAGAGGGAGAGAAAGGAATTTTCCTTTCCTATTTCCAAAGAAGTCCCAATAGAACCAGGAGAACCTTCCAGAAGGAATGAATCAGCTCCTCTTGTTTTAAGAAAACAATGATGTGTAGATAGAAATGACTTTCCTCCAGAAATTCATAACTAACGCTATTATTGAATTTAGAAAGCTAGTAGAAGAAGATGAGCTTGAAAAGGAGAATGCAAAGGAATCCCAAGAATCACTAGAACAAGCCTACAATCAATTCATCCAGACTCTAGATGAAGAAGAACCAGTTCCAGAGGTGAGTACTTTAAAGAGTGCTCAAAATCCATTTATTACTATTACTTTTTGCATTCCCAATATAAGGCAATATTCTCTTGATGCCATGATTGATATTGGTGCAAACATTAGTCTGCTAAGAACCAGAGCCATCCCATAGATTGTTGGGAGAAACCTATTTGAAAATAACCTTTGATAATAAACTTGTTGTATCTCATTTCCTAGCCTATGTCCCAGTAACATCACTTGGATATCAAAGAACTATAAAGTTTTATCAACATGATATGCAATCCTATGATTGTTTGATAGGAATGGATACATTGTTGGACTGTGGAACTTTCAGCTTGACCAAAGATCATATTTCCTTATTCAATCCTGCAGTCCAGATACCTAGAAAATATACCTACATAATTGTTATTCCTATTGCTACCATGCTTGAAAAGAACCCAACAATGAATGGATCCATAAATCCATTTCATTGTGTCAAAGCAATATCAATGATATTGTCTCCAAAATCAAGAAAGAACTCATGCTCTAAAAATCCCATGCTTTTACACACAAAAAAAGCATTACTGCAAAATAGAATTCATTCTAAAGGACCATAAGGGAAAAGAAGTGCTTCCAAAATTCAAAGCACATCATAGGGGAATGAAGCCTAAAGATAGAGAAAAATGTGAAGAAGAAATTAAAAATTGTTACAAGGAAAGTTTATTTAGAATCCAACTCCCCTTGGGCATGTGCAACCTTCTATGTAAATAAGAGAAGTGAACAAGTGAGGGGAAAAAAGAGACTAGTAGTTGATTACAAGCCCTTAAATAAGCTCATTCAATCAGTCCAACATCTTATCCCAAACAAGGATGATTTATTTTCCAGATTAAAAGCTTCAAGGGTCTACAACAAATTTGATCTTAAAAGTGGATTTTGGCAGATCTTTCTACATCCTAAGATAAATTCAAAACAACCTTCGTGGTACCAGAGGCCAATATGAGTGGAACGTCTTTCCATTTGGACTCAAGACAACGCCCTCCATATTTCAGAAGGTGATGGACAAAAATTTTGGCTCCCTCTCTAAATTTTTGTTAATCTACATTGATGATATATTGATATATTCAAAATCTCCAAAAGAACATATAGACCATCTAAACAAGTTCTATGAAGTTGTTTATACTAATGGTTTATGTATCTCAAGTACCAAGATGGAAGTCTTTAAGGATTCCATATCCTTCTTAGGACTCACCATTAAAAATGGAGATATCTAGGTCCAAGAACACATTGTGTCAAAAATTCAAGGATTTCCAGATGAAATATCTGATCTGACACAACTCCAAAGGTTTCTTGGATGTGTAAATTATATTGCAGGTTTCTATCAAAGCATAGCTTTAGACTAAATTCTTCTCAACAAAAGGCTCTAGAAAAGGCCACCTCCATGGAGTCCAAAAATGGCAACAATAAAAAAAAGAATCAAGCAACATGTTCAAAAGTTTCCATCAATGTCTCTTCCAGGCAATGGTCTCAAAATCATTGAGACAGATGCCAACAATGATTATTGGGGAGCTATCCTAAAGGAAAGAGAAGATAATAGAAAAGAGAAAATATGTAGATATGCATCTTGGTGCATTTCATGGTTCAGAGTTGAAATATCATTCAACTCATAAAGAAATTCTTGTTGCAAAGAAAGCTATAAAATTTTCATTTTATTTGTTCAATCAAAAATTCATTCTAAGATCATATCTAAAATTTTATGGCTAGACTAAACAAAGAGATCCATTAGATAAAACCTCCTTCAACCATGTCTTCAAAGATGGGGTCTATGGTTTGACAATTATGAATTCGAGGTCGAATACATTGAAGGCAAGAAGAATGTACTTTGGAAGATTTTGCTAGCAGAGAACTCAACCAAACAACAAGAATAAATGTTACTCAAGGTTATTCATGAGTTTGTTAGGCATGTATGGGCATGTAACAATGAGCATAGAGCTATAAGGGTTCTGGAACAAAATGACAACCAAATGTCATATGATGCTCAAAATATTCTTCTAGAAAGAGGAATTATTTATGTATCTCCTTACTCTATGTCTCAACTTAACATCTCCTATAGAGATCCAGAATCTCTGGGTATCAGTTTCATTCTCTCCAGGATCTTATGGTTTTTTGTACTCTTATATGGAAATGGAGGCATTACAGATTCATAGAATCAATTGATGACACTCCATTAGAAGGAATGAGACTGAGGTAGCTAGTACCAAGACCAAGGACTCTCTGAGATTTGAATTCTCCAGAATGTGGCCTGAAGATCATCCATTACAAAATGACATCTGGAAAACCCCATCAAGTAGGAGATCAAACATATATAGCCAAATACTTTAAGTATTTTCTTCAAAAATATCTTCCTACTAAAATTTCTGATCATCCTCTCCTGCAAATGCATCCCGACATTGCCAGGAATATCCTAATAAATTGCAAGATTCCTGGTATGCTAAAGAAATCTATTATGTCAAGCCAAATAGATTTGAAGGGCATCATCAACATCCAAATGGAGAACTTTGGAAGAAAATTTACTTGCATCACAGTATGGCCATACATCCTCCAACACCTGGAAGTTTCCTACGAATTCCAGGTCAATATATCTTCCCTTCCAGAAGGCATGCAACATTGCACAATGACGAGACAACATCCATATCTAGATTGTGGTACGAGCACAACACAAGGGACCTCCACTCAACCAAAATTGAAGAATAATCTAGCTCATCTCGATGATGACAATGGTCCCCATTTATCTTTCATATGATAGTGTCTCTCCTAAATGGAATCTATTTTTGCTAGTTATCTTTTAGTCCCTAGAAGGAATCTCTTTTTGCTAGTTATCAAGTGTTGGCAATACTCTTTTTTGGCCATAAACGCAAGCATGTTGCCTTTGTTGTAGCATGGTAGGCCCATAATTAGGTTTGTAATGTCTTTTCTGGAATATTTTTGGTTACCTAGGTTTCCAGTTTCTGGTTATCGGTTTCCTAGTGAAGAGTTATCTTCATCCTATATAAAGGGGTTTAAGGATTTCATTCAATACATCAGAGAGAAACAAGATAACATTGGGGGAAACTTCTAGAGTCTAGAGGTCTAAGTCTTTTAAATCCGTAAGAACTCTAGGCTTAAGGGTAAATCAGAAGTATGAGCTTTTGTGCGCCTTCTTAAGTCTCGGTTTAAGTATATAGTCTATTAAGTTTATATGCTTTTCTTTGTCTAGTTGAGTTATGTCCATCTATTTATGTTGTGAGCTCGATATGTAGAAGAGCTTTGAGCCTTTCTATAACCTCAAACCCAAAAAAATGAACTTAAAAAAAAATCTCTCATATTTTGTAAAAGCATCATATCTTTGTTAGTGTAGCTCTTATCTATGACTCATAAATATAGTTGGTATCCGCATCACAAGGAATTTTATTTACAATTTTTTTTTGAAAAAACTTCTTTTTCAAGCTTGCACATGATGCCTTATTTTACTTCTTTAGGTCTTCAAAACTTGATTCAACATTTCCTTAATAAGCTATCCAAACTCATCTCTACACCCTTCTCCTTGAAAGCTTTCACATTATATGCACATGTTTATTTAGACTAATCTATATATGTTTGTGTTGTATTTTTCTCTGTAATCTTGTATCATTAAGGTTTGTGTTTATCATGGTTGGATTAAGGATTATGCATACATCCATTTCTTCACAACATAAAGTCGACATAAGTACATTTCATTATATGTTCATCTTCTAACTATTTCCCTCTTGTTATTTCCTTTGATTTCAGTACTATATTTTATTTCCAAAGCACCATTTCATGTTATATTATTATAACACATGATGAGCTTCAAGTGGGGCATATGTGCACACCTTATTTTCATTTGCTTATGTTTTTTTGCATTACTTGTTGGTGCATTAATCTCCCTATATGTATATCCTAAAGAGCACATTCAAGGTTGGTGTGGATCAACTCGTAGCACTTCATGAGAGATTCATTGTGGCATTCATTCCTACCACCACCTTCATATCGAGTTTCAATTGTCCTCTTAGGTTCTTGTTCCCTTTATTGACCCTCTCCAACCACTTTGTCAATACTTAGTTGATGTCATCGATCAAGAAATGACATCTTATAAAACCCCGTGTTTTGGTCAACGTCATCAATCAAATTGATGATGTTTTTCAAAACTAAGATGTGGCTTCAAGGGTGTAAATATGTATTTATAAGGTTCTCCTTTTCCATTTATCAAGATATCATCAAAGAATATGCTTTGCTTGGCCTCACAAATTAGCCTTGGGAAGAAGAAGAGGACATAGGGTTTATAGGAGCTTACATAAAAAAGATTAGTTGAAGCATATTGGGCATTGAAATTACCAAAGAATAGGTGTTAAACCAACAAGATCTACCTTTAGTCTTTAGTCTATCCATCTTGGCTACCCCCTAACAACATTATGCCAATAACTACTACACGCGAAATGGGGGAATTAATGCACTGACAAGCCACCTCATTGTAAGCATCCCTCTTTCTAACTTCTTTATTTTTACTTCGATTGATTGTTCTTTGTATCATGTATTAAATAAGATAGAGTAACATATACTTGTTCCCTTTTTGCTATCTTTTCATTTTTGTCATTTATTGTCATAGCTCTTGCTTCTTTGCTTAGTGACAACCCCCTTATACAACCATTCGATTAGATAACTCTTGCTTATTGCTTAGAGCACTCCCCTTGGATAACCATTTGATTAGATAGCTCTTTCTTACCACCTAATGGTGCCTTATTACTTGTCTAATGACATCTCGGATCTAGTAACGTCAACACCTTATTCTTAGTGATTGTGTAGATTCCCCTTATAGACCAATGCACATAGTGTCAAACCAATTTGTGTGCCAACAATTTGTGTGTTGGCTTTAAAATAATCTACCTTTTTCTAATTTAGAGGATCATTTAAAACTCAATCTTATCCCACAAGCACTTGGCAAATACTATTTTACTTATTGCCCTTGAGTACCAAACCAAACTATTTTTCTCAATTAGGGAACCCTCCTTTTAATACAAAAAGCATACATTATTTTGTAATGACCTTTCAAGCCTTTGGGAGATATAATGCTCCCACAGAGATAATAACACAATAAATTTCCTTAGTAAAAGTCATGTGAAAAGAATTATGATAATCAAAATTCTTTTCATGTTTTACACCTAAAAATAAATTATTCACATTTAAAAGTTGTTGATACTCCTAAATGGTTATGAGGAAATACTATTGTTATGTAACCAAATCTATTATTCATGATTAAACACATAGATGTAGCTCTAACATGTTGTTTGCTTTTTGATGCATCTTAATTTGTTTCTGTTTCAGTTCAATGTATTTTTATGGAATGTTTATATTATTACTAAATTTCCTTCACAATACTAAATATGGTTAGTGTAGGCATTCTGCAATGTTTGGTCTTAAACTAATGGATTACCAAATTTCTTTAAATACATTAAAATTGGTTAGTGTAAGCCTCCCTTCATGTTTGATCTTACACTAGTCAATTCTAAATAATGCTCACATGCCTTGAGCGAATGCCCTTGGAAGTGAAATCCCAATGTCCAAGAATAAAAAGATTTAAATAATGGGTTTGTGCACATACAAATCTGTAAACATATGAAACAAAGACACAATACATGAATGAGAGCTAATGAGATTGGAAATCAATTTTATAGTTTAAGTCATTAAAACTTTTTGTTGACATAAATTTGTCTTAAAAAAACAATTAAAGCACTATTTAAAGGCTTGTACAAGTCAACCTATTAGTAGTAAACCGAACAGCCCCGGTTAACTTGAACATGTGCGAGGAGAGTAAATGTAGCATAAAACATTTTTCATATATCAATTGGACGCTATATGCTATGTTTATTAAGCTTCCAACATAGGGTGCTCAACTATGGGTTCGTATCCCTTCTTCTATGCTTATTACAAAATAATTAAAAACTATCAAAATATACTTTGCAACGGTGTCAAACCCACTCTCATTGTCTATAATTTAAAAATATTCGTCAGTTTTTAAGGGTAACATAAGGATCTAATTATGACTTAATAGGGTACTGTAATTAGCTCACATGGATCCAATGATCTATATTATGATATTTTTATTTTTGATTAGATAAAATTGAAGATAGATTGATATCTTTTAACATCCACGAGGTTAAGAGAACCTTATGGGACGGTAAACCATGACATCTTTACTCTCTGAATTTTTGCTTGTATGTTGTTCAAATTGATAATGAAATCTCCCATTTTCTCTACTCTCTCCTTGATGAACATATCCTGTAACAAGACTGTCGTTAAAACACTTACATGGTCTGGATGTCATTGTAAGCAATACACTAAAAAATACAGTGTTTTTTTGATTCCACTGTCCCATCGATGTAAAAGACACAAATGAAACACAATTTTATACCAGCTCAAGTGATGTTATTGCAACAAGTTTTATATAAACATCTGTAGCATACATATTTTTACAGAGTTCTGGATCCTGCCCATTTGCACTACAGAAATAACAAATTAGAACTAGAATAAAATACTTCTTCATGCTGCTTCTAGGAACTCTGCTCCCACAAAAAAGGCCCAGCAACACACTGGGCCATGAGACCAATAAATATCCACTACAACATTGAATGTTTCTCGACTGCAAGGAGACCCTGTAACAACCAAAAGTCTTATGGAAGGTTAGGAAGCACAAAACCAAGAGGAATGAGAGCACGATGACTATGGGAAGAAAAATATAGAGACATACTTCAACATGTAAGGCATATTTGGAAAACACTGCACTAAAGTGATTTCATGCTCAGAGACACTTGTTCGAGAGCTGAATTGTATTCTTTCAACTGCGAGGAAACATGAAAGCAAAAACAATTAGGAAATTGACAAGGAAGCCCTTTAGCAAAGCTGTATAAAATGTAAAAACCAACATAATGACATGGTATGTGCCTTGGTAAGTGTGTTATTAGCATTGGGTAAATCATCTCCCGACTTCTGCAATATTTCTAAACGTTTTTGTCCGCTTCATTTTGTTCCTGCACCTAAATCACCCCAAACACTCGATCTGAGTGAGGCAAAAACTTATTTGAAGGAAAAGGAGCGGTAAAATCTTAAGAGTTGCACACTTTTTCAATTAAAAAAATGCACCAAACCCTTTAGCATTCTGCAAGCCACTTACCTTCTCTAACATATTCTTCAAGTAGCGTATCTCACCGAGTTTTCTCTTTGCGACCTCTTGTTTCACATCATTGACCGAAGTTCTGGATTCCACAGCATCACAGCATAAATAAGTTGGACAACTGACTGCTTTAAAAGGGATATGGCTTCAAATATAATAACTTGAATCACAGATCCTAAATATTTATTGATAGATTTGAAAGACCTTCAAAGAGCCTGTCAAAGAATAGGAATCTCTTTTGGCTATGAATATTGGAATGATATAATAACTATTTGTATAAGAAACAAGTGAAAAAAATTTCAGACCCGGTGAGGCAAATTGTATCCAACTAGTGAACATCTGATTTCTACTTCCGTACACTTCCCATACCTCCCAAACTTCATCACAAACCATCTCTTTTGTTTGTAAAATATTACTTAATGTACACGAAAAAAGAGAATCATCAAGGCATAATTTCTCAAGAAATTACAAGAATAAAAAAATCTTGAAAGAGCAAGAAAGTAAGATGCAGACATACTTCTCTTCGTGTAAAACATCCAACCTTTGGTTTTCAATCAGCTGATCTATAGTGCCAAGCGCAGCCATTACCTACATATTTACAAGTAGAACCCATAAGAAATACACGATAGTTTCCTTGTACACTATGCTTTACAAAGAAATAAGGAACAAAATTGTTTATTTTAAACTTCAAACCAGCACAGATCAAACTGACACGCGGTCTACAGTCTAGATATCTGGATGACCCAATAATAACAAATAATCATATATGACAGGCACTATAATCACCGTGCAACTTGGATGTTATACATCACGAGCATTGCTTGATTCTAGTCTTCTATATCACATCCTTTAATATGAGAGACTAGTATTTTTAAAAAAATTGACCATCTAAACACTTTAAAAAGCAAGTTGTATTTCAAGGATTAAAAGGACCGTTTACAAAAAAACAGAACAGATGTTCTGCAATTTCAATACCAGTGATAGATCAACGAAGTAAAGCTACAACTGATATGCCTGAGACCATATACTTAAAAAACTTAACAAAAACCTAAGACCTGAAGAAACCAATAACTAGAGTAATAAGTTGAAAGAACAAGAGCCACAAAATGGTCACTTATTTTTAGTTCATACAGAGAAAGCAGCATTATATTTTGAAAACAACGTGAGTGACCAGATTTGTTTTGCCACTATAAGTAGTTCTGCTAGTTTTTCCAATGTCAGTGATTCCACTGATCCTGTCTTTACCAGGGACAGCACCGGATGAAGTTTCAGAAGTGGATTCAGGAACAATTGATGGATTGAAGAGGGAAGAGGATGTTGCCACTAGCTGTTTTGGGTCAAAAACAAGTTTCGTTGCCTTTATCTGGGTGTCTTGGTTTCTAACCAGAACTTCATGAAGAAGGTTGAGAATTTACTCTACAGATTGTCAAAAGCCTTATTTTGAGCTTCTCACAAGGATCTGGTATCAGTGATCCACTGATCCAATTTTTACACATCTGCATAAAATAGAAAGACGCATCCTACATACAAGGTGGATTGTTCAGTCTTGGCCGAGCATTGATGGAAGATGGTTGCTGTGAAGACTAGAAAGTTTTCAAACGAGGCTGGGTCTGCACTACAGTAGTATCCACTTGGCGGGCAACCTTTCTTTTGTAAGCAAGAGGATTGGGAGGGTGAACTTCCACACGAGGGTCTTGTGGAACATACACATCATCTGGTAAATGCTAAGCAATCATGTTTAGGGTAGGCTAGGAAAAGTTTGCAGCAGGTAATGCAGAAAGTTGCAAAATAGTTGGGGTCTGCTGAATAAAAAGGCATGCTGCACAGGAATTATTTAGACGAAGGTCATTAGGCCTATGTGATTCTGCTACAGATAAACTAAGATTTGTGTGAGGAAAAAGAAGCTAGATATTCAGGATTGGAATCAAATTTGTCAAAAGGCGTGACACAGAGTGGAAAAGCTACCTCATAAATGTTTAGTTGGAGTATTCCCATCCAAGCTGCATGGTGGGGCTGATCTTGCAGCTCTTCTAGAATCATGGCAGCTGAACCGTGAGCTCAGTTTAATGCGCAGAGGTTCTCCTCACTTATACCAGTAGGATTATGCTTGACATTTGTATTAATATCTATATTCCGCCCAGTCCCCTTTTGGAGGGGTGGGGTGCAGTTGGGGATGGGAAAATGTGGGAATGCGAAAAGGGGACACCTGAATGGACACCTAAAATTAGAGATATGATATTTGAATTAAACAAAAGTGTGTGGACAGGGAAAGGGTTGGGGAACGGAGGGCTGGGGATGCATCGCCGTAGAACTTAGAGTATCATACATGAAAATATTAATAATGCAAAAAAAAAAGGTCAAAATGTCAAATCAGATGATTAAGTTTTCCTAAACCATACTAAAACCTTACCTGAATGCCAAACGGACATTTGACAATCATCCAAATCACATACATAGCACACTCCGAGCAAAGATTCATCATAAAAAGCACTGGATTTTAAATATTGTTGTATTCTTGCAATCATAATGGTCGGAGAAGTAAAGCAAACCCATCTATATAAAATATCAAAACAAGCTAAGTATACCCCAAGCTAACTTGGATAAGAGGACAATCATACGAGATAAGCTTAAACATTTAGCTGGTATATAACAAGGATTAGATGAATGGGCTCTATACATGCTTCCTGCTTGTCTCAAAGGACTATCTTTTACAAATTATCTTCTGTTTTAGCAAAAGATAGGGAGTAGTTTGGCAATTTGGCGGTCACAATTGACCTAGTGGATGCATAATTTCTCATAAATTATATTACTGTGTTATTTTTAATTATCTTCCCTTGGAGACAGAGAAACAACAAATCAAAGCCTTGGAAGGAGTACAGATCCTTCGAAGAGGGCCTTCCCAGCCTCTGATTGTCATATATAAGTGGAACAACTTATTCAATATTTATGGGAAAATAGGTAATTTATTTGATACGGTTCAAATGTGTTCGAACACTTTCCAGCCATTCATTTACAAACACTTCAGAATACTTGGGCTTTTATAGCTTTCCTTGTGTTTATTCTTCAGTTTCAAAGGCAGCATACCAGTCAGCAGAAGCTTCTGTTCTTGACAAGGAGGAGACGGATCCAAGTTTTTCGGTTGGCGGGTTCTAACCCAGCAATTCGATCTTATTGGGTCTCAATGGGTTAATAATTGACGTTCAAACTTGTCTTTTCTAGAAGGCATTTAAAGTATTTTCTTGACTGTTTTGATTAAAATAGGATTTGAAGGCAACTACCAACTTCTGTAATGGTAATATATGATAACATCTAACTGGTAATGCAATCAACATGAAACTCTTGTTTTGACAAAAAAGTAAGTGTGGTCCAGATACGCTAGGGCCAACAACAGTGAGAATACAAGGTGTGTGTACAAATTTATCACATTCCATAATTACCATATGAATTTGTCACCTCCCATAATTTTTGTACTAATTCCTCGCCTCCCATATTTTTGTACTAATTCCTCACCTCCCATACTCATCTTACAAATTTGTCAACTTGATGCAGCAGTGAAAACACACTTTCCCCATATAAGATGAAAATAAACCTGCAACACCCAAAATCAAAACATAAATGTTTCCTCTTCCGCATTTTGGGATTTGGAGTTCTACACAATTCAATTGCTCATTTGCTTGTATAAATATACCCCTTGGGATCGTGTATCGATGATTCTAGAGTTGTAGGATGATTGAACAGCTGAGTGTAGCAGTGAAGCATCTTGTTTAAGCAAGTTTTCTGAGCACAGTAAGCTTGAAGAGCATTATAGAAGTGCTGTATAAGTCCCATAGTACTTGAAGGCCCAGTTGGAGCAACTGGCTTGTACTTTTTGCATGATTATAGTGGAGATGAAGATGCACAACTCCACTTGTTTGCATTTCTCCCATATTGGATTTCGCATGAGGGTAAATTATTGTGTTGATTCTCTTTTTGTGTTTGTTTCGGTCTTTTGCTTGCATTATTTCATTTTATGTAAAAACTTCACAAATTTTAGCACTTAACCAAGCATTACAAACTACATGTTCAATTGATTGCAAGCATAATTTTATATACAAGTACTATTAGAAGTAGAACCAGTGACACACAACTTAAAGAATTGGCATACTTCTTTGATACATAATAGAATATGTGAACGGAGAAAAATCACACATTGGTAGTAAAAGGGGTGAGAAATCTGATTTACATCAATGTAGGCATGTATATGAGCATTTACATATTGCAAATTGAATGAAAGATGTATACGACAGCCCATAACTATAACAAACATCAAATCTTCTGCTTTATGTATGTTGTTTTCAGTAACAAATTGCATTGGATCAGCAGATAAGTAAATTTAAAACCGTATTGAAGAATAGCACATTGGACTATCTACATCACTTGTAGATCACAATCCCTCTCAAAAGGGGTCAATTCCAGACGATTTCCATCAAGAGGATTTCCTAATATCCACCCAAAACTTCAAACAAATCTTTGGTTGGAAATAATAACGTTAGTACTCACATGGATGAGCTATTAGTTAGGTCTATGGGTTAATATATTTGTGAGAAAAATACACTAGTATATTATTGGTATGTAATTAGTTATTGTGAGAAGAGCGAAGGTGAGTTGTGATAACAACTCACCTTAAAATAGGAATGAGTGAGAGAAGATAGGAGATTAGGAGATATCTTAGGGATTGAGAGTTAAGCATCGATAAGGCTTGACTCCTTATCGTAAGGAGAATATTAACCTTTACATATGTAATCCTATCAAATGAATACATTAACGAATCAGTGTTTTGTGTTAAGCTCTACCAAAATTATCATTTGGTATCGAGCAAGTCAATTATAATGGAAGAATAATAAAGATTCAACGGGCAGTCTCAAGTCTAAATGTCGCCTAAGTAATGAAATTTATTAAAAGTGGGAGCATATATTTTAGTTATAAAATAAATTTTCAGGTGATTTTGAGATTTGTTGAGGAGATCTTGTGCATGCTAGGGTATTGCTTAAGATCGTCCATTAAGATATCCATGCATTGATTATATTTTATGGGCATCTATTTTACGTGAAAAGTGCGAAATAAAAATCACGACTCTTCATCAAAGACTACCAACAATTGAGGCTCTTCCTCAAGAGCTTCGATTGGTATTCTTCCTTGTCATTGCGGCGCATGCACACGCAAGCCCAACTTGATATTTTGCAAAAATGTAATGTCCCTTTCTCCCGGTTAGTTCCATGGAAGACCTTTGGCACATTCCACTTCCCGTGTACCCAAGGAATTAGTAAGGGAAGTCATTAATGTCATAATTATAAGTTGTTAATTGTATCCATGTATTAAATTTTAGGCAACTTTCTAATTGTGACATTATAAACTCAAGTTGGTGGGAATATGCTAGCACCAACTTAAAAGGACAAAAGGAAAATACAAATTAAAAATAAAAAGAATGTTATTACTCCCAAAGGAGGTCGGTCCTCATTGGGGGAATGTATTTGAATTTTGGTGCCACCTTTCATTATAAAAGGGGTCGCTTGGGGTGGAGGAAGACACACTTGATCATTTGATAATTTTCTTTCTTGGAGTTGGAGCACTCTTGCTCTTTCTCTCTCCATAGAGGACGAAAACCCTCTTGGAAGACCTATTGAGGACGAAACCCCTCAATAGTGGCTAGTTTGAGGACGAAACCCCTTAAACTTGCAAAAAGGTGATCTCACACGGAGATTACATTGTGCTAAAATTAGTTTGCAATCATTTCCAACCCTTCCCAAGGGTGGTGACTTGTCCTAAGGTGAAGTTTGTGGTGTTCTAGGGCATGGCGGTATCAAATTCTTGCACCATTATGTTCTCCATATTTTTAGTAGTTGGATCTTCTATTTGTACTTGTGTTTGGGCTTGGAAATGCTTAGTTCCAGCCATATTTGTAAAGGGTATTCACTATTGTTGTTAATTAATTCCAACTAATATTAAAATTGCAAAAGATATATTTTTCGGTGCTTTTTCTTTATGATCATTTCCAGCTTTGAAGAATAATATTTTGAAAGGTTTCTATATTATTTCCAACAAGTTTGTGGTTGATTGCTATCATAAAAAAATATGTTTACTGATCTCTTTGCTAGGGTTTGAGATATTAATTTTAAGTTTTATTTCAGTTTACTATTTGGTTTTGTGCAAGTTCCTTTGGTGTTCAGATTTAGCCCAAAAGGGGCATTACAATGGTATCAAAGCATAATCCTCCTAGCTGTTGGATAAACATGCAAGGCGGTGATAAGGAATTCCTCTTTTATCAAAGAAGGGAGAAGAACATTTCAGGACAACAATTAGAGGGTTCCAAGGTGGTTACAAAAGAAGGGAAGCTTGACAAGATCATGGAAGTGCAAGAAAGATTGGCGGATACGGTGGATTTTCTAGCCCTAACCTTGCAAAATCTTCATGGAGCTAGGTCGCCTAATAGGCAGCCTCATAAGGCACCAGCTGCTAGGCCCTTTTAGCCCACCTTCCTTCCAAAGGAAGAGGTCGCTCCAATGGTAAAAAAAAGGCAATCAATGGGTCACAATATTGCTGCCAGCTATGAGGTATATAGGGCTTTTCTAGATGAGATTCGTGATACCATATCACTTGCAAAGTTCATAGGAGAGAGCAAGGGTAGATCAAGGCCAAAACCTAGGTCTCAAGAACCACAAAAGGATTTTCAACATGCCTTGAGAAAGGAAAAGAAAAGAATTTCCAAATTGCAATGGTGGAGCATGAAGAAAAAACGAGTTGCAAGTAATGGAGAGAGAACGGCCATGGAGGAATCTACCGTGCCAAAGGAAAGTGGAAAAGATGTTCCAGCCAAAGAGGAAAAGAATTCTCCCTTTGTGATGAGGAAAGAGGAAGAAATCATAAAACAAGAACAAAAGAAGCCCAATATGCAACTTGAAGGTAAAGATTCTTTGACAATAGATGATGTTTTATTGATTTCCAATTATTGCATGTGGCAACAAAATAGTGAAGAAATCAAAACAAAAAGGGGCAATTACTAGTTGAATGCGAAGAGCTCAAGATAGAGGCACATGTACCATCCTTCGAACTTCCTAAGGATGAGCCATTGACTGATTTTCAGAACAACATTGTGAAGGGATGTGTTTGAAGAGAATATTGGGAGTCACAAGGATAGAAGGGTTGGAGGTGTCTCCACAAATCCCAATTCAGCAAAGGAGGGTGAGCTCCTTGTTGACAGCCCAAGGTATGACAGTGATGATCATATTTCAGATTTGTTGCTTCCTCCTATGTCGCTGCAATATTTTTGTCATCATGAACAACATGCTAAAAAGGATGATAAGATAAAGGGGACAACTTGTAATATAGAGCACATAGATCTTTTTTCTCAAATTCAAAATTGTTTGTGCCTATGGGATCTGGATGGTTTTGTGAGGATCAAGGTAAATGTCACTATTGAGTTCTCCATCTCTTGCACTTGGCATGTAAGAAGAATTGGGAAGAGTCGTGTAAAGTTTCTTGTGTATTCTAACAACATGATGAAGGATGAGTCACTACAAAGGGGCTTCATCATTCCTTACACCATGGAGACACAACAACTTTTCAATGCTTGGGGTGGACACAAGGTAAATCCCACATTTTCATTTTTAGAACAGCAGTTATATCATAGAGGTTTTCAGCTCCTAATCCATGCACATGCTCTTAGAAGAAGTCTTCCAATAAAAGTGGATGTTGAGTTCATGAATTTTATATTTGGAAGTGAGCAAGATGGATGTTATCTTGCTGCCTCGAGCATTGTAACCCAACTGGAAATTGGTGGTATGATTGTAAGTAGTAGAAGTCATGTTTTATGGGTTTTAAGACACGTCATAAAAAAATGTACTGATCTTATCAACATTTTCAGTTTTGCTACCACACAAATGGGGTCAGTCATGAAATGGAATATTTTGTAGTCGTTGGGAGAATTTTCAATCAATAATGGGATGCTTCCAGGCCCCATAACATTGTCATTGCGGAATTTCATGAACAATTTTCAATGGGACAGTTGTTGTACCATCTTTCACCTGTTGCACACAACATTTCCAGACCTCTTCTCACTTTGTTGACAGTTGTAAAAGAGTTTCCAACCACTATCACTTTGATTTTGGAGAAGGAAATGCAAGATTACAGCTGTGTTTGGGACAACGTGATTGAGTTTTGAACATCCATAACTTGAGGGGAGGTTATGAGATGGTTGCAAGCAATGAGAGAGAGTTGGCCATCATGTTTATAAGGCATGATGAAGTGATAATGGGAACCCTTGTTTTCCTTAATGAGTTTGTTCCATTTGCAGGTACAGGTATAAAAAAAGAAGAGCAGTTGAGTTTGTTTCCCACCCAAGCAAATGGTGGAGCATATGGGATTGCAGCTGAAGATGGAGATGACACAATGAAGGTTGACAAGTTCATGATTACAAAAGATCTCATTTTGCATGGAAATAGAGTCTTTCCAATGCTTGGATCGGAAAAGGAACAAAAACATTTGATTGAATGTACAACCCAGCCAAGGACAGCAGCAAGAAGACAACCTAGAAACTCCTTAGGGCGGCCTCAAACGACAATTTTTGGACAGCCAAGAAGATTGCTACAGCAAGGTAACTCTCTCAAGTGGTCTACTTTGGGTCAACTTTGCATAATGTTTCCAAGTTTTCCATTGAGTGAAGAATGCCATCAAGAGTTGGAGAATGGTTTGATATACATCCCTCCTAATGAAGAAACCAAAAGCACCAAAGGAAGATCCCAAGGGGCAACCCACTTGAATATCAAAGTAGTGCAGCAAAAGCATGGTGAAAGGGCTCCTAACTTGAATCGTCATGCAAAGGGTCTCCAACAAGGCACGGAGGAAACATGGGATGATGTATTACTACCTCCAAATGCTAGAGAAAGTGTTTTCATGACAGCCATGAGCCAAATTGCCACCATTAATGTTGTTGTCATCATCACTAGCAACCACCATATTATTTCAGTCACACTCATATTTGTGAATATGGGATGTCCTTCCACCATAGTTGACAAGGTTGGAATGAAGAATGAAGATGCCACCTTGGAATATGTTTTAGCTTGTCAAGTTGTTGATTATTCATCAATTCCTTCAGCAGCTTGGAAGGTTTTTAGTACAGCTGAGTATACGAAGAATAAATTTGTTGATGTTGTTTTTGAAGGAGAAAATGAAGATGGCAGGTTTAAGGTAATAGTTGATCCTTGCTTCAAGGAATTTTTAAACTTCACAGGCTGCTAAAGAACATCATTAGGGAGAAGGACAGCAGATATATGAGCTTGTTTTGGCAAGAGCTCTTTCATTTGACCGGTATAGGATCCAGATTATTGGAGCATCCAAGCTTGCAATTGCTTGAGGGCAAGCAATTTCGGGAGGGGAGGATTGTAATGTCCCTTTCTCCTTGTTAGTTCCACGGAAGACCTTTGGCCTATTCCACTTCCCAAAGGCCCAAGGAAACAGTAAGGTAAGTCATTAATGTCATAATTATAAGTTGCTAATTGTATCCATGTATTAAATTTTAGGCAACTTTTTATTGTGAATTATAAACTCTAGTTGGTGGGCAGATGCAATAAATGGTTTTATTTAGTGCCATCCAGCGATAATATTATTAGTTCTTTATTTGAACACATGAGATCAAAGAAGCGCAATGATGTTACAAAGAAGGCTTCTCATACTATTGTTGAGTTGAGAACTAGTATAGTTGGGGGACCCAAGAAACTTACAAGTGACAAGGACCACCAAAGTTTGAGCAAGTTCTTGGTCCCATTATGACCACGGCTATAACGTGAAGTACAAGAGTTTCTTATTCAAGTATGTTGCACATGCTTTAAGTGAGATTAAGTATAAATCTGCATGTTATTTGATATGTAATCTTACTTAAAACCTGTATATAATTTTTACTATATTTTATTATCATATTTCAGTTCATTTATCTCCCTTGAAACTACAATGTTGGGGGTTTTGGGTTCCTTATGTTACCAAAAATGGAGAGAGAATAGGCACAAAGGTCTTAATGGATGATCAAAGAGGTGGAAAATTTTGGGCCATAGAAAAGCATACCATGAGGGTGGTGTTGTATTGCGTAATTCAATATCATGTTAACGGAATTTATAGGTATATTGATTGCAAGAGGGCTTCAAAATCAGGGATCCTTTTTGATTCATTAATATGCAGATTTTGTAAGCTGGTTCCTAAATGTGATAACTTTAGGATGTGTTTGTATCGGGAACCAAGAAGCTTCTTCAAAAAAGAGGGAGGGATACAGGGAAAGGGAAAATAGTGGACCATTCAACTCAAGTTGAACTCTAAAATGTTGCAAAACTTTCAAATGCAAGGCACATATTAACAAAACATGTTCTTTGGTGGAGAGTACGAAGGTTACTACATTATCTATTAGAATGAGGACTCCATAGAAAAAATTATTTGAATCTGTGGAAAGAAATGATGTCTACAGGTTTTGCAAATGTCTATGAGACACATAAGCAAGTAAAATTACAAGGCAAAATTGCAGTTTGGGAGTTTGTTCAGGATATGTTTCGCAATCTTTTGCATTCAAAAATAGGAAGAAGGTATAGTGTATCATCCAAATCTATCTATGATATGATCAAGTTATAGGGAGGTCCTAGATTACATAGCTTTCTTAGCTTGCATCTAGACAGCCTTTCAGTTTCTATAACTTTAAGGCAAGTGAGAAAGTCATCAACATATATTCCAAGGGAACAAAAGTACATTTTTGTGGTAGTTGGAAAGTACATGGTATAGGAGGTCCAATCCTTGTTTGTCTTGCAGAAGATGAAACATTTCGAAAACATATGTTAGGCGGGTGGCAAAAATTGATACACTATTGATTTTTGTGGCAAAAAAGAACATCAATGCCAATCAAGTTTCTTAGTGAGGGAGTTGCACGCTGTGAGATTATCACATATGCTCTTACAATGTGATTGGTCAATATGCATGTATAATAATTGGAAACCTTTTACACAAAGGCTTGCACGTTTGGTAGTGGTTCTCCCACCCGCAATAGATTTGATTCAGATTTTGTTATATGATGATGGGAAAAAATAGCATTATTACAGAAGAAACATGTGGAAACTTCATTGGGACCTATTATTGGTCATTCCTTAGATGGGGACCTTAGAAGAAGGTAACTTCTGCTGAGGAATTACTCTTCAAAATTTGGCACAAAATATAAAATTCAGTAAGAAGGATGGTGGAAAAAAGTTATTTAGTGCCCAAAGATATTTATATATTGGAAAAGAGATAATTAGTTTTAATCATAAACAGATGGTTTACAACACTTTTGAAGTGGGTGATCATAAGCTGAAACATGAAGACAGCGAGAGGATAGATCGATAAAATTGAGCTTCTGCACAACGAATTGCTTCTAGGAACGTTCAAAGGTGTTTGAAAGATATGAAAACTACAAGTGGAAGGACAAAGAGGACATTAGGTACAGAGATATATTTATCAATTGTTGTTGACTACATTGATATCTTCTTGTCTAATTGTTTGACACTTTGGGAAAGAGCTCGATATGCTTCAAGGGTTCATCATTTCTTCATGTTATGGCTATCTTGGGTACAAAACAATCATATGCCAATGTTAGCATAAATTCCATTAGTAGAGAGGCATATCAAGGTGTGAAAATTTCTTGATATTTTTTAGTTTAGCTAACGAGGTTGTTACAAGACCGGTACACACACTTGCCATGTGTATTTCACTTGACTGGATCAGATGTATGTGAGAACTTTTTAAGCAAAGTTGGTGGGATGGTTGGAATAGAAAGGGCATATGATTTTATTGAATTAATCTATACTATTGGGATCCTCAATAGATTTGTTGAAGAAGCAAAAATTCAAAGGATTCAATTTAATAAATCTCATAAAAAACAAGAAAGTATATGGAATATCTTGCATTAACAAACTTCGGTGAAGGTGTATTGTCACGATATGAGTCAATATCTATTGATGATAAAATTATAGAAGCTTTCAAGAAGGAATTGGAGGACGCAAAAGATATTTTATCAAGTCTTCGCATGCAAACAACAAGTAACTCACAATCTTCATGGTGGAATATACCATGGACACCATTAGAATTATCAATCATTTCAATTTATGGACAAAGTAGATGATGATTCTCCACCAAATCATTCGACCAATATATTTCAGTCTTCAACTTCAATGGTACTTGATGTTAGTGATTTGCAAACAATGGAAAGTGAATAAAGACATGAGTTGGATGATATTTTAGATTCCATCGATGAGAATGTTAGCAAAATTGTTAAACCAGTGGTGGCGCTTGATGGTAAAGACCTACAAATCTTGTTTGGTAAGTGAGTTGAATGGTAATCCTGCATTATCCAAAGATAGGTTGACTAAAGTGAGAAATGGAATATACTTTAGACGGGATGAGAGGGCACCCAAAAAGGGTGTTTCAATTGGTTTTGGAATTGGATCAGCTATAGGGTTGTTGTTTGAAAGTGTTTCAGTACCTATATCTGAATGTGCTGCAAGAAAAGGTCTTTCTCAGAGTACAAAGTATGGTGTTTTTCTGGGACATGGGACATTGGAAAGGTTTAATGAATACAAACGGATAGCAACAAGGAGTATGATTACCTTCATGACATTGATCCTTTAGATAGGCCAGAAAATGCTGAGCTTCAGCTTTGTTGGTATAATAGAATAAAAGGGCAAAATGCATACAAATATGATTGCATTGACCGTTTTTGGTACAACTTGAGTATATCATAGAAATTGCCAATTTACCATATAATTCTAGAAATGATACATATAAATTAGAAAAACAAGATCATGAAACAATTGAAGATTATGTCAAAAACCTAGAAAGAGCGATGCCTTCAAAATATTTTATATTCATTGTTTTTAAATCTAACATTAGTTTATTTTAAAAGAATATTTTTATATTTATGTCGTTTCATTTGTATAATCATGATACTAATTTACTAATTTTGGGTCTCACGAGCATTGAACTGTTTGGCTAGTCATAATCATGGATCCTTTGATGAGATCCATTCACATCTATCGACTAGCTCTTAGTAGGTATTAATTGTTATTCTTCATGAGCAAGGAACCCTAATTCTAGAGCTTATTTTTTGGGTTCTATATATGGTCTCCATGATGGATAAAACAATGATCAGGGTCTCTCATTAGAAAGAACAGTTGGTTGACATGCAATTTGTTTCAGACAGTTACACAATATACAAAAAGAAAGCATAATGACATTATTTCCTTTAACAAAGAGTCAATCAGAGGTCTCCTTGTCTTGTGGATTTCAGGTTTTTAAAGTGAAGCAACATATACATGCCTACTCAGCATTTTCTTGCCTTCCCAAATAATTGTTTTTGAAGTGGCAATGTTTTATTTAAGGATTGGAAGCCACATATTTTTGTAACAAGCCATGATTTTGGAAAAATGTATCTTTCTAGAAGAAGCACGGGATCAACTACTCTTATAAATAGAACCTTTGTTTAGCCAGATCTACTATTGTCATATGGATTGCTTAGTTTAGTTTGCATATTTATTAGTCAATGTTAGTATCTTGGATCAATATATATTAGTCAATGCTTGTAACTTGAAATGAATATAGTGGATCATAACTTATTCTACAAGATGAGGCAAATTGTGCTTTCAGCATTGTTTATTCTAAAGTAGCACATTTTAATATGGTAAAACAAATTATTTTAATCTATATTTCTCTCCGTTGCCTTTTTTGGTTCATATGGTTCCTGGGGCTAACAACACCCCCAGTCCTGCTAAAGAGAAAAAATAATAAAAAATAGAAGCAGCCAAAGTGTGAATGAATCTTAAATACTGTCAACTGATAGTCCCAGATAGACCAATTAACAAATCCCTCTGATAATTTGTGACTTTGCCTGTTAAAGTAGTGACATAGTCTTGGATCTAAAAACTGCTAATCTGATGATATGACATTTAAGAGCAGAGAGCAAATTTGTTTGTGGTTTGTTTGAGCATTGATGATCACAAAAAGAAAATAGCAATTTCTTATATACAATCATACATAATATATGCAACTAGAACCTTTAACTTCTACCCTTTCACTGCCAAAGCATGAAATCAAGTGTAGGGTAAAAACTGTTGATGGAATCCAATTTTCTAACTGATCAATTTCTCTAAATGTATAGGCAGGAGGAATTCGCTCACTTTTGTTTTCGTTGGAATAATAAGGGTACTGGGCTGAGTACGTGTGTGGCGGTGAAACCTTGCCCCATACACCACATGTATCAATTCAGAAATATCTCTGCTATCTCACAGTTATGCTCATGATCTCTTTTATTTATGATCTCTCCTTAAATTTCAGAGGCACGGGGAATCATGCATATTTCCATTAGCTCTTCCTTTCTCGCAGTCACAAGAATATGATTATAGGTCAATGTTTGTATCTTGACATGCATATGTTGTATCTGAGATCACTATGATGAAATGGGCAGGTTTATTGGATAAGCATTTCGTCAACATATTCGAAGAGCAGCCAACTTTCTGGCTTTACCCAAATAATGAAGCACCCCGATGCATCATCAGAATCTTGTGGAGGAGCAGCTTTGGGATCCACAAGGTTCGTTTTCATACTTGTGTATTCCATAGATTGTTTCATTAAGCTATTTTCTTTTGCTGTTTGAGTCTTATATGTGTTTCATTGCAAGGATCAAAGCTTGCAACTGTATATGTTGTTCACTTAATTTATTTTGAGGACTGGCATGCTTGCCTCTAGAGGATTTGAAAGCTTTTGTACATGATGGATTGCAGTTAAATATGAAGTTGCCTAGAAAATATGATTGAATGAGAACTAAATTTGCGCTCTGTTGGCTTGGTTGTAATCTTCCTTTATGGCATCAACCTTACTATTTAATTTTTCCATCTCATCTGCAAGGATTTAATATGAGACTTAGTTGAGGCTAACTCAGCTTCCAGGGAAGCATTTTCCTGAATAAAGACCTCATTTTCCATAACTAACATCTCCTTTTCAACTCCATTCCCCTTCGGCTCCTTTGAATCCAAAACCATTTGTTGCTTCACCAACTTGATCTTTTTATCCGGGCTTGCAAGCATACTTTCACGATCACGATTATGTTGCTTAATTTCCTTTCCAAGGAAGAGATGCTAAAAACACAAGTTTTGTGAAGTTGCTCCTAGTTAGCATTTCTTCCTTAGAGACTTCAAGCTCCTTTTCAATTCCTATAACTAATTCACTCAACTTATGGTTCTCATTCTCTTGCACTCTATTTTCAAAAAGAGAAGTATCATATGTTAGTTTTTATAGGGTTTTCAAGTTGTATTTTATTTCAAGGAACATGATAATCTCATTGTTCGTGAGAATCTTTTGAAATCGATATAGGCTGATTTGTAAGATTAATGGTTTGAAATTTAATATTTATCATTTAACTAATATAAGCTAATAGGGATGTTGGGCTTAGATTTACAAGAGTGAAACTGAATATTGTGGGAAGTAAGTAAAATGCCTTCAGAAATATTTTGCACTCAGCATTCTTCGGGGTTTTATCCAATGGATCTTCACTACGGGGATGATTGTGGCTTTGTAAACTTTCCTACATGTGGATTGAAACCTTACCAGCGAAGGTAAACTATTAGAAGCATTATATATTGTTTTCTTTTTGGTGTAGATAAAATCATAAATGTTGAAGAATAGAATGAGTCTAGTTATTTTGAGTATTAATTATGGCACTGTGCATTGCAGATTTTATTTTGATTTCAGCATGACATATGTTGAAGCTGGGATGATATGTCCTTACCTTTTAAATTTGTCATTGCAGTTGAGAACACTCGTGTCATGGTGTCTCATGTGGCCTCTAATTCGCAACCACAAAGGGCACTGGTATACTGCCCTGTTTCCAGCATGCAGGGCCTCCAAGACCACAAGGTATGCAAAACATACTTGGCGAGCTATTAGCTATATATTTTTATTTTGTATTCTTTTGTGTAATTTTATTTGGATATAATCTACAGATCACCAGAATCAGATGTCTGATATTACCAAGGACCCTTGACCTTGATGGTAATTCTTCTGAGAATACCTTGTAACATTGCATTATTCTACAAACATTCTCATGCCATCTAGAATTACTCCCGTGCCCACTGTAGATGGGTCCCAAAGATACTGCTACTTCTGCAACTCTGAAGTGCTTCATGGAACTTGAAAATTATATAGAAGATTCCATAAAAATAGGAGCACCTCCTAAGAGTTTTTAACTGCCATGAGCCATGTGGGAAACATGTATAAAGTTCAATATTATGTCACTAACATGGAAGTACCAAAACTTCATTGGAACATACTGAAGCTGCTATTCGATAAAAGTGTTGTTGACCATATTACTGCAAAAGCCTCTTCACTTTAACCTCTATAAATTTAGGAGGCCCGTCCATATTAGCCAGAAACATTCGCTAAGAACATTCTTTTAAACACTCTTGTTTTGAATCTGCTCTTGCCAGCTTAAATGATCATAGATGAGAGAATTGCTTGTTGAGATTGATCAGCTATCCTTATTTTGTTCCTTATAGTCTTCTCTTTAAAAGAATCATCTTGTGCCTTCTCATTCTGTTCTCCACTCAATATTGCAGCATGCACACTACCACCATAAGCAACAGCTTTATCAGGTTTAATGCAATTGCACACATTTGAGCTCATGCACCAAAACAGGTGTCCACAGGGGGCGTAGACATACAACATCATTATAAACTCTTTGGGGCAGTAAGGAAAATGGGACCAAATCGAAACAACTCTCACTAAAATGTTGAGTGAGGGTTTTCTGCCCAATCTTGTTATGTATACAGGCGAAGCTGGAAAGTTTCACGATGCTGTACAGACATTGGAGCTTCTAAAAACAGCAAGTCTGAAGCATTCAGCAAGTATGTATTGTTCCTAAGCAAATGCCTGTGCGCACTGGTCCTATGGAACTCACTCAAAGTGTTCTGAAGCTGCTAGTTCCACGAGAAATGCAACTGCACTTTCCATGGCTGTATTTATTTTCCATTTTCAATGCACCCAGAAAAACAAGGAAACATTTTCTCACCACTGCCATGTTGCATGTAGTCATTTGCAAATAGTAGAGAAGAAAAAACTAACTAATACCAAGTGGCAACAACAATATTATGGAAAGCTGACATCCATCTTTTCCTACTTATTTATGCATTTTACCTTCTTTTCCATCTCATTTTGAGGCAGTTGCCAATCCTTAAACTATGTTTAAATTCAGGCCCATAGTCTCCCACATTTTTCAGAACCTCAATTTTGTAGTGTCTGCAATTTTCTTTTATCTGACTTTTTGTTGAATTTCGGATTACTTCAAGGCAGGATCATGATGTGCTATCACTCCACAGAATCCATAACGAAACAATTCAAATCCATGCCCTATTCTAACTCTCCCATTTTGGCACAAGCTGGGAGGATGTTGGCAAAGTTGTGGAGTCTGGCTTGCTGTTCCAAGGCCTTTCTAACAAACCCATTTTGTGCATATCCTGCAATCATTGCAGTTCATGAGACCACATTTCTTTCAGGCATTTACATGAACGGTTCACATACCAAGTGCATGCTTCCACACTTTTCATAAATTTCTACCAGAGCACTTGCAACTACAATGTCTGACAAAAGTACCATCCCTACTCCATTATGCATACCATGTTTCAAAGCTCCTATTTTAGCACAAGCTGAGAGTGCTAGCAAAGGTGACCTGATCAGGTATGTCCATGAGACACAGGAATGGTATCAATGACGTATCTACAGCCCTCGTCCACTAAACCTGCATGGCTGCATGCTAATAAAACAAAAATGAAGCTTATACGGTCAGGGTATGTTCCAGAGTGCTTCATTACTTCAAAGAATTTGAGAGCATCCTCACAAAAGTTAATTTGTACATATCCCGCAATCATGGCAGTCCATGAGACATCATCTCTGAGGCATTTTTCAAACAATTTACAAGTGTTGTGTACACTTCCACATTTTGTATACATGTCTGCTAGGGGCACTTGCAACTACATCTAACAAAAAACAACTTTCCATTATGCTTTGATGGATGTCCATGCCCTATTCTAAATCTCCCATTTTGGCACAGGCTGGGAGGATGCTGGAAAAGGTTGTGGAGTTTGGCTTTACACCTACCAATTGCATTTGCTTGAAAGGTTCCAAGGCCTTTTCAACAAACCCATTTTGTGCATATCATGCAATCATTGCAGTCCATGAAATCACATTTCTTTCAGACATTTAGTCAAATAGTTCACATGCCAAGGGCATGCTTCCACACTCTGCATACATATCTACCAGAACACTTGCAACAACATCTGACAAAAGTCCCATCGCTTCTCCATTATGCTTTAGTGTATGTTCATACCCTGTTTCAAAACTCCTATTTCAACACAGGCTAAGAGTAATGCTAGCAAAGGTGAACTGATCAGGTTGAACACCTGTTGGTTGCATTTGGTGAAATGACGGCAATGTTTCGTGAGGATGCCCATGTCTTCTGTAAGTTGCTTCATTGGAGTGGATGGCACGACATATTGTATACAAATTTTGACAGTGATAACTGCTGCCGCTTTTTTTTTCTGTTGTTGCAATATCCTTCCGAAATATATTATAAATAATTAGACGGACACATGCCACTAGGGAAGAGGCACCAGTACCTGACCACCCTTACTTCAGGGGTTTCTACAGGAAAATGTGACACATAAGCATACCAAAATAATATCAAAATATAGAATAACGTTTTGTCAATATCCATATTTTGTTCCGAGGAGGTTATGCCCTATGAAATGCAACGTAGGAAGTCCTCTATGCAAAGTATCATATTTATAGATTTAGGAGGGCAGCCTAAAACATGTGACTATGATTCCTATCTGTCAATGCAAAAATACCTATTTAGTATTGAATGAGCAGCATCCCACATCACACATGCCTCAGGAGGGATTATTAGACAGACAAGGCTTAATGTACTTGAGTGCACAACAAATTATTAGACAAGACTGCTCCTATTCCTACTCATTAAAAATTGTAAAAATTTACATCTGCAAACCATTCCTCATGTTTCAGTATGCGTATTTGGCCACTTTGAATCTAGTTTTGCTGCATTTTGGATCCCTTTATTTGATAATCTCTTATGTGGCAAATTATTTCAGTAGTTTGAACGTCTGGAAAGCTTTTCTTAAATGTATTTGCTTGCATTTTATAGTTATTATTCAGATTTTGTTGTTGTTTTTGCTGCTACTGGCTTATCAAAGTTTGAACACTTAAACCTGGCAGAGCCAAGAAAATGAAAACTTATGTAGAAGGACTCTCATCAAGAATCCCCTTTCCATTCTGCTTTGATGGATGTCCATACCCAGTTCTAATACTCCCATTTCGGAACTGGTTGGGAGGATGTTGATTAGATTATGAAGTCTATATTACACATGCCAATTTTATTGCCATGTTATTTTCCAATGTCTTTTCAACAAACCCATTTTATGCATATCCTGCAATGATGGGGGTGCTGTGTGGGTGAATTGATTTCATTTCTTTGCCAACGCATACCCATAGGGCATTGAGTTCATATCTTTCTAATTAGCTGAGAGTTGTCAAATTACATATCTTGGACAGAATTATGGCTGACGTTGTACATCAACATATGAGAATCGAAGATAAACTTCACAAGGCAAAAGGACTCTACAACAATAACAATTATACGTTGAAATTGAAACAACACTAGATGATGCCAAAGAAAAAAGTAATCTTCAAGAAGAGTGTTTGGTCATATCTTGCAGTGCACACAAGCACATTGGAATCCATTTTCATTCTCCTTTCGCCATGCTTTATTAAATGTAGGAGTTTGCTCTATTGTCTGCATTTGATTATTTTCATTTATGGAAGTTGATATGTATTTCTAATATTCCGATATCAATGTGCGGGAGCTTGTCATTGTGGCGCCACTCAATGGTTTGGCAAAATGAATAAAACCTGGAGTTTGGTGTCAATGTCTCCAACCTTTCAATAAAAAAACTTATGATATTAGAATACCTCCATCTCAAAGAGTTCCTAGTAGATGAGGGCTGGTAAGAAAGTAATATTAGTTTTCTTTTTCCATACAACGAGAAAAGAGAAGTGAAGATAGAATACAATTCTTTTTTCTTTTCCCGGTGTTTGGGGAAAAACATATTTATGCAGCCACAAAGATAAGAACATGTAGGCATTGTGCCATATTAACCACAATTGTTTATATACAATGCCCATATCATGGGCTAGAGGTGAGAATGTTGGAATTTAAATGTTCCTTCTGCATTTAGGTGTAATCACTGGGTCACTAAGATGACCTCCTACTTCAGCTAAAGATGTTTTTGTGAGATTTGAGCTTGGATGTCATAATAAATATGTGTTTAGCATTTGAGCCTTGAACCTATCAGCTCAAAAGCAAAATCATAGTTTTGGATGCATGATGAGAACACATTTTTATGTAATGCTTGGAAAATATGAAATGAATGATCCATACTAGATATGAAATATTCCTTGTTCGGTCCTATTTCTTTTATTTTACCGCATTTTGATTTGATCTTCTTGTGACAGCATGCATAATGTAATCTGCAGGGCCAAGACTTTGGGCACTTTCAAGCATCATTTCCTTGTATGAAAAGGCCCTCATCAATCAGTAGTGGATTTCAATTTCTAAGAAGACATCTAGCTTCATGATTGGATTATGACAGAGAAAACATACGACCTTTACTGTGTTTGTTGTGTTTAACTTTAGGTTTTACATTGTAGAAAAATTGCATGTTTTGTTCATTGCTTGAACAAATGTTATTATACACCTTCACCTTATGAACAGATGTTAATACACTTTATTATACTTGGTTGACCAATCTAACACCTATATGTGAACACATTTACTCATCAAGTGCGCATAGCATCCTCCATGTATTTAAAGATAACTCCTTAATATTAATAACATATACTAGCTATTGAAATTTGTGTTTCCCATTTCCATTATATATGCATGGATATTGTATTGTATCAATGACAGATGTGACAAATAATGTATGGTACTTTCGTTTTTAACTTCTAGTAAAGATTATACTCAGATTTGGAGATTTGTGGTTTAATTTTTGGATTCCGCTTCCACAACTATCTTAGCTATTGGTGCATGTTCAAGTGCCGCGCCTATTCCTAGGAGCTTTCTCATAGGGAGAACACCTCCGCGTAATTAGTTATAAATAAGTAGATAAGCAAAATAGTGCAACAAGAAGATTCAATCCTTCTATGTCAGGATTTGGTGGGCCTGTTGTTTGGTGATTGCTATTAATAGTTTATCCCCATGCAAGCAATTATTTTCTTGCATCATTCTTGTATACAATTACTTTGATGAAGCACATAACATCCTTTTTAGAAAACAAAATTTATGATATCACAAAAGCATATTACTAAAGGAGAATTCATGAAACATTTGAAATTGATGGTGCCTTACTCCTATGATTTATTCACTAAATTTCTGCACTTGTCTTGCATTGTAGAATTGGATCACTCGCTTCAATAAACAGTTTTCTACGTACTAGTTTATAATGCTACAATAATAAAATCAAACATAAAATATACAAACATCTACTAATGCAAGACAAGTGCGGAAGTTTAGTTTAGTTGATGCTCATTAAGTGTTTCACCAAATGGATGAACAAGAGAGGCTTCTCATAGAATATTTTAATTGCATATTACAAAAGACAAGGATATCCAAAGGTGGCATTGACATTGTTTAACCAAATTTACCAAACATGTATCTAACCTAGTTCCCTTTTGTCTACATACTCTAGATCTTTACCCCTTTAGAGAAGGTATTGAATAGACTAGAGGTGTCAATTAAGGCGACGACTGATTATAGTTTGCATTGAGAGCCATAAAAGCTATTTAAAAGAGCTATTATATTTCAATTAAGCATTTTTGGTCAGACATTTCATCAAACACTAGTTATTTACACTCTGTTCAGTTGTTTCTAGGATAAATTGAACTTGCAGTTTTCATGAACAAGATGGTAGACATTGATTTTTTTCTGCTACATGATAAGAAATTATGGACATCTTTCTGCTGTTACATAAATTATCCTCTTTGAATGCAATATTTTAACTATTGAGTTTAGCAGATACCTTCGTGCTCAAGGTGTCTCCTGATGCAGCTTTAATCTAATCTACGAAAATACATCACTATCTTTATAATTCAAATATCATTTTTGACCAGTACTAAAGCTGCACCATAGCATTTGTAGACATTGTTGTGACTTTTATATTTTATTTGATCATAGAGACACCAATCAAAATGTGTGTGCAGAGTGAGAGGGCCAAGATTATTGAGAAATTAAAGCCTTTTTCAAGTACAAAAAAGTTTATAGGTAATCAGGGTAAGAAGAAAAATGATATTTGAACCCTCCAGACAGGCTTGGGTAAATTCAGGGATGTAAATGTTGCATCTAGAGAGAGATTTTCACATCAACTGACCAGCTTGATCTTCTCTTTTTTCCATCATAATTTAAGATTGGATTTTTCAATGGTGTAAGGCTTAAGCATGTTTTTCCTTACCAAGATTTGTAAAACATTAGGCGCTCAAATCTATTGTTTCAAATCTCTTCTTATTTTTCTTCTTAATATAAGTATAGGAAATGTGTCTATTTGCAGCTTTTACATCTGAAAATATCTAATTGATCTGTTGGATATTGGTCTTTATCATTCGTATTACAAATCATACGTTTTAGTGAAAAACTCTTTCTTAATAAATTTAATCTTTCCTGGACTTTCAAAATGCATCGTTTCACTTAACAATCAACATATTATAACTCGAATCGATTTCTAATTATATTTCATAACAAGTAAACAAATATGAGTTTGAACAATGGAACTGAATTAAACAAAGGTTTGGAAGGAGCATTGGGAAATGCTCAAGAGATAAATCTAAGGCTGTAACCAAGAGTTATGGAAGGGACTTAACCATTATGGAGAAGGATCCACCTACAACAATACCTAAGCCTACACACAATATTGCATATAAAAGTGATGGAGGAATCCCAAAGCTCCCAGGATGAGGCCAGGAAGATATGCAATGAAAATACTGAAATACTAAACAGTCACGGTGTACAAATAGAAAAGAAAAAAGAAGATAAATCAAACTATGTATGTCAAAGCATTTTTGGGAGCCTAATATCGATTTCAACAAGGATTTAACTAACAACATGATTAAATGTTGTGGTGAATGTCAAATATTAAATTCAACATGAAAGAGGAACAAATAATTTTAGGGTATTAAAAATGTCACAGAAAAAATGGGTATATGTGATATTTGGTAATATAAGGGATATTTTATAATAGGAATGGTGTATTGGGAGGGGGTATTAATAATAGAATATTGAGAGGTAGAACTAGAAATAGGGGTATCAATTAGTATCTTAGGAACGAACATGATACGCCACAAGTTTACTCAATGAATCCCCCATGTCCGAATGGCATGTTCTCGATTCTAAGGTATCATCAGGCCTGCACAGGCTTTGCTATCCTCTAATCGACATATAGTCTCCCTCCAATGAGGCTGCTCCACAAAAACAGTAATTTTGAGATCACATTGGGCGGTGATAGAGACTGCACAAGCAATAAAAGGCAAGGCGGTGATTGATTAGGCGACTAGTAGTGAAGGAAGCCATAGTGTACGTGAGGCAAAGTCCTTTGCAATAAGTAATTGTAGTTAATTCGAAGATTATCGTAGGTGTTTGTAATAGTTTTAATAAAGATTTATTTTTAGTGAATAGTTGTATTTAGAATATGGTCCAATAATGTGTCTAAGTCATTATCCGATTTTATGTGTTGGTGTCACTTGTGTGTCTATAGTAGTATATTGACAAAATATTCAAATTAGCTCTATATTCTAATTCAAAAGTTCTAGTTCTAAATTAGTCATGCATGTCATCAGTGGATGACAAAATGTAAAAATATACTCTTTATATGGACACACTATTGGGAAAACCCGAAACCCATTTGGAATGGGTGAGTCAGTCCTATGGAGGGAATATTTACTCACAAAAATGACATGCTATTGAGCTTCATGAGAAAACCTGTTAAGTAAGCAGCACTTTATTTAAGGACGGGGTAACAGAGCCAGGAGACCAAATAGTGATCTCAAGTTTGCCGCTAACGAAGGGGTTGAGCAATGTTATAGTGGAAAAACAATTGCTCCAAATCAACTAATGCCATGGACGGTTTCAAGTGGCTAGGGTTGTTTGCAATCGGGTGGCAACAATTGTGAACCAAGGCTGCAAACAATGACAATGAGAACCCAGTCCTCAATTTTTCATTTTCAGATTATTGTGAAAAGGTTATGCATGTTTGGTGCACCTGCCTAATCAGCTTTCCTTCATGAGCATATCATGATCATGCTCCATAAACCCACAAACCCTCCATACTATGTCCATTGGATAGCATTCATGCATATTCAATACTCCACTATCAACCTTGACCCTTCACAATCACCAACAAAGTTAGACCTCTGAAATACACTATGATCAGGTTCATATCTCTTATGTTCTAGAGGATTTCACATATGGACCGATATATGAATGAAGAGTCAATGTAAGAAGTACAATGTTACACTTGACTCAACTCTCTTGTCAATCACATAACCATAATTTTTGACAATCTTGCTTTGTCCCTCTAAAGTACCCTGTCCACTAGTTCTAAAACAATAGGCCCATTACCTGAACTAGAGATCTTTAGAGTCTTCTCACCTTTTCAGATGCATCCATTCACCTTGCATTGTTCAAACACCTATTCCATCCCTGCATATCAGAACTCTATCCATAATATCATGAATTGTAGCTAAAAGGAACAAGAGGGAGTACTTAAGGTTATGTACTTATTGCCATTCAATTGCTATACCACAGAACCAAAACACTCATATGATCCTTATGTGGTATGCATGTAACCTTGAATCATCATTTCTTGACCATACAATGTTGTTTCATCTTGATCAATTTGGGATCACTGAATCAGTGTCATATAAGTATTCAAACCTTCTATTTTCACATTCAAAGACTATTTCATACCCCAAGATCCATTCATGCAATTCTTGTCCCTTGTTCCATGCATAGACCACAAGTAAAGGCTTATTATTATAGGGTTTTTGAGTCATTCATGCCTATTTCATCATGATAGAGGCATCATTTAGAAGACGTGGATTCATCTTGCTTTGTCCATGCATTAGTCTTCTTCATTGTTCTTGACACCCTGCCTTAGGCTCCTTGTAGCTCTGCCTGATCACACATCCAATGCTAAAGTGCAAACAAAGAACTTTCAAACACTAAAACCATGAGTTTCAGGTACTCTTTATCTTGGTTAAGGTGCTCATAAACTTTCATAACCTGAAATCTTTCACATTTTGCCCAATTCACCTTTGTATAGCTGTACAGTGACCTGATTAAATTTCCTAGATATGTACAGTCATCCCTGCAGTCTGATTTTTGTGAACCTTTTAATGTACTCCTCCTAAAACCTATTCACGGACCTTGAATACACTCTAAACAACCTGCATGACAAGTATGGAACCATAAAGAATGATATTTTATCAAATTTTCTCTCTTTCCCTTAGACTCTGCATACTGTATTTCTTCCTCTGCACAGCCAAAACACAGTCATTGATATCTTTACGTACACAGATCCATTTCAAATGAAATTTGGGGCTCTTCTTCTTCGAGCCAAAACAGAACTTTTCACAAAATTTCATAGATTTTCATTGGAGGAATAAAAAGTTATCTGATGCCCTAGATCGGGCCTGAGAGTGAACAATTAGCCATAAAATCTATATCCGGCATCATCAAAGATTGCAAAAATGTTTCCATACTCCTTATCACCTGTGGGAACTTTCTACTTTAACGGTCAAGATCTTTTCAACATCTAAATTGTATTGAGGGTTTCATGCTCACTCACTGCTCTGTCAGAAGCCCTATGCACAGTTCATAGAACACATAGAAACTTGCCATTTACGCTCATAAATTTGACATTCATACATGCAAGGTAAAAGGTCTAGACATCATTTTTCATCTATAAAGCTCACATATGTCTTTATTTCTGACTGAAAATGCAAATTTCCTTCATACATACACTTGGTATTCCTTCATATTTTCCATTTTCTCTGCTCACCCATGCTAGATTTTCTTCTGATTCTCTCTCTCCTGCTTGTATTCGACCTCTCCTATCCTTGAATAGCTTGCCTTAATTATGATGCTCCTTATCAAGATCTAGAACTCCAAATTTGGGTAAGATTCTCAACTACAAATGCAAAATTTAAGGAGTTTGTTGGTCAACTATGACCTTGGACAGCTAAATATTGATAACACAATATCTTAGACTATTTCACTTCTCCTTCTACATAGCTGGTGGAGATAAGACAACTCATACTTACCTAAGACACCCAATATTAACCTTTTACTCTTTCACAAGAGTTCTTACATCACAATTTCAAATATTCAAACATCAACTTTTTGGAGGGAAAGTATGAATATCCTAATACATGCTATGAATGCCTTGAAAGGCTTATTCCAGTTTTGATTGTTCTTCATAGGCACCTTGATGATGCTCTTGCATCAATGTTTATTTTGAAGATTGATATCTTGGGTTTGTGCACGATGTGCCCTACTCTCCACTAAAGACGAAAACCTTTAGTGTGGCTCAACTTTGGGGACGAAAACCTCCATTGTTGGAAGATTGAGGAATGAACACTCCTCAAGCTTGAGGGGAATCCCATACGGGGTTTCCAAAGTACTTCAAGGTGGTTTATTGTTGGTTTTTCCCCTTCTTACCCTAGGCGACTTGCATGGGTGGAGGGTTTGGTATGTTGTAGGGCTGATTTCACTATTTTGGTTTGATATTCTTGTTCGGCATAATTTATAAGGCCGTAATTTGAACTTTGGAGAATTTATGTGAGGATTTGCTATTTTTCCTAGCCCTCAGTTTGGGCTCAACTGTTGTCATAAATATTTAATTTCAGTTGTGTTTATCAGATATTTCTTCAATAATTGATGTATTTGTGATGCATAAATATTTTTGTGGCTAAGATAAATTATTTCGTGGCATTCTACATTGATTTACATAGTGAAAAGTGGATTTGAATCTCATAGGCAGTTCGCTGCCCTAGGAGACTGCAGATTTTGTATTGGTTGATCATTCTAAGATATTCTCAGCTATTTTCAGTTTGTTGTGTGTTCTTGAAGGTATTTTCAGATCAGATCTTGTGGTGATAGCGGTAAACCCTTTTTCTCCATTTTCAGCCCAAAAGGGACATTACAGTGGTATCAAAGCTTCGGTCTTCCCAACCTGAGGGTTTCCTTGCAAGAAGATCAAATGGCAGATAGAATTTTTGGTGATGCTAGACTCGAAAAGCTTTCCCTAGGGCAAGAAAGATTGGCCAATACAATGGCTCAGCTGATCCATACCCTTCAAAATCCGAATGGTGGAAAGAGCTCTTCAAAGGAAGACAATAATACTCAGCCATCCAAAGTGGACAACATTGCTACATGGTATGAGGAATATAGGGCCCTTCTGGAGAAGATTCGTGATGCCATGTCATTTTTTGAGTTCATGGGAGTAAGCAAGGGAAGATCAAGGCCCAAGCCTAGGTCACAAGCTACACAAGAAGAAAAACTAGGGCTGCAAGTAATGGAGAAGAAACAGCCCATAGAGGAACCCACGGTGCAAGTTGAAGAAGGAAAAATCGTGGAGCTTGAGCCAAAGAAGGAAGAAGAACAACCGAAGTTGTTGGGCATTGAGAGGGAACAACCCATTGAAGCCCTAGAAGCCCCCATCACCATTGCCAAAGTAGAGCTCTTGACTGATTTTCAGAACAACAGTGTGAAGGCACCAAGGTGTGATGAAAGTCTGAAGCATGAGCCTAGAAAGGAAAGGGAAATCATGGAGCATGAGTCCCAAGGTAAAAGTTCCTTAATATTTAATGATGTTTCATTGGTTTCTAATGGGTACGTGTGGCTAAATGTTGAGAAAAAATCAGATTTGCATAAGGGTAAAGAGGATGCATTGGAAGAAGGTAATCCAATTGTCATTTTGGAGCATGAAGACAAAACAAATCAGCCCCTAATTGAAGAGGAAAAATCATATCAGCAAAAGGTTGATGAGGAAGGAACCTCACTGAACACTTGTGTGGATTTTCAGCCTACTGTAAATTTCAAAACAGCAGCTGAGGGTAAGCCACTTGATTTATTTTATGATCATAGCATGAGTATATTGCATCACACTAGGTTACTACATTGCTTTGGTCATCATGAGGGCTATTCTAACAATGGTGAGAAGATGAAGGAAAATAAATGGGAAGAGGATCTTCCAAGCATTGCCTATAAGTTGGATTTTCATGGCAGCCAAAGGTATGATCATTCTCCATATTCAATGCTCCATACTCGAGCATTTTCATATTTGTGTCCAAGGTATGGGTATACTTCAGATTTGTTGCTTCCATTTATGTCATATCAAGATAGGGGTCATTATGGAAAGCATGCTAGAATGATGGATGTAACTTGCAACATAAGGCATGTAGACCTCTTGATGCAAATTCAGATTTGTGTGTGCATAAGGGTATGGGATCTTGGTAATATTTTGAAGAATAGAGTTTCTAACATTGAAGCTACTCTTGCTAGTTCCTTTGTCATCTCATACCAATGGGAAGGAAAGAATTCAGAATTGGTCCTTGAAGAACATAAGGAAAATATTGGCATGACAAAAGGAATTCCACCCATTGCTATAGCCAACATGATGAGAAGTGATTTTGAAGATGAGGGGACAGCTCATGGTAAGCAAATCACTATTTCTAGACAGCCATCTCTTCTTGAGTATCTTCAGATTTTAAGGCTTGCACATGATCCTGGAGGAAATATTCCAAAGATAGAAGTCGAATTTATGTGCTCTATGTTGAGACTTGAACCAATGGGGTTCAATCTTGCTGCCCATAGCCAAGAAGGTATGATTGTGAAGGTTGCAAAAATTGATTTTTGGGATTTTGAGCTTGCTGTTATCAACTATTTCAGTTTTCCCTACAATATGTTTGTTGTCATCAATAAGAGGACAGCCATGAGAGGAGATAGTTTCCAAATTTCCAAAGCATTTTCAGCCATCAGGGATTGGTCCCTTCTCACCTCATTCATCATTGCAAGGGCAACAAGGTGTTTGATAAGAAAAGATGAGATCTACTATTTTCGGGTATGTAAAGGAGAAGCCAAGGATGATATGTTTTACATAATGGCTTTATTAATTTTGATCATAACCCTGCTGTCATATGCACTTCCAGCTTGCACAGTGGCACATTTGTAAGCATACAGGTGGATTCAGTCATGGGAAGTGTTGGTTTTCAGTTTATAGCATTGTTGGCAATCAATATAGGATCATTTCCAGCTCCTATATCATTGTTCTATGGATATTATCATGCATCTCATACTCCAAGGAATGATGAGGTGAGAAGCACATCTTTGATTCAATTTCAAGTTTGTTTCCGCATATGGGATATGGGTGTTTTTGTGAGTATTGCAAAGGAGAAACTTCTGATTTCAAGATCAGTACTGCTGATAATTTTATCATTATGAGTGCCGGGATGAGGGAAAGATCAAATGAACCTTATGGGGAACACAAGCAATATGATCGTCTTCATAGAGGAGATTGTTTGCATCATTTTTATGCCATGCAATTGTTATGTTTGGGTCATCAAGGTAAGAATTGTAATTCTGATTTTTTGATCTATGTATTGCTAACCCTTGGATCCATGAAAGAACCGGAAGAAATGTGGAAAAGGGAAGCAATTATGATGAATTTGCAGTTGTACATATATCAGTCATAGAAGGAATTGAGGATGCATCAAAAGGGGAAAATGATAAGCATACTCTTGAAGTAAGTACTCCACTAAGAGAAGAGGTTGAGTTCACAAATTTTGTGTGCTATCTAATAGTTTTGGATATTGTATCTCAGCTGGAAGTTGTTGGTATGAATGGAAGTAGTAAGAATACTGAATTTTGGGCATTCAAGCATGTTGTCCTAAGCTTCTATGTGACTATCATAAACATTTCCAGCCCCTTCTTCATGTTGTTATCAGCTGTAATAAGGTTTCCAGCCCCTAACATCGTGATTTCCAAAAGAGAAATGCATGGGTACAACTGTGTTTGGTACAGCCAGAAGGAAAATATGAGAATTCATCCCTTGGGGGGAGTTTGCAAAATTGTTGAAAGGAAAGAAAGAAGACTTGCCATCATGTCCATGAGATATGAGGAAGCAAGGATGTTGAAACCCTTGGTTTTCTTTAATGAGTTTGTTTCATGTGTAGGTACAAACAGGAAGCCAAAGGAGAAGCTGAGATTTATTTGGGATCCAGGCACTTGCAATTGCTTGAGGACAAGCAATTTTGAGTGGGGAGGACTGTAATGTCCCCTAAATGGGACATAATGAGAATTGCATTCATATTTCTTCTAGTTCCCATTATGTCTTTGTTTGAGTCAATATTGGCTCAATGGATGATGAATTCTACTTGATGTAATGGCATAAAAGTATTTTTAAATACTTTTAATGGCGAGTTGGGCATGAAGGCCTCTTATTTGGTTCAAAGACTTCTAATCCTTATGGGTCGGCCTTGATTGGAGAGCCTACATAGAGGTTAATGAAGAAATAGAATTACTTGAAGGTCGGCCTATGCATTGGGCTTCTATTTTGATGTTGGCACCACTTGAGGATATATAAGAGACATGAAGGTTCATTTGAAAAGGTTATGCATGTTTATTTTGAAGATTGATATCTTGGGTTTGTGCACAATGTGCCCTACTCTCCACTAAAGACGAAAACCTTTAGTGTGGCTCAACTTTGGGGACGAAAACCTCCATTGTTGGAAGATTGAGGAACGAACACTCCTCAAGCTTGAGGGAATCCCATATGGGGTTTCCAAAGTACTTCAAGGTGGTTTATTGCTGGTTTTCCCCCTTCTTACCATAGGCAACTTGTGTAGGTGGAGGGTTTGGTATGTTCTAGGGCTGATTTCACTATTTTGGTTTGATATTCTTGTTCGGCATAATTTATAAGGCCGTAATCTGAACTTTGGAGAATTTATGTGAGGATTTGCTATTTTTTCTAGCCCTCGGTTTGGGCTCAATTACTGCTGTCATAAATATTTAATTCCAGCTGTGTTTATCAGATATTTCTTCAATAATTGATGTATTTGTGATGCATAAATATTGTCGTGGCTAAGATAAATTATTTCATGGCATTCTACATTGATTTACATAGTGAAAAGTGGATTTGAATCTCATAGGCAGTTCGCTGCCCTAGGAGACTGCAGATTTTGTATTGGTTGATCATTCTAAGATATTCTCAGCTATTTTCAGTTTGTTGTGTGTGTGCTTGAAGGTATTTTCAGATCAGATCTTGTGGTGATAGCCGGTAAACCCTTTTTCTCCATTTCAGCCCAAAAAGGGACATTACACCTGCTATGAATGTAAAGTGGAGGAGGTCTATAGCACAGGTACCGGAGGAGAATGGGTTCTAGATCAGAGCCATAGTGAGGCCGTCCCACTATGTTTATTGGTGCGTCAATGTGTTCCCAAGGACCGGTTGATGGGTCCTGGTCTATAGTTGATGTATTCTCGTAGATTGATTGATGGGTCCTAGTCTATGGTTAATGGGTTCCCATTATGTGTTAACAAAGTGATTGCTTCAGTTCTTAAGTGGTAGTTCATTCATCCATGTTCGTACCATGGGGAGAATGTTGGTACTAATAATGTTAGTACTCACAAGGGTGAGCTATTAGTTAGGTGTGGGTTAATATATTTGTTAGATAAATACATTAGTATATTATTGGTATGTAATTAGTTATTGTGAGATATGAGTAAACGTGATTTGTGATAGCAACTCACCTTAGAATAGGGAGGAGTTCAAGAGAATAAAAGATTAGGAAAGATTTTAGGGATTGCAAGTTAAGTGTTGATAAGGTTTGACTCCTGAACTTAAGGATAATATTGGCCTTTATATACGTAAACCTATCAAATGTATAAATTAACGAATTAGTGTTTTGTGTTAAGCTCTACCAAAATTATCATTTTTAGGTTGAACCTCAAGGCGAGTTCCAAAGATCGGTGCTTGCTTCCAAACTCAACATAACATAATGTCACTTCAAGAAATGTTAATATATTCATCTCAAGGTATGAACTAGCTGAATCTCATTTTTGAAACTTCGGCAAAATTAAATGGTATTAGAGAAACATAAAATAAATGTGATGAAACAATTCTATGTTAGAACAATTCTATCCTTCTATAGCCAACTTGAAAACTCATGGCAGTTAGTATCAGCAAACCTGATTCTCTTGGCAGATAGATTCAAACTCGTCCTGCATTTTAGGAATTTGCAAATTGTTAATTTTAAGAAATTTGCACAATTCAAGTTCATGAGATTCACAAATTTATAAATCCATAAATGAACACAAGTAAGAATCACATTATACAAGACTATAAACTAAAATAGAATTAATTCTGTTAGAAGGTTGTATGAGGGCAAAATTTCAAATTTTGCAACAATAAAATAACATCAGGTATGGCATGTTATAAAACTCAAGATTACATTTTTAGAAACCATGCATGTTCTCTTCCAGCAAATACAAACCTCTAGTAAATGGCACTTGAACAACAGATAATACAATATTACTTTTCTGTGTATTAATTTTCCAAAAATCAGAATTAAATTGAGATATAAAACTTAAAAGATTAAAACACTGCAAAAATTCAAATTAATAATATCAATTTTCCTTCTCAAATTTAATAAAACATATAGGGAAACCATTTGTTGCACAAGGTCCTTCCGAGATAACAATGCTATTTCTTAAAGATGTCTTTTTGTAATTTTATCAATGCCAATGGGAAAATTCATCTGCCGATGAGAATATGCATGTATTTTGCCCATCTCTATGTTAAACCAACAGTCAATCACAAGGGTGTGAGCGTCAGTCCAACGGAGCATCCTATCTTCTATCTGAGCCAAAGGAGTGAGGATCCAGCACCCAAACTCTTTCAAAGCAGAAAATCTTTCAAAGCCTATTCTGCTTGGTGATTATCCTCAGAATTCATATTCCTAGGCCTTCTCATCAAGGAACCCACATCTGCAATGGCAGCTGAGAATAGAATTGGGCAGGCAAATATAGGTTTGAGGAATTCTCATCTTCCAAAAAGGATGCCCCAAGGGACATGCCCAACCAGATTGATGACAAAGCCATTGTGCATCTAGTGGCATCTGACAATCCCATTGTTCATATTGAAGAAGAAACCCTGAATGAAGATACCTGGGTCTTGTCTGAATTCAGCCTCATATGGTTCACAATCCGTTCCACCTGCCAACGGAATCCCCTGATTCTGGATTTTCAAATTCAATTTTGACAAGGCATCTCGAAAAATATGAGACAAGCAGGCATAGGAGGAATCACTCAAGATAGTTATGGCAATACTAAGTTATGCTTTTAACAGATATCGAGCATCCAAACAAACAATTGGGCTGAGCTTGTGGCTCCACACACTGGGTTATAGATAGCAATGGAACACCAGGTTACTCAAATTCACATAGAAGGAGACTCAAAATTAATTCTTGATTTGATGGCAGGTCAGCACAGCCGAGGCCCAATCCTCATTTTGACAGATTCACAGTAACCGGAGAATTAGAAATCATTTTGCACAAATAGACACTATTCTATCTCAGATAAATTCTTTTAATATAGCCCATGTGAAAAGGCATCACAACACAAGAACCGACCTCCTAGTTAATGTGGCCCTCAACACTAGGGGAGATAACCAAATCAAATTGCATCTGAACGACACGCGTCTTCCTTGCAAAATTCAACCACTATTAGCCTCAGAAAAGGCTTCTAGACTCCATCAAAATGTATAGTGTTTAACAATCTATTTGTGGATCCTCCTGCCAGAACTCTTAGCATGGTTCTTTGGATGGGGATATCATGGGATCCATGTTGTTTAGGAAAAGCATAGCAACAACTCATTAACACTATTGGCATTTTTTTACAAACATGTCTATGCAAAGCATTGTACTCCAAACTCACTAACGACATTCGATATGAATTGCATGGTCAGAAGGAGTCTCTCCATACTCAACAACTAAGGTGTACGCCTCTCTATTGGGTTGCAATTGGTTTTCAACTGAAACTGCAAACACACAAGGCAGTCTTGAACTGCACAGTTTTTCTACTAAGATTCAAGGGATTCAAACCATCGACTTCCTCAGGTCTATTGCCACACCATAATTTCTTTTATCATGATCGCTCTTCACGAAATTCAATCAGCAATCCTAAGAGCTACACCGTCCACTTTCACCAAGTTGGCTGTCGATGTTGGTGACCCAACTATATTACTTCATGTCTTATTCCTCGCCTCTTTTTTCTCACAAGTACTTTGCATTTTATTCTCATCACTACTATTCTCTCTTCATGACTTTCGTTAGACATTTTCAAACTGGCATTTTTATTCTATTCATTTTGTGGTTTTCCTGCCTCCTTTACACTCATTAGCTTTCTATTCACAAACCATCCCAGACCCCCTAACATGACATTTGATCTCATTCTACTACATAATCCCCATCCCTCATGCCTGACCATAGTCCATACCCATCACTGTATTCACTATTCTTTACACTATTTTCTTGAATCATCTCTTAAACTCGTCTACTCCTATAAAGTTATATCCACAAACATGTCTCCTCATTTCAATCTGCCCCTTCCTAGTTTCTCTTCACTGCATCGCACAATGTCAAGGATTAGAGAATCAGCCACGGTGTCACACTTCAAGATCAAGGATATTTAATGGTCCTTTCAAACATTAAAAACATTCATCTACTCTTAACATTTATCTTTGATGTGAGGGTTTCAGGTTCACAGAAGATCTTGGATACCAACCACAATATCAGTACGAAATGCTCCATTAGTCTTGTCCATGCTGACTGGCTGCCACTGAGTGCTGAGGAGGAATCATCATACATCTTAGATATAAGAAAAATCATTTATAACCCCTTTGAGTCAATTTGAAAGATGGACCAGATCCAATTGATTTGGCTTTGGCAGCTATGGGAATGGCACATACTTCCATAAAGCATAGAAGTAATGATCACACAGCCTAAGGTGACATTAAGAAAGCGATGGAAGCAAAGATCTGTAATCTGTCTAGCCTTTCATTCAGTTCAAATCAGATCAGGGGTTTGGGATGTTTGTGTACGGCACAAGACCGATTAAACATAGAATAAGCAATAGACTCATTCAAAACTCTATGAATAGCATCTAACACTATCACAAATGTCGCTGCTATTTTCAGCTTATTGAGCCATTGCAAGTATATCATAGAAAGAGTAAAGCTTCTAAGAAGATGATCAATCCCCATCTTACAGCCAACAAGGATAAGTAAGTGGTTAGGTTGGACGGAGAGGAAGGATTTCAGCCAGGTATGTTTCAACATATACCAGTCTCTATCAAGCAAGCCCTCAAAACAGCCAGGTAAGAGTGCCTTACCCTCTGTTGCAAAACATTGAAACTCTCAGTTTTCTTGAGTTAAATGTACATTTCGCCCTCTCCTCTTCCTTCTACTTGGATCTTTAATATTGGAAATCATGATCTGACCAGTTTTTCATAGTGCATGCCTCAAGTTACTCATGCCCAAACTAGATTTTTACCTAGCTATCATGAAGGCCCATCTTCAGAAATGTTTATTCTTGGTCTATGAGGTTTGATTCTAATCATAATCTGACTTTTGCAATGCCGATCTCACAGGTCTTCCATATGCCTCTTAACTCTGTGAGTCTGTACCTCAAAGGAGCTCTAAAGAGAGAAAACAGGATGACTCTGATCTTACTGCTGCCTTGGTGTCTACCATTGATTAATTAAATGGTACAACACATTGTTTGAATACTAAAAAGGCAACCATGACAATCATATCCCTCTCTTGGCAGAATGTATTCTGGAAAAGAATGAATTTATCAAAAACAGGATGCTTGTATCCAATACTTTCTGAAAAACAATGAATTTTAGCATCTCCAAATTCAAAACATTGAACAAATGCTGATCTATTCCCATCAAGTGTCTAGTCTATGAAGCTATGCAGGACCAGAGTGAACAAGCCAGAGGTTCAAAGAGATGAACCATTCGGCCTGGCTTCTCCAACTCTACTCAAAGCCAGAACACCAATTGAAGTGTTCCCATCCACCGTTCCATCTCCCAATGTGCAATGCGAGATGCTGCAAATCAGGGAATTTTTCTCATCAGAAGGGACCTGTTGGACACATTTAATTTATCTTTTGTCACTTGGAAAAATAGCAAATAAATTGTTTTTAGCTTTCCCAATTTTTGAAATTTATGTGTCAAAGGCCCCTCAAATTGCATATGCATTCTTGTGATTGTTGCTTGCACTAATGTGGATATTTAACTATGTTGTAATTTCAATATCTTCTTAGGACCGTTTTTAGTTTCTAATATGTCTATACTGTCATTTTTAACTAAATGCTGACAAGCTTTTTTTGCAAAGGAATTCTGCACCTCATGGGAGAAATGCTTGTACCAAGAAGGTCTCTATCATTGATAATCTAATGTTCAGCATCTGTTGGGACAATCATTGATATATGATAGGAGAATAATCATCTCTCATTTGTCCATATCCGTAGAATACACTCTTCTAGGTAAGGAACAAGGCCCAGCCCCAGTCGCTAACTGGAAGTACAAGATACCTACTTGTTCGAAAGTGTTACCATTTACTCATTCGTAGGTTAAACTTTTCTTGGTGGGGAACACCCCAAAGCAGTAGAACGTTAAGGCTTTTATCACAACATTCCAAAGCGGTAGAAGGTTCATGATTGGGCCGCATTGTACCACTACTATTCATTGGCTTCATCATGCCCCATCTTGGCACCCATGAAGTGTGCCACTATTAGCTATTAGCTCTAGGAAGAAAGAGATGTCGTGTGGAAAAGAAAGAAATCTGCCCTATCTTCCCCAGAGCTGCTCACCACCCACAAGACCCATAACTTAGACCCATCGCTTAGACACATAGCTTAGACCTGGCACCCCCTTCATTGGTCGAGCTACACACACATGGATGCATTCATTTACCATCGTCCATTATATAAGTGATACAACTGATTTATGTGATGACTAATATCATGTATATAATGAATGGTTGCCACCATCTATTCTATAGGTAACAAGAATGATCTATGGTATCACGGTCAAGCATGTTCTATCATTTGAGGAATTTATATATCGGGTTTACCCCTCATTTACTTAGTGTTTTTATTCTTCTTCTTTATTTAGCTAGTCATCATTACTAGGATCATTTTACCCTAGCACTTTCTATTGTAATTGGGTGTATTCTCATGTCCCATTGACCTACTTTTGGTCATTCATGGACATTGATATAATTACTTTCTTTCTTAAAGCTTACACCCTGATTTCCTCTCCACTTGGTTAAAAGCCGGGTTTACCCTCATTTACTTAGTGTTTTTATTCTTCTTCTTTATTTAGCTAGTCATCATTACTAGGATCCTTTTACCCTAGCACTTTCTATTGTAATTGGGTGTATTCTCAAGTCCCATTGACCTACTTTTGGTCATTCATGGACATTGATATAATTTCTTTCTTTCTTAAAGCTTACACCCTGATTTCCTCTCCACTTGGTTAAAAGCGTAAAGGTCCTCCCCCTCCTCATCTGAGACTATAAATGCTCTTCCTTGGAAGAAGGAGAAACTCTCCTCCCTAACCCTCCCTCCGTCCTTGACCCAAACCTAAAAGCAATTGATTCCTCTCACCTTTTCAACTCATGATCAATATTAACAAATGAATTACTTTCCGGCTCAACCCTTATATCAGGGTGCGGCCATTCATTCACCTCCCATCCATCAATTGAGTCCCTCCTATCGCTCCTCCCCTCCTTGATCCAACCCTAGAAGTAGCATTGCAAGATACAACTCCCCTACTACTAGGGCACACGTATCTATTTGCCAGATACAGATACGTGTATGGCACGTCTCCGATACTATACCCAGCCATATCCAAATACAAACCCATAACTAGGCTGTAGCGAATACAGTTCAATACGGTGTGCAAGCCAACAATAGCCGTACTTGACTTAAAAGTTAAAAAACATAAACCAAAAAAACCCATTCAAAGGTTAAAAAGATGCTAAAAATTGTGAATCACCTTTTATACTGCATTTTAGCAGCAGCAATTGAAGACATGGAGGTGAGAGTGTTGATTTGCTCTTTTACTTTAAACTTTCACACTGGCTCTTCTCAACCTACAATTCTTTTGATTTGTTTCTTTTGGCCTATTCCGCTTTTTTTTTTTTTTTGTTTTGCCTGTTTTTGGTTGGCCTACACGACCTGCAAATTTGTTTAATGCATTGAATAAACAACTTCTTACCCTTCCCATGGGTTGGGAGTGTGTAATTTGCGTGTAGTTGTAATCTAATGTATAAATTTGTTTATAATTTAAAATTGATAATTATTATCAATTTATATTTTTAACTTGTAATCTACATTATTGTAATATTTTAAATATTGTGTGTGTGTGGGGGAGCGGGGGTATACAATTGTATCCATATCAAAGGACCTTAAACGCTTTCCGTATCCACATCCGTATTTGTATCCATGCAACTTTGCTTAGAAGCAGTTGAATCCTCTTTCCTTTTCAACTTGGCTTCAAGATTAACACATGAAAACTCCTCAGACTCAAGCCTCATATTGGGGTGCTCCCATTCACTCACCTATTGTTACGACTAGATGCATAAGTGCCCTATCAATAGGTTAAGTTAGGTTTGGTCAAGGGGGTAGTCAATGACACATTAGGGGTATACAATTGTATCCATATCAGTGGACCTTAAACACTAGCCATATCCACATCTGTATTTGTATCCATGCAACTTTGTTGAATCCTCTTCCCTTTTCAACTTGGCTTAGTGCCCTATAAATAGGATAGGTAAGGTTTGGTCAAGGCGGTAGTCAATGATGCATTAGGGGTATACAGTTGTATCCATATCAGTGGACCTTAAACACTGGTTGTATCCACATCTGTATTTGTATCCATGCAACTTTTCTTAGAAGCAGTTGAATACTCTTCCCTTTTCAACTTGGCTTCAAGATTAACACATGAAAAACTCCTCAGATTCAATCCTTATATCAGGGTGCTCCCATTCACTCACTTATTGTTACGACTAGATGCATTAGTGCCCTGTCAATAGGTTAGGTTAGGTTTGGTCGAGGCGGTAGTCAATGCCCTTCAAAACTCTTGAAACTTGTTCAACAAAATCATTGGAGGTTGATTATTTGGTAATTTTTAGGTGAGGAATCCAATGATGATGCCTACTTTGATCTAGCCAAAAAAATAGTCAACCACAATGTTATCTACCAAAAACCAAGTGTAAAAGCATATGTATAGTTTTTGTCCTTCATTAAATTTTATGTTATTCATAATTATGCCTATGTACAAATCATAAGTGTTAACAACACATCATTTATGGATGCCAGCTACACCAAAACAATCAAACAAAATATCTGCTACTCTTTATTGATGCTGTGAGATGTATGAAGTTGAGCAACATATTCCAGCCATAAATCAAACTGTATAAATAAGATAGATATTACTAGATGTTATGAAATATAAATAGTACAAGTACAACAAACTATATCCAATCAATATAACTTGTATTATACAAAAAAATTAAAGATAAAAATAATTGTGATGCAAAAGCATACCTGTATGTTCTCATGCATGGAAGCAATTATCTGTAATTTTAGATAAAAACATGGTTATACATCTGATAAAAAGAACACATAATACAAATCTCATAAGCTCTAATCCCTTGTTCTTTTGCATTCTTATAAATCACCACATTCAAACAAAAACTAGAATCCCAATGTCATTGTATGTGAAGTTGTCTACAGTAACATATAGTGAAATAGTTTCTTAGAAAAAAATGAATGCTTCTCTATCAAAACAAATAAAAGCAGTGAACCAGATTGTTTCAGAATTCAGATTCTTTTCCAGAACTGTAGATAGCATGCACAATTCACCTTCAAATAAAGCTGGTAAAGAGTTTCTTGGTGAGAATGTTTGAATGATGAGACAAACTTCAGGAAGTCCTGCAATAACACAAATTTATCACAGAAAAAAACATTCTTAGTCTTTTAGTGCATGCTATTACAGAGACACTAAAAATGACTAGACAGAATCAAAACATGGCAAATCAAGCACTCTGGCATCTCTAACCAACAGTAGAAGTCTTGCGGTAACGATATAGAACAAAAATGAACAAAAGCTTCAAGGCAATCTTTGCTGCAAGTAAACATGGGTCACAAACAAAACTGCTATGCTTCAAGGGAAAAATAGTTCAGTTACTTTTTTGTGTTAATATTCTACAATGTGTAATTTTATTTTATTTAAAAAAAAAAAACAAAGGATCTTGATATTAGAGAGAAGATAAGGTTACAGATTCTACTGTGCCAAGCGTTGAAACTATTTGTCCACGCCTGAGCATTATACATCAAATTAGCATTACAAATATTCATGGAAGAAAATCAAGATTTAAAAATGTCTCATATCCTCCTATAGCCTAGTGGACCACCATGGTGGTGGTAACCCATAGCATACAATATTATGATTATCCAAAGCCCAGTTAGCCAACGCATCAGCACCTTTATTGTCATGTCTAGAGATGTGGGAAAAGAGTACTACTAGAAACTTTTCTTGCAACTGTTTTATTCGCCAAACTTCTCGTGTAAGTCTCCAATTATCACTCTGACATTTATTGGAATCCAATAACAACTTGACTGTGACTTGTGAATCTAACTCAATGTACAATTTTGTCCAGCCACATTTCATAGCTTCCTGCATTCCTTTAAACATTGCCTTAAGCTCTGCTTGATTATTGGTGGCAAGGCCTAAATTTTCTGCAAAAAGAAGGCTATCTCTCCATTCTGAAGTCTGCCAACGCCTCCTATAGCTGCTTGTCCCGGATTACCCCTTGATGCTCCATCTGTATTCAATTTACCAAAATTCATCGGAGGAGGTTTCCATTGACTTTGTCGACCAGCTTTCTTCTTCATTTTAAAGGCTGGCATTATCGAATGTGTAGGCTGCATAGAAAGCTTCCTGCATATGTTCTCCCATACAGGTGTAATAGTAGATGGGATAGAAATTTTATATTTAATGCTTTCTGCAATATTAATTTTGGTTTTCTGCCAGACAAAGGACATTTCTTTGCTTGCTTGTTGAAAAATTTTGTTGTTTCTTTCCTTCCAAATATTCCATAGCAGAAGAGAAATGCCTGTCCACAAAACCGGACTTAAGTTTTGACCTTTGGGAAGGATTCCTTGCCAGTCTCTAGTTAATTGTTGTAAAGAGTGTATCCCATTCCATTGGATATTCAGTACACCCGCAAGTAGTCGCCATAATGGAATGACCCATGAACACTGGAAAAAAATATGATTGATAGTTTCGTCTGCCTCACAACATAAATGACAACGAAATGGGCCATATATTCCTCTCTTCATTAGTTGTTCCCCCATTAGGATTCTTCCATGAACTAGGAGCCAAACAAAAAAACTAACCTTACGCCACAAAGCAGGCTACCATATATAATGAAAAAGATGTTTGGATGGATGAGAAACACTCTAGGGTAAAGAAACATATCCAAACTGAACTGTATATTTTCCTGCAGAAGAATGCCCCTAACCTAAAGTATCCGACCATGAGGAAAAGGATACCGATCGATCTGTCAAGGCCTTATGGAGTAGGATCAGTTCCTGTTGTTCAATATGGATAGGCCATTCTGAAGGAGGAATCCACTGTTTGCCAATTTCCCAAGGGAGAGAGATTTCTAGTATAATGAGTAACCCTCGTCCATCCAATAATATGCATCGCTTGCATAATGTTGCTTAACTGAGGATATTGGCGTATTATAGGAGGTTGTCCATCCCAGGAATCCATCCAGAAATATGTCGTATGGCCATTGTTAATAATCCAGAAAAGCTGATTTTTAATAATAGTTTCCCTATCCTCAGGATAGCCAGGATTGGAGATCCTTTAGTCGGAAGGAGCTCCTGATAATGTTTTGAGGGGGGTTATTCTCTGCATATTTTGCTCGAAGATTGGTAGCCCATAATTCATCCGGAGTTGTTAACATCCTCCAATATAATTTGGCAGCAAGTGCCTGCGCTTGTTTGGAAGATTGTCTAAAACCTAAACCACCTTCTTGCTTTGGATGGCACAATGTGTCCCATTTGAGTAAAGACCACTTTTTCTTATTTTGTAGACCACTCCAAAGAAATTTCTGACATATAGCATCCATATGATTCAAAGTTGCCCTTGGAATATTAAGTATTGTAGAGACATATATTGGAGTTGCCTGCAAGACAGCTTTGATCAAAGTCATTCTTCCACCTGTTGATAACCATTTGTGCATCCATATCTGCATTTTCAATTCCATTTTAGTGGTGAGCCAATTCCAGTCACGTATCTGTTTGTGAACAATATGAACATCCAAATATCTTATTGGAAGAAAACCTTGACTAAAATGGAGAGTATTAAGAATCTGTTCTTCCTGACTATGAGAACAATGGAAAAATATAATAGTTAATTTGCGATCATTAATTAGCTGACCTGTGGCATCGGAGAAAACCTGAAGAAGTTTCCCAAATTGTCTAGCCTCCATACAAGTGGCTCTTCCCACCAAAGTTGTGTCATCAACAAAACTGCAGATTGGATAGTGGCTTAGTCGATCTGGCTAGATGAACCCCGTGTATTCTTTTCTCCTGACAGGTTTTACGGACTGTAAATTTTTTATTTACTCTGGTTTGTTGCTTTACCCAAGGCTGGGTGGACCTCGGACAAGCCTCGTCCCTTCTCTATTGCCCGTACTAAGATGGGAAAATACATCATATTTTAAATCTTAGGCGTTTACAGTTATAAACATACATGATTTTTTTATGTCTTGGGTAAACATCTAACAGTTTGTCCCACTACACTAAAAGGGAAAAATTGCATATAGCCCACAAAACTATGAAATTTTCCATTCCTCGCTGCAGCAAGGATGGTTTTGTGATCGACGGGTAGCTTCTCGTTGGTTAACAAACTAATTCCTAAGGAATCTCACTTTGACACCATTGCAGATGCTATAGATCTTAAAAGCAACAGGCAGGTACTTACACAAATTGGACAGAGGCATTTATCTTACCATGTTTGTAAGTCAAATGCCGTTAAGAAAATCTCTGTACTTGAATTTCTTCAACTCGTGTAGCCAAACTATCTTCAAGTGAGAAGGCAAACTGGAAAGGCCTGGTTTAGTATTGGCCTAGGTTAGCAGGTCAAAACCAAAGAGGGTACAAATTTGAATCAATATATAAGGTAAAGTGAAAAATTCTCAAATGGAGGGTCTCATAAGTCAAATTGAAATGCTAACTAGTCTGGTATCTTAAAAGTCAGATTTACCTTTAGTATGGTTCCAAAATGAATTCAACAGAATTATCATTCAACAACAAGCGGCCAAAATATGTTTTGACAAAAAATACTTTATTATGTGATTTCAGCCCATTGGCTTCAGACAATTTCAGTGCATAATACGTATCAAAATTGATCTCAACAAGACACAATCAATTACTGCAAATAGAAGCTAATGACCTCCTTGGAACAGGCTGTCAAGAGTGAATGTATCGCAAATGCATAAGATTTTCTTAGTCTTGAAAAGCTTAAACTCGGAATTTGTTGATTGTCCTTTTCCATGCTGTTGTGTTGCTGAAGCTTCCAATGCTCGCAAGAGGATAAAGTGTTCACCTTATCTGCAGCATTACATCCAATGTTAATCCAGGGAAAAAATACAGATGGAGAAGGAACTAACAGCCAACATCATTCCAAAGTAAAAATAAAAACTGCAAAAAAAATGTAGTTGATGTCAACAAATACATCAGAAACTAACATAAGGATGCAAGCTAAAAACTTCAAACAGCAGACGATCATTGATCTCGATCTAAGGTAAACAACAGAAAACTACATCCTCACGAGACACTGGTTAGAAAAGGACATGCTAAAGAAGTGAAGGCATGCAAATTTATACTGGCAATAATAGTGTCTATTAGACAATTATAAAGAGATCAATGGGGAGATAATGAACTTGTAGTACCCAAAATCTGGTTGGAGCACTTGGCAATATGACATTTAGCATTTATCTTGACATAAATCCCATTTATACACAAATGACCAATTAAAGCACCCTCTCACACTTTCTCGTGTCCTAAGTTCGCTAGACCTCAGCTATTCTCCAGGTAAGCCTATCAAGAAACACTATACATTCTACATAACACATCTAAAGACTTACACTTGTCTCAAAACTGCTTCCTTGAACACCTTGGACAAGTTTGTGGGTCCTAGCCAAACCTGTCCCACCTGCTACGGTCTTGTCACTTGCACTTTCTGTAGTTATATTTCCAAACGCATAATTTAGCTTAGTCGGCCTACGTGGTACTTTTGGTCAGTTAAGCAAAAAATTATTCAAATTGTCACCTATATAAACATATCTACCCTAAGATATCAAGGGCATCTAGGGATTCTCTATTTCACGCACTTTGAGAAAGAAAAGAGGCAAAGCACCTAAGCATCCATTCCTCAGAGCGTCATTACAACAACAAGCTACTCAAATTTTGAATACATCTATATTGCTTCCCTAGATTAATCATGAGCCAAAACTGAAGTATCAAGTGTCAAGACCGGTTCAAGGGCTCTATATCACGAGTCTCATCATAGGGTTGAGAGAACTATGTGCATCTTGGCCCCTCTTTGGAGTATTGGTATGTAGTGCAGTGCTCATCGCATCAGTAGGGGTGTGGTGAGGTCAGTTCAACCCAATTCTGCTAACACCCTTTTCAAGTCATTGGCACAAGGGCTAGGTTTTCAGGTGAAGAAGAGCAATATCCAATCATAGCACAGTCATCACACAAGTTCAAACTCATATTCCAAATATTCTGATACACACAAACTAGATCCTGAAATTCAAATCCGGTTCACAACACCTAAGGACAGATTCATAGCCCTAGGGACAAATTTGGTCATGAACCTATCCAACCTTCGACGAACCTCTCCTGCACAATTTTTTATCCTCATATTTTACAGACAGCTTAACAACACTCTGATTTGTTTCTGGGCCCATTCTTAGCACTTTGTCACATCATCCGACCATGGTAGAATGGTTCTATTTCTAAACCCTATTTGTACGTTAACTAATTACCTTTGGCAAATATGTTGGCACATGCAAGAGTATCATAATTTAGGACTATTTGGATTCATTAAGTTGGTTTTGAATTATCATTATTGCATAGTATATATAAATTTAGATTCTAGAATAAAACCTTAATTTTGTATTACATTTTGGTGGACCCACTTATTTATTTAAACACAATAACGTAGGGTTTCATTCTTCACCCTCTAGGATTTCATATTTCTAGTCTATTCTCTTTAATTTCTCACCTCCTAGGATTTTTATCAAAACCGTCCCTTATTTGTAGGTATCTTGCATCACCAGATGACTGTTGTGCATGTTTCATATTTTACAGATAATTCATGCACTGCTCAAATACCCCCAAGTCATGCATAGTGTACATGTGGCATTTGAAATGCTTCCTATGACCAGGGATCAAATTTGCACCCGTCCAAGCCCGTCCCAAGGGTCCAAACCCGTCAGAGAAGTGTAATTGCAAAATTGCCCGTCAAAAAAAAATCAAGATATAAAATTTACTTGACATTGTTGAAGTACAAAATGTTACTGGAAATGTCAAAAGAAGGGCTTTGTTTGAAAATGCCCGTCAACTACAGCATTTGCAGCTTGCCAACCTGCAACTTGCACTACATATTTAATTATAATAAAAATGGAGTATTGGAATTCTAAAATTGGAGTTTGGACTGTGGAGAGTACAAAACAGTAAATAGTGCATTGTGCAACATGAACCGTCCATCTACATATTAATAAAAAGAAATTTAAAACTTATTAGATGTACGAATAAATCTAAGCAAATCTTGAATTCTGGCTACAAAATCAGAGTCGATAAGGCTCTATTTCTGTCACATTGTTACTTATTTTGGCAGCCTTTGCAAAGCCTGGCCAAAATTCTTTACTAATTTATTCTTCTCTTTAAATCCTTGCTGTAACTGGACAAGCAAACTAAACCTCTGAAATCGAGTACAAAACCCCTAAAGCTCCAAGTGGTAAGAGTTCTAAAAGCACGAGATGCTTTCAGAGTTGTTGTAAATTTGAATTAGTTGGAGGCTGTAGATTAACCCTACTAATTTGGAGAACATTGTTCGTTCCAGGGAAAAAACATGAAATGGCTGACTACTCCGCTAAATGCAATGACGGTGGTAAGTGCGAAGGAAATAGTCGCAGCCTCAGAAGCAGTGTACATTTTGGCGTCTAGAGTTCGATCCCCTGATTTATCATATACAGATCATTTATCTTCTTCATTCCACAACTCGAGAATGCCGCCCACTAACAACAATTTTATGGAGCTTCCCCAACCTCAACATTCTTGTGAAGGTATATTTATTCTAAATTCTAGTCATTATTGTAAAGCTTAGTAATGGCGCGTAAAATTTCAGTTAAACTTACTGTTTCGTGACACGATCGAAACCCTCTCATGACTTCCTTTCATTATACCAGGTCTCCCCTACTTCAAACAAAGGAGTAGAACACAGATTTGTGGGCTTCCATTTTTCTCGATTGGCAGGGATAAATTAACATTTTTCAATTACCTACAACCTTCATTAAATGCAGGTTAATTTTGATAATTACCTTTGATGGTTGCAGTTGTTTTTGTAGTAGGCCAAAACCAGACTTGTCCTTTCTCCCCAAGAGCTCATCAATCTCATCTCAGTCGATACAAATCAACAGCCGCTTCCTTCACCGGGCAAGTGAGTAGCATGCCATCATATTCTATTTTCATATCCTTGTTTTCATTTCTTTTTTAATGTTCAGGCAATTGCATAATCAATATTGTTTGGATATCCTAATTTCTCCGCAGCGGCCACAAACAGGGCAAGGTTTTGTTGAAATGATGAAATCCTTTAAACCTATATCAGAAGAATAGGAAGGAAAGTTCGTCTTACAAAGGTAAGAATACATAATTTAAAAGGAAATGTAATTTATTACATTTAAGGTAGAGTTAATCTTTTTAGTGTGTTTCATATGAATTATTATATTTATTATTAACTCTTTTAGTATGGAAGATGTTTGAGATATTAGAGAGGGGTTTGAACTTAATGTATAACGTATTTTTTACAGGATTGTGAACTTAATGTATAATATATTTTTATTGGATTATACTCACAATACTATGAATTGTTAGGAAACTGCAGATTTTGTAGCAATGAATACACAGAAAGTTGAATAACAAACTAACAGTTTACAGAGATAGAGATAAATGAAATATACAAAATACCAAACATGTAAGAGATGAACACCAGATTTACGTGGTAAAACCCCACTGAGTGCTTAGGGAAACATCCACTGGTGCAAGATATCAAGCTTTTATTAACTCAAGATGAACAAATTACATGTAAACTCGTTATGAGCAACTTTAGATCTCCATAAAAATATATACACCTAATTGGCAAAGTACAGTTAGGATTCCTCCTCCAAAAATAGAGTGGAAAAATGCCATTAAGATTTTCCTTCCTAAAAATAGAATTCGGTTGAATTCGTCTTTCTAGAAACAAGGGATTGACTCCTTAATTTTTGCTTCAAGGGCTCCGCCCCCACGCCGAGGGGGCTCCATAACATGTCGCCCCCCTAGACCCCCCTACGACATGAGTTGGGGGGCAAGCCCCCACACCCCTTTGGGAAGTGAGGTGGCATCGCGCTGCAAAGGATCCAAAATTTAAATTTGTTGGCACATATCTAAGCATGAACTAAAATATTTTTGGCTCTCGCATAATCACTTATTTTTAAAAATGTTCTTCAGTTTTAGGACGTGTGTACTAGATTTACTCTTACCACATGAAGTGTAAATATCTATATTGTTTTTCATTACAAAAGGGCTAGTTGAACATGTGCCCTTCACGGTAAAATTTTGACTGCCCTTCAAATTTGATTCATGCCTATGACTACGACATGAGCGAGCTATTAGAGCTTTGTTTATTTCCCCTCTCATTTGTGTAAAACTCACGCCGCAAACTATGCTAGCACCAAGCTTATATTTCGACAACTCCTAATTGTGAAGTGGTCGTAATAATAACCATAATTATTATATTCGTGCAACACAACAAAATCCGGTTCAGAATGCATATTTAGGAAAACCGAACTTGTTCAGTAGATTCGGGTAGGGTTTTCACTTTAAAAAAAATCGTTTGCAAAAATAAATAAATAAACAACTAAATCGAAAACCCTAAGCGTTGATAAAGGAAAAGCTACAGTAAAAATGTGAACCCTAATTGCAGCATCGTATGGAGGCAGAAAAAGTCTCAAAATCCCACGCGAATGGAGGAAAACACAGTCGCCACACACCAGCGACCAAAAACGCGATTTACGTGTTGTTATTTGCATCAAAACGCGATTTACGTGTTGTTATCTGCATCTGCCATTGAATTTCGTCTGAGCTCAAAACTTTAAATCGTATTCGACTTCTTTCTTCGGAAGTATTTATAATATTTCAAAGCTGTATTTTATTTTTAGTTTTAATTTAACAAGTTGCTAGACAAAAGTAAAAGCTACGTTGTATTTATTTTAAGATTTGTATTTAGTTTAAGATTTTTTTCTATGTAATTTTTAATTTAAATTTTAAAATAAAACAATAAGTTGTATTTAGTATGCACTATATTTCATAAAATAGGTTTTATATAATTTAAGTTGTATTTTATCTAATAGGTTTTATTTTATTTTTAAAATCAATATTATAATTATTATTTATTTATTTGTCAGTATGTAAAAAATAATAATTAAAGCTTAATATTTATTTATTAATTAAATTGTAATTTTTATGTATTGATTTGTTAGTATATTTGTATGTTTATTTATTTGTGTGTGATTGATTTATGGATAATTATTCATATTTATATTTTTTAAAAATTAAGTAATTTTTTTGAGCCAAACCGAATCGAACCGAACTTTTTGCAAAATCTTGAACTTCCAAACTTTTTTCCCTGTCTGAACAACCCGAACTTTTTGAACATGGTGACTATGATAATAACTCAACGTGGTAGACCTCCAGTGGTTCCACTCTCCCGCTGGGAGTATTCCGCCACATGCTAACTCTCCTTTACCATCACAATTTAGAGCTCCTACACAAGTAGCTAAGGATTATGACTTCGTTGACCAACTTAGAAATACCCAAGCAAACATATCAATCCTAAAGTTTCTCAAGTAATCTAATGTCTATAAGAATATTCTTTTTCATGCCCTCAAAGGATGTTATCATACCTAGAATACTAAACCTACATAAGGTTACTTGCATTCTAATTATGTGCCTTTTAGTCTTTTTGAGGAACCTTTTGTAATTTTACCATTTTTTTATCTCGGCCTTTGTTTTGGGTGCTCTTTACACAGCTTAAAAGATATTAAATAGACCTCAACTTTTCAATTACACAATTTTTCACAATTCTCGAGAAATTTGAAACTATTTTCAAAAGAAAAAAAAATAATCTTTTGACACAAAAAGTTATTGCTCTTTACACGGTTGGAAAGATATTAGATAGACCTACAACTTTTCAATTAAACATTTTTTCGCAATTCTGCACAAATTTAAAACTATGTTCAAAAGAATAAAAAATAATCTTTTGACACAAAAAAGTTCTCTTTAATATCTTTCCAGCAGTGTAAAGAGCACCTAAAACAAAGGCGGGGATAAAAAGTTATGGTAAAATTACCTCTAACAAGCGCATAATTAGAATGCAATAAACTTAATGTGCTTACTTTGACTCAATCATCAACACTTTAAAAACAAGTACGTAACAAATAGCCTTTGATATAGAGGATTGATCACCTCAACATATTATTGCCCTACATTTACCTTTACACATTCGGGTAAGGGTTTTTAATGCTATCAAACGAGTCCTGGTCGACAATGGATTTGGGCTAGGCATATATAGTATCACATTTCTAAAAATCATGGGACCACTTGAGACCCAAGAAACAACCTAGGGTTAGCTAGAAAATTATGGGATAATTTTTTTTTGTTTAGGAGTGTCCACAACCAAGTTGCAAGACAACAGTTTGCCACAGGCAGGTTCCAGAACAACACCAATTTACCAAGACATATGTTTCCTTCATTAACTAGTCTCAAGTTTACAAGGTTCAAATTTTAGGGTTAGATATTTTAATTAGGTTCAGGGAGAAATCTACCCCCATACCCACTCTCTAATAGGATCAGAGTTTCAACTAGATTTTTCTCATACTTAACGCTTCCAAAATTTCCCTAAACCATTCCCATTGGATAGGAAATTTTCTCACCTTCCGGTGATATAAAGAAGTCCTCCTAACTCCTTATATTTCTCAAGATATGGTCAGGTGGAGTTTTTAGGTCAAATTTTCCCCTAGGGGGACACATGTCATGCAGGGGTGAAATCCCCTTTGGCGGGTTGGCGGGTCGCGGGCGGCTCTGGGATTTTTTTATTTGTATTTTTCCTCGAGCGGGCGCGCGAAAGGAAAAATTTCTCCCGCGCCTCCGCAGTCCCTGTGGACATGTGTCGGCCTCGGAGACATCATCGACAAAAAGGAAGGGGGGGGAGAGCAATGGAAAGATTTGGGGCATTTCGCCCAAGAAAAGGAAAAAACCAAATAGCACTCCTGCGCCCACGGGTCCGCTTGGGGACACGTGGCCCTCCACGGTTGGCTGCGGGAGAAGAGAGAAGGAGGGGCGCGGAGTGGCGGGGAGATGTAGAGAATTTCACCAAAAGGGACAAAGGGGAGAAAGGGAAACATTAGGCACGCGGGTCCACGCGTCCCATGAAATGGGTTGCACCAAGGTGAGGGCGGGAGTGCGGGGCGCAGAGAGTTTTGTGGAATTTTTCCAGAGGCAAAAAAACTTCTAAGGCGACGAAGTCCCCCCTCCTTCGATGTCACCCCAAGGTGCCACATGGCACGTTCTCATTGGCTGCGGGCCGATGGGGCTATAATGAAAATTTTTCCCCAAAATTTTCAAAGGGCTAAGGGCAAAAAGGGAACCGCGCCTCCGCCGTAGCCCCAAGAGGACACGTGGCACCCTCTGATTGGTTGCGGGCCAGCGGAGGAAAAAGTGAAAATTTTCCCAAGTCAAAATTTTCAAAGAAAAACTTTTCTAAGGCAAGACGACGGGAAATTTTTGGATCATGCGGGCTCATGAGCAAAATTTTCCCGCCAAGGCACAAAAACTTCAAAGTGCCATAACTTTTGCTAGGAAACTCATTTTTGGGCAAATGAGGACTTTTTGAAATCTCTCAATTCCCTCTTTGCACGAGAAAAACAACAATTTTACATTTTGATAAGTTTTTAAGGGTCAATTTTGCAAAAAGGATCTACAGGCTTGTAATTAGTGAACTAGCAATTTTCAACTTCTCAATTTGGTTAAATTAGATCTCCTCCTTCACTCAACATGTCAAAAAAACATGGAGAATTGATCTAGGGAGGGTTTAGAGTGTTTTTGAAAAGTTGATTTGTCCAATTGACTCAAGTTTGTATTTTTCTGTCAAATGACAGGAAAATGATGTTATTAGAGGGATTGTATTCGAATTTGCTATGGTGAAGTTGTTTTCTTAAGTTTTCTTTGTCAAATTGAATTCCTTAGTGTCTTAGCATGCTATTCCATAACATTTTAAGTTGATTATTAAGTGCAGGTCTGAACTGTGCATTTTGTTTAGATTTACCAGTTTTAGAATTTACAATGCCAGTGATCAAATTTTTAAAGGATCTATTTATCAATTCTATCATTTAAATGTAACAACTTATTTCCAATATAGTCTAATACATTCAGTTGATTCTAGCAATTCATTCCCAAGTCAAAATTACAAATTCTGAATTCAATTTTAATATAGTTCCAAGGATGCAAAATAATATACTTCCTTCCTACGCATTCTTCTTTTCAACAGAGATTTCATCCTTTAACAACAATCAAATCCAATACACAATACAATCTTGAGAACTAATGCAATCCTTTATTCATTTCCAATACAACTTTACAATTTTCTCTTTTCCATTTGATTTCTAAATATAGAATGCACTGCATATAACATCTTTTCACATTTCCTTTCAAAACAGAGAGTAGAATATAACTTCTTTACATTTCACATTACAATTCAATCTTCCATTTTCAATACAAATATCTTCACATTACAAATGGCTATACAATTCATCCACTCCAAAGTGGGAAGGATTACAATAACTTGTTCAAAAGAAAGGATTGTCAAACTGTATATTCCTCTTGCTCCAAAACAACAACATGCTAGTTTCTTCATCTTTACATCTTGATCACAACAAGGAAGGGGGAAAGGCAACGCTCTCCACCCAACCAAGACATCCAATGAGAAGGGAGAAGCCATCCTTCCTCATTGGCCCCCGAGCCCCAACCATATTGAAATAAGAGATGCAATACAACACATGGCAACAAAGGCTTCCACAACAAACATGCAACATTTTCACATTCAAAACACATTTCAAGAAGAATGTAGTTCACAACTACATTAAACAAGTGCAAACAAAACTAAGGCTTCATCAAGCAAGCCAACAAGAGCAAGGATCTATGGGGAAGCTACTTATGCCTCCCAATTGGGAATTGGGCATCCACCAATAATCATACCGCCAATATAACATATCATATCCCATAAACCTTATGCCTCCCAACCCCTCCTTATGCCCCCCCAAAGTTTCTCCCTTATGCCCCCAAGAGTAAGAAATGCAAGCTATTTCTTTTCCATGGTGGATCCCAATCCCAAAATCCCTCCACAATAAAATCAAGATGTCATTGGCATTCCCTTATGCCCCCATTTGAAATCCCCATAGCCTTCTCCTACACTATGTCATAAGCAGTCTACCCAACCAACCAACACACACATAACAACAATCACCATTTCATACATGCATGCAAGAGAAAGAAAGCATTTTAAAAGGCTCAAGTTCCTACCTCTCCATAATGGAGTTTTTTCCAAGATCAACAAGCTTCCCAATGCCACAATAATACCCGTAAATTAACAACACACAAGCATGCAATGGTCTCCAATCTCCTTCTACAAGAAAGACTCCAAAACAGCAAGAAAGGCCCCAAGGAAAGTATGTAAAGTTTCAACAACCTCAAACAAGCAAGGGGTTCGAATTTTAAAGGAGAGGGAAGAGAAGAGGATGATGTGGATCCATGTGGGATGCCACATCATTCTTCCTCAACCCCAAGAACAAAGTCAACATCATTCACCTAAACATAATAAATAAAATGACAATATAACTTACACACTCCAAAATGACCCATACTCCAAAAGGACTGAATTTAAAACATGTAAGAGAAGTGCAATTAAAACTTACAATTAGTCATTTCAAAATGCATTAAAAAGGCCTAAATTTAACCTCCAAACCATAGGTATGGTTGGTGAATAATTTTAAGAGGTGTGGGACAAGTTTAACTTGTCCCACAAGCCTCCAAATATAGCCCCAAGGACAAATTCGAATTTCCCAAGAGGATGAAGTGTTTCACACTCCAAATCTATCTTACATATTTCTTACACACTCTTACAATATTACATTTAAGAGCAACAACTTTATTTATTACATTCCTATGACATATTGATTTATTTATTTTAACACATGATTATTCACAACATTAACACAACATATATAACTAATGAAAAGGGTAACACATCACAAAATAAACACATGCAACATTAATAAAGAAACCACATTAATAAATACACAAACCCATGGTCACATATAATGGAAATCCCTCCCCCTCCCCCATGGGAATCCCTAACATAACACAACACACACACACACACACACAAAAACGATTGCCATGGTGACCTTGTTGAATTCACCCAGAATTCCAATATGGTTAGTCTCCAGTCCCCCAACATTGTTGTGATATTTTAACTTGCAAAATGCAAATACCTCCTTCGGCCTCGTGGCCATATCAGAACATCCAAAATGATATAAATATACTAACAAAACCATCTATTCATATGAATCACAACAACATCAAGAAATTAACATTATCATTTTCAGTTTAATTAATCAACTATATCATTATCAATTAATTCTCATGCTAGTTCTATTCACAATATCCAACATCACATGTCTGAATCAACATCTATAATATGTCCATGTCAAACAGTATATCATCATCCACATATAAAAAAGAATATCTCTAGTAACCATCATGCATAATAACTGAATCTAGATCAATAATAATCCATGATCTAACATCTATCCATCATACTAAAACAAAACATAATAGTGTCCATAATAAGATCAACAATATCAAGATCAGTATCTAAAAGTGTCAAAGGGAAGTGGGCACTACAATACATGTCTAGTAGATAAAGATCCTTCTAAATATTGTAAATTGTCGAGTCCGCAAACAAGTGTATCCCACAAACTAGTATTCTACAAAGAGACACATTGAGCCACCACTAATGGTTATCACACTACAAGACGCGTCGATATTACAACTAAATAAGGGAACTAATGATAAACACAATCATTTATGATGTTTAAGAAGAGCCAATCATACAACAAATATGTATCTAGCAAGGGAATATGTAGTAGATGAGACGACAAGGTATTGGCTAAACTAAATTTTTCACCTATAGGACTTAGCGAGTATGTTATTGATTCGGACTCGTTAGCATTCATCAATTATTCAATATCACTCCAAAGCAACAATAAATTTGCAAACGTTCTCCGAGCAACCATGCAAAGGTAAATATAGTTATCAAAGACAAAAATCCAATATTACTTGATGGTGTTAACACAAATAATGCAAGTTCATACCAACCTTTGATAATCACGCAATCCGGTTCTCATATTTCTAATCGGTAAAAGTGATTCCAAGGATACAATATGGAAAAATATCAAACCAAACTCGCAACACCGATGTCGATATTTGACAACCCATGCCCCTATCCACCATACCTTACAACAACACTAGCAATTCCAATGATACATCAAGTCTAATCCAGTTAGGTGCAACCTTCTCAATCCATTCAATCTCAACCTCGACGAAACTTGATCCTATTCCTAGATAGATTTTACAACACCCAATGATATATTCATCCCAATTGAGACTTGTCACTATATTTTCTTAGAGTTCACCTTTTGTTACATGGCCATGTGTGACGCATAGTCCTACAAAGGTGGCCCTACAAGCGTGACCCAAATGGGACACCAATGCACTCTGTCAATACACAACGAAGGCCACATGTTGTTATAGCTATTCATAACCCACAACTTATGCATACACATTTTCCTAGCACCGACAACTTTGGTTACTCCATCCAAAAATACTTTGAAATTCTAACAATGATTGTGCTACCTCTACTACTCCAAACCTGAGGCATGATTTACTTACACTTATTGATTTCAGACCTCTACATAAGTACCTACTTGATGAAATGTCCATATAGCACGTCCTCTTTAATATACAAACCAATCATACATAGTTCCTTTGTCACATGCTTGTTTCTTCTACTATGATCTTTACTTGACTCATCACTCATCATTCTTCTAACACCTAATCACGATTTCGATGTGATTGTTGATTACCCAAGACCTCATCCACATTCTTATATTGTCTACAATCAAGGCTAGGGCAGAGAAGTACATGACAGATACGGATAATGAAATTCACGAAATAGATGTGCCCGACCGATTTCAAAAGTGTATAAATCTAGATTAAATTGATCATAATTTGTTTGTATTATGTATCTCACAGTCCATGTTTGGAATTTTAATGGTGAAAAAATCTTTTGATCCCCTACGTGTGAGGAGACTAGAGAACAAGTTTGAGCCAAGAATCTTGGCAGAGAAGTACATGACAGATACATATAATGAAATTCATGAAACAGATGTGCTCGAACGATTTCAAATATGTATAAATGTAGATTAAATTGAGATATGTATAAATGTAGATTAAATTGATTATAATTTGTTTGTGATATGTATCCCACAGTCCATGTTTGGAATTTTAATGGTGAAAAATCTTTTTGATCCTAGGCTCTAGCTATAACACTGAATAATCCCAAATTTGTGAACCGGTAATATTATGTATGTTATTATGATTGAGGGTAGTATGTTAATTATGATTGTTGAACTAAGATAAATTTCACTTTAGGGTGCTCCCCACATAGATCAAGAATATTCTGTTGGTTTTCTTCAATTGTATGAAGAGATTACAGGTCCAGTTCCACACAACGTGAATACAGTACTAGAGGCAAAGTGCATTTATGAGTAAGTATTTGGTCCATTAGCAGTACCAATGAGGGCAGAGTTCCATAACATTGCAATGCTGAAAAAGGAAGTAATGAAGGATATTGCTAATGTATTAAAGATGTTTCATGATCAAAAGTTAGAAGTGAGTTCCTATGATTTTCTACAAAATTAAAATCAGATTGAATTGTTTTTACGTTGTTCAAATAATGCATATTTTGGTGAAATAATGCATGACTTTTGGTTAACAAGAACCACTGATTGTGCAATTGCAAATTGTTTGAACTCTAAGATGTTGCATGTGCTACGTTCAGAAAGAAATGTGCCTTAACTTAATTTGAGATTAAGAGCACGCCTTTACAGAAGTTGCAGACAAAAAGAGAAGCCTAAATTTAAAATGTACAAGGTAGGAGTCTAGGCTAAGATTACATGTTATGTGATACAACAACATAACTAACTGCTTAAGTTATATCCTGTTTTTAGGCATTATGGGAAATACAGCTACGGGGTAGAAAGTGGCTTCTACTTCAAAGGAGGAAGAATGCTCTTAAAGCATCTTATGAGAAATGCGCTGGAGAAGAAGCAAGAAGAGATCCTAACAAATGGAAGCTGTTAGAAACAGTTTTTCAGTCCCTTGATGATGCAGAATCTGAACGGACTATTGACGATATAGATACAAAATTTAACCTGCATTTTCCTCCTGATGAAGTTGAGGTAGAAGAAGGTCAGTTCAAGAGGCCAAAATGCAAATCCATGTACAACATCTGTCGCAAGTCTGGATTGGGAGCGGTATCAAGAAATTTTGGTATCACTTCTGAGCAACTGCGCAAGAATCTATTAGCTATGTATAAGGTAACTGGCTGTCTCTATTGTATATTTCCATGTCTAAAACTGTCCCTAATAGAATGAGCAGGTTACTTTTCAGTCAATGAATTAAGGTCTCTATTTTTGTTATTCTTGTGCAGAGGCATAGAGTTGAAAAGATAATTATTTGAACTGAAAATGCCCAACATGGAAATGGGAAAAGGCAAAAGCATGGAGAGCAAAACAAATTAAAATGGGATCTTACCGGTGTCATGCAGTCTTCACTCCCGTCACTAAGACGCCAAGAATACCAGGCATTGAAAGACGCTCGTCGAAAAAATATCACCACGTTGCTATTAACCAAGTCCGCCATAGCATATTTGAAAAGGAAAAAATGGATATAATTGAGCACGGAAAAATTAGTTGTAAGAAGGCCATGATATGGCAAATCCTGCCGAAGTAGAAGTATTTTGTATAGAAATTAGGTAACATATTTGTTTAGAATATTGAAATTGGATAACATGTTTCCAATAACGCTGACCCACAAACAATTTTGATAAATCGTACAAGAAAAATCTAACACCAAATTACAACCATTGTCAAGTTATTATGTAAAAATATGATATAAATGTCAAATAAACACACAATAACTGTCAAATTATTATGTAACAATAGAATAAAAATGCATAATTAACACACATGAGAAACAAGTTTGGATTCAACACCAATACTCAGAGTACCAATATTTTTTAGATTAATGTGGGAAAATACAAATTAATTCCAACAATCTAAAAACATTATAATGAAACTATACGACAATATTAATGCGATTAATTTTAAAATGATGATACTTTTTGTGAAAATTTGTGATACCGATACCGATACAAAGATATCCCCCTAAAACCACATTTTTTAGTTTTTTTAACATGTTTTTAAAGTTAGATAATAATAAAAAGTATAATATTCTTTTAATTTAAACCCTAAAAGTTAACTACAAACAATAAAACAAAAGTAAAACACAAAAACAAAACATAAAGCAAAGAAACTTACCTCTCCTTCCTCATTTCATCTTTGGCTCTCTAAAATTTCATTTTGCTTGTCTAGGGTTTGATACTTCAACAAAAAGCATTGCAAGTATTTTCCTAAGTTGGTAGGAGTGTGAGGAGCTGCAAAGGAGGAGGATTTGTGGTTTATTAAGTGAAGGTAAGGTTTTATTTAACTTCTAAGTTTGTTTCTCTTTTTTTGTTATTTAATCTTTCACACACTTCATGTTTTTGCTTATGTTCATTATTTTTTTTTCCCAATTGAAATTTTTATTTTTAAACCGTTTTTTCTTTTTAATTTTTGAAATTTTCAATACATGCCATTGTTTTCTTTGCTTATGTTGTTGGTTTTGAACCTTGTAGGTACTTCTACAATGGCAACAAGTTCCGCTTCTTCTGGGCAATCTTTGGTCAAGGAATTTGACCCAAATTCGCCATTATGGAGGCATGTAACAATACTTGAACAACTTCCAGGTGGTGGTTGTTTTGTTTGGAAATGCAATGATTGTGTTCAAAGGCTCTTACAATCGGTGGAAAGTCACTTGTGTACGATAACGAGTAACAGTATAAGAATTTGCAAGGGGAAGAATAATGTTGGGTTGTCAAAAGTAAAAGTTTTGGCATATATCAAAGAGCAAGAAGATGCAGAGGCAACTTTGGCTATGAAAGCGGGTCATCCATTGGCCAAAAGAGGAAGTTCATCTCGATCAGCGAGGCCTCCTGTTGCCCCATCAAGTAGTGGATCCCCAATTGTGGCCATGCCACATCCATTTGTGGCTCCTACCTCCATGGATGATGAGGATTCACCCCTTTCACGAAAGAAAAGTAAGACAAAAGGGCCATTGGAAAAGGCCTTTCAAAATGAGAGCAGGGAAATTGCAAATGAACACATTGCAAGATGTGTGTATGCAAATGGACTTTCATTTAATGTTGTGAGGTCACCTTATTGGCATGAGATGGTGAAAGCCATCAATGAGGCCCCAAAAGGGTACAAATCACCAGGCTATGAGAAGATCCACACCACCCTATTGGATAAACAAAAAAATATGTGGAAACCTCCTTGCAACCAATTAGAGACTCATGGGCCAAAACAGGTGTGTCCATCGTTTCTGATGGATGGAAAGATGCAAGAAACCACCCTATTGGATAAAAAAAAATATGCGGAAACCTCCTTGCAACTAATTAGAGACTCATGGGCCAAAACGTGTGTCCATCATTTCTAGATGGATGGAAAGATGCAAGAAACCACCCTTTGATCAATGTGGTTGCAGTATGCCCTAAAGGGGCAATGTTTTTTAGAGCGGTTGATTGTGAGGGGCAAGTGAAGGATGCCCAATTCATTGCCAACATCCTCTTCGAATCCATTGAGGCGGTGGGGCCTCAAAATGTTGTCCAAGTCATAATGGACAACGCCAAGAATTGCAAAGCCATGGGGATGTTAGTTGAGGCAAGGTATGGGCATATTTTTTGGACACCATGTGTCATGCATTCACTAAATTTAATGCTAAAGAAGATGGCCAACAAAATAGAGTGGATCCAACAAGTGTATGCAGAGGCTGAAGAGATCCAAATGTTTGTCACCAACCATCACCAGTCGCAGGGCATTTTTAGATCATTCTCGTAGTTGGAGCTGTTGAAGGTAAGGAAGCTACCTTTTTTTTTTCTTTAATTTAAAATTTAAATATAAGTTTTTTATTTTTAAAATATAGTATAATTAGTATTCAAAAGTTTTCAATTTTCTTTTTAATTTTTGTTTCTCATTCTTATTATATTAGGTTGTTGAGACTCGGTTTGCATCACACACAATCATCTTGAGACAACTTGTGAAGGTGCGACAGGCACTCATGAGGATGGTAACCTCCAACCTTTGGGTTGTATGGAGGCAATCAAACATTGAACAGGCTCAAAAAGTGAAGAGCATGATTTTAGATGACACTTGGTGGGATCGAGTAGAATATTTGTTGAGTTTTATTGAGCCCATTATGAGCATGATCTGCTTTACTGACATGGATCAACCATGTCTAGGAGAGATATATGATGGTATCGACTCAATGATTGAGAAGATAAAATTCATCATAAATGCAAAAGAACAAGATCCCGAGGAAACATTTTTAAAAAAGTGCAATCAATCCTCATTGAGCGGTGGAACAAAATGACCACCCCGTTACATCTACTTGCTTTTACATTGACTCCTAGATTTTATAGCACAAAGATCCTTTCTTTGCCAGGGAGGGTAACACCATACAAGGATGTGGAAGTCAGTGAGGGATATATGGCGGCATTGTCTAGGCTCTTCCCTGATCCTGAGGCCCAAGACATGGTTATGATAGAGTTTGGCAATTTCATAGTAGAAACAGGTCATAGCCTTCTCGCTCTTCGGAGAAAATACAAGATGGATGCTCATATGTGGTGGTACCTCCATGGTCATGCATCGGTTTACTTGCAACCTCTTGCAATCAAGGTCTTGGCATAGGTAAGTTTTTTTATTCTCTTTCCTTTTTTGTTATAACTTTTAGTTTTTTAAATTTAAGTTTGAGTGTTTAAGTTTGAACTTTGCATTGACTTTGTGTTGCCTCAATAGGTTGCAAGTTCATCTTCCTCTGAGCGCAACTAGAGTACATATAGCTTCATCCACTCACAGAAGTGCAACAAGTTGGGGCTAAAAAGGCTGAAGATTTGGTATACATACATTCCAACTTGCGCCTTTTATCCCACAAGCAATGGAGTACAAGGAAGGGTCAACAAAACATTGGGATATTGATCTAGAGATAGTTGACTTGGATGCTTCCATTTCCCACCTGCCATTAGATGATGAGGAGAGTTCTGTGGCACCACAAGACCTACATGCACAAGGGGGTGCAACTGGTAGTGGCCTAGTGGGAGTGGTTTGAGTCCATGTGGTTCTAATGAACCACCTAATGATGATGATGCAGTTGATGTTGATCCTCTTGATGAAGAGGAATATGATGAATATTGAAAGATAGTTTGAACTTTGATCATGACTGATTTGGTGTAATAGATTGAATTTAATATATCATGACATTCACATTGTGTTTGATTTAAGTGTTTAACTTTTAAGCTTTTAAGTTTCTAAGTTTTATTGGTATCCTAGCTTGTTTGTTGTGGTTATTCACTTATTTAGCTTATAACTTATAAGTTATCTACTTATCTTGTCTTTCATATGCATAATATGTGGTTAATAACTTAATTCCTATTTAGAAGGCTGAAATTTATATATTTTTAATTTTTATATATTTTTTGTACTATCATATCCAACACCGTATTCGGGGCCAAATTGTTTTTGCCATATCCGCGTATCGGATACTCTGTACCTACTCACATATCCAAAATGTATCGCCTACTTAGAAAAGAACTTAAAATCTCAATTGCACTATTAAATATGGAAAAAATAAATTGATGATAGATCAATTAATAAAAATAACACAATTATGAAAAGACAAAATCTTGGAAGGTAGATTTTAAAGTGGCATTTGTTGATGAGCCTCTTGGTTTGTTGAAGCTTCTATCTAAAACATTAATAACCAATATCAAAAGCATGCTTAGATTTCTAATGTTCCATAAGTATCTATGTATTTGAATAGTTCCATCAATCACATATATCCAAGAAAAATGCTGAAAAGCTTCAATTGGAATCATAAATATATTTGCAATATCCAAAAATATTGAAAAGTTTTAGTTGACACCCAAAACCAAATTCCACAACCTTTGGTTGCTTCCTTCCATGATTTCTTGTCTTTTGGGTTGTTGGGATGTTAGAAATTTCTAGTTAAATACATTGATTGCATTTTCACTCTTTTGATTTGTATGACTATTCGGATAACAGGGCCGTCATTAAATTTCATTATTTTTATAAATTACTACACCTTCTTTTGGGTGTGAGGACTCTTAGAAGCATAGGTTTACAATGATTGAAGTTGCATTGAAGAAGATTTAAGCGTGGATACATAAAATGAAATGACAGCAGGCCTCCCAAATGGAAATTATTGAAAAGCCTTGAAAATATCTGCCAGAGTGTATAGCCAAACACCCCAATCTTACCACCAAAGTCCATTGTCTGTGCCATTTAGAGAGCTTTAAAAAAATGCATGGAGTCATTGCAGGCGCCTGAAAGAAATGAGGTTTCATCATTGGAAGGACATAAGGATACGCACAAAATGGTTAAAGGCATTGTAAACCTTAAGTAAATTCCATGTGCAAGTGTAAGAAGACTCTATAGAAATTGACAGCTCCCTCCTTGCGCATGCCATGTATAAGACAATGGAAAAACTATAATTTTTCTATCAAGGCGCCTCAAGGAAGTGTGACCTCATGGACTGTAGAAATTACTGGTATGCATAGATTTAAGTCACAAGACTCAAATTCTAATCGTCTCTAAGTCAACGATACTAGATATCCTGGAAGCACTATTAACTCTGTTCATCCAGCTTATTCCATCAGGAATCAACTCAACAATGCTCACATTATGAATAATCCATCCCCAATGCCTCATAGTCCTTCACATTCCATCTCAAACACGGAGAGGCATCTCAAATATGGAAAGGAATCTCGTGTGCCAAGCCTGTCGTGTTAGCTAGGGTGAGACTTAAAAATCAAATTTACCCTTTCATTTAGAATAATTACGGTATCAAATTAAAAGATTACAAAAAAGAAATATTATCCCACCCTCCTGAATTCCAAATAAGGAATGAAATATTATTTGGAGGATTTTGGAGGATTTTTAATCCAACTATAATGAATATACCTCAGACAGTTAAATACATCCTAGAATCTACATGATGCCTAAATATACAGTTGAAAGCATGAAAGCTACATAAAATCAATATGCATAACGTAGAGAGAATACCCACATTCTACTAGGGTAGCAAACCATTCTACTGAATCTATTATCTTCGAGAAAAATTGACAATACCTCTATGAGAAACAACTACCCATTACAAACAGAAACTCAACCACTATAAAACAAGCACACAAATATGATAACAATAACACCTAATATACTCATCCGGAATAAACACTAAATAGAAAAGAAGTAACCAACAACATCAAAAGATATTGACCAGAGGTTAATACTTTGCAAATCAACTCAACCACGAAAACAAAATCCAAATATTCAAAACATGTTAACCAAATGCTAATATTCGTCAATCAACTCAATCCGAATACCAAAACAAAATACCCACAAAAAAAAAAATAGACAGGATGCAAATAATCCGCAAATGTATTCTAAGCAGAAAAAAGAAAGATAATTACACAAGAATCTATTGATTTTACAATTCTATTATATCCATTAACAGAGGTAAACGTTCAAGGTTTAACTAACTAAGGATCTGGGGAACTCAAAACTCTGATTTCCTGGAACCCAGCGAAATTAGATATTAGAGATTCAAAAGCGACATTCAGTTTATTCATCCATCCACTTTGTGTTGATGTTTGAGCTTATGACCAGTGTCATGTCACAAATAATTTGCATGAATGGCGTAGGGGAGAGGACCTAGTAGTGGTGTACCCTAAGTTAGGAGCCCACCAAATTAATTTAAATATAATATGAGATCCCGATTTTTCACTAGCACATAGTTCAATATTTTTTTAAATTATATTTTTTTAGTGTTGAATTGGAGGGAAAGACATATTTTGAATTGATTTAAAATTGTAAATTTGAGTTACACTACATTTTGATTGGGACCCATACTTGATCATGGGTGATAATGGTTGAACATTGACAATTTAAAAATGACAAATCTTACATGGCATGATGGGATTGGGTGTTGTCATATCAAAAATGACTAATCACCAGGTACTTTTATGACAACTATTAGGTGTTGTGTATTCAAGACATTATATCAACAATTGGACCCTGCTCAACTATTGGTGTCTCTCCCTATACCATATCCCTCATAAACCTCTACAACAGAATTGATATGGAGGAATTGATATTTCGTACGTGAAGAGTGACCTCGTGGACTACAAAAATTACTTGGTGTGCATAGATTTAAGTCACCGGTAGACCTGGAAAATTTATTAGCAATCCTAAGCGATGATAAGTAAAGGATAAATGTAGAATTAGAAAAGGAATAAACATATAAAATTAAAAATTAAAAAAAAGTATATGATTTTTTTAAGTTCTCACATAGTAAATTTTGTTTGGATGAAACAATAAATTAGTAATTGCATTTAAAATTAAAAGTCGGATTTGTGGATATAAGAATAAATGGATCAAAGGTCTTGTTTTTATGAAAGTAATAGAAGTAAAGGGTTTGACAATATAGTAGCGAGAGACCAATGGAAGTGAATGCGATCGTTGAGTAATGATGGTGACCATATTTAAAATTGGTTACGTTCTATTACTACAAAATATAACATGCTTTTTCGATTTGATGAATGTCTAAATTATTCATATCAAAATAATAAGTTTTGTCTCATAAAAATAAATCAATATTTTTACATGAAACAAAAAAATCCAACATTTATAATGGTAAAATTTTGTATATGAGATTATTGAACACATAATTAAATAAAAATAAGAACACCCATGAAGATCATATGAGGTTGAACAAGGGATCCTATGAATGTGTAATTTGTGTAGGAAACACGTAAATGTTTTGAAGCATAAAAGAAAGTACATGTTCATGTTTTTCATACATATTCACTCAAAGAGTATGCTTTACTAAAGAAATGCAATGGATGTATCATATATTTATCCACACAATACATTAAATTCTTTAAATAGGTGCATAGGAAAACAATTCATATAAACCTAGTTTAAAATGATAGTCATCTCTTAAAAGAAAAAACACTCTACACTAAACTTCAAAAGTGAATTGGGGAAAAGACAACCACTACGGAAAATACAACAAACCTCATTATTATCTCGATCAAATCTTAAAATAATGAACCCCTATGCATTATTAACTTCTAATTTCTTTCAAATATATTGCTTTAAGATTCTCATACTTTATTATAAGTGACCCTAACGAACTCAAACCTTAACTGGATCTATTAACCACTCATCCAATCAATTTGGACATTATAAACTAGCATCAACGATTGAAACTCTAGAAACTTGAATCATGGTGTCTCTTTATGAACATGCCATCATATTCATTAGCACTTTATTAATCAATCTCTCACATTGAAACTCCTAGAAATTGAATCTAGGTAAGGTTTCTATGTGTAGAGAAATCATATCACTAAGCATGACTCTAGTAGATCCACCTTAAATGCGCTCTATATGAACCAAACATCTTACTCGATAAGGACTTTACGAACCTATATTACCAGGTTGGGACGTTCTTGAATCAAACTTAAGTAGATTCACAAAAAAACCATCTTATTTCTTAAGACTCTAGGAAATTTAACCTTAGTGGCTTGATGGACTAATTGTCTCATTGATTTGGACTTTATGGCTTAATCTCATTTGTTGAGGTCCACTTTGTTTATCAAACAAATGAAATCTAAGCTATTAAATTTCAAATAAAGGAAAGGAAAATGAAAGTTTCCATTTGTATAAAAATATATATAATATATGCAAAAGTGATTGTAAATAATTTCTTTTCTTCATATATTTCTTTCATTTTACCAAAAGACAAAGTACACATACAAAACCAAAAACATGTATATCAACACTTATTTGTAAGAAATATAATGAAAATGATCTTATGAGTGTGTAATGTGTTTAGGAAACAAGAAATTATTCTTAAAGCATAAACAAAAGTATATGTCCATGCATACCATCCATACTTGGGCCAAAGTGAGTACAATTTAGGAAGTGAATGTAATGGATCGAATCGAGATTTCTCCATAAACACCATTTCAAAAAAACCCAAATGATTCCACATAATAGAATGAATTCTTTGCATATTCACATAGGAAAAACAATACACATAAACCTGGTTCAAAATTAAGTCTTTTTAAATAAATTAAAAATATTAAAAACATTGCACCTTCAAACTAATTCAACAATCCACACAAAGCTATAAATTGATTGATTTCTTTACATACGTGCATAGAAAATTTCTTTACATAGGTGCATAGAAAAATGCTCCACATAAGCACAGGTTCAAAATTCAAGATCTCTTCAAAGGAAAAAAATTGTAATAAAAACACTACATCTTTGAACCTCTAAAATTAGTGTTTCAAATTGGGAAAAGACAACCACTATATAAATAGACTTGAACTACATTAATGTCATATCAAATCAAAAACAAACCCAGTGCACTAGTAGCTTCTAATTGCTTTCAAATATATTACTTTAAGATTCTCTTACTTTATTGTGAGTGATCCTAAGGAAATCAAACCTTAACTAGAATTTATTAACACGCATCCCATCGATTGGGACATATGAACCAACATCAATTATCAGTAACTCTAGAAAACCAAATGTTTGTGCTTTTTTATGAATAAGCCATCCTACTAATTGGGACTTTACTAATTAATCTTCGTTGTTGAGACTTTTTGATATCGAACCTAGCCGAGGTTTCTATATATAATAAAATCATCTCACTAGGTGGGACTCTAGTATATAAACCCTAAGTGGCGGACCTATATGAACCAATCATATTATTGATAAGGACTTTATTAAATTATATAACTATCTAGGGCACTTTTAAATCAAAACAAAGTCCTATCAATAAATTCATCTTATTTATAGGACTTTAGGAAATTGAACCCTAGTGGGCTCTATGGACCAAACATATCATCGGTTGGGACTTTCTAAATTAATTCCATCCAAGAAGACTCTAGAAGATTGACTTTAGTGTGATATTTATAAACTCCGTAAGTTTCCAAAATTAGAGGAGCATCTAAAAATAATGAGCATATACCTTATGAATGTGTAATTTTTCAATGAAATAGGAAAATGTTCTTAAAGCATCAAAGAAAGTGTATATTTCATTATTTATGTCCATACTTAGGCGAAAGAGTATGTTTTACCTAGAGGTGAATGCAATGGATCTAAATTGGATTCCTCCACAAACACAATTTTAAAAATGATTCCACGCAATACATTGAAATCTTTACGTAGCTACATAGGAAACAATCCACACAAAACTAGTTCAAGATGTCATTTCTTATTAGAAGAAAACATTATTTTAGAAACCCTACTCCTCTAAACCTCTAAAATTGTTGTTTTGACTTAGGGAGAAGACAACAACCACTATGAAATATACATTAAACCTCATCATTGTAAATAAAATATAAAAACAACAAACTTCTATACACTAGTTGCCTTTGAATGTATTGCTTGAGATTCTCATACTTTGTTAAATGACTCGAACAAAATGAAACCTTAACTAGATCTATTAACCGGTCATTCCACCGATTGGAACATTATGAACCAAATTTAATGATTATAACACTTGAAAATTTAATCTTCATGGCTCTGTATGAGCAAATCATCATACTAATTGGGACTTTATTAATCAATCATTCTTGTTGAGATTATTGGATATGAAACCTAGTTAGGGTTTCCATACATAGAAAAATTATTTCGATAGGTGGACCTCCAGTATATCAGCCACAGTGGGATCTATATGAACCAATCATCTTATTGATAAGGACTTGATTAACTTATATTACTATTTTGGGTGCTCTTAAATCAAACCAGTTATGTTAAATCTCAAAAAAACCATCTTATTATTTAGGACTCTAGGAAATTGAACCTTAGTGGGATTTATGGACCAATCACCTCATGAATTGGGATTTTATGAATTAATCTTATTCATTAGGATTCTACAAGATTAAATCTAGGTGGAAAATTTGTGAATTAAATAAAATCCCATATTTAAATGAGCATTTATCTTCCATTGAAAGATGATTTGGCAAACATGTAGAGCACTATATATTTTTATGTATATATAACACTTGCTAAATTTTGTGGTGGTTCGAGTATGACAACAACATGTGTCACGAAGCCGCAATGATGTAACATCTAGGCATGTGAATGGGCATCGGCAAAATAGAAACCTATTACCACAACACTAAATAAGTAAATAAAATACTTGTTAAGTTTAAAATAATAAATTAATCATCACCGCTTCTATAAAAGTTATAACTAACCTCATTTAAATATTTTTCATGTTTTCTTTTCAAATTGGGGAAAAGACTAATACTATGAAAAACAACAAACCACATTAATGTCATATCAAATCTGAAAAAACAAACCCTCTGCAATGTTAACTTCTTTAATTGCTTTCAAAATATCATATTCTCACATTTTATTATAAGTGATTGTACAAAGTTCAAACATTAGTAGGATCTATTACCACTCACCCCATCAATTGGGATAATATGAACCAACCTAACAATTATAACTCTAGAAAACCAAATCTTGGTGGAAATTTATGTAAAAATCGTCTTATTAATTTGGACTTTATTAATCGGTCTTTTCATTGAGACACTTTGATATCGAACCTAGGTGAGGTTTTCATATATATGCAAATTAGATCACTAGGTAGGACTCTACTATATGACCCTCGATGGGATCTATATGAACAAATAATCTTATTGATAAGGACTTTATGGACTTATATTACTATATGGGACACTCTTAAATCAAACCCAAGTCGAATCTCAATAAATTCATCTTATTTTATAGGACTCGAGAAAATTAAACCTTAGTGGAGTTTATGGAGCAATCATCTCATCAATTGGGACTTTATGATTAATCTCATCCATCGCGATTCTAAAGAATTAAATCTAGGTGGGTTATTAATGAACTCTACAAAATGCCAAATTTAGATGAGATTCTAAAAAAATGAGCATATTATATATAAGTAACACTTATTCACGAGAAATACAATGAAAGCGACTATGTGAATGTGTAATGTGTTTAGGAAATAGAAAAATGTTCTCAAAACATCAAAGAAAGTATATGTTCATGTTTTCCATCCATACTTACGCCAAAAATTATGTTTTATCTAGAAGTGATTGTAATAAATCTATATTGTATTTCTATTTAGGTGCCATTTTAAAAAACCCCAAATGAATCCACAAAATAGATTGAATTCTTTGGTAGCTACATAGGAAATAATCCATATAAAACTAGTTCAAAATGCCATATCTTACTAGAAAAAACGTGGTTTTAGAAACATGCACCTCTAAACCTCCCTCTAACATAATTTTATCAATCTAATATCTTTTATGGGTCATTAATTTCATCATGGGTCAGCCTTAATACAAAATTATACCTATGAAACCCTATATAAGCAAGTCAAGCACACTCATTTACTCACATGTCGCTTTCAAGACTAGCACTAGAAAATATTTCTCAAAAGCATTAAAAACTCAAGTAGTGGAACACATTAGGAGTAACCCCTACATAGGTCTTAGCACTCTAAACCAGGTTCTAGAGCCAAGCTTCCCAAGCCGAAGACTATCAAATCCAAGTCAATCACTAAGCAAGCAAGCCATTGTAAACATTATCAGTGATCGAATTGTCAGATATAGTTTTATTCATATAAATATCAAATCTCTAGGTGGAGAATTATGTGTGGTTTGAGGCCTCTTTGCAGTAGTGCCAATGTATGTGGTATACATATTGCACTTTAACCCAAACATGAACCTTTTTGTAGTGTTTCCCACATGTCCAGGGTTTTGGGTCTTTTCAATTGATTTTAGAGGGTTTCACACATTTGTGAGACCTAATATCTTATAGTGATGCATATCACAATCATTCGTGAAGGAATAAACATTTGTAAAGTGCAACATTTCATAGATGGAACCATCGATTAGGGATGGAAATGTTGAACAAAGTTTGATGGTTAAGTCCAAGTTTGACAGTTTGGTATGCATACAAAACACTTTTACAAATAGAAACAAAGCATCTACAAGACATTTTAGTTTTTTCATCATTTTATCACACCCATTACAGCTTTCTAAATCATCTAAATATATAAGATCACTCACCCTTTCATGCTTTACTATATTTATCACATGTTTAGATTTATTTATCTTACAAATAACTATATTTGTCTATTATAGTTGCATGTTAAATAGATAAATTGAATATACACCATGTTTCCAACCTTGATATGAAACCAAAATAAGTAAAAGATATTAACCCCCTTCCTCTCTAAGTTAAATTCATTTTTAGGTGAATCATTTGGTGAACTTGTTTATTGATCAAATCTTTAACTTATTTGGCCAAGGTCACCCTATTCCAAATCATGATTTCTATTGTAGAATCCTTAGGAATTTTTTTGTTATCTGGTGCATATTTCTTGTCTTAATATTAGATTTTCTCATCATTTGTGCTTTCATAGATTACCCATTTACGTAGATATCTTTGATGAAGCTTACATAAGGTTTTAGAATCTCTTCCTCTTGAGCAAGTTCGACTCATTTGAAAGGAGTGAAAAGAATATTATTCTAAGCCGCAAAAATCTCAGATGATAATAGCACATCACATTTAATAAGCTGAAAGGAATTCGCCAAAATAACCTTACAAAAAGGATTTATAACCAAAGAGCTATAATATCATATATAAAAATCTATCATAATGTCATTAATCTCATGAATTAGCTCAATAACCAATATAAACATATAGGAGGAGGGAAGTACAACTACTACCTAGACCAGTGGTGAAGAACTCCCACTAATCGATCTTGACAGCTTAAGCTAACTCTACAAGACTAGCAAGCTAGCTCCGCATGACTAGCAAGCTAACTCCACACAACTAGTACACCTAAACAAGCTAACTCAGAAAATGTAGGGATAACCTAAGTACAAGAATTATCTTAATAAACAAACAAAAGGATAAATAATAGCCTACACTAATACCCCCATAAACATAGCTTAGGTGGGCGGAAAATAAGGTGGGTCTTGACAACAATTCTTGATGAGGTACCCATGTACAATAACTGGGAAAAAGGGAACATCGCACGACACCCAAAACCAAGAATAACAAAGTAGAGAGAGAAAACCCGATGCAAGACATCCAACAAGCATGACTCCAAAAACTTGTACAATGTTAAATAAGTTTGGTGTGCACTTTGTGGTGTGAATCCACTTGTTCGATCACAAAAATTAAAAACAAGCGACACTTGGCTTCATTAGAATAGCTACATACAAGGATATTGTCAATGGAGTGATGCCAAAGTGTAAAAAAACACCAAACATAAGTCGATCAATCATGTTATATATAGGTGTTCCATGATCCAAGAATAACAACCAATGCAACAAGGAAAGGACACAAGATCTAGAGTGATAGGAGTGCCATGATCCAAGAACAACCAAGGCAACAAGGCAAGCGAAAAAGTGGGGTCGAACCACACCCTCCCATACTATTGAATGGGTGGAGTGACACTACAAATCTGTATGAGTTGTCAAAATAACTACTCGAACAATGACAAATTAACATTGGGTTGCACTAGAATAGCTCCCCCATAAGAGAGACTTTCAACATGCCTAAAAGTGTCAAAAATACATATACAAAATCTCTTAACAAACAAGAGATATATACTACACCTGCTAAAGAAAATTGCTCAAAACAAGGAGCATTACAATGCAAATAGTATAGAAAGTGGAGCAAGAAGCCGAATGGTGGAGGAGCCACGCCTATAGAGTCCTCTCGACGATTGCCTATGTTGTTGCCACGAGTGATCAAAAATCTACCCCAAATCAACATATATGGGTGAAAAAGATGCCTATATATGATTCGGTGTGAAATGCACAACAAGGTCATGTAAAGGAACATCATAGTGTGTATCAAGTCGATCAACTTTGATAGTTAAAATATCGGGTTTCTCAATCTCGAGTGAAGGTGCAAAACTCATGTGTATCTCATGATCCTAGGAAAGAGTCAAGCGTACAAAACTAGGAGCTCTGTCGCTGTGTGTGATCTCAACGAAGTACCCGCTCGAAAACCAATGTCGTGACGAAAATGTCACTTAATAGGCTAAATAGGGAAATAATACCACAGAATGTCTACCAATACCTTCGTCAATGAAACCCATAGAATAGAGTATACAAGAACTAAATCTAGTGGTATGGTTCTAAAAGGAGCCGACATGTTAGTAGAAAGAGTTAAATTGGGATACATCGGGTGTGTTACTTTACAATAGGTAGATGTGCATAGACTCAGGGAGCATCAAAAGAAAAAGTAGGATAAAAAAATTACAAATCAAGGTCAGTGGGTGTGAGAGCAACAATTGCAAGTGGACTAGGAGCATGGGAATAAGAGTCCACAATATGAGGATGATGTTGAAAGTGAGCAAGTTTTTGCTTTAGGGAGTGAATGAGGTTATCTTGAATGAGGTTATGTGAGTTTAGCTCCTCATGTGATATGTTTTCTTCTACAATTTTTACTATGTCCTCTTGAATTCCACACACTTCAGAGAAAATTATCTCATTCTCCGATGGGTAAGAATCCATGATATAAAAGAATACAACACCCAAAAAAATTAGGACGTCGGGTCCACATTTGATTACAACACCCCCATATTTTGACACTTTATAAAGTAGTACAGTTTGAAATATAAATGGTACCAATGGAAAGAGCACACAAAATAATACACTTTTGCAAAAAAACGACACTTAATTCTGAGTTATTGGTCAAAAGTTAAGATTGATTTAGTTTCCCATCGCAATGGTCCATTTAAATAATGCACTATTATTTTTTTGAAAAACTTATTTTTGCAAAAAAATATAAAAATTATGGGCTTTTACCAACAAACAAACTAGTTGGGGGAAGGGGAGTGGAGGAGGGGCTGCACTTAAGCACTCACTACTAGGAATCGCCCATATTAATCCCTCATGACCTCCCATGTGACCAAGGGCTAAGTTGTTTTGTGAGTCATCGCTAGTGGTCAAGTTTATAGTCCATCTAGAGGTTTTGGTATCTTCTGGATCCAATGGTGTCCTCCATTTCACACAGAAATACACACTACAAAAACATACTAACAAATTCCAAAACTATGAAAAATATAAAACTTACAAATGGATGTCTACATCATCTATCACTCTGATACCATGAAAGGAAAAAAATAAGATTATTCCAAGTCGCAAAGATCTCATATGATAATATCACATTAAATTCAATAAGCTGAAATTAATTCGCTAGAATAACCTTACAAAAGGATTTACAAACAAAGAGCTAAAATATCATATATAGAAATCTATCATAATGTCATTGATCTCATGAATTAGTTCAATAACCAAGATGTACATATGAAAGGAGGGAAGTGAAACTACTACCTAGATTAGTGGTGAAGAACTCCCACTAACTGATATTAGTAGTTAAGTTAACTCCACAAGACTAGCAAGCTAACTCCACATGACTAGCAAGCTAACTCCACACAACTAGTACACCTAAGCAAGCTAACTCAACAAGTGTAGGGATAACCTAAGTGCAATAATTATCCTAATAAACAAATAAAAGAATAAATAATAACCTACACTAACATCATATCCCTTTAAATAGGCCCATCTCACCTTTATGCTTGTAATAATGGAACACTCTCCCTATAGTACAAGTCTCTATACTCACTATGTATAATCCACAGATACTACTACTATATCACTAACACTATCATTTGATGACCTATTTTTGTTCGTAGAGTGTGTTAAGCTTCCCATATATAATCCTACTCACCCTTGTCCTGGTCTTTATTACCAAACCTTTGCGAATACAAACCTTTATACTCATTTTTTCGCACCCCAATCTACACTATACCAATTACATTCCCCTCTTATAAGAAAAGTCACATATTTTCCTTCTTTGTAGCATTTGATCTTACAAAACTTACCTGAGTGTAACCTTGTATCTTTCCCTTCACATATTGAGGTTAATATTTGCAAGCCTCAAGCTAAATATTTTGACTCTAATGCCTATTGCAATTACCATTGATATGCTCGACACACTACTAGCAAATTCTTCATGATTTGACATGTTATCCAAGATCTAATTGATACCAATACTATCATATCCAAGGCCATCCCATAAGAATATGCTAATACACAACCATATTTTGTTCTTCCTATTGTAAACCCATCACCAATCATGGATAAGGCTCTTAATTTTTCTCCTACAAAGTTACCTCTAAGCATGCAAGGAATCAATTTTACCCCTATTGGTCACCAAGTAAATCCACAAGCTCCTCATCAAAAGAGTACTAACATATAATGGATTTGGACTAAATATTTTCCCTAGTTCATTTCTTAAATGAATTGATATCTCCATGAATGTTGTTAATAACAATCTTATTTTCTTTGAAGGCTATGATAACATTTTGTGACCTACACTTGTTACAATCATTTTTTATGTTAGATTTGGCCGCAAAATGGTCCTTACCACATTTCATGTTATGGATAATTATCTTCGATATAATCTACTTTTGGTTTGGCCATGGATCCATGAAATGGAAGCCATTCCATCCATTATTCATCAATTTGTAAAATTTACACATAATGGTCATGGATATACTATTACGATTGATAAAGAACCTTTCAAATATTGCAAAATTGAATATTCTTCTTCTATTGAGCCTATTATTACACCTCTAACACCACTTATTTCTCTTGATAAGTTACATACATATGAGATTGTGAATCAAGAAATATCCATGAAGTTAAGCATCTTGTGCAAACACCTCTTGAGCCTAAGAAAAGTTTATCAAAACAACCACATGTCATTACAAATGAGGTACAAATTGAACACGCCAAGTAGGTGCATATCACTCCACTAAATCCACTTGAGCATGTAATTATGAAAGTTCCATATTAGTTAATTTAGAACAACAAGCTAGCTTGATTTATACTTTCATAATGATGATCATAATATACTTGATGATACTTCTAATGCTAGTTTGACTAGTGTGCATGATGGTTGTGCATGTGTCACTTAAACTAATAATGACTTCTTGCATGTTGACCATATAATATTAGTGGATGATACTTGCAATCTTGAGTCTATTTTTAGTTTTATTTAGTTAATTTAATATTTTTAGTTCCTATTTTTAGTCTTTTATTTGTCATGTAAATTCAAACAAGTCTTGTTGTAATGGCTATATTAGCCTTGTTTCTTGATTAATTGAATAAACAACGGTGAAAAAATATTTCCAAGTTGAAAAACTTTTTCATTGAGTCTATATATGTTTTTATTTAAAGGTGTTTACAAAGAAAACCAACAATATTTGTATTGCATATTTTGCCATCAATTTCACTAACAACAATACTAGTTTAGTAACTACTTATTCTAGGCAAGATTGGATGATCACTAACTTCATTTGAAGGGTATTTTTAGATATGTTTTTCACTCCATCCATATCAAAAAAATCATTATACTCTCTCTCTCTCTCTCTCTCTCTCTCTCTCTCTCTCTCAGAGGACCATTCTAAGGCGAACAACCAAGCCAAGGATAACGTCTAAGGGTGTAATAATTGTGGATCTAAAGAGAATAATCCACACTCCATAAAATGCATTGTGTTCCAAATCGTATGTCTAGGATAAGGGGTTGTTGTCTTAATATAATCGTAAAGTTTTAGGAGTAAGATAATAAGTGAAATCTAAGTCTATACTTAGGGTTGTAATGTTGTTTGACGGTTAAACACGAGTTGTAAGAGGAATATAAAAGACAAAAATATAAAATTTAATCCTAAGCTAATACATGATACATAAAATATAATAAATTATAACAATATAAAGGAAAGTGAAAAGCTAAGGATACTTAACTTTGTGAAGAAATATTTGATGTATTATCCCCTTCCGTGGTTGGTAACACCTTGTGAGAGAGTTTTCATGGGTCAATCAAAGAGGTATAGGTAGAAGACTGCACACACCCAAAAATTACATGGTAAAACACCTAATGAAACGTGTCTCCAATGATGATAGAACTACTTCCAAGACAAGAATGAGATCCAATCCCTCACATTTCCTCTTGTATACCCAATTTTTATTAACCAAGCCTTTCTAGTTTGTTCCCGAGATTCCAAGTAGTTTTTCAAACGTAAATTACCCAAGGCATTAGTGGCGGCCGCACAACCACCCCTATTGCATTAGAAGTGGTTGCAAACCGCCTATGTAGCTAAAACAATAGTTGTAAAGCCTTCATGATAGTTTTAGAATTGCCTTTTGGCGGGGGCGATTCTCGTCACCATGAAAAGTAAAACAAAAACACATGATTTTAAATACATGTTTTAATTCTGATTCATTTTTCTTCAAGTTTACTAGGTCAATTTTTCCAAGAATAGGCTAATTGGATTCGTCTTTACTTTCTTTTGATCCGAAAATGATTTTTACCCCTAGGTATTGTTTAAATATTTTGGATACTTAAAAAATTATCATTTTTTTAATTCGAATTTCGTGATTCAAATGGAAATAGTACAAATCCATTATAAACTAATCACAAGCTGAATTTATAATGTACTCAATTTGATTTAATTTATCTCGAAATTGATTTGTGCACACATTTGTCATTGTGGATAACTCGATTCCTAACTTTAAATCAATCGCTTTTCCGGCTAATTGCTTTGCTTATTCAATTATTCATTCCATTATACTTAATTTAGATATGATAATAAACAACAAAATAGACCGAAATAAAATCCACACGTTGATAATGAAATTCACCCAATTGGGCCACATCTCTAGATTCACTTAATCGTGAATCAATCTATTAATTAACACTTGAAGTATAATTTTTACCTTCCGAAGTGAATAATAGATCATTATCACCTGCAAAATGAGCTGATTCAGATTTTTAGAACTATGTAATTTGTTATAAATACATTCCCAAATCCATCTCGTGGCTCTGAATATCTCATGGTGCGTTCTTCGTGCAAATGAGTCAGAAAAATCCCTACACCAAGAAAATTATAGGACTTCGTGGAAAAATAATAACTTCATCATCTTCGCCTCGGAATTATGAGCATTTCCCAAATTACACCAAGAGCTGATTTGGCCCTCTATTGGCTCAAAACTCTTATATGTGAAAACCACCCCTTTAAGCCTCAGTGGCTCGCTCGAATAGACTTACTTAACAAGTAGCCCAAGCTCCTTTCTATAGCTAAATGAACTAGGTTTGCACGGTGGTGAGACATTATTATTTTTATATGGGTGGTAGGGGTTTGATTCTCCCCACCACCATTGCCTTTTTAATCCACCTTCCCGTGGATATGATAAAGGTTTCGCTTTATTATTATTTTAACCTCGCCATGCATTTTTTTAAATGCTACCCCTATGTGGCTTTTGTCTTGTGATTGGTTTGTGGGCTTCCCAAGATCTCCCACACAGGCCTTTATTAAAATGTGAGAATAGTAAATCCTCTTAAGGCTTTTTTTTTTAAATTTTAAATGCCCACTATGTCTCTGCGAGTTTCCATTTAAATGCAGGTCCCTCCATTAATGTTCATGCTTCCACGTACCAAACAAGATCTGCCACTTATACAAATAAGATCTTCCACATGTACAAACAAGCTCTACCACATTTTCAAACACAACTATGCCACATGTCAATATGTGATTTGTCCACCTCCGCTTGTTGACCACCAATTGACTGAACTTTGACCGGTCATAACTTTTGCATACGGACTCAGATTTGGTCCGTTCAAAATGTGACCGAAAGGACTTGATGAGTTCTACACAATGGTGATGATTCCGAAGATTTTAAAATTATCCATTTTTCCACGTGTCACCGCCACATTGGTCAATCGACCACCATCGACTATGCATGTTGACCAAACTTTGATTAGACCTATCTTGAGCATATGATGTCTATTTTCCATGTTCCAAGTATCAATGGAAGCTCATTGATTGCTCTACCAATAATTCGTGGTTTAGGAAGATTTAGGGAACTCCAAAATGTCCCAAAATGTCCTCCGGATCATCTTCTCTCTTCTTGATAAAAATAACATGTTGATTTGTTCTCCATTTTCTCGAGTCATTCCCTTCCATTTAGCATGTATAGTTTGAATTCTTCTTCTCCAATGACTTACAAATACTCCTCATTCAATTGTTTCATGGGTTAGTAATTTTATGTTTTGAGAGTTGTTATGTCATTAAATTTTGGAGAGGTTCTTGTATAGGCAATCAAATCCTTGTCTTGCTTCCCTATCGCTCACACTCGTAGCCATTATTCTTCATACCGCACTAGACAACCCGCTTTCTTGAGTTCTTGTTATTAGTCATTGTTTTTCTCACCCGGATCGCTTGGATTTCACACATTGGAAGGAGCTTGAATTTGAGGAGACAAAGAAGACATTACCAACAACATTGGGACAAGCTACCATAACATTGTAGTGACTAGGTTGGGGATGTATTTCAATTTCTTCTAAATTTTAATATAAGCATTGTTTGAAACCTAAAAAGTCAATCAAAGTGTTATTTAGAAGGAAAAATATTGTTACTTCTTGTGCACATATGTTGTATTGACATTCACTTATTTCTTCTGACATCATTTATCATTGATAATCACTTCCCAACTTATCCCTATGGATTTGCTTTGGGAAAGATTGAAGATAGAGAAAAGAAGCCTTGGAATATTTTGTCATTATTTATACTTTTAATTTTAAAATACCAAAGTGCAAATTACCAATTTGAGTGTCTACAATTTGACCTTATTTTTGTATTGAAAAATTAAAAAATCCACTAGTAATCCTACTACTTGTTGGTCCTCCTTGAAGCCCACAAACTTCAAATGCTCACTAGTGCCCCATAAGTCCAAAATTGGAAAATGAGAACTTTTCGGAAATATGTTGAGATGTCGAATATAAGGATTGGTGACTCAACTCTATGTTACTCCTAAGTCCTCCTTAGAAGTTGAAACTTCAAAAATCACATAAAATTAACCACAAGGCCAAAAAAATTGGTTTAATAAAAATTTGTAATTTTCCTCTACGTTATATGAAAAATACTAGATCAAACCTTAGAGATGTGGATTTTTCAGAAAATGGAAAAAACTCATTAAAAGGACCCTAAAGTAGTAATTTTGGCTCAAACAAAAAATACCCATTGGGTAATTTAGAAAACCCATGAGGGAATTGGCTCAAAAAGTGATAGGGGGTAGATAATATGTGTAATAATACTAAGCACGTCGAATATTACATAAATCCATAATAGCTACCTCCGAAGACGAGCTCTTATACCATATTAGAAACCAACAAAGCTATGAATATACTTGTGAAAGCATGCTCTAATAATCATGTAGGAATTGGTCATTTCTAAAAACGTTGAGGTATAGACTCACTCAATGAACATGAAAGTGTAGCAAAGATACGAGGAAATGGTAATAGTATATTGCACCATAGTGTCATGTAATACATCATCATCATCATGGATATACAAAGAGATAAGGGTGTATAAATAGCTTGTACAAGAGAAAAACCCCTTTCTCTATTGGCCACTTATTAAGCACATGTAAATGGCCCACTTAGAGGTGGCATTTATTAATGGTGGTGGCAATTAATGCTTGTGGTATTAATTACACACTTGTCCTATTATAAGCTTAGAAACATACAAAAGGCACACTAATTATAGTTAAGCTAACCTAAGTCAACCAATTATTAATTCATATAATATTGCACCAACAAAACCATTTGCAATACAATGACGTTCTTGAAGGTTTTCAGATGTCCTACAACATTATATTGTATCTCGCAAATATTACAATTACAATCAATGTTGTATTAAGCCCTAGCAACCTAGGCAGTTACCTATGGCACCAAAATTTAAGGGGCACAAATTAAATTTATCCAAAAATAAAATTTCAAAGGAATTAGGTTGTAAATTTAAAGGATTTGGCATTTATGATTTTCAAGAGAGAAAGGAAACCGTAAAATTGTTTAGCAATGATGTTGATATTTTATCGTCAATTGTAATATATTTATTAAATTACAATGCATGTAGGGATATGATTAGTGTATTGAACATTGCAATGGTAAATGCATAAAATCTCCATGTTTTCTTTTATAACCTTTATAATGTATTTTCCGCTTCCAATCAACAAGATATTATTTTTTAAGAGTTCTACAAATTCTATGTATGTTACAAGTTTGATGTGGATTACATATCAACCATTACTCTTATTAGAAGCAACCTTCATAGTTCTAAGATGCTTATGTAATTCCACGCTATATCCTTGGTTATGAGTATATCGGTTGTCATTCAACATGTATCACCTCTCAGAAGACGTAAATAATGAGAAATAATTTAATTTTTTAAATTATATTATGTTTTCAAAATTTAAGAGGGGGCATTGGCTCCACATACCACCTAGAGCACTAAAGGCCCTTAATATGGCCTTGATTATGCTCTATTGCGTATGAACATGCAATATTCATCTCTCACTAAAGAGCCGGTGTGCCTTAATATCAACACCTCCTTTGTAAATTTTATGCATGAAGAGAATGTGCAAAGACTTACCTAACACCAAATAAAGTGATAATTCCATAATTACCCTCAAAATTTTCATGTTAGAGCTTTATTAAGATGTTGTTTGCACGCATCCATTCAACAAATGTAGTCAAATGAATGTATACTAATACCTTAAGATAATTGTGAGATTCACTATCATATTGTGTAGTGCCTTGTAGCACCATATTGTATAGCAAGTCACTATGCACCATTTAGAAATTTTCTTACGTGAAACCTTTCAATACGCAAACATTCTACGAGTAACCACTATAAAATAAATTCAACATCCATGTACATAGACTACCATGCACAAGCATATTGTGCATCCGTGTGTTGCATAATCCTATTGTGTAACACAAACATGTGCATAACTCTCTTGTGCATATCTATGTAAAGTATGTGATGCATTTTTGACAATTTGATTGTGAACTTGAAAATGTATGGGTAGAGTGAAGGTGATTGGAGCCAAAAAAAGGATCTAATCGAGATCTAATGTCAAGAACACCCCAACACTCATGAGAGGTGTCTAGATTGTGTCGAGCACTCGTAGTAAGTGACACAACTAAAATATTAAATATTTGAGGATTGGATTTGAATACTTTTTTCATTTGATTTGCACACTCTTGTTCACAAGTTGTGACTTGGGATATTTGAAAAATGGATGAGGAGAGTGTTTAGAGCGAGTGTTAGGGTTAGTGACAAGTGTGAACTAACTAGTCATATGCTTGTCGTGTCCTTCAATGATAACATTGACTTTGATAAATGAAAATTACATGATTGGAAATTATAAAAATCGAAATGAATTCAACAATGGCTCTACTAGTGGTCCGTAATAAAATGATTACTCGAATAACAATAATGCTCTCACAATTGCTTGAATTGATCTTGTGTCTACTTACGATTTCTCTCGTAAATGAACCTAATCATTTTTGCATTTATAGACATGAATTCAAGTTAGAATCAACCTCTAAATGGTTTATAGCAAAAAGACAGAGATAAGGGGATGGGTGCGCCTAACTTAGGCAATGGTCCCACATAGGGGCAACCGTAATAAAATTGTAAATGCAGCGGTCCCATGTAAATGTAAAAATCTATTTACCGCATAAAAAGAATTTTCTCCCCGAAAACGAGAAGCAACAACCACATAAAAGACTCGGGCCCAAATGATAGGGATGGGTGGGGGCTGAAATATTTTTACCCGCATTCCACTCTTTTTGGGCACCTATCAACAAAATAATTCTTGAACAAAAGTATCAATTCTGAGTGAACATAGTGCTTAAAAACCTAACAAATGACAAATTCTGAATAAATATTCTCACAATCAAGTTTGCATAGGAAAATTAGAAAAACTATGGAACCGCATGAGGATAATAATTTTTACAAAAAAATTTATGCGAGCACTTCCTATAAAATTGTGTGTTGCCGCATGGGACCACAACATTAGCAAAGACAAATAAAAAAAGGGCCAAGATTGTCAAGGATGCTCTTGACAGGTGCTAGAAGACTTAGGGGTGCTCTTAACATGAGGACCACAAGTCACAAGAGATATAAAAATATATCTAAGAAGATATTGTTGGTGAAGAGTCATTTTCCATGCCACATGGCAGCCATCTTGTAGACACCTATATTCCACTTTTGCAATCTTATTGCCAAACGCACACAAATCACTCTCATTCTTGCCAATTCCGTTATAATTAGTGATTTTCGCTAATTAACTAACGTTTCTTACCACTTTGGCCAATTAACAACACATTGTTGATTGCCTAATCTCTTTCGCATTCAAGATGCCACTTTACTTACGAATCATAAGTCAAAATCCTCTTCAAAACAAACAATTAGCGATTATTAGCTAATTAAGCCTATTTTGCCCTTGTTTTGATCAATATACCCTATTATTGGCTCAAACCCCTCTTCCAACCACTCAAAATCACCCCACTTCTCTCCACAACATCTCAACAAGCTTCAAAATCTTATCCTAGCCTCCTAATTGACCCTAAGCGGTTGATTAAGGCTCCTCACATCTTAATCACTTGTTAATTCACTAATTGTGATTAGCAAAGCCTTAATCATGATTAGCAAGTCTTAATCTTCTTTGTACTTTTAGTCCCACATGCACCAAGATGCAAGTTTTCCTCAAAGGAAAAACTATAAATAAGACTAAGTACTACCTTCCAACTTTACACCATGCTTTGATTTGCATCTCATATAAGAAATATGATTTATAGCCAAGCTCAATCCTTGCCTAAAGTCTTCAATGGGGTTAGTAGATGGATATCCAAAATGACCATGTAGTCATTTGGAGAGGCCATTTCACCTTGTTTGGAGTAGTAACCATACCAATTTGATTGCCCTCTTAGATCTATTTAGGTCTTTGTTAGTTTAGCAATTCAATATATTAGTAGGCATGATTAGCTAGATTTTGAATTATATTCATGTTAGTTAACATTCCATTAAGCTTTTATCTTTAGTGTTACATTCCTAGACTTAAAGCCTTGGCTATAGATGGAATGGTGTTAGCCTCCCTTAATTAGTCATGTTATTTGCTTTGTAGAGTTTAGGGTGCTTTCACATCTCACTTAGGTGAGGTCATAGTTCTAGGTGTCATTTAGGGTCATCATGAGATTCCTTACGCGTCAGTGCATCATATGCGTCATATGGGAGTTACTTCCCATTTCGGGAATGTAACTCCCCTTCTCCACTTGAGAGGTCATGATTGCAAGCACTGGGGGTTACACAACACCATCTATATGTACACCTCCCCTCTTTCTCGATCTATGAGATGATGATTGTGAATCCTTGCATGCATGTTATGGTTGATGCTCGCTCTCCATGAGACCTCGTCACACCGCGCTGGATCAGAATTTGGTCAATGTTCATGCCATCCCGCATGATCCTAGTGCTTCGCGTTTTCACATTCTTCGTCGATACAAAATTCTAGGAGAGAGAACCATAAAGGATCATTACAATATGTAAATTAGACCAATAATTTACAAATAAACGAGTATACTAAAACGACATGAAATAAATGCCATAGAGTCATTTTTTATGTCTACAATTTCCAACTTTACCAGTCATGTGTGACCATTCACTTTTCTTTCTAATTTGAGCTCCAACATAAGAATCGCCCCATTCCACGTCTCCCATAATTAAAAATAATAAAATTGTTACAAAAATTCAATATTTACAATTGTTAATAAGATTCTATCAAAAAAATTAAACTTAAAATAAATTTTCTTCTCATATACAATCTTTGTTCAAGGATTTTAAGAAATTGAACTTTTGAAATAATATATGCAACAAAATTTCAAGATGAATAATGGAGTGTGATCCAAAAATATTGATTGAGAATCTATTACACATTTTTTTTTTCCAAAAGCTCTATTTCTTAACAATAATAATACACTAGGCACATTCATATAAACTCATTAGCTTACGCGAGACTACTTTAAAGTGCTTTGATGTGTGTTAAGTAGGCTCACACTTCACAACATTTATTAGCACAAAGAGGAAGTTTTGAACTTCTCACGATAGCAACGTAATTATTATCAAAATAGATAAAAACATATGTGATTAGTGTAATTAGTACTCATAAAGGTAAGTTTGGGATGACTTAAATAGAGTGTAAGTTCCATAAAAGTTAAAAATCTAACTAAAATTTTGATACATGGGAACAACTTTCAAATGAGGAAAAAACTTGATGAATGATCTAAATCATGATTCCATTCTATGGTCTAACATAAAAATAACATTTAAGTACATATGTACAAAAATGTATTCCTTGCCATGAGATTCAATTGAAAAATTTATATCTAGGAATCCTTACCAAGAAATTTATTAAATGTATAATGGAATGTTTTTATTAAATTCCGAGCTATAAAATTGAAGTTCTTAATGCACTTTGGTTCAAGGATGCAACTCTTCTCGTGCACAAAACTAATTATCCAAGCCATAAAAAAATAGAATTAGTTATAAAAATTAAATCTCGCAATGTTAAAGGATGTGATATATAATAGAGATTCGGACAGAATATCACTAAAATTTTGTTACCTAGGGACATTTTTCGAATAAGGAAAAAACATGATGAATGATCTAAATCATGATTCTATTCTAGGGCCTAATATTAAAAAAATAAAAAACTTTAAAAGTACATATGTACAAAAATGTATTCCTTGCCATGAGATTCAATTGAAAATTTTATATCTAGGAATCCATACCAAGAAATCTATTAAATGTACAATGGAATGCTTTTACTAATTTCCGAGCTATAAAATTGAAGTTCTTAACCCACTGATTTTAGGACACAACTCTTCTTGGGCACAAAAACTAATGATCCAAACCATAAAAAATAAAAAAATAAAAAGTTGTAGAAATTGAATCTCACAAGTGTTAAAGGGTGTGATATATAGTTATTGGCAATGGAGTCCCACAAAATATCGCTTTGATGAACATGAATCACATAGAAAAATTGAGAGTAATAAAGAGATAGTCATCTTGAAATATGACATAGAAAACACTACAATCGCATGAATAGGGATAAAATGTTAGAGCATCTGACCACTAATGGGAGCTTTGAGAGGATTTCAAAGAATCCCACAAATAAATTACTGAATAAAGTCACCAAAGAGATTAAGGACTATATTGTTGATGAGAACATTAACACAAATTGATCCCTAAGGCACTATTGTCCCTCCGGTCTATGGGCTTTCAAAGGTCCATGAGGACGGGGTTCCTATCATCAACACAAGAAACTCTTCCACTTATGTTCTTGCTAAGAAACTAAAACCATTGGTTGGACACAAATTGTCTTTTATAAATAACTCCAAAGACTTCGTAAAGATCGTCATGTAAGCAAGGAAGATTTATTCGATAGATTCGATGTGCTTTCACTTTATACAAAGACTCTTTTAGAAGAGGCTATGAAAGTGGTTAGAAATATCACAGACCCTCAAATGACTAACCTTGTGGAATGGTGCTTTTGATCCACCTTTTTGTATTTGAAGGAATGGCAATGGTCCAACCAATTTCACCCATTGTGGCTAATTTGTTTATGGTGGAATTTGAACGAGAGGCTCTAGAAACCTATCCCTTGAAAGACCTAAGTGGTGGGATGGGTTTGTTGACAACATCAATTTACCATGAAGGAAGAGGAAAATGGGAGAATACCTTTCCTAGATGTATTATTTTCTAAGAAACTTTATGGGACCTTGGCCCATGAGATCTAAACTCGTATGGAACTTTATTTGCAGTCAAACCCTTACCACCATCGATACCACAAAGCAATGGTTCTTAACACTGTTGCCACTCAAGCAATTAGGATTTCTAAACTAGAACATTTTGAACAAATGGTTCACCTTATGAAGGCTCTGAAGCATTATGGTTACAAGAGCAAGGACATTGAGAGAGAGTTTGTAAGAGAAAAGAGAGGAAAGAGTAGAGAAAACAATGACCAAGTTGGACCCAAAGTTTCTATCCCTTTTGTTAAAGGAGTTTCAAAGAAGTAGATTGGTATTTTGAGGAAGGCTAATATCCAAACCACATTCAAATATCAGAACACCCTACGCTCAACTATGGATTGAGCCAAGGATAACTATTGATCGTAGCATACAAAAAGGTGTTTTATATGATCCCTTGTTCATGCAATAAACCTTACGTTGAAGAGATTGGCAGATTCTACAAACCAAATTTGAGGAACATACAAATGAATCTATCCTTGCGGGACTATCAAATAGCACTAAGCATGACATATGCTTGGGAAAGGCAAAACTGATTGTGAAAGAAGGCCACTACAACCGGAGTGAGGGAACAATTGACAAGAGACAACAAAATCTAAACAGGGACAACGCTCTTGGCATAGGCAAACCTTGGCAACCAATACTAAATCATATATTTAGAAACATTAAGGAGCGAGAATCAGGTACTAGGTAATTGATTGGAAAATGAATCATCTAAAGCAAGTAATTAGTTAACTAATTGATTTGATTAATTTATTTAGTTATTCCATCAATTATTTAACCTAATTTATTTCTTGGATTTATTATTTATTTAATCAGTTCATTCATTCCTGCTCTGGTTTTTAAACTTTTATCAGATTCATTATTAAATAATTAGTTAAATATTCTAGGTCACCAAACCAAGTAACTAATTAGATTATCCATTATTTGGTTAATTGACTTGGTCAATTAAAACATTTTAAATTCGTAATTAAATATTTAATTGTTCCTTTACCTTAGGTGTTTTTCTTTACATTGGGAAGACTGATCTTTATAATGGTTCTCTAATTTTATTCTATTGACTTGACCAAAAACAAAAATTCTTGGAGCTGGGTGGCTTTCATTTTTCTCCACGAGGATGGGTGCACACAGCACTCTAAATGTCGAAATTTGTTTCATGTGATGTGATAGATCCAAAAGCCATGGAGTCAGACTTTTTCCATCAAGGAAATCTACACAATCTTAAACAGTTTATAAAGCATGTATGGATATTGTGAACAGTTTACCTAATCCATATTAAGAATTAAACACAAACATTCTTAAGCCAGGAAGAGACTGCAAAAGACGAAAGCAAAGTGAGGAGTGATACTTCAGACAGACAAATCACGGATGTCAAATGAACCAAATGAAAATCAGTGATTGCGAAGACTAGTATTACACTTCAGCTGAGTAGAAAGAAAAGCAAAGCACCAAGACCATGTAATTGACTAATCATTATAACTATAACAGTGATTTTTCAAAATATAAGTGCAGCTTGCAGATTCTCACCCTACATCCCTTCCTACACAACAAAAGAATTATTGAGAAGTGTCACCAAGACAGTGCAGCAACCTGCACCATCCAATGTTGGCTGCAAGGTCTCTGCATTGCCTAGAGTTTTGATGGATCACGACGTTAAAAACACGGGCCTTCCGATCAGATCCATGAACCCGACTTAGCTAGCTCGACCCCTTTGATTGCTTTTGCATTTAGTGCCACAAGTAAGATTGTTCGCAATCTTAATTGCATTTTGAAATAGTGCTGATAGGGTTGTACAAAAGCAACTTCTCAATTGTTTGCAGCTTGCGATGATGGTATGTTTGAACATTCTTCAGGTGCTCAATGGTTTCATTGTGCTTTCCTTCAAGAGCGGAGAGCTTCAATATGCATTCCCAAGAAGAGGAACAAGGGCTCCATAGTCTCCATTACAGTTTCCCAATTTCTCAATATTACCATCAAGCTTATAAATGACAAGATTTTTGTGAATTTTTAAGATGTCAGGATCAGAAGGTCCAGAGTGTTGACAGCAGTCTTAAATAAATTTTGAGATGATGGTTTTGAATTTCAGTGGTTCATGGGAAAGGAGATTCGGGCATTTCCTTAATGAAAATTCCATAACCCTGAGTTACATAGGGTATTACAGGGTCGCCTTTTTGAGCAACATCGTCACAAAGGCCACTAAAATCATGGACATTATCAAAAGAGCCCAAAAGTAGGGTTGTGATGGTATAAGAGGGGATAGTTGTGGTAATGGAGCATGAATAAAGATGGTGTAACAGTGTTAGTAAAGTAATGGTGAGAGAAGTGTAATCATTAAGATCAGAGAAAGAGGCGACACAGGTATGGGGTTTGGGATGCTGAGGGGATGAGCGACATTTTTAACTAAACCATGCTGGTAAAAGATGATGTGTTAGGGCAAACTTGAGAACCCCGGGAAGCAGTGGGAGAGCTTGGATGTACATTACCTGGTTTGCATTCAAACCTTTAAGAGTCCAAAAGGATTCCTCAACATCCAGATGGATAAGCTCTGGCCATTTTCTCTTCTGACTATTCTGCTAAGCAAACAGGATCCTGTGCATTGGAGGCCATGCTATGACCGTAATGCTCCCTGATGTAGACTTTCAAGTCTTGATATCCAGCAGAAAGCAATTGCATTTAATTTTACAATAGTTGACTCCCTTATAGCATTTAGATTTAACTGTGAACTCCTCCCAAGTCCTATAGCCATATACCCATGCAGGAATGCTTGATGCCCTAGGATTTTGTGATATCTACCTGAGTTCTTGCAAAAGATTGTCTTGTCATTTGTCCCTGCTGATGTACTGTCAAGTTAATGTGATTGTAGATAGGATTGGTGAGTTGATTATCTTTGTGGGCAGCGAATAAAAATTTCTTACGGCATGTGTCGGTGGTGATGAGAAAGTTATTAAAATATTAATTATCAATATTTGAAGGACAACATATTGAGTGGCCCTTGAGTGAAATATAATTAATTTTATCTGCCTTTTTTGTTCGAGGGGAAAAACTAAAATTTGAATTTGTTTTGCAGTTTGGTTTAGATTTTCGCTTCTAGAAGTCAAAAGACATTTGAAGAGTCCTCAACATCAAATTTGATCCTTGACTAAGAAGAGCTACTCAAGTTGCACGAATGCTTCACAATTACAAGCATTCATAGCACCAACTCCTCTCTTAAAGGTTGCCGAACAAGTTTGATGCAGTATAGGTACCACTATCAAGGCTAATGAGAAAACATCCATCATATGCGTTAACCACTTCTACAATCTATGATCAAAGCGTACAAAAGCATGACTAAACATAGAAACCCTTTTTTCCTCCTATCTAGATGCAAAAATTTGTACTAATATTAAGAGTAACAAAAGAAATGTATAGGAAATATGACAGAGAAGATACTCAGGCTCTGTAGCACTCTTGCTAGTTTGGCCCAGTAATTTTTCTGAAATAAGTATGGACACATTTTCTGGTATCTTCTATAGGAAAAGAAAGGAGGAATCAGCAAACATATTGCTTTATATAATAGATGATTTGTACCGACTGATTGTTCTTTTCGCAATATACACCCTTAGCTAAGAGCATACCATAATCACAACCAACTATAGAGTACCAAAATCCACATTTATTTCACACACAGCTAAAGATTATACTCTCTTTCCAGAAACAATTCTCAAGATTATGAATATGGTCATTTAGAACAATCCGGACTCTCTTAAACACTAAACTAAAAGATCGCCAATAGATAGAGATACTTTAAATTTATAATTGATATGGAATACAAAACAGTCAAAGAAATAAGTTGTAGATCAATAAATGATTGGTACAAAGCTTTACATATTTGTTGGCACCGTGCCTCAAACATCCTGCTACTTAGTTTTGAACAGAAATTGAACATTATAGGTTAATTAAACCCCTAAAACCTTAGATATGTCACTCAAGAATTTTAAATCATTGTCCAGTTGGTAGAGATTCAGTTGTGTTACCACATGGAACTACCTTAGAGAAAGTAAAATGCTTAATCAGTTGTGCTTATTTTAAAATGGTCTTCCACTGTTATCAACTTTCGACAATAACCTACTTTCGACAATAACCTTCACAAGTATCTCCAGGAATATGCTGATTATGCCAAGATCCTCAATCGCTTGCCCTCAATAATTGCAGCAAGGACAGAAACAGATTCAAAATGTCCAAGTAAAGAACTACTGATGCCCAGACGTACTGATCATAAGTAAACCTCTTTATTAGGTTATCAGTATCATATACAATGTATCCTGAGAATATGAGGGCTGCCACTCCACCATAAATGGTTGTCGAGAGAGAACCAAGGGGAAAGAAAACCTGCTTGCAGAGAAAAGACAAGTTGCTATTGGCAGTTAGCACACATTCCAGGACAACTAACTAACTAAATAAAATAATAAAACAAATAATTAAATTGTAAGTTACGGCCCAGTTGGCCATCCATGAAAAGGATGGAAGCTATAAATCCACATCTGCAAATATCAGTTTACATCATAACTGAGCGCTACGTTGTTCCTTGACTTGGACTTGCAACATGCAGCCACAGGTAATGGGAAAATAGATCAATGAAAGGCAATCTTCAAAAAGTGGGATCCCAATTGTACATAATGTTTCATTTCAATGTGCATGACAGAAGCAGATAACAAAAAGATACAGAAAACTCAGAAGTACAAAAGGAAGGTCATCTTGAGATGACTTAAACACACCAGTAAAATCCCACAAAAATTAATATCTAATTGAATTAGTCATGGAAGCCTTCAATTAATTAATACAAATATTTTGTAAATATTCTCTTCAATTTTGTGCAGACCCAGACAACCATACACAATGTGTCAATCTTCATCTCGTTCATAAAGAATTCATAACAACGGTCCAATCTCAAAAGGATGGATATAAGTGACATGGGACTCAGAAACATGGGGCACCAAAGGTAAAACTAGAAAAAGTACACTTTAAGCTAGCTAGATTAAATTTCTCTCTTGTTATATGTCTTTGTAAAACACTAAATTTGGTCCAAGGAACTTGACAATTACACTCTTTGCACATTTTCCAACATTTAGTCCATATATACATAATTGACATTATTCACACACATTCCTCTCTCCCAAGCAGTCTCCAATCTACTAGGTTGACTCTATTCTTCAGTTGTACATCAATAGAACCACTTCAGTCTATATAAGAGCCAACATGCATTCTAGACAAACATCAGGCATCTTTCCATTCTGAGTTTCATGACTGTCAGACTGGTGCGTGGGACCTAGACAGGTTTGGTCCCTTTCCTGCCAACGTGTCACAAACCTGTCCGTCACCTGCCTAACGGTCACAATTCCAAATACGTAACTTGTTCTAGTCAACCTTTACATGATTTTAGGGTAAGCTGAGAGGGAAAACTAATGAACGGTCAACTATTAAAACAAAGGCACCCTAAGCCATTCAAATCATCTAAGAATCATCTGTACATACCCTCATCAGTTGGAGACATTATACATAGAGCCAAATCTTCTAGGAGCAGTCCTAGATCAGCGAAGAGCAGAAATCTTAAGTATACAAAGGTCAAAAATCATGTTGTCAGTCAAAATCAAATCAAGGGTTTCATTCTAAGTGTATTTATTTCTATATTGCTAGTTGCATCTCATCATAGGCTTGTGGGATAACTGCGTGGGTTTCAGGCCACTTCTGTGTATTGCTACATCGGCAACGCCCATCCATTTGGGGGTGGTCGAGACTAGTCCAACCCAAAATGCTAACAACTTATTAAGGTTTTTTATCTTCAAGGCGAGTCGAACTAGGGTTTGAAAAAGGAGAAGACAATTCAACTAGACCTCTAAGTAATTGCAGCATTCCAGTGCTAGAAACCAGAAGTATACATCCAGGTGAACCTGCACCAGAAAGTTAAGTTCCGCACAATCACTCAAAGATAGGTTTGTGGCCTCCAGACAAGTTCGGACCCGTTACAATCTGCTGCAGATAGGTTTGTTCCCAAACCTATCTATAATTTTCAAAGCTATCCCACACTCACTACCAGTCCTTGATTTTTCTTGAGCATCTTGAAGACAGTTTGCACATCTTCTGTTCAACAAAGCATCCTATTTCATCATCTGACATCCTATGTTGGTGATTTTGTTCCATTTCTATGCTTATTTGATGCTTTGCTATTCTTAGAGTGATTGATGGGGCCAAACAAACAACAAAAATATATAATAAGCAAAATGAAATTCTCAACTAAACTTTGTAATTCTCCTTATTTCCTTTTGGATTACACAAAAGGTCCTTTTCGACTTGGACTAGACTTCTAATCTAAACTTGACTAGACTTACTATTTTTTGAAGTTTCTAATTCTAGCTTTCCTAATCCTACAAACTTGCATACATTGTCCACGTGCCTAAATTTATTACTTGAATTTGAGCTCAAGTTGACTCATGGTTACAAAGATATGGTATTTTAATTATTTTTAAATTGAAAAAACACTCCAAACCCAATTTCGGGCCCTAGATGGCTGATTTTGACTTCCAAAATGTTGAAAACTGCCCTAAATAGATCTTTATGAGATTTTTCCGTAAAAAAAACGGAATGATTTTGGTTCCCATATCAAAAGTTATGGCCTCCGCAAGGTAGGCCATCAAACCCACATCATTCTCCTCTGGTTGAAAAGAACTCAACTCCTGCATTCTAGCTTTGTATATATCAAATTTCTTCGCCCCATTCTAAAATCCATGTGTTGTCCTCTTGTTAGTTGTTACAAACCTTCCCATTGTACCAAATATTTATTGAAACTGCCTTGCCTTGTGTTGATTGTTTTCTTGTAAAAACCTACACCACCTTCTCCCTTTTAAAATTTGATCCTTCCAATCCACTTATTCATCGTCTTCCTTTGTATCCTCATCCCCATGAAATGCATACAGATTTGAAACATTAAATACTGGAGAAATATCAAAATTATGTGGCAAACTTACCTCATATGCATTATCATTGATCTTCTTCACAATTTTACAAGGACCAATCTTCTTGTACTTAAGCTTGTTGTATGTTCCTTTGGGAAATCTCTCCTTCCTCAAATAAACCATCACCAAATCTCCTTCTTTAAATAACTTTTGTCTTCTAGTGATATCTGCTGCCATCTTATATTTTTCATTACTTTCTTGTAATTTCTTCCTTATTGTTTCCTACAATTGTTGAATATGCTCTACAAAAGCTTCTACATCATCACTCACCCTTTCTGAAATAGGTAGTTGCACCAAATCTAGAACACCATTAGGAATTCTTCCATAAATAATTTGAAATGGTGACTTACCTGTTGATCTATTCACTGAACTATTGTAGGCAAATTCTGTTTGTGGTAATGCCAAGTCCCATTGTTTGGGCTTCTCACCAACAATACACCTCAACAAATTTCCCAAGCTCCTATTCACAACTTTTGTTTTCCCATCCGTTTGAGGATGATATGCACTACTGAACTGTAACTTATTGCCTAACTTTTTCCATAAGGTCCTCTAGAAGTTTCCCAAAAATCGGTGTCTCTATCTGATGTAATAGTCTTTGGAATACCATGCAACCTAACAACTTCCTTGAAAAACAATTTGCTACCCTTGTAGCATCATTTTGCAATAAAGTGCACCATCTTAAAAATATATCCATAGCAACAAAAATTGAATCATTACCTCTTTGTGTGCTTGGTAGCCCCAATACAAAATCCATGCTCAAATTTGTCCATGGTCATGTTGGCACTAGTAATGGCATGTATAATCCAATGTTTTGTGCATGTCCCTTAGAAACTTGACATATCCTACATCTAGAAACATACCTTACCACATCTCTCTTCATCTTTGGCCAAAAATACTTTTCCTTCACTAATGTTATTGTCTTATTCTTTCCAAAATGACCACCTAAACCACCACTATGCAATTCTCTTAAAATATTGTCCATCGTAGATCCAACTAGAATGCATAACTGCTTTCCTTTAAAGAGAACCAGCTTACATAAAATAATCATCAAAAATATTACTTGTCTCTCCTACAATTGGATTCCTTTGTTACTCAACTGATCCTCCCAAATTCTAGATCAAAATCATACAATTCTCTAATAGCTCCAAACCCAATCACTTCCCTTGCCATAACAGTTAGTAAGGCCACACATCTACTCAAAGTATTAGCTACCTAACTGTGTTTTCCTGATTTATGCTTTAAGACAAATGTATACCCCTGCAAGAATGAAACCCATTTTGCATGCCTACTATTCAACTTCTTTTGTGTATTCACAAATTTTAAAGCCCGGTGACCTGTAAATAGAATAAACTCCTTTAGCACCAAGTAAAGCATGTAATGCGTTAGTGCTTGTACAACAAAATAATCTCCTTTGGCACCAAGTAATGCTTGTAACGCCTTAGTGCTTGTACAATGGCATGAAATTCAATATCATAAGTGGAATACTTTTTTGTACCTCATTCAACTTCTCACTATAATATGTTATATGCCTTCCTTCTCGACTTAAAATAGCACCAATTCCCACATTTGAAGCATCACAATCAACCTCAAATACTTTGCTAAAATTACATAATACCAAAAAAGGTGCATTCGTCACTTTCTTCTTCAATAATTCAAAGCTCTTAGTTGTTGCCCTTGTCCATACAATTTTTTTAACCTTCACGCATTTTGTTATTGGTGCCACAATAATACTAAAAAAATTAAAAACTTTTTATAAAAAATTGCCAAACCATGGAAACTTCTTACCTTTATTACGCTTCTTGGGATGGGCCATTTAGTAATTGCTTTTACGTTGCCTTCATCCATCTTCACACCATCTTCTAAAACTACAAACCCCAAAAATACCAAGCTTTTCTACATAAACTTGCACTTCTTCAAATTTGCATATAACTTCTCTTTCCTTAACACTTCCAAGATCATTCTCAAATGCAATAAATGCTCCTCTTTACTTCTATTGAATATCAATATATCATCAAAATAGACTACCACAAACTTACCAATGTAATCTTGCAGCACTTGATTCATCATCCTCATAAATGTATTGGGTGCATTGGATAATCCAAATGACATTACCAACCACTCATATAGACCATATCCAGTTTTGAATGTTGTCTTCCATTCATCTCCTTCCCAAACCCGGACTTGATAGTAACCACTCCTTAGTTCAATCTTTGTAAAGAATTTAACTAGTGCAAGAACATCCATCATGTCATCTAGGTGGGGTATAGGAAACCTATACTTAATAGTAATTTTATTGATAGCTCTGCTATTTGTACACATCCTCCACGTTCCATCCTTCTTGGGAGTCAATAGTGTTGGAGTTGCACATGGGCTCATACTTTCCCTTATTGCTCCTTTTTTCACCAATTCTTATACTTGTGTTGGACTCATCTTATATGCAACCTGATTTGGTAGGGTTGATCTCAAAATCAAATCAATGTGATGTTGAATATCCCTCTTGGGTGGAAACCCATCTGGTAACTCTTCTGGTATTACATCTGAAAATTCTTCTAGTACCTTTGTTGCTTCTATTGGTATGGGTACCACCTTTGTATCTTCTTTCTTTACCATTAATGCATAGCAAAACCCCGTCATCTTCATTTTTGTGATAAACTCCTTATTGAATAGCAAGCTCTCTACTTGTTTTTCTTCCTTAAGTGGCAACAAAACCACCTTTACTCCATCTTTCCAAAAGTTGTGTATTCTTCTCTCCATCATGAATTACCTTTATGTGAAATTGCCACGGTCTCTCCAATAATAAATCGCATACATCCATTGGAATAATGTCACACCAAATCTCATCCTTATAAGTCTTTCCTATAGAAAATTTAATCAGACATCTCTTATCTACTATAACTTCATTCCCTTTCTTAAACCATGAGATCCAATAGGGAAAAGGATGTTTTTCACATTGCAACCCTAACTTATCTACCATTTCTTTGGAAACCATATTTTCACAACTTCCACCATCAATGATAATGTTACATACCTTTCCTCTAGAAGTGCACCTTGTTCGGAAAATATGTCTGTAGACATGACTCGCCACCTTGCAAGCATTCTTTCCTTAGGGCAATCATTGTTCTCATCATGAGATTCTCTCCCACATCTAGCACAACTTCTGTGTCTTGTTCTTCAACCTTGTCCTTGATCAAATTTACTCAAGGTTGATCACATCTAGCACAACTTCTATGTCTTGTTCTTCAACCTTGTCCTTGATTAAATTTATTCAAGGTCGATCTTCTTGTCTCCTCTCTTGTGCATGATAGTGTGGACATTCGAATGCCCTATGCCCTTCTTCACCACACCTATAGCAAACATAAGGCCTGCATGGGCCATCCCATCCTCCTCCACTAGCATAATTGTAATTTCCATAGTCTTTGCCTCTCTTAACTCCTCTTCCTCTTTGTTGGTTCTGGAACCCTTCCATGTTATCCTCTTGCCCCTCATAAGATGTTTCTCCTTTGTGGAATTATACCCACCTCATCCTCTTAAAAGAGATGAATGTCCTCTCTTTGGTCCTTCAAATCTTCTAAAAACCGGTCTATTATACTTTTCTTCTGCCTTCAAAGCTAATTGATAATCTTCTTCCATGTTATTCTTCCTATGCATGCTTAGTTCATCTTGAATAGAAAATTTCAAACCATTTACATACCTTGCAGCCATCTGCTCTTTTGTCTCATCATGTTCTACTCAAATGGACAACTTGTAAAATTCATCAATATAATCTTGGACATTGTAATCCTTCTACCTCAAATTTTGAAATCTTCAGTATAGGTTTCGTGCATAGTACACAAATAAAAAAATCTTCTTCAGCTTCTTCATCTTGCTCCAAATCTTGTTCTCTTTTCCTCTTCACTGCCTCTCCTTCTGCAGGTGATCCCACCAATTCATTGCATGACCCTTAATCTTTGTGTCATCCTTTCTTCAATTTTTTGTAGTTGTTCTTCTCCTTCTCCACTCTGTGTTTCTTCTTCTTGCTCTGACTCTTCTTTTGTATCATCTCCTCCCCGCCTTCTCACACACATAATAACTTCTAATAACTCCTCAACTTGCCCATTCAGTTGTTGTAGAGTTTGATGCATTTGTGCATAACCTCCTCGACCTCTTGCCATCTTATCGTGAATTCACGCTTTGATACTAAATGATGGAATCGAACAAACAACACAAATATATAATAGGCAAAAAGAAATTCCCAAATAAACTCTGTAATTCTCCTTATTTCCTTCCTTTTGAATTACATAAGAGGTCCTTTTATTTGACTTGGACTAGACTTCTAATTAAACTTGACTTCTAATCTAAACTTGACTAGACTTACTATTTTTAGTAATAGCTATTTTTAGTAAGTTTCTAATTCTAGCTTTCTTGATCCTACAAACTTGCATACATTATCCACGTACCTAAATTTATTGCTTGAGTTTCAAAGCTGACTTATCTTACAAAAAATATAGTATTTTGAATTTATTTTAAAAACTGAAAAATACTTCAAACCCAAATTCAGGGCCCTAGATGGCTAATTTTGGCCACCAAAAATTGTCAAAAACTACCCTAAGCAACCAGTGCTACTTAAGGCAACAGATATTTCTGAGAGCTTTCTATTAAAAACGAAGTTATTTCAGTTCCTGGATCAAAAGTTATGGCCCTGCAAGGCAGGCAATCAAACCTGCATCAATGATCAATAACTTTCAAATCTCAAGCTTTAACTTAATTCAGGTTTTATTAAAATGCCCTTATTTGTCTGAATTAATATTTCAAATGTATGCTTTAATTAGACCCTTGGTTTAATTTTAGCATTACATTTTGGTGAACCCAATCCTTGATTACAAAAAAAACAAACTAGTTTCTTATTACCCTTAAAGGTTTCAGATTTTGCGGTTGATTCCAAATCTTAGGATGTTATACAACCCCTAATCTTTGCACCTATTTTTATTGTGTGATCTTTGAGTACTTTCATGATTTTATCTTATGCCACCGAGGCAAGCTAGATCCCTTACACCTGCTAGGCGAAGTGCTAGATTGACTGGTATGTCTGTTGATTATATTTGAATTTTGTTCACTCAATTGTATGTAAAGAAAATGACAAATAATTCTGATCCTAATGTTTAATTCTTCCATGGATGCAATTATTAATGTTTTATGTTAATGCAAATGTTCATACACGTAGATGCAAATTTGATGATCTCGTTTATGTAAATGGTGATGCAGCCAACATAAATGAGCATACTAATGTGATTGAAACTCTACTCGACCATGAAACCAATACACACGAACGGAATAATGATCATTACTACGAGACTCGTATCCACACACACAGATAGACTTACCCAATTTCATGAAGTTTTGACACAAACCCATATGGATATTGAAGGGGTATTAACACTCTTACTAGAGTCCCATAAGGAACAATGCACTAAGAAGAAACTTGATAGGAAAGCCCAACTTGAGGAAACACATGTTGGACCATCACATGATATAAATCTTCTACATTACGTGCTCAAATTAATGTACCCATAACATGTACTAGTGCACCTATAACCAACCAAGTATTGTCTACACCTTTAAATCCTATTATGGGGGTATCACAAGCTCTTTCTCAAGCCACGCAGCTATCCATACACAACACAATGCTTCTGTTGCACATCCTATGGCTAATACTAGTTCACACCTTTGCTTCATGCATTGTTCCCTTAAAATGGGATGCATTCTAATGCTTCCACACACATCACTACAAATCCTTCTTTAGATGCATACACCCAACAACTTCAAGATGTACAAGCTCAACTCCTTGCTATGAAACAAGGTGCTAACAAATTACATACTACAACGAGCTATACTAATTTATTGCATAATCCTTCATCTCCTGAATTACAATACTATTCTCTACATACACCGTTTGTGTCACCCACATTCACCTTATTTGATGGGAAAATTGATCTGAAACAACATCTTCCTGCGTTCATTGTTGCATTTACGGATTATGAAGGCAATGATAAATTATTGACCAAGCTCTTTCTGCAAAGTCTTAGGGAGTATGCATTAGCATGGTTTCATGACCCTTCCAAAAGGGTCTATCCATTCATTCCAATGTCTATCCAAAAAAGTTCCTAAGTCAATTTGCTATCAATATTGATCAATAGGTCTCCTTTGCTCAAATTGCTCAACTTAGACAAGGACCCAATGAACACATTGCGGACTACGTGCTTTGATACAAAACGATGCTATCTCAAGGTTCCAAACATAGACGAAGATGAGCTGAAAGAAGTATTCGTCAAGACACTAGTTTCAAAGCTAAATAAAAAGGTCATGTTTTCCAACTATTCATCATTTGACGACCTTTGCCAAACAAATAAGATCTTTGTGATTAACCTCCTTGCAGCTAACACGCTCAACTATGGGACCACCACTCCCACATCCATGGGAACCAAATTTCAAAGTAAAACACCTTTCAAAGTTAATGCTAATGACATTAACAAAAGTACGACCAAAATTGTCAATACTGCACAACCAAGTACAATGCTTGTCCTTGCTACTCTTCAACACATGCAATTTACATACCTAGCTGATTCCCCCATGAGCTACTTCAATGGTTTCTCGAGTGTAATCTAATCACCTTATCTCCACCCGAGGAGATCAATTTGTATAGGCCTTTACCTAAAAATCATCATCTTTATGCTTAATGCGATTATCATCAATGAATCGAACATCTGACTAACAAATGCTTCAAATTGCACCACAAAATTCAAGATTTTATCAGCAACAAAACTATTGAAGTCGACTAGTACAACTACTAATGAAGTGCTTGCACAACCCAATACACACCTCAAGATGTTTATAGATCTTTTACCTAATCATGATAAACAAGACACTCAAAAGACCAACGACGCACACATGACTTACTATGCAACACCTCCTCCCAAGTTTTACTCTACTGACTAAAACCCATAGATGGCCTCATTGGTATGCTATCAAATACAGGATCAACGTGACCTTGAAATACCAGATACTGATGATTATAATTCTGAACCTTTATTTATACGAGCTTTAATTGATTCACTACAAGGTGTCATGGTTGACGATGGATCAAGCGAGGATGTTTATACAATGACACTACTTTCTAGGCCTTAGATATACTTCTAAGAACTTATTTGGTACAACAGCCACAATCAAAGGCTTTGACGGAAAACATCAAAACCCGCTTGAGGGTATTGTCTTACCATTACAAGCAGGACTTTGAGTAACTATGTGGTTCTTAGTTTTGTCGACCAGCGAAGTATTCAATATGGTGTCTGTGTTGGAAGATTTAAAGACTGCACAAGCCGCACATACCCAACCAGAAATTTAAATAGATCTAATCTAGAAAGATGAAAGACAAGCATGAATCTCAGTACAATGTAATGCATAAATAGACACGGATTTATCCTGGGAAAACCCTTTGGGTAAAACACCCAGCAACAGAGATCTTTCTTATTGCACTTGATCTAGCCTAGTAGTACAACAAGATCCGAACAAAACTCTATTCGTAGTACTTTAGTAGTCAATGCACAACCTTTGCGTAACTACAATACTAACTTACAATGCCATACAATATTCAGTCTTTGATGTTGAGAGATTTTAAGACTGCGCAAGCCCGCAAACCCAAACAGAAGCTTAAATAGATCTAATACAGAAAAGATGAAAGGCAAGCATGAATCTCAGTATAGCGAGTTAGTGTACTAAGCACATTAAGTGTTGAATATTATATGGTATTGTAAGTCAGTATTGCAGTTGCGCAAAGGTTTTGCATGGACTACTGAAGTATGAAGAACAAAGTCTTGTTCGGATCTTGTTGTATTGTTGGGTTAGATTAAGCACAATGAGAAAGATCTTTGTTGATGGGTTTTTCACCCGGAAGGGTTTTCTTAGGATAAACTTGTGTCTATTTCTTGTGCTTTATTTCTGCATTGTGGTGTACTGAGATACATGCTTGTTTTTCATCTTTTCTGCATTACATCTATTTAAGTTTTGGTTGGGTATGTGCAGCTTGCATGTTCTTTAAATCTCCTAACATCTAGTATCAGAGCTTCTGGGGGTTCAAATTTGAAGAAACTTTGGGAATAGATCGTTGAAAATTTGTTTTGATTGAGGTGTGTGAATCTTGTGCAAGGATAAGACATGTCAGGAAGTGCTAGAAAAGAAATTAAAAAGATCATTAGGCAGAATTTTGAGCTATGGAAACTCAAAATGAAAGATATCTTGATTGACATTGGGTCGCAGTATCACAAACAGGACCTGCGGAGTTGAAGCAAAAGGAATGGGACGAAGCTTGTAGGAAAGCAAGCAGTTCTATCCCATTATTTTTGTCAGATTCAATACTACTGAATGCATTTGATGAGAAGACGGAAAAGGATCTGTGGGATCAGTTGGGAAATTTATATCAGGCTAAATTTTGGTTTATAAACTATTTCTGCAAAGGAAGATGTATTCCTTGAGAATGATGGCAACACCATTACAGAGCACTTGAATGCCTTCAACACTTTGTTGAGTCAATTATTGTTTGTTGATATCAAGATAGATGATGAGGATAGATGTATTACGCTTCTATGTTCGTTGCCAGACTCTTGGGATAATCTAGTGATGGCAATCACTAGCACTTTAACCAAGCTCAAGATGGATGAGATTGTCTCAACCTTATTGTCTAAAGAAGTAAGGCACAGATCCGCTCAAGATCACCGTCGTGATGCGTTATTGGTGCATGAAAGAGTGCAGGAAAAGGCAAGTGGAAGACAGGGGAGAAACGGGCAAAGTCTAGGGGTAAATCAAAGACTCCAAACAAGTCCTCTTTGAAGAAGTGTTGGAACTGCGGCAAGTCAAGACACTTTAAGGACTGCAAGGTGAAGGTGGATACGCGTAAACCACTAGATGGCTCATCCTTTGGTGATAAATCCACTGATGAAGGTGGTGATGTGTACTTCGCAGCTCTGAGTGGACACTCATGTAGTGTAGCATAGTTGGTTGACTTTGGTGCATCCTTCTACATGACTTTTCACAGAGACTAGCTTTGTGTATATAAGAGGTATGATGGTGGTAATGTCTTTCTAGGAGATGACTCCACTCACCAGATTGTGGGTCGAGGCAGAGTTAAACTAAGGTTCAGAGATGGAAGAATCAAGACTCTCCATGTAGTTCTACACATTCCAAGCCTTGCAAGGAATTTAGTTTCAGAGAGCAAGATGTGTGATGTTGGAGTGCAGGTGTCATTCACAAAGGATGGTTGTAAGATGGTGCGTGGAGCAATGGTACTCTCCAGAGGAGTGTGCACTGGAACCTTGTTCAAGTTGGATGTGAGTACGATTACTAGTGCTTGCAACAACATTGTTGTTCTTGAGGCCAATGAGGTACATGAGAAAACCAACATGTCTCCAGTGGTGAAGACAATGTTATGGCATAATAGGTTGGGTCATATTGGCGAAAAGGGATTGCACACACTGCAATCCAAAGGAATGGTGAAAGGATTGATGAGGGTCCCTTAGACTTTGACTTTTATGAGCATTGTGTTTATGGCAAGCAGAGCAAAGTGAAATTTCCCACAAGTATTGTGCATGCAGAAGGGATCTTGCAGATAATACATAGTGATGTGTTCAGACCGAGTAAAGGTTGCATCACTTGGGAAGGCCATGTATTATGTGTCATTCATAGATGACTTTTCAAGGAAAACTGGATATATACTCTTCGGAAGAAGTCTAAAGTTTTCTAGGAATAAAAGGAGTTCAAAGCATTTGTGGAGAACCGAGAAGGAGAAAAAGATCAAGATGTTGCAACCTGATAATGGGGGCGGGTTCTATTCAAAAGAATTCAAGGAATTTCGCAAGGAGTGCGGAATTGAGAGGCAAAGACAGCTCCATACACGCCACAACAGAATAGAGTTGCGGAGCGCATGAATAGGATGTTGATGGAAAAAGCCTTGAGTATGCTCAAGGTGCATGCGGTTGGAGTAGACGTTTTGTTTTAAAGCGTTAGTTACTTGCTTATTATTTGGTTAACCAATCACCATCATCGACAAAGTGGAAAATATGACTCTGTAGAAGCTTGGACTGGTACGAAACCATCCCTTAAACACCTAAAAAATTTTGGTTGTGATGCATATGTTCATATTCCAAAAGAAAAGAGGACAAAGCTTGACTATAAGTCTGAGAAGTGTGTCTTCATGGGATATGGGAATGGTGTGAAAGGGTACAAGCTGCAAAAACAATGAAGATGGTCTATAGTCATAATGTTGCCTTCAAAGAATTGAAGAGGATTCCTACACAAAAGGATGTGCACAGTGATGAGGCTATGCTAAAACATCCGGAAAAGAAGCCAAAAGAAAAATCATTCAGAGTGCGGGTTGACATGGAGTCCGAAGTGCTTAATGGCAATATGATGTTGCTAATGACAAAGTAGTGCTAGGAGAGGAAGAAGAACCTCAAAAACTTGTGCGTAGAAGGTCGAATGAGTGCGCAAAATGTCGAAAGGTATAGTCCACTATTTATCATTTTGCTTTCCTATTGTCGGTAATAAATGGTGAAGATCCAAAAATTGTGCGCGCAACAATTGTATCTAAGGAAAGTGCATTTTGGAAGGAAGCCAAAGAGGATTTGGAGTCTCTAAGGACTAATGAGACTTGGGATCTAGTTAAGATACCTCCAGGAAAGCCATTAGGTTGTAAATGGGTGTACAAGAGGAATTGTAATACACAAGGTAAATTGGAGAAATATAAGGCTCGCCTAGTTGCAAAAGGATTCTCTCAAGTCAAGGGATTGACTTTGGTGAGAGATTCTCTCCTGATGCAAAATTGACTTCAATATGATTTCTTTTAGTTATTGCAGTTGCATATGATCTAGGGATAGATCAAATGGATGTTAAGAGAACATTCTTGCATGGAGAGCTTGAAGAAGAAATCTACATGATACAACTCGAAGGTTTCAAGGTGAAAGGTAAAGAGGATTTGATCGCACCTAAAGAAATCCTTGTATGGCTTGAAACAATCACCAAGGATGTGAAATCAAAAGTTTGACAACAATGCGTGCAAACTTGGTCTCATGCACAAAGTGAGGCGGTTCTTTGCATGCTTCAAAGAAGGAAAGAACTTTTTCATCATAGTGCTCTATGTTTAAGACAAAGCTACTAATTGGAAATTGCAAGGAAATGATCAAGTATGTAAGTCTTAGTTGTCTACATAATTCAACATGAAGGATCTCTGTGCTGAAAATTTATTTTGGGCATGGAAACTGTGTGAGATCGAGCGGACATGAAACTCTGTCAAGTCAAAGGAAGTATGTTGAGATATTTTTGGAAAGGTGTAAAATGCATGATAGTAAGCTTGTTCGCACACCTTTCTCAATTGGTTAGAAACTCTTGGTTGCGCCATGTCCAAAACTCAAGAGCAAGCTTAGAGGACAAATTTCGGGTACCATATGCAAGTCTAGTGGAAAGCCCGATGTACGTAATGGTTTGCACAAGACCTAACATCAGCACGCGCAAAGTGGGAGTTATTAGCAAATACATTCCAAATCTTGGGTAGGAACATTGGACTACAATGAAAAGGATATTCAGACATTTGCATGGAATGTCTAATCATGTGATTTGCTATCAGGGAAGTCCCGGTGAAAGCAAGGTATTGAGTTTACATGTTTTTGTGGACTCTAACTGCGGTGGAGATTTGGATTTGCATAGATCCACCAGAGGGTACATTTTCAACTCGTTCAATGGAACGATAAGTTGGATGAGCAAACATCAAGGAAGTGTTGTTATTTCCACCATTGAAGTAAAGTATATGGCAACTAGTCAAGCAAGCAAAGAAGTAGTATGGCTTCAGAGATTGTATTCCACAATTGGTTTCATCCAAGGAATAGGAGAGAGTGTGGCTCGCAGAGTGCAATTTGTCTAGATAAGAACCCTGAGTATTATGCACGCACCAAGCACATCGATGTGTGATATCATTTTATAAGGGAATGATGGAGGAAGAGGTATTATTGAACAAGGTGGAGAACAATCCGAATGTTGCAGATTCATTGACCAAGGTAGTGGTTGTTGAGAAGTATATCTAGTGTAGGGAAAATATGGGCTCAATCACCACAATCTGTTGAGGAGTGAATTCATACTCCTTCATGCAAAGTATTCAACAAGTGGGAGAATGTTGGGAATGTTTCAACTTTGCATGGAATTACAGAAAGGCATATTGCGTAATGGTTCGGTTGCGCAATAAATCGCGCAATGGTTGGATTGAGTAGACAGGTGCGCATCTCTAATGCACAATGCAGAAGCTGTGAAGAATAGTGTAATCCAAATATAAGCATGTGCACATGTGTATGGGTACTTGAGCATCATGGAATATGCTTTGGAGGTGCAGAAGAGCAATATGAACTATACAGGATTGTGAGCGGGCCAATGCGCAATGGCAGTTGCTTTATGGTGCACACAAGAGTTGGGAAAACATTAGATAGCAACGGATTTAGATAGTGACTACTATACATTGTCAAGCATTTGTCAGGGACTGACGATGCCAAGTGACGTGTTTTTGATGATTAGGCGACGGTTAGAGGGAATCTCAAGATCCTTTGTCAATTTAGTTGAGTTGTTCTAAAACATGCATATGTTTTAGAGCACACTAATGCCTAGGAGCTAATCATTGAAAGCAATTGGGACAACTATTTTGGGGTTGTGTTTCTATAAAATATGAATTAGGTCAAGGATAAAGGAGTAGCGAGATGCAAGATGCATGCAAGAGACATCATCTGAGTATAAGATTTAGCGTACTGAGCACATTAAGTGTTGAATATTGTATAGCATTGTTAGTATTGTAGTTGAAAGGTTGTGTGTGCACTACTTAAGTACTATGAATCTTGTATTGTTGGGTTAGATTAAGTGCAATAAGAAAGATCTTTGTTGTTGGGTTTTTACACGAAAGGGTTTTCCCAAGATAAACTTGTTTTATTTCTTGTGCTTTATTTCTCGCATGGCATTGTCAGAGATTCGTGTTTGTCTCTCATCTGTTATGCATTAGATCTATTTAAGTTTCTCGTTGGGTATGTGCAGCTTGCATGGCGGTCTTTAAATCTCCCAACAGCTTGTACACCCATGGATACATAAGATGTGAGTCATTCCTTCCACATTACATAGATACTTGAAGTACATATACAACAAGGTAGTCACAGTACAAAGTGTTTCCTTTTAAGTATTCCCTATAATCAACATCTACATGACATTCCGCTATTCAACCTATACAAGCACAAACCTTTCCGCCAATTCCAATGAAACAGCCAACTTTTCCTAATGACCTACTCTTGAGTGCCCATTACATAAGTGGCCTTCCCAACTTGAACCTACACGACACATACAACCTATTTTGTCTACCCGATCTACAAAATTTACTCATCCTCATTCTCCAATAGTTGTGTAGTAGCCTTGCAAGTGTGTCCTCCAAGACATTCTCCCCTCACACAACGAAGTCCACAAGCTACTTTGACTATTTAATTGCCTCAATACATACATGACCATACTCCTAGAGTTGACGATTCAAACTGTCATACAACACGAGACTATCTATCCAATTTTGACGGTGACACAATTACTCCTACTTCTTTCTCACGGCATGTGATATTCACAACAATTGATCCATGACCTTTACATGAGCATCCCATCGATGGGATCATTGATTAGCACTCCTAACCCACCTCTTATACTAGCTTTGATTGGACGTTACATACATAGCTTCTTATTGTATATTGCTTGTTCCTATACATAGCTTCTCAAATGCTTGCTTTTACATGATCACCCTCCTTGAGATTGATTGATACTTCTATTTTTCTAGCCCTTGGCTTTGGTTTGACCATTACATTGGCCCTTGCCCACGTGATTGTTTATCCCATCCTAAACACTACATTAGCTATCCTTCAATGAAATATGCATACATACATTTGACACACAATCTGACTTATGTCACATTTTTGCGAGGCATGTTATACCTCGTTAAGGCATACCATTTACCCATTTTTCTGTATTGTCTATCTACACGTTGTTTTGTCATGGCACATAACAAGCTTACATGGTTATATCCACCAATGCTTATACGTAGTATGACACTTGCATATACACTAACTATCGCCCACCTACTATGAGTTCTACACTATAGTGTGAGATATATGACATTGCAATGGAAACTATGTATTTTTACTATGTACTTGTTACTTAGTACGTATTGTGTTGTTAAGTCGTGGAGTTGCCATGTCATCGAGTTGTCAAGTTGGGCACGGTCATGACATGTGTTGTCATCTTTTATGTCCGTATGTCAAAGGATCCACTTTTTGTGTCATGTGTGCATGTGTGCTCCTTGATCATGATGTTTAATTCAATGCTTACATATATTTGTCTCCGAGATATATATCACACATATCACCTTGCAATCCTTTCAATTACTATGATTAGACAAACTTGCCATGACTTCTATCATGCATTTTCTAGATGTTTCACTACACTTCAATGTTGTGCTTTGTCGAATGCTTATTTCCATTTTTTATTATGTTCATTTATGATTATGCCTTGGATGCCACATTAATGACTTCCTATTTACAAATGATATCTTTCTATTATAACAAATTCAACCATGTTTATATACATACTTTATATGGTTTATCTTATATACTTAAACACATGGGTGTTTAACTTTTCTTTGAGATGAGTGATACACAGTGTGACTTCTCCTCCCTCATCTCAAAAAGGGGGCATATAGTAGGGTAATTTCAAAGATTCAGACAGATTACATACAAAGTACACATAAACAATCAAAGGTACACATAGACATTCTATGTGACTCTTGCTATTGCCAATACCAATTCTAGCCAAAATTATCAAGCTTTTGACGAACCTTTCTAGATGTTCGAGTTTCTTTTAAGATTTAGCGTAGCCTTTCAAAACAGTTGCTAGCCCCTTTCCAAGATTTTAAAGACCTTTTTAAAAATTTTCAAGATTCTCAAGTGGATCAATGATATTTCAATTTTGGGTTTACTTCGTCTATAACAAGATAATGTGGCCCAGTAGTCTCTTCATAGTTACATTTCCGCCATAGCTTTTGCTCTATGTTGTCTTTTTGGCCACCATAACCATTGATTTTATTAGGCTCTTGTACTCTCTACATAGTTTAATTTAGTGAAATTTATTTTGGCACGACCTCATACTTGACTAGGTCATCCTTCTCCTTGAGCATTCCTTGGTATAACCTCCAACTTAATTAGGTTACCCTTCTTCATGACATATTTCATGACCTCCACCATGACAAAGGTTGCCTCTCCATACTGGTTGTAGTTTACATGGCTTTCTCCTTAATAAAGGTCACCTCTCCATAACAAGTGCAAAATTCTAACATTACCCGACAAGGGACACATCTCTCCAAGAAGTTTCAGCAATTACTCAAAATGGGGGCATTTACACCCCATGGCACTTTTCAAAGGAATTTTGAAGTTGTGGCAGCATGGTTCAATCTACCAATCAGGTGTACTTCTTATGCTCATTCAAATTTTAAAATTTTCAAGATATTCAATTATAGAAAATTCAAAATTTCAAGTTTTCAAGACATTTAATTACGGCAATTTCAAATTTCAAGTTTCAAGATTTATACATCTTTATCAAACTTTAATGTACTCTTGCTTCGTGTTTGCAAACAATCAAGCGCAGAGCAAAAACCATGATTTTTCAATCACAATTAGCTTATGATCAAGATCTTCAAGGTTTGCGTTTCCTTTTCCTTTTAATCCAGCATTTGTCAGTACTAAATTAAAAGGGGGCTATCTGTAGTACCCTAATTTCATTTGAGGCACTTGACAATTACACTTTTTGCAATGTTACTGCTATCTGGCACATAAATACATAATTGGCAGTATTCACACATATTTTCCTCTCCCAAGCACTCTCCAATTTGCCAGGTTGAATCTATTCTTCAGTTTTACATCGCCAAAACCACTTCAATCTTTATGAAAGCTGACATGTGTTCTAGACAGACATCACACATCTTTCAATTCTAAATTTCATGACCATTGGACAGGTTCATGGGCCCTAGATAGGTTCAGTAACTTGTCCACGTGTCATGAACCAGTCCTTTGCCATCCTAGCGTTCAAAATTTCAAATGGGGATTCTAGTCAGCATTAGCATAATTTTGAGGTCAATTGAGTAAGAAACCTAACAGAAGGTCAGCTACTTAAGCCGAGACACCCTAAGCCATTCAAAGTCAAACCATCTAGGAACCATCTGAACATAGCCTTGTTACTTGGAAACACTATACTCAAAGAGCCAAATCTTCCAAAAGCAATCCTAGATCAGCAAAGAGTCACCAGCCAAATGTTGTCAATGTGAAGTATACAAAGGTCAAAAGTCATTGCGGGTTTCATTCTATGTGCATTTATTTCTATATTGCTAGTTGCATCTCGTTATAGGCAGAGAACTATGTGGGTTTGAGGCCACTCATTGTATTACTGCTACATAGGCAACGCTCAGCCATCGGGAGTGGTCGGGGCCAATCCAACCCAAAATGCCAACCCCTTCTAAAGATTTTTCATTTTCAAGGCGAGCCAAGCTAGAGTTTGACAAAGAGAAGACAATTTAGGTACATCGTAGAGTAATCACAGCATTCCAGTGCCAGAAACCAGAAGTATACACCCAGCCGAAACTGCACCAAAAAGTTGAGCTCCACACAATCACTCCCACACAGGTTCGTAGACTCCAGACATGTATGAACCCAATATAATCTGCCACAGACAGGTCTCTTACCGAACTTGTCTGCCCTTTTCAAACTTGTCCCACACTCACTGCCAATCCCTGGTTTTCCCTGAGAATCTTGACAATAATTTGCACACCTTTTGTTCTATGTCTGAGCATCATGTTTCATCATCTGATAGCAAATACTAACAAGTTCGTCCATTTTTAGGCCCTAATTGATGCTTTGCTATTCTTAGAGTGATCAATAACTTTCAAATCTCAAGCTTTAACTTAATTTAGATTGTATTAGGACTGCTCTTATTAATCTGGATTAATATTTTGATTGAATGATTTAATTAGACCCTCACTATAATTTTAGTATTACAGTCTCGAAAGCCAAGGGAACAAAGCATTCATTAATAAACTACCTTGCACCATGGCTGTAGTAATGCAAGGGGCCATCTCCAGCTGCTCACAAGAGATAATAAAATGGCCTACCCCGCAAATGCAAACTTTTACTAATCAGCGTAGAAGTCAAATGAAACCACCTAACATCACATTTCAGAAGAAGCAATCTCAATAGAGTACCTAAACAAGTGTTTTTGCTTAGTGATGAGAGAATTTCCGAGCCTTTTTGTGGCTAGCAAACTAAGCTCATATATTGTTCACAATGTATTTTACAGATCTCTGCTTACAAAAAGGATCAAACCTAATACACGTTCCTGAGGTACCACTTTCTTAATGTTGTACGCTTTAAGGGTCTACTACATGTCTTCTATGATAGTTTATTGGAATTTTGAAGAGTGCATTGTATGGCAGAATGCAATGAAGGGGAATAAATATCTAGCCTGTTCAATTACTGCAAAAAAGCATTTATTGAGGTAGCGCAAGGAAGGAATAGAGAGACCACCAAATCAGGGAGCGGTTTTCAAGGAGGAAATAATCACAATTGTGTGGGGGTGACAATTGTTACCTTTAGCACATAGTATAAACACATTTATTAACAAATGCATCAGAATTTCTAAGTAGTCTTACAACAGAGAAAGGAAGGCAGACCTCAACTGAATGCATTAGAAATAAACTATGTCACAAGGTACGGAAAAATTTATCCAAAAAGTTTGATTTTCACCAAACTTTATTCTTGTCGAACATGAACTCCAACATTACACATTATTTTTGCATGGGAAGTTTTTGACATGATTTTGCATTATTTTATAAATGTGTGTATATATACATATATCAACTGAAAGCAGAGAACAGAAAGCTCTCTCCAATCTGTCCCTCTGACATATGCATTTTTCAGAAAATAAAAATGATAGAAAAAATTATTTGTTCGAACTAAGGCATTTTTTTCTTGAACTTTACCGCTTGGCAAACTTGAACTAAACTTTATCCTCGTCAAACATGAACTCGAACTCAAACCTTGTGACTTAGGTAATTATGATGCAGCAAACTTATAAGTGTAGACAGACTAAACAATTGTGGAGTTTTAAAACTAAGGACAAGTGACAGTCAGATTCAAGATAAACAGAAAATGAAAGCTGACAAACCTCAAATTCAACAGATCGCCACTTCTTATATATTAAATAGGTCCCTCCATTCAAATGAATTCAGTTCACTATTTTTTTATTTTAAGTTCATTGGTATACATAATAACTCTCATAGAGAAATTCGTATACACATATTCTCTGGTAACATCGTTGCAAAATTATTTATTTTCATATACTAAATGACCTAAGCAATATCCCTATCAATCAACACTGCACCCATGAATCATCATTTACCTTTCCATTACCTCCTAGAGAAAAATTAATATAGGCCTAAAATGTAGTAAAAAATCCCGATTTGGATAATACAAATTTCAAGTTTGTATCTAATTTGTGTTCATTTGTCAAATACACAAAAATCAAGTTCCATGGAATAAGGAACTAAGCTCCTTTGTCCAGGCAAGATAAAGATGAATGCAAATCTACCAAGTTTTAACTATCCAGACAATAAGGAAACAAGAAAGGCAGGGCATAAAGGAAAGAGTCCATAACCTGAATAAAACCAAATAGAAAGAGGACAAGTAGGCTGGCAAAGAGAACTGGGCCCAAGAAACTGAAATCTTTGCCCTTTTTGGAAGCCCAAAATGTGTAACCAGTAAGCGCGAACACCACAGATGCTGTTAATATCAAAGCTTCAAGAACAATCCTTCCTGAATATTCATGTATAAACATCACAACACATAAATGATAAAACAGTGTTTCAGTTTTAAAATATGAAGCAAACACAAAAAGCAAAGGATGCCTTCCGTCACTGACAGTAAATGCAACTAAGTTATATAATTGATTAACCAACCTTTTGTGTATGCACAAGATATCCCAACTGTGAGGCTCAGAAAGACGGTAAAAAATCCCAGAAGCACAAGATTAATTGGGTGTTGCTGATGATAGCAGTACAGAGGACACATCACTGCACATGCACAATTACCAATGCAAACAGTGAGAACAAAGTTATAGAGTGATCAATATTAAAAAGACTCACCAAGATTTTCTCCATGCTATTAATCATGTTGAAGTTGCATAAAAATTTCCAAGTGTCACTTGAAAAATTTGTGTCTTTGCACTCAATTTATGCAGAAAACCTAAAATATGTGCCACTGCAAACCATATGTCAAGAATAATGATGCACTCTTGGCTAATGATTCAAATCAAACAAGAGCTTTCATACAACCATTACTTTTCTGTATTTTTCAGTAATCTCCAGTTCTTTTTATCTTTTGTATTTGTAGTATTCTTCACTCTTGGTAACTGTTAGACAGAAATTCGGTAATCAAACCCTCAACAAAGCCACAATAGCTAGGAGAAACAATTTGGGTTAGCCTAGAAATATGTACAAAAAATGAGAAAATGGGAATTTAACCAACCAAAATAGAAATTTGACAGAGAAATTCTAAGTAGCTACTAATCTAGCCTACTTGTACCACTAAACTTCATGAGAGAAAGCAAGACACGCATTGTAAAACTAAATGAAATGACATTACCCTCTCCAATGAAGGTGAGCGTGTAACAGACGATGGCTGTTCTACTGTATATTGAATTCTATCCTATTAATATCTTGTTAAAGAAAATACTCCCAGGAGAGAAGATGTTGTTTGCTTCTAACTGTGGACCTACTCACTGCTACTCCTCAGAGAAAGGAAAATTCAAGGAGCTGACCCCTCGATTCAAGTTACAGGGAGGTTGCCTGGGCTTAACCAGAATTGAACTATAAAATTACATGAAAGCCAAAGATATTAAATAAGTTCGAATTCCGTACAACAAAATGGTTTTATTTCTAGAAACCTGGCCTTCGCTGCAAGAAATTTCTCCTCTGACCCAAGTTCCAAACCATAAGTGAATCTTATGCATGCTGGAGTCCATGATTAAAATTAAGCTAAGTTGCCGAAACGTCACCCCTAGGGTACCTGGTACCGGCACGAAATGTACCCAGTACAGGTACGGCCTGGATACGTGCCCGGAAATGCCTTGGAAACGGCTGGGCAGGTCAGGTATGGCTGGGTACGTCTGCAGACGTACCCAGCCATATCCAGACCTGCCCAGCCGTTTCCTGGGTGTTTCCGGGCGTGAAACAATATTTTATTTTATTTTTTATTTTTTCTACTTTAAATTTAATATAGCATTACAGCAGAAATTACAGTTTTTGCAGCAGCATTAGTCTACGGAAGGTACCAAATATAAGGACAAAAATAAGCATGTATGAGATAAATGTAATAAACACCTCAACTAGATGTGGTAGAGAGGATGCTTGTGCCCATGTTCAATGCAATTGTGAGTAGTTTGTTGTGGTTATTTAGCTTGTTTTGTTTTCATATGCATAATATGTGGTGAATTCCTAATTATTAGGCTGGAATTTTTTTAATATTTATATATATATTGTACAGCCATATCCAACGCCGTATCCGGGACCAATTTTTTTTTGCCGTATCCATGTATCGGATACTTCATATCCGTACCCATATCCAAAACGTATCAGCAACTTAGAATTAAGCAGACTTTATCCAGTGGTCCATGGTCTAGTGGTAAGGCAAAGTAACTGCCATTACAATAACCTAAGTTCAAGCCTCACTAATCATGCTTCTCATGTTAAAGTGGTTGTGCTAATGTAGGCCAAAAACAAGTGAGGCCAAGAGCAAGTCCCATGTGAAGTTTGACAGAATGCATACGCCTCTCCTTAGATGTGACTTCTAAGCTAAAAGGTTATCTAATTGTAATAGTGCACTTCCCTTCTCCATTAAAGAGATGGAGTTAGAGCATTCAATAGTTTATATAAAAATAGAAAAGGTTCACCAGGATTGATAACAAATTCTGGTACATCAAAAGGCAGTCATATTTGTGACCAAACAAGTCATTTATGTCTTTTATTTAAATGGGCTACATGTGACCAACATAGTGGAATTGTAGGCTCCAAAAGAGCTATTGAAGAGCAAGACTAACACTTTAAAAGCATGGCTATGCAAAACTCATTAAGCTGAGAGTAACAGTAGACTTGGAACTTGCGAAAGAAACTCAAGACAGGGTCATCTCTGCTCATTTTCCCTTAGATTAGAATCAAACTCACGAATGCCAGGCCACTTGTGAAGAGTATTATAACTATGGCAAGCTCTGACTACTGGCCCAAAAATTAACAAGGAGAAAAGTATTGAAAGGCTGATTGTTTATAAAAATTCTAAGATGATAATGAAACCCATAAGGGGAACATCGTCAGCCTGTATGTAGGTATAAAAACCCTTGCCTACAAAGACTTATTTCCAAATTGAGCGCTCTCCTTAGGTTTAGGTGCCAGGATAATCAAGTGGACAACAATGCACAGGCCAATGTTTGCATATGTCCCAGGAGGCTGGTGATCAAGTAACTCTGATTGGAAATGGTTGCTCTGTAACCAGTGTTGCGAACTGATCTTTGTTGTAACATTTAACATAATTTGTATTACTAAAGTCAACAGTTATATAGTTGCCGTCATAGGTATTGGTCTCTAAGGTTTAACGGTAGAAAAACCATTTTTGTCTTTTCTTGTAATCATTCCCTTGGAAATCAGAATATGGCTTGGCTCATCATTTTTACTATTTTTTTCCTCAACCAACAGATACCCACTGTTCTTAAGAGCACAGGAAAAGTAGTATCAAGCTTATGATACCATCTGGCTTAGAAGACATGTCCAACAGATTTCTTCTATGACAGCAATTGGACTCTCCAGCCTTGTACCCAGCTTTACCATACGGAAAACAATTAAAGTCAATTGAAACCAATAGACACACCCTTCCACCAGACAATGGTCCACAGGATTAGTTGGCTCGTCAGTATTACTGTGAATGTCTTAATTAACATCTAATTTCAATGCTGTATATGTACATGCACCCACAAATTTTAACTAATACCTATTATAAATATGTCTCAAGCATGGTAACCTACATTTACACAGAAATAACAACAGTGTTGTTAGAGTGTGAGCATTTTTCAACTACGCGGGTTTAATACAGGAAGAAATACCAATTTGAAAACAAAGGATTAAAAAATTAGCCAAAAAGTAGTTCTTCTTCTTTCTTTTTATTTCAATTACTCGTTGATTCATATTGTTTCAATTTCACGGTAACTTTCTTGAATTGCATGCAAGTTTGGTAGGAAAAAAATTAAATTGACCAATGTGCAAAAGTGGTATATCTGAACAGCCCCAAATGGACAAGTTTAAAAGGATTGTTATAAAAAATTCTGCTAAAAGAGCTTTAACTAATACCCATTATAAATGGGTATACAACATCAAGGGATTGTACCATATGGTAATGTGGAGTGATGCAGATGCAGTTAGGAGCCCAATTAAGAGCAGCTTTAGACCACGCAGCCCTTCAGAGTTAACGTGTGGAAACAATAAAAGATGTATAATAAAACACAGACATGCGGCGATTCTATTATTAATTCACACAAGGAACAGCACGCTCATACATAGACTGATCGCCAAGGATACAGCCTCAGCAATCTCCAAGAGATACATACAATCAGACCCACACAGTTCTTACTCGGAGAATCTGGGTTGTCTCAGAGTGTCCAGAAACTGCTACACCAACAATTAACAGTTCCTCTTTATCCTTGGGTCTCCTACTTACTCTAAGGCACATGGGTTTGTTTATATAGGCATGCAAGCCACCCAAAAACACTATCAAACTTAGCTACACACTACCCATTAAGACTCCAAAAATCATGTGATGTTACAAATATAAGGACCAACGAACCCATACAAAGCAAGTCGGCTTGATTCAGACTTTCTGCAGGGTCACAATCTTCATCTGCAGCATTACATGGCATTGGTAGAAAATCACGGCATGTTTTAGACCTTTGTGACATCAGTAGACCATCACGGCATGACTTAGACCTTCACAGCATTGCACAACAAGAACCTACTCTTTAACTATTTTTATTTATATAGGATTGCCTGTAAACCTGGATGTTCCTGCATCATATACAACTAAAGTAATTTGAAAATATGAGCTCCATCTCATGCATGCTCTTCTTCTAGACTTTCATGCCTTGCAACTTCTGTTACAGTTATCCAAGTTGCATCTTCATCTCTCTTCCTTTCTACTTTACCAAGTACTCCTTGTATTCCTTGTTACGTGTTTTCTTGAACCTTGTGTTCATCACTCTTTCTGCTTCTTCGCACACCTTCTTTGGCATTTGTTGTCTCTAATCAACTTCCTCTGCATCTGTGCTAGAATCCTGTGTTTTTCAGCCCTTCATGATATGGGTATAAGTCTACTACATTGAATATGTTTGAGATATCTATTATTTCTAGCAATTCAATCTCATATGCAATTATTGTAATCTTCCTCAACACTCTGCATGGTCTTATTTTCTTCCCCTGCTCAAATTATTATATATGCCTCTTGAAAACCTTTCCTTCCGCAAATGAGCTAGAACCAAATCTCCAATCTAAAATTCAACTTTCCTCCTTTTCACATATGCCTGTTGTTTGTACTGCACAGTTGTTTCTTCCAAGCACATCCTTCATGTATTCTCCAAAATCTTCACCTTCTGCTCTCTTGCCTTTGTCATCACCAGTATTTAGCAACTCTACTACTCCCCGAGACTACTACCATATACTATCTGGAATGGATGGAGTTGTTATATGTGAACTCCACTTGCACTAGTACTAAATCCCATGTTCCTAGCTTATCTCCTGCTAGACATCTGAGTAAATTTCTAGGACTCCTATTCACTACTTTTGTCTATCATCTGTCTGCAGATGATATGTCGAGCTGAATTTCATATTTGTATTCAACTTCTTCCACGACATCTATTAAAAATGACTAACAAATTTGGTATCTCTGTCAAACACAATGTTGCACGGCAGCCCATGTACCCTCATTGTCTCCTTGAAGAATAGATTCACTTTGTGCGTTGCATTACTTGTCTTTCTACAAGCAACAAATGTGCCATCTTTGGACGGAATCAACCCCTCTTAGTGTCCTAGGTAAACACAATACAAAATCCATGCTTATATCCTCCCAAGGTCTCTCTAGGATGGGAAAAGGTTGGTACAACCCCACACTTTGTGACATCCCCTTGGCCAACTGAAATATTCTACACTCTTGCAAAAAATTGCGCACATCCATACTTATTCTTGGCCAAAAATAAGTCTCAGTCAACTGCGTCAAAGTCTTATCCACTCCAAAGTGTCTTGCCAATCCTCCACAGTGCTTTTCTTTCACCAAATTTTCCCACACTAATCCTCTGGAAATGCACAATGGTCTAAACAATAGGCCTTCTTGCACAAAATACTCTAACCAATGTGTCCTATCAACACTCATTGATTGTACGCATGCCTTCCATGCTTTAATGAAATTTTAATCCCTTGCATATATAGCTTCGTTATGGAATCAAAATCCAAAACTTCTGCTCTCATTTTTGTCAACAGAACATTGTGCCTACTCAACACATCAACAACCTTGTTAGACTTGCCACTTCTGTGTTGCAACACAAATGTATAGCCCTGTAGATATTCTACCCACTTCATATGGCTCTAATTCAATTGCCTTTGACTATTTACGAATAAGAGTGTCTGATGATCAGTATACATAACAAAAAAATTGGCAACATGTAATGAATCTACTTCTCGAGTGCTTGCACAATTGCATAAAACTCCTGATCATACACACTATACTTCACGTCATTTAGCTTATCACTGAAGTATGCTACTGGTCTTCCTTCCTGACTCAATTTTGTGCCAATGGTTGTGCCACTAGCATCACAATCCACCTGGAATACCTTCACAAAATCAGGCAATGCCAATACTGGTTGTGCAGTCACTTTTTGCTTCAACTCTTAAAAACTTTGTTGTGCAGCTAGGCTCCAGAAAAATCATTCTTATCCCCTCAAATGGCCTCTATGATAGGCGCACACATTCTACTGAAAATTTTGATGAACTTGCAATAGAAACTTGCCAAGCCATGAAAGCTTCATGCTTCAAAAGTATTCCTCAGTGATGTCCATTTGAGTATTACTGACACCTTTTCTGGATCCATCTTCCTAACTGCATGAGAAATCACAAAACCCATCTACACAAGCTCTTCCTACATGAAACAACCCTTTTTGAAATTGATCAACAAATTCTCTTCTAGCAACATCTACAACAATCACAAACGTCCCCAGAAATGGCTTCAAGACTTCATTGATCAACCTCATAAAGGTACTCGATGCATTACTCAACTGCATCACAAACCATTCATATAGTCCTCCTTGCATCTTGAATGCAGTCTTCCATTCGTCCCTTTCTCTTACGTGAATATGATGATATCCGCTCTTTAAATCAATCTTGGTGAAGTATCTTGCTCCACTTAAACAATCCATGAGGTCATCCATGCACGGAAATGGAAACCTATACTTAATTGTGATCTTATTGATTGCCCTTGAGTTTGTACACATGTGCCACTCTCCATCCTTCTTGGGCACGAGGACTATTGGGATTGGGCACAACTCAAACTCTTTCTAATCAACCCCTTATCCAACAACTCTTGAACTCATTTGCATATCTCCGCATTCTCTTGCATGCACTATCTGGTATGTTGTTTTGTTCGGAAAACTTGACCCATAAATTAGATCCATGCGGTGACTTATATCTCTTACGGATGGCTATCCATTTGGTAGATTACAAGATACTATTTCCGCAAACTCTTCCAATACATCTTTCACCTTGCGTAGAAGTGATTCAATCTTCTTTGCCACCGTATTGGTGCTCTCCCTTTTCCTAGGTTTCACTATCAATGCAAAACACATCGTTTTGCTTCCCTTCACTCGGGAATAGCTTTCCTATCAACATCAACATCTTTGGACTTTGCCGATCGTTCAAGCCACTCATGCGTAGAATTTAGAGTGTACTTTTCTCCATCCTTCACTATCTTGTAGGTGCTTGCATGTCCATCATGTTGCACCTTCCAATCAAACATGCATGGCCTACCAAACAACACATGGCAAGCATACATGGGCATTATATCACACAAAACCTTGTCTTCATATCTCCCTATTTGGAAGTTAACCGAGATATTGTTCAATTAGTATGAGTTGGTGTCCCTTCTACAACCATGAAACCTTGTATGGATCAGGATGCGCAATCCTCTTCAACCTAATCTTGTCCACCATCTTGAGTGTTACTAAGTTGTTGATGCTCTTTGCTATCTACTATCAACTCACAAACTTTGTCTCTCAACTTACTTGTGGTTCTAAATGGATTCTTATTATGCGTGGGCCCAACTTTTTTGTTGGCTTCAATGAAAAATTGCTTTGTCATAAGTGATCTCCCATCTTCGGGCTTCTCTTAAATCTATTGACCCGTTACTTTCTTTTGCTTACGCAATATGTGCACTCCATTATTGTGTTTTCCCTACCATCATTTTGTGTGTGCAGACACTCAAATGCCCTATTCCCCTTCTCTTTGCACTAGTAACATGCGCCACCAAATCCGCAATTACCTCCATGTCCAAAGGATCCACCTCCCTTGAAAGGATTTTCTCTTCCCCGCGCATTATCACTACGTGGCGAAGTATTAGCCTCGCCTTCTTGCACGATACTTCCTCCGCCACCACCTTGTCCACAACCTTGCATGAACTTACCCTTGCCTCATGTCGCACTTTGGTGTTTGTGCGACAACTTCTCCTCTGCCCTCAAGCACATATTGATAGGCTTCCTCCATGAATTGCACTTGGATCATCCCAAACTCATCCTCAATCAAGAGAAAGCGCATTCATGTCACACGATATTTTCTCCACATGACCCATTCAAATAGTGAGTCTAGAAAATTCCTCAATGTATTCCTTCACACTAAGTTCTCTTTGTCGTCAAATCTTAAGACTTCTTGAACACATTGAGTTGGTAATCCATAAGCATGAGTTTTGCCTTGATTTGCTACCATTCTTTACCAAGTATTGATCTTTTGTTTTCTTTTACACACACACTCTATATGTACATGCTCTCACCAAAGAGATGCATGGCCCTTCAATTTAGTGCATGTGAGCTTGAATCTTTTGAAATCTTCTATATATTCATACTCAAAATATTTTTCGAGCTTTGTAATCCAATCAATGACTTCTTCGCATCCAAACTTCCAAAATAACTCAAGGGTATCCATTCTAGGCTTACTTCCCATTCTTAAAAAGAGCATATGAGTCTCTCTTTTAGCCCATCATCTTGTGCTACTTCTTCCATGGCTTGTGCCATTGGTTCTATAGGTGTTGCTTCATCATCACTAACATCTTCGACCATGATACCTTTACATTGCATAGTCTCCATAGCCTCCCAACAAGCTAGCATACTTCTCATCAACTTGGCCAAGTCATCAAGTCTTGCATCTTGGTCTCCTCAACCTCTCCTTTTATTCCTTCCATATTTACCAAGGTAGGGCTTCCTCAAAATCAAGAGATCTACAATCTTTGTGAATTTTGGTCATAGATCAAATCAGTGTCACAGGGTTCGGCGATTTTTGGACATGAAGTTCGAAAATCGCCGAACTTCATTCGACCTCCAAAAAATCGCCGAATATTCGTTATTATTCGCTATTAAAAAAATCTTTTAAAACGCTTTACAAAAAACCCTAAAAAAACCCTAACATAACCCTAAAACGACAGTCTGAGTTTATAAAAAGCGGTCGGAGTATGGGTTTGATCATTCCGAGTGCAAATGTGTTTGACGACAGTGTTGTTTTTATTGGCGAGTTAGTGATTTCTATCGACTTGCTTCCACTGCAACCTGATTTCCGCGCGCTGCGACTCGATTTCCGCTTCGCGCGCTGCGACTTGATTTCCACTTGCTTTGCTTTTCCGCGCCACGCTGCGACTTGATTTCCGCGCCTTCGATTTCGCGTGAGTTCGACGAAAGTTGCGAGGCGTGACTTGATTTCCTGATTCGCGGCTGCGACACGAGCTTCACTTCGCGTCTTCTTCGATTTCTGAGCTTCCTTCGAGCTTCACTTCCGTGCGTCTTCTTCGGCCTGAGCTTCGACCTCTTCGTCTTCTTCTGTCTTCTTGGCTGAGCTTACCTGTGACTTCGTGGCCGCCCTCTGATGTGCCGGTATTTTTCGTTTTCCTTTGTTTGTTTAAAACTTTAAAATATTTACATATAAATTATAATTCATAAATGGTTCGAAACTTTAGTTAGGTTTACATTTTATAATTTATAATTTATAATTTATTATTTATGTATAATTTATTATTTTTACATTTTATAATTTATATAGTAATTTATTATTGTTTTATATTTTACATTTTATAATGTATAATTTATAATTTTATTCATATTTAATATTCTATCTTTTATTTATATATTTTATTATTACGTTTATAATTGTTTTTTTAATTAATGTTTTAATTTTAATAAAATATAATTAATTGTCTATATATTTTTTAATTTTTTAAATATATTAAAATAATATTCATTTTTAAATGTATATTTTAAATTAAATTTTAAATTTTGAAGGTGTATAGTTTTTAATTTTTTCAAATTTATTTAACATTTAAAATTTAAACTATGAATTTATGAAATATAACATAACATTATTATATTTTAACGATAAAATATTAGTAAAAATATTTAACGTTTTTAGTATTTTAAAATTTAAAGGAATTTTAAAAACATTTATTTGTAAAATATATTATTTTACATATTTATAAATTTATAATGCATTTTGATTTAACTATTTAAAAATATGTATGTACAAAATTAATTGAATTTTGTAGTCATATATTTAAATTTAAAAAGTTAAACTTGTTTAAAATGTATTTAACTTCGTTGTAAATTTGTAATATTATTGAATAGTGTTATTTGAATGCAGATTGTAATTCGATGGGACCCCCAAAATCAAATGCTGAGGCATGGAAACATGTTAGCCGCGACGGTAACAACCTCAAGTGCCGCTTGTGTGGTCATGCTTTTACAGGGAGTTTGACAAGGGCAATGGACCACTTACTTGGGAATTCAGCTGGTCGGGGAGGAGGGGTTACAGCATGTGGATCAATGACTCCAGAGATTAGAGCTGCTCTAGAGAAAGAGCAATCCTCTTCGATTGTAGGAAAGATGCAATCGGCCCAAAAGAAACAGAGAGTCCAAGAGAACATGTCTAAATTCACGACATCTGTTGTGTCTTCTTCTACCAGTATGCCCAACACCTCAATAGGTGGATCAATGGGGAGTGCAACATTGAAAAATTTGTGGAAACCATTAGAAAAGCAACATGTGGATGATGCATTCGCCGATTTATTTTATTCAAGTGCCATTCCATTCAATGTAGCTAGGAATCCACATTTTCGAAACGCAATTCAAAAAGCTGCAGAGTTTGGCAAAGGCTACACACCTCCTTCTTCAGAGGCTTTGAGAACAACTCTTTTACAGAGGTCAAAAGATAGGGTGACTGAGAAATTATCTGAGGTCAAAGCCTCTTGGAGGGCAACAGGGTGCACAATATTGAGTGATGGATGGTCAGATATATGTCAGAGACCACTGATTAATGTTTTGGTGGCTTGCCCTCAAGGTGTTGTGTTCTTGAAGGTGATAGACACCATGAACCATAAGAAAACTTCAGAGTATATTTTTGAAATATTAGAGGAAGCCATTCTTGAAATAGGTGTGGAAAATGTGGTTCAAGTGGTTACTGACAGTGCTGCAAATTGTGTGGGAGCTGGAAAGCTAATTGTAGAGAAATACCCACAAATATATTGGAGCCCATGTGCAACACATTGTTTGGATTTGTTGTTACATGACTTGGCTAAATTTCCATGGATACATGAAGCAATTCACAGAGGGAGAGCAATTGCAAATTTTATCAGAAATCACCGCCTCACATTGAATCTCTACAGGCAGCATGCATCGAGGGAGTTGTTGAGGCCATGTGAAACAAGGTTTGCTTCATTTTACATCACTTTGAAAAGAGTGGTTGAAGAGAAAGCAGCTCTAAGATTTGTTATGTGTTCCAGTGAGTGGGAAAATTCAGTGCTTTCTAAAGGTCCTAAGGGGAAGAACATAGAGCAAATTGTTTTAAATAGCAATTTTTGGGAAAGTGCAACAAAGGTTTTAAATGTGTGTGAACCAATTGTTGATGTGCTTCGCATGGTTGATGGCGACACCCCTTGTCTCGGTATGCTTTATGAGAGCATGGACCGTTGCAAGGAAGCTATTCAAAAAGCACTAAATAATGTGGAAGGAGACTACATGGAGATATGGAATACAGTTGATTATAGATGGAAAATGATGCACACACCTTTACATGCAGCAGCATGCTATTTGGAGCCTAAGTTGTTTCAGGTAGATAGAGATAGTGATCGTGAGGTTATGACAGGGCTTTATGAAGCCATTGAGAAGTTCGAACCAGATCTAACAACCGCATGTCTAATTAGAAAGCAGTGTTGGGCATACAAGGCAGGAGAAGGGATGTTTGGAATGTCAGCAGCCAAATATGACATGTCACAAGCTGACATGCTTGGGTACAGATGGTGGAAGTCATATGGAGCACAAACACCTGAATTGCAACGCTTTGCCATTCGAATATTGAGTCAAGGAGCAAGTTCATCAGCTTGTGAGAGGAACTGGAGCTGCTTTGACCACATCCATTCTAAAAAGAGGAACAAGTTGTTGTCTGGAAAATTGGGAGATCTTGTTTATATTCGTAGCAATTTACAATTGTCTATGAACAATGCAACAAAAGACTCCACCTCTTTTTTGCAACATAAAATTCCAGATAACACAATGGATGCAGATGAGCCTGACTTTTTGGATGATGAATTGAGTGTTGCATCTAGTGATGATGATACTGCATCAGCTCAACCAAGTGCTCTTGATGACTTGGAACTTGTTTAAGTTTGAGTCTTGACTCTTAATTGTAACTTTTTGACGATTTCATATGTTCCTGATAGTTTAACTTTGATAAGCATGGTTTATAAATGTAACAGAGACATCTTTTTATATAGATTTCAAGTTTATATAATTATATAATAATGTTTTAGCTATTTTGAAAAAATTGTGCATTTATATCTTATTTTTTTAAAAAAATGAAAATTATAACAGCCGAATTTAATCACGAATTTTTTTGCCGAATTTTATCATTGCCGAACTTAATCCGAATTTAATCCTCGCCGAACACGAACACGAACACGAACCTGGTGACTTAGGATCAAATAATAAAACTCAAAATAAAACACTCAATTGTTATATTCAATATCGTGATTACAAATATATATGCGATTTGGTGTCCCCGAGATTTCACCCCGAAATCTAGGACTATCCCTTTTAAAAAAAATTGTTCTTTTCAAAGTAACGGGCCGTTTTGTGTTTGTTTTGCCTACAGTTGTTTGCATTGCTCTAAGGTATCCCCACAGAGTCATAAAAGCCAAATTCGACAAATACCCACATGCCAAAACTCACTCTATCTCTTCGCCAGTTTTGCCTACAAGCGTTTTATTTATTAAATAAATTAAATTTATTTTAAAAATAGATTGAGCTAAAATTGGAGGATTTAGGTTATATAAAACACTTCACCCCATCATTAATACCACGAGACATTCACTCGAGAGGGGAGAATTTTTGCAAATCAGCTAATTGAAGAAATTTTTCGAGCAATTACTTACTGACTTCTTTTGTTTTGTTTTATTTCTTTTTGTCTATGTTTTGGTTTGTTTTCTTTGGCAATTCCCGTAGCCTATTCATTCTTCTTCCCAGATCTTTCCCCAAGCCTAGGGTTTTGAAAAGCTATCCAATATTTTTAATTACTAATATGTCTAAAGGTGATCAGAGCTCAGAAGATTGCAAGAAATTGCTTGGTCCAAAAAGGTGCAAAAATGGATTTTATGAAAATAAGGAAAATATTGCCATCAATGCGTAGAGCTCGAGAAAATATGCACTTTTAGAGAAAACAACACCTAAAACGGAGCCACAAAGTGAAAGTTATGGCACTTGCAAGTTTTTGCTGCTACATCTTCCCAGACCCTTTCCAAAAATGGAAAATTTTATTCTATTCTTGTGTTTTCTTCACCGAAAATCCAAAAATGGAAATAAAATGTTGTTGATGAGTTTTCACGCAACTTTAAAAGCAGAAGTCATGCAAGTCGCACTTTTTGGGAAGAAGCTTTCTTCCATGCAAGTTGCATTTTTTGGAAGGAGGGCTTTTAAGTGCCAATGGGAATTTTGGTGGTGGAAGGAAGGTGGGAATTTGGAGCCTTCCTGGAAGGTTGTTTTTCCCATCATTAAAGTTAAATCACTTAAGTGAAAGATGAGAATTTTGGAGTTGCCTAGAAGGGTAAAAATTCCCACTTCCTTGCCTTCTTATTTTTAACATGACTTTTAGCGAAAAAGTGCGACCCATTCTGGCATAGCTAAATGCCTAAAAGCTGAATTTTTTTTTAATTGTCAGGAAGCATCCAATTTTGGCGCCTAGGGTTGGAAAGGTTTCTTTTTTATTATTCTGGCTATCTACATGTTGATGTGAGTGCACAGGTGAATAAAATAATATTTTTAACTTGCTTGGCATGCAAGCAAAGTCTAAAAATAGAGGGCAGCAGACTTTATAATCAGATCTCGGTGAAGAAATTAGATATTCATGTTATGGACTACATACTTGTCTGAATTATTTGCAGGAATACTTCACTGGTGCTCATATTGGTGAAAAGAAGACGAAGTCAATGTCTGATACATTGAATATATCTTCAGAATCAAAGGAAGAAATAGATTCAGCTCTCATAATTGCAAAGGCTTCCAAAAAAATCATCCTCTTGTTTCTAACATAGCCCAAGTGGAAGTCATTGCATGGAAAATTCCTTCCAAGAGCTTGTGCATGTGCTCTCAATCTTCCAGTTGAAGCCTTCATTGAATTTACTTGTATTTGCCTTCACCCGAGTGCTTTCTAGAATTTAAAATTGCTCATATGCAATTAAAAATAAAAGATGATGAGTTTTGTCTGAATTGTTTACGGCAAACATTTTACTGGTGCACGTACTGGAGAAGAACTGTAAAAGCTTCAAGGATAAGAGGGAAGACAGGTCAAAGGCAACACCCGCAAGCAAAATCACAGTCAGCTGCTTCTAGATCCAGTTTGGTGAGAATCAAAGGAAATGATTCAACAACATATGGGAGAAAAAGGCATCTCAGATTCAAGGCAGAGATATCATTCATTCATTGCTAAAGTGAATGAAGTAGAAGTGCAATATAGGTTGGATCAGCATGCAGAGTATGGAAGAAGAACAAGACTGAGAGTGTTGCAGCTTTCTTCTAATTTCTTTTCCTCTTTCTTCTTCTTTCTCTTATTTTCTCCGACAAAACAATTGAGCAATCAATTAAAATTGTAAAACTTAGGTAATTGGCTATAAAAGTCATTACTTCAAGTTACTGGAAGAAGTCAATTACTTGGAAATAGGTGGCAAACATGCAAAATAGAAGGTTCTATTTTCAATTATAAATCATGCATGTCATGCAAAGAGGAATTCTAGGAGGAAGATTGTCAGTTGCTTCCCTTTTTCATAGCTTCCACATGTGGCAATTCATTAAAAAAACTTCCTATTTGTAATTGCCCTCTATACACTATAAATAGAGGAAGAACCTACGGGTTAAAGGATCACAATTTGTTAATCAACATTCTTGAGTTCTAGACTTTGTGTTGCAGCCCTTGATGTCATTTTTGTGAAAGTTGAGGAATTGAATAAAGGCAGATTTCCGAGAGAACTTTGTGTCCACGGTGCATTTGCTTCTTACTTCTGTGTGGATCTTTAGATAAACTTTGTGTTATCTGAGATTTAGATTAGAAGTTTTCTTTTCCTTTACTTCTGAATATTGTGAGATCTACTTGTTTATTTAATCTATATGTATGAGACCAACTCTGTAAACTATTGGTCGAATTACATATCTTCCTTTCTTCTTTCCCAAATTTCATTATTTCCCCCTTCTGCAAATACTTCATAAACAACTACTTACTTGCTTTGCAGAATTGTTTAGCTATGGTTTATGAGTTTTGTGATTAAAGTAAAACCCTTGCAAATAGTTATTAGGATTCATACTTACCGCAGTTGATAAATATCTTACACGGAGTTTCACCGATAAATGAGGGAGATTTATCTCATGATCGCCTAGGTTTTTAGTTGTGCAAAAATCTAGCCAACACAATTCAATCTCTATATAATAAGATGCCTATTATATCTCCTATAACCACTCACCTAAACATAGTAACTCACTCTCCTAAATACTTGAGTTGTTTCGACAACTCACTCATTTAACTAACAAGTCATTTACATTTATTTGTCCTCACACTAGATTATTTTATCAATCCATATGAATACTAAACAATGTGAGCACTAATAGCTAATATTCGTAACAGTCTTCTTCCCAACAATTGTCTTGTTGGAAGATGTTTGCAACAATTTTCTACTTACACTCGCAAATGTGGGAAACCAACAATGTCTATTGTGCAACCCTCACACCTTATTCCCAACAATTGCCTTGTTGGAAGATATCACGAGCATCCAGAACATTTGAACCGGAAAAGCAATTAGTATTATCGGTGGTCCCATAAACTACTGGGTCTCCTGAATGTAATTAAAACCATTTCAATTCAATAATAAATTTTGATTTTTGTATTCTCTTGTTGAAGAAACTGTACGACCATCCCTGTCTACGTCCTCGTTAACACAGAATTTAATTCTGTGAAAAGGAAAGGAAAATATAACCAAGACAAAAATAAATTCCTTGGGAGCAAATCGATCCGTGCATTTCACCGGGGTAAAATAATTCCTACACAATTTAATTCTGTGAAAAGAAGAAAAGAAATACAAAAACAATCTCTCACATGAAAGCCTGGGGTGAATCGAACCTTGCCAATTCAAGGGGGTAATATAATTCCTAGACAATTTAATTTCTGTGAAACGAAAAAAACTCAATTTTCCGTCAAATCGAAATTATTCAAAACCTTAAAAAAGTGCTACGGAAAATTGAAACTTACATATTAAAGGCAATATAGAAATGCCAATCAACAGTCCCGGAGTTGCAGTAATATAAAGAGTGAGAGGCGAATAGAGAACCACAGTGGCAGCCACTGCTACCGTAAGGATTAACTGCATGCTCAGAATGGAATAAACTTTTCTTATAAAACTCCATCGCAATTCATTGTCCTCCAGACTGAGACCTGGATAAAGCGTTCCTCCTCCGCTTTCCAGATCTAGGTCGCTCAGTTTGCTAAACCCATAGGTTTTCGACATTATTGCTGGCTGAATTGTCTGTTAAACGCTACAGATCTGAGAAAATTAATATCAGAGGGTTTGAAATATGAATGTTGTGGACGTAGATATTGTGTGTATATCTTCGCCCTCTTGCGCGAAGGAGACTTCGGATGCTTGGAATTTGTCTTTGCGAATTTTTAATTTAGCGTATAGAATAAAGAAAGTGTTGTTGGGTTGTCTTGTACAACGGGGGTCCATTGGTTGTCATGTGTTTTATGGTAAGGTGGATTGTTAATGGTAAAGTGGTTTGTCCGCGAGGGTGTTTTTGGTAGTCTCGTGGACGTTAAAATATCTTTTTTTTTTCCTGATTCTATCAACAATGCAATTTATGGTTTTATATCAACAACAATGCATCCTTATCTTAATGATGAATTATAAAATGTGATTCAAATATATATCAAATATATATTAATTTAATTGTAGGCACTTGATCTTGTGATGGAACTAGCTAATTGTCATGGTATTAGTGTATTTATATGTTTATTGATTATGAGTTTAAAGTAAGCTTTAGTTGACATGTTTTCTTTGTGTTGTTTGTTAACCGTCTTATTACCTTGTATTCTATGTGGTTTTCCCCCTTTGGACCTTTTTCTCGCTTCTCTTGTCATTTTTATTCCCCTTGTTTGTGTTTCCATACTCTCTCTCGTTTTCCTCTTCTTTCCCATGTTTTCTTCATCTCCTAATTTCCTCTCTCCCCGTGTTTTTGTGTTGATTTGAGGTGGCGATCAATTTCGTGACTTTCGATTAGAAACATAGCCTCTACGTTTCAAGTCATCTCTATTGTTCTAGTTATTGCTTTTGTGGCCCCTTGACTCTTAACTTTGTTTTCTTTTGGGTTTGTGGCTTTTCTTGTAGGCCTTCTTGCCCATTGTATGTTAGCTTGTCATTTGGTAGGGTTTTAATTTGAATTCATAATCTATAAAAACAAAGGTGCACTAGTACATTTATCAAATAATGACATAAGCAATTGAACCACGAGATTTGAATGCAAAATAGATATTGAAGTTGTAGGAGTACATTTATTATTTATTGGAACATACCCATGCCAAAAGTTGAAATCAAACATTTAGAGATTTGTTTTAGCTCCAACTAGTTTGTTGCATACATTGAAAGATAAGGTTTGATACACTCGCATACATTGGAATAACTATTGAGATGTATCAAGTGTTGCTTGTCATTTTTTCAAATCATAAGTTGTCTTATAATAATGGAGAGATAACACATGCCCCCATTAATATCTCTTCTTTTATGGGTTTCAATGATGAATTGGGGCCGGATTATGGTTTTGAAAAAGGATATAAGACTCTTGGTGATTCACAATGATATAACCAAAGAAAGTGGGCAAGGTTTCTTTAAATTAGGGTACAAATATAGCATTTGCACATTCGGTTTTCCTCTTCTCATATATTGTCAATTTCATAATTGTTTACCAAAATCATAGCCTCTACATTTATGGTCATTGTGTTTTCTATGTCCTCTTAAAGGTTGAATCATTTACTTATTTGGACTTCCATCTACCACCTATCACGAAAGAATTTGTGTGAAGTTGAGAATTATCCTATAAAACCCTAATTCTCTTGTCTTTTCAATGAGGGGCAAAGTTAATGGTTTCCTTACTCCTAACCTAAATACTTTATAATTACTTAACAGACACACATTTAGGGGTGAAGCCCAAGCATTGCACTCATGACTTATTCTGAGGATTTCCATACCCACATATCTGATTGATTTATTGACATAAGATGATGAAAATGAACACAAAATAGTCCCTTTGATGGACTCTACTATAATTTTACTATTTTGAATGGGGATCTCTCTCTCTAGTTTCATTAAACGTCGTCTCTCTTGCTTGCTTTGAGTTCCAAATCTCCTTTTAGTGAAACTACCCTCTTCGATTCTGACATATCCCTCTAACATTCTCTAATAGCCTCAATGCCTCCTCACCTTCCCAAGATGCTTGAAAATTCTTAGAAGTCGATAGTTCCTACTTCGAGTCATTAATTTATGTTTACTGAAAGGCCTAGGAGAAACTGCCATATATCTGATTTGGGGATTACATAACCACCACCTAACGTAGATTAATGGTTTCGTAATTGTCACTCGTATAAATTAAAGGATTCACCATACACTACATAATTTTTGTATGACCTTAGTAGATGATTGAAACCACTTTCTCATGCATTTGTTGAAGTGTTTGACTCGCGAGGGTTACTTTTAGCCTTATTGGCCATCCTCCACATATGCGACGTGTTGTCCTCTCAAAATTTCCCCTCTTTCGAAAGTCAAAAAAATTGAAATTTTTTGAGTTAACACCTTTTTCCTCGATGTTTTGGTAAAGGGAAAAGTTGAGAAGTTAGGAAAATTCTGCGTTTTTCAAGTCATTTGTGTGTCTTGCATGGTCATCGAAACATTTTTGTCCCATGTGTCCCAAGTTCCTTTGGGCTCTTTGTTCGCCGATTTGGCCACTCTCTCTGAAATCGCTTCTTGCAGGCCCGTCGAACTTTTTGTTCCAACTGTTTCAAGTTCATTTGGGCTCTCTCTGTTCCCGATCGGCCGCGCATCATCGCCTTGCCAGCGTACTTTGGTCCCACATGTCCCAAAAGCATTTGTGCATTCTGTCCCCGCATCACCCGCATCGGCCGAGTCGCGCTTTCGAGTCCGCGTGTCCCAAATGAACCAAAGGCCATTCGGGCTAATTTTTCCCGCTCTTCCCGATGCTTGCTTTTGGAGTTGGTGGATATGAATTTAATGCACATTTATAACCCTCTCTCTCCTAAATGGCTATTTAATAGGCCCCCTAACGCATTTTTGCACACCGCTTTCTCATTACCGATTACTCATACCCTTGTAATTGAAATCTCTGTGCGCGTACCCATTCCCCTATGATTCCATCAAGGATTCAAGCTGTAACTTTGTTTTTCCAAATTCTTTGTCAACATGAAGATTAAATTCCAAGGCCAGGAGCAGGTTTTGCCACTCAAGTCTGTCGTTCTCGATATCGAGGATAGTGAAGTTCGTCACCTGGACTTTGGTGATTTCTAGACTAGGTTGACAGACCCGAACCCCTCTCCTATGGCACAAATTATTAACGATAGTGGCTTGGCATTTCTTTATTGGTTTCCCGATCTCGGTCATGATGTGCAAACACGGTACTCACATGTGGCACTCACTTTAACCCCGACTCGAGCGAGCTAACAAATGTGCATGGGGAGCTCATCACCAAGCTTGAGGTGGCCACCATTACCACTGCCCTAAGGATCCCTGAAATGGATAATTTTGTGGTAATCTCCCAAGAATCAAGCACAGGCACTCTTTGACCAAGACAGTGAAAATACAAGGCAAGAGTGGCGAAGTCATGGTTAAAAAACCCTAAGAAGGGGGTGTCCCGTCTATCCAAAGCTCTGTTTCGGTTTGATTTCAATGAGGAGCTATCAGACTTCATAATCTTGTTAGCTCGGGTCATGGGCTTGCCCTCTACCAACGAGTTCCACTTCTGGATGTGCCCACTTATCAACATAGTGTGTGAAGGTACTCAAAACATCAACTGGGTAGAAATCATCTGTATGAACTTGATGAGAACAATTGTCTAATGTACAACAAACCAAGAAGTTTTACATGACTTCTTATTTGATGTATACCCTAACAACATCTAGGCAGTGGTTTGGCTTCACATATATTGATGCTCAGAAGGGTGATCCTATATATGCTTACTGCCCTCAGTTCACCCTTGACACTAGTAATCACAACTTCAAGAGGGTGAATGATGCTTTCACCATGTACATTGTAAGACTTCTGGAGAGTGACACTACAAGGATGTTCTCTGATGAAGCCATGAGCTTGATAGCGAAGTATGGTGCCTACTTTATTCGATTCGGAGGTTCTCTTATATCAGGATAGCAAGCTATGAGAGCACCCCTCTCAAGCTCCCCATGTTCTGTAATGACAAAATGGCCTTGATTGAGGTATGCAGGTAATTGGACAAATTGCACAGAACCTGCAGGGATAAGAAGATCACTAGGTTACACTTGCCCATATCTTTGGGGAACTACACCTGCAAGACGGCTCTGGATGCCCAAAACATAGAGAGAGCCCTAGCTCCCATCACTGTCCATTTCTTTAGGCCCAGAACTTGTTTTGACTTGAAGAAATTTATTGAACAAAATCTCAGAATCAATTACCATCATAGGGCCAACACTAAAGATTATTGGGCTAAATATGTAGATGATTTTGAGGCAAGGAGGAGACATTATGGTAGGTTTCCTCTTTAAGCGATTCAAGAGCTTAGCTTGTATCAAATTCTGAAGGGCTTAAGGATGAGAACACCGATTTGTTTATCATATGAGTACGATACTTTGATCAAACACACTCCTTGGAGGATTTGGATTGGTTGAAAAGGAAGAAGGATGATCTGGTGAAATCCTAGCCCTGTCATCTCCGGGAAGAACCAAAATCTAGTTCGACAGAAGAGTTCACGAGCTTAGGAAGCATTCAGGAGAGTCTTCCTCCAAGGACACCTCGACACTGAGGAAGGAGGCACAAACACCCAGTTCAGAGGTACCTGTACAGACTCCTCCTACCTCATCAAGTAAAGGACCTGCATCCTCCATCCCTTCCCCATCCACTCAGGTGTATCAAAAGAAAGTCAAGGAGGTCAAGAAGGAGCCTGTTGAAGAAGATCCCCTGATAAAGCATTGAAATTGCCCTCAGGACCAGAGAACATTATTGTTCTCAGTGAGAGTGAAGAGAGTGAAGTGCCAGTCTCTGCGGCGCTTCAGAAGCCCAATGGATATAGAGAAAGAAATTCAAAGCTTTGAGCCTCCAAGCACCATTGGCTCCTCTGTTCCAGAAGCCTCAGCTGCCCCACTCACATCTCAACTGGAGGCAACAACGGTACATACTCTGAGTGCCATGAGTTCCCTTTCTCTTGGTCCTCTTGCCCCCTTCTTCCTCCTCCTCCTCTTTTACATGGGTGCAACCTTTTGTTGATAGTAGGAAGAGGAAGTCTTCTTCTCGGATCTCAGGACCCAACTTTGATGTTATGGCGGCCTTGTTGGGCACTACTCCTACTCCTGCCAAGAAAGCCAAAACCACTTCAAGAATAGTATCTGATGCCCAAGGTTAGCAATTCCTTGAGATAACTAAGCCCAAGGTTGATAAGCTAGAGCAGGATTTACGGGCTTCGATCTAGAACTTTCAAGGATCTCAATGGGAGAGTCTACCCCCCGAAGGAGAGATACACAACCTTCTTGAAAGCAAATCACTAGGGTCATTGGGAGGGTGGAAAAGGGCAACAAACTATAGAGCAGGCTAGAAGAGCGAGCTCAAGTTCTTTCAAGTTTCATCAAGTCACTTCTTATCTAAAGATAAAGTTTTAGACCCCACCCCACCGATTGCTTTCTGCCACCACTGTGATCCTCGGCCAAGATGAAGTCCAGAGCATCAAGGATATACACAGGTACTCTATCTATGGAAGGGCTATGGATGCTATGGTGGATGATATGCTTGTTGCAGGGTTGAATTTCATTGGTGAAGCCTTCAAACTCAATGAGAAGGTAAATAATCTGTAACAGAAACTCTCCTCCACCATTGGAAATATGGATAAAGAGCTCAAACTTTGGAGCAGCTGCATAGTAGACCTTCGCCTCATGGGGCAGACTGATGAAAATATTTTGATGGCAAGCAAGGTCTTTGATGATGTGAAAGATAATTTGTCAAAATCATGGGTATTCAGTGTGGAGTGGAAAATCAAAGTGCTGGAGGAGGCTTTGGGAGAATTGAGGAATAGCTAGCAGAAGGGTGAGGCTTTCAAAACTTTGGTGGTATCTGCTTTTAAGGATATCCATTGCCACCTCCATGATGAGACCTTAGGTGTACCTCTCTCCCTGCAGGAAATTAAAGCTCAATTCAGAGCTTTTGTCAAAGAAAATTTGTTCAAAGAGGACTCCATCACTAAGGGTAAAATAAAGGAAATCTACTCCCTCCAATCTGCCATTGAAGAAGCGAATAAGGAGTATCATGCACATACTGAGTTCGACAAGGAGATGGAGAAATGTCTAGGATTTTGGACCTAGTCTACTGCCAACACATCAGTTCCACGTGGCAGAGACATAGCAGAGGCTTTAAAAAGGTTTAGACAGCGGATCCTCAAGTCAGTGGGCCCTTCCCAATCATGAACACTTGTCTTCTCCTCCTGACTTCTCTCCCTCTTTCTTTTCTCATCTCGAACTTATTGTAATTAGTTGGGGTTTTGCGTTGAGCATCCCTTTAACTAAACATTTTAGTTAAAAGAAGTAGTTACCAAGTGTAACTGATTTGTAAAACTATATAATGGTCTCTCTACACCATTTTGAGGGGCTGGAACTTGGCTTATTTTTGAAAGTGTAAGAAATAGCAAAGCAATCAATACAAAAGGATTTTCTTTCTTTGTCCATCTGATCTTGTTATTCATTGCTATCCGTTGAATATTGTTAAATCATTTGTCTGCATTATGTCAAGAAGCTTTGTATTCTTGTAGATGTTATTTCTAGAACTTTGTGTCTTTGCAATAGCATCTCATTGATTCAAATACAAATGGTTTTATTCCAAATAATTCTATTCTGGCATGCATAAGGAATTATTTTGTTATCTATAATTCTGGAGAATGCCTTTCTGCTCATTTCCACGTCTTCATTCCTCTGTACTTTTGTGTTGATGATCTATTTTATTTCAAAACACTTTCATGATATCCAAGTTCCACATTAAAGCTATGCACTTGTACATATGTAAATAGGTTTTGCTTTTGAATAAGGGAACCTCTCCCATTAAAGAGGAGGGACTTCTTGTCCCTTGACTATTGCTCTCTCAAGTCCTTTTTGACGACCAACACAACGACATCATAAAATCAACAATTTGCCACATAAAACACTCACAAGCCACACTCTATTTACAGGGTGATACAAGATTTCTTGTGAACTTCGATGTTCCTCATCATATACATCGACGAAGTCAATTAAACCACGATCTCTTGCTCATGAACATTCTGTGAAATCTTTGATCAAAATTATATGTTTAGCAAACTCATATGCATTTATCCATATTACCTCTTGATTATCTTATCTTTCCACCTCACTAAATACTCTAAGTACTCATTTCCTCTTGTCTCCTTGGTGATTCTTGAATTGATCATATTCTCTACTTCCTTTATTAACTTCTAAGGTAATTATTGTCTGTAATCCACCGTTGAAGAATCTAAACCTGCACTTTCCTTAATTTTTTCCCCTCATAGAAAGGGTACAAATCCATAATATTGAATAATAGAGAGATATCAATCCATTCTCGAGAGTACTATCTCGTATACATTTGTTGTAAACTTCCTCATAACTTTACACTTCCAATTTTATTCCACTTTAACTTTTCATAATTCCTTTGGTGCACCTCTCCTTTATCAAACAAGCCAAAACTAGCTCTCTGTGTAAGGAAATTACTTAGATATATCAAATGAATAACAATAATAGAACACCATATAACACCAAAAGAGAGAGAAATATTATAATATGCAAGTATAAATGACTTAGCCACTTCGAGAGGGAAACCTCCACACCTTACAATAAGACTCAAATGCTCAATATGATGATCAACTACTAGTTACTAACTCCTATATATACCCTACTTATGTTATGTAAACCACTTAGGCCAACCTATTAAGCATATGAAAGCATAAATAAAGGTGATATTACATCTTGAAAGATTATGTTAGCCACATATTATACACATGTCCCAATTTATGACATGTGATTAAGGGCATAACATGCCCCTCCCCTTCAAAGCAACATTGTCCCCAATATTAACAATTTCTAGATGTTGCTTAAAAATGTGTAGTCCTCCATATTTATGATATATGGATGTCAATATATGACATTTTCCTCATCACACGTTGTAGCTTCATTGTCTTGATTCTTCCGCTTGATTGTATACTCATTAGTCACCCTCTTCTTCACCCTCTTAGTGTGCATCCAAGAATTTTCTCATGTTCTAAATTGATTTAGCATTATTTTTCTAGCTAGGTAACTTTATTTAGGCTGAAACATTTTGTGAAATGACATTCTCCAAGCCATAAATGTGAATGTTATGGGAAATTGGAAAACTCTCTTTGAGACTAAAGAGCTTCAAATCTTCAAAACTTAAATCTTCTTACCATCCACTTGAACTTATTTTATATTCTTTTCTTGAACATGTATATGTTGAGCTACATCCATGTTGATGAAGTTATACTCTTTACCAGGGGTTTATGGAAACAATTACCTTTTTCCTTTGAATGCACCCTTCAAGATAAAATATTGAAGCTTCTATTTTGGAGCTACCCTATCTAAATCTTATCCTCTATTTGTTCTTCATCTTGATCCTCAGCCCCTCCTTCCACATCATTTATAGCCTCGTCATCATCATCATCATCATTGTGTTCCTCTTTTTCTTCCTTTTCATACTCATCCACAACATCATAATTATTTTCTTCCGCATCCTCTTCTTCTTTTTTGTCCCCTATGGTCAAGAAAACTTGTTCCATTTCCTTCTAAGACTACTTTGAACTCTCTCATTTCAATTGAGAAACCCATTTTTGTGTTAGATCAGCAATCTAAAATGAAAACCAAAACCATGTCATTTTAGATGAAAAATAGTTATTCTTAAAATGAATCCACCATTCTCTAACATCAATTTCTCCATTTCCATAGAAAAATTGCATCCCCATGATGCACAAAAATTAGGGTTTTAAGAACAAACTCATTTGACCAATATTTAATCGCCAAATTTCATAAATATGTAGGTCTTAAATCATAAAACATAGAGAATAAGCCCCTTTAATTTTTGATAACTTTTTGAAAATGTAAAAAACTTAAAAATTTTCCAAAAATTGGCTTACGGAGTGAATTTCGAAAAACCCTAAAATTGTAATAACTTTCTAAAAAAGACTAAAAATGCTTGAAAATTGGATTGGAGCTTTCTTCAAATGTTTTGCAACTCTAATATAAAATTATATACAAAAACCCAATTTTTGTAGTATATAGATGAATCTTCAAAATTAGGGTTTTTGACCTATTTTTGGCACAAATTGAAGCTCTAATACCACTTTTATGTAAATTACTTAGATATGGCATATGAATAACAACACAACACCATATAACACCATATAACACCATATATATATATATATATATATATATATATATATAATGTTGGAATATGTAAGCATAAATGACTTAGCCACTTTGAGAAGTCAACCTCCATAATTTACAATAAAACTCAAATGCTCAATATGATGTTCAACTACTAGTTACTACCTCTTATATATACCCTACTTATATCGTGTAAACCACCTAGGCTAACCTAATAAGCAAATGAAATCATAAATAAATGCGATATAACATGTTGAGATGTTATATTATCCATAGTTTGGTTATACATATCCCGATATATGACCTAAAATTAAGGGCACAACATCCAACTTCAAATTCTTGTTCTCTCCACTTGAGGTCAACCTACCACTTTTATCTCGGTGTCTTCTTCTCTAAGTTTTCATTCACTTAATTATGAATGACATGAGTGCACTTAAAAAAATTATATTATAATACTCTATCATCTCAAATTAGTCACGTTTCTCAACTCATCCATGTCTTTAGGGTTGTAAGCATACAAAATTTGAAAAGGAAACTTAATCGTATTTATATTACTAAGTTATTGTAAGAAAAATAAACTTACGTTAGATTCTTGTCCACATTGTCTTAGCATGTTCTCAACCAAGAATTTAAGAAAGTTTTGAGGCTTTTATTCACAATATTTATTTTTCCATCCATTCAAGGATGGTAGGTTAAATTAAAACTCAACCTTATAAATATCCTCCTTAAAAGCTCACCAAAAGCATGATAAATTTTGTGTCCCTACCGTAGAATGCTCTTAGGTAGACCATGCAACCTTACTACTTCCTTTTAGAATGAAGTAACAACATGGGTGACATCACTTGTCTTTTTATAAGCTATGAATTTTCCCATCTTTTAAAATTTATCCATAACAACATACATATATTTGTTACCTTTTTGAGTTCTTGGCATCCCAGAATGAAATATATGTTCATATCTTCTCACAATCTTTTTGATATAGGAAATGGTTTATACAATTTTGTGTTTTGGGAAATTATGCAACTTTGTACAAGATTCTTCACATCCATACTCATTCTTGGCCAATAATAAATCACATAGTTACGCCCGATTTGTTTCCACTCCAAAGTGGTTAATTAGACCTCCACTATGATTTTCTCTGACTAAATTATCCTTCATTGCACTATGAGGTATGTATAAATGTTTCCCCTTGAAACTAACCATTTGATTCAACAAAAATAGGATTTTTGTGAAATCCTAATTTCAAAGTCACGTATGATAAATAAATGCTAAAGTACAAATCGACACAAGTAAGTGCAACGAGAGAAGAATACTTAGTTGATTTCACACTTGATCTTGAAGTATTCTGACTGGAAGGCGATGAACAAGAGGATCATACTATCACAATCAAACACGAAAAATCCTAGAAGCGTCGGATGAGACGATACTTAGGGCGATTGGATGGGAAGAGGGTTCTAGGTGTCGAGACTTCTGGGGCGTCAAAGACCTCTGTTGGGAGCCGAGAGCTCTACTAGGCATATGTGACTATGTAGAAGCTCGGAAATTGGTTTTAATATGTCATACAAGTGTCGTTAAACTTTGTTTTTGTCACATTTATGTCCTTAGATGATCACAAAGTTCACTTATAACCTACAAAACAAATGATATACTGCAAAACCCTAAACTACATCAAATCCTAAAAAATAAATATGCAAACGGGGAGTCGATCGATCCTGATCACTGACAGAGTGAATTTACAACCGATTGTTGCACTACATCTCATAGTCCATGTAGTTCTTGTGTGTGTGTAGAAAGCCTCACCTTACTAGGAAGCCCTTGTGTAAGTACACGTGATAACGGTTGATAGGCTAGATGTACCAATGTAAATAGATGTGAGGATGGAAAAATGAACTTCCCTCATACGAAGTTTATGCGAGTCCCTTGTATGAGTGCTTCAGATGGATGCCTTTGATGGTCTTAAATGTCTTTAGATGTAACCTTAGGTGGTGATAATATATGCTTAGAGCTTGGTCCTTTATTTTGGTCACATAGCTTTGTTTTTATATGATTCCCTTGTTTGAATTTCGTAATTAAAAACTAAAAGGCTAACCCATAAGAAAATAAGATGCTTTGAAAAGAGGATAGAAATATAGAAAGAGGTTGGGCGTGCTACAGAAGGACGAGGGCACTGGCGTTAACGTCCTGGCTGGGAACTAGTGTCCAAAGTCATAAAAGATAAAAAAGTAAAACATCGACTAGGATGTATGGTACATAAGACCGAAACAAATCAAAGAGGCCAAAGATAGCTTCTAATTACTAGTTTTCTTGCTTAGGAATCATATGAATAGTAGTATTGATTAGGACACGGAAATGTACCCAAGTGCATGATTTTGTGTCTACACCATCTTGTCCAAAATATTCCAACCATTGAGTCTTAGCCTTGTCGAATGGGTTTTGCATGTTTCCCAAACTTCCTTAAAATCCAAATCATCTACGTATATCTCTATGATGATGTCAAGTCCAACTACTTCTACTCTCCTCTCATGCAACAAAAGGCACTGTCTACTTAATGCATAAATAACCTTATAGGATGTCCTACCCCCATGTTGTAAAACAAATGACTAACTCTAAATAAACTCAACCCACTTCATATGCTCTTGATTTAACTTTCCTTAGTTGTTTATTAATCTGTAAGGCTTAATGGTCAACTCCAAGGGTAACAAGTTGTGCCTCCATTTCTTCAATTCTTGAATAATTATGTGAATTTTTTTATCATGAACTTAATACCTTTTTTATCTTCATTAAATTTCTCACCAAAGTAAGCAATGCAAAAATACCGTATTGACTCAAAACTCCACCAAATACTATCCCACTAACATCACAATTGTTTCCACCCTAATTAAATTATGTTATGAAAATCACACGACAATATAGGATGCAAAGATCTGTCACATGAGATTATTTTGATCTAAAAAATTAAAAGTAACCATGCATAATTAGAACAATGAAAAAATGAAGACTTAGTTATAAAGGTCATAACAAAAATATTTGGATGTGTAAACATACGTAAAGGGTAAATTAGAAGTTATATAGATTCTTTGTTACTAATACTAGAAGTAGAAACTAATATGGTGTAGGATTGTATAACTATTGTATGGTCTTATCCTAGAACTTTAAGGTCCTAATTGGAGATGTATGGTCTTGGACCCTTTTGTAGTTAGGCTCTAAAACCTCCAATGTGCTTTAATTTCCTAGAAATATGCTTTGGTGTATATCACTTTTGTTCACACAACCTCAACATGACATGTAATATCTTATAACAAAGTTGAAACCCTAGACACATTCAATACCCTTCATCAAATCATTAGATAAAAAAATAGAAATCATGTATGTGGTGTGGCCGGAATACCCTTGTGTTTAACCCCATTAGAAATTTAGGCACCGAGGGGGTGAATAAGTGTTTATTGAAATTTGTATAATTTTACAATGATTCAATCAACCAAACTTGACTATGTTAACCATGAAGAACATGAGCATCCAACCATGAAAGAGAAAGAGCAACAAACACACATGTACACATGAGGAGACAAGATTTAAGGTGGGAAACCCAATAAGGGAGAAAACCCACAAAAAAGAGAAATCAAAGCAATATCAAGGACAACTATCCATCAAGAATTACAATGATCTCACCAAATGGTGAGCATCCACTCACCTTGAAGCTCTAACTCTAGTTTTGAAGCACCCACTTCAATTCTATGTCAAACACCCACTTGATTGTTGTTCTGCAAAAAACTTGCTATAAAGCTCACTCCTAAGTTGTTGAGATATAACTCAGACTTTGAACATACAATAATTTGATCACCTTCTTCACCTAGTTGCATACATCAACTTGATGTGATCTCTATTTCAGATCACTTATCTTCTCCTCTCCTCTATTGATTCATCATGGTTTTAATGCATTCATACACTTCTCACTTTCAAAAACTAGCACACAACACTACACTCTTTCAACAACATTTACATGCTAAAAATGAGCTTAAATAAACAAGCCTAACTCTCAACATGACTCTTGAATTTTCAATTACAAAGACTCTTCAACTAGTCCTCTTCTTTCCACGTACAAAGGATATAAAAAGACTTCACATAAGGTCAAATTGGTCTTCTTCTACGACATATGTCATTTACATCTGCATGATCTGCAGACTTCTTTTAATATTCCTTGAAACAAATAATTAAATTTAAAGCTTCCACAACATCCTGACAACCTACCACATCTGATAATTCCATTCAGACCTCTGACTACTATCCATTTTGTAATTGTCAAATCCAACTTTGTCCTTTAGTAAGCGAGCTCTAATTTGTCTTCTAGTGCCTTTTGGAGTATTTTCCAAGTGGCTCATGCATGCAAACACATTACAACCACTTTCAATATTCCTTGTAACTCCGATACATTCTTTATCAGACGCCATTTCCCTTTCACATCTCATTCGAGTACTTAGAGGCACACTTTTGAGACTTCTAGGTGCACACACAAAAAAATACATAGTTGACCTAGGCTAATATTTTTCATGATTTTACAGTACTAGGAGATCTGCACTACTCATACAAGCTTGAGATTCATTACAACTCTTGAAGACTCCTTCCTTCGCCTTTCCAACCATTTTGTAGACACGCTTGAGATCACAAACTAGGTGACTTTTTAAACTACATACAACAAGCCTTCATCTGATTTATAGCTAAAGGAGAATGCATTTTGAATGATAGATCACTTATAAGTGATATGGAATGTCAAAGGATTGTATTTCACTTCAAATTCATGCATTAAATCAGGGTGTCCATAGTTTGTATGTACATATTTTCTCCTTTAAGAAATGACCAAGAATACATCCTTAAGCAACCTATCATAGCTTCATCAACTCTTTTCTAGGAGTTTGAGGGAGGTGTGCCATTTTTTAGTGCCATATACTTGATTCATTTCATAGAGACTGGTCCAAAATTGTAAGATCTTGGGGTATTCACAAGCAAACTTGTTCTTCTATACTTCCCTTCAACTGTAGAAGTGGAGAATGAACACAATACACACCAAAGGCACAAGGAACATGCTTGAAACCTCTTATAACACCAAGTACATATCACACACAATCATCAACCTTGGATATTTACTTTGAAGTCCTCAAAAACATGTTTGTTTACACAATACTTGTAAAAAGGTGCAATCCATATACTATTGTCACACTTGAAAAGAAAAATTCCACCAAAAAGTGCTTGACAGAGTCCCCTACACTTACAAGTAGATTTCATATCTTGCAAACTTGATTAGAATATCAAACACTTCATTTTTCTCCCATCGCTTCAAGATGAGGGTTTGGAGGGTTTTAAACTAGCTCAAAAAAATGGTTAAAATTTTTAAATACTTACCCAATTGAATTCAAACTTTTTACATTCAATTTTTATCCAAATTACCCAAAAAAAGTCTTCTATGATTTATCTAAAGGATGCTTGTCAATTTTTATTGATAGCTAAGAAGTTAGAGTGCTTAACTTGCATTTTCTAAAAACTCGGTTTTAGAAAAACATGCATAACACCTCCTTGGGTCCTAAAATTTTGACCACGCCTTCACAACTTTTGTTATCTAGTCCTAAAGGATGTATTATGCCAACCTGGGTAATTTCTTAATTTACCTCCTTAGACCTTTGTGAAGCCCTACACACCTCATATACCATCATATTATGCTCCTTTAATGCTTGGTTTGCATCATCATGCCTTAGCTCAACCATCTCACTTGCCTACTGGCCTTATCTTCACTGAAATGCCTCAAAATGGCTACCTTCATGCCCTATAATCCTGAGTATTGACCTAATACTCCTTCCACACATGTTATTCCTTCTCTTACTACTCCAACCATGATCTTCCTGTATTGACTTGATCCATTTCTCATGTTTCCACAATTATCTTTGATCTGGGACTAGGATTAGGATTGAGCTACCTTGAACTTCATGAGTTGACCATGAAAACTTGTTATAGACTTGTTAATACCTGATACACATATTATTGACCATGTTTGACCTTGGGAAGTTTGCATACCACCTTGGGAGGACTCACCACACACCTTACTTGCTTGACCATGTACACTAGCTTATGCTTGCACACCATGACTTCATGATTTGACATGACTTGACACTTCATGGAACCACCTGACACCTTGGGGACACTTTGACATCAATGTACAACTTGACATCAATGAAAACCTTATGACACATTTCCCAACAAAATCCCCTTTGTCATTGATGGCAACCACCTAGAAACATTGATGCCAACTGAGGTGGCCCTCGACACTTGCAAGCCCTTTTCTCATGTTTCTTGGTTCACTCTCCCCCTTTAACATCTATGACAAAGGTTACTTGACCACTTGACATGAAATAATGACAACCAAGGACAATAATGCATGAGAAAGACAAACTTACTTGTTCACAAGATCCCTAGGGTATCGAGTTTTTATTTTCTTGGCTTCTACCGCAATATATGATGTCTATATACTTAGTATGAACAAGTGCATGCTCCCCTAAGGCATCGTACACCTCTTACTTGTCCTCACTTTGACCATTCATCGTGCTCCAAGCTTGTGCCTCTTAGGAAATCATGCCAAAGACTGCAAATTATGTCTTCTCTCTCTAATTCCTTACTTTTTGGGCTTTGTACCTGATGTGAGAAGAGCATTTTAACCTATATCAAGCTCCCCTAGGCTTGAATTACCTCATTTGGATGCAAATATCATGTTTTTCTAGTTATCTTTGTGATGTGCCATCTTGCTCAAGATCAACACATGCATGACAATATGTTCCTTTAAATGTCTATCATACCCCAAGTTCACTAACTCCATACACCTTCATACTATGTCCTTTGAATACTCATGCTCATTCAATAATTAACTCATTCCTCCTTGAACCTTAATGCATATTCAATGACACCATCCTCTGTCACCATGCAGGATTTAAGATTGATTTACAGTCATGTAATCAATGAGAACTACTTTTGCTCTATCATGATCTTACTCTGTTTTATCCTTCTACACAACTCCTTGCTTGTTATTTCTCCTTTAACAAGATTGTACCTTGTGTCTTTCAACCTCAATAAGTGGCCTAACTCATTCCCCCTATATAATCTTTTGAACCATTTCTAGATACTCCATCAAAAGGATACCAAGACTTTAAACCATGACATTCAAGTGTCTTACCTGCCCCTACATGTCAGATTTCAATCCACAAATATCTCATGAAGTCAAGAACCTTGTCATACCTTACTTGAGCTATATAATCACCCTACTCCTATGGGAAAAAGATATTCACTACACCTTCATAGCTCTTAGCTCACATGGGAATCAGGTTACTTACCTCCATGAGATGTGTTCTTGAAGAGTGGACACCATACCAAGCTTGAAGGATACCATTGCTTTTAACAACAAGATGAATAGTGGAGCATAGTCTAGAGTGTTTGAAAACTCCAACTATAACACATCATCCCTGAGATATATACCTGCAATCCAATCATTAAGAGCCCATCTATACAAGTGCTTGTCTTTACTCTTTGTAGATCAGTATGGTGTATTCAAGACTATAGGATGCTCACCACTGGATATGTGAGGTCCAATATGATCATAACCAACCTATTACATGCTCAATGCCTTGGGAGTTCTTCATTATGATCTATAAATTATTCTTCTTTACAACATTCACTCAAACAGGTCTCTTACAAATATATACTCTTTTATGCCTCCCTCTTGTCCGGGTCCACAAGTAAAGTTATATGATCATAGGATCATTGGGGCATTCATACATCCTTTGTCATGTTACGTATATCCTCTAGAATAATAAAACTTCCTATAAATGTTCAAGCACTTGTGTTCCTTCATCTGTTCTAATACTCCGCCCCATGCTTCTCAAGGTTCTAATTTGCCCAATTTAAGGCCCAAAATGAAATTGGAAAGATTTCATGGCATGGTTCCATGGTTTATAGATTCCCTTTGTCATGTTTGAGGTGATCCCAATCTCATATGCACTAGAAACTAACACATTCTTCCAACTCAAGATTCTTGTAACCTTTCCTAATGACTTAGTACAGTTATATACCCTATACAATCAACTTTTACTCAAAATGATGACATTTCCCTTATGCATTTATCTTTGAGATCCTTAAAAATCATAAATTGGACCTAACACCACCTCCATACCCAATCTAGGGTCATAATTTATCAAGTTATAATGAGAAATCACTATTTCCTTCTTGACTGTACATTGTGTTTTTACCAAAGTGTTATTCAAAAATACTTGTCATCTAGATCTTTGATTGTGTTTACCAATCACCACGATATCCTGGAGGATATCTTATTCATGCCAAGACAAAGATAAATTGAATTTTCTAGCTCATTTCATCGGTGCCATCAAAAACTACAGGAGGCCCTAATTCGAGCCCGAGAGAAGATAATTAGCTATAAAAACCAAATCATGCATGGTCAAGGCTTACAAAAATCATGAACATGATCCCTAGCACATGTAGATTCTTTTCATATTAACAGTCAAGATAATTTTATCATATAAGGATTTTGAGGGTTTTTAACTCACTTTTTGGCACATTCTCTACGCACGGTCCATTAGAAACATATAAAGATCACTGAAACAATGGATTTTTTTCATATTTTTCATTATATATCTTTATCTCATCCTTCAATAACCTATAGCAAGCTCCTCTTCCTCAAATTCTTCCTTCATTGTTTTTGTTTACCTATTCTAACTCCTTAAGAAGCTCAACTTGCTCCTTATTTGACTGAGTCTACCCTAAGAAAACTCAACCATGCTTCTAAACATAGAAATTATGGATGATCTACATCTAAAACACATCACAACTCATTACATATCTCTTTTTATGGTCTTCATGACCTTATCTAGCTCATGACAACTCATACACACCTATTCAACCTCCCATACCTAGTCAAACTTGACAAATTACCACTACTACAATGTTTTTCACCTTCACTACTACAATGTACATACAAATTTGAATTTGAACAATGATATAATGGAGAGAGAAACTTTGACAACTCCTTGTATATGCTCAGTGCCTAAGAAAGGCTTATTTAGACTTCATTGTACTCCAAAGCTCCATGATGATGCTCCTACATCACTTTGTCTAAGCTCTCATCTCTTTGTAATGTCCAACTTGGCCTCAAAAGGATGATATTGTCCCTAAGGAACCTTTTCAGTGGAAAATGGACCAACTTCATCTTGTTATAAAAGCTTACACTTATCATGAACTAACTTCTTTGCAACTCCCCTATGGTGGTATTGTCTCCATCTACTTGAGAACTCAAAGTTTGAGCTCCAAAAGCATGATAATAACACTACAAGATTAATTGTAAATTTTTGAAGTCCTTAATGGTTTTGCAGTGTTCTTTGTAATGTTTGGTTCCAATTCACAAGTATACTCTGCTCTACCGAGCTTAGACCATTATCTCATCCTTGATAAATGATAGGTTTTTAGGATTTTGCATGTTTTGACCATCAACTCCTTATTTTTCAAGACATTCCACCATGCTAGATGGTTCATCCTCATGTATATAGTTGACTTCTACTATACATACCCATATTTTTGAAAAAAGATCATTGTTTTGCAACCATTTGCACCATTGGACAACATAATCTCTTTTCTATGAGTTCTATCAACTTCCAAGCACTCTTAGAGCTTTATGGTACCTTTTCAAGCATCTAATACCTCTTTTATTTCTCACATCAACACCCCATTTATGATTGCATTATAAAAGATGCAGAGGAAAAATTCATCTTCCTTCCTTCTTCACTAGTTAAGACTAGTTGTACATCTTCCTTAATATGAGATTCTTGGTAGATAGGAGAGATAACATACATTAATCAAGGTCATATGAGGAATTTTTAAGTTCTTTCATCATCAAACCAATTTCATCCTTGCTTATCATTTCTTAATATGTCATATTCCCTTTTCTTAGGCTCTATAACAACCACTCGATTCATGTTGAGAGCAAGTTTGTGCATTTTAGGGCAATGTGAGACCATGTCAAATCTTCTATGATCCCTCTTATGGTGCAAGCAAGAAATCTTATCTCATAATTTTAAAAAAGAAGCTTTATTTCTTCCTTCTCCTTCTTGAGTCACCAAACTTTCTAGTAGCCTTTCTTTGAGGTTTTATTAGATTTAGCTTATGATTTAGGGACTTGTAAAACAAAATAGAACTATTTTGAAGTACCCATTATAGTTTACATTATGTGTGCAAAGTTTTATTTCAGCTTCTTTTGTCAAATATGCTTCAAACTCTCATTTCAAGATTCCAAATTAGGTCTTTTCAAAATCGTACACTATCATTCACAAATGATTGCAACTACTCACACGTGTGAGGACATTGAATGCTCTAGTCACTAAAATCATTGGAAGTGTTTTACAAAGGTCATTTGTATGAAATTTCAACCATTTTCTACATCATCTAGGCCTTCAATCATCAAACCCTTTCTAAATCCTAAGAGGGTTTATGTGCAAGCTCGAGATAAGAAATTTTATAACCAAAACCTTAATACACCTCTTCACCGCTTTAAACCAGTTTCAAAATATTTGTGCTATGTTTATTGGTCATTATAACTTACCGGTAGTCACTATCCATTCCATGCCACACTTGTTTGAATCAAGAAATGCTTTGTTTTACTCGCCTTTATTCTTGGAGTTCTTAACCACTATACATCATATTTTCTTATTCTTCATACATGTATCTCACCCTTATGCCTTTAAGGCTCTCAGTAATGGACCTATTTATCTTTCCCACATTGGAATTTATTCTATAAACTATTCAAATCTATTATTTGACATTAATTCTTGTTCTAGACCTTGTATCTCATTGTTCACCGTGTACACAGTCATCTTTGATCATTTTTACATTTGGTTAAACACCACGAGTTGAATGTCATCTTGATGGTTTGTAGTACACATGCTTCAATAACTAATAGCCAACTTCACTCAATCATGTATTATAGTTTGAATAACTTATTCTTTTGTATGCGGTGTTTCAGGACATTGTATTTTGGAGTTATTGCGACCCGGTTTGCAAGTTGAAGAGACTTCTCTCTCTCATTCATCAATATTCCAATCTCTTACTCTATTTGAAGACCTCAAGATCCTTCAAGATTCAAGATTTCATTGAATGATAACCACTATTTAGGATTTTATTTTTACCAACTCATACCTCATGCCGAGAGTTCATACATTGTTCTTGAAGAGCATCAACTTCATTTTCTCATGTTAAAGGCATTTACAACCTTAAAACACCTTCTTGACAGTTCAAAACCACCAACAAAGGCTCCATTATATCAACAAAGATGTATAGCTTCAACTTCTCATTGACTACTGATGTCATACTTTCCTAAAGAGATGAATACCATGAGCCATTATGATCATCATAACCGTGGACTTGATGATCATTTATAGATCTGATGCAAATCTGACTTCGAGATTCTTTTACATCTAACTCACTCTTAAGACCTGATTAAGACAAGACCTTGTGGTGCTGATAAGGCATTGAACTTCATGCTTGTGTGTTGATTTGAAAAATTCCATGCACTCTATGCAACACGACTCTTGATGTTTACCATAACCCTACATATGCTCTATAATGGCATTATGAGAGAGCTTAACATCAGACGGATTGTATACTCAAAATAAGGATGAATAAGGCTTTATACTTGGATGAAAACATAGGATCTTTGTGCACACAAGTCAAGACATTTGACAATGTACACAAAATGATGAAAAAATAGACCTTGAATTTGAGATGCTTCCACAATCTATATGTAACCTACTCAGACCACGATCTATATATGGCTCATGAACCTTTCTCTAGGCTTTAGATGACTGCCATACACCCTAGTAAAATATTTTATTGAAACTTGATGTCCCAGGCTTGAGAGATTATTCAAAAACATGAGAGTGCTGATTAAGAGTTCTATCATGACCTCGTTATCATGTACATAGTCAACTTATGCAAATGCACCTTAAGAAAACCTTCCACACATTCCTTAAGTTCTTGATGAACTAGTGCACACTTGGCATAATTTGACAAGGTTTAGAGAAACTTCATGACCTGTTTGATATTGATTACAAGGGCTCACACTGATAAAATTTGACAGATATTGTTCCTTCATACCGACATCTCGAGTCTCAACTGTTTGCACCTTTCATCCTATTTATACTTTATGAGATACATGAGCAATCAAATTTGTACATGACTTATGCATGATAACTCTATGAATGAGTTTGAAAATTATAACGTGAACCATAAGGATCATGTGGGTACATAAAATAGAGGATGAGCTTTAATATAAAAATGATAGGTTTATATAAGAACTTCATGATGACCTCGGGTTCATTTAGGGAGAATTCACAAACATTGATCTTCACAACCGTGCTTCCTTACGGCTTAACACTATGCTTGCACATAGTTCAAGAAACTCAAGATATTTGTTCTAGATTTACAACTCTAATCAACTTGGATGGACACATAGAATCATCAAACATCTTGTACACACACTCATATACCATGACATTATGAATGAACTCATCAACATACCTTTTGACACTTGTTTGTAACCTTGGATGACTGCCATATAGTGTGACATCGTACACCTTGAATGAGGCTTGATAAACTGAATTTGGAGAGCTTGATTTGCTTGCTCAAGAACATCATGGAGAGGAACTTGATTTTTAACTTAGGAAACTAATGATAGGAAGACCATGTATCTTATGATTGATCACTCAACATCAAGGATAGGGCTTTGCCTTAGTTTTAACAAACCGCAAGATGATAAAATGCAATTCAAAGCCTCACAACGCTTCCCTTAATAGAATTATGCCTTCTAGAATCCTAGAGAAGGCATATCATGCTATTGAGAGTACTAAAACATCCTAAAATATTCAAAGAAGTCCATGACCCCACCTTACTTCCCATTTTCCAAGTTTGCTTTGTGATCCCTTTACATCGTTGTCTTGGAAGGGCAATCTCCTGAATTTTGCTCATCAAGCACATATGCTCCTCCTCATACATGGATTGCTTCTCAAAGAGGGAAAACATATCTCTCATAGGGATTTATGGCTGATTGATCTTCATGGATTTGACTGATCCAACTATCTCCTTCTTAGCTTTGTATGTGCATTTTTTCACCTCAAATGAACTTGGTTCTTCATTTACTAATTTTGATTTTCCCTTGGTTGTTTTTATAGGAGTAAGTTTGACTTCATCCTTCCTCTTATAGATGAGCTTCCTCTTGTTCCAGTGTATTACAAAGTGACTTGATTTATTGCACTTAAAACACACAAGATTATTCTTCTCTCTAGATGCTTCCTTGATCCAATCTTGCTCCATAGGCTCTTCAAGACAAAACTTGGCTATGTGACCCTTCTCATGGAAATTGAAACAAATTTTGTTCTTTTCAAATTCAGTCCTGTAATCTCTCCATGGGTGTTCTTGTCTACTTTCCTTATGCAATCCCTAGCTCTATGTCCAAAGACATGACATGAAAATAAAATTCCATGAAACTTACCAAGGAATCTCCTTGCATTTGGCTACTTGATGGTCTTCTTGTGTCCTTGAAATGAGACATGAATTGACTTTCCCTTCAACTCTTTTTGCCTTTCTTGTTCAAGTTCCTCTCTTAGTGTCTTCAAATCAACATTTAGTCTATCACATTTTTCATCATTGGCTTTGATGGTTACTTGACATGGCTCATGACTGGATTCATACTCCAATTCACACTGAGTTGCTTAATTTTTAGAAACTATACATGATCTGTCATTAGGGTGTCTTTGATATGTCATCAATTTATCTTTAACTTGTTCTAGCTCATCCTTTGAAGTCTTCAATTCTTCCTCAAGTTTGATATAGGCATTTCCTTTGACACTTAGATCTTTTGACATCTTACTGAAAATTAATTCCACCTCTTTGAGTTCTTCAAGATGATTTGCTTCCATGAGCTTAATTTCAGCCTTTAGGTCTTTAATCAGGGCTTGAGCAATCTCATACTTCTTCTTCAACACCGTATCAAATTGACCACCCATTTTTACCTCGAGACCTTCTCTTAAGATGTTAAAATTGTACAAAGAGAACCGGATCTCTGATACCAATTATTAGAAATCTAGGCACTGAGAGGGGATGAATCGGTGCTTATTGAAAATTTGTGTAATTTTACAATGATTCAATCAACCAAACTTAACTATGTTAACCATGAAGAACATGAGCATCCAACCATGAAAGAGAAAGAGCAACAAACACACATGTACACATGAGAAGATAAGATTTAAGGTGGGAATCCCAATAAGGGAGAAAACCCATAAAGAAGAGAAATCAAAGTAATATCAAGGACAATTGTCCATCAAGAATTACAATGATCTCACCAAATGGTGAGCATCCACTCACCTTGAAGCTCTAACTCCAGTTTTGAAGCACCCACTTCAATTCTATGCCAAACACCCACTTGATCATTTGTTCTGCAAGTAACAACTTGCTAGGAAGCTCACTCCTAAGTTGTTGAGCTACAACTCAGACTTTGAACATATAAGAATTTGATCACCTTTTTCACTTGGTTGCATATATCAACCTAATGTGATCTCTTTTTCATCTCACTTATCTTCTCCTCTCTTCTATTGATTCACCGTGGTTTAAATGCATTCATACATTTCTCTCTTTTAAAAACTAGCACACAACACTACACTCTTTCAACAACATTTACATGCTCAAAAATGAGCTTAAATAAACAAGCCTAACTCTCAACATGACTCTTGACTTTTCAAATACAAAGACTCTTCAACTAGCCCTCTTCTTTCCACGTATAAAGGAGATAAAAAGACTTCTCATAAGGCTGCCTCAAATTTTTCTTCTAGTACTTGACATGTGTCGAGTTACATTTGCATGATCTGAAAATTTCTTTTAATATTCCTAAAAAAAAAATTAAATTTAAAGCTTCCATAACATCCTAACAACCTGCCACATTTGATAATTCCATTCGGACCTCGACTCCTCTCCATTTTGTAACTATGAAATTTGAATTTTCCTTTAATAAGCGAGCTCTAATTTGTCTTCTAGTTCCTTTGGAGTATTTTCCAAGTGGGTCATGCATGTAACCACATTACAACCACTTTATATATTCATTATAACTCCCATACATTCCTTATTCTATGCCATTTCCCTTTCACATCTCATTTGAGAACTTAAAGGCACATGTTTGAGAGTTCTAGGTGCACACACAAAAAAATAAAATTTTGGAAATTAAGAAGTATATCAATTTTGAGGATAATATTTTGTCATGCTTTTACAGTAGTACTAAGGAGATCTTCAACACTTATAAAATCTTGAGATTCATTACATCAGCTCTAGAAGAGTACTTCCTTCACCTTTCCAACCATTTTGTAGACATGCTTGAGATATCTATCTTAGGTGACTTTCCAAACTACATACAACAGTATTCATCTGATTTATAGCTGAAGGAGAATGTATTTTTAATGATAGATCACTTAAAAGTGATAGGGAATTACAAAGCATTGTATTTCACTTCAGAAGTCATGTATTAAATGAAGGTGTCCATAGTTTGTATGCATAGATTTTCTCTTTCAAAAATGACCATGAATACATCCTTAAGAAATTTTCATAGCTTCATTAACTCTTTTCCGGAGTGTGAGGGAGTTTTTCCATTTTTCATTACCACAAACCGATTCATTTCATGGATATTGGTCCAAACTTTCAATATCTTAAGGGTATTCACAGAAAACTTGTTCTTCTTAGCTAGGCTTCCTTCAACTCTAGAAGTGGAGAATGAACTCAATACACACAAAAGGTACAAGGAACGCACCTGAATCCTCTTATCACATTAGGTACATCTCACACATAAGCTCCCAACCTCGGAGATTTACTTTGAAGTCCTCAAAAACACGATTGTTTGCACATAACTTACAAAACAAGGTGTAGTCCATACAGATCTTGTCACACTTGAAAAAGAAAAATACCACCAAAAATTTATTGAGAGAGTCATCTACACTTCCAAGTGGGTATCATAGCTTACAAACTTGATTATAACATCAAACACTTCATTTTTCTCCTATCACTTTAGGATGAGGGTTTGGAGGGTTTCAAACTAGCTGAGAAAAATGGTTAGAAATTTTAAAATACTTAACCAATTGACCTAAGAATTTTTGCATTAAATTTTTATCCAAATTCCCTACAAATTTTTTTCTATGATTTATCTAAAGGAGGCTTGTCAATTTTTCTTTACCGCTAAGAAGTTAGAGTGTTTAACCTACATTTTCCAAAAACCTAGTTTTAGAAAAACATGCATAACTTTTGCAAAACACCTCCTTGGGTCCTAAAATTTTGACTAGACCTTCTTAACTCACCCCTTCATATATTAAAATTAATAATTTGTCATAGTTTTCTCTAAAATTCTCAACCCATCTCATTTTTGCATATTTTGTTCTATATTCCTAAACGATGTATTATGCTAACTGGTAATTACATAATTTGCCTCCTTAGACCTTTGTGAAGCCTTGAAAACCTCATATAACATCATATTATGCTCCTTAAATGCTTGGTTTACATCATCATGCCTTGGCTCAACCATCTCAAATGCCTACCGCCTTATCTTCACTGAAATGCCTCAAAATGGATACCTTCATGCCCTATAAGCCTGAGTATTGACCTAATACTCCTTCCACACATGATATTCCTGCTCATACTACTCCAACCATGCTCTTCTTGCATTGCCTTGATCCATTTCTCATGTTTCCATGCCTGCCTGCTTGATTTGGGACTAGGATTAGGCCTAGAGCTACCTGAAACTTCATGAGTTGATCATAGAAACTTGTTACTGAGTTGTTAACACTGATGCACATATTATTGACCATTTTTGACATTAAGAAGTATAAATACCACATTGGGAGGACTTACCACACACCTTAATTTCTTGACCATGCACCTAGCTTATGCTTGCACACCATGACTTCATGAGTTGTCATGTCTTGAGACTTCATGGAACCACCTGGACACCTTGGGGACACTTTGACATCAATGTACAACTTGACATTAATGAAAAATTTATGACACATTTCCCAAAAAATCCTTCCAAACTAATCCAAATGCTACACTACATTCCCTTGTGCGGGATCAAGCCTCATGTAGTTATCATAGGTGCATGTGCAAGTGTGAGTGTGATTTAAGCTAACCCCTATGAGTGCCATTATGTCTCTTGACACAAAAATAATGTGACAACTATAGGATATAAAATGTACCCAATATCCAAGATAGCGAGTGTGGTGTAGTGTGCTTCAACTATGTGACTTAACCCTTTGTCCCTTGAAACCCTTTGACAATGCTTGGAGTAAATTTTCTCTTGCTAATACATGGCTCTACAAACTTTGGACACTTGGAAATGGAATTTTGACCTAGTTGAGTGTTTTAAACTATAGGAATGATTTTTTCAAATGACACACAATTGATTTAGGAATCATTATGAGATCCTTGAGTGCTTTTGGAGTGATATTTGCAATAGTATCTTGTAAGAGTGTCAGGTGAGTAATAAAGTGATATTGACTTGCTTATATAGCCTTTTGTAGGTGAAATATTGTGACAAGGCCAACGATAGGAAGATGAAACGACGCCTTGATAAAAATATTTAAATTGAAATCATAGTCATAATGTAAGAATAATTAGTACCATACAAGTTGGTCGGGGTTGTGTAACACATCCTAACCAAATTGTATGGTCAAGGCCATGAAGCATGTGATGTAAAATAAAAAATTCTTGAATGATGTTAGGGATGATTTAGCGCTTTGGTTAATTAATATTTTTTGAGTTTCGATAAAGTTAATTGTGGAGATAAACAAGTCAAGAAAGAGATAGAGAGATGTATTGATTCAAATAAGAATGTGAGCATTTTTCTTAGTAAGAGAACATGGCCGAACTTGTCATTGTCAAAGGATAAGTTACCAAATTTAAGTGTTTATAACAATCAAATTGGAATAACTTATTGAGACTTGGTAATGTTAGGATGAGTTGTTATGTTACCATTTTCTTCAAAATATGAAAGCTATGTTGTATTGAAATTATCCAAATAAACTCTTTCATATCATATTTCATTGTTTTTGTGATAGGTACACATATGCCACTAAATTTCTTGATGGAAATATTTTAAAAATTGTTAGCTCATGGAATTTTGTGGCCTCTAACATGATACTCAATGGTGGCCATTGAACAATAGCTCTTAATTTCTTGTAATCCATCTTGAGAAATAACAAAGCCTAAATAAACTAACTCTTCCTTCATAAAACTATACCTTTTAAGTTGACTATCATGTTGTCTTCTCTTAATATTTGCAAAGCATACCTTAAATGCATTAAATGTTACTTCTTTGTTCTACTAAAAATTAGAATATCATCCAAATACATTATAAAAAAACTTTGCAAGAAAGGTTTTAGCACTTTATTCATTGATTTCATTAAGGTGCTTAATGCATTTGTCAATCCAAATGGCATAAAAAGCCACTCATATACCCCATCATTTATCTTTAATGTAGTTTTTCAATACATCCCCTTTTATAATCTCCATATGATAATTCCACTCTTAAAATATACCTCCTTGAAGTATTTAGCTCCACTCAAACAATCCATCAAGCCACCCATTTATGGAAATAAATATTTATACTTGATTGTAATATTATTAATAGCTTGTGAATGTATGCACATATACCATCATCCATCTTTCTTTGGTGTCAATATGGCTGGAACCACACACGAGTCTCAAAATTCTTGTATCAAATCCTTCTTTGAATATCTCTTGGACTCGTGTCTATAACTCCACATTCTCTGTAGTAGTGTCAACCTATATTCCCTCTTGTTTGGTAAACATGAGAATCAAATGAATGTGATGATTAATTATTTTCATGGGTGGTAACCTATCAATAAATATTTAGAGATAATATCCACATATCCCCTAGAAAACTATTTACTCCATGTGGAATTTCATCTATTCCACTTGTTTTCTCAACATCTATGAAAATCAAAAGAATTTTTATCCTTTTTGCTTCTTTTAGAATTGGTTTTTAGAAACCAACATAAATTTTAGATTGGTGTCCACTTCTCCTTTTTCCTTAAATAGACTCAATTTGAACCTCTTACCATATTTTATAAAAGTGCAAGTTTTTTCCTACCATCATGTACAACCTTTACTGTCAAATTTTCAAGGCAATCACAATAATACATGACAAGCATCCAAGGGCATAATTTCATAAATAATATCATCCTTGTGTGAACTAATCCAAAAATTATCAAACATGATTTACTTACTGATTTTTTTGTCCTTTTCATAGCTAAGAAACCATTTAAGCATTTGGGTTGACGATCTTATTCAAACCAAGCTTTTCTACCTTATCACTAGACAAAAAATTACCCATGTTAACACTATTAATAATAACCTTGTAAAAATGCCTCGAGAATTACATATGGTTTTGAAAATATCATTTACCTAATTTGTTGGTTTCAACAACATACGATCTATAGTAAGAGATTTTCCATTTTCTCATTCTTCCATATGATTGGGTGAAGCAATTATCTCTTCATCCACTTATGTAAGTTGTTTTCTAGCTTGATTTGTTCTCTCATTTCTTTGTTGCATTTTTGGGAAACCAAAGGCTTTATGCCCAACATCTCCAAATCTGAATGATTTAGGAGCATCTGAGGACCCATAGAAGTCACATAGTTTGAATCCATCTCTAATGGCAAACTTAAAGCACAATAGGCCTTTTAATAGCCATGGAGGGATCACAAAAAATAGTTACAAGTGTAGAGAGGTTGAACCCACTTGAAATTCCCAAGGGATGGAGAAGAAATCATTTAAAAACTTAGAGGGGGTAGTCGAAGTCATGAAGTGTAGAGGTACGGACATGGGCATATTCCTACACGCACAAAGAAGGATAGAACATGAGCATTTACATATAAAGGTGACCAAAAAACTTAATGGGCAAGTAGAGACCAATTTTATTGAGTTTAAATTTGAAGGGACTCATGATAAGGTAAGAAGGTTGCGATGGGTGACATTGTTACATGAGTTTGACCAAGTTAAGGCTCATGGGAAAGTTAGATTCTAAAGCACTACAAGTGTAAAAACTAGAATAGGGTCACCTGGGATACATGTTCAAATCACTTTGAGACCCACGACGGAAAGAGCCAATGGAAGTTGTTTAATCTGAGTATGCCATATGGAAAGATAATAGAGATGGTCACTTAGACATGTGTGAAGATCTGGATAAGGTGTAGGCTTGCAAATTACAAAGAGATTATGAAGAAAGAGGATTCTAAAGATTACACATAGAGACATCCCATATGGGGTGCAAATACCATGCAAGGAAAATTCTAAGTAGAGGAGCATAAGGATACCATAAATATGAGTAAAATATATGGTGGCAATTGGAATGGTCAAGGGTTAGGTGATCATGGGAATTTAGGGCTCAAAATAAAGAGATGATATGTGGGACTAGCAAGCCTGAAGTGGAAAGGAGTTACAAAGTTTGAGGGCATGAGAGCAAGACACATGTCCCAAGAGGCACATTAAATTTTTGGACACATGAAAAGAGAAAAAGACACATGGATCATATCTGGAATAAGAAGGTCTAAAAAAATCGATGATAGCACAAACAATCCAAAACATAGAGAATTCCCATACACACCTAAATTTGGCAATTTATCCTTTGGAAATGATAAGTTTGGCTTTGTCTTTACATTATGATCCGTAAACTATTGTACTCTAATAATAAATAGATCACTATGCTCATGAAAAAATTAATGAAATATGTTGATTTCTTTGTTAACCAAGATAATGTGTAATAATAATACACAATTATACTGTAAATTGAGAAAAGAGAGACAAAAGGAGACAAGGTTTATCCTAGAGAAACCCAATGTGGGAAAAAATCCAGTGGGTGAGTGAATTTTCTCCCCTTGACTGTATAATTCTCCAATAATACAACTTACTGCCAATAATTTTCCTATAAGAAGGAATACCACTCCCTTTAATTGTATCTACTTGCTCACAATTTCTCAACAAATGAACTCTTCTCAAATGAACAAACAAGAAAGAATTACAACTTCTCCAACTTTTCTCACAATAGAATTCACCCAAAATCACTTGCTTGAATTCTTCTAAAACCTTGTATTTATAGTTGTTCTACTCAGGGATGTGTGAAAAAGGTGAAACGAATCGATTGGGAAGCTCAAACATTTACAATGTTTAGATCTTGAATTCTGAAACCATATTGTATAAGACCGATTGCTTTGTGCGTAATGACAGCTTACACAACCGTCGCTTTGCCGCAGTGATGGTTACATAACCACCAAGGTGGTTACGTGACCGTCGATGAGAAATCCCCAAAACAAAACAATAATGGCACTGAAACGTCATTTGAAGTTGTCGAGATCACTTCTAGCCTGATTGGACTACCTCATGAAGAAAGAAACAACTGAGAACCTCTAGAGAAAGTATCAAATACGAGAATACATAGAATTGGGTATTTACTGGATCCATTTTTGGATCATACCTCCCCAATTTGAGTATTTTAAGTCCCTAAAAGCTTTAAGGACTGATGAGGTGAGGAAATTTATTCCCCACATCCTCTCTAGAATACCACTTGAATTTGATAGGCAACTGGCCTTTCAACCCAATCAACCACTGTCCTACACTCTTCTCTGCATGATGTCCTTTATTTCCCTTTGTAAATCACATCTTCCTCCAATTTTGATTGACTATCTGGAGAAATATCCTCAATAGATAGAAGCAACACTCTTCCTTCTTCATCATCCAACATGGAGGGCTAAAAATACATAATTTTTCAACATTCACAATCTGAATAAATATTCATATAAGGAAAAAAGTCCAAGAAAATGCATTCTTACCCACTTGTTCCAGAATTTCAAATGGGCCATATCGAAGAGGCTTGAGTTTCTTATCTTTTCCTTGTAGCCTATCCCAACTCAAATACAACCATACCTTGTCTCCAACAAGGAAGGAATGCTCAATCCTATGCTGATCATGTTGTGCTTTGTACTTGGCATGTGACTCTGTCAACCTCTTCTATACTTGAAGGTGTATTTGCTAAATTTTCTCAATAAAACTCTCACCTTGCGGACTTCTCGGTTCTAATTTTTCGTTATCTTTGCATGGTAATCTCAAAACAAGATCAAAACCACTATTAGGAAAATAACCAAAAGATGTTTCAAAATGATTTTTATTAGTCGAAGCATGAACTTTCCTATTATAAGAATGTTGGGTATACACCAAGTTCTCATCCCAGGTACTCGGATGTTTCCTATTGTACCCTCTCAAGAGATGGACCAAGGTACAAATCACCACCTCTTTTTCCCATCCATTTGTGGATGAAAAATGGTAAACCTCTTTAGCTTCGTATCCATCTTTTCCTACAAAGTATACCAAAACTTCCCTACGAACCACGAGTCCTTGTCTAACACAATAGAACTAGGCAAACCAAAGTGAACACACACATTAGCAAAAAATAAATTAGCTGCATCACTAACCTTAATGGTATTTTTGCAAGGAATAAGAATACAAATTTTGCTAAATCTATCCAAAATTACAAATATATAATCACGACATTTTTCGGAGGTAGGAAAACCGTCCAAAAATCCATGGAGATAATTTCCCATGGTTGGGAAGGAACTGAAATGACATATATAACCCCAAATTATTGTTATTAGGCTTTCTTATACTGTATAAAACACAACCCCTGATGAATTTAGCAACTTCGTCTTACATGTTTGGCCAATAAACATACCTTTGTAAGTGTGTTACAGTCTTTATCACACCAAAGTGACCAACTACCATGGAAGTGTGTGTTTCTCTCATTAACTACACTCTTTCCCCCTTAGGCACACAAAGTTTCTCATTCTTGTAGAGCAAACCATCCTAGAAATAGTATTCTCCTCTAGGTGCAAATCCCTCACTTGGAGGTTTCTGTTGAAAAATCTCTATAAAATCTGGATCCTGCTCATAACCTTCCTGATATGCTTCACACAAAAGACTTAAGAAGAGTTAATGTGCCCATAGCTGAAATCAAATGAGGTCTAGATAACATGTCAGCTAACTTGTTAGTCACACCTTTCTTATATTTAATAATCAAATGAAATTGCTATAAGAAACCCATCCATTTATAGTGTCTAGCTTGTTGAAGTTTGCTTTGAGCCTATAGATATTGGAGAGGTTGATGATCCATGTGAATGATAGTTTCCTTACCCATCAAATAATGTTTCCATTTCTTGATTGCTTGAACAAGAGCATATAATTCCTTGTCATAAGTACAATAATTCATAATTGCACCGTGAAACAATTCAGAGTGATAACATACCAACCTACCTCCTTAAAGTAGGACAACCCCATAACATAGTCACTAGCATCGGTTTCCACTTCGAAGGGCAACTGTAAGTTAGGTAAGGCAAAAACTAGAGCATGACTAATTTTATATTTAAATGTTTCAAAAGCAATCTGCTTTGTTTCTTACCCCAATCAAATGTCTTACCCCCTGCTATCACTAAATGTAGTGGCATTGCTATGGAAGAGAAGTTCTTAATGAACTTTTGTAAATACTTGAATTGCTCTCTAAAACTCCTGGTCTTTGTCAAACTTGATGGTGTAGGCCAATTCTGAATGGCCTCTATCTTTTTGGATCAATCCTTAGCTCTCCATCTCCAACCACATGTCCCAAAAAGACAAGCGATTATTGTGTAAACTCGCACTTCTTTTCATTCAACACAAGCCGGTTCTCCTTAAGAACTTGCAAAACTTGACGCAAATGATCAATATGCTCTTCAAAAGTTCTGCTAAAAACCATAATGTCATCCAAGTACACAATAACAAAGGAATCAATAAATGGCCTCATTACCTCATTCATCAATCTCATGAAGGTAGTTGGTGCATTACATATCCCGAATAGTAATACCAACCATTCATATAACCCTTGCTTGGTCTTGAACGTTGTCTTCTAGATGTCCTCTTCCTTAATCCACACTTGATGATACCCAAACTTCAAATCAAGCTTAGTAAAATATTTAGCATGTTGTAACTGATATAATAAATCATCAATGCGAGGAAGAGGGTACCTATTCTTGATGGTTATTTTATTTAAAGCTCTATAATCAACACACATTCTCCATGAACCATCTTTCTTAGGTACTAAAACAATAGGAGAACCACATGGAGAAGTGCTAGGATGGATTATACCTTATTCAATCAAATACTTTGCAACTGTTGTTTTACCTCATTGGCATCTTTCAAAGATTTCCTATATAATCCCAAGTTTGAAAGCGGACTATCGGGTAGCAAGTGGATATCATGTTAAATTACCTTGATTAGGGGCAACCTTGTAGGTTCCTAAAATACCTCTCTGAACTGCTAAACCAACTCTGTTATTTTTATCTGCTCTTTATTATAAAATATGTTATGAGAGGTTTTAGATGTAACAATCTTATCATCTAGCATATCCCTTAAAAGAACTAATGCAAATTTACTACTAGCATGAATAAGCTTGTGGGCTTCGCTGACACTTACCAAAGAGATATTCAAATCTCATGAATAGGATGAAATGACATAGCTCTTACCATCCTTTACCAAATGGTACTGGTTGGATCTCCTCACGAAGATAACATCCTTGATATACAAGTATGGGCTGCCAAATACTACACCACACGCATCAAGGGGAACAACATTTGTGTTCATATAAAAATTTGCATGCTAATAAAAAGAAGCTAACACCTAGTAGCTTCAAAGCATAATCAAACCCCTATAGAACCATGAGATAAGAGCTTAAAGGAAAACAACTTCTACCATGCATAAACAAAGATAAATCCATTAAATGCTCAAGCCATTCCTACTCTTTGAGATTGCTACCTAATGAATGAACCTAATTAGATCACCTAGCAATCAAATTGGTCTTGTTTTCTCAAGGATTGAAGATGATATCTCACCAAGAAATGGCTACAAGGCCATTTTTGGATCTTCCCATGCTCTTCAATTTGAGAGAATGGATGCAAGATGGAGAAGCTATTTCCAAGCAATGGAGAATGGCTCAAATCAAATTGCCTATAGTTTATACTAATGCAAATGAAGGTGTAAGAAGAAAGGGTAAGAGGAGGGTTCTTTATATAACCCTTTGGTTTGAGAGAGCTTAACATCTTAGTGCATGTGGGATAAGGGTAAAGCAAGATTAAGAATGGATAAGGTTGCTTTAGAAAAGGTAACCTTGATTTAGAAGAGTTTAATTTATCATTAGTGACTCATGGGAGTTGAGGGGTGTTTTAATTAATCAAGTGTGATTAATTAATAGGTAGATGTAAGCTTATAGAATCCCATTAGAGGAAATTAGTGTGATTTGGGGGATGTTAGAGGAATTTAATCCAATAAATGATGATTTATTGATTTAGAGACATTGATCATAATTAATTAATAATAATTAATTAACCCAAGTAGAAGGCATATATTAATTAACGAAAGGTCATTAATCGACATCCTGAATGATAGGAAGGCTAATTAATTAGTGAAATGTAATTAATTAATGGGAATAGAGGAAAAATGATGGTTTATTGATGAAGTGTCATCAATTTTGGGAAAGAATATAGTTAGTGTAATTTAAGTATTAAAACTATGTAAGTGGATTTTAGGTGTCTACATTTGCCCCATTTTTGTCTCTTTGTGGTGTAAGTGACACCACTTCAAAGATAGTAGAAAATTACAAACAAAATAAATTTTGAAGGTATAGAAGAAAAATTAGTAGAATGAAGGATGCCCCTCAGAGTGTGATGGGGTGATGGAAGAGGTCGATCAATGATCAAAAATATGAAGGAAACATGTAGAAGAAATGTGAGGGGGGGGGGATAAAAGGTGATCCCTATTGCCCCAAGTGATTAGGAAGAATAGTGTTGATAGAAGAAAAGGATGATGAAGAAGAATGAAGATGAAGGAGATGGAAATAACTTGCATCTAGCTGATGGAAAAAACAATTTTATGTCATCACTTTGCTTGGTGATCTATATCATCGGTCCTTATTAAAATATACACATACAACAAAAGTGTACCATAACATGAAAAGCTATAATACTTACATTTTTCATTGTGCAAAACACTAACTCAATGCAACATATAGAATGTAATGTAATATGAGAAAGTACACAAGCTAACCTAATAGGGAAACAAGTACAAACACACATACTCAAACAAACAACATTCAAGACAGTTGCACAAATGTTTTTGTTATCAAGCTTCAATTTCGACTTGTGAATTAACGACAAGGGTTAAGAATGACACCCAAGCAAGGATACATGTGAGGTGAATAAGTGAAGGACATAGAAGTCCCATGAAAAAGCAATCATGTGCCCTATGAAACTTCCCCAGCAACGCATTCGTGCAAGGGAAGACAGATATAACAAGCAAACTAGCTTTTGTTGATGGAGGGTAGATCCAAATGATCCATGAGTCGCACACAAGAACATGTGAGAATCAAAGAAAGATGTTTTATAGGATAATTTTTGATGTTTGAGTATAATGCATTTGACACAGGCTTCAGTTGCATGCATGCTTGTTACCAATTTTTGAAAAAAATGACTTTTACAATTTTTGGATTTTAAACAATTTTTGAATTTTTTTAGGATTTTTTTTACAAATATTTTACCAAGGATTTTTTTAGATTTTAGGATTAGTTAGAAGAAGAATATATGTGTTATTACCAAAAAAATGCTAAAGCAAAAAATATGCCCCAAGTAAGAAAGGGTCATTAGTAGCAAAAACATGCCCCAATGTAGTGAAAATGGGTGAAAAATGATTATTTAATAAAAATAATCATCATGATGGGTGGTAGAAGAAAATAGAAGGATCACGGTAGTCACATCACCTCCTTGACCATTGTGACAAGTGAAAATCATCGTGGGGGGGTCAAAACAATGATATATACCAAGCCATGGGGGGGTAAATCATGCGTGAGTTATTTGATACCAAACCCTATCAGTTTTATTAGTGATTTTGCTCTGATGTGCGGGAGAAATGGCTCGAGTTCAGGACCATATAATGACACGAGACATCATTTGAGAGTACATGAGGCTTCTAGTGATGGACCTCGGGTATGTGAAGCAAAAATTTTTCATTTTGAGCATTTTAAGTTCATTTATTGATTAGAGTAGATTGCAATGCATGTGGTAATGCTTCTTTGGCCTTTAGGGTATGTAAGAATTATTAGGGGCATGTGAGCATGTGATGGATAACGTATATGTAGGCACGTATACATGGAAACGTATACGTGAGCATGTATATGTCAAAACATATACGTGAGTGCACATATATTAAAAGGAATGCACACACATGTGAACTAAGGAAAAAAACTAGGGGGCACGTAAATGTGAAAACCTACATGTGCGTGAAGATGAGGGCATAAGTGTTGGGGCACGTATATGCTAAAACAAGTGTACACTAGTACTAAAATGGGCGCGCAAGCGTGATTAGTCAGTTTGGGAAACTTTAGAAGAATTTTAGGAAATTTATAGAAGAACTCAATGATGAGTAGAGGAATTTAGAGGATGTATTTTAGAAGAAATGATGTTAATAAGTGGCTTTCCTGAGATTGTAGGTTGATTTACCCCAATTGGAGATGTGTGAGTGACATGTGTGATTATGAGCCTTTGCAGAGACCTTCTCATGGTGCGAGAGGATCTATCTGGAGATTACTTTAGATGTTACCGGATTATCATATGTGGCTCAAATGTCGCATATTTCTCTAGATCACAACCTTCTCACGGCCTTGGTGGAGAGATGGCATAGTGAGAGCCAAAATTTCAGATTCATGTGACTAGTGAGATGAGCATCACTTTGGAGGATGTGTGGTGTATACTATGAGTGCTGATCCAGGGCCAGTTGATAGAGTATGATGATGATCCTAGGCTGCATCCTACAGTGTATTAGGGAGATGTTTGTTATACCCGACATACCACACTGGGGGGATGTCATTAGTTCGTCTATACATGTGCTTTGTAGATCATTGTTTATCTCACGTAAAGGTCTACTTGATGGCTCTTGTCAGTGACATTATTTTCTAACAAGATGGGCACTCACTTTCCCTTGGGTCTCATTGGACTGATACATGGTCTCATCAATGTGGAGAGGTATATTGTTGGGGGAATGCATTCTAGCACATCTTTACTGGGATCTACACTTGATCACTTACCATGGTCAGAAGACCATGGGTCTAACTATGTTACTACATAGATATGGGCATGGGACCATATTGCTATTGGTCACCCCTTAGGAGTTCTATGAGTTAGGGCTCTAGATGAGCCTTCTATGATGGGTTGGGTGCTAGTTAGTGATGATATCTGAGGTCATATTGAGACACAACGTATTATAGGCATGCATTTAATGATATCCAGCTACGTATGGTGGCATGACACCCATACAATTATACTAGTGGCCTGAGGATGTAGAGAGATGAGTATAACAGAGGTTGAGCATTTTCTTATTGGCAGTAGGCATTATATCACAGAGTGGTACAAAGTAGATAGTTTCCAGATAACTTGGCTTGAGTGTAGGGGTATCCATCCAGTGATGAGATGTGGTGTATGGTTGTTCATCTAGAGATACATTTGACATTGGCCTGCTCATCAGACCTTGATGGGCTCGAGATAGTTTCAGACAAATGGTGCCACAATCTTGGGTTCCTTTGCCACAGGTGGATGATCCGGGGGAGACAAAAAATTATCATACATGGTATATTACATAGTGCTCTTGCAGAGGTTGAGTATCTCACAGGTGCCATAGATGCAAGTTGTAAAACAACATACATAGGGTTTACAGGCAGGGCTCTTAGAGCTCGAGCACGGCATAAGCACATGGACAAATGTAGGTACCACCACATCTCTTACATCCACTATAGCTACAGCACATCAGCCCTTATAGCCACAATATGCCACCACATACAAATTCATATTCCTATGGTTCAAGAGGGGTTATACACATGTGGTGATAGAGCCACCACCATCACCACCACATGTAGCTAGTCCACCCCATGATGGAGGAGATGGATGGGATGGAGGGGATGGAGGGAGGTGACGAGAGGGAGATGATGGAGATAGAGGAGATGGATGGGGTCCTCACCACATAGTCCATTAGGGTGGGGGATGAAGAGATGATAAATACCACATAGTCACCTCTGACGAGATAGGATATTTTAGGTGCCTTGAGGAACTTACAGACTTGATGGATGCATTGAGCAATAGGGGTGGTAGCATAATAAATTCAATTCGAGATCAACTAAGAGGATCATAGAGGGATCAATTATGTAGAGAGAGACACAATTGTAGGCCGAGTTGGCTAGTGTCGAGAGTTAGCCAGAGTGTGATGCCTCAAAGCACAGGTAATAGGTAGGGACAACTACAGGAAGAAGTTCCATATTAGTGTTTGAGTGTGTTTTGATCATTGATGAGGCATGTATATATAGATGTTATATCATGTAGTTGTCTTAGAAGGTTCGAGAGGACTCTAGATTATAGTCAATTAGCTAGCAGATCATAGATCTAGATCCCGAGAGAACATCTCGATCAGAGAGATTGGTCTATAGATGCCTTCGACATAGAGGGCCACCACCATGCGGGGGTTCACAACATATTGCACCACCACTCATGGATATAGGACTAGGCCAGGTAGTCCAGGGGTAGGTGAGAGTCATGGTTGACTTTTATGATGACATATGTATAGATGTATCTATTTTTTTTTGATGTACGCCTCGATATGAAGGCACATTTTTGAGATGATGTATATGTATTATTTTTGTTATGCCTCGATATGAAGGCACATTTTTGATCCATGCCCATGATGGCATACATTGTATCTGATGATTATGTACTTGAGACACATTGTATATGGACATTGACATTTTGACATATTTACATGTATATGATGATGGAATTTATTATGATGTATGATTGTATCACATGTGTTTGATTTATGAGATAACATTAGATGATATCACATTATTTTTGATGAGATACTTATGATTGTCCATGTTTTTAATTTTTGATATTGGTGAGGGGGATAGAAGGTGGTCCCTATTGCCCCATTGGTGATATGGTAGGATGATAGTAGCTTAACATACATGTTGGATGTTTATTTTCATGATGATGTAGCTTAGCATTATTGATGATATATGATATATGTGATGTTAGATGTGATGATATAGATGATGATGTGATAACAAACAATGTACAAGTAACAAACAAGCACAAGCAAAATTTAACAAATCTAACAAATGTACACACTAAAGAACTTGACAACACAATTATGTATAAATATATACAAGCATGCAAAACATACTGAATATAAACAAGCAAGAATTAATCTAATCAAGGAAAGAATAGACCAATCTAAGTAGTATGTTAAAAACACACTACAAAATGTAACAAGTATTAAAAAGCATACATATACAAATAAGCAAAAAACAAAACAAGAAAAAACAAACAAACAAGTAGTAAGAAAAGCACTAGTTTTTTTGTGGGATAGTTTTGAGATATTTTATGTTGTTTTTGGGAGTTTTTGGAAATAATGTTCTATTGTTTTTGAGTTTTCTACGAAATGTTTTGTTTTTCTAACATATTTGAATGTTTTTGGATTTTCTAAAAGTTTTCCAAAGCTATGTACAAGAAAATAGAGAAACATGGTTTCCCCCAACATTAGATGGGAATGCACAAGGGCAGAATGCCATGCCATATGTGCAAGAAAGTGGAGATGTGAAGATGCCCTCAACATTAGATGGGAATGTACAAAGGAAAAATATTCACATATATACAAGAGTAGGATTAGTCGGATCAAGGCCATGAAGGATAGGCTCAAATGAATCTCAAATGCAGGTGAAAAACTAGCTCAAGATAAAACAAATGTACCCCTATATGTGAGATGCTTGTGAACAACAAATCCTCCCAAGGTGCCGAAAACTGGTTTTCACCAAAGGACCTACCCAAAGTGCCATAATTACGTGGTTTTCACATTTGGATGACCTTCTTTCTCTTTACTTTTTCTCTTGATTTTTTGTTTTTTTGTATTTTGATTGTTTTTACTTTTTTTTTTTTTTATAATATATGCCTGATACTTAAGCGTAGAACTGCTTGAGATGCATGGTGTTCATGGGTTCACGTAACTCTTCCCCATCAGGATAGGCAAGTTTGTAAGCTCCTGATCCATATTTTGCTACGATGACATAGGGTCCTAACCAATTTGGTTTGAACTTGCCTTTCTTTTCTCTTTCTTTCACAGTGTTGAACTGGTTTTCCTTCAGTACGAGATCCCCTACCTCAAATTGGTGAGGTATGATACATTTATTGTAGCCACGAGATACTCAATTTTGATACACTTTCATGTGGTTGAGTGCATGAATGTGTTTTTCTAACAACTCTAGCTTTGCCAAATCGGGCCTCATGGTAGTATTCATCTTTATCTAAATAATCTATGAGAGATATTCTCGGGAGGAAGCTCAATTTCCAATGGGATGATGGCCTTAATGCCAAATACTAGGGAATAATACATAGCACTAGTATGGGTGCGAATGGAGGTCGTATAAGCCCATAGAGGCGAGAAGGATTTACAGTGCCATTATGACCAATTTTACTTACCATTTTTCCATAATGTGAACAAGGGTTTTATTAGTGGCCTCTGTTGACCATTACCTTGGGGGTAATAGGGAGTAGACCACTTTAGGTGTATCTAAAAGTGTTGGCATAATGATTTCACAGTCTTTTTCTTAAAGGAATTACCATTGTTAGCTATAATGGCGGAAAGGATGCCATAACGATAAATGAGATGATTCATGATGAACTTGGAGATTTGGGCACTAGTAACATATGTAAGAGGCACAACCTCTACCCATTTTGTAAAGTACTTGGTTGTGGTAATGATATGGGTGTGGCCATCTGAGGAAGTTGGAGTGAGCTTCCCTATGAGATCTAATCCCCACTTGGAGAATGACCATGGTGTTGTGATCAGCTGCAAGGATTGCACTGGTGTATGGATGAGATTTCCATATTTTTGACACAATGAACATTTCTTAACATATTTTCAACAGTTTGATTCCATGGTAGGCCAATAGTAACCTACTCTTAATAATTTATTTTCTAGCACCATTCCATTTGAATGAGATCCGCAGACACCTTGGTTCACTTCTTTGATTGCTTGGACAAACTAGATTCGAATTAAAACATTACAAAAAGCTCCCGTCATAGCCACGACAATAGAGGGTGCCTCCAAGGAGGGTATAATGAGCTATTCTTTGGATTAGGTTCCTTTTATCAGGATATGAAATATTGGGTGGGAAGGTACCGTCTTGGAGATGATCGAAAATGGGTTCATACCATGGGGAAAAAGGACCAACAACTTCACAAACCAGACACGATTCTAACATGTCATATTTAGGCATTCATAGATTTTCAACAAAGAACAACATATCATTGTTCCTTGGTGGAATACAAAGCAAGTATCCTATTATAGCCATAACATCTATAGATCAATTTTGTGCTCTTTGGATCTTCTCAAAATTGATGTGCACAAAATATTCTTTAAGAGTTTCCACCATTTTCTTATTTGGGATGAGCTTTTCATCTTTAACCTTGTATTTTCCATTGACTTCCTTTATGATTAATTGTGAATCTCCAATGAATTTGAGCTATTTAATATTCCACTTAATAGCAAGTTTCATCCCGATGATGAGTGCTTCATATTCCGCTATGTTATTTGTACATGAAAAAATTAGATGGAAAGCTTGAGGAATGAAGTCCCCTGAAGGTGTGATGAGTACAACACCGGTTCCAAACCATGAAAGGTGAATGATCCATCAAAATTTACTTGTCAAATGACATATTCTTCAATAGACAACGTTGAGGCGTCTGATAGATCCATACTCAATGGTTTTGTTCTAGGTAGAGGGGCTTCAACTAACTGATTTGCAAACACATGTCCTTTTACTTGATTTCTAGTGGACATATTTGATATCAAAATCACTTAATAGGATGATCCAATTAGCCATCCTTCCAGTGAGTGATTGTTTAGATAAAAGGTACTTCAACGGGTCAACTTTGGATATAAGCTTGGTTTTGTTGTTTAGTAGGTAATGGTGAAGCTTTTGAAAGTAAAGACAACAACTAGGAAAGATTTTTCAATCTGGGGATAATTGAGCTCATATGTGATCAAAGTGTGACTAAGATAATAGACCAATTTTTCTATTTGGTTCAAGTCATATTGAGCTAATATCACACCAATAGAAAATTACATGGTTGAGATGTACAATAACAAGGCCTCACCTAGGGTAGGCAACATAAGAGCATGTGGATTAACCAAATACTTCTTGAGTAAGTCGAAGGCTTCTTGGACTCTGGTCCCCAATGAAAGTCAACATATTTTTTAAGCAAATGGATGAATGGATGACACTTATATGCAAGTTGGGAAATGAAATGGTGGATTGCTTGGATTTTTCCCTGCAAGATGCACAGTTGATTGAGGTTTTTAGGTGGAGGCATTTCATTGATAGTTGTGAATTTGGTTGGATCTACCTCAATTCCTCTTATGGATACAATGAATCCTAACAACTTCACTGAAAATACATCGAAGACACATTTATTAAGATTTAACTTGACTTTGTAATCTCAAAGGAATTGAAAGATGTGCCTCAATATGTCTGGATGTTGTTATCTTCTTCTAGAATTTCCTAGAATGTCGTCAACATAGTTCTTCATAATGTCATTTATCATATCGTGGAAGATCACGATCATAGCCCTCTGATAATTTTCTCTAGCATTTTTGAGACCAAATGACATAACTTTGTAAAATTTTCCCCAAGGGGTTAAAGGAAATCTTGTGTTGATATTATTTTGTGATTTTGATCTGGTTGTAGCCAGAAAATCTATCCATGAGGGACTACATTTCATAGCCCATAGTCAATCAAAAATCATGTCGATATTGGGAAGAGGAAAATAATCTTTTGGGCATGCCTTGTTTATGTCTCAAAATCGGTACATATTTTGATACCAATTGAATTTTTCTACATAGGTACTATGTTGGAGATACACTCAGTAATCAATAAGTCTTATAAAACCTACAGCCAACATTTTCTCCTCCTCTTTAACTAGGAGGGTGACACGTGGATGCATTTTTCTAAGATTTTGTTTGATGGGCTTGGCATCTGCATGCATAACAAGGTTATACAATACCAATGATGGATCTTGGCCCAATATATCTACATCGAGACAAGGAAATATGTTTGAAACTTCTCATAGAAGCATTACAAAAGTATTTCATTCTTTTTGAGAGTGAAGCTCCCAACTTGACCATTTTAGGGTTGTCTTCTATTTTGATATTGACATCAATGGTCTCCTCCACAAGTATATTAGATGTATCCTCCATGTGTGTAGGATCAGGAGGAGATTGAGATATTCTTTCAAGGGTGCCTCAATGATATTTTCACCCTAGGTATGGTCACTTTGTATGTCCATTGATTTTTATTTGTTTATCCGCTAGTGCCTTAAAGAGGTTTTCACTATGTGTCTTGGAATTTTATTTTTGTTGAGGCTTTTTAGAAGAAAATTTTCCCTTGATTTCTTTTAAATTTTTTGACCACACATCTCACCCTCCTTTCTAAATATGCACATGTGTCTAAGTCAATGAAGAAACCTTTCTTGTGATCACCAATTGGAATGTTATCACGAATACCCATGAATTCAATGATTGCCTCATCATTTTCAAAGAGATCGATCTGTACATGAAGTTGTTGTTCCCAGGTCAAATATGGGTGGGATGGACAAGGTTTACTTGGGAACAAAAGGTGGAAGAAAAGGGGATAAGATAAGGATGACTGTATCTAGGAAAATGTTCGTAGAGGCAAGATCCTTGTATATGTTATGATAGGACTCTCTGTCATTATCTAAATTAGAAGAGCTATCCTCACACTCAGAAGTAGTAACATCGAGTGTCTAAGGGATGAGCACAACAAGGTCTAATGAAAATTTCATATTTGTCTAATTTGAAATGTGGAGTGGGAATAGGCTCTTTGATGCCTTGTTCATCTTGTACTTTGGATCCATAATTAATACATCATTCTACAAAGGTCATGTTCAATGCATCTAGATCTAAAGAATAATAGGCATTTTAAATGATATCCATAATGAAATCAAATGTGCAAGGTAAGAACCAATTATACTCAAGATTAATACTTTAGATTCATAATTAATACACTCCATTATATTAAACATGATAAATACACAAAAGCTCATTATAATAGATAATACCATACACTCTTATGCGCAAATACATATGCTCATTATAATAGATATTTTATGGCAACATAATAACTTCACAATAATTTAGTTCTCACACACACCTATACTACGCAGATCATTACATATTTATAAGGGTGGGGACTTTCCCTTCACCACTTGCATAATTCCAAAAATAGGTCACATGCTGAAAATAGCCATGCACCTTTACAATCACAACCACACATGCAAGTGCGCTAACAATAGACCTCTTCTAGTTAACTAGCAGTAGAAAATCTATTCTTAGCTCACACCCATGCAAAGCGCTTAGTAGCCACTCTTCCAAAATAGCCGATGTGTGTCACACAAGTCTTTACCTAGTTTATGTGCTCGCACGCTATCTCCAAAAATAGCCATACATGTGAAAATGGCTAAGTCCCAAATCCACCCTTATATTTCATGCATGTGTTCTCCCCTATCCTTCCACACCTTGACTGCACCTTGCCCTCGTTCTCTCACGTGAACCTTTTGTGTGCCTTCTAGCTAAGTATTCCACTTTCATCCACTCAACATTACCCCACACTAAACTACATTGCCACCCCAAAATGGCTACTCCTCAAACAATAAAGAATAAAGTAATGGAAAGAATGTAAAATAATTTCTATACAAAGAATAAGGATTTACTTTGCATCACCCTCTGCTTCAACTAGAAGAATGAATTTTGATATTCTTCTTTTATTTCTGCCTCTAATGTTTGTCACTCACTCAACTGTGACCTCTTCCTTTTCTAGAATATTCACTACAATGGACTCTAATTCATCCTTGTGTAATTTCTCCTTCTCATTTTGTAATACTAACATAATGTTAGCCATTACAGACATTCTCCCTTCTAACAGATCCATCTTCTATGCTATAAGTTTTCCCAAGTTCATCCAACCTATTCTTATGGGGCTCTCGGCTATCAGTAAGGGCCTCACGCTTTTGCTTTACCACTTCTAGTCTCTCCACGTGCACCCCAAAGTTTCATCCTTCATAGATTTTAGGACTTTATTGTCCTCTACCATTGTCCTTATTCTGATGACTACCTCTCGGGGTTGTACAAATATATTCAATGCTTGATCCACTTTCTTCAGCTCCTCTCGAAGGGTTTGAAGCAATGCCTCGTATGATGAAATTTTCTAATTACTGCAGCCTTTTCCCTCTCTACCTCTTGCTTAGGTCTTTGGCACTGGCATCCTAACTGTCCCTCTTCAAGCACCATATCAACCAAAGTACACACATAGTGCATAGTCGAAGGGAAATTTTTGGGTACCTTGGGCTCTAAGTGTGGTCTTTCTTGAGGACATGATCCTCAATCTCCTCTACCATGCCAATAAGAACCCCATTATTTTTCTGCTCCAGGTCCTTTTCTTGTTTCAAGCACGCGATCTCAACATCCTTGGCCTTGATCTCTTCCTCTCAACACCTTGATAGTGGTAGATTTTCTATGTTCCTCCATGCCACCTCTATAGATACCTTCACCAAGGCATTACTTACCTTCTCATCAGACATAATAGTGGGTTTCATGGTTATATGTTTGGCCTGAGGTGCCTTCTTCAACCTCCTTGACACACAGGATTCTTCACATATGTCAAAGTCTGGCTCATCCATGTGTGTGTGCATAGACCAAGATAGTTACTTTCTGTGTGCACATGGTGGCCATGTCCTCATCCATCAACTCCATCCATATAACTCCTTAGGGCTCACTGTGCTCTTGAAAATGGGTGGATAATTTTACTTGTGTCCTCAAAGATAGCCCAAAGATGGAACAATAAACTCTCCACTTGTCCTTTTACTTCTTGCCCCTTAGGAACTAGCGCACCAAGATTTGAGTTGATCTTCAATTTCTAAGTAGTATCTTCTCTCTCTCTCTTCCTTTACTCCTTCTTCTTCATTCTTCACATCTTCATCTTTCATTTCTTCATCTTTCGGCTCCTCCACATCCTCTGGTGGTGTAGGAGATTCGGTGCACTCTCCTTAGAATCTTCTTCCTCCTCATCCAACTTCAATTTTCTCCTTCTCTTTCAGCTGTCTCCTTCTATGGAGAGAGTCATGGTGATCTCCATACTTAATTGGGGAGTAGCGCCTTGAGTCCTTGTTCTCCTGAACACCCTCTTAAAGTGGCATTCCTCAGGGTCTTCTCCAACCTCCAATTCTTCATCCCCTTCTTCTTGTGTCTAGGGTGGAGTACTTGCACGCTCTCAAATTCTACCTTGTCCGAGGGTTTCCTTTCATCCTCTATGCACCAAGCCACCAATTTCTTTCACTTCTTCCTCTCATCATCTACTTCTATAGTTTTAGTGGGCTTTGAGTTAGTACATTCTCTACTATATGCTTTCCCTTAGGTGGCCCTGAAGTGTGAACTCATTCTCCACATATTTTTTTCCCTCCAACTTGGGCTTGAGCTAAAGGTAGATAAGCACAACCCCACTATCTCTAATCACCAAACTCACGGGCTTCATACTTATCACGCTGAAATTAGCCTCTCTATGTAGGTAGTCTACCCTGGATAGACATAGGTCTTACACAACGTATGTGGTAGTCATAGTCTACCTTGTCTGAAACAAATTTCAAGCATCACACATTGTTGAACCGATGGACCGCTACCTAGAAGTAACGTGTTGTGAAGGCATATGACAAGCTTACACCGGGCTCCAAGTACCATCCTTCATCACAAACCATGTGATGCAAAAGTGCTGATACACTTGCGAACTAGACTACCTTTCCCACCACCGAAGGTAAATCCTTGGGGATGTGCCACTCCTCTTCAAATACCATGTGGAGCCTATCATACCACATCTCTACCCTCTACTTGAATGGCCCACTCATTGACCCTTCACATAAGTACTTCTCAAACCTTTCCACTAGGACTTATTCTACATGGGGTACTCCTAGATCTTGTTCTTCGGCCCATCAGCACTCCGATCTCCAAAAATACTAAGGACAATAGACAACACCAAAACTAATTTTCTCACCTGTGCATGCTTCCTCAATGATTGTGTCCACAATGTAGCCTACTATGTTGTATATTGTTCTCTGTGACATTTTCCTTGTAATGTGTAGCCACATTGTGTTCACTTGGGACCACCTTTCTTGATCATTTAATTTAGTGACTAGATGTGCAACTGCTATTTATACACCGGATACTCTTCAGCTTTATCTATATCCATTCCATGTTCGGACCTTTTGTGTATCCTAACTCCTTCCGCATCTCTCCAAGATGGTTGCTTTATCTATCAAGTCACTATTCAAGTCCACTCTGCCCCTTAATCCTGTTATAGTTGAAATTAGAGTGGCTGTAATCCTTACCCTATGTCCGGTGAAATAGAAGAAATCTTCATGTACCCTACTCATCAGCCATTGGTATAAAGGTTCATACTTTTCAAAGTATGGGAGCTCATACAACTGGTAAAATCCAATCTACTTTAAAATCTTCTCTCCCATCATCATACACCAGCATATCCTCGGTTGTGCACTTTTTTGTCTTTGTATTCAATAACGCATCCAATTCCTTTTTGTTCTCTGATGTGTGGTGGTTGTAGTCACTGATCTTGCATTTTTGGATGTGAGAATCCCATTCTTGTCCTACTATTACACCCTTATGGTATTGCATCATCTTCTAAAAATTGCTCTCGAGAGTAATTTCAACCTCCGCTTCCATCTTCTTCTTCCTTTTTCTCCTACAACAGGTGCTTTCTTTGGTGCCATCTATAAATCACAACATTTTGTCCTCAAATGCTCATTTTCTAGCTTCTACAACATGAAAACTCAAACCCTAGCTCAAATCCATGCCCTAGTTGAAATCACATGCCCTAGCTCTTTCAAACACTCTACTTTTCTCAAACCCTTCACCAATGGGGACGTAAGCTTCTCTTGCACACAAATCTACTCCTCACATCTGGTTTCACACTCTTCACACCTCAATACTCTTCACTCAACTTCTGGTCAACACTTAGCTCTTTCAAATTTTTGTGATTTACAATGGTAAGAATGAACTCGTATCCCTTCCTTATATAGATTTTCAAAAAGTTAGTGCATTTATTGCTCCTTCACCTACCAACAATCCTCATTAAGTGACCCTTTTCACAATTTTCCACACGGTACATCTTCATGCCTCAAGTCATAACCTTTTAGCATGCCTTCCTACCTTCTGGCTACAAGCTTCTCTTTAGTGTGCTTCCATGCACTTGAGTACCTCATCATTGCACCTTCTCCTGTAGTCTCCATGGCCACCACTTACCTCACGTTATATTGTTCCTTCATTTATCTCCATCCATGGTCCTCATTTGGAAGCAATCTTCTTTCACCAACTCTTCAAACTTTGAATAACACATATAGTAGTTTGTTCCTTTATGTGTACCCATTTCTCAACAACCACCCCACACAAATGGTATGTGTAGTCCTCTACACATAAAAATACTACAAATGGTAATTAGCTTCTAGTGCGCAAACATGCTTATTTCACAAAACAACAACTAAATTGACAAAGCATAATGACGAAAGAAGGAAATACATTAAGGGAATACATAATTGAAAACCTAATCTAAATGGAAATACTACCTTATTACAAACACCAAGAAGACTTATTTATAGTAGGGCTTCAACCTACTCCCGTTGAAGTAACCGGGTAACCATATTCCATCAAGCATTTCTAACTGACAAGCTCCTGTTTCAAGTATGTGAGTGATAACATATGGTCCTAACCAATGTACTTTGAGTTTTCCTAGATGGCGAAAAATTAGAATCATAAAGGAGCACCATTTTCCTATCTCAAGCTTTTTGTCCCTAATGTGCCTATCATGCCATGCTTTCTACCTAGATTTTTCTTGCTTCTGACTCCAACGTGCTATTTCTCATCGCACATCCAACTTAATCAACTTGTCAATCCATTCTTCTAATGCTTTCTCATCAGCTAGACTCCAACATGCAATACACAAAGAAGGTAACATGAATTCCATAGGAAGAACTACTTCTACGCCAAACACCAATTAAAAGGTGTGGCCTTGTTTAACCACTTGTATGTTGTTCTATACGCCCAAAGTACTATAGAAACTTTATCATCCCAATCCTTTCTTCCAACATCACAATTTTTTGTCAATGTCTGCTCAAAATCTTGTTGAAAGCCTCAAAGAATCCCATTTTCCTGAGGATGATATGGTGTAGTCTTATGGTGTGCAATCATGAATTCATCCAATAAAATTCTGATTGTCTCATTCAGAAAATGTGTGCCCCTATCATTGGTCAAACTCAAAGGACATCCATACCTTGTAATAATATTTTCCCATAGAAACTTGGCTGTTGTAGCCATTGTATAATCCTTTGTAGGTGCTAGCTTCTTCCCACCTTGTCAGATAGTCTGTGCAAGTAATGATATAGTGTGATCCAGTCCTGCACGTGTCGCTGGTGAAATAGGACCCACAAAATCTATAGCCCATTTCTCAAATGGTTTTGCACTAGTAATAGGTCTTAGAGGCATTTCATCTCATTGACCTAGGTTTCCCAAGGTGCTGATAATGATCACAAGCCTTGCAATATGCCTTATAATCTTTATACAGGGTCTCCCACCATAATCCAATGAGTAAAATCTTGCGCGCAGTGGCATCACTTACATAGTGGCCACATGTAATACCACCATGAGCTTCCTCCATGATATCTATGCACTCATGTTCTAGTACACAACAATGTAATACTTCATCTCAACCTAACTTGTACAAGTCACCGCTAATCAACATATAGGGTGTCACATATATAGCAAGTTGTTTCTTCTCTAAGGATTTCATTCCTTCTAGTGCCATACATGTTCATGTAAAAGACAACAATGTCCTCTAATTCTGATGGCGCATGTTGTAACCTATATAACTGTGCATCGAGCATGGTATCTTCAATTACTTGTGCTTCTTCTCCCGATTATATTTGGATAGATGATCCGGTCCAAATTACTTTTCCCTGGTTTTACCACAACTGTGAAATCAAATTCTTGAAATAAGAGTACCCATCTACATATGCGCCCCTATAAAATGGGCTTGTTTACTAAATATATCAATGCCATGTGATCTGTATAAAATACAAATGGTGTTGCTAGCAGGTACTTTCTGAATTTATGGAGTGCATAGATCATCGAAAAGCTTCACGTTTCTAGTAGTTATAAATTCTACTATGCAGAGTCAACTTTCTACTAGAAAAACAAATAGGATGATCTATAATACCTTCTCCAGATGAGCCAACACCACGCCAATGGTCCATGCCAGAGGCATCCACATGTACATGAAATGGTTGGTCCCATGAAGGAAAGCACAAAATAGGCGCGGTAGTAAGTTTCTCCTTCAATGTCTCAATGCACGCTATTGCGGTTCTCCCCAGTAGAACGTCCCTTTTCCTTTTAGTAACTCCTCCAAAGGTGCGGAACCTTAACATACCCCTTTATAAATTTTCTATAATACCTAGTGTGACCCAAGAATCCACGCACCTCACTTTGACTGGTAGGATCTTTTTGCCGATAATGACTGCAACCTTAGCTGGATCAACCAACAAACCTTCCTTGTAGATGATGTGTCCTAACAATATTCCAAATGGTGTAGTAAATACACATTTCTTGATGTTCAAAGAAATACTCAACTATCTACATCTTTCAAACATTAAGCGCAGATTGTCACAATGATCCTTAACAAGTCCATACACCATCCAATCATCTAAATAAACCTACAAGAAGTTATGAATAAAATATTTGAATCGCTTGAACAACTATGCGCAAAAATACAACAGCATTTTTTCAGACCAAAAGGCATCACAGTATAGGAAAAGCTACCCCATTCAATAGTAAAAGTAGTCTTTTCCTGATCCTCCTGGGAAATCCTAACTTGATGATACCTAGAGAATCCATCTGTAAATGAATAGATTTTGCACACCCTACAATACCTTCTAGTATTTCCTCAGTGAATGGTGTAGGAAAGGGATCACACACATGCAACATTCAGCTCCATGTAGTCCACATTGATCCTAATCTTACCATCCTTCTTGATAATATCATCACCATTGACTAACCCATTCTGACTCATCCAGGGGCTTGATGATCCCAGACTTCAACATTTTTCAATCTCTTCTTTGACCTTTTCACGCAAGTTGGGGTTCATCCTGTAGGGTCTCTTTCTACCACTGTGCACACCCTCCTTAAGATTTATCTTCATCTCTCCTAATGATTCATGCACGCCTTTAAGTTCATGGTATCCCCGAGGGAATAAGTCTTGATAATCCCATAGTAACTCAATGATTTTTTCCACTTCAGAGTCAGACCAATAGTCTCCAATTATGGCCTCCTTAGGCTCATCATCTTATCCAATATTCACTTTCTTTTTCTTCATAGGTTCATGATAGGCGCACGTGGTCTTATCTGCATTGTCCAACACCTCACGCCTACCTATTGAATGGTCTACATCCATATTTTCTACTTCTTCATCATCCACTAAGTAGACCATTTTTCCTTTTTCCTTCTCAAGGAAAGTGCACTTAAGTAGTGTGGCATCTATCTCTGTTTCTTCAACAAACCATGCTCTCCGAGTCTCCTCATCAAATAACTCCTGAATGAGTTCTTCCACCTTGGTGCTATCTCCCATAGTTAAGTGCTTTATAACCTTTAATGCCTCTTCTACCGGAGGTTTAGTAGAGAAGAAGTCAAACATCTAGGTCATTCTTGCAATTAAATTATGCCAATTTCAGTCTCTATGGAGTTCCACATATACATACCAAGCATGTGTGCAACCTTGTAAAGTGGAATAAAATTTGTGCACCTAGAGCGAAGGTGGTAAAGCTTCCTACCCCTCCATCCAGAGTCTCTCACACTACTAAACGTGGTGCTGAACAAGTTAATTACCATGATAAGTGTAGATCTGAGTAGGTGCATTATTCCTGTAGAACCTAGTAGCAAGAGTAATCCTAATTTCATTCCATCCTACAAGATTATCTTTTAAAACACCCACCAAAGCACATGCTTTGTCCCATACATAGGGTATATGCTAGCATATTTCATCTCTCCAACTGGTCTACCCATTGTTCCTCCATGGAACGCATAACTACCGTGGGATCTCCTTTTCTCCAGTGTAACGAGGTACCGAGTTATTACCTATTCTCCTGATACAACATGAGTCTGTCTGTTGTCCCACGCAAATGTGCTTTTACTTCGCACCCTACCAACTCATAAGTACTATGAGCCTAATTATCACAAACAACACTCGTAGTATCGCTAATAGACTATGCGTCCTCCCACCGGAGGATTCCTTCTTAGATGGATCAAGTACTTATGGGTCCTGATGATGCATACACATAAATCCTATTCAGGTCTTCCTCACTCAAAGGCTCAACATAGGGCACATATTTTCCATCTGTTAAAGGGATAATAACTCTTTCCTCCTTGTTTTCAAAGCTGATATAACCCTTTGTTGAATCAAAGATCAACATTATTTGCATAACACTAAGGATGCCCCAAAGTAGAGATGGGAAGCTATCTTCCTCTACTAGCGCTAAAACCTCAAAATATCCAGTGAACTTGGCTCCATGTATGGTAATGGATGCATCTTTTAAAACTCCGATGGGAGTGGCCTTAGTCTGGTTAGCCATGAACAATACATTCAAAGATGGTTACAATGGAGGTCTCCCCATTTGTACCCATGCATCTAAAGTAAGAACATTGACTTCCACGCTCTGTATCAATCAATATATTACTCAAAAGCCACCCATCCACAACAACATTCAGAGTGATTTCCTTGTCATAATCTAAGCTATGAGGGGGAATATTTACATGTAGGATCTTCCATCTAGTCTCAATACTTGTGCACGTGAAGTGTTTCCTTTAACCAATTCCCTAATAATGGAATGATATTCTCCTGGTGCAACATCTTGCACACTTCTTTTAAGTCATCCATATTAGATTGGACCGTTTCTGATGCTTTCTTTTGCTCCATCTTCCATGATTGCTCCTTTAAATATTATATTTCACCCTGAAGATTTCTAGTACCTCTATGGTCTCTTGATAAACCTCCTTCTGATGGAAAGGATCTGGGTACCGTGCATGTAGAACCTTCTCCTTAGTGATGGTAGGATTACGTTGTAATGTTTTTGACGCGCGCCGCTTCAAAGCGTGGGTAGTGATCTTTTTCCACTGCAAATGCTCGATTCTAGTTCCAACTTGGCATCCACTGATTTTCCATAACACGATGTATCCTAACCATCCCCGTGCCTTTGTTTTCTTGTTTATGTTGCTTACTAAGATGCTCATACAAGTCGGGCATTCCTCATAACTATGATTCTTTCCATATAAAGAACATGTAATATTCTAAGGACATTCACACCTATAGTGGTCGGGATCCACACATGTATAACATGTTCCATGAGGGAACTCACCTCATCCACCACCATGACCTCATCCTTCAAATCCACCATGGTATCCTCGACCTCTGCCATGAACTCCTTCAAAACTCCCTTCATTCCGATCATAGCGCGCTTGATTGTGATCCCGATCCTGATGCTCATTCTTTCCTTTAGAGTTATTTGATACTCTTGTCTATCATGTACACCAATATCTATAGCATCATGGATCTGACCAATCAGTTGGAAATCTTCCATGTCATGAGTCGTGGACCTACAAATTTTATAGTAATAAGAAACATTCTTCCTTATTATGTGCGTTGTAATAATGGGCAATGGCTAACATCATGGTTTAAATGACATATCTCACAATCCAAAAGCAATGAGCGTACTGATCTGTGGGAAAACTATCCTTTGTGTGACCTTCCACTTCACAATTTGCACCAAATCCCCATGCGCATCTCATGTGCTGAATTTTCCAATAGCTTCTCCAACTGCTTTGCCATAGCTATGATCTGTGCTTCTAAAAATGGGCTCACCCTAGTGTCTATACTTCCACTACCTCAACGTGTAAATGCTTCAAGTGCTTCATGTGGATCAACAGTGTATGTCTTATGTGATAACGCCCTTCTAAAAGGTGTAATCAAACCTCCAAAAAACCATTGTGCATGTTGGCTTGCATGAATATCATAAGAAAGCTTAGATAACAACGTTTTGAAATGAGCATCATACTCTCTAACACTCTCAGTAGTGCCTTGCTTAATATCCTTAAGCACACTTATACTCTTCTTCTCAAACTCAAGGATGTGAAACTCTTTAAGGAAAACATCTTTTAAAGCTGCATAGTCTACATGCAAGTCCGATCAGTGGTCAAAATTTTATACCCTATGTGTGCCCTTATAACATAGTGGCGAATTGACTTTCCCTATGCTTTCAAAGATGATTCCTTTTGCACATGCCACAATATTTCACACATGTGCACATGTTCAAAATCATCCTCTATGCCCCTATACTTTTGAAGATGAAGAGATATCTCCATGTAAATATTCTATGGTTGATGCACCTTGCCCACCACCTATCCAACCACCTCTGTGTTTCCTTTGCCTCCAAAACCACTAGATCCACCCGAAACTAGAACCACATATACCTCCCGATCCTAAACTCCGTAGCTGAAATTAGGACCAAAGATGTACTTCCCTATGTCCCAATAATAGTACTAAACTGCACCCCTACAGTCTGTGAAGTGTTACTACTCCCAGAAGAGAGTCCAAAATTCTACGCACCTGAATTCTATGCGAAGATACACCTAAAAGGTACCTCCAAACAACAACAAAGACATTTGTGCTACCATCATGTGTTGTTATATGACTTACTCTTGCTCTCCCACTACTTAAATTAGCTTGCTTGACTATTTTTCGTACTAGATACTGGAAGACCAAGTGCAAGGGAAAGGTTGTCAGGTAGACTCAGATGCGCGCCCATGACCCAGGTCATCTCTGCTAGCACACTTCCATGTGAGGCCGAGGAGGATTCCCTTTCATGCTTTCCCAAATGGGGGAGTTCTTGATGCTCTAGATTCCATGCCTTCTACGTGAACTTCAAATCCTTCACGAGTCCATCTCTCTCCTCAATTCCATTCACTCTACAACATCCCGCTGCTTCTCAATCTCCCTCTCATGTACCTCATTAAACTTAAGTCACCTTTCTTATCTCTTCCTTTCTGCCGCTAGGTCTTCCATATTTCACCAAACCTACTCCCTCCCCTACACGTGTGGTGGGGTTTAGTTAGCCATCGGTTTACTTTCCAAGTTCAGGTTACCATCAAGATTTTGATCACAATGGAATGCCTTGTAGGTAAGTTCCCTTGGGATATCATAAAAATTGGAATTCCGCTACCTCTGGGAAAGAATAAGTGGAAATTAAGTACTCTAGAATATAGTTGTTCAAAACACCATGAAACCAAGTATCCACAATGCGTGTCCAAATCAGATCAACATCATAGAGGGCCTGAAATTCTTCCTGTGTCCAAACAAGTGCACGATACCTCCAATTCCTTTTAGACGTATAAGCAATCAGCCACTCATATAACTCTACTAGAAAAATGGTGAAGAATCTCTCATACAAACTATCATATAGATTTTGTTCCACCCATGCGTATGCATTAAACTCAGATCCGGTGTTGAACCTCCATGCATATTATTCTTCTAGATCATGTATCCACTCCTCAACACTTACTAGGGTTAACCGATATGTCTTCATCATGAACCATCCTGAAAACAACTGAAAAGAGGTCTCGATAATGGAACCAATGATGCAAGCCTAGAATTTACTAGTAAAAGCCAAAGACACTAACACATCACTCAAATAGATTGAGTGCTCACCCAAAGCATGCAAAGGTACCAAGACCCTCTTTAGGGTTGCTATTGAATGATGTTAGCATGATGAAGACTTAATGCATTCATATCCATAATTAATACATCATTCTACAAAGCATGTTCAGATCTAGATCTAAAGAATAACATATTTACATAATATCCATAACTAAACCAACCATGCAAGGGCCAATTATACTCGTGGATTAATACTCTGATTCAGCCAATACACTCCATTATATTAAACATGATAAATACATAGAAGCTCATTATAATAGATAATACCATATCTTATGCGCGCATCAGATCTGACAACATAACTTCACAACAATTTAGTTCTCACACAGTCACCCTATACTACGCAGATCATTACATATTTATAAGGGTGTGGATTTTCCCTTCACCGCTTGCATAACTTCCAAAAATAGGTCACATGCTGAAAATAGCCATGCACCTTTACAATCACAACCACACATGCAAGTGCGCTAACAATATACCTCTCCTAGTTAACTAGCAGTAGCAAATCTATTCTTAGCTCACACCTATGCAAAGCGCTTAGTAGCCACTCCTCCAAAAATAGCCGATGCGTGTCACACAAGTCTTTACCCGGTTTGTGTGCTCGGCATGCTATCTCCAAAATAGACCGTACACGTGAAAATGGATAAGTCCCAAATCCGCCCTTATATTTCACGCATGTGTTCTCCCCTATCCTTCCACACCTTTGAATGTGCCCTGTCCTCTCATGTGAACCTTTGGCACAACAATATCAACAGAAGGACATTCATAGGCTGTACGAGAGAAGCTATGCAAGGCTCTATAATGTGCAAATGGCTCTGGATCTCCTTGAATAGTAATTTTTTTTCCTTCGCGATATAACTTGATATATTGATGGAAGGTTGATGGTACGGCCTGCATGGCATGGATCCATGGGTGACTGAGAAGCATGTTGTAGGGAATTTCCAAGTCTAGGACATGAAACTTGGTGTCATGATATGTAGGCCCCACTTCCATAGGCAATACTATAGTACCAGTTGACTCACGTTCTGCATTGTCGTAGGTTGTGATGGTAATGATATGCAAATCTAGGTCTCGCCTCATGCGTGATAATTTCTTAACTAGCTTCAAGGTATAAATATTCAAACCAGACCCATTTTCCACAAGCACCCTCTTTATCTTTTTGCGAGTAGCAAATTATTCAATGTATAGGGGCAAGTTATGTGTATGATCATCACATGGAATTTCATTTTGATTAAAAGTAAGGTGTTCACTAGAGCAAGATGTGTGACCACCGCTTGGAGGTCTGAAAGGATACATATCTCTTGACACTCTTGACCCCTGAAGTGTTTTCTAGAGGATGTCTTTATGAACATTTTATATCTTAAGAAGATCTAAGATCAAAATCTTAGTAGTGGTCTTCTCAAGTTGTTCTAAGAGATCATATTGACCACCCTAAGGAGTAGGCAGAGGAGGTTCTAGAATCACAAGTTGAGTGCATCGTGTTGGCACAAAACACTCACAATTCTTGATTCTTATAGTGTTTACATAATCATAAGAGGAAAGAACACAACCAATAAGTGAATCAAATGGATTACTAGTTTTGGATTAAACATAATTAGTAGCTTTGTAGTTCTTGGAAGATTGACCTTGATCGACTTCTTCTCTTCCTATTTATCATGTTTAGGAAAGGTTCCTTATACATTTCTAACTTTTGATTAGGTTTTTGGTTAGGTTTAGCTGAATCAACCTTAATTTCTCTATTGTCAATAAGATCCTGAATAAAATGTTTCAATTTTAGGCACTTTTTTATTTTGTGACCTTTGACGTGATGATACTCACAATATTAATTTTCCCTGTACCATGATGGTTTAGGTGCATCATCTGCAAAGGGGTTTGTGTTAATACGTTGGCACGGAAAATAACACAGACAACTAGGAGGTAGTGTAAAGAATACACGTCCGGAGAAACACATACGCGGGGAAGTCGGACTAGCGTGACAGGGAAACAGGTGGAAACTAATACAACACATGCACGACCCTAATGACACATACATGGCTCTCTCAACACACATGCGGTCCTCTTAACACCTATGCAAGTACTTGGAATGACATTAGGAATATGGAAATATGACATAGACAAACTCAAAAAGGTCAATTTTTATCATTTTAACCCAAAATTAACAACCCATCTCTTTTAAACCTATAAAAGAGACTCAACACATGTAAAGTTAGAAAAATACATCAATTAATTCAAGTTATTTAACATGTGCATAATAAGGGTTAGCCAAAATTGAGATAAAACTAACAAAACTTGAAATCAAATGCTAAGGACAACAAAGTATGTGTCCCACTGGCGTGTTATATGTGTTCATATACAAATTTGCATGCTAATAAAAAGAAGCTAACACCTAGTAGATTCAAAGAATAATCAAACCCCTATAGAACCATGAGATAATAGCTTAAAGGAAAAAACTTCTACCATGCATAAACAAATATAAATCCATTAAATGCTTAAGCCATTCCTACTCTTTGAGATTGCTACCTAATGAATGAACCTAATTAGATCACCTAACAATCAAATTGGTCTTATTTTCTCAAGGATTGAAGATGAGATCTCACCAAGAAATGGCTATAAGGCCATTTTTGGATCTTTCCATGCTCTTCGATTTCAGAGAATGGATGCAAGATGGAGAAGCTATTTCCAAGCAATGGAGAATGGCTCAAATCAAATTGCCTATAGTTTATACTAATGCAAATGAAGGTGTAAGAAGAAAGGGTAGGAGGAGGGTTCTTTATACAACCCTATGGTTTTAGAGAGCTTAACATCTTAGTGTATGTGGGATAAGGAAAAAGCAATATTAGGAATGGATAAGGTTGCTTTCGAAAATGTAACCTTAATTTAGAAGAGTTTAATTTATCATTACTTGACTCATGGGAGTTGAGGGTGTTTTAATTAATCAAGTGTGATTAATTAATAGGTAGATGTAATATTATAGAAGCCCATTAGAGGAGAATTAGCGTGATCTCGAGGGATGTTAAAGGAATTTAATCCAATAAACAATGATTTATTGATTTAGAGCGGTGAGTGTAATTAATTAATAATAATTAATTAACTCAAGTAGAGCGATACTAATTAACGAAAGGTCATTAATCGACATCCTGAATGATAGGAAGGATAATTAATTAGTGAGATGTAATTAATTAACGGAATAGAGGGAAAATGATGGTTTATTGATGAAGTGTCGTCAATTGTCGGGAAAGAAGATAGTGTAATTTACGTATTAAAACTGCGTAAAGCGATTTTAGCGTCTACAACATCTATAGTAACTTCATCAATAATTTTTTTCAATACCAAAAGTGATCTTACATTTCTTAGTAACCTTGATGTCTATACCTTTCTTTACCCAACCCAAAGAATATGGACTTGGGTGATTGTAAGTTTCAACTTTAGCCTATATACTAACTCTTTACTAATCAAATTAGCTTGAGAACATGTATAAAAAGAGCATCCACCTTAGTTTTCTTCACTTGAATTTTTAAATGAAAATCTTTGTTAGTTCATTTTCTTGAACAACATTATTACTACCCAAACATACCTCTATGCGGACGGAGGCACAACACATAGTCTCATCCACCTCTTCGCTGCAAAATACTTCCTCTCCCTAGAGGGCAGCCATGGCCTTCTTTTTATTTTTCTTGTTTTTGAAGGGATGTAATTCCGGTGGAGCTTCCAACATTTTTCCTCAAAATGAGTGTCAACATCACAATGCCCACAATGAATTTTAGTATCCTTTTTAGAAATAGAAGTAGCATTTTTATTACCCTTTCCTTTTCATTTATCCTTCCTTGGATCACCTTGTTTGTTCAAAGCATGCTAAGAGGTAGATGAACTCTTTTTCTTGTCCATCTCTAAGTAGTGAGATTGCATACAAGATTCATCTACATCCGCCGGTTGGACAAGAGAATGGGTCTCTTTAAGTGGATATGAATTCCACCAATATATTTCATCAATAGGTCCTAGTCTGCTACATCCTTTCCCATATGAATATATTTCTTCTGAACTCACTGGTATACTCCTGCACATTTTGGCCTTGTTTTTGCCTAAGATACTGCCAATACATGGACCTCTCTTCCTCATAACAAATAGGATAAAACGCTTCTTGATTAGCTTCTTAAAAACATCCCACTTAGTAATTGGAGGAAGATTCTTAACAACCAATGTATGAACATAAATTTCAAACCAAGTTAAAGCATGTTTGGTTAATTTTAACCAAGCAAAGGAAATCTTCTGACTTTCATTAATTTGATGCAAACTAAAATATACCTCTAGTTGAGCTAGCCAATGGTCTATCTTCTCAGCATTCACGTCTCCATCATAAGGTTGAATTTCTATCTTGGCCTCTACTTTGAATGGAGGAGGTGTGGGAATGGCATGAGATGACTCTTCTTCATGAACCTCTTCTTCACGGTCTTCCAGTGTCTTGTTTGGAACACCAAGTTTCTCCATGAGTAGTCCCATGATGGACTCCAATTTCCCAATGGAAAAGGAAATACTACCCACATATTTGGACATACTTGCCACATTTTCCTCCAACTTATAGAAACACTCTTCACCACTATCATCTTCGCATCTTCTCTATGAGCCATCTCCCAAATTCCTTGCTTCCACTTTCTTGTAGAAATATCTAATTCAAAAGGAATAATGATACCTTCACCACTTTCTTTTCCCTTTCAGGTAAGGGGCATCTAATTACAATCTCAACACAAGTTAACCACACAAAAACTGAAATCTTAACTACTCTGATACCAATCGATGCATAAACTGTTGTATTCTAATAATAAAATGCAGATCACTATACTCATGAAAAAATGAATGAAATATGTTGAGTTCTTTATTAACCAAGATAATGTGCAATAACAACACACAATTATACTATAAACTGAGAAAAGAGAGACAAAAGGAGACAAGGTTTATCCTGGAGAAACCCAATGTGGGAAAAACTCTAGTGGGTGAGAAAATTTGCTCCCCTTCACTATGTAATTCTCCAATAATACAACTTACTGCCAATAATTGGCCTTCAAGAAGGATTAACACTCCCTCTAATTGTATCTACTTGCTCACAATTTCTCAACAAATGAAGAACTCTTCTCAAATGAACAAACAAGAAAGAATTCAAACTTCTCCAACTTTTCTCACAATAGAATTCACCCAAAATCACTTGCTGGAATCCTTCTAAAACCTTGTATTTATAGTTTCTCTGCTCTTCGTATGTATGGGAAAGGTGAAATAATTCAATTGGGAAGCTCAAACATTTGTAATTGTTGAGATCCCAAATTCAGAATGTAACCGTATCACACAGAATTCCGCTCTATGAAGACAGGTAGTTGTGTAACCCATGTTTTGCAAAGAGTGGCGGTTACGTAACCCCGGGGTGGTTACGTGACCATCATTGAGAAATCCCCGAAAAATAACAATAATGGCCTGAAACATCATTCGAAGGTATTCAGATCACCCCCATCCTGATTGGACCATATCATGAAGAAAGAAACAACTTAGAACCTATAGAACAAGTATCAAATACGAAGAATACATAGAATTGGGTATTTACGGACCCATTTTTGGATCACATTATATCTTTTACACACATATTATGCACAAATGATTTTTCTCTCTCTCTCCCACAGAGGAATTATTAGCTACACACACTACTCATTCATTGACATAATCAGTTGTATTTATCCAAATCAGGGTATCACTCTCAAGAATCTCACCCAAAATGTTACAAAACCATCACAAATTACCTATCCGAACCATATGGATTGGGACCAATCCATACTATGGTCTAGGACGGACCCATAAAATTTTGTCTCATAACCTCCAATGACTATATTTCTAATTTGATATCTTTATAGAGGTTTTTTAATCCCAAAAATCATCCTTAATGTGAAATTTAACCTACAAAATCCCATATAAGTAATTTTAATTCACTTAATAAAATCAATAGTATTATAAAGAGTAATTTTTGTAAAATACATTCCTAAAACATGAAAGTATTTCATAAATCTTCCTAAAATAACAATTATCATTAAAAACAACCACTTCTTAGGTATTAAGCACTCAAACCAGGGTTAACAATCTAGTTTCTCATTCTACAAGCCTCACAGAGGTCTTGAAGCCAAGTCATAGTAAGGTTAAGCTAATAAAAACATTACCAAAGTTTATACGGGTTAAGGGAACCAATCAAACATCATAAAACACATCACACTATATCACAATCATGAAGGGTGCATTCTACTTATCTATAGTTATACCCACTATCTTTGTGTCAAGATACATTAGGAAAAGATAGGGGTCATCTTAGATTTGCATACAAAATTATACATACATGAGGAAAACTACATAGATTTTTCTCATGTATTTTAGGGACGTAGGGAAATGCTTGGAATAGATAAGTAAAAGTGACCACCAAGGTCATTCCGACTCCACCACACACTAATTCATCTTGTTTTGTATCTAATCATGTTATTAAAGTGCTAGTGTAGGAAGTTAGGGTTTATTCATTAAAAGTCACTATAAGAGGTTTCGTATACTTGTAAACCCTATCATTAGATAGAAAAGCACATTTCTAGGCCATCGACAACCCACAAAAGTTACAGAGCACCTAAATACTTATGTCTAAACTATATATCTCATGACCAAGTCATACCACACTCTAGGATAGGCCATATGGTTCCATACTAGCTCATTTTTAGTCATACTTTTAGAAACAACATAATTCTATATCTTTACTAGTATATACACCTAAATCATCTTTACATCTCTTTTTTTCAGCTAAGTACACTCTCCACTAGTGATTTAAGCAATTATTTTTATCTTATACGTTGTTTTGGGATTTATATTCTGTTTCACACATTAATTTTGATTAATTAATTATAAAATATAACATTTACTACTCTTGCGCATTTAAATAAATAATAACCTAATATATCCCAACCCTTATTTATTTATTTGGAGTGTAAACATTTGGTGAACCCTATCATTTCTCAAACCCTAAAGGCAGCCCTATGGTTTGTCTTTCTTTCTTTAAGCATCGATACTCTTATTAGCCATAGGATTTGTTATCCTCTCTACCCTTGTGGATTACTTTGTGGTTCCTTTCTCTTATTCATATAACAATGATCCCACATCAGAGTCTCTCATTGATATCGTCTTGTGCAAAGCTATTTTTAATACATATGATGAATTTTCTCAATATGAGTGTGATGAAACATATGATGCTTATAAAAACATGATTCAAAATACTTATGCCCACACATGCCCTATTGATTTTGTCTATGTTAACACCATTTCTAATATTTCATTAGGAAATATCAATGAAAATGCTTCCATAATGACTGATGCTAATAACCATGACCTTTTAAGACGATGAACTAGTATTTATGCACTTTATATGGAACAATCCTTAGCACATCAATGCCCTTATATACATTGCAAGAGTTGAGAAAAATGTGTAAAATCATTTAAGATCTTTGATTTTATTGTCACATCTTCCACTATTGTTACCTCCATAGTGCATATCTCCTTAGGGGAAACTAATCCAATCCATCATAGTATCCCTATATCTAATATTATTCCTAAATCTACTATATACACATGTGGGTGTTACCACTCTTCTTTTAATGCATAGGCTCTTGATAGACTTTTTCAAAATTTGCAAGCCCAAATCTTATAATCATTAGTTAGTGTGAGTTATCTTATGTGTTCTCTCATATTGGAGGGTCATCTCACATGGGTTAGGTTTAGAAGTTAGGTTTAGGGTTTCATGTGTGTCATGGAATAGGGTTACTCAGCACCCTATATATACCCTTTCACTATTCATTTATGAGAATACCAAGACACTCCACTGTCTTTCCTCTATGAGCAAGCTTGTTTTTGTTGAGCAAGTTATTCCATTATTATTTGATTGTTTCTTGCAATTACTGCTGGAGCTATGACGATTATTGGAGTGCAACTACTTCGTGGTGCCTCATTTCGATTCGATTCTCGAAACTCTTTTCAATAACTACAAAAAGATGCATTTACCTCTTCTAATGTTATGGGATCCACCCAATTACTTCATAACCCACTTGCATCTAAATTTGCTGCATATCCTTTGCCTATTGGTTTTTTCACTCCTAAGCTTCCTATCGAAAATGATAAAGGTGATCCTGAATGCCACATTTATGTTTTCCATATCGCTTTCTTATATAATGTTTATAAAGATATATTACGTACTAAAATCTTTCCTATAAGCCTCAAAGACTTTGTGTTGTAATGATTATATGAACTCCTATTCATTCAATATGATCCTTAACCACTTTTGCCAATCCATTCCTTACAAAAATTTCAATCAATATTTGGGACAAGGTAGATCATACGCTTAAATGTCTAAGATGTGATAAGGATCTAATGAGCCCATTAGTGACTATGTTCTCTGCTACAATACTATGCTTTCTAAAATGAATAATATCCTAGCTAACAATGAGCACAATATATTTTCACTCAAATCCTTATTATTTATTTGCAAAAATCATTTATCTTTAATATTTTCAATCATTTAACGATTTATATCACACATTGAATAAGAACGAGTCTAAGCTCCTTACCATAAACAAGGTTAAGTATGTTACTAATGATCCCAATATATCTAATACTAAGTTTTATTAAGGTAAAATTGATTTCAAATGCAAATTTAATGACAAAAACTTAGTGATAAAGTTACTTATCAATGAAGTATCTCACCCTACCAAGTGTTAGTTACAAGCTCCACCTCGAAGGAAAATTACATGATTACCTTTTTCACCCTAACCGATCTTTCGAAAGTTGCTAGAGTGAAAACTTGTATCTCTCCCTCTAGTTCTTAAGGTTGGTATAAGTAAGCCTCATGGTAAATATTTTGATGTTGATGCCTAGCGATTATCATAGATGTGTTAGCCATTCTACTAATTGATGTATTAAGCTATGTGATGTCATCTAATATCTTATTTATGTAAACACTATTGAATTTAACTTTTCTCCTAAGAAATTTAAGCCTACTAATGATAAATCCAAGCTTACTTCTTGATCATAATACTACTAAATATAATTTAGAAGTGCACCACATGTATCATTCTTAGCCTCCTCCTCCTTCATATGATCACCCACTAAACTCTCTTATTGGTACTATTATTATTATGTTTCCTCTTAGGTGCATTATTACATCTGATGATTGTGATATAGCTCATGATCTTGTCTTGATATACTTTATGTGCAAGTTTTTTTAGTGAATTCCTATTCATAGTGTTTTTATTGATAGTGGTTTTGGGTGCAATACACACACATTCAAATTACTCCTTCTCTTAGGTATACTAATATAAATGTGACATTTGATACTAAGACCTCTCTTGGGCATGTTGTTATACCTCTTACAAGTTGGCTCTACTACTATGACTATTCCTTTTATGGTTACTACGTCCATTGGATCATGTGATATGTGTCTAGGTTTCCCTTGGTTACATAATTTTAAGGCTATACCATCTATCTTGTACCAATGTGTCAACTTTATCTATAATCAACAAGTTGATATGGTCAAGGGTATCTCATATGAGACCCCATTTCCTAATCTTCTTCATAACATAATGAATATTACCACACCTAATCCTATTGCACCTATACATGCTACCTCTAGTATCTCTTTCAAACCCCTCTTAGGGATCCTATTACACATATTAGGGTTCCTAAGATAAACATGTAGCCATGAATTCTGAAGTTCCATCCACATCCTACTAAACATGTTATTTAATTAAGGTTTTAGCCTCCTTCATTTTACTGATTCGCCCCTCCCCACAAGTTCTATCCTACTCCTAATACATATATGATGTATTCAAGTTCGAAACCTCCATTGTTTGAAGGGTCTACCCTCCCCAACTAATGTTTCTATGGGATAGCTCTTGTCTTATCCTTGTATTTTATATAAAATACTCAAATAATACAAAAACATTCAAATAATCACATAAATTAAAAAAATTAATATTTGCATAAATACAAAATGAGGACCTATATGTGACTAAAAATTCTAACTTTACGCTTTGCATATGTTGTTTGTCATATAGTTTGATAGATATCATATTTTTCTATATACTATCTACATACATATATTCATAAGGTATCTTGATGATCCATAAACTAGTTACATACAACTATAACAGATCCTATAAATAGTGATAATGAATATCTTTTCGGTTATAGAGTTTAATTTTTAATATGAAAGTGAAACTTCAACATATAAATAACTAGAAATCAACAAACAAGAGACAAGGAATTATCTTGGAGAAACCCAATTGGAAAAAAATCTAGTGGGTGAGTAATTTCTCCCTTCCACTATGCAATTCTCTAAAAATACAAGCTTACTACCACTGTGTGGTCTTCATGAAAGATCTAAACCTCTATAATTTGTATTTACTTGTTTACAACACTCAACAAGGAAGAACTCAACTGTTAGGGAACAAAACAGACACAACTCAAACTTTGATTACTACTAAGGCTATAATAATGGCATTCAAACAACCATGCTCTATTTTCATCTTCACACTAAAACTTGGATACACCCAAAACTACCACCATGGACATGTTCTTCCACTTGTATTTATAGTTTCTCTACTCAAGAAGGAAGGAGGAAGTGAAATGACCCAACAAGAGGTGAGAAAAAGTTTGCAACCATTCATATCTAGATTTTTGTAACATCAAGATGAAACCACCACATAACCAATGTGCGATCATCACATGGTTTCACAACCACCATAAAATTTCCTTCTCAAGAAATAGAACTTTATGGCTTTTTCATTAGAATCTATTTGGATCACCTTTAAACCGACTCAACCATTTTTACATCACAATTTACACAATGAGAGAGTATATTATAAGTTAAGATAGCTATTTACATAAATTAAGCACTTTCGAGATCCATTTTTGGATCATGCCTCCCAATTTGAGGCTTTTAAGTACCTTAAATATTCAAGAAATAATGAGGAGAGGAAATTTCTTCCCCACATCTTCTTTGGAATACTACTTGGCCTTGTTGGGTAATTAATTTTTTATCCAATCAACCACTAGTTTTACACTCCTCGTTGTGTTGTCCTCTCTTTTCATTGTAATACCACATCTTCTTACAATTTCACCTAAATTTCTGGAGCAAGATCCTCAATGGATGCCACTAAAAATCCTTCTTCTTCATTATTTAACATATAGGGCTAAAAGAGACGTAGGTTTTCAACATTAATAAATGAATATATTCTCATATAAGGAGGAAAATCCAACCTAAATTTATTCTTTCCCATTTGTTACAAAATTTCAAATGGTCCATATCTAATAGGTTTGAGTTTCTTAGATTTTCCTTGGGGTCTCTCTTTATTCAAGTACAACCATACTTTGTCACTAACAAGGAAAGAATGCTCAATTCTATGTTGGCCATGCATTGATTTGTACTTGGCCTATGAATTTTTCAACCTCTCTTGTACTTGGAGGTATATCTATTGAATCTTCTCAATGATCCTCTCAACTTTGTGGAAATAAAGATCTACTCTCCCATTTTCTTTACATGGTAGTCTTGAAATAACATCAAATGCACTCTTAGAAAAATCACCAAAACAAGTCTCAAAAGGAGTCTTACCAAGAGGTAGAAGCATGAAATGTCATGTTATAAAAATGTTGAATATACACCAAATTATCATCCCAAGTCTTAGGATGTTTCTGTTATATCCCTTCAAGACAAGAACCAATATTTGGTTTACTTCTTTGGTCTTCCCATTGAGTTGTGGGTGAAAAATAGTAGACCTATTTAGCTTGGTATCCATCTTCTCCCACAAAGTAGACCAAATCTTCCTAGTGAACCATGGGTCCGTATATGAAACAATAGAGTTAGGGAAACCAAAATGAACCCGAAAATTAGTCAAAAATAACTTGGTTGCATCATTGGCTCTGAGGTTTTTCATCCAATCCATAACCACAAAAACATAAGCATATCCTCTTTTGGAAATAGGAAAACCGCCCATAAAATCCATGGAGATGCTTTCCCACGATTTGAATGGAACCAATAAGGGAATATATAAACCAAATTTCTATTACTAGGATTGTTTTTACTACATAAAACACATCCTCTAATAAACTTAGCAACTTTTACTTGGATATTTGGCCAATAAACGTACCTATTTAAGTGTCTGATAGTCTTTGTAACATCGAAGTAACCAATAAACTTAGAAGTGCGTGCTTATCTCATCAATTGTACTCTTTCCCCCTTAGGAACACAAAGTTTCTTATTCTTTTATATTATCCCATCTTAGAGGTAATACTATCCATTAAGCTCAAATCCCTCACTTGGAGGCTTTTACTGGAATATCTCTCCAAAATAAGGATTTTGCTCATAACCTTCCTTATATGCTTCGCATATAAAAGGTTCAAGAAGAGTTAACATGCCTATATAGATGAAAGCAAAGGAGACATAAACAACATATAAAATAATATTTTAGTCACACCTTTCTTATATTTTATGATAAAATAAAACTGGTATAAGAAACCCATCCATATATAGTGTTTAACTTGTTGAATTTTATTTTGAGCTTGCGAATATTGAAGAAGTTGATGATCCACGTATGTGATAGTTTCCTTACCCATCATACACTCCTTCCATTTCTTGACCACTTGAACAAGATCATACAATTCCTTATCATATGTATAATAATTCAAAATTACAACATGAAACAATTCATAATGGTAGCATACGTGCCTACCTCCTTGAAGTAGACAACCCCATAACATAATCACTAGTATATGTTTCTACTTCAAAAGGAAGCTACAAGTTAGGCACAACTTAAATTGGAGTATGAATAATCTTGTATTTAAATGTCTCAAATGCATCTTGTTACTTCTTACCCCAAACCCACATGTTGTCACAGAATGTAGAGGTGTTTTACATGGAAGAGAAGTTCTTGATGAACTTCCTCAAATATTGCACTATACCAATAAAACTCCTTGTATCATTCAAACTATAAGGTATAGGACAATTCAAAATGGCCTCTATCTTAGCTTGATTAATTCTCAAGTCTCCATCTCAAACCACACACTCTAAGAAGATAAGTGATTGTTGAGAAAACTCACACTTCTTCTCATTCAACACTAACCAATTCTCCTTCAAAACTTGCAAAAATCGATGCAAACGGTTAATATGCTCATCAAAAGTTATTCTAACAAAAGAATGCCATCCAAATACACAATAAAAAGGAATTAGTAAATGGCACCATTACCTCATTCATCAACCTATAGCTCAAATGATAAGACCAACCATTCATACAACCCTTACATTTTCTTGAACCCTATTTTCCAAATGTCGTTTTCCTTAATTTGTACCTAGTGATACCTAGATTTCAAATAAATCTTAGTAAAATATTTAGCATGTTGTAATTGATCTAACAAATCATCTATCGAGGAAGAGGTATTTATTCTTAATGGTTATTTTGTTTAATACTCTATAATCAACACACATCTTTTTATGCACTAAAATAGTTGGAGAACCACATGAAGAAGTGCCAAGATAGATTACACCTTGCTTAATCAAAGAATGTAATTGTTATTTTACCTTTTAGGCATACTTCAAGTAATTATTTTACAAACCAAGGTTTGGAAGAAGACTATCAGGTAGTAAATATATATCATGCGCAATATTCCTAATTGGGGGTAGCCTCATAGGATCTTGGAAGACTTCCTTGAACCTTTATACCAACTCTCTCATCTGTTTGTGCTTGTTGTTAGTAAATATTCTACAAGAAGTTTTAGATGCAATAACTTTATCCTCCGACTATTTCGTAAAAGGAGCAAGGAAAATTTCCCAAATGAGCATTAATCATATATTAGCTTCGCAGGCACTTACTAAAAAGATCTTCAAATCTCCTTGTAGGCTGAAATGATATAGCTCTTGCCATCCTTCACAAATCAATATTGATTAGCTCTTGTTGTGAAGAAATAATCCCTAATATACAAGTACAAGCTGTCAAACACTACACCACACACATCAAGAGGAACAACATCCATTACAACTACATTGATGAAATGTTTACTTATACAAAATGTGATTTTGTATGGATTGGTGACCTTGATGTCTACGCCATTCTTTACCCAACCCAAGCAATAAGGGCTTGGAAGATTGTAAGTCTCTATTTTCAACTTATCAACTAACTTTTTTACTTATGAAATTAGCTTGAGAACAAGTATCAAAAAGTGGATCCACTTTTGTTTTCTTCAAATGAATTTTAATATGAAGGAGCTTAGATAATTCATTTTATTGAAAACGATTACTATTACCCATACATACTTACTCTATTGATGGAGGTATAACACGTTTTATCATCCACCTCATTTATGTAATCTAATTTTACCCCTTGGAGGTTAGTCAAGACCTTCTTCTTTTTTTTTTGAAGGGGTATAATTCCACGCGGAGCTTCCAAAATTTAACCTCAAAACAAATGTTGACATCGTAATGGCCACAATGAACTTTAATATCCTTTTTAGAAATAGAAGTAACATTATTATTACCTTTCCTTTTTCTATTTTTCCTTTTACTTGGTGTCATTTTGTTTGTTTGAATAATTTTCAGAGGTAGATGAACTCTTTTTCATATCCATCTCTAGATAGTGGGATTGAGAACAAGCCTCATCTACTTTCACTAGCTTGGCAAGAGAAATGGTATTCTCAAGTGGCTATGGAGTCCACCAATGTATTTCAACAAGATATCTTGATCTACAACATATTTTCCCATTTGGATAACCTTCTTCCACAACTCACCGATGTACTCTTTCACATTTTGGGCTTACTTTTGCCTAAGATACTAACAATACATGGACCTCTCTTCCTCATAACAAATAAGATAGAATTGTTTCCTGATTAACATATTAAATTCGTCCCACTTATAAATGGGAGGATACTTCTTAACAACCAAAGTGTGAACATAACTTTAAAACCAAGTTAGAGCATGATTAGTTAATTTTAACCTTGTAAGAGAAATATGTTAACTCTCATGAATGTAATGTAAACTGAAATATACCTCTAATTGGACTAGCTAATGGTCTTCTTCTTGACATTTACGTCTCCATTATATGGTTGAATCTCCATCTTCACCTCAACTTTAAATGGATAAGGGGTAGGATTGACATGAGGTTGTTCTTACTCATATTCAAGAGCATCCTCCATATGATAAACTACTACCTCCTTGGGGACACCAAGATTCTCTATGAGTAGTCTCATAATAGACTCAAACTTTCCCATAGATAAATAAATGTTGTCCATATTCTTTGAAAAACTTGCGATATCCACCTCCATCTTGTAGAAACATTCCTCTTCAGTTCCACATGCATCACCACCACCACTAAGAGCCATGATTTGGATTCCTGCTTCCCCTTTCTTATGGAAATGTATGCTTCAAAATGTATAAGGATACCTTCACTACTTTCACTACCTCTCTAGGTAAAGGGCATATAACTACAATGTCAACACAAGTTAAACACATAAAGACAATTTGATTCTAAGTTATCTAATACCAATATTATCCATAAATTGATTATAGAAATATATAAAAATGCTATGAATAATGATAATGCATGTCCTTTTTTTTATAGAGTTCAAGTTTTAATATGAAAGCACAACTTATACACACAACCAACTAAAAATCAGCAAACAATAGAAACATAATTATCCTGGAGAAACCCAATTGGAAAAAAACTCTAGTGGGTGAGTAATTTCTCCCCTTCCACTATGAAATTCTCTAAAAAATACAAGCTTACTACCACTATGTGGCCTTTATGAAATATTTTTACCTATCTAGCTTGTACTTAATTGTTTACAACACTCAATAAGGAAGAGCTCAATTGCTAGAGAAGAAAACAAACCCAAATTAGACTCCAATCACTACTCGGTAACAACAATGACATTGAAACTACCATACTCTATTTTCCTCTTAACAATCAGACTTGGATTCACACAAAACCACCACCTTGGATGTGTTCTTCCACTTGCATTTATAGCTTGTCTACTCATGAAGGAAGGAGGAAGTGAAATGACTGATAGGAGGAGAGAAAATGTTTGCAAATGTTTTTGTCTCCAAAATTTTTATAGCATCGGGATGAAACTATCGTGAAACCACACATCTTTAGGACCACCTAGGATTTCACAATATATAATCCAATTATTAAATCATTCTCTCAAGAAAATCAACTAGCACTAAGTCTACATACATCCCATATAGATACCCGAGGTCATTTGCAAAGTGATGTCCTACACTAAGGTTCATTACCAAGTGTCAAAGGTTATATTGAGGTATTTATTTCCAAAACACATTGATATGCACATCTTCACACATTTTCTATGTGGGTAACTATGAGGTTATGATATTGTTTCAGAGTATTTCCATGTAGGAGTTGTGGGGAAACCGACCCAATCATAGTAACCCCTTTTTAAGGTCTTCAAAGAAGAGAGCTATGACTTGAAGAAAAATAATATGTAACCTATTATATTATTATGATCATGCATTTTAAACACATGAATTGAAGCTACAAACATAGAAGATCACAATTATAGAGGTATAATTTAGAACAAATTTACTTAGGACAAAGCATCCATAAAGTAAAATTCCATCTAGGTGAGTTTTCCCTAGACATGTGACTTCATCCTCACTTCAATTTTAGAATCCTAGATTTTAGGAAAATTTAATGCAATATACACATCCTTTTTACTCACTTTGATATCATTGTCACTCCATATCAATAGTAAAATGGTGCAATCTCTTTTAATCCAAACCCACACTTCTTTTATTTGGATTTTAAGAGCTTGTATGATATCACAATAAATGCAATACATGAATCTAGGATATGTGATATACTCTATTTACTTTAATTCTTATTATAGATCATATTTACACATACTAAATAATAATGAATGATATTAAACCTCATTTTGATATTACAATATGTTGTAAGTGAAGAGAATATAATGGAGCAAAAAATCCTAACTTTTGCACTCGAGGATAGTTTTGTAGAAGAAGATTGTATGGACATGATTATAGGCATGCAAGAAGAATGGATTAAAAGTGAATGGCACATGGAACCCAATTTTTTTATTTCTATATTTTTTATTGAGTGTTTTATTACATTAACACATAATTAATAAAAAATAGGTAGCTATAGATACCTAAATTACTTGAGAAGGTGACTATTTTAGAGTTAAAAGAGCTCTTAAAAATAAAACATCACAAAAGGATGAACACGAGGAGCTCTTAGAATCTAGAGTATCCCTTCGGGGTAATAAAAAGAAACCAATTCATGAAAAGTATGTAGGATAAGAGTTAAAAAAGCTCCCAAATTCTCAAGAGAACCAACATAACAAGCCATGTGAGCCCAAGATATATGAAGAAATAATTACAAGAAGTAGTAGGACACTGGAGTGTAATTTAGATTGCACAAATACAAAGAAGGAATATGTCAAGCCTTGGTTGAAAAAAAAGAAACATATGGGAATAATGTAAGAAATTTATACAAGAGAATTTTTGGATGTAAAGGAACTTATTTACAGAGATATACAAATTGGAGGAAGGACATGCAGAGAAATTGAATACACATAGTGAAATTGGGAAGGATCATGTGATTAGGGGATTGTATTTATTTATCTACTATGGTAATCTAATATAGGAGCATCCGAGGGACCCGAGAGATATCACGAGCTCAAATCCATCTCCAATAATGGACACAAAGTTTAAGAGGCTTTTTAATAGCCATGAAGGGTTCATAACAAATAGTTACAAGAATTGTAGATCCTAAGGGATGTAGAAAAACATATTTAAATATTTATACATGTTCAAAAATAGTGGTTAAATATGAAATAAATAAGTACATGCATGAGATTAGTCCTACATGCATGGAGAAGGAAAGAATACAAACCTTTGAATATAAATGAACTCACAATACTTAATGGGTAAGTAGAGCCATTTTTCTTGAGTTAAATTTTAAGGTACCGTGACAAATCCCCAAGGTTTAACATAAAAAGGTTGGTATATGTGGTCTATCACATGAGTTTTTCCAAGTCAAGGCCCATGAAAAGTTAGAGTCTGAGCACTATATGTGTCCAAATCATGGATAGGGTCACTAAGATGCATGTTTAAATTGACAAAACCCAAGACCAAAAGATCCAAAGTAAAGGTGATTTAATATGAGCATGCCATTTGGAAATATCATAGAGGGGGTCAAATAAATAGGTTATAAGATCACATTTATGGTGAGTCTGAAGGTGACATGGATACATCCTAAATGGGGTGAAAATATCATGTAAGGAAAGGTATAAATAAAGAAATCGAGGAACCCATAAGTTTGAGTGTAGGAGATGGTGATACATGACACAATCACAAGTTAGGTGATCATAGAGATCGAAGGTTTAGAATAAAGATCAACCTAAGGATATGCGGGGCCTATAAAACACAAGTATGAAGGAGAGACAAAGACTAAGGGAATGAGAGTGTGACACTTATCCCAAGAGTAAAATTAACTTTTTGGGTACATGAAAAGATCCAATGAGATAGGGATTTGACATGGAATAATGATAAGGGTTCACAACCACAAGATCACAAGGATCCTAAAACATAGAGAGCACCATAAAAGTGACTCGGAGAAACATATAGATCTCTATATTTTAGTAGAGGCACCATGTTTTGTAGTTGAGGGCGGGTTTTAGATTGGCACTTTGGGTGAAACCATTGTCGGGGGACAACAAGGCCCTCCTCTTTAATGGGAGAGATTCCCTTATTGAAAGCAGTAAAGACTTATATACATATACACAACTTTCATCATGTGGATCCTTGATACTTCAAGAGATTTCATACTAAAATGTCATCAATACAAAGTGCTCAGAATAATGGAGAATATGGAAAGAGAGGGGGGAAGAACAACAATACTTTCTGGATATATAGATTTTAGAGTATAACCTTACTTGTATTGAAATAGAAAAATGCAGAAAGGGATTATTCACCTTCACAATACGTATCAATCTTCAAACACAAAGTTCCAGAGATCATATACACAAGAACACAAAGTTTATTTGCATGCAGAGATGAACAAAACACTAACTAGGAGCCAGAAGTGAAAGAAAACAACGAGAGGAAGATAAGAAAAAGACTTCTGTATTGAGCAATTTCAGTTTTTTACAATCTTTCAAAAAATGCCAGGACCCATATATAATGGCAAAGCATGTTTTTATAACAAACCTATTTCTTCTTTGCTTTACCTCCAAGGAAAGAATATCCCAATGGGATCAAGTTTGTTGGAGATTCGTTTGGAAAGAGAAGAAACAAGAATGCATTCATGGAAAATGTAGATGCCCTAAAAGGGGGAAAATCATCATTTCAAACGTGATTTCTTTTGGGTAGAGATGAATGGTAGTTTCCTTATCCATTTTCCCTCATCATTTCACCTTTATAACTGCCTCCAAAACATTTGAGTGCCCAGTTGGCACATTTCTCCTTTTCCATTCACAAAAACATGAGAAACTCTGTCTCTTCAAAAATCCATCATATTCCCTATGAAAAACCATCGATCTTGTTCCAAAATAGACCCAAACTTGCATTTCCACAAAAAATGACCACGAAAAGAAGAAGGACAAAAAATGATCCACATTCATCCATTGCAGAGCTTGAGCCAAAAATGGTGATAAAAGACCAGATGCAGATGTAAATAAACCATTTTCCCTCCTTTTTACCTCAAATCGGGACCCTACATGTGTCAGAATCAGAGAAACGATGAGCTAGGTGGAAAAAATACGTTTCCCAACATTTGGGAGAAAAGGCGTGATTTCTCGATTTTCTCTGCTGGTCCACCAGCTCGCTGACACGTGGAAGCCTCTGGTTGGATGAGGGGATGTGGTCTAAAACACTATCTGAGCCTTTTGGGAGAAAAAAACAAAAATCTCAAATTCCTTCCATAGGTCCGCCCTCCCTTTGACTGAGGACACATGTCACCTTCTAATGGGCTATGGGGTCACGATTCAATTTGTAACACTTTGATCCTTTGGCACAAAATTTGATTTTCCTCCGCAGGTCCATGGTCTGCCCCGACACGTGGTAGCTTTGCTTCATTGTGGGCCCAAAGGGAGGGTGGAAAACTTGAACCTTTAACCCTTTTTGACAAAGGGTTCAAAACAAAAATTTATTCCGATAGCTCACTGCCCCGAGGACACGTGGTGGTCTCTGGTTCGTTAAGGGGGTGGGCAGAACTTATCCTTCCATTTTTCCATGCTGGGCTTGTGGGTCACTTCTACTAACTTACCCCTTTGGTGAAAAATTGCAAAAATCAAAAGGAACCCATAGGTCCGCCAACCCGCCAAAGGAAAAATTAACCACATAGGTCTGCCGAGCCATAACTTGCAAAATACAAGGAGTTAAGGGGAATTTCTTGACCTTTCTAGAAAGGGGAGAAATTTCCCATCTGATGGATAAGTTTTTAAAAGTCCAAAATCTCTTGGTAAGTCCCAGATTCAAAAATACCTCTTTCAAGCATACTTCAAAGGCACCAACTCAAAATTTAACATTTTTAGACTTGAAAAATGGAGGGAAATTTGAGGGTGACAACAATTGGCTCCATCTGGGGATGACTTGGCTTGGCATGAAATACAAGGCAAGATCAAGAACCTTAGAAAACTTTGGGAAAAGAAGACCAGTGCTTTATCCATTGGGCAACGAGAGTAAAAAACAAGCTCAAAATAGAAGGGAGCACACACCAAGTGGGAAAAGAAACAAAACAAAAACCAAAGGAAAAAAACCAAAGGGAAAGCTGTACAAAATATACAAATGACTCCCAAGTCACTAGGATTTGAATAATTTCAAGTGTTGCCCACTATAAGGAAGTGGGAGAGAAGAACCATCCATGTAATCCAAGTAGAAATAATTCTCACCGGTAAGATGTCTGATTTTGAATGGGCCCAGCCAAAGAGAATCAAACTTACCATGGATGCCCCTTGCCCTTTCCTTGGTTCATGCCTTTTTCCCAAAGAAGAACAACATCTCCCACTTGAAAAGTTCTAGACTTAGCCTTCTTGTCAAATAGAGCTTTTACCTTGAGTTGGTGAGTTGATATCCTATCAACCACCTGTAATCTATCTTCATTCAGCCTCTGAAGGTACATAATCCTTTTGTCCAATGAGCTGGAAAAACTTGCATCTTCAATGGCCTTCATCAAGTGCAAGGCTGGCAGTTCTAACATTACTTGGCAGGTGAGCATCAACTCCATATACCACTTGAAAGGAGACATTCTAATGGCTCTCTTAGGTGTAATTCTATCAGCCCATAAAGCATCATACTGATTTCTTATGCCATTCCTCTGAGAGTCATTCTGAAGCTTTCGAGATAATTGTGACTAAGTTCTTGTTCATTGATTCAGCTTGCCCATTCCCTTGGGGATAATAATCTGAAGAGTGTGCAAGGGAAATGCCATAGCCATAGCAAAAATCAGTCATTTCAGCAGAGGAGAAGTTTGAAGCATTGTCAGTGACAATCTTGTTTGGTATCCCAAACCTTATTAAGATATTCTCCTTGATGAAATTGCAAACAACCTCTGAAGTAGTACTTTTGACTGGAATGGCTTCCACCCACTTGGTGAAATAGTCAGTGGCAGTCAAAACATGAGTGTGTCTAGCACTTGAGGGTGGATTGAGTGTGCCAATAAAGTCTAAACCCCATTGTTGAAAAGGCTCTTCAATCACTACTTGGTTTGAGAGGTAGAGCAGCCAATTTGGGTCTACCAACAAAGGTTTGGCATGCTTCACATTTACTTACCCACTCGGATGCATCTCTGAATAATGTGGGCCAATAATACCCAGCATGAAGAATCTTGTGGGCTGTTACAGCAGAAGAGAAATGACCCCCACAAGCCTGATCATGGAAAGTTGAGAATAATCTCTTTTGCTGCTCCTTGTCAATGCATTTCAAAACCTTCCATCAATGCCACATTTGAACAATGCGTTTTCCCACAATACATATTGAGTAGATCTCAATTTGATGGTTCTTTTCTCCTTGGTGGTCAAATGGGATGGGCATTCCCCATAAGTGAGAAAGTATGCAATGTCAGCATACCATTCATCAGTCGAACTGAGGAAAATAACAACAGGCATATCAACTTCTTCCTCTAGCAATTTAGCATCAGCTCCTTTGAAATGAGCTCACATAAGCCCTTTCCTCTAACCAATTTTGTGGGTTTGATGTCAAGATCATACTCTTGAACTTTGGCTACCAATTACCCCTCTTGGTTCCAAACTCTTGCTGTGTTAGAATGGATTTACTAGTTGTATCGGCATAAGAACAACAACATGGGAATTGAGGATATAAAAAAAAAACTGTTTCACCGCCTTAACCACTGCAAAAGCATGTTTCTCCATCATGGTGTACTTCAGCTCATGGGATTTCAAAATATAACTCATGAATGCTATGGGGAGCTCATGACCTTCATTATTTTCTTGGGTTAACACAGCAGCAAGAGTGTATTCGGTGGCATAGCAATAAATAATAAAGTCCTTACCAAAATCTGGGCATGCCAAGATTGGAGTCTTTGTTATAGCTCTCTTGATGCCTTCAAATGCAAATTTTCCTTCAGAGGACCAGCCAAATGTTTGCTTCCCCTTCATCATGTGAGCAATGCTCAAAGTAAGCTCTATAAAATTAGGTATGAATCTCCTCAAGAAATTGATTTTTCCAAAGAAAGAGTGCACACCTTTCTTGCTGGTTGGAAGAGGGATCTGCTGAATTGCCTGGACTCTCTCTCGGATCAATCTTGATCCCATCCTTAGAGACAATGTGTCCCAAAATTTTTCCTTCAGTGACACAAAATACTGATTTCTTTGGATTCAAGGAGATGTCATGCTCTCTACACCTTTGGAGGATTGTTTCAAGGTGTTTGAAATGATCAGTTCTGATTTTTGAAAACATAGTCAGATCATCAAGGTAAACAACTATGCACTTTCCCTTGAGGCTGCCAAAGGCCAGGTCCATAGCCCTCTAAAAAAGTAGCACCAACATTAATGAGGCCAAATGGCATTCTCTTATAAGTGAAGGTGCCCCAAGGAGTGGTGAAGGCGGTCTTATGTTGATCAACAACATTTACTTTGACCTGATTATAACCTGAGAAACCATCAAGCATGGATAACATCTCTAACCCCGTGACAACTTACAATACTTGATCCATGGTGGGAAGAGGATAATTATCCTTCAAAGAATCTTGATTCAAGTTCCTAAAATCAACACAAATCTGGATCTCACCATTCTTCTTTCTAACCGGCACAATATTAGCAATCCATGTTGAATGGTGAATAGGAAAAATGATTTTTGCTTTCAATAATTTCTGAATTTCTTGGAAGATTGTATCAGCAATCTTAGGATTATATTGCCTCTACTTCTACCTGAAGGGCTTGATCCTAGGTTTGAGAGGGATGAAATGCTACATTTCCTTTGGTTGGAAGGCCTTAAGATCATCATATGAATAAGCAAGGACATCAACATACCTCTTCAACAAATTTGCAGCCTTCTTCTTCTCTTCTTGTGTGCAACACTTCCCAATGTTCACTAGCTTGGGTTCATGAGAACTTCCAATGTTTATCTTCTCATACTCAGTTGACTACTAGTTCCTTTGGAATATTTTGACTTAACATACCCATCATGCTTATCAAATAGCTCCTCCAAACTCACTAACCCCTTAGGTATCTTATTACCTTTCAGCTTTAAACAACCGTCATGATCTATTTCTTCTTCTTGGCTACCTTCTTCATTTGGAGGCACACACTCCCTAGGTGGATTTTCACTCCCTTCAAAGTACAACTGATCAAAATTATCTCTAAGCTCTAGGAAGGACAACAGATGTTGATCATCATTGAAGACTTGCCAATTATTTGCATTGTCTGGCACACTAGGCCTATGAATCATCTCAATGGTGAACTTCTCTTGGGAGAAATCCGGATGAGGAATTAATAAAGACCTCGAGACAACTAATGAATCAGCCCTCGTGTTTCTTTCTCTTGGCATGGCTTGATGGAGAAGGCATCAAGGAACTCAATTGAATCCCAAATCAGATTTCTGTAATGTTTTAGCCTTCTATTTTTTACTTGGAAAAGATCTCTAACCTGCTTTACAATCAGCTCTGCATCACCATGAGAAAGGAGATTCTTAATTCCCATTTCCTTTTCCAAGTTAAGACCAGAAAGAGAGCTTCATACTCTACTGTGTTGTTTGTGTTTTTGAATTGGAGCTTGAAAGAGGAAGGATGAAGCTTCCCTTCATAGAGAAATGAGCACTACACCAGCTCTAGAACTAGCTGAGGAGCAGCTCCCATCAAACTCTAAAATCCAAATGCCATTGGGATCAAGAAGTACTTCCTTGGGATGCTTTACCTCATCTTGTGACATGACCATGTAATTGCCATGACCTCTGTCTTCATAAAGTATTTGTGCTTTTGGATCATCCATCTTTTTGCACAATATATTCAGTTTTCTTTTCAGGAAATAGCTTCTTCATCTTCCCATTCACTAGAATGAGGGCATGTGACCAGTCCATCATGATCTCTCCTCCAACATCCTTGCAAAATTTTCTACTCAATAGCATGCCATAAGAAGGAGGTATATCAGCTACCAAGATGGTTTCTAAAACTCTTTTCTCTGGCATAACAACAAATGCAACTTGTGCATCCTTGATTCTACCAACCAATGGTACTTCTCTACTTTCCATTGAATAATGAGCCAAAAGTGTGGGTTAGGGTTAGGCCTAGGGCATGAGCTACCTTGGCGGGCATCACATTGTCTAAAGCACCAAATCAATGACACAATTGCTGAGTTTATGACCAGCTATGAGGAGGGTAACATAAAATGGTTTGATCTTCTCCTCAGATGAAGTAACTTCTTTTGCTTCTGAGGTTGGGTTGAGATGAAGGAGAGGGAGTTGGCAAGAGGCCCTTAGAACCATGGGGTGAAGGTTTAGATTTAGAATTCACAAAGTCTACCATCTTAGCAAATGCCTTGGGATGAGTTTGGTAGAATTCAGCCTTTGAGATCTGAATCTTAGTTTTCTTGAGATGGTCAATAATATCAAATGAGCCAGAGGTAGATGCAGCATTATTAACAACAGTAGATGGGACTTTTGATCTATCAACTCTATCACTAGGATGACAAGAAGTTTTAGGAGAAGGAGTAAGAAGAAGGAACAACAGAGCCTACCTTTTGCGTGGAAGAAGTTGGAATAGGATCTCCCCTCCTTGCAATCACTGGAATGGTTGTAGGAGGATCTTTAGATATTTTAGTAGGCTGCACTACCTTCTCTTTCTTATTTGTTTGCTCATGAGTCATGACAACATAAGATTCATTGCTCATCTTTGCAATTCTTTCCTCATAATCATCTTCTTCATCTATACCTTTAGTAGTGAGAAAATGGACATGGGATCCACTCAGCTCTTCCAATCTTCATCAACTTCCTCTTCAGGCTCTTCATAGATTTCATTCTCCTCTTCATCATTAGGCTCCAACACTTCACATGTGGCATTGATTGGAGCCTTGATTGGTGGACCTTCAATTGCTAATCTGGTTTGAGGAGAGGTCAACCGATTTCTAGGCTGGAAATTCCTTCTAGGCACATCCTGATAAGGAGCATGTTGAGCTAGTTGTTTCTTGAGAGCAATCAAATCATTAGCAAGCTTCTGGACTAATTGATCTGCATTAACTCTAGGAGAATATGTGGAAGAAGAGGATGCCTTGGATTTAGATGAATCTCTCCTCAGCTTGCCAGACATAATCAGATCATCTTCCACACTAACAACTAACCTCTGATCAACATCCAAGGTGGCAAGATTAGCTCTCCTAAGTGCATAGCTCACTTCAGGCAATTGAGCATTAAGGAAGAAGCACTTCTGAATCTGATCTACAAGACGTGTAGCTAGTGGGATCTTGTTGATCAGCCTATTGAATTTAGATATAAACTCCCTCATAGGCTCATGAGCTTCTTTCTTGATTTGGGAAATCTGAGCCAAGAGGGCATGCACATCTTCAGCTGGTTTAAAGCGTTGCTCAAATCTGGTTGTCATGGTGTTCCAATTGGTGATAGATCTAGCAGGTAGGTGATAAAACCAATCAATAACATTATCTTGCAATGTCTCCACAAAATTCTAATAGAGACATCCTCATGTTCCACACCAAGAACACCACAAGCAACAATGAAGGCTGATATATGTTCATCTGGATGAACTTTCCCATCACCTCTGAATTTGGGAAAATTCTTTCTATTGCCTCTAGGAAATTCATGCAATGGTTGGGGAAGAGCAAGAGGCCCAACCCTTTGGCCCCAAGGTAGAGGAGCTGCCATTCTTGGAAATATTGTTTGGAGAGGAACACAACACCAACAAGGATCAGAGCATGTAGATTGGGACTGATCTAATTTTGAGGACTATCACTCCCAGAAGTTTATCTCTATCAGGAGGAGTGCTTGCAGATATTTCTCCTCTTCTTTTTCTTGTTGATGAAGGAAGAGAGAAACCTTGGTTTTCCAATAGCTGGAAATGAGGATCTTCTTCCCCAAGGGTTCTTCTACCCCTAGTATATCTTGGAGTCACCAGATCGAGATGATCAAGAAGTAATTATTCAAAACTGGAAATCCTTCACAATGGATTCCCCAGTGGAGTCACCAAAAACTGTTGGGTTTCAGATTTTCACTTTGGGTGAAACCACAGTCAGGGGACAACAAGTCCCTCCTCTTTAATGGGAGAGGTTCCCTTATTGAAAGCAATAAAGACTTATATACATATACACAAATTTCATCATGTGGATTCCTTGATACTTTAAGAGATTTCATACTAAATGTCATCAATACAAAGGGCTCAAAAGAATGGAGAAGATGGAAAGGGAGGGGAAGAACAACAAAAATACTTTTCTGGATATATAGATTTCAGAGTATAACCTTACTTGTATTGAAATAGAAAAATGCAGAAAGGGATTATTCACCTTCACAATACGTATCAATCTTCAGACACAAAGTTCCAGAGATCATATACACAAGAGCACAAAGTTTCTTTGCATGCAGAGATGAACAAAACACTAACTAGGAGCTAGAAGTGAAAGAAAACAATAGAGGAAGATAAGAAAAAAACTTATGTATTGAGTAGTTTCAGTTTTTTTTACAATCTTTCAAAAAATGCCAGGACCCATATACAATGGCAAAGCATGTTTTATAACAAACCTATTTCTTCTTTGCTTTTCCTCCAAGGAAAGAATATCCCAATGGGATCAAGTTTGTTGGAGATTCATTTGGAAAGAGATAGGAAACAAGAATGCATTCATGGAAAATGTAGATGCCCTAAAAGAGGGGAAAATCATCATTTCAAACGTGATTTCTTTTGGGTAGAGATGAATGGCGGTTTCCTTATCCATTTTCCCTCATCATTTCACCTTTGTAACTGCCTCCAAAATGTTTGAGTGCCCAGTTGGCACATTTCTCCTTTTCCATTCACAAAAACATGAGAAACTCTGTCTCTTCGAAAATCCATCATATTCCTGTGAAAACCGTCGATCTTGTTCCAAAATAGACCCAAACTACATTTCCACAAAAAAATGACCACGAACAGAGAAGGAAGGACAAAAAATGATCCACATTCATCCATTGTAGAGCTTGAGCCAAAAATGGTGATAAAAGATCAGATGTAGATGTAAATAAACCATTTTCCCTCCTTTTTACCTCAAAATCGGGACCCTACACGTGTTAGAATTAGAGAAACGATGAGCTAGGTGGAAAAAATACGTTTCCCAACATTTGGGAGAAAAGGCATGATTTCTCGATTTGCTCACTTGAGTCCATGCCACTCGCCCGACATGTGGAAGCCTCTGGTTGGATGAGGGGATGCGGTCTAAAACACTATCTGAGCCTTTTGGGAGAAAAACACAAAATCTCAAATTCCTCCGCATAGGTCCGCATTGACCTTTCACGAGGACACGTGTCACCTTCTGATGGGCTATGGGGTCATGATTCAATTTGCAACATTTTGATCCTTTGGCACAAAATTTGATTTTCCTCCACGGTCCATGGGTCCTTGATGCCACGTGGCGTTACGCTTCGCTGTGGGGGCCCAAAGGGAGGGCGGTGAAAAACTTGAACCTTTAACCCTTTTTGAAAAAGGGTTCAAAACAAAAATTTATTCCGCCGGCTCACTACCTCGAGGACACGTGGCGGTCTCTGGTTTGTTAAGGGGGGGTGGAACTTATTCCTCCATTTTCCACACGGGCTCATGGTTCACTTCTGCTGACTTACCCCTTTGGCGAAAAAGTGCAAAAATCAAAAGGAACTCGTAGGTCCGCCACCCGCCAAAGGGAAAATTTAACCACATAGGTCCGCCGAGCCATAACTTGCAAAATACAAGGAGTTAAGGGGACTTCTTGACCTTTCTGGAAAGGGGAGAAATTTCCCATCTGATGGATAAGTTTTTAAAAGTCCAAAATCTCCTAGTAAGTCCCAGATTCAAAAATACCTCTTTCAAGCATACTTCAAAGGCACCAACTCAAAATTTAACATTTTTAGACTTGGAAAATGAAAAATTATGTGAAATATTTGTAAATTGAAATATAAAAGGTGAAATGAGAATCTAATGTTAATTATATGTCATAAAGTTTTTATTTAGTCCTTGTCTCATTGTGTTTGTGTGTGTTAAGTGAGACCTAGAAGTTACACATAGTCACAAGTGTCGGTCCTTATGTGAGGGAATCATATTGCAAGGAAAGGAACTCATTAACTTGATACACCATCGTTGAGTTCATATGATTTTAGAAAGACTATTTATTGCATAGGTTTATTTTCCTACTTTATTGGTTTTAACAACATATTGTCTATCATATGAGATTTTCTAATTTCTAGTTCTTCCATGTGATTGGGTGAAACAATTGTCTCTTCATTTTCTTGTGCACATTTTTTGATAGATTCATTTCTTCTATTTTTGTTTTTTTTTCACTAGTTGTGGGAAATCATGGGCTCTATGCCCAATGATCCAAACCTTTAACATGCACCCAGGAATCATCTACCTCTTCCTCTCGATGTTGATTAGAAGTGGGCATTAGGACATACAATTTTGTATAGTTTAAGGTGCACTTGTATTATACACTTTATAGATAAATCACATGTGTATGCACACAATTATCCATATTTAAAATGAATTATTCATATGTCGCTTATTAATAAATACATCTTTAGTGGTTATCCTCAAAATAGGGGTTTTTAATTTTGAGTTTTTATCCTTACCCTTTTTATTGCAAACCTCCTTACTTATTTATATAAGACGATGGAGGATATGCGTGAAGGAATACACATAGGTTAATTGTAATACTCACATGAGGAGGTCCATTGTACTTCCCTCACATGCATGCTTTAATATAATATAATATTCATTCTACCTTAGTTGTATTTGTTTTTATATTGATTTAATGTTTCACAAATAACACCATGTAATTATGAGTGATAGTCTTGCAGTTTCTTCAATTATTATGGGCCCATTTCATAGTTTTTGGATGAGATTTATAGTTGTAATGTTGATATTTGGTTAGAAGTTCATTTAATTTAAAGAATTGATAGTGATACATAATCAAATAATTATGTATTGCCTTTTAAGTTTTCATTTTAGACAATCCTATAAGTCTCTTGATTAGAGGTAAGATGAGGTTAGGTGTCGTAACTTAAATTTATCCATTAAATGGTATAACTCATGCATGTGGACTAAATTTTCTTGTTGGATAAGGTATTTGGATCGACTATGGTTTCTATTACATGTTCCTTTTTAGTAAGGTTTTGACATTTTTGTTATTTTTGTTATATCCAAAGACTTGATTTGTATTTTTAAAATGATGATGTGAAGTATTTTTATAGATATTGAGTTAGATTTATGAATATATTTGTGTTCATTATTAATTTTAAATGTTTTAAAGCATTGATGAATTCTTGGTATCTTTATCATTCCATATAATCACAACCAAATTTGTTGACACAAAGGATAAATTATACTAGACTTTTAAGAGATCAACAATTTTCAAGTGAGTGAACCTAATTAGAATGGAACTAACAAATATTTTATGTATTAAATAAATCATATGTAACTCTCTAGTTTGAGTTCTAGGTAATTAATTGGTAAGCTATTATTTTCTTAAAGTTTGATGAGTGCTTTCTTCTTGTTGAGGATGAAGATAAAATAGGCCTCTTATGGGTTGTGGAAATGCCACATTTTGAGAGAAGTTATGCATGATTACTTGAAAGGTTATTTTGGATTCAAAACTAAATAAATAAGTATTTAAAACACCATCATTGGTAATATTTATATTTTTAGTTAGTTCAATGATTATTCAAGTTGGTTGTTTTGGTTTAGCCATCTCAAATTGAAGCATTCAATATTATTTTCTTTTAGCTTCATTGAAGGCTTATTATAAATAATTTGGAGATAAGGACATAACCTTGTAAAGTAGGTGACATTATAGTGTAGTTGTAAAAGAAATTAATAAAATTTATAGAGTCATTTAGTATTCTACCTCACGGGAAAATATTTTCACCATTGGATGAAGTCATGGACCGTCTCATGTTCTACTTTCTTGTAATTGATGAAATTACCCAAGTTTTCCTCGAGTAAGTTATAATATCTAAATTATCGAGCTAGAGATTCGAATAAACCTTTTAGTTTGAATATTTAATAAAGTTTAAGATGCTTGTACCATTCAAAAGCACCACATGTCAACTATTTTCCCATTAGTTAGTAGTTGCATTAGAGTTTGTTTTGATGTAATATTTTTAGAGACAAAAACTTTAATATGTAATGTAGGGTTATTTAACCCACCTTAGGTAGTATGTGGGGTTATTCCATAATTTTTTGCGTGTGGGGTAATGTAGGGTGATAAGGTCCCATTTGGATATTTTAAAGCACCTTGTTATGAATGGGTTGTTGTAGGATTTAGTTCTCATGATTATCCATATTGGGTGATCTCATGCCAAGAACAAGTTTTTGGGTGATTTCACACCAAGAATGAGTTTTTTTGGCAATCTTACGCCAAGAACGAGTTTTGGGGGAGATCTCATGCCAATAACGAGTTTTTGGGAAATCTCATGCCAAGAATAATTTTTTTGGGTGGTCTCATGCCAAGAGAAGAGTGTTGGGGAGAGAGGCTAGTTTTACTCTCCTCCCATGTCTGCTTCTCGAATGAGCACCACTATAAATGGTACATCCCTTATTCCATGTTTGTTTCGTATTGTAATTGATTATAGGAGATATAATGCATTTTGTTATTGGAGGCAAGTGCACATTCTTAGGAACTGTGATGTAAATCTATTGGTAACTATGCTTTAAGAAATGAGAAAAATAATCGCTTTACCCCGGACATTAACGCCCATGGGAGGATACGAGCACCCAGTGCTTAGTGTCTGGTCTCAGGTGCTACTTATCCATATTGTGTGTAATGTCCAAGTCAACTTCGGACTCTTTCACGACTATGTTCCCGTGTTGTTTTATCTTGCGGTGATTTGAACTATAGATCTAAGCTACTATAGGGGTGATTTATTCACCGAATGTATGCCCCCTCATTTGGAGTGAATGTTACGATTGTAGGAGAATGTGGCCCAAAGGAGAGGACACGATGCTGATCTAAAATGGATACTGCAGGGTGGTAGGAGATGTGCTTGGTAGAAACCAAGGCACACATAAACAAAGTATGTTAGTACAAGTGTTAGTAGGAAAATTAGCTAACATGCAAAAGAAGACAATGTAACAATCAAGTGTGCAAAGAAGATGGACCACGAAGAGCGGGTTTCAAACATGGGATATTTCTCAAAATGTCACAAGAAAATTGGGGCTGAAGCAGACAAAAGCATATAATGATCACACAAGACAGAGGGCATAGCCCACAAACAATAGCATATAATAGCAAACAATATTAAGCAAAATGTACGAGACAACCATGGTTGTATATAGTCCTGCAAGGTAAATGCTACACATGAAGCACCCATTAGCATGTTAGAAAGATAAGTACAATTTCAAAGTGTGTATATAGTAATGAAAAGTAAAGTGATTAGAATGAAAAGTAATAAAGAATGTAACAGTGGGAAGAGAACTGTAATATGTATATGATAAGAGTAGTTAATGTAGATGCCCCGGGAGAGCCTTAGTGGCTTTGAAAAGGGATATAATGTCGAGCATCATGCAACGAGTAAGGAGATTTAAGAGATATGCATTCACTTCCGGATATCAAGTGAATGTGCATGTGTAGATGATAAATATAAATACATACTAAGAATCCATCTAACATAGTAAGAAAAGTGCAACATGTAAGTAGTATAAGCAAACAAGAGTAAATGCAACCAATATATGTAAATGTTGTGAAAGTGTGATGGTATGGTATGTAAAATTTGAAGATGGGAGGTGCTTTATTTCCCCCTAGTGGATGTGCATGAAATGAGGTTCATTTATAAATTCCCCCTCAACAGTCAAGAATGAACCATAGAACAAGAGTGCGTCATCAAGAAATGGGTTTTTTGCATGTGAGTAGATGCTAGAAAGATGTATTATAAAGCACAAAGTGTGAAGTGTGTAATGTGAGGTTCATTGATGTAGTGTTCCCTCAACAGTCAAGTGTGAACTATAGAACAAGAGTGCTTCATAGGGTAATGATAGTATAATGAGTGTACCAACGAAGTGAGTATGCTTCAAAAATATAGACATGGAGCACGGGGCATGAAGTGTAATAGTAGACATTAGAGACAATTGATAGTGTTAGAAGGGGGAGTGTAATGCCTACTAATCGTACCAATAATGGATATCTATGTGGTGATGCAAGAGATACCATTCCATTGTGGGAGAGTGTTAGTTGTGTCATGAGAAGAGAGAGAGTCATCACAATGGTAGGAAGAAGAAATAATAGGACTAGGGTTGGATGTTGGGTTGATAGGAGGAAGTTTAAAGAGGTTAGCTATGATAGGGTGAATTGGTTGGACTTTCTTGGTTGGTGGTTTTGATTTGGAATTGGTAATATTGTAGAAGACTTGATAGGAGGAGGGGATGGAGGACAGATTTTTAAAGGAGGTTGCTTAGTTGGAATGGGTTGGATAGGTGGCTCTTGACTGACCAAAGAAGGAACATTAGTGATTATGGAATGATGCTCATTAGACATGGAGGGATTGGATTTGAGCCCAGTGGGATTTAAAAATTGAAGATGTAACATAATGTTGTGAAGCAAATGAAATAAAACCTTGATGCTCAAGGTGCTTTTAAAGCATAAAGATCATTGCAATGATGTCCATTAAGTCTGTGATAATTGAAAAATGGTAGACCTTTATATTTGGCAAGCCGATAAAAAGGGTAACAAATGACTAGTTGGCAAGGGTATCAACCGGTGACCGAGGCGCTTAGGAATAATATCAGGTTCTTTGAGCATGTAGGTCAAACTTGAGACTAACATGGGCCTTAAGATGTTGGATTTCATATTTGAGAGATGTAATCGTGGTTTCCATAACTTGAAATTTGTCTTGAAAATCATGGTGTAAATCTTGAATTGACGCTAAGATGGGCTGATTGGATGGAGTAGGACTAATAGGGTCATCAGATAGATGATTGAAAATGACACTTACTTGTGAAGGTGGCGTATCACGGAGGTACATAGTGTGTATGGATTTTTGAAGAGCATATTTACAAGGTGGGTGCATTTGAAGTAATTGATATAAGGAGACTTGAGGAACCTTATGAGCCATGAAAGAAAAGCTAATGTGTAAAATAAGGATCTGAAGGACCGATGATGAGTGGGGTTCATCAAATGATTTAGTAAAAATCTGATTAAAATCTTTGTTTTCAAAGTAACTACTATACCTAATGATATACAAGTGGTAATATACAGAAGACATAAACAATAAACAAGTAATGATGTGAAACCATAAGCAAGAGAGAGATAGAGGGACTTAGATGATTTCTAAATGAATAGGAAGTGATCTGGGTAGGTGAATAGCTAGAACAGACTTAGAAGAGTGTCCTTGATCTTGACCGGAGGCTCTAGACTCTAAAACTACACATGATAAGAGCGCTTGGGAGAGGACATGAGTGCATGGAATTAGTGTTTATATCTCAAGGCGCTAGTGTCTAGGTAGATGTTGTGGATCTAGATCTTTTAGGGCCGGATGATGTTCGATGTCCTTTCCTATTTATCACTCCTGATTCATTGTCTAATCTTCGAATGTACCTGTAACTTGTAAGAAAGAAGTTCACCTGCACATACCCACAAACCACATCAAACCTAAAAAGGAAAATGCAGAATGGGGAGTTGGACTGACCCCGTGGTCACCCAAAGAGTGAACTTATGACCGAGCATTGCACTACATATTAGAATCCATGTAGTTCTTGTGTGTGTGGAAATGATTCCCTAGGATGCCCTTGTGTAAGTTGCACAGTGATAATGGGCTAGATCTAGAATGTCCCAGGATATATAATATGTATGGGATGGAATGGAATAGAACTTCCCTTCCTATGACGTGTATCTAGAAGTAATGCAACCCTTGTCCCTTGTATGAGGGCTAGATGGATGTATTTGATTCCCTTGTTTCCTTTGGATGTAATCTGAGGTTGTAGTAGATAATTCTTAGTGCTTGGTCCCTTATTTTAAAAACATAACTGTGTATTTATATGATTCCCTTGTTTGAATTTTGTAATTGACAACTAAAAGGCCGACCCAAAGTAGTAAAAAGTAATTAAGAAGCGAAAGGGGTCCAAAAGGATAAGAAAAAGGTAAAGAGGGATAGGAGCACCCAAGAGGACAAGAGCACACAAGCCGTTGTCCTAATCTGGGTGCTAGTGTCCTAACTAGGTGCTAGTGTCCAAAGCCATAGAAAGATAAAATAATCAAATGCCGAACAAGTGCAAGATTTATAAAGCCAATAAAAGTACATAAGACAAAAGTGAAAGGCTAAAGGGAGTTGTCAATAACTAGTTTTCTTGTTTAGGAATCATGTAAACACTAGCATGCTTTTATCACCTAGAAATATACCCAAGTGCATAGATTTTGTGACTACAAAATAATCCCATGTAAAACTCAATTACAATCATACTAGGAAATATTAGCATCAATTTTTTATGACATTCTTCCACAAGAAATACAATAACTTCAATAGTAGATGATTTTTTCTCACTTTTTACCAAAGTGGGCTACCTTAAATTTTTTTTTTTCCATCTTTTCAAAAATAAATCTCCAATCCCCTTAGTAAAACAACTTTAATCAAGTAGTGTATGATTTATGGTTCCATCTCTGTGGAAAACTATGTAAGCAATTTTCATTTCCCATACACTATTTAGCTACCATATTAAGTTTTTATATAAATAAAAATCCAACATACCACTTGTTTATGGGATTTCAATAGGTGAGAAAACTAAGAGGCCATATTTTACATATTTTCATTTTAATTAGCCTTTCTTGTAGAGGATTAATTGTTCATGGGATTTAGGGTACCTTTAGAGAGAATGTATGAACAAGGAAGAACTGCTGTTCAAGCATGTCTTTCAATCATCTAAATCTCCCACCATAATAAAATACCATGAGTAAGAGTACTACTACATAAAAAAATGAAAAAGAGAGGAGTTTTGAAGAAGGATCATGGTTATTGTTGTCAAAGAGGAGGGTTTCCATGTTTAGTAACAATAATGAACATCTATAAACAAATCCACTTCTACTAACTATTGCCAAAACTAGCTCACACTTAATTTTTTTGGGTAACCAATCACAAAAAAGAAGAATTGGAAGTTTTGTTAGTATCCTTAAGCACTCTAATGACTCAAAAATTTTCATACTTAATTTCACATAGTAGCTCTAAATTCACACTTGCTGGATCAAAATGAAGTAACCATTTTTGAGCTTATTTTGACCTCAAGATGGCAGTGGCGTCCATTTTCCTTGGTTATATTCAGGAAAAAGAGACTCAAATTTTATTGAGGTAGAGAGGAACACATGACATCTCCATATAACTGAGACATAACCATTTTTTATAGATTTTAAATCCCTCTCTGATGAATGAAAAATGGTGAGGATCAGTCTTCCCATTTTGCATAAGCCTTCGTGAATCACCTTGGGTATCTAAATAGTAAAAAGTGTTGATGGAAACCAAGTGACATCAATCATCCATGTCTAGAGAATCAAGAGCCTTTAACTTCATGCATTTTTTTCCTAGCCTTGAATTAACCATGTGTCTAAAATTTTAACATGGTAGTCATTGGCCTACCCATCCCTTCGAGTTGTGAGAGAATTAACCAAAATATGATCTTATGTGAATTCATTAATGCATGCCAAGTGTAAGGAATTAGACCCCCATGGTTTTTAAGGCTTGCATTAAAGCTTGATACCTTCCAAGTCATCGATACACGACATGGATCATATGGGACACATGTCAGCGATCAATATTCACACCTTCATAGGCTTGCTCAACATATAGGATCCTTCCTCCAAGTCCAAAATAGGATTGATGATTAACATGTGGCATATGACTAGATATGGGTGTTATCATGCTAAATGTCTAACATGCAAAATTAAATTTTTTTGGTCATGACAACCAAACTCACACTTACAATTCCCTTTCTTATTCAATGTAAACCTTTTCTCCAACCAAAATTTCAACTGTGTCATCCTCACTTTGTCTAAGAGGAACATGATAACATAATTTTCAAGTGTGTTTTATGTGTAAATAAGTTTACCTAGCTTAGTTCTTGAAGCTACCGATATCTATGAAAGAACAATGCCCCGAAGGCTTCAAAAGGGCTATTTTTGGTCTTTTTGTCATTGGTGAACATCCTTCAAAATATTATAGGAAAATTAAAATCATTTGAGATTTTTATGGGAGAGAAACCTTTAAACCGTAGAGAGACCTTGAGCCAACAAACAAGAGAAGAATCCTAAACAAATCTAGTGCCGGGCCGCTCCCGTATATATTTCCTCTTGTAGATCTCCATGTAAGAAGGAACTCTTCACGTCCTTTTAGTATATGGGCCACCCCTATGATGCAATAATAACAATTACAAGAAGTACATAATCCATCTTGGAAACGTGCAAAAGTCTCAGAGTAATCAATACCTTCAACTTGTGAAAAACTCTTTGCAACAAGACGAGCCTTATACTTGTCAATGGACCCATCAATTGTGTATTTGGTTCGGTATACCCACTTACACCTAACCATATTTCTTCCTTTAGGAAGAGATACCAAATCCCAAGTATGATTCTTCATCAAAGAAGAATACTCAACTTCCATCGCATCATCCCACTCCTGTATCCCATGAGCCTTTGAAAAAGACTATGGATCCTCAAAAATGCTTGACACAAAAGTCCAGAACCTGTAGAATGTACGTGATGATGCCTAATGGGTGGAATATCCTCTATGAAAGGTGCTGCCTCATAAACTATAGTATGAGCCCACTTAGGCATAGTGACAACATCAATGGGAATAAGATCCTCAACGACATCTATAACCTCCTCAAAGAAGGGATCCTCAAGATGAGATGAAGAAGAAGAATTAATGGAAGAAGATGAAGAATCATGAGGAGTGAAGTGCTCATCAAAATAAACATATGTTCGAAAAATAACATCATGTGTATCAGAATCTAAAAGACGATAAGCTCTCATGTCCTCACAATACCCTACAAAGATTAAGGGTTTACTCTTCTTATCCAAGGATTTCCTTTTCTTCTTTGGCACAAAGGCCCAAGCATGGCTCCCAAAGACTCGAAAAAATGAGACATCTGGCTTAGTGTTGGACCAAGCTTCCTCTGGAGTCAAATGCTTAAGTGCTCTGTGTGGTGTGTGATTCTGAATGTAGTTAGCACAATTAACCGCTTTTGCCCAATAGATAGGATGTATATCTCTAGAATGCATCATACAGTTAGCCATTTCCTTCAAAGTTATATTCTTCCTTTCTGCTAAGCCATTATGTTGTGGAGTATGAGGAATAAAATGCTGGTGAATAATGCCTTGAGTTGCCAAAAGTCGAAAACTCATTGCTGAAGTATTCCCCCATTAGCGATCGAAGGTTCTTTATGCTACTAGAAGATTGTTTCTCAACCAAAGCCTTGAAGACTTTGAAGTGTGAAAAAACATCACTTTTGTACTTGAGAAAATAAACCCAAGTACGCCTCAAGAAATTATCAATAAATGTAAGTGCATACTTAGCTCCATTGGAAGATGGGGTAGGAAAAACCATCAAGTCACTATGTAAAGCTCAAATGGTGAAGAAGATCTCTTAGAAAAATTCTTAGGAAAAGGATCTTGGTGTTGTTTGCCTAATGCACAACCATGAAAAACTCCTTCAAGACAAGAAACTCTAGGAAGACCATCTACCATACCATGAGTGCTCAACTCCTTCAAATATTTGTAATTGAGATGTCCAAATATTTCATGCCAAATCTTACTCTCTGAATCTACATGAGAAACCAATCTTGTCCCTATAGAATAAGTGTCATCAAAACCCTCAAAGTGATATAGTCTAGAACTATGATCAATAATACCCTGAGTAACTAGTGAATGAGGCTCCAACAAAGTTCGTACTTCTGATCCATGTGGTGTAAAAGTAATTGTTTTTCCTTGACCAAAATGAAAAATTTGATATACGAAAAGAAAATTGTAGTGATGTTAGGAACATATAATGCATCTTGGATACTGCCACCATCAATTTGTATATCACCTTTTCCTTTAATAGAAAGAAAGGAAGAATCTCCAACCTCAATTTTGGAAGTAGAAATCAAACCTAGAGAAACAAAAGACTCCTTGGAAGAATTCATGTGATGAGAAGCACCATAATCTATAACCCAACTTGTCTACAAGTGGTGACTGAGATCTCCCAACAACATTAAGTGCTTTTCCATGCTGATTAGAAGGAGGTGGAGTGGAGATAGAAATTTTGTGTTTCTTGACTGCATCCTCTAAGGCTTGCATTCACTTATAACACTTATGTTCTTCATGATTACTACCCCCACAAAAAGAGCATGAACGGCTAGACTTATTCTTGGATTTAGAATACTCCTTGGGTTTTGAGTTGTTTTCTTTGGGTTTAGGAGCATTTGAGATGGAGAAGGTGTGGATTTGGTTTTACTTTTTAGTTTTCCCTTGCCCTTAGGATTAGATGCAACTAATTCCTTTTGAGAGGTGGAAGACTCAAGGTGAGACAATTTGGATTCTTCCCTAATAAGTCTTTCACAAAATATTTCTATGTTAGGCATTTTGAATGTGTCACCCAAGGCATCCATGCTAGAGAAAAAGGTAGAAGCAAAAATTTGGAATGGTCCTCTCAACTTGGATAGAATCAAGTAAACACACTCTTCATCTTTATTATCTCTTCCACTCCCATTCAATTATGTCAAAAAATGCTTGAAATTGGTAAGATAGTCTATAATTGTTGGAAAATATTTAGGATTAAGAGACGTGATCTCAATTTCAAGTTACATGTCTCTCATATGATCCACCTTACCAAATAAATCCTTCAATTTCTCCCATGTTTTGAAAGGAGAGTCACACTTTTTCTAAATGAAACAAAAGATTGTCACTTACATAAGTTCCTATCAAACCCATACACTCATCAAATTTGCATTGGTACTAAAATTTATCATATTCTCTAGTGAATATTGGTTGTTCTGAAGAAGTTAAAGCCCATAATCCTTTCCGCTTAATTATTGTTTCCATTCTTGGTTTCCATGTGTGGTAATTATGTGTTGTTAATGGCTCAACATGATCTAATGCAAAATTAGATAAATACACCATCCTAAAAAATCACCAAAAGAAATGCAAGAACCAAGCAATGTAACAAGACCCCCAAACAATGCAACAAGAGCCCCCAGATTTTGGCACTTTATAATGAGTGCATGTTACAATATGGCGCTTTATAATTATAGTGTGATTCTCAAAATTAATATTTACAATAGAAAAATCTCAGAAAAACAAATACTTTTACAAAAATGACACTCAAAATTGAGTTACCGATCAAAAGTTACAAGCTTTTCAATATTATGTTCTACTATTTATTTTAGTTGCCACTAAAATAGAATAAAATACTCTTTCCTTCACCACACAAATAAAATGAAAGGGGGCTGGAGTTAAGCACCTACTATTAGGAATAAAAATCTTTAAGCCAACATATGACCATACCATATGACTAGGGGCTAAGGATTTCAATGGGTTGACACGAATCCCAAGACAAACCACCACGTTTCTTTACACACCAAAAAAACTAAAAATGATTGCCTCTCCCGAAACGGCTAAGTTTACGATTGATCTTAGGGTTTTACCACCTTCTGGATCCAATGGAAGCCTCTATTTTGCATAAAAACACATGCAACAACAAAATACGAAAAATCCTAAATATATGAATATATAAAGAATTTATTTAGAAAATAAAACTTACAGACGGATGTCAATAGCAGTCTCCTGCTCTGATACCATAAAAGGAACGATAATCAGATCATACCAAGCCAAGAACACATATGCTAATCAAACACCATGATCAATAAGATGAAATAAATTCACCAGAATAACTTTACATAAAGCTTTGCAAACAAATGAGTAGCAATCTCATATATTATTATGGAACTCAATGAAATATAATGAGAATGGGACTTGCTTATATAGGTAAGGAATAACAATCTAAGAACTGTCAAAGTCGCGAGATAAAACTATAAATCATGGAAAGAACTAGTCATCAAAGAACTAGTTAAGTCCATAGATTTATGAGAGAACTAGACATCAAGGATCTAGTCAATACCATAGATCAAGGAAAGAACTAGTCAATACCATAGATCAAGCAAAGAAATATACCTAACAACTAGATAATATCCCCCAATATAGAAATAAATAAAAATAAATATCCACACATAAGTGGGTGAAGATAAATACAATAAAAGTAAATAAAGTACCTAGGTGAACATGAGCTAAGGTAAATACTTACTCTAACAGTGTTATTTTGTGTCACTCAAAATGTAACTTAAGTGGTTATAAACAAGTTGAAAACTCACTTTAAGTTGGGTTTTGATCACTTTTCATGATAAATGGACCCATGACGACATTTTGGATGTGTGTTTTCCATTTTTCCTTTTCCCAAATTCTAAGGGGACATGGGGAACATAAAAATGCATTGCGCATGTGGAGAAGAATTTTCATCACTTAAAAGTGACAATTTGGGTGTTAGGGAGGTGTTATAAACTCACATATTTCACAAAATTTGGCCCCTTCCTCATGAGAGCCTCACCCATGGAACATTTTAGAGAGGTGGATGTCCCTTTGTCCCTTTTCCCCTATTTTTAGGGTGCAACCACACCTCTAACCTCCAATTGACCCGGGTTGAGCTTGTTTGAGTCTAAGTTGAGTTAAGATGTGCAAATGGGAGGGAAAACAATTTTGAAAGGGGGAAAACCATTTTAATACAACACTTAACCATTTTTGAGATCATTTGTGTTATTTCCTCTCCTCCATTACTTCTGGTATGTTTTTATGCTACCAAATTTCTTCAGACATCCTCCATGCCAAAACCTTCTTTTGCTCATATCTTCCAAACCCCATGTCTGTTTGCCATGAAACTTGGACTATAGATTCCTTGCAAAAACACATTTAAGAAGAGTATTTACATGCCTCCATTGATTCTCTATATCATTTTATACAGCCATTTGAAATTTTTAGCCCAAAAATCTTTTCTCAAATATACAAAATTTTTTTTATTGAAACCTTTTAAATTTGGAGTAAAGCCTCACATTGAAAAATGAAAAAATTGAGACCACCTTCGTTCAATTCTGACACTAGGAAGACCTAATTATAAAAATAGTAAGCCTTCCTAAGCCTCACTATCTATAAACAATAAGTGCTACAAATAGTTCATTTTCAGAGTTGTCTTTTCCCTTTGAACATCAGGGACACTCAAAATTGCCAAATTAAGCAACTTGTAACCTAAATGGACTTCTCAAAATAAGGCTTGATAAAAATATTAGTTGTAGGGATATTTTTCATAAAACAAGGATTTTGAGTCCCTTGTGTTGAAGAAAGAGTACCTGGATGTGTTCGAGATAGTTGTGAAACATCATCGTGGTTTGACGGGCTCAAAAGTTCATAGTTTTCACCTTCAATTGAGTATGGGATCCACTTCTATATTTAGTAATGATAAGGTTCATAGACACCCTAGCTTTCCACCACTCAAACCTAGATGAAAAATGATGTAGACCATGAGAGGAAAGTGATGCCAAACAAAGTATGCAAAGGTGAACCTCAATTCTCCATCATCTTCCCCACATCTAGCATTGAGATGTGTTTGATCAAGTATGATATTGAATGTGGGGCCTCTTCCTTCCCCATTCAAAGAAGAATACCTCCTCAATCAGGAATAAGTGAACAAGAAGGTGTTTGAGTCTTTGAGGTTGATTCCATTCCATGGAGGAGGCATATTTTTCATAGAAGTGAGATTTGAAGATCAAATGAGTCATGAAGAGGAAAGTGAGGTTCTCATTCCAACTTTGATCTTGTGCTTAGCTCTCTTTCCAAGGATAGGGGACATCATATGAATCACACCATGGCAAGGAATAGATCAGAGTAATTCAATGTGTGTGAAAGATGGTCACTTAGAAAATGGGTGAAATTAAGAACATCATGAGGTCTGTGAAGGATTTGAAACATCAATAACTCTATTGAAATTTAGGTCATCAAGGAAATGGTCATCAAGAGCATGACAAGAGAAGATCACCATGAGTGATGCTTGATAGTCATCTCAAGTTCACAAATAATGCATATCTCATGATAGTGTTTTTGAACACTCATTCAAATTCCTTGAAGTGTATTTGCATCTCATTGAAGGAGGAATTTGTAACCATAGTGTTCCAATTCAATAGATAGTCGAGGGCAAGGAAATTCATTCATGATTCATTAAAAGTATATTTTCATCAACAGAGCTTTCCCGTCTTCATATTTCCACTTCTTTCTACATCTCTTCTCTCTCTGTTCTTTCTCTCTACTTTCTAGTTCTCCATTGTAAATTTTACTTTATGGCTCTTTCATTTTATTCACATAAGTGAACATTGTAATTTTTCATTATAAAAGTCCCTTTTCATTAATAAGAAAAGGGCTTATTTTTCTTTCTTAGAGGAATGTGAAAGGTCACAAGTGGTGGGACTATGAAAAGTCATGTGGGGGGTAGATGAAGAGATGAATTATAAAGCTATAAATTGGAATGGATTATCCATTCCAAGGGGTTAGATTTTATTGGTTGATAGTTTCCATTGTCTTACAAGAAAATACAATTCTTCTATCTCCTTGTCTTATGTTTTCCTATTCATCTCAAATTTACTCCTTGAGCATGGTTAATTATGTAATATTATTAAAATGAACTTGGATTTAATTGTGTTTTGTTCCTCTTTTCCTTGACATGGCATCTTCTTATTGCTAACTTGGAAATATTCTGGTTTTATGTTAATAAACTCGGCTTGCTATTTGTTAAGTAAAACACCCTTCTCACTTTCTCCCCTCTCTCCATATAGACACCTTTCTTCCACCTCCTTTTTCACATAGGTTTAGTGTAGTATTCATGTGTGATCCCTTGTCAACAGTGGCCACCCACAATGTTAATAGTAGTGTATATATTTCTTGTTTTCGATAAATGGAGCTTCCCCATTTCTAAGTAGAGGGGCCTAGTCCCAGAGTGTTGGTGAAAAACCCTAATTTTCCCTTGTGAAAAATTATTTCTCAAGCAAGGGGTAAGAAATCGGTCTCCCCATGTCCTCCAAAGGATTGTCCCCCTACACGTGTTCTCCACATGCCCCTGTGCTACCGAGGAAAGACACATAAGGAAGGATGTACATGGAAAACATCCATGAGACCAAATATACGTTAGTAGAGCTCTTCACCAACTTAAATTTGACACTTTGTCTTAGTGAAATTTGAATCTCGGGGATATCATCATGTTGACATGATTGAGATCTATTATTTCAATCCTAACTTTCAACCGAGACATCCATTTCACCTACAAGTGGTACCATTAAAAGGTCTCAAAGAGGGTTACAATCAAAGTTTGGTTTTAGTTGAAATGTTGGAATTATAGGAGAGAATATATTGAAATAGTTTTTGGAGGTTTTTAATTGTTAAAAGGTTTTTAAAGTGACATTCTATCATTTTCGGAGGATTTAAGTGGTTTTATGCTCCTTCTAAAAGATGTGTTGAACCTCCAGTCATCTTGTGGTACCATCCATATGCACATAAGAGTTAAAAATATTTTTTAAGAAAAAAGATAAGTTATTTCTAGTGACCCCAAGGTTGAAATTTAGTTTCATGGAAAATGGAAACTTGATCTCCCTTCATCTTCCTGATCTCATGGGCTCTAAATTAGATATTTTTGTTTTGGTGTCTCGGTTCGGAAAAAGAGAACATCTTCTCACTTCTTGTGAGTGAAGGAATTTTGAGAGCATAACCATTAGTTACACCATGTCATGAGGGTTTCTTTGGTTTCTATAGATTTTGTAGGTGAAGTATCTTTTAGGCTATGATTTACAATTATGGATGCTCATGGGAACCTGTAGATACCTTGAGAATATGCTTGAAGTTTGTTATGGGTATATCATTTCAGATTACACACCTTGGAAACTCTATAGAAGATACTATGGAAGAGATGAAAATGTAAAACCAAATTCTTAAGCATATTTTGATCCTCTCTTCCTTTTTCCCCTTCTATAAATGTGACAAGATTCATTTGTGAAGAGATACTTCCCTGAATGTAAATTTGCTCCACCCTTTTGAGTCCTAAAGCATTCTTGAGTTTGTAGACCTCTGGTATTATCTTTGCATATGTGCAAGCACATTAAATATGATGTGATATGATTGTATATACATTAGAACTCTTAATATACTTGAGATTGTGGCTTATATCTTCCCTTATTTCTTGTGTTAATGGTTTCATGCCTCGTTGGTTATAAAATTTGATTTGAAAAACAAGCAATACGATCAATGGACAACAATCACTCCTCTTTCGGGAGAGGTTCCTTTATTGAGCACACAAACAAATAAGAAAATATACTTATTTACAAATGCACAAACTATCAATATTTTAATGAGGATTTTGATGTCTTAAATGTTTCCATTTCATAAGATTCTCAATACAGAAGAAAAAGGATGCAGAAGAATTAATGGTTTAGAAAGTGAAGAAGGTAACACTTTCAGATATATAGATTTCATAATGATATCTTACTTATGCATGCATGAAAAATAAATCTGAATCATACACATTTGAATACAAGACATTTATGTAATAGACACAAAGTTATAAGGATAACATCAACTGGAAGAACACAAAGTTTCTTATTCAGACATATATAACCCACATGAATCAGATAGAAAGTAGAGATAGATAGAACACAAGAAAAGATGAGAATAGAAATTCTTTTGTATTGATTGTAAATTCAATGTCTCTACATCAAAACATCAAAATCCAACCCCTCGAATGACAAAGAGAGCTCTTTAAATAGCCTCAAGGGCGGTTACCAATGAGTCTTTTCAGTTTCCTTTCTTTTAATCAAAGATTAACCACTAATAGAGTATTATAATTAAGTTGGCCCCACTTAAATATTACATGTTTACAATAAAAGGTGGCCAACTTAATGAAATACATCAAATAAAAGAAAGGTTTAAGAGTTGGTTGCTGGAGTATTCAAAGAAGAGGCTGCCACGGTCTTCACTTTGAGTATTTGATTCCTGAACTTCACCAATGCCCTTGCTATCTCCATACCTTGAGGAATAGTGGTGTTGGTAGTTGCATGAGTCCAGCTTCCCAAGCAGTCTTCCATGTCCTTTCCAAATCTTGCATTGTCTAAAAATCCTTTATTTTCCTCCTTGACTGAAGTTTTAAGGGCACAAATTTCTTCCATCTTCTCCTTTGAAATAGTATCTAATTTGAACAAATCATCTTTGACAAATGTTTTGAATTTAGCTTTAATTTCTTGGACAATATACTTCTCTTCAAGATCTTCATTTGAGAAGCTGATAATGGAGGTCTTGAAACTCATATATATACTTATTTTCATTGTTAGATGGGTACTCAGGCTATAACCAAATAATGGTGAAAGAGGACAATCAATTCAAAATAGCCTTCACTACGAAATAGGGCACATACACTTATAAGAAGATGCCATTTGGACCATCAAATGCCGGATAAAAATTTCGGGGAGCTATAGATATGGCGTTCAAAGGCCTAATCAACAAAATAGTGCTTATATATCTAGACGATATCATTGTGTTCTCAAAGAATGCAACAACCCACCTATTTCACCTAAGGCAAGTATTTCAGAGATGTAGAAGATTCAGAGTGTCGTTGAATCTAAAAAAGTGTGTATTCTTGACACACGGGGAAAATTATTGGGACACATTGTTTCAAGAAAAGGGTTGACAATTGATCTTACAAGAGTTGAAGCCATCCAAACACTTCCATTTCCACACCACAAGAAATCTCTCTAAAGATTCTTGGGAAGGATAAACTTTTCCATAGATTTGTGCTTGATTTTTCCACTCTTGTAAAGCCTTTAACAATGATGTTGAAGAATAGTCTTGTATTCAAATGCACAATAGAAGACAAAGATACTTTTGAGCCTATCAAACATGCATATCACAAGCTCCAACTCCTATCAACCCAGACTTCTCAAAGGACTTCATGTTGTATGCTTTTGGAGGATTAGACACAATCTTAGCTATCTTGGTACAATTGAATAGAGAAGGTTCGAATAACCCATATCATTTTTTAGTCAAAGCCGGAGGATTACAAAGTAAAGTATTCTTTCATTAAAAAGAACATTCTTGTGCTCATCAATATTTTGAATAAGTTTAGACACTTGGTCTCAAATAATAAGATTCAACTGCTAGTGTCTCATGCTAGTGTCAAGGACTTTCTCCTAAACAAAGATTTGAACGAGAAGAGAAACAGGTTGGATCACTCGGGTAATGGAATATGATATTTAAATCAAAGTGACCAAGCTAGTTCATGGAAAAGGTTTGTGTGAGCAGCTCACTTCCAAACAACAAGCTGAGTCAATAGGTAAAGAAGAGGTTGTCTTACTACTACAAAATGATCAAGAACAACCAGCTAACAATGCAACCATTCCATGTTGGACTCAAGACATGGTGCAACATATTCAAATAGGTTTATGCCCTCCGTAATGGAACAAAGCTAAGAGAAGATATTTTAGATTGAAATCCATCCCATATGTACTCATTGATGGCATCCTATTCAAGAAGGATGTGAACGGGTATTATTAAGGTGTATCCCAACAAGTCAAGTCATGAAGATATTACATGAGTTTCATGATGGGGAAGAAAGAGGCCACTTTGCTGCATAAAGTAACATCACTCGAATCATGAAGGCTGGTTACTATTGGCCTACGGTGTTTAGTGATTGCTACTCATGGATCAAGAAATGTAAGAAATGTGAATTCTTCATAGGGAAAGAAAGGTTAACAAATTCTGCCCCTTTGTCCAATTTCCTCAAAGTAGATCAACCATTCATATAATGAGGATTGGACTTCATTAAAGTTATCAATCCACATTCAAGTCAAGGCCACAAGTGGATACTTACGACAACCCACTATTTCACCAAGTGGATGAAGTAGTGGCACTTAGGAGGCGAATGAATCAAACATATTGGATTTCTATGAAAGTATAGTCACAAGGTCCAATGTCCCTACCACTATCATATCAGATAATGCATTGGCATTCCTTAGTACCAAAATCACTGAATGGGATGTCAAGAATGTTGTGTACCTCAACACTTCATCAAACTATTACCCTCAGGGTAATGACTAAGAAGAATATACAAACAAAAAATTATTGAGAATCATCAAAAGGACTCTTGATGAGAATCAGAGAACTTGGCACATGAAGCTCAAATCAGCTTTATGGGTTGATATAATCACACCCAAAAGGTATACAAGCAGCTCTCCATATAAGCTTGTATATGGGAAGGAAGTAGTATTTCCTATATCACTTGAGTTGCCAACATTGGAACTCATGAAATAGTTGGAACTAGCTGAGTTTGAACCCATGGAAATTAGGTATGTAGAGTTGATGGAATTAGAGGAAGCAAGAGAACATGTAGTGTAGACCATGGAAAAGATCAAGCATTAATCAAGAGGAGATTTGACAAGAAAGCTAAAGCTAGAACATTCCAAGTAGGAGACTTGGTCCTAAAGTCGATGTTGATCATGCAAAACCAAGTGCGCATTCCAATTTTGGTGTCGTATGGAGTGGTCCATATATGATCACTAAATGCAAATGTAGCAATGCCTTCCGGCTGGTTAAGTTGGATGGTGATGAATTACAGATTCCAGTCAACGGAATCTATCTCAAACATTACTACTAAAAGGAGAATTTCTCACCCTTGTACATATTAGTTTAGGATTTCCAATTTCTCTAAGTGCTGGTGCACATTGTTGTTATTGTTAGAATAGGTTTCATTTCCCTAAGTGTTGGTGCACATGTTCTATTGCTTCTAGTATATGCTTTGTATGTAGTTCATCACACTCCCTAAGGAAGAATTTACATGACCACATGAGAATTAAATCAGCAGGGTATCAAAATCGAGGCAAGTTCAAACCTTAACTTCAAGATTCTCTTATAAAAGATGAGAATACAGGAAGTGGAGAACAGTTCCAGGTTTAAACAACAATGTTTCAATGCCTCAAAGATACATGTCTTCAAGATCCAAATCAGATTTAAAATTACCAGGTAGACTCCATACCCAATGGATACTTCAAGGCCACTGATCACACTTCATTTGACATACAAATAACCCCGTAAGTCACCAAATTGTTATCCAAAATTTACCCCTAAGGTAATTTTGATAACTTTCACCCTTTTTCGTGCTTTAGTAAGCAAAAATGGTTCGAGGCCCGAAATTGGGTTTTAAGGGATCTCTTGGCTTTTCTCTAACTTCCATGTCCAAAGAAAATCCAAGGAGTTAGTGAAAATTTGCAAAAATTTGAAAAAATGAAGTCAAGGGCCTATTTTAGTGCAAATCGGGTCGAGGGTTGTGGATGGAGCCAATACGGGTCGTCTTAAGGTTCGTTGTACCAAGTTCGGGTCCGATTTGCAAATAAGTTAGTACAATGCGATTAAAGCGGAAAAAATTATCTTACGCGATGCGTAGGGTGGGACAAAGGTACGTGCGATGCCCAAAAATATGATTTGGTCACAACCAAGTGCAATGCGGTTAAGGCGAAAAATAGGTCTGGGCCATTCGGACTCAAAAAAGCCGAAAAAGCCGCAAGTCGATGCAATGCGGTTAAGGCGGAAAAATAGGTCCGGATAATCGAGCTAAAAAGATTCAGAAAATCTGCAAGTTAGTGCAATGTAGTTAAGGTAGAAAAATAGGTCTAGGACAATCGTGCTCAACAAATCTGGAAAAGCAACAAGTCGGTGCAATGCGGTTAAGGTGGAAAAATAGGTCCGGACATGGGCTTAAAAAGTTGGAAAAGCCGCAAGTCGGTGCAATGCAATGCGGTTAAGGCGAAAGATTAGTGCAGGGACAGTTGGGACAAAAGTACTCGTGGGACCCAAAATAAAAAATCACCACACTCAAAATGTTGCTAAGTGGAGCAAGTCAACGGTTCTCATGGCACAGTTAATGGCGGGCCCTTGGGGCACGGAAGGAAAGCCGAGTCGGGTGACGCGGGGGAAAATCGACCTAAGCATGCAAGGACACATGGGAATTCTAGACCCAAAATCACCACATGTCAAAGGAATTAGAAAAGGTGGAGAAAAGAGGCCCGGATGGTCCAAGTGTTGCGGGGACATGAAATCCCGAAAACCTACATACCCACAATACGAAGGAAAAGGTAACGCCCGACCCCAAAATTCAAACAATAAACTTTTGACCCAGAGCTATGATTTTCACAAAATTTGACTTTTCAGAAAGGGTAGATATAAATTTTAATGAGGGTAGATATATGAAAATAAAATAAACATCTCCAACTCCAATAATTTAAATTTTCAGTCTCGTAAAATGCAAGAAATGCCCGGCAAACTCAAAACAACTGCCTACACTCAGAATGCCATATCTTTTGCATTTCTCAACGAAATCACACAAAATTAGTACCATTGGAATCGTGACTATGATAAAAATGTACAAAAATTGAGAAATTTAGAATTTGATGAATAATTGATGGTGATTTTGTAGAAAATGTGGCCAGGTTCAGAACAATGTTTTAATTAGTAGTTGGGATGCATTCAATGAAGCATGTGCAAACATTTTTCACTCTTTTGCAGTTATGGGACAACATGGGGAGCCTTTTGTAAGAAACATACCATCATTTCAATCCATTTATGACATCTTTCAAGTGGTGGGAAGGCATATTTCAGGATTTTCATTTCTCTCTTTCTCTCTCCTCTTAGAATTCTATAAATTAGAGTGTTGGGCTCATTGTAAAGGAGATAATTTTTGTGTAAAAACTATGTCAAATTGGTTTTGTGAAGCCAATGTGTTGTAGGACCTTGTAGTGGACTCCTTGCATGGTGATCTAGGCCCTTATTTTGTAATAGATTAAACTATGCATATCAATGAAGCAATAGATATAAGTTTGTGGATGTATCTTCCCCTATTGTGTTTGTTTGCATTCTTCTTGCCTCTTCAACCTTATTAAAAATATATTGTGTCTATTTTATGCTCTTACAGGGATTCATTATCATTGTGTGTGTATGAAATATTGTTGTGAGTGTAGTTTTTAGACTATGGAGAACTGATTATCACCCTCTCTAGTATGTTCTTTTCTTCCATCTTTCACACATTGGAAATCTATTCTCATTCCCTCCTTTTCTGGTGTATCACCGCTTTAGTGTAGGCTTGTTCTCATGCATCTCTCCCCTGGTTCCTTGGAAAGATAGATTAGGATAAGATAATTTTTCTACATTAGAGTAGATTGTGGCAGGTAGTTTAGGAGCAATAACCAACTTTCTCTAGAGGTCTATCTCAAGTAGTAAGTCCCAAAACTTGGAGATAGTACCCATGTTATCTAGTCACACTATGAGCTCAAGTACACACACTTGTGCAAATTGCAGGGTGTTGTGATTCAGTGAAAACCATTCCGGCACACTGGTGGGATGGGAGAGGTCTTCATTTAATTGCAACAACATTGATGTGCACTTGTTGTAAGTTTCCAGCTTATAAGAAGCTTTGACTTGCACATCTGGAAAATCCAAAAGGGCGTAATCCACTAGTTTTAACAATGCAAACTGGCAAACTTATGAGAAGAATTCAAACAAGGTCAAGAACTAGAGAAGCTAGGCTGTTTATCTATCTACACTTAACCCCAGAAAGAGAAAGAAGGGGAAGAAGAGCTCAAAGGTCTCCATCTCCACCAAATAGAACCTTATCAACACCTCCACCTGGTAGGCCTTTTATTCAGTTAGCCAGAGTTCTCTGACCAATTAGGATGGTGTAGCCTAATCCTTATGTCAACTTCACCGCAAGAGAGTGCTCGCTTTGCTCTCAATGCAAAAATCTAGTTCCAGTTGAAACATTGAAGAACATTCCATATTTCACTGGAGAGAACCAAACAACTCCAATTGACGACATATAGGAAATTGCAAATGCCTGTGCAATTCATAGAATTACTAAAATGGATATTGTTGTTAAGTTATTGGCATCCTCCTTTAAAGGTAAAGCTTTGTAATGGTTCAGAGTCTAACAACATGATCTATCTAGAATTGGGACCATTTGTGCACAACTCTTCATAATCAATTTGGGGAAAAGGAGATAATCTGTCTTTATTGGAACAATTGACAATAATTAAGAGGGCTCCTAATAAACAGATGACCGATTTCAACTTCAGATTCTAGTGGATGTGGGATAGAATTCTAATTTACGTGAGAACAACAACCAAGGTGCTTTCCTATACTTACTTAAAGCTTTAAATTCTAATATTGCAATGATGATTCAATCCATGGGAGGTATAACTTTACTCGCAGCCTATAACATTGCTATTAGAGCTGAAAATTGCTTAATCCAAGCTGGTAAACTTACACCTAGGCCACCTATGCCTCTCTATCCAGAAATAGGATCCCCAAGCACTAGTCAAGCACCTACATTAGCTCCCATTCCTTCCCCAAGAAATCAGAATTGAAGCTTCTACCTCATCTTCTAGTACCTCAAGTGAGCTCCAAGAAGTCATGAAGTAGCTGCAAAACTTGGGTAATGAGTTGGTGACACTTAAGAGACAAGTAAGCTCAAAATTTCAAATCATATCAACATCAAAATCAACCCAATAGACCTCCATATCAACCTAATAGGCCACCCATTCAAACTACAAATTAGAACCAAGTCAAACCTTCTGCTAATAGGCCATTTCAGCCTTACAATCCTAATGTTGCATCCACATCTAGAGCCTTGGTACCAGTGCAAAATAACATGGCTCAAGAATATGACTGGTGTTTCCCATGCAATCAACCTCATAACCAGTCGATGTGTTTCAATGGCACTTTGAATCAAGTTCTTGTGGTGAAAACAATTGGTGTGCAACGAGAGACATGCCAAGAAGGAAATTAGCAGCAGGAAGCAACTCAAGAAGGGCACCTCCGAATGAGACCACACTTGTCAATTGGAAAGCTGAAGATTTCTACATAATTAATCAAGCCCCTTCTCAAAGTGTAGCATCCAATACATAGTCCAAGAAAAGGAATATTGGGGAAGGACAAGCATCAAATTGAAATAATCCATAACCCTTTATCACTCAACAAGGTATTGGTAATCAAATTACAGATTCCCAATGTGTAAAGTAATCCAAGCCACCTTCTATACCAGCTCAATTGTCAGTTGTGACAACCCATGTGCAAGAAAAGAATGTGCCAAGCAAGGGGAGGAAGATATATAGCTCATCTCCATTTAGCATCATTGAGCAGATGGAGAAAACAAATGTGAACATCTCAATGTGGGAGTCATTAGATATCCCCGAACAAAGAGACCTATTGCAAGTTGCTATGGAAAATTGGTCAACATCAAATCATTCATCCAATCATCAAGAGAAGGTGTTTACCAATGCAGATCAGCAAGGAGGAAATCAAGGGGATCAACAAGATAAAAATTTTAAGTCCCCACCATTCTATATATCATTGATCATTGGAGATAAATTGGTGCATAATTGCATGATTAATTCGGGAAAGTAAAATTGTCATGCCAAAACAAATAGCTGATCAATTAGGCCTTCAATATGAATTCATTTCTAAGGGTGTGGTGTAATTGGATGAGACAATGGTAACAATGGTTGGAGTAATCAAATATTTGATCCTCACATTGCATGCATGTCCCAACGTGACCATCTTGTAAGACGTTTTAGTCATAGACTTGCCATCACTCTTTGCATTGTGTTTTTCAAGAGACTTCACCGCTAAAATTGGAGGCTATTTGTCTGGTTGATTGGTCACACATGTTATTCAGAACAAGGTATGGAGCTAAGGCTACAATCAGATCTGATCCTATTGTAAACTTTCATATTGAGCCTCATACACCAAGTCCAATCAATGTGAATTTTTCAACATTTGATCAAGAGGATTATCCAAGAACTCATGAAGCAAATACAAAATTCGGATGCATTCCAATTGAATCTTGATGAATGGGTGAACAAGAGGCACACTTTTGACCCTTACAAGGAAATGGAAGAATCTGAATTAGGAGTCTATTGTTTACATGAAGAGAATCAACCTCTCCCTAGCATCACCAAGCTAGATCACAAAGATGATAACGAAGTATGGAAATTATTCTTTGATGGATCAAGGAGTAGACAAGGTGCCGGAGGAGGAGCTATGCTCATTTCACCACAAGGTACAAAATATTACTCATCTTTTTGTTTCTAGTTTTCTTGCTCAAATAACATAGCTGAGTATGAAGCCTTAATTCATGGATTGCATTGGGAAAGAAAGAGAAATATAAAAACTTGCAAGTCTTTGGAGATAGCAAGCTAATTGTGAATCAAGTTAGAGGACAAAATGCTGCTAAGAATGATCTGTTGAAGAACTACAAAAACTAGGTATGGGATATCATTGAATATTTCAAGCTTTTAGCATCATTTCCATCCCCGAGAAGAAGAATGAAGCAGCAGATAGACTTGCAGCAATTGGGGCAGCATTTGATGTTGTAGAAAATATCAAAATTGAGAAACCTCAGCCTCATATCAAAGCAGTTGTAAGACCAACTACCCGAGAAAACAACACAAGTTGGCAAGTCTTCGAGAATGATAAGCAAATTGTCAACTTTCTACAAGAAGAAGTTGAGTTATCTGCTAGAAACCCAGACAAATTGGAGCAACAGTATGGTGATCAAGTGATGTAGCTAAGAACAAATAAATTACCAAAAGGTCTTGTAACTTTGGAGTCAATCTTCAACCCAAATGATCAATTTCGGAAGGAGAAGGAAAATATTCAAGTAAAGGATGAAGATTCAAAGCCCATTTTAGTAGATGAAGGCAAGACATTGCAAATTGGCAAAGTAAGTACCCCACAAGATAAATATGAATTTGTTCAACTTTGTCAAGAATTCCCAAATATATTCACCTAGAATTGTAAGGATTTAAGATGTTTCAACCCAAAGCTAGCACAACATACTATTGATCTAGATCCAGAATCCAAGCCTATCGATGACAAAAGGCCATTGAATCCTCACATTAAACCCCTCATGAGAAAAGAGTTGAACAAGCTAATCAAGCTAGCATCACCTTTCCTCTCAAACATTAAAGTTAGGTTGTAAACTTGGTGGGAGTGAGAAAGAGAAATAGAGAAATCAAATTGTTCGTAGACTTCCATGATCTAAATAGAGCATCACTTAAAGATCATTATCCACTCCCATCAATGGAGTAAATCTTACAGTTGTAGATGGTTCCAAAAGGTCTTCATTGCTAGATGGGTACTAAGACTATAACCAAATAATGGTGAAATAGGAGGATCAATTCAAAACAACCTTCACTACAAAATGGGGCACATACACTTATAAGAAGGTGCCATTTGGAATGTCAAATTCGAGCAAGATTTCAATGAGCTATGGATATGGTGTTTAAAGGCCTAATTAACAAAATAGTGCTTATATATCTAGATGATATCTATGCACCTCACTTTCAGAGTAGATTCTCCCAAGATGGATCCTTGTTAACTCCAAATCATTCAAAGCCAAATCTTTCTCATCCTTGTCAACTTTGGGTTTAGCAATTTCCAAAAATTACTGGCCTTTAGAATCAGATACCAACCTGGAAGTAGTTTTGGCTTTCTTAGTAGGTGGGGTAGGAGTTGTGCCTAGGAGAGTAACCACAACATCAAATTTTGGAGCAATAATATGAGATGAGATATTTCTTTTATTAATATCCAAAAATGGTTGAACCTAAGAAAAAGAGGTACTAAGAGAAGAGGGAACAAGAGGTCCAAGTGCAAGTGTGCCCATTGCATTCAAGGTATGTGTAACTGATACTTCCAAAATAGATGTTCCAATACTAGAAACAAGAATTTCCTTGACAGGAGTTTCTTTGATAGATGGCTCTAGAAAAACCACTTTGTCTCAGCTTCTGAAGTGTGATCATTTTTCTTATCACCTTCCTCTTCTTCTATTTCAATGGCTTCCCCTTCAAGGTAAATTTTCTCATGCTCTCTTGTATCTTCCTCATCATCACCATAGAGGTCAACAATATGCTCAATTGCTTCTACTTGATTTGGAGAGGGGTTTACTTTCTTCCTCAATCACCTCCTCTACCTTTTCAACTTTCTTACCTTTCCCCTTCTTAATGTACACCAGAGTTGAGGACTCAAGAGGAGAGGGAGTTGACTATGTGTGAGTCTTGTTAGGGTAAATATAATTGACATCATAATTATGCATTGTATTAGGTAATCATTATTTGTTTAATTATTGTTATATGGTTTTAAAACCATATTTGTCATATTACATAGTCGTAGGATTATTTGTTACATATTTGGAACAATATACTTGTTTGTATTTAATTTGGTTATGCTTCCTCGAATGTTCTTTTGGAAGCTTATGTAATCAGGATTATTGTTTCACCTAGGTAACATCATTCTCTGTTTGTATCCGGTTGTCCAATATCTATAAATATTGTAGCCTACACCATTGTACTTGATTTGGATGATTAATAAAATATTCTAGGCTTCCATCCTTGTTTTACATTTGGTACTAGAGTAGGTTGAAGCTCTAGAAAGGTTGGAGAAAGGTTATAGAGGAAGGAAAAGTTTCAGAGAAGAAATCTACTTCACAGGAGAGCCGCAGTGTTGCCTCTCGTAGCTTCCCAAAATCCTTGCAGCCCCACAACCTCCCGTTCGATCTCCAGGTAAATGTAAAGAAATTTTTTTTCCCTTGGTGCCCTCTGCAATAGGAAAATTTTATCCTAGAAGCTAATCAAATTTAGGTATTTAAATATATATATATATATCCCCATTAGGGGTTTTGTCACTAAAATTGGTGACAATGCTAATTGTAACTAACACTACCAACAACACTAAATTTGGAGGAGTCTCGTGCCTGTGGTCCTGCACTCAAGTCCACAGAGCTCCTACTGAGTCACCAACCAAGCTATTCTTCATCAAAGGCCAAGTCACATTGGTTTTTGAGTGTATTAAAGGTCAAGTTAGCCTTTGATCGAGTTATGTTGGTTTGATTGTAGAACTCATATATCGAGTCGCATAATAAATTGGGGGATTTTTAAATTGATAGACAGAGCCCATTGGTGAGTCCACAACAGCATACAAAGTGCCCGAGCCCACATACCACTCTATTTGAGGTGTGTTGCATTTGTGGAAAAGTCGCTGGATTTTACAAAGGCTGTGTTGATTGCTTTGAGAAAAACTGAGACCTTACAGATCGGGTCACCTTTCCCTGGCTACACCTGCAATCAAAGAAATAGTGGCCTTCCATAGTCCAAACACATCGACCCCTGCAACCTGCAATAGAAACCACAAACCTGCCTCCAATAGCAACAAATCCATAAGTAGCGCATATCTAGACCTACGTGCAAACGAAACAATTATTAAAAAAGGAGTTTATCAAAGAGATAAGATGGTGAGACCAATAAGAAATCAAATCACTTTCATTGCAAAAAAGGAGGATATCAAGGAATTCAGATCGCTTATATTAGAAAAAACCTAATACAACCTCAATGCAGACCACATGGAGCTCCATCAAAGCCACATTGAGCCGATTCAAAGGTCAGTCATTTTTAATACGTTTAATATACTTCTTGCTTCATTATTATATGCATAACAATGTTGGCAGTTGCTTAGATAGTGAAAATGTATTAGGAGTGTGAGGTGAGGGGTCCAACCCCTACCAATACTTTTATTTTTTATATACAATTAATATGGGCGGCATATTTAGTAGAAATTACCAAACTTAGCAGAAAAACCTCCTCTAAACTACCTAGTGACAACTAAACCCTAGGCCATTTTTAGCAAGAAAAACCCTAGTTAGGGAAAAAAATATTTTCCTTATAGGCTTATTTTTTAATTCTGGACAATTTTTTTCCAAGGAGGGCTACCTAAAAACTTCATTTTGAGCCAATTTTTTTACGGTCATTTTCTCATAGAGCCGTATTGGGCTCCAGAGGCCATTAGGGCCTCGAAAAACAATTTTGTTTACCTACCATTCAATTTTTCAATTTTTTTGAATGTAATTGTATACTTCAGTGTATTATAATAATTTGTAGGTTGCCATAGTCAACCGAAAAATTGTAATTGCTTAGAAATTGGTAGAGAATTTTAATAAAAAATAGAGAAATTTGGTTCTTAAACACTCACAAGATCCTAGATCTCATTCACAAAGTTCGCTATAAATATTGCCTATGGGAAGTGCTTACGGGTAAATTCGTCATGACTACTACTATACTTAATGCCTAATACAACTACAACAACATCGTATGTGAATCAACCCTTTAAATAGACGGGGAGTAATAAGGACACAATGCACACACTCTGAGCCCTCCCATCCGTCTGTGAACGATTGCATGACTTAAATCCGGAATGATAAATTATCCAAGTATATAGCAAATTTACGCATGCGTATGAGGATATTTCTTTGAGCTAGTGTCAATAATCGTATAGACTCCTTTCAATATTGTCTTGGTACCATGTATCAAATTCTTTCACGTACATTAACGCCTCTTTCACGTACCACTGGGTATATCAAAAGTGTGAGCTTCTTCCACGTATTGATCGGAAGGGTATATCAAAGGTTTGGATATCGGTATATAGATTAGGAGACCTTATACCTGGAGTGATAAGAGCCTAACCCTATTAGTGAATTATGTAAAATGGGCACCAATTCCCCAAATTATTTCTTCTAGATTCATAACTACTCAGAGGAAACAACTATGTCAGTATGGAAGACAAAAATTAAGAAACAAATTGAGTTTGAAGAAATATGGATCTGTTATGAATGGTACTCGACCACGATCTACAAATGATACAACACAACAACAACAGTTTGATAGATCAGATCAGAAGGCCAAGCTAATCATCTTGTTTGGAGTGTTCGATGATGTGTAACCCCACATTCAAGATGCCAAAACAACCAAAGAAGCATGGGATAAGTTGAGCACGGTATATGAGGCCAAAAAAAGAATGTCATTCTGAATTTGTAGATTCAGTTACACACACTAAAGTTTAAGAAAAATGAGAAAATCAAAGCTTTCTTGAGAAGAGTTGTAGAGTTGAGGGCTTCACTTCTAGCCCTGGGAGAAGCGGTCACTGATGAATCTCTCGTTCCCATTGTTCTGAGAGCTCTCCCTTCTTCATACCGCATTTTTGTGATAACCCTAAACTTTTCAGATACAACAGTTAGTTTTGACAAGTTGGTAAACATACTACAACAAGAGGAAACCATGTATAATAAGGATGATGAAGAGGAGCAAAAACTTTCTTCTCATCAAAAATGGAAAGGAAAAGGAAAGACAAACCTAATTCCTATAAAAAACCCCAAAATCAAAATTAGAATCAACAAGGGGATAAACAACAAAAGAAGAAATGTCCAATCTACAAAAGAGGACATGAATTGAAAGATTGTTGGTATAATACTTACAAGAAAGGTTCATCAAGAAACTCTGGACCTCAACACCAATAATCTCATAAGGGACATACAAACTACAATCAAGGGTAGAAAAAGGGGAACTGGAAAAGAAAACCCCATCAACAAGGAAATATTGTTGAGCAAGAAGAACATTCAGATACTTAAGAATACTTGTACACTTTGCTCGATCAAGTGAACCCTCCATGTCATCTAGTGATGTCTGGTATGTTGATTCGAGAGCAACTCGACACAAATTCGGCCATAAACACCGGTTTAATTCAATGAGGGACACACCTTCAAAAACCATGTTTTGTTAGGTGATGATTCTTCATACACAGTACAAGGGATTGGGAAAATTTCTCTACCTCTTGGTTCATGCAATTGTAGATTTTTAGATGTATTATATGTCCTTGGGTTGACTAAAAATATGTTTTTAGTTAGTCAACTCCTAGATCACAACTTGAAAATTGACTTTGATAGTCATTTGGTAAGAAAATGTGTTTAATTCGAGACAAATCATGAGGCTTGAAAATAGTTGCAAAATCCTCTAATGTGGGATGCATGTTCCATCTTGATTTTGTCCACAGAGATGATTAGGCACTTATGGCTAAGAATTCTACCTCTGCACAATTGTGGCATTAGAGACTTGGTCATATCAGTTTCAAGTATCTCAAAACACTTCGTTGACACAATATGGTAAAAGGATTACCATCTCTCCAGAAGGATACAGACAAGTGTCCTCACTTGCCTAGAGAAAACAACACAGAGCTTCATTCAAGAAGAATAATTTTTGAGCTCATGATAAGCTTGATTTGGTTTATACTAATCTTTTTGGTCCGATGCAACCGAGTCATTCTAGATTTCAGTACTTTATGCTTTGTGTTGATGATTATTCGAGAAAAATGTGGATATATTGTCTTCACAAGAAAAGTGAAGCTTTTGAAACCTTCAAGAAGTTCAAAGTGGTCATTGAGAATGAAATTGGTCATTACATCAAAACTTCCCACTCAAATCAAGGGGGGAGATTCACCATGATGAGTTCAAATACTACCTACAAGTTCATGGGATTCATCAACAAATGCCTCCTCTGTATGCACCGCAACAAAATGGTGTTGTTGAGAGAAGAAATCGTACTATCATCATGAAATGTGATGCATGATCAATGCTTCGAATAGCAAAAAGACATTCGGGAAGAAGCAACAAAGAAAACATTATATTGATTGAACAAAGTGCCCATAGTTGCTCTTGACGAGTAATGCCACAAGAATCATGGTAAAAAAGGAAACCATCTATTGCACACCTCAGAGTATTCGAGTGCAAAGAAAGTATGCATATACCCAAGAAGAAAAGAAAGAAATTAGATATGAAATACAAAAAAATCATCTTTATTGGGTACAATGAAGATACTCTTGGGTTCAGATTGATGGATCCCAAGACCAGGAAATTCTACACTAGTAGAGATGTTGAGTTTTTGAGAAGAAGGAAGTAGAGTCTCCTCCTCCAGATTCACTTGATGTAGATTTTTCACCAGTTGTAAAAATTGAAGCTAATGTTCCCACTGATGATGAAAGTGATGATGGGGATGATGGTGATGATTAGATAGAACCACAACCCATGGGAGCAGTTCAGTGTATGCCTAAGTGGTATACTAGTATGTTATGAGATGTAAGAATGGATGCTCCACCAGATACATCCACCACTCGACCACAGAGTCACAATAAATAAAGAAGAGAAGAAGTGAAATTTTATTTGATGAGTAGAGTTATTGAATCTGATGAGCCCTCTACAGTCCAGGAAGCCCTACATTCAAAATCTTGGAAAGATGCCATGGATGTTGAATACAACTCAGTGATGAAAAACAACACTTGGCAGCTTATCGATCTTCCACCAGGGAAGAAACCCATTGATGCAGATGGATATTAAAAAAAAAGTACAAGGTAGATGGGGCCATAGAAAAGTATAAAGCAAGACTATTAGCAAAGGGGTACGCACAAAAAGAAGACATTTCCTACGAGGAGACATTTTCTCCCACAACTAAGATCAAAATGATCAGGATGATCTTTGCTCTAGCTACACAGTTTGGTTGGAAAGTCCATTAGATGGACGTAAAAAGTGCCTTTCTAAACAAATATTTACAAGAAGAAGTCTACATGACTCAACTTGAGGGATATGTTATACCTGGTCAAGAAGCAAAGGTACTTAGACTCAAGAAATCTCCATATGGCCTTAAACAGTACCTCCTGCAGGGTACATCAAAATTGATGAACATCTCGTACAACATGGATTTATTAGAAATCCATACGATCCCAATATTTACCTAAAAAATAAAGGGGGGGAGATTGTGATTGTCATTGTCTATGTCGACAATCTAGTCATCACTAACAGTTCAACGAGGATGATCGATGCAATGAAGAAAGATATTAACCGATTGTTTGACATGAAAGATCTTAGGCTGATGCATTATTATCTTGGATTGGAAGTATGGCAGAAAGAGAATCACATATTTGTTTCTCAAATGAAGTATACCAAGACAACACTCAACAAATCTAGGATGTTGGATTGCTCACCTATTGCTACACCTATTGAGAACATATTACAATTATCTCGTTCGATCCATCTCATGCGGAAAATACCACTCTCTATTGGTAGTTGATTGGGAGTCTCATTTACCTAACCTACACTAGACTAGATATCAAATTTTAAGTAAGCTATCTATCATGGTTCATGCAGGAACCCAAAGTTTTTCATTAGAAGGTAATATGGTGCATCTTGAGATATCCCAAGGGAACATTAGATCTTGGTCTAGAATACAAGAAGAATGACAACTTTTCTTATCGAATATTCGAATTCAAATCATGCAGTAACATTGATGACAAAAATCCACTTCGTGGTTTATGTTCTTTATGGGATCAAGACCAATGTTATGGGGAGGCAAGAAACAACACTTTGTTTCTTGTTCTTTCATAAAAGCCGTAGTATTGTTCAGCAGGTGAAGCTACTTGTGAAGCGATATGACTACATCGCATACTTGAAGGACTTGAAATACCACATGACAAACCGACCACCTTGTATGTTGACAATGAAGGTATTCTCAAACTTGTTTGTAATCCAGTTTTTCATGAAAGAATAAAACACATTGAGGTACATGTACATTTCATACACGAGCATGTCTTGAAGCACAATATACAACTTCAATTTTGTCCAACAACTGAACAATGAGCAGATATCTTCACAAAGTCACTTGCACATGATAATTTTGAGTTTTTCAAAGAATTCCTCTCTTCATCCCTTGAGATAATGCAAAATTAAGGGGGAATGTTAGGGTAAATATAATTGACATCATAATTATGCATTGTATTAGGTAATCATTATTTGTTTAATTATTGTTATATGGTTTTAAACCATATTTTTCATATTACATAGTCGTAGGATTATTTGTTACATAGTTGGAACAATATACTTGTTTGTATTTAATTTGGTTATGCTTCTCGGATGTTCTTTTGGAAGTTTATGTAATCAGGATTATTGTTGCACATCTGTGCAACATCATTCTTTGTTTGTATCCATTGTCCAATATCTATAAATATTGCAGCCTACACCATTGTACTTGATTTGGATGATTAATAAAATATTCCAGCCTTTCGTCCCTATTTTATAAGTCTCGGTGTGTGTGGTAAGTCTCTCCATGAGGGATGAAAGCTTCATGAGAAGCAAACCATATTCTTCTTGTTCTAAATATCTTCATTTTCCTATCAAACCAAACCTTAGTCCTGACTAAGATTGGGTTTATGATCTCTTACAAGTTGTCCTTTTCCTTCTTTAACCAGTCAATGGTTTCAAGGGGAGTATTCTTGACAGTTATGTCAAATTCAAGAGACTGTAGCTCTTCATCATCATCCTACAGTTCATCAGGTACCTTGTAGATGCCAAAATACTTGATTTTTATAAAGAGAGATGACCATAATATCTCCTTCTTACTTCATAATCATTAGAGAAATCTGCCCAGTAGTCTTCCACATCAGGAAGATGATAGAAATACATCCTGACATTGTTGGAAATGAAACCCTTGAGATCAAAATAAGATATTTTCTAAAAGAAATGGAAATTGAAAGTTGCCACTTTGTCCTTTCAATATTTTGAGCATCCAAGGTAGTCTTACAAGTATAATTTCCTAGAGTGATAGGGAATTTTATACCACCTATCTTCTTGTCTTTGTAGGTCCTATGCAACTTATCAAGTTGCCTACAAATTTCTACTAGGAAATCTTATCATTGCAGAACATGGGAAGCTTATAGGGAGAATCTTCAAAGCATGCCAATCTGATGTAAGAGAACTTGTTGAATTGAATGAAATAACTACCATAGGTGGATATCAGCTGCTTAGCTTCATCAGAAAATATTTTGGCTGTATCACCCTCCAGAAGCCTAACTATGTACATTGTGAAGGCATCATTGACCCTCCTAAAATGATGATTGTTATTCTTCAGGGTCAATTTTGAGTAGTACTCATATAATGGAGCATTTTTCTTGTTGTCATCTGGGAAATACCCAACCATTCCTGTATGCCCCAATAGTGTACATTAGATAAGAGGTCATGTAGAAAGTATGGGTTCTCTACACATTAGCCAATTGCTCAGTTAGATTGATAAAAATGATTTATCCCTAGTCCAAATTCAGCTTCCCTTCACATATGATATTGATGTATGGGAACATATAAAAATGAAATTAATTTCTTGTAGGAAGTCCCATTATACTTTGGATAGAAGAATGATGATGTTAGCGAGTTCTTATTTAAAATCAATTCGATACATGGTTTTAGAAAATCTAGAAGCTCCCTTCTTTGGGGCCTTGAACTAGGATTTTTCCACCATGTGCTTGTATTCATCGGGCTTCTGATAAAAAAATTCTTGAGCTTGTTCCATGGTGATGACATTATAATCTTCAAATACTGGGATCTTGAGAGAAACATTGATACATCCCGCATCCAATTTGGAAATTTCTTGACCTTGAGGGTCTATAATTTCTCCTATGTTAGAGTTGAAATGGAAATCACATGCCAAAATTGTGTCTCGCACATTGAACTAAAACAGGGAATCCTCCAAAGCATGCACTATCCCACAATATTTGATGAGATGAACCACATGTTGAGGATTTGTGTCATTGATTTGTACCCAAAAAGTTGTTGAAATCCATATGTTGTACATCAATATCCCCTTTATTAGGTATGGAGGTCTCGAGGGTAGAAAGATTCTCGTGACCTTTATAGTAAACCTTCATTATGGTGAAAGAGGGATGCGGAACAATGGTTCAGAAGAGAGGATACCCATTTTAGAATAAAAATGTGGTAGGGCGCAAGATTAAATTAACCTTGGAAATCACATAGAGAATTATGGAACTTATACCTTTAACCACCAAATGAATGACAACCTTCTTAGGATCAAAAAATAATTTGAATTTTGAAAATGGTCATGAGTGGCTTGTGTTACGGCTAGAACAACTCGAGAATGGAATGTGAAAATCTCATTACGTGAAAGAAATGGTTAACCCCTTCCCATTTTATAATATCCCATTTGGAGAAGGTCGGTGGGATGCATTTAATGGGAGCATTAATGGTTTGTGGGGAACAAAGCGTTAGAAGTTCTTGGTGTGGATATGTCATAAGGAAATGATGCAGGAGGGCCAAGGTGCATGGGACGTTTGGGACAAGAAAGGACAAAATTTATGCACACAAAGATAGAGGCCTTGATGCGGCAAATGTGGAATTACGGGAAATGAAGCCAGGTCACACTTGGGATACCTAGGACAAAAGGAACTGAAAACTCCACACTAAACTGTCATGTAATGAGAATCAGGTAAATCGGGAAAAAGATGCATAGGTGGCCTATGGGACATGGGGACAAAGGTTATCCGCCAAGTGAAACATCCACACAACAGAAGACTTAATAAATTGAAAGGGCCGCAAGTACTTGGGGAATGCGGGGAACTAACGACATGTGATCACGTGGGCCAATAATTTGTAGAAAGACCAAAATTTCCACACAAAAAATGAAGGTTAGTTCGATGTGAAGAAGGTGAAGGGTTGGAGAACAAGAAGCCCAAAGGAACATGGGACACAAATACCAGAAACACTCGCAGAAAAAAGGAAAAGAGTCCCAAACACAAAAATTTGAGAAATCACTATTGTTGAAGACAAATTATTTCCTTCCAAAATTCTCAAAGGAAAAAAAGGACTTGGCAACAGACAACTTACTCATTTTTTTTGAAAGGTCCCAAAAAATACACACCTTTTTTTTGTGGAGGTGACAACAATGCCCCTACATCATTGTCATGTTTTATGTGTGTGATGTTTTCAAATATTAGTCCAACTATGTTATCTATACAAGGAAGGAATAATTTGATGAAATTACAAGGTCAATTATGACTATATGTCCTTTAGTCTCTATGGTTTTCCTTTCATTCTTATCTCAAGGGGTGATCCATATTTTCTCCGGTGTATCAACATTTCTTGTCCATTTTAGTTATTTTTGTTCCCTTCACCTCACCATTGTTATAATAGGAGTATATTAGTGACAACACTTGAGTTATTTAGGTAGGAGACAACCTTTCTATGGAGTTTTGCCTCAAGGGTCACGTTCCGTATGTTGTTGAGTGTCTTGGTTTGATATAGGCCACACCAATACTTTTAAAATGCCACATTATTACTATTTGGAATATTTTTAATCAATATTAAGCTCTAATGACATCATTATCACAATACCATATAGTCATTTTTCATAAATATATCATGATGACAACTTTCCCTAGTTCCCATAGGATTAGTAAACATAATCATGTTTATTGTGAAGGATATATTTGTAGAATATATAATCCTCCACAACTGTTTGATTCCTATAGGAATTAATTAATGGTAAGTCCCACCAATTATAGAAAAATAATTCTCTTCGTGTTGGAAAACAATTCCACCACTATCTTCGATAGCCCGATTTAAATTATTCTAATAATCACTCCAAAATATTTTCTACTAGTGACTTTCTACATATTTTCTTTCATTTTAAAAGTAAAGAAGGTAATTATGTTCTTCCCACTTTAATATGAAATATTTTCAATTTGGATTATATCCCTTATTTAATTAGTCTAGGATCCTACTCCCTAGAATTTTCCATATTCCTTTTCTTAAGGGAAATGAAGCACTCCCCCTTTCAAAGTCCTTGATCCTGCTCATTTTTAATCATATTCCCTTCTTTTGTATAATATCTTTATCAAAAGTTGACCTTGTTTCCAATAAAATTTTAGGAGCACCAATTTTCTTATGTTTGCTAAAGAGTACACATTTAATTTTGGGAATCTTCCTATATTTCATCCTTATTCTATTGATATTTAGATGAGTATTTAGTTTTTATACACCTAACATATTCCTCCCCTCCTCTATATTCTATAGAAGATAAGGCTTTCTAAGAGGAAGATACATATATCTAAACCCCCTCCTCTAATCATGAGGTTTAAGGTTTCCTATACTTTATCCAAGATATATCCCCACCTTACATTTTAGATACTTGTCTCTCTTCTCTGAGCTAGGATCCATGAGTGGAATCTAACCCAACATCATTTCCAACTGATAATTTTCCACCTTTTCTATGTCATTTGTGTTGTCAATTACCTTGTAATGATTACCTGGAGTGATAAGTTCCTTCTTGAGTGTTGACATAAGGTTTTCCCCTTACGTAACCGAATGCAACTGTCTTCTTCTCATATTTTTTTTATGTTTTGAAATCTATTGTTGCTTATTAGTATATAACCTATTTTATGAAGAAAGAAGAGAAATAAAGTGATCATTCCTAGATTTAACATAATTGTGATAAGGATGTTCCTAATCATGGCATACCTTACATCCCCTTGGCTGATCTTAAAATTCTATTATCTTGAGCATTTATTCTCCCCCAACATTCAAGATTACAACTTGGGTATAATTCCATTGGTAATCCATCTGCATCTTTAATCTATCCTAGAATGCATCTTTACCAAGATATCTAAGATCAAGCTCAAAAAATCCTCCAATAACATCCCCAATAATTTGGAATAACCTTTCCCTCTAACATTCCAATGGTAAATTATAAAGTCTTATCCATCTTTTCCCATTTGAAGAGGTTGATTTATCTTTAAGATATTAGTTTTCCATGTATATAAATCAATTTTACTCCTATTGGTAGTCCACTATGTATGGATAATTCATTCATGATCTTCCTAGGTATGAAATTTCACAACAAGATGAAATGGAAATGTATGAACTAGAATCACTCAATACACAAAGAATCTCAAATGGTCAAGAAGTGTCTAAATAACAAGATTCTTCCATAAGAGTGAATGAATTAATGAATAACTTCTTGATTATAATACATCCACTACTTGAACATATAAAAGAAAGAGTTTTATTTTATGCGTCATAATCGCTTCATAAAAGGAGACTGTCATCCCTGTCAAAAGGTGTTGAAAGAAAATTCATATATGCATATAACTAACATAAAACATTAAAAATAAATTCCTAAATTTGATTAACCCTTCAATGAAATGAGACATACGCTAAGAGATGAAGTAAATGATAAAAGTGAAGAAAAATAGCTTCAAAAATGTAGCAATGTGGAACGTGTGCAAAATAATAACAAGGCCTACAACTACCTATAATAGAAAACAAGACCACAAAATGATAGTTAAATGATATATGACAGTGGACTACCTAGCATATGCTAGTTCTCGGGAAGTGTGATACTCCTAGATGGTTGTCAATCCACTATTTAAAACAAATTAATGTGAGAAACAAGTAAAGTCCTACTATAGTTGATATGATTTAGGTATTTCATTCAAGTACAATAAGCAAATCCAATCACAACAGGCTAGGCTATAGTTGGATCTAAGAGATGAGGTGTCTGTCAAGGTACTGGGACTAGTCAGGGTCTGATTCTAGGTTATTTAGGTCAATTGGTAGGATGATTGTTGGGTTTGTTCTTGGTCAAGGTATAAAACACAGAGACCGATGTCGGTTGGGTGTGACCGATGCCGGTTTAGGTAGAACCGATGATGGTTGTGGATAACCGGCATCGGTATGGTCGAGGTAAAAGAAACTCAAATAGATCAAATGGAAGGGGCTAATCTGAGGTCAAATAAGGTTGGGAGAGTGAATGAGAAGGTCTGTGGAGATCTCAAGTACACTCAGAAATGGATATTAGGTCAGAATGGTGATTTGGTGGTGTGGGTAAGGGAAATGGTGAGGATTACAAGCTATTAAGCAATGGAGGAATGAACATGCAAAGTATAAACTAATGACAGGAATGAAAAAAGTTAACTATGCTGAAATGGACAATGTTGGTAGAGATATACTTACTGTGATGTAGATTTTGATGGCTGAATGGAGGTGGTTGTTGATCAGAAGAATAGTGTTGGATATCATAGCAGTGGTTCCCAGAATGATTCTGTGAGTGCAATGCTTCAATATATATCCTGGTGATGGCTCTGGATGTCTGGATACGTGAAAGGATGCTAGTTTTGCTTGCATGCAGCTCTGATCTCCTTTCTTTGCTCTCTCTCGAATGTGCCAACCCAAAAACAAGGTTGTTTGGGTGAATAAATGGTAACCGATGATGGTTCTAAGTTGACCGACATGTTGGTTTAGGGGTGACCGGCATCGGTTAAGGTGGGATTCCCTAGGTTTACTAAAATGGGTAGATCTTTCTAATTTCTTGGGCCCAGTTAGTTTATTCTCATGGATTAGAATGGAAACTTCCCTTCTAATGAGCGGGAATGTGGTTAGAGAGATTTTAGGGATTGATTTTAGGGTTAGACCAAATCTTAGCTCATTAAGGCAAGTAAGACTTAGTTATTGTTGGTTATGGAAACATGCCAAGAATAGGTCTAGGGTGAGGTGGTTGGATGAGGTGTCTAGGTGAGGTGGTGGGGTAGAAATTAAGGTAATTAGATATTAAATATTGTGAGGATATATATTAATTAAATTAAATTAATTAAATTAATGGTGATGTGGGGTGGAAGGGGCCATGGTTAGATGAGTATGCTTGAGCTGGTTATTTGACAAGGGACCAAGGGGAGTGTGACCCAATTTTGGTGTCTACATTTTCCCCTTTTTGTTGCGTAGCTTGTATTGGTAAGTGACGCTGACAAAAAATAAGATGTGGTTGCCCCATGTGTGGGTGAAGGTGATCCCCCTCAAACTAGGAACAATGAGGTAGAAGATAGAATCGGTGAGTGGTTTGATAAAAGTGGATGTGATGAAGAGGAAGGTGGACAATGGGGGTAATGGGGTAAAGGTCCAATCGGGTAATCTAGGTAATGGGCCAGGGTCAAAGGTAGTAATAGTCAAACACACACACATATAAACTACAACATGGTACTAGGTTGAAGAGCATGCAAATAAACTCTACATCATCTAAGGTCGATAGGTTTATCCAAACAAGGTTGAGGTGATTTTGGTATCCAAGGTATAGGATATGGTGTGGAAGCACTTCACAGGTCAGGTGCAGGAATGTTTAGGTATGTTCCGGTACACCAAAGGTTGGGTTAGGATAAACAACATGAAAATAGGCAAGGTAAGGTCATTAGGTCAAACAACATGGGTAATAATGTCACAAGGTATAATGAGCACATGAGTTCATAGGTCACTAACAATGTTCCAGGTCCAAGTAGCTAGGTCATGGCATGGGTAGGGCCGAGGTATGGGTAAAATAACAAGTCCCTAAACACAATTAAAGACAGGTATAGGTAATGTAGGCTTGGAGGTAGGTTGCGATAAGGGTGGGTAAGGCCAAACGGTGGTGGGGTTGGTTAAGTTGGGTTAGAAATGGGGAAAGGGTATGGGAAAGAGTATGATAGGTAACCGATGCTGGTCATACATAACCAGTGATGGTCTAGGTAAGCCGATCACATTTTTAGGGTAGATGACCGATGTCGGTTTGGGTATAACCAACCACGGTGTTCTAGGGCACATGACCAATGTCGGTTTAGGTATAACCGATGTCGGTCAGTCGATGACGTGGGTATATAAAAAGAAAAAAATCCATATAATACTATATTCATTTGTACATTTTGGATTTTGTGAAAATGACAGAGCACTTTGAATGAGTTGTGCTTTTTCGGGAGGAAAGGATGAGGGATGATATCCTGCTGAGGTGGAGAGATCCGGTTGGTTAGAGGAGCTAGGTAGATGGGTCCACGAGCACAGGGGATCGATTGTGATTGGGTGGAGGTCAGGAGGATTGGATTTGGTGATTGGACATGGTAGAGGTGGGAGAGGGATCGGGTGGACCACCGGTGCAATGCCTGACATGCCACCACGGAGATGACATGCATGATGAGATGAGGTAAGAGTCAATCCCTTGCCTTGTTTTTTGTGAGGTAGATTGGGTATATAGGTCAGGTAAGGAAAATGGGTTTTGGGGGAAAAGGGGATTTTGAATTTGGGAAGGAAAATTGGGTAAAATAGGAATGGGGAGAGGTGTGGTTAGGTGAATGAGGGGTGGGGAGGAGTTGAGGGTAGATTTAGGTAGGAATGGGTGGGTAGAAAGGTAGAAGAAGGGAGTTTTAGGAAGAAAGGGGTTTGGGTGTCATGGATTTTGGCGATGATAGTGACCAGGCATCGATCAAGGGGTGGCCGACATCGGTGGTGTCGAGCCGGTATCGGTCATGGATAAGGTGACCGATGCTTGGTTTGGGAGAGACCATGGTCGGTTAGGAGTAACCGGTACGGTCATCATGTGGAGAAAAAGGGTCCAAAAGAGCCCTAGGGTGGGTGGGTGAGATAGATAGTGGGAAAAGAAGATGTTGTTGATGAAAAACATAACATGGGTAAGAGGTTGAAATAGGTATGGTTTGATCGATAGTGGGTGAGGGTTGGGGTGGGTAGATAGAATATGTGATAAGAAGGTAAGTTGTGAGGGGAAAAAGAGGGAGGGTAATAGGTGTAGGTGAGGTGTCAAGAATGATTGTGGGTATGATCAAGGTGTATTAATGTGATGTTTTGTTGGATGTAGGTGAGAGATCAGCTTGCGGATGTGAGATAGGTGTCGCCCCTACTCGTGATGGTTCGAGGAGGTGTGATAGTCAAGGATTGGTGGCATGTTGTAGAGGTTGGCCTGATTGGGGTCGACACTACTACTATGTACCAACATGTAGTCTGAGTTTGAGTTTGATGGTCACCCTCATCGATAGATGGGATTCGAGACCAACACATTCCATCTACCGATGGTGAGATCACGGTCACCCTGGAGGATGTGTACAGATCCTGTGGTTGCCGATAGTGGGGACATAGGTATATTCGATCTCCTCATAGAGGCATCTGAGGAGTTGATGCTTGATGATATTTTTGGTGAGGGTTGGCGGAGATGAGGTTTCACATGCACCAGCATGAGCTATGGAGAGATGTACTGGCCATCCAGAGGAGACTAGGCTAGTAGTGTTGTTGATGGAGGTAGTCTATATTTTTTTTGCTACCTAGATGTAGAGGGTGGGAGATTCCCATGATCATTGATGGGGGTCTTACATGATATGGTGATAGACCAGACCCATTTTGCATGGGCCAACATTCTTGGTGTAGCTATATATAGGAGTTATGGGCGTATGGGTGGCTACGAGGTTCAGCTTATGCTGCACTTTCCTACTTCATTGTTGGGCATATGAGCACATTGTGTGTGTGCCTACCAGTTGGTATGCCCCAGGGCTGATGCATTTGAGCCAGGTTTGGTTTGGGTGGGTTACAGGTGATGGGTGCCTATTATTGGAGAGTGTCGAGTGACCAGGGTGACTCATGATGTCACCTACTATAGGCATTTATTGGAGGGGTTGTCCATGTGGACATCATTTGGAGACCATATGTGGGTTTTCCCTCATACAGACAGATGGCCGATGAGTTAGATGGATTATAGCTACTTAGATGGATAGAGGGGCAACCATGTAGGAGAGCACGAGATGATACCCATGGATAGGGTTAGATGCGGTAGTTTGGGCTACTTTAGGATATACCACCACCTTTCCCATAGTACAAGAGGGATGACGTGGAGAGGCCTCTTCCTCCCACAATGATAGTGCCGATAGGTGGGAGGAGGAGTAGGTGAGAGACCATGGATTGATGATGTCGGGGTTATATATAGATATAGAACAGTGGTGGGCTGCACACTTACGAGTAGTACCACCAGAGGTTGGGGCAGCTAGATTTAGCCACCATCACAGTGTAGAGGGATGCCCTACAGGGGTAGGTGGTGACTCTTGATTACATAGTTGGGTATAGTGTAGGGGTAGTTGATAGGCTCAGAGGCACAGTTGCTATTTTACAGGCACAGTGGCCACTCTACAAGCCCAGGTAGCAGGGATAGGTACCCACACAGGGTGGAGATGGAGATGGGGTACAGGTGGCCACCCTATAGGCACAAATTATAGGTTTATAGGGCCAGCTGGCCACTTTACACAGTGCACAGTTATGTGACTTTTGCCCAGATATAGGCAGGGGTGGGACAGGGTCCCTCAAGACAGGCACAGGCATAGGGACATGGTCCCTCTTTATAGGTACTAGTGGGACAGGGTCCCGAGAGATAGGTACAGGGGCCGAGGCCGAGGGCCGATGGCACCACCACAGACAATACCGATAGGCCAGTTGAGAGATGCCTTAGGTGAGGTCCGGTATTATCAGGATATTTTGATGGCCACAGGATAGATTTTCTATCCTATGGGGAGTATAGAGCACAACAGGCCTCGAGTGAGAGGACGAGGTCATGCACCCATAGTGTGGAGAGCACAGGGGCCATCGAGCCCCGAGATAGGGTCAGGGTGAGGCCACCAGTTCACGAGGCCAGCCCTAGGTGAGGTACCAGCAGAGATCCGGCCAGGACCGATGATGGGTGGTGAGATGCTAGTTGGATGTCATACGGGGGCAGGGGAGGAGGAGGAGACAGGTGAGACAGATATGGAGGATATCCAAGCAGGGTGATATCTGATAGCCATATGTACCTCCTATTTTGTATAGTTATTTATTTTTGATATATATATCTTGCGTGGCTGAAGAGAGTGAGGATGTACATGAGAGTTTTTGAGATTTTGATGATATACCGGCCTACATGTGCCAAAGATGGTGAGGATGTATCTAAGTGATTTGAGATGATTGTGATTATTATTGGGATATATGTTCACATGTATTTTTATACAAGACTTTCTGATTTATAGATGATGGTGTTTATAGTATGAATGGTGTACATGTTTTAATTTTCATTGTTATATATATATATATGGAAATATAGTGGATGTATTAGGCATGATATGATATCAAGGTCATGTAGGCATGGTGGTCAAGTCATGGTAGGCATGATGGAGTCAGTTATAGGCATGGATTGAGTCAGTCGGTTGTTTAGGCATGGATTGAGTCGGGTTAGATTAGGTCATGATTGAGTTGGTTTAGGGCATTGGATTAGGCATGGTTGATGGTTGAGGTTGGTTTAGGCATGGTTGAGTTTAGGTTGGTTTAGGTATGGTTGAGTTTCTAATTCATTAATTTGTGTAATTAATGATGATGTGGATCATGTTAAGATGTTTTGTAGGAAAATGTATGATAATGGTAAAGAAATGGTAGACAAGATGAAATGAATGTATGAGTGATGATGGTAAAGATGTTAAGCAATTGTTGTTTGTTTGGTTTAATTTCCAATTATTGATATAAAAGGAAACTAACTAGGGTAGAATGTGAATAGGAAAGGGGCAGAGGGAATTGGTTAGGGTAGAGAGTGGTGAGCTAACCTCCAAGGGCCCCATGCCCTCGAGTGCTTCCTACATAGTCCCGAAGTGAAAAGGGACCTCAGGCCGATGTAGTTCTCCCATAAGCTAGGGAAGATTAGGGTGAAATAGTGGAATGGGTTGATAGGTGCTAGGCATGGGTGATGTAGGTCATAGGCATGATTGAGTTTAGGTTGTAGGCATGGTTGAGTGATTTTTAAATACATGTGTTGAGGATCTAGGTCTGTATATAGGATAATCAATAAGTAATGAGGAAGGTGAATGGTAAGAGGTGGTAAAAGAGTTTAATTGATAAGAACCCTAATGAGTCTACCATACCCCAGATGGGCTTATGAACGTAAGACCCTACAGGCCTTGCATAATGGACTATTCTAAGGGTGAAGAAAAGTCACATGATCACGAAATGTCACGTTTGCGGCAAGTCCCTTGAGTAACGAGGAATTTAGGTGAAAAAAAAAGAAAGAGGTGAGAATGGGAGGTTTAGCGTAACTTAGTGTATGATGACGTGTATTTTGGAACAAGAAACCCAAAATCCAAAATAGGCAAGTCCATGATGAAAAAATTTCATCTTTTTTTTTTTTTTTGTTTTTAATAGACTGATCGATGCGGGAAGTCTATATGGGATGGGTATATTATCTCCTTGAGGTCTTCGTGAAGTTGATCGATGCGGGAAGCTTCTGAATAGTTATTATATTTTTGTAATGACCGTATATATAGTTGTCCTTCAAGGGAGCAGTCTATTGATAGTGGTAGAATATAAAGAAGAGATGTCCCTTTTGAGGGAGTCATCTTTTGCTGGAAGTTTGACTCAAGGAGTTGTATCCCTTTTTGTTTTTAGATGTTTAAGTCATGGACAAGACTATAGAGGATGATTAGGTTCTTGTTTTAGAAGACAAGATCATAGTACACAAAGATTAACTATGAAAGAGGTGGTTTTGAGTGATGAATGACCATGGGATTCCATCTTGAAGAAGATGAAAAAAGTATCCATGAGAATCATGCTATGAGTAGAGCCGTGGTACTCATATTGAAGACAAGGCTAAAAGGTGACGGGTAATCACATGATTCTTGTTTAGTCATGGATCCTCAAAATGGGTAATTATGGAAGGTGAACAATGCTCAAGGGATGAGTGATCAATTGATAGAAAAGTGATATAGGACTTGATATCAACAATAAAATGGTCAAAGATGCAAGGCATTAAGGGGCTCAAGTTTGGGTTTACCTTCGAGTGAAGACAAATGATAAGCACCTGATCCATAGGCATGGGTAATGATATAGGGTCCAAGCCAATTAGGAGAAAATTTTCCCCATTTACTTTTCTCCTCTTTGGTTACATGTTGATTTTCCTTCAGATGAGGTCACCGACTTGAAAAAGGTTCATTCATGAACACATTTTTTTCATAGGCACGTTTGATACATTTTTGGTAGATTTGGAGATGGTCAAGAGCATTGAGATGACATTCATCTAATAATTCAAGTTGTGCCAAATGATCCTAGTGAAAATTCATCATCATTGAGCATGTCTTGTAGTGAGATGTGGAGGGATGGAATCTGGACTTTGAGAGGTAAGACAACCTCAGTACCATAGACCAGAGAAAAGGGGGTGGCAGCAGTCGAAGTGTGAATACTAGTGCGATAAGCCCACAAGGTGAAAGGAATGTGCGTATGCCAATCCTTCCCAGTATCATTGACTACCTTCATAAGAATTTTGTTCAAGGTTTTATTGGTTGATTTGGCTTGACCATTGGTTTGTGGTAATAAGGTGATGAGAAACTAGTTGGATGCCAAAAGCATCACATAGTTTGCGTAGGGTTTTGTTTTTGAATTGTTTTCCATTATCCATGATAATGCGGTGAGGGACACCAAAGTGAAAATGATGTGATGGTTGATGAATTCACATATTTTCTCAGCTTTGGTGGAAATGAGGGGAATGGATTCTACCCATTTAGTGTAATATTCAGTAGTGGTTATGATCCATTGGTGGCATTGTGAAGAATGGGGGTTGATCTCACCAACAAGATCCAAACCCCATTGAGAAAAAGGCCAAAGGTCTCACGCGACCTGTAAGGCATGACTAGGGGTGTGATGGAGATTAGCATGTTGTTGGCATTTTATGCATAATTTTGACATAATCACAACAATAGTCATGGTTTAGGGTTGGCCAGTAATAGCCTAGGTGAAGAATGCATTTTGTGATAGTGAGACCACTAAAGTGACCTCCACAAATTCCATCATGGACTTCCTTAATGGTGTAAGGAATTTCAGAACTTGTAAGGCATCATAAGAGAATGTTGTCAAAACCACATTTGTAAAGAAGACCACCCATGATGACATAATGGGAGACACTTTTAAGAAAGGCACGTTGTCCATTACGAGTGAGATCGGTGGGTAAAATGGAAAGGGAAAGATAGTCTATATATTGCTTATACCAAAGGTCACTTGGGTCAGGAGCCAAGTGGTTCGATAGAGTAGACTTCATGAGGAAAATAAGAGGGTGATTGTAGTCTTTGTATGGTGACAAAAATATTTTAGAGTCAGTGGGTGAAGTAGGTATCTGAGAAGCCAAGCAGGCCATGGTATCTACAAATTTATTGGTAGAATGTGGGGTGGTTTGAAGTGCGTAATGGTCAAAGGTGGTCAAAAGTATGTCCACGTGATGCTTATACTTTTGAAGTATCTCATTACACACACTTTATATATACCATTGACTTGGTTTATGACCAACTGAGAATCACCAAAGATGTTGATTGACTTAACATCTAAGGCATAAGTATCCTAGAGACCCAATACGAGTGCTTCATATTCAACAATATTGTTTGTACAATCAAAATCAGTTTGAAAGACAAAGGCATAGGTTCACCATCAAGTGGAATGAGGATAACACCAGCCCCACCCCCATGCACTTGACACTTGGAGCCATCGAAGAAGAGTGTCATTTGGTAAGCGGGTTCATCCAGGGAAAGGGTAATAGACTCATCTAGGAAAGTCAAAGTTAGAGGGTTGATCCCGAAATAGGTGCATCGAGCCAATTGGTTGGTGATAGTTTGGCCCTTGATGGAATTTTGATGGATGAATTTGAGGTCGAGGTCAGCCAGAAGCATAAGCCAACATGTGCGCACATTGATTTTGATAAGGTTTGGCATACATGTAGTGTAATGGGTCAGTATTAGTAATGATGAAAGGTTTTGTGGTTGAGTAGGTAATGGCGGAGTTTGGTGGTGATGAAAACTAAGGCTAGGAAAAAAAAATTTGGTGGGTATATCTAGTTTTGTAGTCAAGAAGGGTATGACTTATGTAATAAACCACTTTCTCTCGGTGTTGGTCATCATGATGAGCGAGCATGACACCTAGAGAATGGTCAATGATGTGGCGAAATATATAGGTAGAAGGGCTGGTCATCCTTAGGAGGAATGAGCACTGGTGGTTGAAGGAGGTATTGTTTCAAGGCTTTGAAGGCTTTATGGCATTCATCATCCCATTTGAATGAAACATCTTTCTTGAGAAGATGATGGAATGGTTGATATGGTCGAAAAGTCTAGGAGATAAAATGATGAATTGATTGCAACTTTCCTTGTAGGCTGCGAAGTTGATGGAGATTAGTGGGTGGTGGAATTTCAAGGATAGCCTTGACTTTAGTAGGATCGACTTCTATGCCACGCAAAGAAATGATGAAACCTAGGAGTTTCCCGGAAAGTACCACAAAGACACACTTTTTTTGGTTGAAGATGAACACAATATTTGATGAGGTGGTCAAAGATGACTTTAAGAATGGGTAGGTGTTTGGTTTGATGCTTGGATTTGGAAAGAAGATCATCTACGTAATCCTCCAATATGTGATGCATGATGTCATGGAAGATGTAAGTCATGGCTCACTGATATGTAGCACCAACATTTTTTTAGGCCAAGGGCATGACTCGATAGCAAAAAAGTCCCCCAAGGGGTGATGAAGGTAGTCTTGTGTTGATCCTCGGGGAGCTAGTAATATTTGATTGTAGCCCAGAAACCATCCATGAGTGATAACATTTCATGGCCAGTGGTGAGATCAACTAGTTGGTCAATGCCTAGTAGTGGGAAATCATCTTTGGGACAGGTGAGGTTGAGGTCATGAAAATCCATGCAAATGTGAGTCCCCTATCACTTTCATGATAGAATGATGTTAGAAATCCATTGGGGATAATCAATGGGTAGAATGAAGGAAACCGAGAGAAGGTGAAGCTCTTCTTTGACCAGAAGAGCAATGCGAGGATGCATTTTCCACTTTTGTTTGATGGGTTTGGCATCAGGAATGGTTATGATATTGTGAACCATGATTTTTGGGTCATACTGGGCATATCGGCATAGGACCAAGAAAATGCATTGCTATGGTCCCAAGGAAAGAGGTGAAGGCTTCTGTTTAGTAGCATCTAAGGATTGGCCGATCTTTAGAATGTGTGGGTCATCTTGAGTATTAATGTTGATTTCGATGGTCGATTCATTCAACATGGTTTACATCTCAGAGGGTAACGACCGATGAATATAAGAGTCTTCTACACCAAGGTAGGTGAGGATGGACTCATCATCCTGACATTGAATGACAATTAAAGGTGTATCATCATCGATCATGTCAGGATACAGGAATGGGAGAGAAGAGGGAGCCTCACCATCGCGTTGATAGGTCAGCGGTCCCAGGAAATGGTGTTTATGAAAAAAAAAAAAATTAGGAGGTATAGATTCAGGATCTATGGACTCCATGGGTGAGGATGGTAATGTGGGTGAATGAGAGGGGGAAGATTTCTCATCCTGGATAAGGTCGATGTGAACCTTCTTAGAGGATGGAGCATCAAAACCAATGCCACTATGGTCATTGTGTTTATGAGAGGTACAGAGATGATAGTGTGGTGGCCTTGTTCATAAAAAATAAAGCCAAATCCTTTCCACATGCACCGGTGGAGGAAAGTGTGAGTGAAATGATAGTTAGTGAGGGAGTGTAGGTCGGATGAAAATGGTTGGGTTTGGGATGGAGGTTCGGGTTTATAGGTGGCCATATCAAGTCCCCCATACATTAGGTTGGTGCGAAAGGTGGGGAGGGCCATAAGGGAAAATGTCACCGATGTGAATGTCATAACTGGGTGTTGACATAGATTCCCATACTCTTGTGGGGTGAGGAAGGTATCGATATTGTATAGGTGGTATTCCCCCAGAGTGAGGCATTGAAAAACACCTTCTAAGGGATCAATAGTTGGTATGTGGGTAGTGGGTATAGATGGCTCACTAGATGAAGGGGAAACAGGGGTGCCAATGGTAGAGGCTACAACTATAGTAGGGATAACGAGGTTAGATGCAGTAAGAAGTAGTGGAATTTTGGTGGATGGGCTCATGGGTGGAGGTGAAGTGGTTGTGGTGGTGGATGCCTTGACCGTACAAGCACATCATTGGGTCGATATAGCATGTTACAGGTCTTGAAAGGTGAGGGGTCGTAGGGATGGTGTAATTATGTCCCTCGTGTTCAAATTTGAGGCATCGATGTAACGTCGAAGGGACACAACCCATAACATGGATCCAAGGTCGGCCAAGTAGCAAGTTATACTGAACTCCCCTTCTAGGACATAGAAAAGTTTTGGGATGGTGCGGGGACCTACGCGGACATGGAGAACAATGGTACCTAGTGTAGAGGTCATGGCATCATTGAAGGAACACAACATAACAGGGGTTTACATGCATGCAATGGTAGGTATTTGCATTTGGTCATATGCATGGGAGGAGATGATGTTAATACTAGCACCACCATCGATCATAACATATCATATGCATATATTATCGATAAAGATGAGATGAAAAGAGTGGGGTCGGGGTCATCAGACTAGAAGGGAGTGATCTCTTCATCTAAAAAGTTGAGGGCAGCCACTTGGCGAGTGGGTGGAGGTGTAGAGGAAGGTGAAGACCTAGTGAGAGAGGCTACGTGGTGAGGGGTAATGATGGAGGCTACGGGTGTGGGGTCATTTGGTAAGACTTTGATAGATTGAAGGACCTCCATGAGGGCTTGATGATGTGACTCCGAGGTTTGGATGAGGTCATATAAAGACATTTTGAGGGGGATTGGTGTAGTTGTTTTAGCATTGTGTGATGTGTGACCCCATCGAAATGGGATATGCAGGACCTCGAATGATGACTTTGGGTGTGGGTGCGGATGGTATATTGGGTATAGGGTTGGTTGATGGGCCACTTGCTTTCTCCTTTCCCTTGTCTTTCTGAGCATGGGTGGCAATGTTGATCATGTTAATCTGAGGGGAGGTGGATGAAGAGGGTGTGTCATGGAAGGTATAGTGGCAAGAGGGACAAAACCCTAGTGGTGGATACGAGCCTTGTGAGATGAGTAGGGTGCATTGGCATTTGGGTGGTGGTTTGGCCAACTCTCTTATGTGAACCATGTTAATTTTGAATCTCGGGGATGGATCAAAGAGTTGTGGGGGTGGAGATCTTGGTCATTGAGTAGGTAATGAGGAGAAGATCTGTGGAAATTGGTGAAGGTGAAATGGGGTCCTCATCAAGAAGATCATCATCATCAAAGTTTTCTTCAGGAGGACACAATTGGACAAGAGTGGTTTTTAAAGCCTTACAGTTCTCTACATCATGTCCTAGCACATGATGGTAGGCAAAATTTTGGTTTCATCAAACCCTTTTGGTTTGGGTTTGAGTGGGTCGTAAGGTCTAAGAGGTGGTAATGTGATGACAAAAGTTTCGAGGAGATTGGTTAGGATTTTGGCGTAGGACCCTACTAATGGATCACAATGGGAGGTGAATGTGGGTTTGGGTACAGTGTGGCTGATTATGGAGGAAGAGTCTTTACAAGAGGGGGAGTAGGTTGGGCTACTAGTTTGGTGTGTGGTGTGGTCTTAGGTGTTGGTCGTATCTGCTTGGGTAGGGGCATGGTAGATGAACTGGAAATGGAAGGTTTGGTTGGTTTAACTACCTTATTGGAGGGTAGTGGATTTTTAGCTTTAGGTTGCATCTTTTTGGGTAAAGGTGATATGGGTACATGAGATGTGGAGGGAAAAGTAGATGGTGGAAGAGGGTGGGTTACCCATGGGGGTAACCGAGGTGTTGTGGAGGTAGGTGGTGTGGGTTGGGTAGGAGCGTGAGTGAAAGAGAAGGAAGTGTCATGGGTAGTGAAGAATATTGATGGTATATTGGAGGTATGGGTGGTAAGAAGGTTACGGGTGAGGGTGGAGGTTGTGTGGGTCACTTGGGTATATTAGAGGTCTATGTGATGGGGAAATGGGTTGTTGCATTCTTGGTTTACCGGTGGATGGGGGTTTCTTGGCCAGGGTCGAGGGGTGAGGTCCTAGGATGGATGGAAGGGGTGAAGGTGATAAGGGCATGGTAGGTGAGGTTGGGGTATGAGATCTAGGAGATTGGATCTTCTTTTTAGGGGCTGGTTTAAGTTTGGTGTTAGTTTTGGAAGATGTAGCTAAATCTAATTTGATGGGTGGGTGAGTAAGGCTAGTTGTTGGTATGACCCCTAAGGTAGTGATAGGTTTAGGTAAGGGAGATGATATAGGCATGGGTTTGGGTGTAGATGTATGTTGGGCTATGGGAAGAGGTGTGAGTTGGGCCATGAGTGGTGTCATGGAAGGTATTGCAATAGTTGTGGTTGTGTTTGGTTTGGTTGCTCGAAACACTTTTGGATAGATAGTGGAGGTGTCAGTGAGTGACAACATTTGTGTTGAAACAAGAAGTAGAAGATGCCCCCCAAAGTAAGGCTCTATCGACATAGTCTAGGTGATCATCCAAGCATGAGAATGGTACTATTGTAAGTGGGGCCATGTGGATCAGTGGCAATCCCCATAAAATGTGTTTGAGATATAGGAAATGGCTAGCCTCGGACTCTATGGGTAAGAGAGCCGAAAGCATCAATCAAGGATCTTGAAGGTCTGATGGTGAATGGTCATCTACATGTGGTGGTACTTCTATAGTATCCTCCATGGGTAGAGGAGAGGATGGGCCAGCCAAAGTGGACTCTCCTTGTGTTGGTGTAGGTGGTGGACCTGCATCTTCTATGAGTAGGAGAGGTGCCACTGACAACTGCTCAAAATTTTGAGGGGTCAAAGGTGGCATGTGCTGATTATAGGCTCTTCCACGGGTGAAGGGGAACATGAAGGGGGTTCCTCTGTGGGTAGAGGAGTAGATGAAATAGATTCTAGTGTAGGTAGGGGAGCGCGGGCTAAGATTTCATCTATGGAAGGAACATGAGGCAATTGGGAAGCAACTGGTGTGTCATTGAAAATAGCGTGGACCTCATGGACATTGCTATCATTGTTTGAGGTATCACCACTTGGTTGGAAGATGGGGCATGATTAGGGAATGGATTCTTGAAGATATGCATAGGTTTTGGTTAGTGGGTGCATTTGGGCTATCCAAGACTAGATCTCCATTGTCTAACATTTCTTGGATGATATTCTTGAAGGTGATGCAGTTATTGTCATTGTGACCTTTGACACGATGATAGTTGCAAAATTCATGTTCCTTATACCATGCGGCATGGGTCACTCAGGGTCAAAACCAGTATGTGGTTTTATAGGTGGAAGGGTAATGGCACCAGCCTTAACAAGATTTTCCAAAATGGAAGAATAAGATTCTCCTATGGAAGTGTACTTTCATTGTTCTCTGTCTGAACTGAAAAGCTTGGACATGAGAGAGAGATTAGAAGGGGGTTTGGCTGGGTTTGATTGATGAGGGGGACCTTTGAGAACTATGGCATTAGCAGACCCTTTGGGATTTGAATAGTTGTTTTGGGGTTTTGAAGATGAAGAAGTATCATTTGATTTGAACACGATGTTCTTGTTATGAAGTTGAATCTTCTTTTCTTCGATAGCATGAATTTCCAATTTCCATGCCATGGTGAATGCCTCATCAAAAGTGTGAAAATTTTGCACTTATAGGGTTGGTGAGATGTGTCTAGCACATGCCCAAGTAAATAGTTCTATAAGCTCAGTTTGAGGTAATTGGAATGTGAGTGGTTAATGAGGTTGCACGCTAAATGAGTGATAAAGTCAGCGATAGACTCATCATCATACTATCATGTGGAATAAAGATCAATCATGGTAACCTTCTTAACAATGTTGATGGAGAAGTGATCTAGGAAGGCTTGGGCTACTTGATTAAATGAGTAAATGGAGTGTCTTGGTAGTCCACTATACTAGTCCAATGCAGGTCCTGTCAGGGACATTGGGAAAGTCCTCAAAAGTAAAGCGTCATCATGGGGAAATCAGGTAACACCCATGTTTAAAGGACCACAAATGTTGTTGTGGATCTTCTTTGCTATTGAAGTGGTTGAATTTTGGCATTTCCCAATGTATGGGGTATGGTCGAATAGGAATGGATGGGTGAATAGGCTCATTACAAATTTCATCATAGGTGAGGGAATTGCGTGAGCCAAAAACCGATGCTTCTAGTGTGCATCTTTTCCATCATCAACTTGATGAGGTCATTGGTAGGTTGTGATGGAGGGACACCTCCTGTGGCATAAGGGGGTGATATTGAACCTGATAGGGAGGTTGAGAATAAGGAACCGACATAGAAGGCACATATCTAGAATGGGTGATAGATGAGATAGGGGGTTGTTGATAGTAGGTGTATGTAGGTGGGATGGTCATCATGACTCTAGTAGTGATTGGGGGTAGTGTTTGTGGGATGGAGAGGATGAGATTCTGGAATGGAGTAGGGGTCACCAACACCACGGGTGGTTGTGTTGTAATGGGTATTTGTGAGACAATGGGTGTGGACTGTGCTATGGTTTGGGTGGTCGATGAGGGGACAACAAATATGACAGGCATGAGTGAAACTGCGTGAAACTGAGATGCGTGGTCATGGTCATGGTATATGGGTCTAGTTGTGAAACTACCAGGGGTGAAGCAGGTGAGGGTAATGCCACATTATTAGGGGCTGATGCAGTAGTAGGAATAAGGGTAGGAGAGATGGATACATGGGCATGTCATATATCAACTAACCTGAGGAGTCTCGGGTGGAAGAGTGGGAAAGGTAGAACTGTAAGGCCATGAGATTCTGATCAAGGAGTCATGCAAACTCTTCATCACCTGCAAAAATGGTGGTAGGTAAGGTTGGATCCATGGGTGACAGGATGGAAGGTGGTGAGGGACTAGGTGGGAGTGGTTGATGACTAGCATGTGGAATATGAGGGTTAGTCTAGGCTGTGAGTCAACACCATGTGAACAAGTGCTTGACTTAGTAAGACTGTATTCTGTAGATGACATAGAAAATAGTAGAAACAGAGAATAATGGGGTCCAGGAGGTGAATCTAGTCAATGTCTAGATTTTGAAAATCAAACACAGAAACCAATGATGGTCAAGTTGACCGATGATGGTTGAGGGAAAATCGATGATGATGGTCAAGTTGACCGGTGATGGTTGAGGGAACACCGATGATGGTTTCTAAAACCGATACTGTCACTATGGAAGAAAACCAGTCTCAAAGAATGAAATAGGAATGTTGGATGTGTACTTGTGAAAACTATGTATGATAGTAGGTATCAACAGGGGAGAAATATGATGATGCCCTGAGGGCCAAAAATAGAATAGAAACAATGATGAAGGCTATTCTAGGTAAAGTAACTAGAAATCTAGAAGCTGACACCGGTTAGGGTTTAACCGATGATGGTCAGATGTGAACCGGTGATGGTCATTGGACCGACGTCGGTGACTATGAAATTAGAAAGAAATGAAGAAAATTGGTTTTGTGAATTAAATTAAGTGAAGAATCAAACTCAAAAACCTGAGAATGAGGAGATGGGGCCCTGACACACTCAAAAAAAGTCAAAATACTCCAACTATGATGGTGGAGTGTGCAAGGAAGAAGAAAAATGGAGATTCGTAGTCTCACACCTCAAAACACAAGCCAAGAAGAACGCTAAGAAAAAGCATGATCCTAACAATGATTTTCTTATGTTTGTTTAGCTTATGCTATTTAGGACTGATTGTGTATTTAGAAATAATTTTTTTGGTTAGGAAGGCATCCTACGAAGAAGGATATCTAAAAGGAGAGGTTTCAGGTATGTTATGGTGGGGGGGGCCATCCTCTGAGATGATGACTCAACAGAGGCAATGAGTTGGGGAGTACCTTGCCAACCAGGATCATGTGATCACTGATAGATGTTCCCGGTAAGATGTTGTTTAAGAAAGATGTGTATATTTTGATTTTGTGCAAGTTTGGTAAGACAGAGAGAGAGAGAGAGAAAAAAAAATGTGCTTTCTATGATTCTTTGTGTCAACCATCAGTTGGGCATGACTTCCAACATATAGGTTGCCCTCAGTTTTAATGTGAGCTAATAATGCAACAAATCAGAATGCAATGCAAGTGTTTTAAACCCAAATCAAAGTGTGATATTCGATGTAGCAAGAGATGAATAGGAAGAGGGATGCTCTTTCACTAATGCAATGCAAAAAGAAAGGAAGATGTGTTCTTTTTAAAGCACCAAAAATATGATTGTTTTTAGACAATAGAAAGAAGGAGAATGATTCCAAAGAAGAAAATTAATGTGGAAGCTTTTTTGAAGGGAAAAAACACACAACTTTCACCTAGGAATGAATAAATGCAAAAGAACCCTTGATGGGTCCCACCGGGCATGCCAAAATGTTTCACCATTTTCTTTACCTTTTCAAATGACAAAAAATAGATAAGGGTAAGGGCCAAGGAGGAATACCTGTTAAATGTTGGTCGATTGATGGTTGTTGTGCATGTTTTGACTTCTTGATCCACAACTGAATGTGAGAGCTTCCTTTTGGCTAGGAGGAACTACCTGTAATAGAAAACAAGACCACAAAAGGATAGTTAAATGATATATGACAGTGGACTACCTAGCGTATGCTAGTTTCGGGAAGTGTGATACTTCCTAGATGGTTGTCAATCCACTATTTAAAACAAATTAATGTGAGAAATAAATAAATTCCTACTATAGTTGATATGATTTAGGTATTTCATTCAAGTACAATAAGAAAATCCAATCACAACAAGCTAGGCTATAGTTGGATCTGAGAGATGAGGTAGTCTGTCAAGGTACTTGGGACTGGTCAGGGTCTGATTCTGGGTTATTTAGGTCAATTGGTAGATTTGTTGGGTTTTTCTTGGTCAAGGTATAAAACATAGAGACCGACATCGGTTGGGTGTGACCGATGATGCCAGGTTTAGGTAGAGAAACGATGATGGTGGTTGTGGATAACCAGCATCGGTATGGTCGAGGTAAAAGAAACTCAAATAGATCAAATGGCAGGGGCTGATCTGAGGTCAAATGAGGTTGGGAGAGTGGATGAGAAGGTCTGTGGAGATCTCAAGTATACTCAGAAATGGATATTAGGTCGAATGGTGATTTGGTGGTGTGGGTAAGGGAAATGGTGAGATTACAAGCTATTAAGCAATGGAGGAATGAACATGCAAAGTATAAACTAATGATAATGAATGAAAAAAGTTAACTATGCTGAAATAGACAATGTTGGTAGAGATGTACTTACTATGATGTAGATTTTGATGGCTGAATGGAGGTGGTTGTTGATCAGAAGAATAGTGTTGGATATCATAGCAGTGGCTCCTAGAATGATTCCATGTGAGTGCAATGCTTCAATTTATCTTGGTGATGGCTCTGGATGTCTGGATATGTGAAAGGATGCTTGGTTTTTCTTGCATGCAACTCTGATCTCCTTTCTTGCTCTCAAAATGTGCCAACCCAAAAACAAGGTTGTTTGGGTGAATAAATGGTAACCAATGATGATGGTTCCAGGTTGACGGCAGTGTCGGTTTAGGGTGACCGACGTGTCGGTTAAGGTGGGATTCCCTAGGTTTACTAAAATGGGTAGATCTTTCTAATTTCTTGGGCCCAATTAGTTTATTCTCATGGATTAGAATGAAACTTCCCTTCTAATGAGTGGGAATGTGGTTAGAGAGATTTTAGGGATTGATTTTAGGGTTAGACCAAATCTTAGCTCATTAAGGCAAGTAAGACTTAGTTATTGTTGGTTATGGAAACATGCCAAGAATAGGTCTAGGGTGAGGTGGTTGGATGAGGTGTCTAGGTGAGGTGGTGGGGTAGAAATTAAGGTAATTAGATATTAAATATTGTGAGGATATATATTAATTTAACTAGTGAAAAAAAAATAGGCATTTTCAAAAAAATTGAATTTGAGTTATCGATTAAGTCTCTTAAATCCCATTCAAATTTTAATTTCTATATGAAATCCATTCAAATTAATTTCAATATACTCCAATATTTTTCCCTTCCAAAATTTATACATGATTTTCCTAGAACTTTTTAGATTTGAGGTTGAGCATCTATTGGAGGCACCGAATCTCTAGGTATCTTCATCCTTTGTATTGTTTTGAGTGGAGACCTAACCCTTCATGTGATCACACCCAATATATGAGTTGGTATAAATTCTTCTTTCTCTAGAATATGTGGACCATGTGGACACCCCTCCTTGAGAGACACTTGGCTGAAATTTACATGATAAAAAGGTTTTCAACTTTGATTTTATTTCTAATGCGTTCCACATTAATATCATACATGTGTGTCATAATTTTCATTTGATCCTTTGAAAATTCATTAATGAATTTTTAATCCACTTGACTCCCATTTCCTTTTCAAATTCTTTAAACATAACTACTTGATCTTGAATACTACCACGATAACCACTAGATCTAGTGCTAAATAAGTCCAATTTTTCTCTCTATTTTTAAATATCCCTTTGGGTGATCCTCAATTCTCTCTTAGTATGAATAATATTTTTCTAGTTTTCTTCTATATATACTTCATTTATTTATTTATTAGTAATCCATTTAACACCTATATCCATTAGCTCCAACATGAAGTTCCACCAATCCCGCAAGGATTAAATCACAAACAAATTTGGTCCCATCCATTTTCACTTAAAAATTTTCCTCTCCATTGCACTTCTCATGACATTACTTGTATAACATAACTATTATTCTTCATTTTAGAATGTTAAGTATGCACAAGTAAGGAAGAATTTGAATATAATCATAAAATTATACTTTGAAATCTAAAACAATAAGGGTGAAGAATAAAAGCATAGGTTGGATTAATTTGATAATGGATAGAGTTCACCAAAATGTGATAGGTAAATTATGCTTTATCCATAATCTAACTATCACCAAAATGAATGATTTTTATGAGACTAATAAAGGTAGTCCTAATAGTGATGAATTATCTAAATATTGAAATTATGATATGTTACGCTACTCACAATTTAAAAAAGTATAATTAGGGTTAAGGAATGGAAGAGAATCACCAAAATATATGGACATATAATTAAGCATCGTTGGTCAAATGATGTGTAGAAGAAAGAAATATTTTTATAAATATTCATATATAATATTAAGATTTGGAAGTGTTATTTGGATAGGTTATTTTTCTGGATGTTAGATCAATATTATGGCCAAAAAGGGTTCTTGATGAGGGCTATAAACATGTAGTTGAGATGGAGAGGTGAACATATACAAAGGAGTTAGAGGATTTGATAACTTGTTCCTAGAAAGAATGTGGTATAGTGAACAAGAATAACCATCCTTTGAAATGAGGAGTTTCTCTCCATTTATAGATTTACAATTGAAATTCCATTCATCTACCCCCACATCAATCTTCATGTCCATCACTTGATTATTTTCAATTACCCTTAGAAGAGACAAATTTAGTACATCTCTTATAATTTGAGAGAGTACTTTTCATTTTACAAATATTTTATTGTCACTTAAGTAAATAGGACAAAATGTCATGATTACATATAATGAGGAATTAGAAAGGAGGAGAGAAGAGGATAAATAATGAAGAGAGGAGAGAAAATATGCTCCAAATCATGGAAGAAGATGCCTCCATTTTTGTGGGAGATTAGACCCAATGATGAAGAAGATGAAATCTTTATCTATGATGACCCTCCACTATGATGATCCATCGGAAGATGATCCTTTGAAAACTTTTCCCATTCGATACCTCCATGTAGACACTAAAATTAGGTCACACTCCCTTTGGTCCCTCGAAAAATAAGCACCCTTCATCACATTAACCTAGCCATGACCCCTTTCACCTCACTAATATTAATTTAATTAAATGAATTCATTATTCTCACTATATTTATTATTTAAATATCTTAATTTAAATAATATCCACACATACACCTCACTTAGACACCTCACCAAGCTAACTCACCCTAAAAACCTAGTCTTAGTAAGTTGCCATAACTAACTAAGACTTACCCAAACCCTAAAAATCAATACCTACATTCCCTCTAACCACATTCCCGCATGCTTATAAGAAGCTCCTAGTCAAATCCACGAGTTAATGACATGGATCCGAGGAAATCAAGAGGATCTCCATAGTTTAGTAAACCTAGGAAATCCCACCTTGACCAATGCTTGGTTACCCCTAACTATCGCGTTAAGCGGAAACGCCATCTCTTGTACCCTTTTAACCCCAAAATAACCTTATTCTCAAGGTTGGCGAAGGTTGGAAAACATTGGAAAAGTTGGCGAACATTAGCACATCTAGAGAGATATCACATCTTCTAAGAGAAAATTCTAGTGACAAACACGCTATGCAAGGAAGGAGATCAAGCATCTTTTCCTACACAACCATCCCAACAATGATCTGATCTAACCAAGCAAAGAGGAATGTACATGCAGCCCATACAAAATATTTCCTTCAATTGGTGATCACCTGAAGCCTTTAAAACCTCTCATCGGCACCTCCATCCCTCACTCATAGGCATCCAGGACTAGAATCCAAGTAAGTAGACGTTATACTTCTCTAGTTTATTCCATTTCATCATTATATTACCATATTTTGTTTACCTACCCACCCATTGACCTCCCCAACACTCACCCTCCTTATACCCATTAAAACCCCGCCAAATCCTACCTAAATCACCCAATACATCATCCCGACCAACCAAAGTCCATTGTGCAATAAAAAAGAGACCTAAATCTCATTTTATGGCATTCCCAGTTTTCCACAAGATCGCACCGATTACTCCTAACTATCTGTCATCACCCTTAACCGACATCGGTTACTGTATTTTCCCATACAACCCAGAACAATGACCTATCCACCTAATTCCCTTTCACCCTCATTCACCTATGATCTACCTAAGACCTCTATCAGACCTGTAGAGACCCAGAACTAACTATTTGACCTTTGGATCCTATTCTAACCTAGCCTGTTAGATTAGATCTATTTCTTATTGTGTTTTAAGTGAGATACCTAAATCATTTCGAATTATAATAGGATTTACCTTATTTACCGTATTAAATTGTTTAAAATAGTGGACTGACAGCCATCTAGGAAGTATCACACTTCCCGGATCTAGCATACACTAGGCAGTTCACTGCATATATTGTTTAACTTTTTCTGGTGGTCTTGCTTTGCATTACAGGTAGTTCCTCCTAGCCAAAAGGAAGCTCTCACAATCAGTGTGGATTCAAAAGTCATACGCACATAACCCATCAACCAACATTTGAACATGTATTCTTCCTACGTTTGTTACCCTATTTGTTTCATCAATACTTCAAAGAAATGATCTAGAATCAAGTGAAACATTTTGGCATGCCCAGTGGGACCCATCCGAGGTTCCTTGCATTTCATTCATTCCTAGGAAAATTTGTGTGTTTGTTTCCCTTAAAAAGCATACATATTAATCTTCTTCCTTGGTAACCCATCTTTTCTTTCTATTTGCTCTAAAGGAAACCTTTCTTTTGTGTAATTAAAAAGAACCATTTCTTTACGTTTTCTACATTGTAGTGAAAGAGCATCCTTCTTCCTCTTCATCTCTCTTATGTCATCCAACTTCACACTTCGATTTGGGATTAAAAATAAGTGCATTACATTTTGATTTATCGCATTAGCTCACATTAATTGAGGGCAACCTATATGATTGGAGGTCATGACCAGGATGATGGTTGACAAAAATCGTAGAAAGAACTTTCTTTCTCTCTCTCTCTCTCTCTCTCTAGTCTTACCAAACCTCACAAAAATTGAAAATTCACACATTCTTAAACAACATATTACTTGGAAGAAGCTGTAGGTGATCACACAATCACAACATGGGCACTCACCGGCTCAACTTCTCTATCGAGTCATACTTCAGAGAGAGGTCCCCCCACCATAACATACCTAAAACCTCACCTTTTAGATCTCCTTCTTCATAGGAAGCCATCCTCACCAAAAAAATCTATTTCACAATTCATGTGTCAGTCCTTAAATAGCATAAGCTAAACAAACATAATAGAAAAGGCACTCTTAGGATCAAATTTTTCTTAGTGTTTCTGCTTGGCTTGCATTTTGAGGTGAGAGATCATGTTCTTCATTTTTCTTGTTTATCCTTACACACTCCTCATCACAACTAGTGTATTCCGGCTTCACCTGAGTGTGCCTGGGCCATATCATCATCATTCTCGTTTTGGGTGCGATTCTACATCAAATTTTAATTCACAACCACTTTTCTTTCATCACTATTTCAATTTCACAGTAACCGTCATCAGTTACCCTTTGACCGTCATTGTTGATTATACCCAACCGACGTCGGTTCCAGGTCCTTTTGTTAACCTACCCAAAAGGACATTTTATTCATTTTATTCCACTTTTCACCGTCCCTGTCACTTTGCCATCATTCTCATTGACATTGTAAAACACCATCATTTTGACATACCTGTCCGATTTGACCTTCTCCCTGTTTTACACTCACTTAACCATTTTCTATAGTGACCGATAGTGGTTACCCCCGATCGACGCCGGTTTTTCCTTAACCAGCATCGGTTAGCCTGCTTCACTTTCCAACCACCATTTGGTACCTAATCCTCTTTTTACCATCAGATTCACTTGTTCCTGTTGTTTCCTGTGTCATTTACAGAGAAGCGACCCTACGATCGATCTTGTTCACATGGTGCCGACCCAAAGACAAGCAAACACACTCATATTTCACTCCGGTTATCAACCACTCCCACCTAGTCCTTCACCACCTTCCATTTTATCACCAGCCATGGATCCCATTCAACCTATCACTATCGCTATCAGAGATGAGGAGTTCGGAAGACTCCTTGGCCAAAACCCTGTCGCCTTGCAGTTTTACCTTTCCCACTCATCCACTCGATATGCCTCGGGTCAGTTGATATATGGCATGCCCATATCTATCCCCCCAAATCTCACTCCCACCCTTGCATCGGCTCCATCTAGCTCTGTGCTGCCCGCATCTACCTTACCCCCAGTCGTTTCACAGCTAGGTCCTATAACCGCTATGACCGCTATGACGCCATGTCTACCACCTCATTACCCACGCCACATCCACATACCCTCGAAAGACTACCCAAAACGTAACCTCATCCACCCCTAATGACTTACACATACCCGTAGCTACACTACCACCTCCCGTGTCGGTGACCCATACACCTTTTCGAATGTGGTCCTTTCCATTCCAATATTATTAACTTCCATTTCCACTAGGGTTACCATGCCCTTCCACCTCCATATACATACTATCACCAGCCTCTGTTTCATCCATTATTCACTTAGGGTACATACCTCCTGTTTCACTTCTTTCTTCCCAATCAACCTACATGGCAAGCACCATACACCTGAGTACCACCCCATTATATGCCCAAAACCAACCCTCTCACGCTGCAAGAGGCACCCAATCATCATGACCTACTAACATGACCTAATCAAATTGATGTTGGAAAATATGATGACATTAGAGGCATTGGTTTCCGACTCCCGTAACACTCTCACCTACGATGAGATTTATAATGAGCCCATCCACCCATCCATTCCTATCCGCCCATACCCCACCTCGTGTATTGGGAAAAGTGCTAAATTCAATCATTTCAATAGAAAGAAGACCTGATAGCAGATTTGCGGTCATTCAAACATGGGTGTTATCTCGATCGCTCACGATGATGCCTTGCTCTTGAGAACCTTTCCCATGTCTCATTGACCTGCATTATATTGGTATAGTGGGTTACATAGACACTCATATTCTCATTTAATCAAGTATCCCAAGCCTTCTTAGATCATTTTCTATCAATATCGTCAAGAAGGTTACCACCGATCGACCTATACTCCACGCGTCAATATGAGGATGAATCTATCGCAGATTTTGTCACTCACTTTAGCGTAGTTTGATCAACCAACTCACCTTCCAACTGCCAAACAAAACTCATTGAGCTTTTCACATGGGCTTGTGCTTAAGACATATCTCACCAAACTTGCAGTCCAAACCTTCCGAACATTCGATGAAGTATTCACTATGGCACGAAAGTTAGAGATTTGAGCCATCAAAAAGAAGAAAATCCAATTACGTAATAAGAATTTAGAATTCAAGTCGAATGATACCTCTTCTTCTTCCAAACCAAAAACCAATTATTCAAAGCTAAGGGCACTACTAACACAGTGGTACTCAAGGCCAGCCCAGCTCATCCATCAAATCAAGCTACCCCCTCATCTAATCTCTCACCCATCTAAACTTTTCAATTTAGATGAGAGTAATAGAAATACACCCCAATTAGGGAAACTTACTCTTTTGTCTTAGAAAAGCTTATCAAAGCCGGAGCCATCACACTTCTACCCATAAAACTACACACTAGTTTTGACCCTGCTCGCCCCATGCCTGCATGGTATAAAGAACATGACTTCTATAACTATCATCGAGTAAAGGGTCATAGTGACGGAAATTGCATCACTTTCAAAAATATTTTCCAAGAAATGCTCGAGAAAGGTGAGTTAACCATGGATAATCCTAATCCACTTTGTCATCAAAACCTACACATCTTCAAGAAAACATTTCCCAAACATGCCCCTTCATCCGCTCAAATTGGTGAGACCTCAACTCATGATACCCATACCCGTGAGGTCCACCCTATCTTTAATGACGTACCTGTTGCCTCCCAATTACCTCACATTCCTTCCATAGAGGAAATCCTAGCACGAAATCCTCCTTCCACATCGAAACTAACCTCCCTATTCCTTCACCCACAGAGGAACATCTTTCATCTCCTTCATCACCTATGGAGGAGTCCCCCCTAACATTGAGACCATATCACCCCTGGCTTCTCCACTTAGAGAACTTTTACCCACAATACCTCCTCCACCCATAGAGGAGCACCCATTACCTCCTCCACCCATAAAGAAGCACCCATTACCTTCTCCCCATAGAGGAGCACCCATCATCTCCTCCACCTATAGAGAGCTCCCATCATCTCCTCTACCTATCATAGACCCGGTTGGGATACCTTTGCCTCTTGGTGAGCATTCTCCATCCACTACCCAAAATCCTACAAACCTACTTTCGACTCTCCAACCCACGGAAGTGAAGCTACCCAATTTCTGTCTCTAAGACACATTTTACAGGAATTTCCATTAGGTCCTTATTAACTCCACCTACGAGACATGACGTTCTCATGTTTGGCCGATCACTTAGATTATGTGGATAGAGCCTTACTACGGGGACACCTTCTGCTTCCTGTCTCAACACAGATGCAAAGGTCACTTGCTGATACCTCCACTATCTACCCAAAAATATTTTGACCAATCAAACCAAACACAACCAACTCTATCACAACTCCTTCCATGACACATGTCATAGCTCAAACCACATCCTTACCCACAATCCAATCTATATCTAAACCCAAACCCACACCTATGGCATCATCCTCGACTAAACCTATTACCACTTTAGGAGTCACCTCGACTACCACCGGTCCTTACTCATCCACCTATCAAACTGGATTTAGCTACATCCTCCAAAGAAAACACCACACTTACTTCACACCCAAGCAAAAGCACCAAACCCATATAACTCATACCCCTATTGCTAATCATACCTACACCTGTCTTGTCTGTCTTAGGATCTCAACTTCCCTACATGGTTAAGAAACCTCTACCCACCAATAAACCAAAAGCACAACGACCCATTCCTTCCTCACAAACCTCTAACCTACCCAAATGCCCAACACGACTTACACCAAAGACTGCAAGCATCTTTACCACCCATACCTCCAATACCCTCGCCATTGCTTCAATACCCACTACACTTCGATCGTTTTCTCTCACACCCACAACATGACCCACATCATCTACCTTCACATCACCTCGCTTATCCCCATGGGTAACTCACCCTCTTCCCCATCTATTTTTCCTTCTAGACCTCGTACACACCATATCACCTTTTACCCAAGAATGTGCAATCATAAAACAAAACTCCACTACCCCACAATAAGGTAGTCAAAACAACCACACACCCTCATACCCGTCCATCTACTATACCCCTACCTAAACAAGCACGACATGACACACCCAAAACCATGCCAACACCCAAACCCATAGCTTGACCTACTCCTCGTCTTCCAAAGACTATTCCTCGACAATCAACCACACCTACACCCAAACCCACGTTCACTTCCCATTCGATCCACTAGCGAGGTCCTATACAAAATTTTTAACCAACCTCCTTGAGACTTCTGTCATCACATTACCGCCACTTAGGCTTTATGACCCCCTCAAACCAAAGCCAAAAGGGTTTGATGATACTAAAATTTGTGCTTACCATCGTGTGTCAGGGCACGATGTGGAAACTTGCAAGGCCTTTAAAACCATCCTTATCCAGTTGTGTCCCCCAGAAGCCAACTTTGACGATGATGACCTTCTCGATGAGGATCTACTTCACCAACACCCATTCCCACACTACCCACTCAACAACCACAAACTCCATCCTCACAGCTCTTACAACCACCCCCAAGATTTTAAATTAACATGGTTCACATCAGAGAACTTGCCACGCCGCTACCCAAATGTTGTTGCACCCAACTCACCTCACAGGGTTTTTCTTCTCCGGTAGTTTTTTGCCCATCATGTCATTATACCACTCACCCTACACCTTCTCCATTTTCCAACTCCCCTCAGATCAACAAGATACATGTCACTACACATGCTCATAAGGATAAGGGTAAAGAAAAGGCAATTGACTCACCAACCAAAGCTATACGCAACATACCATCTACACCCATACCTAAAATCACTATCCACGGCCCTATGTACCCTATTTCTAATTGTGTCACACATCGCACCATGCTCAAAAAATTACACCAATCTCCCCTCAAAATGTCCCTATATGACCTCATCCAAACCTCGGAATCCCATAGTCAAGAGCTCTCATGGAGGTTCTTTAATCTATTGAGGTTTTACCCAATGACCCTACACCCGTAGCCTCCATTATCACACCCCATCATGTAGCCTCTCTCACCAAATTACCACCTTCATCTTCACCCCACCCTATTCACCAAGTGGCCTCCCTTAGCTTCTCGAGAGGAAGAGGTCACGCCAAACGAAAAATGATGACTCGGACCGAATCCTTTTCATCTCTGTCCACATCGATGACATATGGGTACGTCGTGTGATGATTGATGGGGTGCTAGCATTAACATCATTTCATTCCATGCATTCTCTCAAATGCACATACTGACAATTAATTACATGCGTAAACATCTGGTCATGTTGCATTCATTCAATGATGCTATCACCTCTACACTAGGCAATCATTATCCTCCACATTCGCGTGGGCCCTGCACTACTCCAAAATTGTTTTACGTTTTAGAAGGAGAATTCCAATATAACTTTGTTGTTTGGCGGACCACGGATTCATGTCATGGGTTACGTTCCTTCCACTTTGCATTGTTGTGTAAAGTTTGAACACAAAGGACACACTTATACTATTCCAGCTGACCCATCACCTTTTAAAACATGTAACATTCTTTACCGAACTAACGATGTGCTCATACCTATTAAGCCGACTACCTTCACAACCGTTACTTCTTCACCTACACTTCCACTTACCAGTATAGCCGCTACTTCTACCGCACATACCTCCTCCATTCCTACCACTTCCATAACCTCCATGGCTGACCCATCAGCTTCCCAATCTGTTAACTCCACCTCTGCATCGACCTCTGACACATCATCCATTCCAACTACCTACATACCAACCATTGATCCCTTGGAAGGTGTTTTTCAATGCCTCACTCTGGGGAGTACCGCCTATATAGTGTCAACACATTCCTTACTCCACAAGAGTATGAAAGTCTTCACCAATACCCTTATTACGATCACCATATAGGAGAACGTCTCCTATATGGTCCTCCTCACCTTCGTACTAGTCTCACCTATGGGGGACTTGATACTACCACTTACACACCCGAACCACTGTCACAAACTCGCCCCTTTTCCACTGACTTCCAATCACTTACCAATCGCCATTTCACCCACACCTTCCTACACCGATGTGCATGGAAGGGTTTTGGTTTTGGATTTTACAAGCAATGCCGCCATACCGTTATTCCATGTACCACCCGCAAACATAATGACCGTAGTGGTATTGGCTTTCCTAAACCACCTACCAAATAGGCCCGCATTGAACTCATTAAGGACACTAACCCTTCTCCACCTTCTTCACCCACTCCACCTTCATCACCACCTTCACCGACGGAGTCGATGGATCCTAAATCTATCCCTCCTAACTTTTTTTTCATAAACACCATTTCCTTGGGGCCTCTGACTTATCAACGCAGGGGCGATGCCCTTCCACTCTTCCCTTCCTATATCTGAAATGATGAATGACAATACACCTTCATTAACGTCATTCAATGTTAGGATGATGAATCCATACTCACCTACTTTTGTGCAGAAGACTCATATATTCATCGGTCATTATCCTCTGAGACGCAAACCATGTTGAATGAATCAACTATCGAGATCAACATTCATACATAGGACGACCCACACATCCTAAAGATCGGACAATCTTTAGATGTTGTTGAACAGAAACCATCACTTCTTTTCTCAAGAGATCATAACCACGCTTTCACTTGGTCTTACGTAGACATGCCCGATATTGATCCCACCATAGTGGTCCACAATATCGTAACCGTTCCCGATGCCAAACCCATTAAACAAAAGCTGAGGAAAATGCACCCTCGCATTTCCCTTCTCATCAAAGAGGAACTTCAGTGCCTTCTTTCTGTTTCCTTCATCTTACCCATTGATTATCCTCATTGGATTTCTAACATTGTCCCTATAACTAAGGCAATAGGGGGACTTCGCATTTTCATGGACTTCTGTGACCTCAACCTAGCATGTCCAAAGGACAACTTTCCTTTACCCGGATTGATCAACTGGTTGACATTACTGCTGGTCACAAGATGCTAATCACTCATGGATCGCTTCTCAGTTATAACCAAATTTTTCTTGCCGTAGAAGATCAATGCAAGACCTCGTTCATCACCCCTTGGGAAACCTTTTCTATCGAGTCATGCCTTTCGGCCTTAAAAATGCTGGTGCCACATATCAGTGGGCTATGACTTACATCTTCCATGACATCATTCATTGCATATTGGAAAATTACGTGGATGATCTCTTGGCCAAATCTAAACACCACTCCGAGCACCTAACCATCCTCAAAACCATCTTTGACCGTCTCATTAAATATTATGTCCGCCTTTAGCCTAAGAAGTGCGTCTTCGCGGTTCTCTTAGGAAAACTCCTGGGATTTATAATTTCCCTCCATGGTATAGAAGTTGACCTTGTTAAAGTCAAGGCCATTCTAGAAATGCCTCTGCCTACTAACCTTAAACAACTCCATAGCCTACAAGGTAAGTTGTAGTCTATTTGTCGTTTCATTTCACAATTATCGATTGGTGCCAACCGTTTCATCATTTGCTCAAGAAGGATGTCTCCTTTAAATGGGATGATGACTACCACAAAGCTTTTGAGGCTCTAAAACAATACCTTCTCTAACCAACCGTAATCATCCCACCTAAAGATGATCAAACTTTTTACCTATACATATCCGCTACCGATCACTCCTTGGGAGCCATGCTCGCTCATCGCGATGAACAACACAGGGAGCAGGCGGTTTATTACATAAGTCATACTCTTTTGGACTATGAAACCCGATACACCCATCCTAAAAACTTTGCTTAGCCTTAGTTTTCATTGCCACCAAACTCCACCATTACCTACTCAACCACAAAACCTATGTTGTGACCAACACCGACCCCTTACACTTCATGTACGCCAAACCTTATCAAAATCAGCATGCCACACGTTGGCTTATGATTTTAGCTGATCTTGACCTCGAATTCATTCATCAAAATTCCATCAAGGGCCAAGCTATCACTGACCAATTGGCTGATGCACCTATTTCTGGGGATCAACCCTCTAATTTTGACTTTCCAGATGAGTCGATTGCTACCCTTTCCCTGGACGAACCCCCTTACCAAATGACACTCTTCTTCGACGGTTCCAAGTGTCAGTGTGGGGGTGGGGCTAGTATTATCCTCATTCCCCTTAAGGGTGAACCCATGCCTTTGTATTTCAAATTATATTTTAAATGTACCAACAATATTGTCGAATACGAAGCACTCGTACTAGGTCTCCAAGCTGCCTACACCCTAGTTGTCAAATCAATCAACATCTTTGGTGATTCTCAATTGGTCGTAAACCAAGTTAATGGTTAATACCAATGTTGTAACGAGATACTTCAAAAGTATAAACATCATGTAGACATACTTTTGACCACCTTTGATCATTACACCCTCCAAACCATCCCACGTTCAACCAACAAGTTTGCAGATACCATGGCTTGCTTAGCTTCCCAATTACCCACTTCACCCCGATTCTATAATCTTTGTCACCATACAATGCCTCTAATCACCTTCTTATTTACCTCACGATGTTTACTCGATTGGAACTACTACCCCGACCTAAGAGACCTTTGGTATAAACAATACTCTGACTACCTTTCTCTCTCCATCTTGCCTCCCGATCTCACCCATGTAATCAGACAACGTGCCTTCCTTAAAAGGTCTCTCATTACGTCATTACAGGGGGCCTCCTCTATAAGTGTGACTTTGATGGTATTCTTTTACGATGCCTCACAAGTTTTGAAATTCCTTATACCATTAAGGAAGTTCATGATGGCATATGTGGAGGTCACTTGATGGCCTTGTTGTTGCTAAGCGTATTATTCACCTGGGATACTCTTATGATGCCTCACAAGTGCCAACCCTTAACCACGATTATTGTGACTACGTCAAATGTTGTGTAAAATTCCAACAACATTCCAATATTCATCATACACCCAGTCATGCCTTACAGGTTGCCCGTGACCTTTGGCCCTTCTCTCAATGGGGTTTGGATCTTGTCGGAGAGATCAACCCCATTCTTCCCAACGACATCAATGGATCATTACCGCTACCAATAATATACAAAATGGGTGGAAGCCATACCACTCATCTCCACAAAAGCTGAGAAAATATGTGAGTTCATTAACCACCACATCATTTGTCGCTTTGGTGTTCCTCATCGCCTCATCACTTGATAATGGAAAACAATTCAAAAACAAAACATTACAAAAACTTTGCGATGCCTTCGGCATTCAGCTTAGTTTCTCATCACCTTATTACCCACAAACCAATGGCCAAGCCAAATCCACTAACAAAACCTTAAACAAAATTCTTATGAAAGTGGTTGACGATATTGGGAAGGATTGGCATACACACATTCCTTTTGCCTTGTGGGCATACCGCACTAGTATTCACACTTCCACTATGGCCACACCTTTTCTTTGGTCTATGGTACATAGGTAGTCCCTCTCGAAGTCCAGATCCCCTCACTTCACATTTCTCTCCATGACATGCTCAATGATGATGACTTTCATCAAGACCGTTTAGCACAACTAGAGTTATTAAATGAACGTCGTCTTAACGCTCTGGATCACCTTCAAGTTTACCAAAAATGTATCAAACGTGCCTATGAAAAACGTGTCCATGCACGAACCTTCCAAGTTGGTGACCTTGTCCTGAAATAAAATCAACATGTAACTAAAGTAGAAAAAAAGTAAACGGGGCAAATTTTCTCCTAATTGGCTTAGACCATACATCGTGACTCATACCTATGGATCAGGTGCTTATCGTTTATCCTCACTCGATGGTAAACTTGAACCTGAGCCCCTTAACACCTTGCATCTTCAACCATTCTATTGTTGACTTGTAGTCCTACCTCACTTTTGTCTCTTTCCATGCTCATCCCTTGAGCGTTATTCACTCCATACACCTCATTAACAATTAAACAAGAATCATGTGAGTACCCGTCACTTGTTATCTTCTCTTGAATATGTGTACCATGGCACTTGCACATAGCATGATTCTCATGGATAATTTTTATCTACCTTTAGATGAGATCCCATGGTCGTGTCACCTTGCCTTTTGAACAAGAGTCCTATTCTCCACCTTGGTCTTGTCCATGACTTCAAAGCCCTCACATGAGACCAAACTCCTTGAGTCAAACTTCTAATAAAAAGATGAATCCCTCAAAAGGACATATTCCTCTCAACAATTACTAATATAAATAGAATACTCCCTTAAAGGACAACTATGCAAAGATCTTAAAAAAATGAGAGCAGCCAAAGTTGTCCACATCGATCAGCTTCATGAAGACCTCAAGGAGTTAAATTTTCTTCATCCCATATAGACTTCTCGCATCGATCAGTCTATTTCAACTATAAGTCAAAACAACAACCTTTTGTCATGGACTTTCCCATTGTGACCTAGGTTCTCTTTCCCAAAGTGCATGTTACCTCATACCGCATAACAATTACCTACTTCTCACCCTGCAAACCATGCCCACTCTCATTTCCCACTAGCCTCAAGGGACTTCTTGGAACATTGACATTTGGTGATCATGTGACTACTTTTCACCGCAGAATAGTCCATCATGCAATGTCTTTAGGGTCTTACGTTCATCACCTCTGCCAAGGTATGATCTACTCGATATGATCCTACCTAATCGGTGGCTTTATTGCCCCCTCTTATCTTTTAACCATCTTTGTTTACGTTTTGATTACCTTATACAGGACATGGTCCTTGATGTTTACTTTTGGGGTAATCTCCTTCTTTCGCCACAATCGCCCTCACCTACATCATTTTACCTATAATCTACCCACACCTAACAAACCTAAACCCACAACATTCCTAAAAACCTACCAACTCATTTTCATACCTCCTCATATTCTTCCCTAGCTTATGGGAGAACTACATCGGCTTGAGGTCCCTTTTTTCCGGGACTATGTAGGCAACACTCCGAGGGCATGGGGCCCTTGGAGGTTAGCTCGGCCATCCTCTACCCGAAACACTTCATCTTCCATGTGCCTCATATTACATCACACCGAACTTCGTTTCCCTTTTATACCCAAAATTGGAAATTAAACCACATACATAACAAATTGTTTCTTACTTTAAACATTATCACAAGTATACATTTATTACGCCGACCATTTCTCTATCATCACTATGCATAGATTATACCACATCTCACATATGACCCATATTATCATTCATTGCATAAAATAATGAATCACCACTTCACCTACTTTTGACTCAACCATGCCTAAACAAACCTAACTCAACCATGCCTAAACCAACCTAACTCCACCATGCCTAACCCACCTAACTCCACCATGCCTAACAAACCCGACTTGATCCATGCCTAAACAAACCTAACTCAATCCATGCCTATAACCCGACTCAACCATGTGTAAACCAACCTAACTCAACACATTGCCCTACATTTTAACCTTTACCCTACCCCTACCTCCCTTTTTGCCCCACCCAACCTTCACCTTGATCATTTACCCCACCCCACCTTTACCCTACCCATTTACCTCACCTTTCCTGACCAAATCATTTACTACCTCCCTTCATCCTCCTCTGGGGACTCGTTATTTTACCCCTACCTTGGACTTACCCATGTCATGATCTAGATATTTGGACCTGGACCATCGCTAGTGACCTTTGACCTCATGTGCTTGCTATACCTTGTGGCACTGTTACCTATGTTGTTGACCTAATGACCTTACCTAGCCTATTTCCATGACCATTTATCCTGACCCTACCTTGGGTGTACTGGAACATACCTAAACATTCCTGCACCTCACCTATGTTGTGCTTCCTGACCATATCCTATACCTTGGATACCGGAATCACTTCGACCTTGTTTGGATGAACATGTCGACCTTAGACAATGTAGACTTATCCTGGTCTTCAACCCGGTAGTGTGCTTTACGGTTTATACGTGTACGTGCATTTGACTATTACTACCTTTGACCCTGATCCATTACCTAGCTTACCCGAGTAGACCTTGCTCCTTTTTTCCCATGTTACCCACCTTTCTTTTCACCACATTTACCTTTTATCAAACCACTCACCGATTCTACCTTTGGCCTCGTCAGTTCCTGGTTTGAGGGGGATCACCTTCACCCACACATGGGGCAACCACATCTTATTTTTGTTAGCTTCGCTTACTAATACAAGCTACGCAACAAAAAGGGGAAAAATGTAGACACTAAAATTAGGTCACACTCCCCTTTGGTCCCTCGACAAATAAGCACCCTTCATCACATTAACCTAGCCATGACCCCTTTCACCTCACTAATATTAATTTCATTAATTTAATTAAATTAATTCATTATCCTCACTATATTTATTATTTAAATATCTTAATTTAAATAATATCCACACATACACCTCGAGTTAGACACCTCACCAAGCTAACTCACCGTAAAAGCTATTCTTAGGAAGTTGCCATAACTAACTAAGACTTACCCAAACCCTAAAAATCAATGCCTACATTCCCTCTAACCACATTCCCACATGCTAACAAGAAGCTCCCGTCAAATCCATGAGTTAATGGCACGAGATCCAAGGAAATCAAGAGGATCTCCCTAGTTTAGTAAACCTAGGAAATCCCACCTTGACCGACGCCTGGTTACCCCTAACCGTCACGGACAAGCCGGAACCACCATCGGTTACCCTTTTAACCCCAAAACAACCTTATTCTCAAGGTTGGCAGAAGGTTGGAAAAAGATTGGAAAAGTTGGCGAACATTAGCACATCCCAGAGAGATATCACATCTTCTGAGAGTGAATTCCAGTGAGAACACACATGCAAGGAAGGAGATCAAGCATCTTTTCTTGCACAACCATCCCAGCAATGATCTGATCTAACCAAGAAAAGAGGAATGTACATGCAGCCCATGCAGAAGCTTTCCTTCAGTTTGTGATCACCTGCAGCCTTCAAAACCTCTCATCAACACCTCCAGCCCTCACTCACAGGAATCCAGGACTAGAATCCAAGTAAGTAGACGTTATACTTCTCTAGTTTATTCCATTTCATCATTATATTATCATATTTTGTTTACCTAGCCACCCATTGACCTCCCCAACACTCACCCTCCATATACCCATTAAAACCCCGCCAAATCCTACCTAAATCACCCAATACCTCATCCCGACCAACCAAAGTCCATTGTGTAATCACAAAGGAGACCTAAATCTTGTTCTGTGGCATTCCCGGTACTCCACGATGAATCGCACCGGTTACTCCCAACCACCACTGGTCACCTTTAACTAACATCGATTCTTGTATTTGTTCATACAACCTAGAACAATGACCTATCCACCTAATTCCCTTTCACCCTCATTCACCTGTGATCTACCTGAGACCTCTGTCGGACTGCAGAGACCCGAACCAACTATTTGACTTTGAGATCCTATTCTAACTTAGCATGTTAGATTAGATCTATTTCTTATTGTGTTTTAAGTGAGATACCTAAATCATTTCGAACTACAATAGGATTTACCTTATTTAATGCATTAAATTGTTTAAAACAGTGGACTGACAGCCATCTAGGAAGTATCACACTTTCTAGATCTAACATATGCTAGGCAGTTCATTGCATATATTGTTTAACTTTTTATGGTGGTCTTGCTTTGCATTACAAGTAGTTCCTCCTAGCCAAAAGGAAGCTCTCACAATTAGTTGTGGATTCAGAAGTCATACGTGCGCAACAACCCATCAACCAAAATTTGAACAGGTCATCGTCCTACGTCCGTTACCCTATTTGTTTCGTCAATACTTCAAAGAAATGATCTAGAAATAGGTGAAACACTCCCTAAAATGATACACCTTTGTAGCACATTTTCATTAATTGAAAAGAAAGGTGATGATCATTTTACAAATGAAGACAATGACCATTTCTTGCACATTTCAACATGATGAACCCGATCTTTGTTTCTATTATCACTTTCTGTGTAGGTTCACCTATGTATGTATATCTTCCTTTTAAGTTAGGAAACTTGTGATTATTTCAATCTTGTCTATACTTTGATAAAACCCTATCTTTTTCCTTGACCTTAAAATGGATTAATATGATCGAGTTACATAGCCTTGCCACACACCATTGATGTGATGAGTGTTTTCTATATATTACTAATGTGAAGAGGATCAAGCCACATGTACTTCTCCCAATCCTACAATTAGATGAAAGGGAATATAGAAAATGATCCCTTGATTCAGACCTAAAATTCTCCAACATGCACTTTGGACGTTGTATGTCAAAACTAAGCTCAATGTGTCATCTAGGTTGTGCTTGGTTGACTTAAGACATACGAGATGATGTGCTCTAATTTTTAATTTATATTTATGCTTAGATGTCCTAGATTATGACAGTACTTCTAATAGGTTAGAGTGTGTTTGTATTTATATATTACCTTCATTAGTTTTACAACTTAATAGAACCTAAAATTTCACCTAGGTGACCAAGTCAAGTTACCCAATTGAAAGTATGACCGTTAAAGAACAAACTTAGATATGTTCATAGAAGGTGGATAATATCGGGACCAAAAATTTCCACTGTTAGGAAACCAAATACTTTGCAACAATGAATAAGAAGAAAGCTGAATAAAAATTATGGTTTACAGAGATAGAGATAAGAGAAATATATAAAATACCAAACATGCAAGAGATGAGCACTAGATTTACGTGGTAAAGCCCCAAAAGAGTACTTTGGGAAACATCCATGGTGTAAGATATCAAGCTTTTATTAACTCAAGATGAACATATTACATGTGAAATCCTTATGAGCAACCTTAAATTGCCAAAAAAATACAACTAATTGGAGAAGAACAGCTTTGGGTTCCCCTCCTAAAAATAGAGTGCAAAAATGCCATTAGAATTTTCCTTCCGAAAATAGAATTTAGTTGAATTCATATTTCTAAAAACAAGGGATTGACTCCTTAATTTTTTTCTTCTGGGGCTTTGTCCCCAAACTTTCACAAAGGGGGATCCATAACATGTCGTCACCCCTTGGAACCCCCATGCACATGAGTTGGGGAAATCCCCCACACCCCCTTCTGGAAGTGAGCTACAAACCGCATTGCAAAGGGACCCAAAATTTAACTTTGTTGTCACATATCTAACAATCTCCACCTTGACAAAAATCCACTTGATATCTTACATGACCAACTCATCACCTTTTCTACAAGCCAAGAGAAGCCAAACACCATTTTAGCTTCTCTAATAATATTGGTTTTGTGAACATATCAACACAAGTTTTGTGGTGTGGACCTTTTTCGTGCTACTTGATCCTTCATCAATAACATGTCTAACAAAATGATACTTAACTACAATATGCTTTGTCTTACTATGATAAGCTATATTCTTGGCCAAATAAATAACACTTTGATTCTCACTAATAACTTCATCTTGTATTGATCTCTTCTAAACTCACCCAATAAGCCTTTTATGCAAACTGCCTCCTGATAAGCATGATAGGCAAATACATATTCCACCTCAGTGGTTAACACAACGATAATCTTTCAAAGCTTTAACATCCAAATGATAAGTCCATCTGCACATGTAAAAACATAACCAAAAGTCAATCTTCTTTTGTCCAAATCACCTGCAAAATCTGAATCAACATATCCACAAATAGAATCACCACTATTATTATAGGTGATGCAATAATCACTTGTGCCTCGCAAGTAGTGAAACACCCACTTCACTTTGTTGACCAATGTTCTCTACGAGATTTTCCATAAATCTACTAACAAATCCAACTGCATGTGAAATGTTAGGCCTTGTACATACCATAACATACATTAAACTTCCTACTGCACTAACATATGGTACATGAGACATATACTCCTTTTCTTCTTCTTCTCTAGGACATAAACTTGAAGAAAGTTTGAAATGGGAAGCAAAAGGGATTCTAACTGGTTTCACATCTTTCATACCAAATCTGGTTAGTATATTTTCCAAATACCTATGTTGTGATAACCAAAGCTTACCATTTATCCTATCTCTATGTATCTCCATGCCTAAGATTTGTTTTGCAACTCCTATATCTTTCATATCAAATGTCCTAGCCAAATGAGCCTTTAATGATTTCTACCATGATTTTTCTTGCAACAAGCATATCATCAACATACAATACCAATATAATGAATAAGCCATTGTCTAAAAACTTGAAATAAACACAATGGTCATACTCACTCCTTAGAAAATTTTGGCTCATCATGAAAGCATCAAACTTCTTGTACCATTTCTGGGTGACTGTTTCAAGCCATACAATGATTTCCTGAGCTTGCAAACAAATCCTTTTTTCTATTTTGTACAAATCCTTTAGGTTGTTCCATATATATATATATATATATATATATATATATATATCCTCTTCTAAATCTCCATGTAAGAATGTTGTTTTAACATCTAATTGCTCCAACTCCAAATCAAGTAAAGAAACTAGTGCTAAGACTACTTGAATTGAAACAAGTTTAACAACTGGTGAAAATATTTCATGAAAATCAATACCTTCTTTCTGTGCAAATCCTTTTGCTACCAATCTAGCCCTGAACCTTTTAACTTTGTCATCAACACCTATCTTTTGTTTGTAAACCCATTTGCAACCAACATGTTTTCTACCTTTTGGAAGTTCTACTAGGTCCCATGACATGTTCTTTTCCAAGGCATCCATATCCTCTTGCATTGTTGTTTTCCATTTGGCGTTCCACATCTTCCAATGCTTCCTGATAACAACTAGGTTCCCCATCATTAGAAATCAAAACAATTGAAATATTGGGACTATACTTACTAGGAGGATGCCTAACTTGTGTAGATCTCCAAACTGGTTGTGGAGGTGTTTCCTCATGTTGTTGTGAATCTTCAACATCTTCAACATATACAAATGATTATTTTTCTTCCTTTTCAGTATTTAAAGATGGTTGAATTTCAACCTTCACATGTTCATGTTTAGGTTCTTGTTCTTCTTTGATTTTAGCATCTGATTTTAGGAGAGGAGATTCCTCAAACTCTACATCTCTACTAACCATGATATTTTAGGTAGAGGCTCTGTTAGGAAATAAGTGTTCATAGTGTGAACATATGGTTTGAATAATTGTATTATTTAATATTTAAATAAATTATAAGTGTGCACAAATAGTTGTCATGCACAACTCATAGATAGGGGTGTGGGAGTAAGACTAGGGAATACAAGAGAGATTTGGGGATAAAAAGATAAGACTTGTCTCCATGATTATAGGAGCAAGCAATTGTATAAAATGCCCTTCCTCTTCAATAGATATTACTCAATTATTTTCTATATTTTATTTATCTATGGATTTTCCTATTTTCATGTGCTAATCTCAAATTGTTGTTGCTAAATTTTATCATCAAATATGGAGTTTTGTTATCAGGATCCCACACTCTGTATCCCTTAACACCATCTACTTCACCATACCCAACAAAGATGTAGTTCTTGGATCTTGGGTCTAACTTTGAACACTGATTTTTATTAGTAAGAGCATAAGCATTACAACAAAAAAATTCAAGTTTGAATAATCACATGGATGACTTGTCCATACCTCTTCAGGAATATTGTAGTCTATTGCAACTGATGGTGAGCGATTTATTAGATAACAAGTTGTACAAACTGCTTCTTCCCATAAACACTGATCCAAATTTTCATTGTTGAGCATGTTTCTTACTCTCTCTAAAAGAGTCATATTCATGTGTTCAACAACCCCATTTTGTTGTGGAGTATAGCTAGTGGTTTTATGCCTTTCAATCCCAACTTCCTTGCAATAGTTCTGAAACTCCAAGGATGTGAACTCACCTCCATTATCTATTCTTAAACATTTGATAAACTGCCAGTGCATTTTTCAACCAAATCTCTAAATTGCTTAAATGTACTTGAAAAAATCAGATTTTATTTTAAGAAAGTAGACCCATACTTTCCTGGAGTAATCATCTATAAAAGTAACAAAATACAATGTTCCTCCATATGAAATTAAATGTGTTGGACCCCAAAGATCATAATGAATATAATCAAGAATACCTTTACTTACATGACTTCCACTTTAAAATTTTGTCTACATTATTTCCAAAAACACAATGCTTACAAAATTGAAGTCTAGAAACTTTAAATTATGGAGTAACTCATGATATTTCAGTACCTTTAATCCTTTCTCACTCATGTGCCGTAAACATAGATGTCATTAACAAGTCGAATCTTTTGTTGTTTTACATACCATAATTGCTTAGGTGATATATGTGCACCCTTATAATACGTAAAGGTTCCTTACTTTTAGATCCTTATGTTATGTACCTTAGGATATGCTAATATAATGTATATGGGTTGATGGATATGTCACGTCATCTCCATCAACCCATATACATTATAATATCATATCCCAAGGTACATAATACCTTCATTACAACTAAATAACTCTTAGACACCTTTACAACCCCACCTTACCCCTCGTAAACTTATAACCACTGGAGTCTAATTCACTCAAGGAAATCAAATTTATTTGTAGTTCTGGTACATGTCTTACTTCTGTTAGTGTCCTCACTATACCATCAATCATTTTTAATCTTTATGCTACCAATGGAAATACCTTCACTCTTGCAACAAACATTATTTCCCACAAAAAGAAACTACCATCAAGGATTTGGTAAGAAGAAACCTAAAAACTAAGTGGACACATATGATGTGTAGCACCAAAATCTAATAACCATTCATGATGATAAGAGGAAACATTACAAATAGATAAAACTTCATCAGTCATACCTTCACTTGTTTCTACTTGATTTTCTTCCTTGGTGACATCTTCCTTCTTTTCTGATTCTTTCCTCTTCCAACAATCCTTCTTAAGATGCCCTGATTTTTTTTAGATAGTATCAACACCTTTCCTTACTCTTCCCACCTTGTGACTTAGATCTAGATGTGCCTCTTGAGCTTTGACCTCTTTCTTTAGATATGCCTCTAACAAACATGGCTTCAAGTGTAGAGGTATTTCCACTAGATTTTATTCTCATTTCCTCAACAATTCTCCCACAACAGAATCATAGTCAAGGTCATCAACAATACTAAAACTAATAGAAGTTACTATATGATCCCAAGAATCTGGTAAAGTACATAACAAGGTGACTGCCTTGTCTTCATCCTCCACTTTCACACCAATACTAGTCAACTGACATAACAAAGTATTGAAAATATTTAAATGATAAAAAAATTTCATACCTTCTTTCATCCACAATGTATACAATTGCCTCTTTAGGTAAATACGATTTGTTATAGATTTTTTCATGTAAATACTTTCTAATCTGGTCCATAAGCCTGTTGTTGTCTTTTCTCCCACTATATTGAAAAGAACCTCATATGCTAAACACAACCGTATTATGTGTTGGTGTGAGTTATCCTATGTGTCCTCCTCACATATTGGAGGGTCATCTCACATGGGTTAGGTTTAGGGTTAGGTTTAGGGTTTGCTATTGAGTCATGCACTAGGGTTACTCAACACCCTATATGTACCCTTTCACTATTCATTTATGAGCATGCCAAGACACTCCATTGTCTTTTCTCTACATGTGCAAGCTTTGTTCTGTTATGCAAGATTGTTCAGTTATTGATCGATTCTTCTTGTGATTACATTGGAGCCATTACGATTCAACCAGAGTGCAACTTGATCGTGGTGCACAGTTTTTGATACGATCTGTCAACTCTTTCATGGTATCAGAGCTGAGATCGGGTAAACGTGCACTCGTTTTTTTGAGTTGTGATTACTCTTGTTTTTTCATTTTTTTAACTCCTCGTGCAAGTTTTCGATCATTATTTTTGGTTTTTCCTTGCTAACGTATCTAACATTCTTGCTCTTGGAAAGTTTTTTCGGTTTTGTTGTGTTCTTTGTGCATGTGTGTAGATTTGCGTTTTCTTTTCACCACTGGATTTCACTGGTTACAGTCGTATTTAGTGGGAAAACGCTACTTTGAGGTTGGTTCCTTTTACGGTCTTATTCAATTTTTTTTACAAAAATATAATAATTTTTTTGAAAATCTGTTTTTTTTTGCCTATCTTTTGGCCTCTCCTGCCTTTTGTATGCTTTGCCCTGTATATTTTTTTTACATTGCTTGGTTAAGTGGATTCCCTTTGCTTTGCGTTTGTTCACTCAACCCATTCTCCCTTTTGGCTAGGCTTGCTGCTGCGTGGGTGTGTTTTGCTCCTGGCTGCCTGCTCAAACAACAAACTCTACAAATAATTCAAAAACAATACAACACGTTACAAAGTTTTTACTCTTCACAAAGCAAAAACAAAACAACACGTCTTTTCCACTACAGGCTCCTCCCCCTCCTCACACTGCTCCTTCAAAAAAAAAAATAGCCATGTTTTTTTTTTCTGACTCGACGCTCCTCAAAACTTCATTAAAATTCTTTTTGTGTGCCTTTTACAACAGTAAGCTTTTCTTACTCTATTTTCCACCGTTTTTTTTTTGGTAAAGTTTCTAATTAATTTTTTAAAAAAAAGTTTCAAATTTGTTGTGGCTTTTTTAGTAAGTTGTAAAAAAACATTACTTAAGGCAAGATTCCTTTTTAGCTAACCGTAAGTTTTAAAAGTTATCTTTTTTTATTTAAAGTTTTTTTAAAATGGTAAGTTTTTTAAACTTTTAAGTGGAATTTTTTTTTAAAAGGTGGGAGTATATTTTTTAATTAGGATTTAATTTTATTATTAGATCTTAATTAGTTTTTTTAATTAATTAGGATTTTTTTAAAGATCTTAATTAGTTTTTTGTAATTAATTAGATTTAATTAAATCTATTTGTATTAATTACAATTTCTGCATTTACGTTTAGTATTTATTTAAAAAATCGTCTTTTAATTAACGTTTTTTTGTCATTTTTTTAAAAAACTCCAATAGCTCTAAAATTAGCTAAATTGGACGTTTCTAAATGATAATTTTTTTAGGCGTTAGTGTCGATTTTTACTAATCGTGCGCTCAAGTGTGCAGTGACACTCTGAGCACTCTTTGTCTTCTACGTGTGCCTTTCCGGCATTTTGAAGATCATCTGGACTCATCTTGAGTTCATCAAAAAATTGTATTTTACCCTTATTATTGCTTGCGACTAGTGAGCGCGTCCGCCACAGTCTGCAGCAAGGGGGTACTCTTTGCGACGTGAGACATTTTTTCTCACAACCAGGATTTGCTTTCACCTCCTTCCTTGTTTTTGCTTTGTGCTTGTTTACGGTGTCCTATTTTTTTGTTGCGCTCCACGAAACACTGTTGTGGTCTCCTCTCTTGCGCGTTATTACGTTGATTGCAAGTCGAGTTACCAAGTGTTTCCAACCACACACGGACCCGATTGTAATCAACACACTAAACTATAAAGTGCCGAAAGCAGGGGGTTGTTATATTGTCTTGGGTGGTTGTGTTTCTTTTCTACATTTCTTTCTCTCTCTCTTCACTATGGATGCACTTTCAATTCCTTTGCTTATGCCATTCAACTTCTTCGAATGGAGATCGAAAATGATTATGAAACTAAGGGGTAAAGGGTTATATCGCATCACCATGGGAACTGAGACTGAACCAGATGATGATCCTAAAAAATCTAAGTGGTTAAACCGTAGTGATGAAGCTTTAGGTCTTCTTTGCATGTTTGTTTCTCCTAACTTGCTCTTCCACATTGAGGCATCCGAAACACCTAAATCTGCATGGAAAACACTAGATGCGATGTTTGGACAACAAGATGACATGAGAGCGCATGAGTTGGAAAACAAACTACTAGGGTTAAATCCTAGTGAATTTGAAAACCTACAAGCTTTCTTCTCAAAATTTGTCCACATTAGATTGTTGTTAAAGGGATGTCAAGTAGAGAAGAAATATTCTCAACTGATCTTGTCGATTCTCTCTAAGCTAGGTCCCGAATATTTTGTCTTCATGTCAACTTTCTACGCTACAAAAGCTACTTTGGGCGATGCTTGGACTATGCCCTCCTTTGACTATTTTTCATCCCAACTCATTCGAGAATAGGAAAACTCATTCAAATGGGGTCTCTCAAGTCCAAGTCACATGCCCTTATAAAATACTAGTAAGGGAAAGAAGACTGAAAAGAAGAAAGAAACAAAGGATCAACCTAAGAAAGAAACCAAGACCAAACCTAAAAATGACACAAACACTTCGACTTCTGAGCCTAAGGCACAAGACAAGTTTTTGTGTTCCTATTGCAAGAAGTATGGTCACGATGAGCACCACTATTTTTGGAAATATTGATCACTTATCTCATTTACTTGAGAAGAATAAAATAAGTGTTCCTGAATCCATAAAACAAAATGCTCTAAAGGCCGAGTCTTCCACTGCAAAAGGTTCTAAAAATGATAAGAAGAAAGGAAAGGCCCTTGTAGCTAAAGTTGCTCCTTCATCGACGTGGATTATAGATTCCGGTGCCTCGCACCACATGGGTTCTTTGCATGTTGAGTTCTCCAACATCGAGCCTTGTGGAATGTCCCAAATCACGATGGGTAATGACACGACAATGTCGGTTTTCGGTAGTGGATCGGTAGAGATGGATGGGGGAACATTCAACCAAGTGTTGAGTGTTCCTGATCTCTCTACCAATCTCCTATCGGTTTACCAAATTACTCACCTTGGTGAAGGAATGCGAGTGGAATTTGGTCCTAACTCGTGATTATTCGTGAGCTTAACGATGACACTACAATGGCTGAGGGAAAGGTGGATCACCGTTCATGGTTATATACCTTTTCCCACTTTACTTTTGATTCTATGCCCACTTCCTTGCTCACTCATGCAAATGAGGTTAGTAAGCTATGGCATGAGTTTTGGACATCTAAATTATCTACCTTGAATAATTGAGCCAAAACAAAATGGTCAACGGGTTACCCCATGTCAAGTTTTCTAAGGGTCTTTGTGAGGGTTATACCCTTGGAAAGCATCCTGAAAAGAAATTTGACAAAGGAAAATCCTGGAGAGCTACTTGTCCCTTGGATCTTGTTCACAACGATATTTCTGTCCATTTCCTTCTCCTTCATTTACTAGAGCTCTTTATGTGCTAACCTTCATTGATGACTTTTCGTGATATACTTGGGTATATTTTCTTAAGCTTAAGTCTGAAGTCTTTGAACATTTTTAGGACTTTAAGGCTCTTGCTGAGAAATAGGTGGAATGGTCTATCAAGGTTCTTCGAACCGATAATGGAGGTGAATATGTAAACAATAGGTTCATGGATTTTTGTACTTCTGAAGGGATCTCTTTGTAGCATACAGTTGCTTATAGCCCTTCACGCAAAATGGAGTCATAAAAAGAAAGAACCGTACTCTTAAGGAGATGGCCACTTGTATGATTCACTCAAAGTCTCTTCCTCTACAGTATTGGGCCGAAGCAGTGAATTGTGTAAATTACATTCAGAACCGTGTTCCACACAAGGTAGTAAGAGGGATGACACCCTTTGAAGCCTAGTTTGGATGCAAGCCTGATGTTGAGCACTTTCGAGTCTTCGGATCCAAGGCTATGGCTTGGATTCCCAAGAAGAAATGCAAGGCCTTGGAACCACAATCCAAACCTTGTATCTTTGTAGGGTATCCTGATGGCGTGAAGGGATATCGATTGATGAATCCTACTTCTCATGAGTTGTATATTGAGAGAAGTGTTAAGTTTGATGAGTCTTCTTCGACTTCTACTTCTCCACCTATTGAGGTTCTTCAGCTCGCTGATTCGGATTCTAACTCATCAGATGATGATATTGTTGAGCGTGCTCCTCTTCTTGATCCTCCCGACCATCAGACCTCTGAGTCTTCTGATTCTGATAGTAGTGATGATGAGGACTATGTCCCTTCTCACTCAAGTGAAGAATCTTCCGACTCTGAGCTTGATCCTCCTGGTCCTCTTTGGGCTAGGAAAAATTTGCAAAGTGTTGGAGATTTAGTTGGAGATACTTTAGATATGAGACGTACTCACTCAAATTTCATTGGACCCCACTCTTTCTTCACCTCTGCTTCTGATCCACAGTCTTTCCGGGAGGCTTCTGGTATTCCTGAGTGGGATTCTGCCATGGATGAGGAGTATTCCTCTCTCATGAAGAATGATACTTGGGATCTCACCCCTCTTCTGAAAGGAAGAAAAATCGTTTAGTGTAAGTGGGTGTTTCAAACAAAGTATGGAGTAGATGGAGACGTCGAAAATTTTAAAGCATGATTAGTAGCTAAGGGTTTCTCCCAGATAGTTGGGGTTGATTATACTGAAACCTTTGCTCTGGTTACGAAGATGACTTCTATTCGACTGACCCTAGCCATTGCCATGCAAATGAACAAATGGAAAGTCCATCAAATGGACGTTAAGAGTGCCTTCCTTCATGGTGACCTAGAGGAAGAGATCTATATGGAACAACCTCCGGGTTATGTCCAAGATCCCTCCCTCGTTTATAAGTTAAAGAAGTCTCTTTATGGCCTCAAACAAGCCCCTCGGGCTTGGTATGCCAAGATGGACTCCTTTTTACTTACATCGAGGTTTACTAGGTGTCACTCTGATCCAAATGTTTATATTCTACGACAAGATGACTCCATACTCATTCTTGTTCTCTATGTTGATGACTTGTTGATCACATGAAGTTCTTCCTCTATTATTGATTATGTGAAGATCACCTTGGCCAACAGGTTTTCCATGACTGACTTAGGTCTTGCTTCATTACTTCTTGGGATCTAGATTTCACAATCTAACTCGGGAATTTTGATTTCACAACCTAAGTATGCTCTTGATTTGCTAGCTCATTTTCAGATGTCTAATTGCAAGTCTTCTCCTACTCCTTTTCTTTTCGAGGTTAAGTTGGTTTCAGATTTCTCTACTCCCTTGGTTGATGGTACTCTTTATCGATAGTTGGTGGGGAGCTTGATTTACTTGACTCACACTCGACCAAATTTATCGTATGTTGTTGGGATCATGTCCAGATTCATGTAGGAGCCACATGAGCTGCATTGGAAAGAAACTAAATGGATCCTTCATTATGTTCATGGCACTTATACTGATGGCATTCACTATCATGGAGGGGTAGATATCGACTTAATTGGGTTCACAGATTCTGATTGGGCGGTGACTTAGATCATCGAAATCTACTTTTGGCTACATTTTCTCTCTTGGTTTGGGTCCTATTAGTTGGTCTAGCAAGAAGCAGAATGTAATTGCGATATCATCTACAGAGGTAGAATACAAAGGAGCAGTTAACGTTGCCACATAAGCTATTTGGCTACAGGGTATTATGACAGAGTTTGGCATCCACTTTTGGCAGCCTACCATTATCTACTGTGATAACATGAGCACTATCTCTATTTGTAGAAATCTAGTTCAATATCAGCAGACAAAGCACATTGAGATCCATATGCACTTCATACGAGAGCTTATTCATGATGGCATCATCGACATTCAGTACATTCAAACAGCTGATCAGATTGTAGATTTATTTACCAAGCCCTTCACTGAGATGAAGTTTCTTCACTTACGGTCTCTTCTTGGGGTGAGGTCTTCTACAGCTACTCATCTTCTTTAAGCTAAGTAGTCCTTCTTTTTCTTCTTCTTCTAGGAAGATTGTGTTTGTATATGGGCACCTTATCAGGCCTTTAGTTGCCGGGCCCCATTGACACATCTTTCTTAGTTGTTTAGGAGTGTCTTCTCTTTTAGTTTGACTCATCATAGCTGCTACCCCAACTTTGATGAAGGGGGGGTGTTGGTGTGAGTTATCCTATGTGTCCTCCTCACATATTGGAGGGTCATCTCACATGGGTTAGGTTTAGGGTTTGCTATTGAGTCATGCACTAGGGTTACTCAGCACCCTATATGTACCCTTTCACTATTCATTTATGAGCATGCCAAGACACTCCACTTGTCTTTTCTCTACATGTGCAAGCTTTGTTCTGTTATGCAAGATTGTTCAATTATTGATCGATTCTTCTTGTGATTACGTTGGAGCCATTACGATTCAACCATAGTTCATGGTGCATCGTTTCCGATTGATCCGATCTTTCTTCTTATTTTGTATCCAGATCTAATAAAAAAATTATAGTTTACAGAGATAGAGATAAGATAAGATAAACATGATTAAAATTTCTCAAATAAGTGTAAATGTAATATATATATAAATAAGTACAAAAAATTCAATCACTAAGTGCTCAAACTAAATTTAGGGTATTGAATATATGTATGCACACACATTGGAAAGTGGGTCATTATGTAGACACCTAATGTTGGAATGAAATTCTAATCCAAATTAGGCTCTCATTCATGTCTTTCCTTATTTTTGCTCTTCCTCTATCATGTTTCTATCTCTCCTCTCCATATTTCCATTTTGTTATGGGTTTCTCCTCAACCATATAGTTATGGTTCTAGGTCCCTCAAAACCATATATGTAATGTTCTCGTCTCCCATAGCCATACTTATAGAGTTATGGGTTGTTTCTTTATGTATCCCCCTTTGACCCGCCTTTGGGTTCTCCAAAAATTTGAGCCTTATTTGTGTGTTTTCCCTTCTTATTTCTGTCACCATGCGTGCTAATAAAATCCTATTTTAAATTTAATAATTTTATAAATACATGTACATTAGTACATTTATGGGACCATAGAGAATATATCATGAAACATATGAATGAGTAATAGAGAAGAATCCTCATCCAAAAACAAATACACACATTTTAGGAATTTTGAAGAGCATCTACCTAATTTATTGTGCTGCATAAAACATTAATTAAAACATTGATAGTGATAAGGGTTGAATACGTATATGATATTGGACTACTTGATGAAATTGCATTATACTTGGTTGGATAGTTTCAAGAGATTGTTCAAATCAAGGGCTTAATAATAATGGAGGGATAACACACTCCCCAAACACCCCCATTTTTATCATGTTCTTGTGAAAAGGTGTTGTTTTATCATGGTTTCAAAGAAGGAGATTGATTTCCCTTAGATTTATGTTGTTATATGAAAAAATCCCCATTATAAACAGTTAATAGAGATAAGAAATAAAGATGAATACTTTTATGGTTGACATTAGTTAAAATGATTGTAGACAAATAATTGAACCTTTTAAAGGGAGTGTAATGTAAATACCATAGTTAAAATGGAGTGAATAATATTAATGTGACCCCACTAATGGGAGTGAAATAAATAAATAGTTGTGAATGAGTGTGTTGGTTTTCAAATTACCCGGGAAAATCCTATAAAAGGTGAACTAACTAGTTTTGAAAAGGATCATCATCATCATACTTTAGAAAACACTCTTGTAATACATTTACAAACATCTCGCATGTATAAAGGTGAAGGTGGGTGGTGGGATTTTAGAGAGGGGAATCTCATGTGTCTTAATGGGGGTACATAAGTACAACCTTAGATGGTTCCTAGTCGGGAAAGGTTAAATTTTGTTTAATGTAATTACTTAGATATGAATATCATCAACAATAGAACACCAAATAACACCAAAATATAGATAAATGATATCAATATGTAAGTAGAATAACTTATCCACTTCGAGGGGGAAACCTCCAAACCATACAATAAGACTCAAGTGCTCAATATGATGATAATATCATACTCTCTAACTCCTATATATACCCTACTATATTATCCAAAGCCCTAAGGCCGACCCACTAAGCATATGAAAGCATAAATAAATATGATATGACATGATAAGAGATTATGTTAGCCACAAGTTGGCTATCCATATCTTGATATATGACCTAGGGTTAAGGGTGTAGCATGCCCCTCCCTTCAAAGCAACATTGTCCCCAATGTTGATAATTTTGGAGGCTTCTTCACACAAGTGTAGTCCTCAATGTTGATGATCTTTGGATGTTGGTACAAGAAATATTCCTCCTCCCATGTTGCCATTGCATTGTCTCGATTCTTCCACTTGATTAGATACTCAATAATTACTCTCCTCTTCACCCTCTTCATCTGAAGAATTTCCTCATGTTCCAAACCAATTTGGCCTTCTTTATCCAACATAGGTAACTCTATCTGGGATGAAACATTTTATGCAATGACATTCCAAAATCCATAAATGTGCCAGTATGTGAAAGTGGAAAACTCTCTTTGAGACGAGAGAGCTTCAATTCTGCAAAAAAATTAATCTTCTTACCATCCACTTGAACTTCCTTTATATTATTTTTTTGATGGGTGCACTCTTCAAACGAAAATATTGAAGCTTCCCTCTTTAGAGCCACACTATTTAAACTCTTATCCTCTATTTTTTCTTTAACTTGATCCTCTTCCTATCCTCCTCCTCCTTCTTATTCTTCATCTTCATCTTCGTCTTCTTTTCTCCTTCTTCCTCTCCTTCTCCTTCTCCCTCTCCTTCTCCTTCTCATCCTTCTCTTTCTTCCCCTTCTTCTCCATCTTTATTCCACCTAGCCAGAAAAAAGTTGTTCCATTTACTCCAAGACCAATCTGAACACTCTTAATTCAATTGAGAGACCCACCTCTTTGTTGGACCATCAAGCCAAAATGAAAACCAAAACCATGTCCATGTAGATGAAAAATAAATCTTCTTAAATTCAACCCACCATTCTCTAGCATCCACCTCACCCTTTCCATAGAAAATCATCCCCATGATGCACAAAAATAGGGTTTCTAGAATAAACTCCTTTAATCAAGATTTAAGTGTCCAATTTATGAATTATTTCGTCCTTAATTCAGAAAGTAAAACGAATAAATCCCCTTTTATTTTTCTAGATCTTTCCAAAAATGTAAATAACTTTGAAAAATTCTAAAAATTGTGGCTTGTGGAGCGAATTTAGAAAAATCCTAAAATGGCAATAACTTTTGAAAATTAGATCAAAAATCCTAAATTTTTCGTAGAATTTTACTTGATATGTGTCACAAATTCTCAGTAAAAATTTGGCTGAGAAATTTGCAGATTGTTCATATGATATTTTTGAAACATAAAAATAGGTTTTTGACCTAACTTTGGCCACGATCACAACTTCTCCGATATAACTTGTAATGAAATTACTTAGATAGATCTGAATATCAACAACAATATAACACCAAAGAACATCAAAATATAGAGAAATGATCACAATATGAAAGTATAATGACTTAGCCACTTTGAGGGGGCAACCTCCAAACCATACAATAAGACTCAAGTGCTCAATATGATGATAATATCCTACTCTCTAACTCCTATATATACCCTACTATACTATCCAAAGCCATAAGGCCGACCCACTAAGCATATGAAAGCATAAATAAATATGATATGACATGATAAGAGATTATTTTAACCACATGTCAGCTATCCATATCCCAATATATGACCTAGGGTTAAGTGCATAGCATTTTGTTATACCTTCCTCCACAAAAATGACCATAGTTTAAGGTGTTAGACACCGTACACACAAGAGAGAAATAAAGTTTGATTAATCTTATAAAGCACCACATTTTGATCTTTGTAAGTGGGAATGTTATCTATATTAATATAATTATGTGTTTGATTGATTATTCAACATTGTCATTTGTGTTTAAAATTCTAGTTTGTGATGTTGATATACACGGATATTAAATATTAATGGAAAAACTTTGTTCATATATAAGCTTTGTTAAAAATTAATTTCTCAATTAATAACTATGATTTAATGTATTAAAAACTATTTGAATTGTATTTGTACACTTTGTGTTGTTAGAAAAGAGCACATATAACCATTTTTAATTGGTATATCTATAGAGATCTAAAACTACCTACTATATTCATATTTCTTACATTTTATTTGATAAAACACACAATCAAGTTTTTAATGGTCCATTTGTCCTCGACTCGGATGCTTTTATCTCCGAACAAGTGAAGCCAAGTTAACCCAAATATTAGGGATTTCGTTGTGTGGCAACATCTCATGTTCACATGTACACGTACCTAACTACTTTAACCCCTAATCCTCCCGACCTTCAAAAACACGTAACCACTACCACTTGGCCCTATCCCTTTCTCGTCGTAGCATAACTAAAGTTTCAAGTGTTGACATGTGTCAACATTCCAGATATAACCTTCTTAAATTTTCCTCCATGACCCAACATCTCTTTAGATCACCCTACACATGATCACCTAGTTTGGTGACACATGTCCATCTTCGGGTTTTTTTCCCACCAAATAGGGCACACGATTATAGGAGATCCTCATAATTCAAAAGCACATCATTAAATCCATGTGTCTCGCACCCTACAACTTGTAAACTAAGCTACCCACCATCGGACCATGTGTCCACACCTTAGACTATGCAACTTCGTCAATTCAAGAACCCAAAATCATGCCACATGGAGATGTTTGACCAACTCTTGTTTTTAATTGGGTAACCTCATTTAAAACTACATACATCAATATGTAAACTGTTGAGGACCTCATGAACATCTCTCTCTACCTCATCTACATAATTATGTTTTGAGTTATAAAGGATACACATTCATGTGATCTAGTCAACGTAGGACTAAAAAAACCCGTAAATATTTTAACCCTTAGATGTTGCAGAATCTCATTTGTTCTTCAACTTATAAACTCAAATTATTCTGATTTCTTAACTCATCTCATTAATGTTGTGAAACATACACCCTACTAAAGCCCCCACCAATTATTATTGATTAACCTATTGATTCTAGGTCTTAAGAAAAGTGACGTTACACACGCTAAATCCTTATTGGTCCAACACACAATCAAGTTTTTATTGGTCCATTTGTCCTCGACTCAAATGCTTTTATCTCATGAACAAGTGAAGTTGAGTTAACCCATATCTTAGGGATTATGTTTCATGGAAACATCCCGTGTTCACATGTACAAGTACCCAACCGCTTTAACCCCTAATCCTCCTAACCTTTGTAAACACATAATCACTACCACTGGCCCTATCCCTTCCTCATCGTACCATAGCTAAAGTTTTGGGAATCTTTGACATGTGTCAACATTCCAAGTTATATCCTTCCTGAGTCGCCTCCATGATACAACATCTCTTCGATCACCCGACACTCGATCACCTGGTTTGGTGATGTGTGTCCATCATCGAGTTATCTTCCCAACCACACATAACACATGATTATAGGAGATCATCTTAATTCGAAAGCACATCATTGGATCCACATATCTCGCACCCTATAACTTATAAACTAAGCCACCATCATTAAACCACGTGTCCACACCTTAGACTATGGAACTGCGCATCAATATGATAAACCAAAATCATGTTGCGTGGAGATGTTTGACCAACTCTCCTTGCTAATCGGGTAACCTCATTTAAAATTGTATACATCTATAGGTAAAATGTTGAGGACTATGACCATCTCTCTCTACCTCATCTACATAGTTGTGTTTTAAGTTATAAAGGATATATGTTCACGTAATCTGGTCAATGTGGGACTAAAAAACCTGTGAATATTTTAACCCTTAGCCATTGCCAAATCTCATTTCCTCTTCAACTTATAAACTCAAACTTTTTTGAATTCTTAACTCATCTCATTACTGTTGTAAAACATACACCCTGTTGAAGACCCCATCGTGATTATTATTGATTCACCTATTGATCCTGGGTCTTAAGAAAAAGTGACATTACACGTACTAAATCCTTAAAAAGTGAGTGAGAAGTCGATGAACAAAATTATCAAATCGTATTTCACTTGTGTTGCAAATACCATACTCGTGCACCTATGGTCCCAAAAGAGTGTACCCTTATGATCCTAGAAGAATAATTTTAAAATTCTAATGAACAATTTCTATTTGTTCTAATATTTTTGGTTTGTTTGCCTTGTTATTTAAACTTTCTCTATCTTATGTACTTTTTACAACAATATCTAAATCTATAATAAAATAAATATTCTTCTAAACCCCCTATGGTTAATTATTGGCAAGATATTTATATATTTAATTAAATCCCATTTTATTCTATCCACATAAATGTAATACATTATTTTAAAAAAAAAAACCTAAAAGTTAACCATCTTACAAAGTTAAAGTTAATATTCCATATTAACTGGGTTTTTATATGAAAGACTTTGATTGGTTGAGACAACCGATATTCATGACTTGTGTAAACCTATGCTTTATTTTGAAAACTCTCGTTGAAGCTAACCACCTTTATATCTCATCGAACGTCCAAGTTTTCCCATCTAATAAAGTCCGCAAATATTGTGTGCCGTGGATTTAGCAAATTTAACGGAGGAGGTTACGAGGTGGTCACATTAAAGTCCCTTTCCTTTATTTATGACCATCTACCCTTTATTTGGCTTAAAAATTGCAATTGACCCCTCTCACTTTCTATTACCATCCCACATGATATCCAAGTTTTTAAAAACAACTCGAAAGTCACACTCCCTTGTGAAACCTCCCCAAAAGGGGTAAACTACACAACAAAGAAGAGGATCTTTGTCATATGAGCGATAGCTTGTTTTTCTGTCTGATTTAACATTTGGGTTAGTCGATAGAAAGAAAGCATTGTCAAGAATAATGGGATAAAGAATTAGTAGATTTTAAGATGCATTTAAGTAATAAAAATGAGATAAATAGTAACAAACTTTGAGAGGTGTTGTGTGTTGGTGTAGGAAGGATTAGGGGTTTTAGTATTTGCGAGTTTAGAGCCGTCAAGATTAATGACATAGAGGATTAGCCAATTCTAAGAGACGTCAAGATTAACGAGATAGAGGATTAGCAAATTCCAAGAAGTGTCTAGTAAGGGAGAATGAGATAAATGATTAGCAAGTTCTAAGAGGCGTCGAGTGTTAGTTTAGGAGGGATAAATGGTTTTAGTATTGTTGTTTGGGAGTTTCCTCTGTTAACACCACAATTCACTTTCTAACATGTATTATTGTTGTGGTCACATTTGATATACATGCGATTTGTGATACGAGAAAATTCTCTACCTTTTACATGAGAGTAAGGAGTCCACCGCTATAAAAATACTCTTATCGATAAAGAGCAATTTTTCTTATTGCTTCTACATACTTTGTAAAAGAGTTTATATATAATTTAAAAACATTGTTCTACTAATAATACAAGCTCTACATATTTCATTGTCTGAAAAAATATAGAAGACATTAAACTCCAAAGTATCACAACCACCATAAGGGTTGAGGCAAAACAAAATATCATCACAATTAAAATGTATACGTGCCTCTAGTATTGTACCACAATAGTAAGCACATACATTTTAAGTCACGAGGTCGATTCTTTGTTTCCTTGTGACATGTAGAGTGGGGCATTTGAGTGCCACTTAATGGTTATAGAAACTCGCCTTAAAAGAACACACTAAAAAAAAGAGTTACCTCATATGTCACTGATTCCATCCATATGATAAAGACGAAGTGTTTTTAAAATAAACTTGATTGTTGTTTTTAGAATCAACATTTCAAATCGTAAGAATAACTGTATTTCTAAAAATCATATAGTATATATGCAACATTTGTGAATTCAATTCAATAACTATTCTTAAAATCAAGATTTAAAATCACCCTATGTCAAAAGTGTGTGGAAAATCTTTTGACTTAGTCATATTCTATGAAAAGAACATCAAAAGTGAGAGGACCATTAGTTTGTCCCCCAACCCAAGCCGGCTAAAATAGCGTTTAATATTCGCTATTTAAAAAATCTCATCGATGAAACTACCTTGAAAATTACATAATCGTTAATAAATACTAATTTATTTTTGAATCCGCAAAGAGCTAAAAGACTAAACCCCCATTTTTAAAAAATCCGAAAGCCTGCCCGTCAAAGAAAATAGGTGCTTCTGGTCGAAAATCAGGCCAACCCTGCAAACTGCAAAAACCCAGGCGTCAATAATTCTGAAGATGAAGGAGACGAACAGCGAGGCGAATCCCATGTCAGTTGACGGCATCCTAAGCCAAAAAGAAGCACAACAGCAACCTCCAAAAGAGCCTCTCCAAGTAGATTCCCCTTCCGTTTTCGACGCCCAGAAAAAACGCAGACGCCGTCGGCGCTGTTGCTTCTGCTGCTTGTCGTGCGTCGGAGCCCTCATAATCCTGGCCGTAATCATAGTCGTCCTGGCCCTGACGGTATTCAAGGCCAAGGACCCCAAGATAACCGTCAATTCTGCAAAAATCGACGGCCTCCACACCACTCTGGATCTGGCGACGTTGACGCTCCACGTGAACTTGACGCTCACCTCAGACATTTCGCTGAAGAATCCCAACAAGGCGGGCAGTTTTAGGCACGCCAACAGCACGACATTGATGCTGTACCGCGGCAAGACCGTGGGGCAGGCCGTCATGCCTGCGGGCGAAATCAAGGCGGACAGGACCGTCAAAATGAATGTTACCCTAACCGTCTTTGTTGACGCCTTTGCGTCAAGTATTTCTGATTTGATTAATGATGGAATTGCAGGGAGCCTTGCTCTGACTACCAGGACTGAGATGACAGGGAGGGTTCATGTGCTGCATATAATTAAGAAGCATGTGAAAGTGTTTGCTTCCTGTGATATTAATGTCAATGTGTCTACAAGGTCTGCTGAGGTGCTGCATTGTTCCAAGTCCTTCAAGCTGTGAAAATTGTTGGTTTTGGGTCGGGGAAATAGTTGGTTTTGGGAATTTTTTGGGTTATTTTTTTGGGTATTCTGTGCAAGCATATAAACTAATACCATTATTTTGTTTTTCATGGGCTTGAATTGCATCTTTTTGTCAAAAAATTGAATATAGTCCTTTAACAGGGTTTCAGACAGTGAGATCGTAGTCGAAATGTAATTATGTACATCCTGAACAATTGTGGATTAAATTTGGAAGATGAATAAATTACATGCATATTTTCTTTTAATATCACCTACTCAAAATAAAAGAATTATGCAGTATTTTATCTAATTTTAATTTGTAACTTTAATATATGAATTGTTAAAAATGTTTCTTTTGAATACATTTTGCTGAGTGGCAGTTATATCCTGGATATGAGGAAGAATGATGCCCTGCCATTGGAGGGAAAGATTATTAGGTTGCAGGGCTTTGATCTAGTTGTGAATAAAGTTGTTTGTTGTCTGTATTAATTTGTATCTATGCTAATTTTTGGTAGCCATCTCTGAAGTTTAACGGGTTAAAAATGTGGAGTTCCTGATTTCCATGTCAAGAATCGGCTTTTTCCTGTAGCTGGCTGAAACAATCAACATAAAACCATCTGCAACAAGATAATAAGAGCTGGAGCGGTTCCATGTAACCATGCTCTTAGGCTATGGTTTTATTGAGGGGGCTTATTAAAATATCTTAATTGGTATTGTCTACAAATTTTATGAGTTTTTCTTAATTGAACAATAAACGAGGTGAATTTTAAATTTTGTAGCCATCTTCTTTGCTTCGATTTTTTTGGATTTCAATCTTGATTTAGTGGCAATGGTGAGTATATTTATTCGTCAAATTTACCATGAGCCGAACTCAACCTCATCCATTCTATATATCATAGAATTTGTATTTTGGTAGTTGGCGCGACAGATCAACTTTTTATTTTAAAATCTTAGGAGTTTTTTATCTTTAATTTTTTGGGTTGGTAAACATTTTTTTATAACTGAAGCTATGAATTGCAATTTTGGATGAGCCATGTTAGGAGTCACGATATGACTCAAACTTGGGGCAAAATATATTAAACATTTTAAATAAAAAAATATGAAAATCATACTAAAACTCTATCAACCAATCTCACAACAAAAATGGGATCCCGAGCCCTTTCCATAAGATGGCATCCTTAAACTTTGATCCTTCCCAACAAAAGGAGGTGTCTCCTAAAACACTTAGAAGAAGTTTAGAAGAAAACGGTATTACTGGAAATAAAATCCATGGCTCTCTTTGCAATTGTTTGAAGAAGTGTAAATAAAATTGTCACTTTCTATTCACCCTCATGATGGGCCACTTGAGTGGCTTCAATAAAGTTTTTACCGAGAATGTTTTGCTCTCATCATTATGACAATGAAAACATTATATCTCTTATTGTCACTTTCTAATTCTACAGGAAATAATAGAAATAATTTAATAAAGTGTTGTTATTTGATAGAAATCCATCCTAGAGTGTGCACTTATTGACACAAAACATTCATAATTAAAAATTTGCATTATTTTTCATTATAAAGGTTCTAAATTTTCTTGTTTGCTCCATTTAACTTTTTTATAAAATCATAGTTGGAGTAAAAATTGAAGTTCTAGTGCTGTCATAGGACCTCTCCTCAAAATTTGGTCATCCCATATCGATGGGTTAAAATGTTGTTAACTATGATTTAAAAAAAAGTTACACTCCACAATACTTCACATGTTGCTATCTAACCCCAATGGTAACACATTTTAACATAAAATGAAAGTTGCAAGTTGTCTAGTAACTAGAATGCCCCCTTGGTCAAACAACTCACATCATTTATGAGAAGACATTGGTAGCACCCAAAACACCGTCAATAGGAATAACAGAACATGTGGCAAATACATTTTATATAAGAATACCGCCATGTCATTTACATGTAACATGTCAATACATGCATCAATAAACACATGCATCATGTTATGGAACAATGTGTACAATTGTCGATGTGGCAATTAGATAACATTTGGTTGGAAATATTTTTACTTTAACTTAGACCTTACACCTGTAGACACCTATAATTTAGCTCGAGCAATATAAATACTTAAATTGCACTAATTATACCCTTTCCATAAATTGACAACATATCGTTAATATCACACATTTTCTATGTTATTGTCGTTAATTAGTTTACATTACGTTAGTTAATTAACTTTTCTATCCAACAACGACGTCAATTAACGACCTTTTGTTAATCGACTCCCAATTCTATCTAGATTAATTAATTATTTTTAAATAATTAATACCCTTTATATTTAGATTAATTAATTATTTTTAATTAATTAATTCTCTCTTCTATTTAATCAATAAATCATCATTTATTTGATTAAAATCCTCTCATAACATAAATCATACTAACTATTCATCTAAAAGCTTCTTTAAACTTGCACACCTATTAATTAATCACTTTGGTTAATTAATAAACCTCCTCAATCCCCATGTGTCACTAGAGGACAAACTAAACTCTCTTAAAGTAAACTCAACCACTTTTAAACCATGCTTATCCATAACTAACCTAGTTTTACTACTATCCCACATACATAGGATGCAAAGCTTCTTCAAACCGTTGGGTTATAAAAAGAACTCTCCTCTAACCTTTCTACTTACACCTAAATGAACATATAGCCTATACTATAACCATTTTATCATCTTACATAATTCTTCCATTAGATGAGCTAACTGTCTTTATTTCTTGCATCCATCCATCCAAGTTTTGAAATCATGTGAAGATATGTCAAATGGTTTTGTAGCCATGGATTGACAAGGCTCCATTCTTGAAAACCTTGGGATTCAAGCATACAATCAACCCTTTTGATTGCTAAGGATCTAAATAGGTTCATTTCATTAGCATTTAATTAGAGATAGAGGTTAATTTGTCTAGCATGTTAGTTTGAATCTTCATTTCATGTTTTAATACAAATATGTTAATAGATTAGCTTTGCTTAAGCTCTAAGCATGATGATATATTGATCTAGTTAGCATTGTATTGTAGAAGCTATTAGGTGTTAGCTTTGATTTCCTTTGCATTGTTAACTAATTCATATACACATTTGGAAAATCCGGGGACTTAACGTATTGTCCTTTGCACTTAATTTCAAGTTTTTGTAGTTATGTTTCAATTTTGGTTACTAACCCCTTTTTGCACATGTTGATCTAACTTGTTTTTCTTAACTTGTTTTATTTGTTTTGCATGCATCGAGTCTTCCTTGTAGGTATAAAGGAGACAAAGTGCTGTCAAAATTAGATCTTGATGTGAAAATTTTAAGATCTCTCCATGTTTTCATGTTTAGATCTTCATTTTTAACATTTTACATGTCGAGTTTGTCAATTTCTTGAAAATCTTAAATTTTCGAGCATGTAGGTTAGTGTTTGATAGTGTCGAGTATTCTATTTACATATTAGTGTGGTGGGTTCTTTGTTAAAATTGAATGTCGGTAAATTTTTTTAATATTTTTCAAGTTTTCAATTTTAGAGCTTATTTTTCATCATTCTACATGTTAGTTTTATCAATTTCTTGAAAATGTTAAGTTTTTAATCGTGAATGCTAATATTTGATAGCGTTGAGTCTTCTACTCATATACTAATATGATAATTTGTTGTCAAAATTTAATATTGGTTGGAAGAATTTAACCTTTTTGCAGATTAAGGGAGGGTTTTTCACATTTTTTTAGTACATGTTAAGTGCACACTCATAAGCATAAGAGCATATACGTAACCCATCTTCTAAAGGCCATAACGTTTTCTCTCAAAATCGAAATAATTTGGTTTGTTTTGCGTTGGAAAGGTATTGAAGTGAACTATGCAATGAAAACATAAATTTAGGATTTATACTTACATAAATTTCAAGTTTTTTCTTTATTGTAAAACTATTCATTTTCTAACATGTCTAATGTTTTGATGAATGTTATATTTCTATGCTTACTTGATTCGGACAAAGCTTATGTATGTTCTTCTCTTATACCTTTTGGTGATCTCGAGAATAAAAAAACTTTGATCTCTATCTTTTTAACATTTGGATTAACTTGAAATTTTGGTTATTCATTTTACTTAAGGAATAAACCTTGTACAAAACATTTTTATGGTCATTAGATTTGAAGTTTTCCATTTCTATCTAGTTGGAATAATTTTGTGTATACTCTTCTCTTGCACCTTAGAGTGATCTTGAGAATAAAAACAACTTTAGTCTTTATTTTTTAACATTTGGTTAATTGGAAACTTCATCTTTCATTTTTGGTTTAAGGGAATGAACATTTATCAAGATTTTTGTATGGTTCATTAATTGCAAAACTTTCCTTTAATTTTTAGTTGGATTATTTGTTGTGTATGATCTTCTCTTGCATTTTTAGATGATCTTAAGAATAAAAAACAACTCTTAATCATATTTTAAATAATGTGATTTTCTTAGAGAACTACTAACGCTTGAGTGCAAGACCTAAAAATGCTTGTCAAAGAAAGGAGTTCGAAACAAACTTTTCTAACTACATGTGTGTTGCAGGTTGCCAAATGGAAAACGACTAAACCACATTAAGTCTAAAAGATAAAAACACACCACATTCAAAACACTTGATTTACAGGTTTAGATAAGGGTACACCCCATCTGCTTAAAACTAGGACATAAACACTTTGGCATAAGCCTTAAGCTTCAACAATGAGGGTGGTCATAGTAACCCAAAAGTAGTCTATGTAAGAGGGAACCTTGTAGATGAAACGTGAAGTGATCTCGCACACCTACTTAACTAGTATACACATGAGATTTATCATCATATTTATCGTATCGTGACCCCGGTGAGAGTACAGGGATGGACACATTTATTTCCCACTGTACTTGAAGGGGGTAAAGTAAAGTCGAGATAATCCTTGGTAAACCTTGGCAAATTGAGGTCTCTCGTAGATAACTTTTGACACCTAGTTTAGTGAACCACCTAGGAAGCTATCTTTGACCAGGAGCCAACTTTGACCATTTCAAAACTAATTTAAGTTGAGATCCATTGTTCATCATGAAACGTGTGAAGCGTTACTTTTTCTTAGTTTTCACTCACCCTAAGGCGATGAAAAATTTTACCAAAGCGAGGCCAACATTTTTCACCCCCAATTGATCTACTTTGTTCACTTTTCTTTTGACACTTTGTTGATTAGAAGAAGAGTGACCGCCCTTGTGTTGCTTTAGTTGATTGTATTTGTCACTTTTGTTTCGTTTATGCTCATCCATGATTACAACCGAGTTGTTAAATTTCTAAAGTGTGTGGAGACGTTTTCATATCATTGGTAGCCTTTTTGATCTTGATACCCAAGTAAAGATCGTCATCGTAGTTATCTTTGGATTAATCACCTTTAATCTCCTTTGAATCATTATTTTGTTTATATCGTGTTCTTAATTTTGGTATTTACGTCTTGTTTCTTGTAAACTTGACTTAAATATCTATATTGTGATGTTACGCTATATACACTTTAACAATTCCTATGTATATTCTAGCTTTAGTTTGATTTCAATTACTACCTCGATTTTGAAAAGTGTTGAGTATTATGACTTGTGTGCGTTATATCAATATCATCTTGATATTAATATCTTACTTTCTCGCAAATTTTGGTTAACATATCTTGATGGAATTGTTTGTTTGGTTGTGGAGTCTGTTTTCATGTGAAAAAGTGTTGAAGACTGTAAACTAAGAGTACTTGTATAATTTTCATAGTTGTCTCGCTTGGGGTTTGGGGGCTCACCCTTAAGAAATTGTTTTTGGCCTTAAAACTTGCTCAATATACCAAAAATGATTTTTTCTCATATGAGCGGGATTCGACCCATAGGTTTATGGGACGGTTTTGGCCCATGGTTTTGATACCCACGGTTTTGTAAAACTACTTAAGCAGTTGTCTACTTATATGGTTTTATGCATATGGTAGGTATTATGTAACATTGCAGATGTGTTTTGAATTCGGGTGTGAATTATGTAGAGTTTGTTGAGAATAGCTCCAAACAGATTTGGGTATTGTATTGAGAGAGCGATGGCTTGTAATAAAATTTGAGCAAGTAATTCTTGGTGGATGTAGCCCAAATTGGGTGAACCATGTTAAATATTGTCACTTTGTGTTGTGTTATTTTACTCTGCACTTTTATTTGAGATCTGTAATATTTTCTGCATATTAGTTTCTCTTTATTTGAATTATGTGAGGGATTATTTCACATATTTTATCCCTTATTACTTAACAATTGGTATCGAGCTTGGTTTTGGTTTATTGAAGTTTTGAATTGCGGGAAAGTTTTATCTTGAGTGGGAGCTATGGCAGATGATGGAAGATCTAGGGTTGATAAATTCAACGGGAGAATTTCAGTCTTTGAAAGATGTAGATGGAAGATTACCTTTATCAGAAGGATCTTTATATTCCGTTGTCTGAGAAGGTGAACAAACCCTCGAGCATGATGGATGCGGAATGGGATTTTTGGATAGAAAGACACTTGGGACAATTCGGTTGTGTCTTGCATCTTCGGTATTATTTAATGTTTCAAAGGAAAAGACTACAAAAGAATTGATGGATGCATTAGGGAAGTTGTATGAAAAACACTTTGCCTCAAATAAGATATTTTTAATGAAATTTTTTAATATGAAGATGTCTGAGAATGGTTCAGTAGTAGATCATTTAAATTATTTTAATACGGTTGTAAATATGTTAGCTTCAGTTATAATAGAATTTGATGAAGAAGTTAGGGCTTTATTAGTTATGTGCTCTTTACCTGAGAGTTAGAATAGCCTGGTAATGGCGGTAAGCAACTCGGTTCCAGCTAACTCAAAGTTAAAGTTTGAGGATGTTGTAGGGCGGTTCTAAGCAAGGAAATGCAAAGAAAAAGCTCTAGGAATATTCTACTTCAGGGAATGCTTTGACAAGGAAACTAAAGAGACACAAAAGAATAGAGGAAGCCGCGGGAAATCAAAGGATCGTGCAAGGTCAAAATCTAAAAGCAAGATAGTATGCTAGCATTGTGGAAATTCTGGACATGTAAAGAAGGATTGTTGGGAACTTTAGGACAAGAAGAAACAACGGGAAGAAAATAAGGAGGAAAATGTGGCGTGGGTAATGTATATAAGGATTCTTTGATTCTTTCTTTTGCATATATTACAATCTTAGGTTTTAGATTCGGGGCTTCTTTCCATGCTACTCCACGAGACATTATTTTGTTGATTATGTTCAAGGGGATTTTGGGTATGTTTTTCTTGGTGATGATGAGCATTGTAATATAGTTGGAAAATGATATGTTTAGGTTAAGATGCAAAATGGGAATACATGGCTATTGAAGGATGTTAGACATGTGCCTACTTTAAAACGAAATATGATATTGGCAGGCCAATTGGGAAGTGATGGTTGTATTGTAATATTTACAACAGACTCTTGGAAGGTTACCAAGGGTTCTCTTGTGATGGCAAGAGGTAAGAAGGTTGGAACCTTGTATTTAACCACTTATAGCACTAATGTTTGTAATCTTGTGGCTTCAGAAATAGATACAACATTGTGGCACTATAGGCTCGGTCATATGACCCATAAGAGCATGGAGATCATAAAGAAGGATTTTCTCGGATATACGAGAATAGGTTTGGAGTTACTGTGAGAACTGCATATATGAGAAACAAAGCGAGTAATGTTTTTCAAGGTTAGACCTACAAAGAAATAGAGTAAGTTAGAGCTAGTGCACTCGATGTGTGGGGGCCGCTCGGTATTATCTCTTGGGGTTCAAGTTATTATGTTATTTTTATTGATGATGCAACAAGAAAACTTTGGGTTTATTGTATTAGAAAAAAATCTAATGTATTTGACACTTTTGTTAAATGGAAAGCCTTGATAGAGAATGAAACAAGTCTTAAGCTAAAATTTCTTAGGTTAGATAATGGAGGGGAGTATTGCAACAATGAATTTAATGATTACTTGTTCTAAGAATGAAATCTTCGAGCAAAATATGGTTCTTGGAACTCTGCAATGAATGGGGTGTCGAAAGGATAAAAAAATAATAATGGAACGTCTTTAGGAGTTACATGCGGGTTTGCCTCTTTCTTTTTGGGTATAAATGTTGAAGTATTAAGGATAAGAAAATCATTCGATCTAGGGATGTGGTCTTTAATGAGAAATTCATGTATAAGCGGTAGTTATAGGAAAACAAGGAAGAATCCAAGAAAGAATATGCAACGGTAGATGATCTTCCGTAGATGGGAAAGTGATACATGAATCAATTCAGAACCTCTTCAACAGAACTCCAAACTCTTATATTGAGGAGGTCTTCTAGGGTAAAAGAGAGAACTGAACGTTTTTCTCTTCTCTTTATTATTTATTACTCACTGATAGTGGAGAGCCAGAGAGCTTTGATGAAGCAATGCAGGTAGATGTCGGGAAGAAGTGGGAGCAAGCCATGGATGAAGAGCATCATGATCTCATTGAGAACTAGACATGGGATTTGGTGAAGCTACCCAAAGGCAAAAGAGCATTACAAAACAAGTGGGTGTTCAAAGTCAAAGAGGAAGAAAGAGGAAATAAAATATACAAGGCCCGGTTGGTGGTCAAGGGGTTTGCATAGAAAAAAGGTATAGATTTTGATGAGATTTTTTCTCTTGTAGTAAAAATGAATTCTATTAGAACTATTCTAGGAATAGTTGCAGCATAAGACTTGCACTTAGAACAACTTGATGTAAAGACTACATTTCTCCATGGTGATTTGGAGGAGGAACTATATATGCAGAACTAGAGGGCTATGATGTCAAAGGTAAAGAGTAGATGGTGTGCAAACTGAACTAGAGCTTGTATGGATTGAAACAAGCTCCAAGTCAATGGTATAAGAAATTTGATAGCTTCATGATGGAGCAAGGTTATATTAGATGTCATTTTGACCATTGTGTGTATACAAAGAAATTTGAGGATGATAGATATATTATCCTTTATCTGTATGTGGATGACATGTTGGTTGCATGTAAAAACATGCATGAAATAAAAGTACTCAAGAAGAAGCTAAGTGAATCCTTTGCTATGAAGGATTTGGGGGCAGCCAAACAAATCCTTGGTATGAGGATATCTCAGGATAGTAAGCAACGGAAGCTGACTTTATCCCATGAAAAGTACATTAAGAAAGTCTTGGAGAGGTTTAATATGCATGATGCTAAACCGGTTGGGAATCCTTTGGCGAGACCATTTCAAGTTATCAAAGGAGCAAAGTGTCCTAAGACAGAGCGAAGAGAAACCAGATGTCTAAGGTACCTTACTCATCGCGGTTGACAATTTGATGTATGCTATGGTTTGCACCAGGCCTGATATTGCCCATGCAGTGGGAGCAGTGAGTAGATTTATGAGTGATCCGGTAGAGATCACTGACAGGAAGTAAAGTGGATCCTTTAGTATTTGAGAGGGACCATGTGGATAGTTTTGTGCTACAAAGGATCAAACACCATTTTTGTGGTTATGTAGATTCGAGATATGGTGGAGATGTAGAAAGCGGGAGGAACACAACAAAGTTATGTTTACATTGTAGGCGGGACAATAATAAGTTTGGATTTCACGACTACGAGAAGATGGTGGCTTTGTCAACCATGGAGGCTAAGTGTGTTGCTGCCATAGAGGCAAGAAAATAAATGATTTGTTACAACAATTTCATGAGGAGTTGGGGCATAAGCAAGAGGAAGGAAAGTGATGTGAATCCAGTGCTGCAAGAGGTTGAAATACCTCAAAAACACACATAAACATCTTTTCCAATAAAACCAGGAGTTTTAAAACAACTTACTTCTCATTTTGGAATTCACACTGATCTATTACATCATTACAATCCTCCTTTTATTTCAAGACTACTCTAAAACCCTAAAATGCCAAAAAACCTAAATGTAAAACAACTCGAATTGACCCCAAAATTTGCGTGCCAAATATGCATTCATAAATTAGGGCTCACATGAAATTTGGACTTATTCTAACAAGCACAAAAAAGTTATTAAAGTTCTAAGACCTAGTCAAAAGCGGAAAAAACATTCGGAGCCAATTTTAGGCCACTAGATGAAGGAATACGAGCCCAAAAACGTGTCAAAATGGACACAACCTTATAGGAAAATTTTATCCCAGCATAGTACTAATATATATCTACCACCTTGTAAAATTTCAGGACGATCTAACGGTTGGATCAAAAGTTATGGTCTCTGCAAGTTATGCTCCCGCATCGAAAGTTGCATAGTGAAAGTCGAGTGCTAAACACCCGGCTAAGAAATTTGCTTTCCACTCTAGGATGAAGCATATACGGTTAAGGTACAATTTCATCAAGACAACTTTGGAAGAAGAGAAGTTGAAGTTGGAGAATATTCATACAGTCGAATCCTGTAGACATGATAACCAAGGTGGTCATAAGGGAAAAAGCTAGGCAGTGTTCGGCTTTGGTTGGTCTTCACGGAAACTAGTGAAGGGTTGAGACGCTTGCTCGAGAGGAAAACTAGTCTCCAAGTGGGAGATTTTTAGGTTGTGGAGCTGTTTTCATGTGAGAAATTGTTGAAGACTCGTACACTAAGAGTACTATAAACTTTCTATAGTTGTCTCATTGTTGGCCTTAAAATGTGCCCGATATCTGGGAAACATGTTTTTCTCATATGGGTGGGATTTTGACCCATAGTTTTATGGGATGATTTTGGCCATGGTTTTGATACCTACAGCTTTTGTAAAAATGCTTAAGCGATTGTCTACTTATATGGTTTTATGCACATGGTAGGCATTATGTAACATTGCAGATGTGTTTTGAATTTGGGTGTGAATTCTGTAGAGTTTGTTGAGCATAGCTCTAAACAGATCTAGGTATTGTATTAAGAGAATGGTGGCTTGTAATAAAATATGAGCAAGTGATTCTTAATGGATGTAGCCCAAATTAGGTGAATCACGATAAATGTTGTCTCTTTGTGTTGTGTTATTTTATTCTGCACTTTTATTTGAGATCTGTACTATTTTCAGCATATTATTTTCTCTTTATTGCGATTTTGTGATGGATTATTTCGCATATTTTATCCCTTATTACCTAACATTGTTGTGTTTCTCATAATCATAACTGCCACTTTTTGGAATATAGGTCTTGATTGGATTCAGATTGCTTTTAGTATACTTTGTTTGGGGATCGTGTTAACTCCTTGTTATTACTTACGCCTTGTTCATTTCTTTGAACTCGACATAAGTAGTGACATTTTGTTAATCATATTAAAACACCAACTACCATTTTGGAAACAGACTTAGGAAGTATATCATTTGGTTGATTGGTTTTGGAACTAAACATCATGTGATTGTATCTTATTTGTCACCTTTTGACTTACTCATTTAGAACAATCACTTGGGCACATTTATCCTTCGACATTCATCATAAATTTTTAACTATTGACATTCTTTTTTATGTTTAACTTAGGCTTAGTCAACACATTTTGAATAAATTCAAAATACTTTAGTGAAACTCTCATACATCATGGCCCCTAAAACAAGATTGGGAGTCAAAAAGTAGGCATTTGAAATGAAACAAACACAAACTTGGGAAACTTCAAACAAACAAGGGTGAAATCCCTTTATTTGCCATGATCTCGGGCCTTTATTTTCTATAGAGAAAGAAGTAAAGGAGATGGTAGATCATAGTGGTGATGAGTTATGGTCACCACGTATGGAATTTGATTTTGACCCGCTTTATTAGATGAATTCCTTTTTAGAAACAAAGATCGGGTGCTAGCAAGAGTGGTGGAATTAGGAGCTAGAATGCCTGCAAATCATGAGACAATCCCACCTATGAATGAGGATAATGAAGAGGAATAACCTCCCATTAACATGGAAGATATCTTAACACATGGGCATGCTTCCACGTCCAACGTAGGAAATGATAATATGGTGGGTTATAAAATTCCCTTTGTCAAGATGCCACGTAGAGTTAGATTAGAACATGAAAATGTAGAACAACCTCCATGCAAAAAATAAGAAGAAGAACCTCTTGATGAAGAAGTCACTATTCAACAACAAATCGAAAACCTTAGTCCACAATTGGGTTTACTAACATCTCATGTACAAAAGGAAACAAACAAAAATTTACATAAGGCGAAGCCTAAGGTCAAAACTAGTGAACTTCACATGGAAAACTAAGAAGGAGAAAATACGGAATACAGTCATGTATATATTCCTACTTCTCCTACTAAAGAGAAATTACTTACACAAGAAATGCAATCCATGAAAGCAACGCTTACAAGCATTCAAGAAAGTAATGTTAGGCATAACAAAAAGTACCAATACAAAGAGCTATGTCTCGATCCATTTGATAAAGCTATGACGCTTCAACCCTTTCCTAAAAAGTTTGACATGCAAAAATTTGACAAATACAGAGGGAAAGGAGACCCGCAAAATCATGTGAAATATTTTTACATGGCATGCCAAGAAGTGGCATATAGCGACAATTACTTCATACGAATCTTTCCAAAGAGTCTTGGAGGACAAGCCTTGGAATGGTTTACTCAATTACCTCGTGGGTCTATCTTCACATGGCCTAAACTAGAAGAGAGGTTCGTTTGACATTTATCATACAACATAAAAAGTGACATAACTATGACATGAATTGTGTAATACTAAGCAACGTCATAATGAAACATTCACAAGCTTCTTACAAATATGGCGAGGGATAACCAACCGCTTCCCTTGTGCATTTCCCGAAAAACAACTTGTGAGCATTTTTGTACCTAATCTAAACCCGAACATCAATTTTCATTTACAAATGCATTGTGTTCATACCTTCGAAGAGGTCATTTAAAATGGCATACAAATAGAGAAAACCCTCATTACAAAATGAACAATCAAATCACCTTCTAAATATAATCAAGATGCCAAACCAACGGAAAATCCAAAGATCTTTAACAAAAACAAGAACGTGGTGAGAGATGTAATCACAGATTCCAAACGAATGCAAACAGTTCAAGTTGGCCAACCTTTTAAACTAACTAAAGGACCTATTCAACCACCACCTAAACGTAGGAGGTTCACTCCTCTTAATGAGTATTTATCTACAATATTGAAGAAATTGGATGAAATCCACATGGTGACTTATCCTACAACACAACCTTTTGATGACAATGCTCATAAACCATAATGGTATAAAGAGCATGAATATTGTGATTTTCATCGTGTAAAAGGACACAAGACAGACAAGTGCCTAATACTTTGCCACTACATCCAAGATCTCATTGACAATGGAGAGATAGAAGTTGACACCCTAGAGAGAAATCAAACACCAAACGAAAAGATGGGGATATTTAAAGAACCATTCCCTAAACATGTAAAATCAGATGAGAAAAGGCTAGATCAAGGAGAGTCACCCCAAAGCTGCAAACTATCTATACACCAAAAATGACAATAATCATTATGATTCACTCATTGGATGTGTCCACTTTTCTAATGAACATGTGAATACCATTAGGATCAAGGGAAAGGATTGTCTTTGCCATAACAAGGTGCGCCCATTTCATGATCCCATAAACCTCTCCTTGACCCCTCAAGATTGTAAGTACAATGAGAGATATAATGCATATTATAAGGAAGTTTTAAATCTAAGACGTGAACCTTCATGTGGTGACAAGTTGTTCCTACTTCCATTGGCAATATGATTATTCTAGCTGATTCCCACTCTGCATTGTTGTAAGAGGTTATGGTAATAATATGGGACACTATATATTCCTCTGTGTATCCCAGCTGTTTAATTATTTTCAATGTGCATATATTCAATCCCAACCTGTTGTCCAAAAGCACCCATTTTATCTTTTGGTGGTTAACAAATACTTCTATATACAGGGGAAGATTATGTGTGTGATCTTCGTTGAGGATATACTTGTGGTTAAAGGAGATATGTTTATTTGGTGCAATATTTTCCACTCATGGCTTGTAAATGTGAAGGGTATAATTCCATTGGCATTCCCGACCCTGGAGAGTTTTGTAAAAGATGCCCTTATGTACATTTGATATCTTGAGAAGATCTAAGATTGAAGTCTTGGCAAATGTCTTCTCAAGTTGTTCTAAGGTCTAAGATTTGGAAATTCCTTATAATATGAAAGCATTATATCTCTTGTTGTCACTTTCTAATTCTACGAAATAATAGAAATAATTTAATGAAGTGTTGTTATTTGATAGAAATCCATCCTAGAGTGTGTAATCATTGACACAAACATTCCTCATTAAAAATTTACATTATTTTTCATTATAAAGGTTCTAAATTTTCTTGTTTGCTCCATTTAACTTTTTCATAAAACCATCGTTGGAGTAAAAATTGAAGTTCTAGTGCCTTCCACAGGACCTCTCCCCAAAATTTGGTCATCCCAATCGATGGGTTAAAATGTTGTTAACTATGATTAAAAAAAGATTACACTCCACAATACTTCACATGTTGCTATCTAACCCCAATGGTAACACATTTTAACATAAAATGAAAGTTACAAGTTTTCTAGTAACTAGAATGCCCCTGGTCAAACAACTTACATCATTTATGAGAAGACATCGGTAGCACCCAAAACACCGTCAATAGGAATAACGTAACATGTGGCAAATACACTTTATAATTGAATACCTGCCATGTCATTTACATGTAACATGTCAATACATGCATCAATAAACAAATGCATCATTTTATGGAAAAATGTGTACAATTTTAAGTGGCGATTAGATAACATTTGGTTGGAAATATTTTTTTACTTTAACTTAGACCTTACACTCCTGTAGACACTTATAATTTAGCTTGAGCAATTTAAATACTTAAATTGCACTAATTATACCCTTTCCCACAAATTGACGACATATCGTCAATATCACACATTTTCTCTGCTATCGTTGTTAATTAATTACATTACGTTAGTTAATTAACTCTTCTATCCAACAACGACGTCAATTAACAACCTTTTGTTAATCACTCCCCTTTCTATCTAGATTAATTAATTATTTATAGTTAATTAAGCTCCCCTTTCTATCTAGATTAATTAATTATTATAATTAATTAAGCTCCCCTTTCTATCTAGATTAATTAATTATTTCTAATTAATTAATACCCCTTTATATCTAGATTAATTAATTATTCTTAATTAATTAATTCTCTCTTCTATTTAATCAATAAATCGTCATTTATTTGATTAAAATCCTCTTATAACATAAATCATACTAACTATTCCTCTAAAAAGCTTCTATAAGCTTGCACACCTATTAATTAATCACTTTGGTTAATTAATAAACCCCCTCAATCCCTATGTGTCACTAGAGGACAAACTAAACTCTCTAAAAGTAAACTTAACCACTTCTAAACCATGCTTATCCATAACTAACCTAGTTTTGCTATTATCCCACATACAATAGGATGCAAAGCTTCTTCAAACCATTGGGTTATAAAAGGAACCCTCCTCTAACCTTTCTACTTACACTTAAATGAGCATATAGTCGATACTATAACCATTTTATCATCTTATAGAATTCTTCCATTAGAGGAGCTAACTATCTTCATTTCTTGCATCCATCCATCCAGGTTTTGAAATCATGTGAAGATATGTCAAATGGTCATGTAGCCATGGATTGACAAGACTCCATTCTTGAAAACCTTGGGATTCAAGCATACAATCAACCATTTTGATTGCTAAGGATCTAAATAGGTTCATTTCATTAGCATTAAATTAGAGATTGAGGTTAATTTGTCTAGCATGTTAGTTTGAATCTTCATTTCATGTTTTAATGCAAATATGTTAATAAATTAGATTTGCTTAAGATCTAAGCATGATGATATATTGATGTAGTTAGCATTGTATTGAAGCTATTAGATGTTAGCTTTGATTTACTTTGCATTGTTAACTAATTCATATACACATTTGGAAAATCCAAAGGGACTTAATCCATTGTCCTTTGCACTTAATTTCAAGTTTTTGTAGTTATGTTTCAATTTTGGTTACTAACCCTTTTTGTACATGTTGATTTAACTTGTTTTTCTTAACTTGTTTTATTGATTTTCCATGCATTGAGTCTTCCTTGTAGGTATAAAGGGGACAAAGTGCTGTTAAAATTAGATTTTGATGTGAAAATTTCAAGATTTCTCCATGTTTTCATGTTTAGAGTTTCATTTTTAACATTTTACATGTCGGTTTGTCAATTTCTTGAAAATCTTAAATTTTTGAGCATGTAGGTTAGTGTTTGATAGTTCGAATCTTCTATTTACATATTAATGTGGTGGGTTGTTAAAATTGAATCTTGGTGAAAAATTTCAAGATTTTTCCAAGATTTCAATTTTAGAGCTTACTTTTTCATCATTCTACATGTTAGTTTTATCAATTTCTTGAAAATGTTAAATTTTTGATCGTGAATGGTAATGTTTGATAGCGTCGAGTCTTCTACTCATATACTAATGTGATAGGTTGTTGTCAAAATTGAATATTGGTTAGAAGAATTTGACCTTTTTGCAGATTAAGGGAGGTTTTTTCACATTTTTTGAGTACATGTTAAGTGCATACTCGTGAGCATAAGAGCATATGCGTAACCCATCTTCTGAAGGACATAAAGTTTTCTTCGAAACTCGAAATGAATCCATTTTTTTGCGTTGGAAAGGTATTGAAGTGAAATATGCAATGAAAACATAAATTTGGGATTTATACTTACATAAATTTTAGGTTTTCTCTTTATTGTAAAACTAGTCATTTTCTAACATGTCTAATGTTTTGATGAATGTTGTATTTCCATGCTTTACTTGATTTAGACCAAAGATTGTGTATGATCTTATCTTACACCTTTTGGTGATCTTGAGAATAAAAAAACTTTGATCTCTATCTTTTTAACATTTGGATTAACTTGGAAATTTGATTATTCATTTTTCTTAAGGGAATAAACTTTTTACAAAACATTTTTATGGTCCTTTGATTTGAAGTTTTCCATTTCTATCTAGTTGGGAAATTTTTTATGTATGCTCTTCTCTTACACCTTAGGGTGATCTTGAGAATCAAAAAAACTTTAGTCTTCATTTCTAACATTTGGTTAATTGGAAACTTCATCTTTCATTTTTGGTTTAAGGGAATGAACATTTATCAAGATTTTTGTATGGTTCATTAATTGTAAAGCTTTCCTTTAATTTTTAGTTGGATTATTTGTTGTGTATGCTCTTCTCTTGCATCCTTGGATGATCTTGAGAATCAAAAGAAAATCTTAATCCTATTTTAAATAATGTGATTTGCTTGGAGAACTACTAACACTTGAGTGCAGGACCTAAAAACACTTGTCAAAGAAAGGAGTTCAAAACAAAATTTTCTAACTACATGTGTGTTGCAGGTTGCCAAATGGTGAATGACTAAACCAAATTAAGTCTAAAAGATAAAAAATACACCACATTCAAAACACTTGATTTGCGAGGTTTAGATAAGGGTACGCCCCGTCTGCTTAAAACTAGGACATAACCCCTTTGGCATAAGCCTTAATATACAACAATGAGGGTGGTCATCGTAACCCCAAAGTATTCCATGCAAGAGGGAACCTTGTGGATGAAACGTGAAGTGATCTCGCACACCTACTTGACTAGTATACACATGAGATTTAGCATCAAAGTTATCTGTATCGCGACCCTAGTGAGAGTACACGATGGACACATTTATTGCTCACTTTGTACTTTAAGGGGGTAAATTAAAGTCAAGATAATCCTTGGGAAACCTTGGCAAACTGAGCTCGCTCTTAGATAACTTTTGACACCTAGTTGAGTGAACCACCTAGGAAGCTATCTTTGACTAGGAGCCAACTTTGACCATTTCAAAACCAATTTGAGTTAAGAGCCATTATTGATCATTAAATGTGTGAAGCATTAATTTTGTTAGTTTTTCACTCGCCTAAGGTGAGGTGAAACTCTTCCGACATGAGGCCAACATTTTTCACCCCCAATTGATCTACTTCCTTCACTTTCTTTTGCCAATTTTTTGATTAGAAAAAGAGTGACTGCCATTGTGTTGCTAGTTGATTATATTCGTCCACTTTTGTGTCTGTTATGCTCATCCATGTTTGTGGTGAGTTCTTTAAATGTCTAAAGTGCGTGTAGACATTTTCATATCATTGGTAGGCTTTTTGATCTTGATACCCAAGTAAATATTATCATCATAGTTATGCTGGATTCATCACCTTTACTATGCTTTGAACTATTATCTTGTTTATATCGTGTTGCTACAATTTTGGTATTTATGTCTCGTTTCTTGTAAAATTGACCTAAATATCTATATTGTGATGTTACGCTATATACACTTTAACAATTCCTATGTATATTCTAGATTTAGTTTGATTTTAATTACTACCTCGACTTTGAAAAGTGTTGAGTAATACCACTTGTGCATGCTTATATCAATATCATCTTGATATTAATACCTTTCTTTCTTTTAAGGTTTGGTTAACATATCTTGGTGGAATTGTTGTGTTGCTCATAATCATAACTGCCACTTTTTGTAATATAGGTGTTGATTTTATTTTGTCTTGCTTTTAGTATACTTTGTTTGGGGATCGTGTTAACTCCTTGTTATTACTTACACCTTGTTTATTTCTTTGAACTTGACATAAGTAGTGACATTTTGTTAATCATATTAAAACACCAACTACCATTTTGGAAATAGAATTAGGAAGTATATCATTTGGTTGATTGGTTTTGGAACTAAACATCATGTAATGGGTAAGTCTTAAGTTGGGGGACAAAAAGGACTTATTCATAAGTGGAAATATTGTAAATAACAACATAATATCAACTTGTAGGGATTATTAGCAATACATACACTCAAAATTAGAAAAATTAGAACACCTAATATGAATCATAGCATCTGGAATCTAGTTTCTAAAATACTAATTTTTTTAAAAAATGGACAAGATTAGCTATATTAAACACTCAAAATTCAATGACTTGGTATTTTTTTTAAAAAACGCCTATAAAATTATAGTCCGTTTGCCCACGATTTGGATGACCAAAAATTGATATATATTTTTCTCCTTTGGTGAGAAGTTATATGCCACTATCTATCTTGGGATGGATTTTTTTTTTTTTTTTTGAGTAATATTTTATTTTTATGATTTTTAGTAGTGAAAGTGGTATGAAAACATAAAGAAAACAGAGCACTTTCCGTTTGCCAATAATGTGGATAACTTCATCAAAAATATTGAAATCAAATTTTTTTTTTTCCGAACATGTATATAATTTCACCACAGTTGGGATGGTATAATTTTTATCACATTAGGATAAGTGAAACAAAATTTGTAGTCTTAAACCTAGACATAAACATTCACGGGAAAAAGTGTCTTAAAGACTTACTATTAGTAAAAAATTATAAAATGATATTTATCTATTCTATTCACTTTAAAATTAGTATTTCTACAAAGCTAACAAGGTATCCCCTACGAAATGGTACAGTGGATTTTTATGACATATTTTTACTTTTAGGCATGGTTCAAGTCCTAGAAGACTAAATTTGATGTTTTTGCCCCTTTAATGTAAAATTCGATTTGATGTCCACTTAATTGTCCCCCAACTTGGTGCACTTACCCTAATTGTATCTTATTTGTCACATTTTGACTTACTAATTTAGAACAATCACTTGGGCACATTTATCCTTTGACATTCATCATAAATTTTGAACTATTGACATTATTTTTATGTTTCACTTAGATTAGTCAACACTTTTTGAATAAATTCAAAATACTTTAGTGAAAATCTCATACATCATGGCCCCTAAAACAAGATTGGGAGTCAAAAGTAGGCATTTGAAATGAAAAAAACACAAACTTGGGAATTTTCAAACAAATAAGGGTCATAATCCCTTTATTGGCCATGATCTCGGGAATTTATTTTCCATAGAGAAAGAAGTGAAGGAGATGGTAGATCATAGTGGTGATGAGTTAGGGTCACCACACATGGAATTTGATTTTGACCCTGCCTTATTAGATGAATTCATTTTTAGAAACAAAGATCAGGTGCTAGCAAGAGTGGTGGAATTAGGAGCTAGAATGCCTACAAAACATGAGACAATCCCACCCATGAATGAGGATAATGAAGAGGAACAACCTCTCATTAACATGGAAGATATCCTAACACATGGGCACGCTTCCATGTCCAACGTAGGAAACAATAATATGGTGGGTTATAAAATGCCCTTCATCAAGATGCCACGTAGAGTTAGATTAGAACATGAAAATGTAGAACAACCTCCATGTAATGAAGAAGAAGAAGAACCTCTTGAGGAAGAAGTCACTATTCAACAAAAAATCCAAAACCTTAGTCGATAATTAGCTTTACTAACATCTCATATACAGAAGGAAATAAAGAAAAATGTGGATAAGGTGAAGCCTAAGGTCAAAACTAATGAAATTCACATGGAAAACCAAAAATGAGAAAATACTTTCTTCTATAATCACGTATATATTCCTATTTCTCCTACTAAAGAAAATTACTTACACAAGAAATGCAATCCATGAAAGCAACACTTACAAGCATTCAAGAAATTAATGTTGGGCATAAAAAAGAATACCAATACAAAGAGCTATGTCTCGATCCATTTGATAAAGCTACGACGCTTAAAAACTTTCCTAAAAAGTTTGACATGCCAAAATTTGACAAATACAGAGGAAAGGTGACCCATTAAATCATGTGGAATATTTTTACATGGTATGCCAAGAAGTGGCATATAGCAATAATTACCTCATAGAGATATTTCAAAAGAGTCTAGGGGAGAAGCCTTGGAATGGTTCACTCGATTACCTCGTGGGTCTATCTTCACATGGCCTAAACTATTAGAGAGGTTATTTCAACATTTCTCATACAACATAAAAAGTGACATAACTATGATAGACTTGTGTAATACTAAACAACGTCCTAATGAAACATTCACAAGCTTCTTACAAATATGGCGAGGGATAGCTAACCGCTTCCCTTGTGCATTTCTCGAAAAACAACTTGTGAGAATTTTCGTACCTAATCTAAACTCGGATGTCGATTTTCATTTAAAAATGCATTGTGTTCATACCTTTGAAGAGGTCATTAAAATTGGCATACAAATATAAAAAACCCTCATTACAAAATGAACAATCAAATCACCTTCTAAAGATAATCAAAATTCCAAACCAATGAAAAATCCAAAGATCTTTAACAAAAACAAGAATGTGGTGGGAGATGGAATCACAAATTCCAAATGAGTGAAAATAGTTCAAGTTGGTCAACCTTTTAAATTAACTAAAGGACCTATTCAACCACCACCTAAACATAGGACGTTCACTCCTCTTAATGATTCTTTGTCTGTAATATTGAAGCAATTGGATGCAGTCCACATGGTGACTTATCCTACAACACAACCTTTTGATGACAATGCTCCTAAACCATCATGGTATAAAGAGCATGAATATTGTGATTTTCATCATGTAAAAGGACACAAGATAGACAAGTGCCTAATACTTCGCCACTACATCCAAGATCTCATTGACAATGGAGAGATAGAAGTTGACACCCCATGAGAGAAATCAAACACCAAATGAAAATATGGGGATATTAAAGAACCATTCCCTAAACATGGAAAATCAGATGAGAAAAGGCCGATCAAGGAGAGTCACCCAAAGCTATAAAATATCTATACACACAAAAATGACAATAATCATTATCACTCACTCATTAGATGTGTCCACTCTTTTAATGAACATGTGAATACCATTAGGATCAAGGGAAAGGATTGTATTGCAGTAACAAGGTGTGCCTATCTCATGATCCCCTAACCCTCTCCATCAACCCCTCAGGATGGTCAGTACAACCTCTTAGAACAACTTGAGAAGACATTTGCTAATATTTCAATCTTAGATCTTCTTAAGATATCAAATGTACATAAGGACATCTTATACAAAACTCTCCAGGGGTCAAGAGTGCCAATGGAAGTAGACCCTTCACATTTACAAGCCACGGTGGAAAATATTACACCAAATGAACATATCTCCTTTAACCACAAGGAAATCCCCAACGAAGATCACACACATAATCTTCCCTGTATATAGAGGTATTTTTTACCCATCGGAAGATAAAATGGGTGCTTGTGGACAATGGGTCGGGATTGAATATATGCACATTGAAACTAATTAAACAACTAGGACACACAGAGGAAGATCTAGAGTCCCATATTATTACCATAACCACTTATGACAATGCGGAGTAGGAATCAAGTGGAATAATCATGTTGTCGATGGAAGTAGGACCAACTTATCCCCACACAAGTTTCACGTCTTAGATTTGGAACTTCCTTATAATATGATTTTTTTCCCCATGGATTCATGCCATGCAAGCCATACCATCAACATTCCATCAATGCATCAAGTTAAAACATGAAGGACACACTGTTACCATTCATTGAGATCCAGAACCCTTCGCTCACTATAGAGTGTTCTCAATAACCTTGCTCATAAGGGGGTACATATACATGTCCTTTCATGGATATAGTGTTTCCCCTTCAATCAGAAGCTATGGAATCACGAGTAGATTCAAACTCCCTAAGTTCTTGTGCTCATGAGGCTTCTACATCTACCTCTCCCTTTGATTCATGGGAGATGAAAATTTCTGGAGTATGGTTGTGGAGAATATAATGTGCAAGCAAACTCTGCTAGTTTTAGACCTATCTTTTCACCTAAAACAAGAGGCCAACCCAACTATCATTTCAAACGGCCTAGAGATGAATGAACTATTGGGAAATTCTTACCTAGGGGATTACTTGTAGAAGAGAAATTTTGGACCCACCTACAACTTGGGTCCCAGAGGACACTCAATTAACCTGCTACCAAATCCCTGAGTATGAAAAGTCTAGCCGAATGATGTATTCTATGGGCTATAAAGGGCCTAGGATGTGGAAAGAACGAGTAAGGACCAAGAGACCAGTTCCACTTCCACATTTCAAAATGGAAAGATATGGTATTAGAATTCGACCCTATGGATCATACCCCAATGATCAAGATGCTACCTGTTATGAGTATGAGGATAGCTCTGATTATTTAGACAACGACATAGATTCCCATTATAGCCAATATGAGGATCTTGCCTCCACGAACCTTTTCATGGATACCACTGTCCTTACCTTAACCCCCACTGAGTCTAAAATTGACCTTGTCTACCCTTCCCTTGTCGATTGGGACCAACAATGTCATGTGCCATTGGACCTTTTTGAGAATGATGAGGCCATGAAAATTTTATGGGCATACGAGATACAATTCCAATTGGGACCATAAGAAAGGTTTCTACATTGACTTAGATACTTATGCCTATTTTAGAGAGGAAGCTGAGCTTCATGGTCAACAAAACTTAAGAAAAAGTGAGGGAAAAAGTTCCAATGAAAAGCCTTGGCAAAAAAAAGTCCAAGTCACACAATGAAAACCTCTTTGAGGTGCTAACTAACAAACAAGTAAAAAATTAATGGAAAAAATAAGTGACCACGCTAAGGGTGAAAATCTCATAGAGACGCCCTTGGAAGAAGATCTCAACCTTCCTCCCGATCCTACGCATATGGAGGATATGTCAAAAATGTTGGTAGAAGAAACCATTGACGTAAATATTGGAATAGAAGAAGACCCAAAGATAGTCAAGCTGGGAGCTTTGCTTTCAACACAAGAACATAAGACATTCACCTTGCTTCTCAGAGAATTTTTGGACATATTCGCATGGTCTTATAAATATATGTCGGGATTAGATCCAACTTTGGTGGTGCACAACTTAGTAGTGCATCCAGATACAAATCCTATTAAATAGAAGCTAAGAAAATGCATCCATGAGTGGCCCTTCTAGTTAAAGAGGAGTTAGAGAGACTATTAGCAGCATGGTTCATTAGACCTATTGAATACTCAGAATGGATAGCGAATGTAGTTCTAGTATGAAAAAAAACCTCGTAGGCATCCAAATTTTCATAGATTTTAGAGACATCAACAAATCATGTCCAAAAGATGATTTTCCTTTGCCCAATATTGACATGATTGTCAATTCAACTATGGGCTATGAAATGCTTTCTCTTATGGATGGATTTTCTAGATATAATCAATCAAGATAGAAGAATAATATCAATATAAGATGACCTTTACAACCCTTTGGGAACATTATGTTTTCAGGTAATGCCCTTTGCCTCAAAAATTCTGGTGTGACCTATCAATGGCCATGACAATAATATTCCATGATATGCTACATGACATCATGGAGGACTATGTAGATGATATCCTCTAAAGTCCAAGACAAGAGAAGACCACCCTAAATTTTTGTGACGTATCTTTGAACATCTATGGGAATATAAGGTTAGGTTGAATCCAAAGAAATGTGTGTTTGGAGTATTATCAGGGAAGTTGCTAGGATTCATTGTATCAAGGAGAGGGATTAGGTGACCTAGCCAAAGTCACTTCCATTACTAAAATGCCTCCTCCCAAGAATATCAAACAACTATGCATCCTACAAGGAAAAATACAAGCCATTCAACTGCTTCATTTCACAGCTTTCTTATAAGTGCCATTCCTTTACTCATCTGCTTAAAAAGGATGTTGATTTTGTTTGGGGACTAGAGAAACAACAAGCCTTTGCCTTGCTTAAAAATACTTAGCCAATCCTCCTGTCCTCATGCCTCTAACCCTAGGTGAGCCACTTTTTCTATACATATCTACTACATATTTTCTATTGGCACTTTTCTTGCACAATATGACCTAATCCAAAAAAAAAATTGTGTACTACCTTAGCCGTACCCTAATTTCCTATGAGCTCAACTATCCCTAAATTGAAAAATCTTGTCTGGTTGTTGTTTTTACCTTTCAAAAACTCCATTACCTATTGAATAATAAAACCAAGCTTATATCTAAAGTTGACCCACTTAAATACCTATTGTCAAAACCTCCCTTACAGGTAGAATGGCTAATTGGATCATTATGCTCAATGAATTTGACATTGAATACATACACCAAAAATCAGTTAAAGGACAAGTACTTACCACCAATTAGCAGAAGCACCTTTACCTGAATAGAGCCTATAAAGTCTAGAGCTTCCAGATTCATCACTAATGTATATTGAAGAATCTATCATGTGGCAGATCCACTTTGATGAATCATTCACTTTCCATGGTTCAAGGGTAGGAGTAGTACTAATCACTCCTTCAGAGACCCCATACCACAAGCTTTCCATCTTGGTTTTCCTTGCACAAATAACATTAGCGAAATATGAGTTCATCAGGGTTGAAGATAATCAAGTGGAATATCCACCATGTCAAGGTCATTGGTGACTCACAACTGATTATCAAACAAGTCAATGATGAGTACAAGGTCAAGGATGACAAGCTCATCCCATACAAGAAATCTAGTGGAAACTTTGAAAGAATACTTTGTGCGTATTACCTTTGAGAAAATTCCAAGGGCACAAAACCGATCTGCAGATGCAATGGTGACAATGGGTTCTATGTTTGGATTCCACCAAAAAAACAATGATATGCCATTTTTTTGAAAATCTATGTCAACCTACATATGATATACCAAAATCATGTCTAGCATGTGAAGTTGTTGGTCCCTACTCCCCTTGGTATGCACCTATCTATGACTACCTTAAAAGTGGTACCTTCCCTAATGACATTTCCTAATCCGACAAACAAACCTTATCTACCAAATAGCCCATTACACCCTCTGTAGAGAGGTACGCTCTCATCATGGCTATGATGGGAATATGTTGCATTGTTTAGATGTAGCAGAGTCAATCCAAGCGATCAAGGAAGTACATGAAGGGGTGTGTGGTGCCCATACGAAATGGAATGGTCCTAGCAAAGAAGTTTTTACGAGTGGGGCTACTACTAGCCTACTATGGAGACAGATTGTTGTAACCATGTCAAGAAATGTGTTCTATGTCAGAAGTATGGAAATTTCATCCATGCACCATCATAACCATTGCAACCAATTACAACACCATGGCCATTTTCCAAATGGGGATTGATTTAATAGGGAAGCTCACCCCTACCTCATCTGATGGTCATACCCACATCATCACAGCCACAAATATTTCACTAAGTGGGTGGAGGTTGTTCCATTAACATATGTTATAGGCGCTCAGATATCAAAGTTCATCATGAATCACCTTATTTTCCGGTATGGTATTCCCTGCCATAATTACTTGACAATGGAAAATCATTCAAGAACAAGATGGTGAAATATCTTTGTCACCATTTCAAATAAGATTAAAGTGGTCTACGCCATATTACCCTCAAGGTAATGGGAAAGCCAAAGCCACTAACAAAACATTGGTTCGGATCATGGAAAAGATGGTGAGTAAGATAGGTCGTAATTGCATTTACAAATTCACCCAACCTCTGGGCTTATAGGACCTCCATTCACACTCCTACTAGTGTGACACCCTACTCCCTAGTGTTTGGAACAAAATCTATCATCCCATTGGAAATAGAGCTTCCTTCCCTAAGGATATCTCTTAGGGATTATCTGGACAAAGATGAGGATTACAGAGTGGCTAAGATGGCAGAATTGGAACTCCTAGATGAAAAGTGCATCCAGCCCTTAACCATCTCAAGGTATATCAAAATAGAGTCTCCCAAAACTACAAAAAAGGATCAAACCTCATCAATTTGAGGTTGGATATTTGGTCATGAAAGAGAATCAATTCAACACAAGGTAGAAAGAGAGAAGAAAGGAAAGTTCAACCACACTGGTTAGGACCTTACGTCATTATGGAAAAATATGGAACAGAGCATACAAACTTGCTCATCCCAATGGAGATGAGCTCCATGAGCCTATGAATTCCATGCACCTTAAGTGGTTCTATGCTTAAACATGGCACAAAATAAAAAAAAACAAACAAAAAAGTAAAAAGGATCAAAATATAAAAAATTCAAAAAAGAAAAAAGAAAAACATGTCATCCATATGTGAAAACCACACAATTATGGCACTTTGGATAGATCCCTTGGTGAAAATCGGCTTCCGGTGCCTTGGGAGGACTCATTGTTCACAAGCATCTAGTTTCTAGGGGTACTTTTACTTAGCCTAGGGCTAGTTCCACTCTTGCATCCGAGATTCCTATGAGCCTATCCTGTCAAGCCTTGATCCAAGTTATTTCTCCTCTTGTAAATTGGTGAAGGGATTTCCTTTGTATATTCCCCATCTAACGCTGGGGGACACCTTCACACTTTCACCTTCCTTGTTTATAAATATGTGGTACATGCCCTTGTATATTCTCCATCTAATGCACTGGGGGCATCCATGTTTCTCGGTTTCCTGTACATAGCTTTGAGAAAACCTTAGAAAATCACAAAAACATTCAAATATGTTCAAAAACAAAAAAAAAATCGCAAAAGACTTGAAAAACCGTAAACAATAGAAAAACAAAAAACACACAAACAATAGAAAAAAAAAAAAAAACAATAGAAAATTGTTTCACAAAATTCCACAAACGCAAAACACACTAAAAACAATCTTACAAAAACATAGCTTTAGTTTACTTGCTTTATCTTGTTTCTTGCTTTGTTTGTTAGTTTGTGTACATTGATTGCTTGTATAGTTTCTTTTTGCTTGTACATTTGTATAGTTTGTCGCTTAAACATACTTTGTTAGATTCATCTTTTCTTGCTTAGATTAGATTCATTCTTACTTGTACATATGAAGTGTGTTTTTGCATGCTTGTAAATAATTGTACATAGTTGTGTTAATTCATGTTGTTTAGCAATGTATATTTGATAGGTTTGTTAACATTTTCTTGTGTTTTCTTGTCGCATGTACATAGTTTTGTTATCACATCATCATATCTCCATCTATATCATCACATCTAACATCATCTATACATCATATATAAATAAAATTCTACGTGTACATCATACATGTATGCTAAGATAATCATCACATATCGTATCATCAAATGGGGGCAAAGAGGAATCAAAATATCAAAATCTATCCCCCACACCAATATCATCATATCATCCCATCCACTAATCTAGAACATCACATATACAATACAATTGATATCATCTACGGATCTATCATAAAAATCAAACACATGTGATATGTCATCAATATCCATCATGGTACATACATAAGAAATAAAATCGACAACATCATGATCCAATCCTTATCCATAACCATAGTAATCATCATGAATCATATAAATATGTGGCATGTCTAAATGTTAATTAATGCTAGTAAATACAAAATTAAATGCGTAAAAAGACCAAGAAGGGTTGGGGTACTCACGAATGGTCCATCTTCATCATTCCAAATGTACTCTCGAATGGTATCAGCGTGTCTATGGTGATTTTGCACCCTAGCCATCTCGCTCATCACTCATGGTAACTCACGGTAAAAATTTGGTAGGGTTTGGTAGCAAATGTATTGATCACGATGATTTACCCCCTCGAGAGGGTATATTTGGCTATTTTAACCCGCTGTGATGCCCTAGGGGCATGTTTTGACCATCGTGATCACTCTAACACTTCTTCTATCCACCATAATGATTGTTTTTATTAAATAATCATTTTTAACTCCTTTTCCCATGTCGGGCATGTTTTTTCTACCTAGCACCCGTTTCTTCTCCCTAGGGAAATTTTCTTGCTTTTAGGCAATCTCCTATTTTCTCATTTCTTCTAAAAAATAAAAAATCCCTAAACATTACAAAAAATCAATTTTTTTTCAAAAACATAGAAAAATACAAACACATAAAATTTCAAAATTTCTAAAAATCCTAAAAATTGTAAAATTTACAAAAATAGGTAAATGACCCATAAGCAACTGAAACTCGTGTCTTGCATGCATGGTATTCATTCCATATCTTGCTGGAATTTTCACATGTTCACAAATCAAACAAATCACGGATCATCAGATTTACAACCATTTACAAAGCTAGCTTGCTTTCTTCGTTGGTACTCTGGGGCACATCCAGTTGCCTGATACTGTTTTTGTTGCACACACACTTTATCATTGGACCCGACGTCCTTCATCATTTTCCCTTGCATGTATCCTTGCTAGGGGCATCATTTTTCACCCTTGTCATCAATCATGAACATTTGGGGATCTTTAGCTTGATAACAAAACATTTGTACAACCGTCTTGACCATTGTTGGTTTGAGTATGTGTGTTTGTACTTGTTTCCCTATTAAATGAGCTTGTTTCCTTCTCATATTGCATTTCTTTTTGTATGTTGCATTGAGTTGGTGTTTTTAGCAATGGAAAATTGTTCGTAGTATGGATTTTCATGTCATTCTACTTTTTTCGTATGCTTATATTTTTAATAAGGACCGATGACGTAGATATTTGGCAATATGATGACACTAAAGTTGTTTCAATACACTGGATGAAAGATTTCTCTTTTCTTTCCATCTTCATTCCTCTTCTACATCATTCTCCTATCAACACTATTCTTTTGATTCACCTAGGGCATCCTGCCCTACCCATTCTTCTATCCATTTCTCTCACCTTTTTTATCGTCGATCGCCTTCTTTCATCACCCCATCGACACTCGAGGGGCATCTCTCACTTCTACTAATTTTTCTTCTACCCCTTCAAAATTTTATCTATCTACTATCTTTGAAGTGGCATCACTTACGCCACCCCAAAGAGGGGAAAATGTAGACACCTATAATTTAGCTCGAGTAATTTAAATACTTAAATTGCGCTAATTATACCATTTCCCACAAATTGACGACATATCATCAATATCACACATTTTCTCTATCATTGTTAATTAATTACATTACATTAGTTAATTAACTCTTCTATCCAACAACGATGCCAATTAACAACCTTCCATTAATTAGCTCCCTTTCTATCTAGATTAATTATTTATTTATAATTAATTAAGCTCCCTTTCTATCTAGATTAATTAATTATTTCTAATTAATTAAGCTCCCCTTTCTATCTAGATTAATTAATTATTTATAATTAATTAATACCCCTTTCTATCTAGATTAATTAATTATTCTTAATTAATTAATTCTCTCTTCTATTTAATCAATAAATCATCATTTATTTGATTAAAATCCTCTCATAACATAAATCATACTAACTATTCCTCTAAAAATATTCTATAAGCTTGCACACCTATTAATTAATCACTTTGGTTAATTAATAAACCCCCTCAATCCCCATGAGTCACTAGAGGACAAACTAAACTCTCCTAAAGTAAACTCAACCACTTCTAAACCATGCTTATCCATAACTAACCTAGCTTTTCTATTATCCCACATACAATAGGATGCAAAGCTTCTTCAAACCATTGGGTTATAAAAGGAACCCTCCTCTAACCTTTCTACTTACACCTAAATGAGCATAGAGCCTATACTATAGCCATTTTATCATCTTAGATAATTCTTCCATTAGAGGAGCTAGCTATCTTCATTTCTTGCATTCATCCATCCAAGTTTTGAAGTCATATGGAGATATGTCAAATGGTCTTGTAGCCATGGATTGACAAGACTCCATTCTTGAAAACCTTGGGATTCAAGCATACAATCAACCCTTTTGATTTCTAAGGATCTAAATAGGTTCATTTCATTAGCATTCAATTAGAGATAGAGGTTAATTTGTTTAGCATGTTAGTTTGAATCTTCATTTCATGTTCTAATGCAAATATGTTAATAGATTAGCTTTGCTTAAGCTCTAAGCATGATGGTATATTGATCTAGTTAACATTGTATTGAAGCTATTAGGTGTTAGCTTTGATTTCCTTTGCATTATTAACTAATTCATATACTCTCAAAGAGACTTCTTTCCCATATAAAATATATGTTTATCTTTGAAAGGCATTTTTCAGTTGGGTCGGTGTTGGGTGGCCTTTGACGGTGTGTGCAGAGGCATCGACGGTGGAGAGGGGTGGGTAGATGACGTTGAGTATGGATTGTGCACAACCATTGATTTATGGGAAACCGTAAAAATAGATCTTAATGTATCGATTAAGAAACCCTAAATTCAAAATATGTGGGAAGATGTGGGTGGCGGTCATTTATAGTTTTTACATGTTACTTGGTGCAAAGGCCTACTATAAGAGACAATAGGATGGATGTGCCATAACACAATAAAGACATAAAAGGTGATTGGAATCCATTGAATCTCATTGTGTGGTTCCTCAAACTCGTGAGTGATGTCTATGTCCATTAATTTTTGGGGAGGTTTAATATTTTGGGTTGAATGTGCGGGTACTTTTGATTTGGTGGATATTCAAACTTTAGACATCTGTATATTTGGCAGTTTTGTTATCTTCTGTTTCTGTTCTTGATGTACTATGATGACTGTGCAGGTGCAGGGAGAAGCAGAGAAAAGAGGCATTGTGACTTCAAACCATGAACAAGAAGCTCAATGCCATGAATAAGTTGTTAATGGAAGAGAATGACCGCTTATGAAGCAAGTTTCTCAACCGGTATACAAAAATGGTTATTTACAAGCAACAATTATAGAATGTGAGTTTTTTTCCTCCTATTTTTTTGGTGAAGTAGATGGTGGTTCACGGGTCGGGGTTAATCAAATTTCTCATGTTTTTAAAGAACAGTGCAGTAAATATTGTGGGCTACCATGCGTGGATTTCCTCATTTTTTTTTCCATATTTACTATCTTCTTTAGGATTGTAGATGCAGTTAATTTTGTGGGTTACCATTACTGATCCTCACTTTTTAGCGTTAATTATTCTTGGTTCTATGTAGATTTACAATTTTTTATGTCAAGGATTGCTGCACTAGATTTCAATGGATTTCCATAGCTAGTTTTTTGAAAAATATGTTTTTTGTTTTTTTGGTAGGACTCTATAGTGACTACAGCATAACAACTGAGTCTCGTAGTAACAAGTGGTCAACACCAACAATAGAACCATCTCGACAACGCAACAACCCCAAGGGATGCTAGCCTTGCAGGATATGCGATGCAAGTAGCTCATAATATGAACAGCTAGGGTTAATAAATTCTTGTTGGCATGTTTTTGTTGTTGGCTTAGTTAATTTTAGGTGTTGTCTTGCACTATTAAAAAATCTACCAGTTTTGGAGGGAGCTCGAGCGTAGACATGCCCTGCCGTAGCACTCGTGTATAAGAATATTTTTCCAAAAAAATATTCTTGGTATGGTTGCATATCCCATATTATATATATTTTTTTGGTTTCTCTGGTGTTCTTATACAACTTTATTGCACTATTAGGGGGAATCTAATTGAGGAAATATTTCATGTAAATATTGGAGCATGTCGAGCACTAGGCCTTAGCACTTTTGAGCCATTATGGAGAAGATGTGTGTAGGAGGAAAAGTATCTCTGTAGTAGTTTTAAATAGTGTTTCCTTAGACGATTTCCTATTCGCCACTTTCTATGCATTTGGTTGTTATGAGTGGTACACATATCGTTGTGGAAAAATGTGGGAGTTGCAAGTTGTACTTTCCGCAGTGGCAAGACCATTTTGCCTTTCAATAGTTTTTGGGTGAAGGTAATTTTTCAATATTGATTTTCAAAAAATATAAAACAATATTTTAATTTTATTTGATTATTTTTATGTCGAAGGAATTCCCCTATGGAAAAGGGATTTACGGAAATTCATAGGACTAACTTAATTATGATGACCGTATTTCAACTTAATTTTGATGATCGCTTTGACAAGCTTCGATGGGTGTTTTGAATTTTTTTGTTGTTTTTAGCTGAAATCCAATTGCATGCCCGCTTTTACCATGGAAGGGTTTTATGGTTTTGAGCAGCTTCAACGTGATGATCGAAGACACTCCAGATCGAAGCACGGTCTTGGTTTAAATCCATTGGTTCTGAGTATTGGTTTTTCAACCCTAAATTATTATGGAAGCCCTAAATTTTTGTTAGGTCGTGTGAATGATTTCTCATTCGATTGTATATTATGTTTTAGTTAAATGGTTTTTATTGCACATGGCACTTTCCTATGAAAGTTTTAAGCCGATACTGGATTAACACAATGTTATTCTGCAGCTTATCGCTAGGGTTAAGTTGTAACCCTTTCTTTTTCTATGGCAGGGTTTTTCTTTTTTGTCATTGTGGTTGTGCCAATTTGTGGGGAAAGGTGATTTGTGTAAAGATTCAATATCTTCAGAACCAAAATTTGTTAATTATACGGTAGAGATTTGTTTTGGGATGATTCGATTGTTTTTATGACTTGAAAAATGAGGTGCGTAAGCTTTTCAAACAACAGAATGGTGGTCTGAAGTTTATCATAATGGAAAACATTTTTGTCTATTTTATCTTTTCCAAATTTCAGGTGAGGTTATAATGTTATGCGAGATAAACTTGGTCCACCTATCTATCACTATTAAGACATTGATTTCTTAACTTTTGCTTCCTTGCTTGGGACACCGTCAGTGAGAAAAAAAAATTGAGTACTTTTGCCTTCCTTGAAACCTATCATTCTTAAATTTTCCAATATCTTTTTATAACATGAGAATAGGTATGAATTCAATGCTTCAACCAATTGGGTTTAATTTTTTTGTTCCATCCAAGTCGTGGGGATGAGGATGTCCTGTAAATTTCCTGTATCATGAATGGTAGGGTCGCCCATATTGTTGCACTTTGTAGAATTAGACCTGATTGATAGGATCTTGTTTTTATTTTAAATAGGAGGAGGTAGATAATTTTCACACTATACACTATATTTAGGAAGAGCCACCCCATAATTTCCAAATCTCAACCATGCCTCGTTCCTTAAGGTTGTAGGAAATCTTATTATAAAACATTTCGGATATAACTTCATAAACAATACAATCCAATAAGCTTATTATTTTATTGTAAATCTACAAAATCTGTACATATAAAATTATTGTCCCGATTGAATATGATATCTTTGGCAAAGTCTATTTTCACCATCTCTTACCTTTACTTAAAAGAAAAATTAGGGTATTGTGCTTCTTAGGTATTCAAATTATATGGCCATATGGTGTTTCTGAAAAATTATTGGAATATTTGTAGTTACACGATGTCGTGGATTTTTTCACTTTCCTTTTCTCATATTCAGTCTAAGTAGATTATAACCCATGTTAGCATCCCTCCAACTCGTTACATATTCGATACCCCTATTTTGAGAGGGAATCAAGAAAATTGCCAATTAAAATGGCTTGGGATGAACTATCCAAAAGTCCTGTGGGACTTATTTTGCATAGAGAAACTGTTGACATTGGAACCATTGAAAGGTAGGGTTTGACATTCACAAATTTGTCCGATTTACCTCGCTTGCAAAATTTATGCATTTCACCACCTTTTTCATTTGAAAGGTACTCATAAATGGTGCACGTAACAACACTTAGAGCAAGAAGAAAGGAGTTAAGACTACTATCACTTAACCCATTGTAAATACTACCCTCTACTTTGATAGCACCTCTACTACTACTTTACTCAACACTTCTTGTATCCAAAGAGGCATGTGCCATTCAATGCGTATCAAATGTATTCATGTTTAGTGAAAATAAAATTTCCCACAAAAGGCTACTATTCATGATATAAAATCTACAAATGTACAAAAGTCTTCATGTATACATGTTTAGTTCATATGTTGTGATATAATATTTGCAATTGTATATGTAGGAATTTGCAACAACTTTAAATGTACACAAAACAAATCAATGTAATGTTTAATCTATATTCCTATACTACCACTATCAATCCCACCCCTTATTGAATGTACAAATTTTTTTTCAACAAAAGACCAACCAAACAACCGATGCAACACTAACACAATTTCCCTAAAATAATTACAAACCACATCAACTACAAAAGTAATTAACTATCCAAAACCATATCAAATGTATTTATGTTTAGCGCAAAACAAATTGGCCACAAAATACTACCACTCATGATATAAAATTTGCACATGTACATAAGTCTTCATGTAACATGTTTACTTCAAATAAATTATTAGAAAAATGCTACCACTCATGATATGAGATTTGCAAATGTATATGTACAAATTTGTAACAAGTTTGAAATGTAGAGATGGAACCTTTAAATGAAGTGGTTCATCTATATATCTACACTTACAAAATCAATCACACTCATTATCAACATCAACTACAAAAGTAATAACTATCCCTCTAAAACAAATAACATATACCGTTCGACATTCACATTGCATTGTACACATGTGATTGCTAGTTAATACATATTTATAATTTGCAAATTTTAAATATACAAACTACATGTGCTTGTTATTCTTAGAAATTCCTTCTAAGTATTTGATAGCTAAAATCATTAAAAATAAAATAAAATTCCCCCATGTTTTTTCAAAATTTCAATTGCTAACATTCTTTGTCACCCCTATTCATGTTGGCAACTTCTATGTGGAAGAACATTTACCTGAAAATCTGACCATAGCTTGGCATTTAAAGTTGAATTGTTATTTATCCTTTACAATTTTGTAATTTAACTGAAATTATTTGTTTTGTTTACACTGTTCACTATTGTTTTATGGTAGGTGACAACAATTGAAGTTGGGGAGACTTACCTCAAAACTTGACCATAATCACCAATAGAAGGTGGCTTAAATGACCCTGTTCACACCCACAATTGGATGCAGTATGTAAACATGTCTTTTGGAATTTAAACCTGAGACTTTGCTATGACCGCAATGTGATTTACCATTTGAAATCTTCACAATTATCCTTACCATAGCTATGAGTTGCAAGAGTGTTGTACGTTAGTAGAGATTAATTTTTTGTGTTCCTTTCTATGCCATCATGAGTAAGAAATTTTGGAATTAAATTGTGTTGGGTTTCAGTTTTGCACTTGGAATGAAACCAAAGTCAGGGGAGAAGCAAGTCCCTCCTCTTTAATGGGAGAGGTTCCCTTCTTGAAAGCAGGGGCCAAACCTATGTACAAATATACAATATTTCATCCAATGGTGGTTTCATGATATCTTCAAATGTGTTTTATGCATAGAAAGTTATCAATACATGAGTATAGAAGACTTAAAGAGAGGAGGGAGGTAGAAGAAGACAATACTTTCAGGGAAAAGAGATGGCAGAGAAAACCCTTATATGTATTGAGAAAATGAGATATAGAATAGAACCATTCATGTTTATAATAGGCAAAATCTGCAGACTCAAAGTTCTTGAGATTGTATAAACTAGAACACAAAGTTTCTAAGCATGCAAGGATTAAATGATTCATAAACCAAAGAAAAAAGGAAAGATAAATCAGATGAAAAAGGGAAAAACTTTGTATTGATTTCTTCCAATTTGAAATTACAGTTTCAGAATATCAATATTCCAACAATCCTTTACAATGGCTTTAAAATCTCATGATATAGCTCACAAGAGATGGTTACAACTTCCTCGAGCTAGAAAGAAACAATTACAACTTATTCCAATCATCCACGCCCTTTCAAATTCTTGATTTGTAAAGAAACGTTAATGGCGGAAAAAATAGTTTTTAAAATATACGACCGTTACATTATTTTACTAGTTAAAACATGGGCCATTCGATTTGCTTTTAAAACTTCAAATTTGGGCCACCCATGTGAGATAAATTAATTGGAGTGGGCTTACGGACGCCTTCTATAATTTTTTTCCTTTGAAGCTATGCCAAGCTAACACGTGGAGAGCTTCATTGGTTCCTTCATACTTTGCCGATTTGGGTCTATTTCCTGTTTGACCTATGTTGACCCTTAGACATGTGGAGGGCTGATGCTCATTTGAGTTTCCATTTTGGAAGTGCCCCTTAAAATTACGCCGAGCCGATGTGTGTCCCTTTTCGCTGGTCTTTGGATTTTCAACGACTAACTCTGTCACCTCATTGACTTTAACCACGTGGCGAGCTGGCGCTAATTGGAGACTAACCCTTTGATTTCACTTCTAAAATGGCACCACTAAGGCACGTGGCAGATTCTACCAACTTGCCCTTACTTAGTCAATTTTAACAATCGGATCTATCCCTTTTTGGACCTAGGACACGTGGAGGACTGGCGCAAGTTTGAGATTTGCCTCCATATTTGACTCTTGAAGTTTCACTGATGAGGCACGGGCGTTGCCCGCCGAGCCTTCCATACTTAGCTGATTTTAGCTTATTTTGTCTTCATTTTATACCTAGGACACATGGAAAGCCTGCGCTTATTTGAGGACTGTCCCTTGTACCCTACCCCTGGAGTTGTGTTGTTTGAACACGTGGAGGCTTTCTCGAACCTTGAAATATGGCCAATCGCATCCAATCAAAGATATCCACGTATTACCCATGGACTCGGGAAAAATTAATGGGGAAAATACGCCTGTCATTCCCGACTACAGAAGAAAATAAAAAGAAGGAAAAGGAACTTCACCATACGCCCAACTTTCAAATTGTTCTCCATGAATAGGAAAACTGCAAACAATGCCAGGCTCGACACGATTCAATACTCCAAGGTATAGACTCATTTTTTTTTTTGAAACTTGACTTCAAAAGAGGGAATTTTGGGGCCGACAACAATACTGGCTTTTTTTTTGGGACGACTTGTCTTGGAACAAAGACACAAGGCAAGATCAAGAATCTATGCAGATAACTTTAGGGGAAAGAGGACCAAGTGCTTTATCCATTGGGAAAAGGAGTCAAAGGAAAAACCAATATAAGGCAACACACACAAGATGGGAAAAAAGCAAAACAAACCAAAAGGGAATAATAGAATGAAAAACAAAGGAACGACCCAAAACCAAAACACTATACATAATATATAGAAGGACCACCTAGTCACCTAAGACTTGAACAACTTCAGATACTACCCACTATAAGGAAGTGGGAGAGAACCATCCATGTAATCGAGATAAAAAGAGTTCTCTCCAGAAAAATGTATGATTCTAAAAGGACCAAGACAAAGAGAATCAAACTTACCATGGCTTCCTCGCGGCTCATGTCATTTGTCCCAAAGCAGTACAATGTCTCCCACTTGGAAATATATAGGTTTGGCTTTCTTATCAAACAAATCCTTCACTTTCAACTAATGAGCTGATATCTTGTCAACCACTTGCAATCTGTCCTCATCAAGCTTCTCAAGGTACAAAATTCTTTTGTCCAAAGAGCTATTGAAACTTGAATCTTCAATGGTTTTCATCAGATGCAAGGCTAACAACTCCACCATGAATGGAAGTTTAGCTTCCACACCATACACCACTTAGAAATGGGACATTCCAATTGCTCTCTTGGGTGTAATTCTATCATCCCAAAGTGCATCATATAGCTTCTTATGCCAATTCCTCTGAGAATCATTTACAAGCTTTCTAACTATTCTCACCAAGTTCTTATTTGTTGATTCTTCCTGTCCATTCCCTTGGGGGTAGTAATATGAAGAATGAGCAAGTGAGATCCCATACCCATAGCAGAAGTCCATCATCTCAGTAGAAGAAAATTTGGAAGCATTATCAGTCACAATTTTGTTTGGGATCCCAAACCTGATCAATATGTTCTCCTTAATGAAGTTGCAAACTACCTCGAAGGTAGTGCTCTTGATTGGGATGGACTTCCACCCACTTGGTGAAGTAATCTGTGGCAGTCAACACATGGGTATGTCCAACACTGGAAGGTGGGTTAAGAGTTCCAATGAAGTCTAAACCCCATTGTTGAAATGGCTCTTCAATCACTACATGGCTTGAGAGGCAAAGTAGCCAACTTAGGTCTTCCAACAAATGTTTGGCATGCTTCACATTTACCAACCCATTTGATGTAGATCTCTAATAGAGTGGGCCAATAATAACCAACATGAAGTATTTTATGAGTTGTTACAGTAGAGGAGAAATGACCTCCACAAGCCTAGTCATGAAAAGCAGAGAACAACTTCTTTTGTTGCTCCTTGTCTACACACTTCAAAAACCTTCCATCTATGCCTCATTTGAATAAAGCATTCTCCCATAACACATATTGTGTAGACCTCAATTTGATAGCTCTCTTCTCTTTGGCACTCAAGTGAGATGGACACTCTCCATAGGTCAGAAAGTGAGCAATGTCAACATACCATACATCTATTGAGCTGAGGAACAAAACAACAGGGACATCAACTTCATCTTTGGAAAACTCCTTGGCAGCTCCCTCAGCAATGAGTTCACACAGGCCCTTACCCCGAACTAGCTTTGTTGGCCTGATATCAAGATCATACTCTTGCACCTTTGCTACCCAATTACCTCTCTTGGTTCCAAATTCTTGCTGAGTAAGAATGGATTTGATTGTTGTATCAGCACCAACACCACAGAATGAGAATTAAGAATGTAAAACCTAAACTACTTGAAAGTCTTTGACAACTACAAAAGCATGTTTCTCCATCATGGTGTACTTCATCTCATGAGTTTTCAAGACATAACTCATGAATGCAATTGGGAGCTCATGATCTTCAGCATTCTTCTAGGCTAACACAACGAGCTAGGTATTTTCAGTGGCATAACAATAGATAATGAAATCTTTGCTAAAGTCAGGGCACACCAAGATTGGAGTCTTTGCAATAGCCTGTTTAATGTCCTCAAATGATTTCTTCCCTTCAGAGGACCAACCAAAAGTTTTCTTCCCTTGCATCATGCGAGAAATGCTCATAGTAAGTTCTGCAAAATCGGGGATGAATCTCCTTAGGAAATTGATCTTACCAAAGAAAGAATGGACACCTTTCTTACTTGATGGAAGAGGAATTTTCTGGATGGCCTAACTCTCTCTCGGATCAATCTTGATCCCTTCCTTTAAAACAACGTGTCCCAACAACTTTCCTTCATGACACAAAACATAGACTTCTTAGGGTTTAAAGAAATTCCATGCTCTCTACACTTCTACAATATGTTTCAAGGTGTTGGAAGTGATATTTTCTTGCTTTAGAAAACATGGTCAAGTCATCCAAATACACAACAATGCATTTCCCTTTCAAACTTCCAAAATCCAAGTCCATGGCCCTCTGAAAGTAGCACCAACATTGATGAGACCAAATGGCATCCTCTTATATGCAAAGGTGCCCCAAGGAGTAGTAAAGGAAGTCTTATGTTGATCTACAATATTCACCTCTACTTGATTGTACCCCAAGAATCCATCTAACATAGATAGCATCTCCGAGCCTGTAACAACTTGCAATACTTGGTCCATCATGGGGAGAGGGTAATTGTCCTTCAAAGAACCTTGATTTAGATTTCTGAAGTCCACACAAATCTAGATCTCACCATTCTTCTTCTTGACATGCACTATATTAGCAATCCACGTTGAATGGTGGATGGGGAAGATGATCCTAGCCTTTAAAAGCTTTTTTATTTCTTGGAAAATTGTATCAACTATCTTTGGATTATATTTCCTTTGCTTTTGTTTGAAGGGTTTGATCCCATGCTTAAGAGGAATGAAATGTTGCATTTCTTTAGGTTAAAAAGCCTTAAGATCATCATAAGAGTAAGCTAGAACATCAACATACCTCTTCAACAGATTCACCACCTTCTTTTTCTCTTCTTGAGTGCAACATTTTCCAATGTTGACCATTTTGGGATCATCAAGACTCCCAATATTCACTTTCTCAGTCTCAACATTTCTCGCTCCTTGGGAAACTTTAGACTTCATATATCTATCATGTTTATAAAAAGATCCTCCAAACTCACCAGCCCTTTAGGGATTTTGTTGCCTTTTAGTTTGATGCATCCATCTTGATCCATCTCTTCTTTGACACCCTCTTCATTTGATGACACACACTCTCTAGGTAGATTGTCACTTCCTTCAAAGTACAACTGATCAAAGTTGTCTCTGAGCTCCAAGAAAGAAAGAAAATGCTGGTCATCATTGAAAACTTGCCAATTATTTGCATTGTTAGGCACACTGGGTCTATGGATCATCTCAATGGTGAATTTATCCTGAGGAAAATCAAGATGAGGAATCAACAAGGACCCCAAAATAGCTAGAGAGTTAGCCCTAGTGTTCCTTTCCCTTGGCACAAATTCAATGGAAAAAGCATCAAGGAATTCAATGGAATCCCAAACCAGATTCCTATAGTGTTTCAACCTTTTATTCTTTACCTGATAAAGGTCTCTAACTTGTTTTACAATTATCTCGCATCTCCATGAGCAAGAAGGTTCTTCACTCCCATTTCCTTCACCATGCTCAACCCAAGAATAAGGGCCTCATACTTAGCAATATTGTTGGTATTTTTAAATTGAAATTTGAAAGAGAAAGGATGAACCTTACCCCAGAGAAATGAACACTACACCAGCTCCAAAACCAACTGAGGAACAACTTCCATCAAACTCCAAAGTCCACACACCATTAGGATCAAGCAACACTTCCTTTGGTAGACTTGTCTCCTCTTGTGACATGATCATGTAGTTCCCATGCCCAATGTCTTCATATAGTATTTGTGCTTTAGGATCATCTATCTTTTACACAATATACTTTGCTTGTTTCTCAGGAAATAAATTCTTCATCTTCCCATTGACAAGGATCAAGGCATGTGACCAATCCATTTGGATCTCATCTCCAACATATTTGCAAAAGTTCCTACTTAGCAACATGCCATAAGAAGGATGGATATCAGGAAACCAAGATGGTAGCCATGACCTTCTTCTCTCGGTAAAGCATCAAAACTACTTGTGCATCCTTGATTCTCCCAACCAAAGGCACTTCTCTACTTTCCATGAATAACAAGAGCAATAAGTGTGGGTTAAGGTTAGACCCAAAGCATGAGCCACTTTTGTAGGCATTACATTATCAGATGCACCAGAATCAAGACACAATTGTTAAGGTTGTGACCAACTATGAGGAGAGTCACATAGAAGGGTTTTATCTTCTCATTGGGTGGAGTGAATACAGCCACAAGGCCAAGTTGAGGTGGAGAATGTTGGGAAATTAGAGTTTCCATGGTAATTAGTAATATACCATGAGGTAAATAAATGGGTAGTTTGTGTGAGAATTTGTTATTTGTTTGTATTTTTTGGAGTGATTTGTGGAGGATAAGGATAGGGATTAGATCCCATATATCAAAATGAATATTTGTATAAATGGTCTCTCTTCAAACTAATAAAGGTGTATTGTTTGATTGACTAAATTCCTTGATTTGGTATCAAACAGGTGCACCACTTTTTGACAAGACCTCTCGTAATTTTGGCCTTGTTCTTTACAGATCCTTTGAGTGTAGACCATGTCAATTGGTCCTATCATTCGATAGGCTATTATTTGCCTCTGGTAATAATTTTACAAAGTGCAGACCATTTTGAAATGTTGTTGACAATTTTTTATATATTATTTTATTGAGTCATTTTTCTTAATACTCATAGTTGGAGATACATAGATTAACATTCTATCATGTAAACATTTTACATGTGTATAGATTTGTTTGGCCTCTTGGCACTTTTCCACTTCCCCAATTATAGCTTCGACCTACCATCCTGTCCACATCTCCACGGATTTACAAGTACAAGGCCGAGCCCCCTGATCGATCCATCAATACAATCTCTACTTTGAAGCGTCTGAAGAGTCTCTGGATCGAACTCTTTTTGGAAAGCTCCTTGAGCTTGATATACGTCTACATGCATTGCATTGTTTTATTGGATCGATGACTGTATTTATGCATTGCACTTCTCCATGATATTAATCAATGAGTGATAGCTTTGAACTGCTTAGCATAGTGTTTTCTCAGATTCGAATTACTTCACATATCGACGTGCTAAGCTGAGTCACACGGTGTCTTTATTCAAGCCAAGACATCTCCTCTCGCACTTTTTCAAGATGTCTCCCTCAACGTAGGAGATTTGCAAATGACCATTCCAACTCATGTTTTAGAAACATCAAAGGCGGATCTCGTGCACATGCGTGAGGATAGATCTACAAGATTTAGGCATGTAGCTTTCAAATCAATGTTTTGGGTTGTTGTCTTCCATAAAATGTTTTGATCTCGCTCCTACAGATTTTGCAGACCTGATAGAGTTGGAAATAATATTCAATCTTCTCAGGATTTGGTCTGTAACGTTTTTTTTTAAAAAAGGTTCATAATATTTTAAATTGTAGAAAGTAATTAAAGATTACTTTCTTATTTTTCATTGGTGTTTGAAAAACCATTTGAGTCAAATCTTGTAAGGACGCATTTTCGTTGAAACCGACATTCACTTAGTTTATTTTTGAGGGAGGGTTAAAAATGGAAAAAATGAACCAGATAGAAAAATTCAATGGAAAGGATTTCCATACATGGAAAATCCAAATCCAATTGTTGCTGATTGAAAAGGATCTTTGGGACATTGTTGATGGAGGATCGGTTGCACCAATAGATGTAGACGCACTCCAAAAATGGAAAGTCAAAGATAAAAAAGCTTTGGCCATTATTGGCCTCGGATTATCCAAACCTTATCTACATCATGTAGATTTCAAAAAATCATCCAAAGAAATATGGGAAGCATTGAATCAATTATTTGGATCACAAACCGACAATGCAGAGATAAATATGAAGAAAAAATTGTATGGGTTGAAAATGGAAGAAGGAGGAGATATTGTATCTCATATCAAAGAAGTTCCACTCTCTAATGGCCCAACTGGATGGCATTAATGAAAAGGTGAAACCCAATGATGCAAAGGCCATATTACTAAATAGCATGCCCAAAAGTATGTCCAATATGGTGTTTACTTTAAGTAAACTAAATCCAAGCTTGGAGAGCATAATAGCAACGCTACTCGATACGTAAAGCAAGGATGACGATGAAGAAGAAGTAAGCATTAGCTAAGGTCAATCAAGTAATTCCTATAAAAGATCAAAACATATCAAAAATTATACATGTTTTTATTGTAGGAAGCCATGACATGTTATTCTCAACTGCATGAAAAGAGAAAAAGATCTACTTTATGGAAAACTATCCGAAAAGGCCATGGTTATTGAAGAACAAAACACACATGCCAATGTCAAGATTGTTTCAAGCGATGGGAGATTATCTTTTCTAAATTGTTTATGTTTTGTATCTACCCATGTCAACTCTAAGGGAGGGAATGTTGGGAAATTATAGTTTCCATGGTACTTAGTAATATACCATGAGGTAAATAAATGGGTAGTTTGTGTGAGAATTTGTTATTTGTTCAGACGGTTGGAGTGATTTGTGGGAGGATAAGGATAGGGATTAGATCCCATATATTGTGGGATGAATATCTCTCTTGTATAAATATCTCTCTCAAAACTAATAAAGGTGTATTGTTGATTGACTAAATTCCTTGAGAGAAGGAGTGGGAAAAAGGCCTTTAGAAGAATGGGTCAGGTTTTAGATTTAGAATTTACAAAATTAACCATTTTGGCAAAGGCTTTAGGATGGGTTTAATAGAACCCTACCTTAGAAATCTGAATCTTGGTCTTTTTAAGATGGTCTATATATTGTCAAAACATCTAGATGTGGATGGGGAATCATTACTAGGAGTAGGAGGAGCTTTTGATCTATCATGCTTTATCATTTTTGGACAATAATTCTTATAAGGTAGTAGAGGCAGATAACTAACTAGCAGAGCTTACCTTTTGGGTGGAAGTAGTAGGAATAGGAGCTCCTCTTCTTGCAATCACCAGGATGGTGATGGGGTACTCCTTGGATCTTTTTGTAGGTTACACCACTTTTTCCTTTTTTTTGGTCTGCTCTCGGGTCATAACAACATATGATTCACTATTCATCTCAGCCACTACATCATCATAGTCATATTTATCATCCACACCCTCAGTGGTGAGGAAATGAACTCGAGAACCACTAGGCTCCTCCAGTTATTCATTAGCTTCCTTTTCTTTTTCATCATAGAGCCCATTTTCTTCCTCATCATCAAGCTCAAGAACTTCACAAGCAGCATTAACATGTACCTTGAGGGGTGGACCTTCAATGGCCAACCTAGTTTGATAAAAAGGAAAGCAGTTCCTAGGCTGAAAGTTATTCCTTTGAACATCTTAATATGGAGCATGCTGAGCCAATTGTTTCTTAATGGCAATGAGGTCATTAGCCAACTTTTGCACCAACTGATCTACATTACCTCTAGGAGAAGGGGAAGAAGAAGATGTTTTGGATTTGAAAAACTCCCTTTTCAACTTTCCAGACATGATCAAGTCATCTTCCACACTGACAACCAATCTCTGATCAACATCCAAAGTTGCAAGATTTTCTCTCCTCAGGGCATAGCTTACTTCCGGCAATTGAGAATTCAAGAAGAAACACTTCTGAATCTGATCAACAAGTCTAGTATCTTACGGAATCTTGTTAACCAACTTGTTGAACTTGGCCACAAATTCTCTCATAGGCTCATGTGGATCCTTCTTGATTTGAGAAATATGAGCTAGCAAAGCATGCACATCTTCGCAAGTTTGAAATGTTGCTCAAATTCAGTCCTCATAGTAGTCCAATCGATGATGGTCCTAGCAGAAGATGGTAAAACCAATCTAAACATTGTCTTGCAAGGTTTCCACAAACAACCTCACAGACATCCTCATGTTCAACTCCAAGGACCCCACATGCAACAATGAAGGCTGCAATGTGTTCATCAGGGTGTACTTTTCCATCACCTCTAAATTTGGGAAAATTCTTCCTGTTACCCCTAGGTAACTCATGCAATGGTTGAGGAAGAGCCAGAGGCCCAACTCTTTGTCCCCAAGGCCGAGGTGTTGCCATCCTTGGAAATATTGCTTGAAATGGAACTGAGACACCAACAAGAATTAGGGCATAGAGATTAGGGATAAGTTATGCTTGAGGAATGCTACTACCAGAAGCTCTTGTCTTCAACAGAGGTGTGCTTATGGAACGAGCTCTTCTATTTCTTCTTGTTGGAGGAAGTTGAAAATCTTGTTGATCCAAGAGTTGAAATTGGGGATCTTCAATTCCAAGAGCCCTTCTACCACGAGTATATCTTAGAGTCACCAGATCAAAGAAATGATCAAATTAGTTGTTCTTTTTAGAAAGGAAATTTGTTGAACAAATTCCCCAATAGAGTCGCCAAAAACTGTTGGGTTTCAGATTTTCACTTGGAATGAAACCACAGTCGGGGACAAGCAAGTCCCTCCTCTTTAATGGGAGAGGTTCCCTTATTGAAAGCAGGGGCCAAAACCTATGTACAAATATACAATCTTTCATTCAATGGTGGTTTCTTGATATCTTGAAATGTGTTTTATGCCTAGAAAGTTATCAATACATGAGGATAGAAGACTTGAAGAGAGGAGGGAGGAAGAAGAAGACAACACTTTTAGGAAAAGAGATGGCAAAGAAAACCCTTATATGTATTGAGCAAATGAGATATAAAATAGAACCATTCACATTTATAATGGGCACAATCCGTAGACTCAAAGTTCTTGAGATTGTATAAACTAGAACACAAAGTTTCTAAGCATGCAAGGATTAAATGATTCATAGATCAGAGCAAAAAGGAAAGAGAAAGTAGAGGAAAAAGGGGAAGACCTTTGTATTGTTTTCTTCCAATTCAAAATTACAGTTTCAAAATATCAAAATTCCAAAAACCCTTTATAATGGATTTGAAAGCTTAAGATATAGCTCACAAGAGATGGTTACAACCTCCTCGAGCCAACAAGAAATAGTTATAACTTATTCCAATCATCCATGCCCTTTTGAATTCTTGATTTGTAAAGAAATGTTAATGGCAGAAAAAAAAATAGTTTTTAAAAATATACAACTATTACATTCTTTTACTAGTTAAAACATGGGCCATTCTATTGGATTTTACAACTTCAAATTTGGGCCACCCACGTGGGAGAAATTAATTGGAGCGGGCCTGCAAATGCCTTTTACAATTTTTTCCTTTGAAGTCGCGCTAGCCGAGACGTGGAGAGATTTGCCTGTTCCTTCATACTTTACCGATTCCAAACTTGGTCTATTTCTTGTTTGACCTATGTTAACTCCTAGACATGTGGAGGGCTGGCGCTCATTTGAGTTTCCATTTTGGAAGTGCCCCTTAAAATTGCGCCGAGCCGACGTGTGTCCCCTTCCACTGCTCTTTGGCTTTTCAATGACCAACTCGGTCACCTCATTGACTTTAACCATGTGGTGAGCTGGCGCTACTTAGAGACCGATCCTTTGATTTCACTTCCAAAATGGCATCACTAAGGCACGTGGCAGCTTCCGCCAACTTGCCCATACTTAGTCAATTTTAACGATTGAATTTGTACCTTTTTGGACCTAGGACACGTGGAGGACTGGTGCAAGGTTGAGATCTTCCTCCATCTTTGACTCTTGAAGTTGCGCCGATGAGGCACGTGGCGCCATCCGAGCCTTCCATACTTAGCCGATTTTAGCTTATTCTGTCTTCATTTTGTACTGGGACATGCAAAAAGTCTTGCACTTATTTGAGGACTGTCCCTTATACCCTGCCCTTGGAGTTACGCCATTTGAACATGTGGAGGCTTCTGCTGAACCTTGAAATATGGCCAACCGCATCCAATCAAAGATATTCACGTATTACCCATGGAATATGGGGAAAAATTAATGGGGAAAATACACCTGTCATTCCCGACTATGGGAAGAAAATAAAAAGAAGGAAAAGGAACTTCACCATACGCCCGAATTTCAAATTTTTCTCCATGAATAGGAAAACTGCAAACAATGTTAGGCTTGATGTGATTCAATACTCCAAGGTATAGACTCAAAATATTTTTTTGAAACTTAACTTCAAAAGAGGGGAATTTTGGAGCCGACAACAAATTGTTATTTGATCCTTTATATTTTGTAATTCAACATACTCTATTATAGTAATTCTTATAAGGATTTCAAGTTAAATCCTTATTTAATCATTTACATTTCTGTAATTTAAGTGAACATATAGGTATGAATTTGGGTGAACCACAATCATCATGAAAAACTTTCTGAATTGGGAGATGTTGGGATTATATTATTCGAGGGGGTATTGGCTAACATATTTTTCCATAAAACATAGAATACCAATATTCATTATAAAATTCTGAAATTGCACTGGAATTTGTCCATTTGGAACACCAACTTATTTACCTATAGATATAAAAAAATGCATCAAGCTGAACGTAGTTGGAAAATTTAAATTCCTACAAGTTAGAGCTGATGCAAATGCTTAAAAATTCTTGCAAGAAATTCATTTCATCCGTGAGTTGCCGAATTTATGGTTTTGTAGTATATAGAGTTATATTTTGTTTATGGTGTCTCCAAGTGTCAAGCCCTTTAGGCTTTGGTTTGTAAATTTGATTTCCATTTTTTTCCAAGAGCTTAGACAAGCATAGTTTAACCGATTTATATTATAAGCAGGTCTATGCAATCATGAATTTCTTCTAAATATTGGCTAATTATTGATGTCTTCATTATTAAAATATTAATTATTAAGTTGTAAAATGAAAATCTAGCATCTTCCTTCGGTGGAAGTTTGCATTTACATTGTTTCCATAAAACTATTGATTTTAAATGTAAATTTTTTTACACAGACCACTCTATCAGTATGTTTAGCATATTTTAGGTTCAGGTTTACTATCTTTTTCTTTTATTTCTTCTATTATGCGCGTGTGCAAGTATAATCAAGACTAAAGCTTATATTTTTTTCCAGTATTGGTTGAACTCTGTCCAAAATCATAATATTCTTCAAGATTTTTTTTCAGACTATAGCATTTTCTCTTTTAGTCATCTATTTTTGTTTAAAATATTGTTCCATAATTATATATTTGATGGTTGTTTTGTGTTGCAGATTGGAGGGAAAAAATGGTGATATTATGGTCCTAAGGAAGTACCACCTCTTTTTGTATTTCCATCATAGTGGAAACTGCTGATGTTTTAACAAGCAGGTTCTTTCTTTATCAACGAAGGTATAAATTCATTCATGAGATCATTCATATTTTGTGATAAATTCTATTTTCTACTTGTTAGAGCTAATGTTGAACTCATATTTTGATAGATTGCTGGTTTCAAATAACAAAATCAAAGAGAAACTATAACATTAGATGCTTTTTGGGATGTAACATACAATGCATTTTAGTTTTTACACAATTTTTTTCTTCTTCTGCATTCTTATCATCCCTAAACTTAAGATTTAAGCTTGATGCTATTTTTTTTTGTTATGTTGACATGAAATGATTTATACAATAAACTTATAGTTGAAACTATATTTTCTTAATATTCCATCTAACTGAATCATCTTTAAATGGGATCAAATTTTAAGATCCTTCCCTAAATGTCTCATTTGCCAACAAGATCTTCTTTGATAGTTGTTTTGATTTGAATAGTTATTGCTCAACCTTTTTAGCTCCCTAAAGTTATTAAGGGCTTTTCACCTTGGTTTCCAACTTTACACGTGTAATGATTTGTGCATTAAGACTCGCCTTAATGTTGCAAAAATTTCAACAAAAAATGGAACATATAGGTGATACAAGGAAAAACATTTTGAGAACACAAAGTGCAGTTTCAAAATGGTCAATGTAAAATAAATAAGTTAGCATGCCAATTTTTGAATCCTTTATTGACGGAGTACTTTTTGTTATTCTTAGATTTTATGCCATGTCAAAAGGAATTCTAAATTTTTTAGTCAATCATTTCAAGACTTTATTTGATTAAAACATTCGAAGTGTGTGAAGACATTAATGGCATATACTACAAGTATTGGTGATTGTTTTTGGGCATTATTTGAACCCAAATTGAGTTTTGTGGAGGCATGTTTAATTGGTCATAATTGATGTCTTAATGCATTGTTGATAAGTGCTTCAATTATCTATTCAGTGAATCGTTGGCATCATTTGATTCCTTCAAGTTTTCGTGGTCTAGTGGATAGTTGTGGATTGTTGTGAGATAATTATTTTCGCATTTACAATAGGGAATTTGAGAAAAAATTTGTCCCCAAATTTCATTTTCAGGTTGTTACCCATCTTCTATAGTTTTTTATCTGCTATTCCACTTGCTTGCGTATTTAGTATCTTACTTATCTCCTCTTTCAATCTCCAATTTTCTGGGAAGTGTAAAAAACTCATAACCCCCCATCTGCATTTTTTTTAAACAATTCATTTAAAGCATTTGGTATTTTAATGAATAATAATATACATGGATAACTAGTGCCTCTGTTAGATGTTGCCCCATAGTCTTTTACTAGTATGGATTCCTCATTTTCTTTACAATACAAAAAAAATTGCCAAGGCCTTGGTAGCTTTACCTATTAATTTTTTTTTTCACTCTCTTCCTTTGAAGTTTGGTGATAATGGATTTCTTTCCTGAATGATAGACTAACTTATATTGCTTTGACCATAAACATTTGACAAATGCATCATACTCAAAAATATATTTGCAAAATTTATCATCATGAAGTCCAATCTTGTGCAATCATGATGTCGAAGGGTTAGTGTTCAGTTTGGCATTATCATAAAATTGGAATAGCCTCGATGTTTGCTTCAACTTACTCCATGTTTCTTTTGAAAAATTAGTGACCTCGGATCCTTAATAAATTATGCCATTCATTAGTACAATTCCAAGAATTTGGATGCTTAATGTGGTACACTTTTCATAATGTAATCTTTCACAATTCATGCTTTTCAGTGGATAATATTTTCCTCTTTTTGAAATGTCAATTTGACAAGCTTCATTGTGTAGTTTTTTTACAAAGCATGTAGAAATGCTGCAATTTTGGCCAAGAATGCCATCTACAACACTTTTCTTCCATAATAATTCTCTTGCCAATTACAAATGATGTACTTTTATGTTGTTTTACTTCCCAAGTCAAAGTTAACTTCTTTCAACTTCTTGGACATTTGACTGTTTAATCTTTTTCTTATTTCGCAAAGTAACCAAGTCACAAGTTTATCAAAAAAATAAGTGAAATACACTTTTATTAGTTATTCAATAAATGTAACATGTTGTATTTTAATGACATTTCCAATCCTTGTTATTGCCAGGTCTGCTCTAAAGAAAGTACATCCTTCCAACCTTCCAACTTTTGTTTTTCTTCAAAATAAATGTGCTTCTTATTAGACGAAAGTTTAACTTGAGTCCATTCTATCATGTGGGTTTCAGTAATTGCTTCTCGTAAGTGTTGGAAGTACTTGTGACAACATGACAGTAATGGAGGAAATGTAACAATAGTGTTCATACTCCATTTACCTACCACAATACATTATGACAAAATATGTCTACATATACATTGTGTAATGTATGTGAAGAGTTGAAATTGAAACATAATTTATTATTGTTTTTTAGATTGTTTTTAGATGGTGGATTGTTTTCTATATCGATAATATGGCCCTCAAATATGTGGTCAACAATCCTTTGCAAAAATTTCAGGCAATTACATATGGGGGCCATGTTTAGGGGAAAGGGTGATAACTATGACAAAATTGTTTGGGATATTTTTCAATAATGAAATATTGTTAAATTAAAATAAAAAAATGATTTGTATTTTTTTTACTCTTCAACATTGATATTTTCTACTGTATTGTACTCTTAACGAATATACATTTTTACAAAAATAAATATATTTACAAAAGAATATTCATTAGTGAAAAAATCATTATATTCAGGAATACTAGTTGTCACATACTTCATTCAATCAATACAACTACTTTGTATGATCAATTCATATTGTTTTCTTTATTCAATGATGCTTTACTCAACTAAATGCTTAAAGACGAGGATTGTTAAATCCATTGCACTTTGTCACCCTATTTGTGTCTAACAAAAATATATCCTCTCCCATAAATATGTATTTTCTCCCCCTCCTTCAAGCAACAACTATCCACTCCTTCACCGCTCCCCTTTCGGCGTTTACATCGCACTGCTCGCGTATGATTTCTAATATTTATGTCATTTGGATATGTCCCTTGAAGACAAAATACTCTTAAAAACAGTCAAAAATGAAAATCTCAAAAAAATAAAATTAGTCACCATTTTAATTCGCAAATGATGCAAGCGAAACCACCACTTTACGTATTGTACACTTATGAAAACCCCTTTATGCAAAACCATGGCTGCAAAATCACCCCATAATTTCAATAATGTCATTGTAGACAAACCTTGCTTAACTCTCACTTTCAAACCGTTATGAAAGTTGAGACTATTTCTCATCCCGGTGACTCCTCAACTTCTCACATAATTAGGTTGTACAAATTGCATCTAATGTCAATACATGGCACCATTAGCTGTAATAACGATCTAAAATGACATGTGATCTAAAGGATTCACTTCATAGAAGTGATCACTTTCCAACTCTCATCATGTGAGTCACAATATTTGATTCACTTTATAAGGCGCTTCAAGAATCCTTCGCCACATGGCTTCACACAAAGCTTTGATTCACTACTCATTCCTAATTTAAATGTTTGAGAAAGTAATTGGTCCATTTCTTGATTTATGTGTGTCATCCTTGTGTAGGGGCCATGCTAATCTTCTCTATATCATTCCAATTTTATCAGATGTCTATGAAGAACTGAACCATGATATTTCACTAGTAGATTTTGCTACTTTGGTTCATTTTTGTGTCAAAAATTGTGAAAATAACATTGAATTGCATGAAAAAGCATCTCTAACACAAATCATTTTCCATCAGAAATTGTGTTAGAGATCCTAATGTATTTTTTATGGTTAAACTATTGATCGGAGCTATGAACTAGAGGGGAAAGGGCCCCAACCCAACAAATAAGAATGAACAATGAAGAAGGTAGAAGGAGAAGAAGAGGAGAGAAGAACCATTTAGGGGAAGGAAATAGAAGAAAAAAGGAGAAGAAAGGAACAAAACACCTGAAAGCCCGAAACCAATACAGAGTGAAGAGGGGCGAATAAATCTCCAAAACTCCCAAACTAAACCAACGCCGAACAAGGAGAACAACCAAACCGTGTACTTGCAGGGGAATCGATTCCCTAAGAAGAAGCCTCAAGGCCTTGCACAGCACGGTCTCTAAGATTGTTGAAGTTGTCCACTGCAGAGTGAACCAAGAAGAGAGTAGCGTCGATGTCGACCGGAGGAAGAAGCCTGTAGTCTAGCCTCATGTAAACAAAAAGTGAATTCACGTTTTGTGCATAGTGCAACAAATCTCGATATTGGCCACAGACTCATTGAATGCCATTAGATATCCTAATGTTAAGTGACATTTTTAGTAGGAGTTTAGCCCTAGATTTAGTGGAGTTCTTGATGTAATTAACGTCATCAATTTGTGTCATAAATTTAGTATTTTTTTGTCATGAGTTTCATTTTCAAATTTGCCACTAATTTAATAAAATGTAACATTTAATTTTTGTCAAAATCGTGATGCTATTTGTGTCACAATTCATTTTTTTAATAAAAATTCTCAAATTAAACTATTTAAGACTTACAAATTCAAAATTATTTTATTAATATATAGTGTGTATTAATTAATTATCAATCAATATAAAATATATTTAAATTGATTGTTTTTATTTGTAATATTTTACAACTAAAATTTAAACATAAACACAAAATATTATTTTAATGTATAGTGTGTACTAATTAATTATCAATTGCATATAAAATATATTTAAATTGATTTTTTTATCTGTAATATTTTACAACTAAAATTTAAACATAAACACAAAATATTATTGATAATTGACACATTAAAAAAATTATACAAAACAAAATATTTGTTTACAATTCTTAAAATGATTATGAAACTCGTATTTGTACTCATTACCAAAAATATGATTAAACACTAAAATTATTAAAGTACATTAATAGTTTGATTTAACCTAATTTGGCAATGTTACCTTAAGTTTAGGTTTTGCATCTAGTTAGATTAACAATCTAGAAACAATGTGCACTCGTTTACTATAAAGTACACTTTTATACATAGATACAAAAGTGCAAGAAATTATTTAGGGCATCCAATCGAGTAAAATACATACTAAATATAGAAATTGACAAGCAGATAAGTGCACTTATCTTTATGTTGGTTTCTGGATTGACCAAGGCATAAAAACGTGATGGTAGGCTAGAAATGTCATGTATTTTCTTTGTCTTTGAAACTGGGACTATATTATGTTCTTGAAAAATAAAAACCAACAAAAAATAACGATTAATAGACCAATTAGGCGTTGAAAAATCTTGTCTAGTTAATTTGTGCACTTCCATTTTAGTTTATGTGCATTTTTCTTTGTTTGCCTTTCCCTTTTATCCTTTCATTCCTTCTTGATGTGTGAGGATGTACTTCCAATATCAAATGTTATCTCTCTTATACAATCACTCAAAATCAACATTAGATATGGACGGAAAAAGGTTAAGGGAGTTTTGGGTTGGATTGAGCTTGGAGATCTTCACTGATCAAGCCAACCGTTGTACTACATTTCCCCATATGGAGCACAAACCTAAATGTAGTTCTCCCACCTAGTGGAAGTGTAGTTGTGAATAATATAAAATCTATATATTCTTGTGTAATTGTAGTTCTCCAAGGTTCTTGTGAAAATTTGAATGCAAGCTAACCAAGTCCCTAGGGTTTCGCTCATGTATCTTCACACAAAGATAACAAGTTAATCAGATAGTATATGATGTACCCAATACGGTAGTAGTGTGGCTCAAAAATGTGACCTAACCCTTTATTCCTTGAAACCTTTTACAATATTTGGAGTGAATTAGGTCTTTCCAAGACATAGCTCTATGACATTTGCATGCTTGAAAATTGATGAAGCTAGACTCTTTGACCTAGTTTAGTGCTTCATACTTGTAGTAGGGACTACTTTAATTGATGTGTAACTAATTTAGGTAGATTTAGGAGACCTTTGAGTCCTTTTGGAATGATATTTGCAATAGGAGCTTGTAATAGTGTTAGAGTAGTTATAAAGTGACATTGCCTTGCGTATATAACATTTATTAGATGAAATATTCAAATAATGCCAACCGTAGGAAGATGGAACAATGTCATTTAAATATATTCAAATTAAAAACAAACTCAAAGAATACAATGGGACATGATCGTACAAGTCACCAAGATTGGACCCCGCATCCTAACTAAAGTGCACGATCCCGAGATAGGAGGATTGTGGTACAAAAAAAGTTGTTTCATGATGTACATAGATAATTTACTACTTTTATTTAATAATATTCCTTGGATTGAAAACATAGAAAAGTGTAAAGATAAGCAATGCATGGAAGATATAGAGAGTTATATTGATTGGATTTTGAATTTGAAAATTTGTCTTAACAAGAGAGCATATTTAAACTTGGCATTGGCAAAGATCAAGTTATCACATTTTACCATCTATAGAACCCGCCTTTAAGTGTGTAATTGAACATTGCATACTTAAAAGAAAAACATACTTGAGTGTGAACACACACTTTTTTGTGCTCGACAATGTTTCTAGGATGTGTTGGTGTTGGCACACTCCATGATGAAACCTACAACATAGAGCATAACCAATGTATATGATAGAAACTAAATTGTAATCCAAAATATAGACGACACTTTAACTTTGAAATTTCATAAATTTAGTAAAGGAGATGTAAACATGAGAGGAATACACCCGTTATTTTTTATGAAGGGAGGAGCTCTTATTCTTGTTGTGCTTTGCACTGGATTGGATTTTTTTTTGAGATGTCAAAGGATTAGGAGTGACTAGTCCTCAATTTGTGCCAAAGAGAGACTAAATTATTGAGTGTAACCCAACACTAGAGAGAGAAAAGAGGAACTTACACATAAAACTTTGTAAAAAGAAAAATCTATAAAGAAATTAGCCACTTTGTTACCAACCACATTTGAAATTCTAGTGAGAAAAGAGGAAGGCTAGCCTACAAATGACTTAGTTTCTTCAATACCTTCCACAAAACCAACATACTACATTGATGTGGATGGATTTAGGTCTAATTTTGTAGTATTGTAATTGTTGATTAAGATAAAACCATGAAAGGAATGGAAATTTCCATGACCCCATTAGGTTTTCTACTATTGAAACTAAATGTATAGATTTTGAAATGTAATAGGAGAAGGATGCTCATGCCCCCAAACCCCGTTCTTAAAATTGAGTATGAATAATATAGATGGAAGGAATGAAGTAATCATGCCCTTTGTATCATGCTCTAAACTGTGTTATCTAGCGTATATGAGATTCTATGAAAATCCTCGTAGATAGCTTATAGAATATGGTGAAATTAAAAAATCCATAGAATATTGATAAAAACTACACAATAAAACATTAAATAATAATAATATAGAAATTGAAATTCATTCGGGATATATTTACATAGATGGAGAATACATTTTATAGTGTTTGATCTCCTACAAAGGTGGAGTCAAACTTCATCTTCAATCCCTCATATCTCTCTCCATGAATCTCTCAGACTTATCCCCTAATATCTCACACATCCCTTTATTATCTCACACACCAAAATAGCTACGTGAGTTGTTCTCACAACTCACCCAAATACTAATACTAACTATTACAATTATATTATTAATATGAGTTCTATAAACTCATTATTAATAATATTACAATTTATTAATAATGTCACAATATATTTGTAATAACTATACCCCTATCTAGGAATTTTTGTCTTGGTTAGAACATAACACATTGTTGGTTGTATTGTGTGTTTTTTACCTACTTTAGATTCTTCCACTTTTTAGTATCTTTTCCTAATTCTAAGGGTTTGAACCCTATAAAAATATGTTCTTGAATTCTATAATATGGTTGTAGATGTAGAAAATACCTTGATTAATGCCCACTCTTTTGAGGCATCCGTGATAAAACATTTAACTAGCGGCTCAAAATAATATGTGTACCAATGTGCAATAAGTCAGATGATCTATGTAGTATCACATGTAAGGCTAGAATGGCGGCCACCGTTAGGAACTTGTACCAAGAAAGGGATTTTGCATGATGGAAACAAAGACATGCAAAGAAATCAACATGCAAAATACACCAAGCAATAACACATGTTTATAAAAGTAAGAACAATAGAGACAAGTGTCAATAATGTCATAATCTATCTAGCAATAATATCATAAAATATCTAAGTAGTAATAGTATAGAAAATAGAAATAATAGTGTAGAGATAAGTAAGCATTAGTACAGAGAAATATAAATGTAGTCACGTGGAGGAACAAATCCATAAACATGGGACACCAACATTTTCACAAGATAATTGAAATACGATGCCTTATGGGCCACATGCATAAAACAGTGCATACACACAAGATAGGTTTGTAGCCACAAACATGGTACACCCACGATGTCACAAGACAATCAAGGCACTCATGCCATATAGAATAAAAAATCATAACATTGTAATCAAGATAGACAATAGTCAATCATACACAAATATTCAAATAACACAATAGTAAAATAAGGAAATAATCCATAAATGAAAGTAGTGATAATAATGTATCTAGAAAATATAGAACACAATGATAGTAAAAATAGAGATAACAAGATAGGGTAGTGTCACAAAATAAATGTGTTAGTCTTATTAACACAAAATATAACAATAAGCACTATGTACCTAAGAAAACATGATGAGGAAGGTTTAAAGTAGCTATAATGAAACAAAAGAACATGTATAACATGGGGGATGCCCACAAAGAGTAGTGTAAGGAACCAAGATGAAATTTACCATCATGTATCATCCTATGTATGTATTGTATCACACTCAATATACCTCGTGAACACATGTGTTTAAATATTAAATATTCTATCTATCAAACCAATGTGAAAAAACATGTATAAAGTAACAAGCTAGCTAATTAAACCAAAAACATGTTATGAGTTTATATTTTTTCACATATTTGCATGTTGTTGTATCATTTGATTATTTAAATGTTTTGGAATTGGTATAAGAATATTTATGTACAAGAGATGGGGAGGGAAAGAATGTATATGTTATCAAGGAGACCATTTGTATCAGGGTCATATTTGATAAGGTCTAATGGGGTAAGAATCGAAAAGCACAGCAACAGATTTACAAGGAATAATACTTCAATAATAATCCATATAATTCATTCCGATCATACAATATATAATGAGATGCAATTCCTATATTCTAGGAAGTTGCTCCAACAATCTACCTATATCCGTGATATTGTTGTAACTCATAACAATATCACAACTATCAAATAATACAACCAAATATGTGAATAATTACTCACGTAATTATTCTCTTTACAATATCTATAATAATGGAGCACTAATAAATTATATTTCCTAACATTCCCCCCCTTAGTGCGAACATGGGGAAAACCTGCCTTTGTACTTGCACTTGCTCATGATCTGGTGATTTTCACAGGATGATCACAAACCTCAGGGATGGTTTTGTAAATGGTTGACCACAAACCGAGAATGGTGGTTTTGTAATTGGTTTACCACAAACCACAAAGTGATGGTTTTGCGAATGGATTACCAACAACCAAGAATGGTGGTTTTGCTATTGGTTTACCACAAACCACAAATGAAGGTTTTCAAGTGGTTTACCTACAACCACATCATGATATGCCAAGTACTATTCTTAGCCCTCATCACATCTCACTACAGGGAATAACATAGGAAATTCTACTGAAATCTGTTGCTAACGCACAAACTGAAAACTGGAAATGGAACATTGAGATCATGTTCCCCCCTTCAATGTGAAATTTCCACTTATTGAAATCAGGAACACTGCAAACTGAAGCAAACACACAACTAAAAAAATGCCACCAAATCATCTGTGTGGCCCCGTTGTTGGCAACTGATGAGAGGTCGTTGAATGACCTCCAACCTCCATTTGCCTCCTGCCTCCGGTGTTTGTTGCTAACTCAACGGAATATGGCTTTGAAGCTCATCTTGTTTCACATTGAACTTTATTTTGTCTCCCTCCCGCAATGTGAACCACAAAATTTATTAGGACGTCGGTCACCGCCGAAAATGCATCCACAAGATGTTTTTTTTTATTTTTAATTTTTTACAAATATTTGACTTCGACTCTTTTTGACGATAGATACTACTTTGACACTTTGGACTAAAATTTTAACAACCTTTGACCACAATGATGATATGTATAAACAACTCTTTTGACGTGGACAATGATATTTGTCACTAATGTGTTGACAATTACAAACATTGACGACTCTAATTGACTTGAAACAAAAGACAATATTGACGTTAAACTATTTTTTCAAATAGTGACTATTGTAATGACCAATTTTATAAAATATCCCAAATTCTAATTTTGAGATCTTTAAACATTGAGCTTATAGCATTCAATCAAATGCATGGCATTAAACCAACACTATAAAGACTTGAACTATAATAATAAATAAATTTAAAAAGAATAGAGACTAAAATACTAATGGACAGAGACCATACAATTTATCTAAAGAAGACTTGCCTTTATCGACCCCCTAGTGACACAATTGTATGGAGACTTTACTTTCAATGTCTTAACAGACCACTATAAAATTACAACACATTAATGATAACATAACAAGTAAAAAAACTATCTATCAACTCTGAAGACCAATATCAATATGAAATCAAAAGCAGAATACCAATGTTATCTGACCATTCTTTTGCATACGCGTGTATGGCAAGAAGAGTGAGACTTTGCCACCCATTCGAGAAAACCTCTGACAACAATACCAACGATAAATCTTGGGCTTTTTAACACGTCACAGTTGATTCTAAACTTGTGTAATGACGTTTCCTTCAGAGAAATAGATCTTGCGCTTGCTGAAAAATATACGTGGAGTTTAAACTCGCAGTGATAAGAGATAACTCAACATTAAACAACCTGCAAATATGTGGAGATTTGATCCAAAGGTCGGTTTCTTCTGACAACAAGTGAAGAAATTGATTGAAACCACCCTGATTCGATGTAGTTGTAGATTAGAATCTTGACGTGTATGTATTTGTAGGGTCTTTGGTATGTTGCCGTCAAGTGGGTCGAAGCCAAGATGAACGAATCAAATGATTCTTCTGACTAATCTGATAAAGAACCTTTGAAATGATAGACCTCAATGGCAGTACACTAGCCGAGCACCCAAGTTGGTCCACACACTAAATCCGTAATCCATGCAGATCGTAGACAGAAGCATAAGTGAGCAATTCTATGAGCCACGAGCAAGGAAAACAAAAACCGTTCTTTCCTCTCCTTATTCACTTCACTCCTTTCTGTAATTTGATTATTTATAAAAATGGATGCATGCGCTGGAAGCAAGATGTGGATCTGAACGCATCACAACAAAATAATATTTCTCACAGTAAAATAACTAATCTGTGTGTTACCCCTGGGAATGGCCCACCGTGTTTAGCAATTCAAATGCAAAATGTAATCGACTCTATTCAGATCTTCACAGAATAAATGCACACTAAAACTCATATTATTTTTAACACTCTTTCACATAATTTGGGACAACAAAACAAAGCCGCCCCTGTAGACAATTATTTCTCCATTGAAGGAATGCAACGCTCTGGTACCAAATGAAAAGCACAACAACAGATTTACAAGGAATAATACTTCAATAATAATCCATATAATTCATTCCGGATCATACAATATATAATGAGATGCAATTCCTATATTCTAGGAAGTTGCTCCAACAATCTACCTATATCCGTGATATTTTTGTAACTCATAAAAATATCACAACTATCAAATAATACAACCAAATATGTGAATAATTACTCACGTAATTATTCTCTTTACAATATCTATAATAATGGAGCACTAATAAATTATATTTCCTAACAAAGAACCACAAGAGGAGTGATAGTTGTGTTAGTATTCACATTGATCAGATTAGGTGTATGATATTTTCCATGAAAATTAGGTATGCTAGCAAAAGTATTAGAACATGACCATTTTATGGAGTCGTCATGTCAAGTAAATGTGAATGTTTCAATTGCAAGGATTCTTTCATATACATGGTGTTAATATCATAGAATGTTAGCATAGTAATGTGAGTAATGAAGGATTGATAGTGATTAGTGTTATGCCTAGATACACAATGATAGTCACAAAAGGGTTTACTTGATTTCCATGATTTATAGTAGACCAATTATGTAGAGATGATAAAGTAAGTAACTTAAGATCCAACAAGATAGATAGTAACTCATGTCTAGGGTGTCAATATATACTAGAATGGTGATTTAAATAACAACCTATATATAATCAAGTGTATTAATAGTATGTCATGATGGATCGAGCCAACTACAAGTGAATGTGTCATGACTCGTTGGGGTGGACATGTCGATGTGCCAGGTTTAAAGTGATAATGTCTAGGACTAGTATAAGAAAAAAGGGAATGGAACATAGATTCATCTTCATTAATGGTGTTGAAACTCATCTTGCATAAGTTTATATTAGTAAGTGAAAAATTATCAACATCACTATACAAGGAGTAATATTTAACTTTGTCATATAGAATTGCATTATCCAATAAATTAGGAGTATTAGATGTGGCATCATTGCAGAGTGAGTTTTAGGATCTAAAACCGTAGTGTGTTAAATCAATGGTGGTGTAGAAGTGGTAGTATCAGAGTCATGATTAGATTTTCTTGCGACATAGGTGGGAAATTTATCCATAGGGATAAGTTATTGAGGATGAGTAATAAAATGTACTTGAGAAGGAAAGGTGTAAAATTTAAGATATCTAAAAGGATTCGGTAAAAAAACATGATATAATCACATCCATCATGTATGAAATCGATACATTTATGAATATTGGATGGAACATCTTAAATATCATGAATCTAAGGAAGACTCAAAAGAAGATTATAATGTAGATGTGTCCACGATGTGAAATAGAGTGGGAAATTTTTTAGGGCCAACTAAGAGGTCAAGAGTAATAGTTCTTATCAGAGATCGTGTGACATTATCAAAACCCCTCGTGGTATTAATAATCTTGTCCATTGTATTACAAAAACTCCCATATTTTGAAGTAAAGAACTAGGAAAATATTGAGACTAGAGACATTATCGATCAAAACATGCTTAATAAGGAAACCTTGAATTTGTGTTGTAATAAGAAGAGGTGCGCAAAACTCATCAGCAAGTGGAGGTGGAATATCATATAGACTAATGTTATTTCATTATCCATAGCTTTGAATGTGTCCATAGTAGCCATGAAAATCCATAACTCTAGTGGGAGATAAGGTAACAGATTGTAAAGTCTCATATAATATATCCTTATAAATAGGTGCCTTTTATAATAATTCAAGAAGAGATATTAACATATGTACTATTTAATTTCTCTACTACATCAAACCCTTTAGAAGGAGCACTAGGTTTAGTCAAGGGAGCCATAAGTAGGGGAGACAAAGGTGGGTTTCCCCCAACATATTTCTTACTACAATGTGTTGTGAAAAACTAACTTTAATAGCCATGGAGGAAACAACAAAGCAAGGTGGATGTTTTTTAGTAGGAGGAATACATTCGACTTGTATATCAAGGAAAGTAGGAGCCTAGTCATTCATGAAATAAGTAGAACCATCATAGATACCCCCGATAGACTTGGTATGAACATGAACTTGATTAAAGGGATGGTAGCCCATACCAAAATGAGGGAGTGGACCCTTAGGTTTAAAAAAGATAATAGAAGATTAAAAGAAGAGGTAAGATAACACATGATATCCATGATAATAAGAAGAAACCCTAGTTTCACTAGGGTTTAAATAATATATTCTATTCAAAATTTGGGTTCACTAGACATTTATACACTAATTATAATACAAAATAATAAAGAGGATGTACGAGTTTATAACATGGGATTATTCCAATCTAATTAATTTGTAATTAACCATTCATAAATAGAATAACACATTAATACTTGTGATAATTGATGAAATGATAAGAAATAGGTCAAATCTATAAAGGGATAAGAAGATAGTTATACATGTCAAGCATAGAGAGGATCCATATGTGTAGGTAGCTAGAAAAGGTAGATAAAAGACCGAAGATGCATCATTAATATTTTGAGAATTGGAAAGAGGAAAGATTGTACAAGATATTTTAGGCCCCAAAATGGAACTATACAGTCCTAACCTAGGGTTGTATGGAATTGGACCTTTGGTAGTTGTGGTTTGAAACTTCCCATGTGCTCCCATTTCTAAGTAATGACATTTTTTGTATGTCACTCTTTCTCACAAAACTTTGAGATGACTTGTAATCACCTGAAACAAAGTGGAAGCCATATAAACATGTAGTGCCATTCATCAAAGCATTAGCAAACCAAAAGGAGAAATCATGTGTGTGTGGTGAGGCCGGACTACCCTTGCGCATAAAAAATAGATACAAAACCAATCCAAGTGTTGCATTACATGACCTCATGCATGATAAATCCTCATGTAGTTCTCATAGGTATTTTTAAAAATGTGAGTACAATCTAGCCAACCCCTAGGGGTGCTCTCGTGTCTCTTGACACTAAGGTATTGGTCTAATTGAATAGTATAGTATGTATCCAACATGATAGTATTGTGATGTGGTGTGCCTTAGCTACATGACCCAACCCTTTATTTCTTGAAACACTTTTATAATACTTGGAGTTACTTATCTTGCTAATAAATTTTTATGACATTTTCATGCTTTAAAATGGATGATGATGAAATTGTTGTCCTAGTTGAGTGTTGTAGTCATGTAGTAGGGATTGCTCTAATTTATGTGTAGCTGATTTGGACAAATTTAGGAGACTCATGAGTGATTTTGGAATTATATTTATAATAGGAGCTTGTAAGAGTGTCGGTGAGTTATAAAGTGACATTGAATTTCTTATATAACCTTCCATAGGTGAAATATTCTAATAAGGCCAACCCTAGGAAGATGAAATAATGTCAAAAATATATTCAAATTAAAAATAGAGTCATAGAATGTGATGGGGAAGGACTGTATAGGTTGGAAAAGACCGTACTCCACATCCCAACTAAAGTATATGGTCCTAGACATGAGAAATGTTGTGTAAACCAAAATGTTGTGCCATGATGTCTAGAGATAATTTAATTTTTTATTTAATAATATTCCTTTAATTGATGATAGAGTAAAGTGTAAAGATAAGTAAGTCACGAAAGATCTAGAGAGATATAATAATTGGATTGAAAGGAATGATAAGAATATTGTTCCAAGCCATGAAGATCTCATATGATAATAACACACCACATTTGATAAGTTGAAAGGAATTTACCATAATAAATTTACAAAAAGATTTGTAAACAAAGAGCTAAAATATCATATATGGAAATCCATCATAATCTATAATGCAATTGATCTCAATAATGAGGATGTACATATAGGAGGAGGGAAGTGCAAATACTACCTAGATCAATGGTGAAGAACTCCCACTAACTGATATTGATAGTTAAGTTAACTCCATAAGACTAGCAAGCTAACTCCACATAACTGGTAAGCTAACTCAACACAACTAGTAAGCTAACTCCACACAACTAGTACACCTAAGCAAGATAACCCAAAAAGTGTAGGGATAACCCAAGTGCAAGAATTATCCGAATAAACAAATAAAAGGATAAATAATAACCTACACTAACATGGATTTTGATTGTTAATAGTTTCCTTAAGCACGGAGCATGGTTGAACTTGGCATTGCAAAAGTTCAACTTAGCAAATTTTAGTGTCTACAATAATAATAATACAATATAAACAATAGAAAGTATGTTTAATCCTTTAAACCCACACATTAGAATAAGATATTTAATATTTGAAACAATCAATTGGTATAGTGCCTGGATATCACTTATATTATATTTTTACACTTGTTTGTGGATGTGTGTGACCTCTTAATGAATTTGTATATATTAGAGTCTCTTACTTTGAAATTAGAACCTAGTGGCACACAAGAGATGACCCATGTATTTGAAATAATAACAAACACTAGTAACACATGGGCAATAATTTAAAATTTAGTAAAGTTAGGCTGTAGACACCTAAAATTAGCACCGGTAATTCTCGTATCCATGTTTGTTAGCCCCTCAACATTATCACATCACTTTAATATTATCTATTAAACCCTTATCCTAAGTCTTATTTCTCCCCATCATATTTACTCCCCGTAAATATCATTCTACAACTGTAAAACCCTATTTTACTCCTCTTAAAACTACTCAAACCACTTACAAACCAAAATCAAGGGAAAAAAAAAAAAATCAACAACTTCTCAACCATTTCACAACGTCCCTAACTGCATAACTTATTTCCAACACACACCCTTCATTAAAAAAACAAAAATCTTGATTTGGGAAGTAGTTTTAAACTTTTCCCCGTAAAACCTAGATCGTTGGTGATCCTAATGAATCACTAGCAATTTTCCTTGGTTGTTAGCGATCCTATATAAACAAGTTTCAGGCCTCCATTCAAGGTTAGCTTGAGGTTTCTTAAGTCCAGTCCAGGTTTCTCGCTCTTTGAGACCTCACATTGCATTTTCTTTGTATCATAGCCCCAATGTCACACAGAGTCATAGGTCATCATAAAGCAACATTCAAGCCATCAACTGTCTCTCTTCTTCATCCTTTCAAACATCTAGAATCGACTCAACTATATTATTGCATCTACAATCCTCCTTTCTTAGGTAAAATCATCCTCTTGTCATCATTTATCAACATATACAAGGTACGTATCTTCATTTAGTTAATAATTGTATTTATGCATCATATCTAGGCCTAAATAAACCTTTTTAGCATCCATTTCAAACTCTATCTCCATCCATTTTTGACTTGTACATTTTCACATCAATCGCCGACAATTCACCAAAGCCACAGAGGATCGATCGTTGGCGATTCACGTAATCATTTTTGATTCACCGAATCACTTGATGATTCTTATCTAAAAAGGTATTTTAACCCCTAATCTTTCTTTTAGACATCCAAATCCCATAATTTATTACCACAAGGCCCTTCAAGTGTTTGTCTAGTCATATCAAGCTCCTTTGAGCCATATTTAGCACTCTATCAATTATCTAAATCAAATTTATCATCCTTCTCACCTTTGTGAGTACACAACTATCTACATCCTTTCTCCTTTGAGCCATTTTGTGATCCCTAGACTCCCTTTGGATCAAGTATCACCATCGACTATCATATGGCCTTGGACTGCGTCAGTCCCTTTACCTTTGCATTATCTGGTTATATCATTTGTTTATCATTTTATCTTATCATAATCATATTGATTTCTTGAACACGAATTGAAATCCTTACAAGGAATTCTATTGACTTCTGGGGACTGGACTTTTCTAGGTAGCCCGCCATATATCTATCTAACCTTGTTTTTTAAATGAGATTTTATGCATTGCAAGTTTCCTATCCCATTAGAAAGAAGAATTTGTGCATGCGATTGATCCATCGAATCCGATCATCCATCAATATCAACATTCATCATCGCGGGTATCGGTAAACACCGTCGTCTTTCGAGGTCGGTTTGTTTTTGTTATTTCATTTTATTAAGTTAAAGTTGGAAGGAAAAAACTCTCTCGGTAGATTTTAGCACACTAGGTGGGACCCTATTCCTTCTCTTTCATTTCAAATTAATTAAATTTTATCATTTGTTTCACTTCTTTAATCAATCGCCAACAATCCAAGAATCGCTAGCAATCCTCGTGAAATTACCGAAGAATCTAGGTGGATTGTTTTTATTACTTAGTTGGTTAACCTATAACATTATTTTTTTCTTTTGTCTTCTATTTTCTCGCTAACCCTTGCATGTTCCTACTTTGGGGGATCTTTCTTGCTACCTGTAGTTGTGCTAAAAAAATAATAATAAATAAAAAATAAAAATTAAAAGGAAATGTTTTATAGGTGTGTCTAATTCCTTCCTTTTTTTCCTTCAAAGCATCGCATTCTTGTTTTCTTTCCTCATCAAAATAAATCTATTTTTGGGCTTAAAACGAACCACTCATTCTTCTTGCCACATAGTTTAATTAGGAGCTTAATAGATTACATTCACTTAACTTCCATCACACACACACAAAGTCACATCAAACTCCAACTTGCATTAAAAAATTCCTACCTAGGTGGATCTACTTGGATTTAGTCACCAAGAGGAGATGCCGCTGCGCGGTGTTCTGGCAAAGTGTTATAAAATTAGCTCATATTCAGGCCTCACATACCTTCAGGTATATCGAGGACTCCTTCCTTTAATAAACCTGAAACCAGCCTTAGAAAATTCATATCATTAGGATCCCTCTAAGCCTCTTCCTTCACATATAAATTCTAATCAAGATAATTAAAATTATTTTGCTTAACTTTTCTATTACATTTTTAGCTCTCTTAGGGATTTTTGTATCATTGTCAATTAACTATCATTTAATATGGATCAAACCTCCACATTAGCATATTCTTTTACCCCTTATGCTTCATTTTTACAATCATCTTTGGTTGCTTCATCGACTACCTATACATCTTTTCATCCTAATCAATCTCAAAACATCCCTTACACAGGATCTAATCCTTCTTAATATCATCAACCAATCACACCCTATTCATCTTCACTTAGCTCGTGCACCTTTCCTAGAGCCATCTAGATCACCTTTTGTTCCCTATGGAACCTCTATCTTTCAACTAATCATACAATCCTACAACAACACCAACCAATGACCCTACGAGAATCCTTCACATCTATATTACTTCCAAACTATCACCCCTCAGTCCATGGCAAGTGTATCCCATCAATCGATCCTTTCCACATCCCCTCCTTCATCACAATCTCATCAAAATCTTAACATCCCCATCTTTTATCCAATTAACCTATCTCAGATTTAATACCTCTCTTGATACCTCAGACATCCCAAATCCATACCCTACTCAGTCCAATCAACCCCTTTCATCCAACAACAACAACATATCCAACATCCCTACACGTCTCCCCATGTCCCTTTATCATAACCTACTTTGCAATCGATACCTTCTCAAGCTACCCCTTATCAACCTCCACATCAAGCCCATCCACAATAGAACCATCCTACTCTCCATCATCATCAATCAAATCAACTACATTCTCATCCACATTCACATGTTAATTCCCTCATGCCTAATCCTAAAAATGATCACATGCAAGCTCTGTTGAAAAATTAAACAATTTGGAAGCCGTTACCATGAGACCCAAACATTTCATCACTTATTATCATGTTTGTAATGAACCCATCCATCCGTTAGTACCATATAATCCCTATCCTCCACATTGGGAATTTACTTGAATTCACCATGTTACATGGCCAAGAGGATCCTCAACAACACATACTAGCCTTTAGATACTCGTGTTATCTCATCATCTGCGATCAAGATATCATGCTTATAACCTTCCTATGTCACTTGACAGGACCTTCCTTGGATTGGTACAATTCCCTCCCTCGAAACTCTTTATTCTCTTTCACGCAGCTAGCCCTGTTATTTCTCGAGCACTTCTCTATCAACGTTACTCGTAAAATCACCATTTTTGACCTCTCTACCATCAAACAATCTAAAAATGAATCCATTGTTGACTTCGTCACTAGATAGAAAGGCATTATCAATCAATTGAGCTTCTCACTACCTCAATAAAAATTGATTGAGTTGGTTTCTCGATTGTGTTCCCATCACATCTCGTCCACCCTCAAGATCCACATGTTTCCAAATTTTGATGAAGCTTTTACCATGGCTAGAAAGTTAGAAATCAAAGCCCTTGAAAAAGGCCATCGATATCCTCAATATACGCATGTCCCATCTGATTCCCCTAGGTCTTCCTATGAGCCAGATGAGACTACCGAACATGTCACCATCTCTTATATTTCTAATCAAATTCCCGTGATAGAGTCAATTCATATAGATATTGCACATCCTTCGAGTCACATCATAAACACTATTACACAGGATCTCCCCATGAGGAGACCCCTTCATCACCAAAACTTCCCCTAAAAGAATATGAATCCTTGGATCTTCCTTTTCGTAGTCCTAATGGATTGATATCATCTTCATATACTATCCAATCACCTATTACCTCCTTGTAGCCTTTAGAATTGACATAAGAAACCGCTACAAAGGAGACAACTAATATCAAATATCTCGACATCCAACCACCATATTTTGAACCAATCAAATACTTGGGTAGCTCACATGGGAGTAACCTATCTCAATCATGTCTAGAAAAACATCTCCCTCATCCGAATCAGACCTAATCCTATCCCCAAATCCTCACTTCACATTGAGTCTAGAACCTTGTCCTAAATCAAACACCATACAATCAAATCCCATTACATCTACAGCCTCATCCTCATCATATGTCATGAAACCATCTCCTCTATCTAAAGAAAACATTACAAAATAAAAATGCACATCATCTAGGGTCTCAACCTTACCATCCATTTTGGGACCCCATCCTTTATCACAATCCAAATCTATCACATCTACAATTCCACCCTCATCATCCATTTTAGGACCCCATCCTTTATCTCAATATCATATCACACATTCATACCCTATCTCGTCCCTAAACCACCCCTCATTGTTTATTTTGGGACCTCATCCTTCATCCAATTTTATCAATCCCACATCCTATCCATCCTTGGGTCACATCCTCTTTCTTATCAACCTCACAACATCCCTATGATGCTCTAACACCATACGACATCCACCCATACACCAACATCTAAAAATAAGGCGGCGCATCATACAAAGAGTTTTTGTAGATCATAATCAAAATCAAAATATATTAATCCAAACCCTCCAAAAGGGACTTACATTGACATCCTTGAGAGGCTTATACAGGCTTATCTTATCACATTACCACCAATCAAAACACCCAATCCACATATTTGGAAACCCGCTTGCAGTACGATTGAGTTAAGACTTGTGCATACCATTGAAGTCCAAGTCATAACGCAAAAAAGTTGTAAAATACTTAAATCCATAATCCAACGACTCTTCCTTGTCAATGATCTTCTCCTAGAAGAAGACCATCCTAAGCCATCATTGATATCATCTACACCTCCACCCTTGTTAGTGTCTACAACGACATCTACAGGACAAGGGGGTCATCCTCAATTTGGTATTAACAAACCTTTTTCAGACATGTCTTTAACACCTTCCATTAAAGGTATTTCACTATTGTCAACGTTAGCACTTTCCATCAAGGTATCTCAATCTCGTCAATGTCCACACCTTCCATTGAAGGTCTCTCAATCTCATCAACATCTACACCCAAGTCACGATGCGGTGTATTCACCGACCGACATCTACGAGAAAAGGGGGGTCACCCTCAATCAGATCTTGGAAAACATTTCTCATATGTCTTCTCATCACCTTCCATTGAAGGTCCCTCATCTCAAATCAATATGGTTCACCCACCTACACAAATCAGAAATTGTCATACATGAAGAAAAGGAAAACCAAAGCTTTTTCATCTACCCCTACTTAATCATACTCTCATATATTATCTATATTTTCAATGGCTCTTTTGTTAAAGGTTCTACATCCTCCTTATTTACCATATACTCAATCAATCAACATCAAAAATTTCATCATCCTAAGCTGAAAGACATCATTCCTTTCAATGCATGTTACCTCTAGCCACATCATCATGTTAGGGGGTCTCTTGAAAGTATTACCTTACACACCTCCCCCTAGTGAATCTTCACCAACCCTATCCTCTCAATCTAATCAAAATTTTACTACTCACTGTGGAAAAGAGTAAATGTAGAAAATTTTCCCTGATGGATCGGTCCATATAGTATGGGTTGGGGGCATATCTTGTAGTCTCCTTAATGGTACACCCGAGAAGGAATCTCTCGAATGCCTTGCACTTGTGGCCTTTTTACCGTTAACATATTGAATTCCATGCCATGACATTAGTAAAATCAAAGATCTTATTCCATGATCAACCAACCATCTTAAACATCGTAATGATTTGAAAGTGTGTGGTCTTGCATCACTATCCTCAAACACCTTAAAGATGAGAATCACAACTCTGTTCATCACATCTTTCATTACACACAAGTTCCTCCTTAATAGGAACCCCAAAATCATTACATCCATCCACCCTATCTACCAAAAGAAGACATTTCATGGGGCACACATGTGTAGTTTGTCTACACATCTCTTCCCCTCTTTGAAATGGTCTATTAGGTTTTTCCCTCAGCTCAAATAAAGCCAAAACTATCTATGGATGCATCTTATAAAAATAATAGACTGATCCTCGAAGGACATCTATTTGAATATCAAAGTCATAATATTAAAAATAAAAGTAGACCGATCCTTAAAGGATAACTACTATCAAAATCATATATTGATCCCTCGAAAGACAACTATCAAAAATCACAAAGTCAAAAATTGTAGACCAATCCTTTAAAAGATGGCTACCCATGTAAAAAGGATTCATACATTGATCAACCTTCAAAAATACAAATATCAAAAGCATCCCAGGAAAGCTTCCCGCATCGATCAACTTCCCATCAAACTTCCCACATTGATCGGTTTTCCTCAAAAATAAAATGTATATCTAGAGCATCCCCTTATGAAACCATTTAAAGGAGAACCTAATTTTCCTCACAGCGTACATGTGTGTAACCCTTCTCATGTTCTAGGAAGGTATATGTTTCACTTACATCCTTATCCAAGATCCTACATGTAACTACCCATTGCTAGTCATGTGTTAACATCTGTCATAAGGCAAAAAGTGCAAGAGTCCTCACTTTGTTGATTCCCATCACATATGTATCAAATCCAATATAAAGAAATCATTCCACGTTTTATTCTTAACCATGGTTAAGACACATTTTGATAAACATTAAATTCACTTTAAAATCAATATCAAATAACACATCATATCTAAAACATAACTTTAACAGCTATCAACCCCCACATCGACATCTCATCATCATATCAACATTTTTCAATATCCACACAATCTTGAGCACATCTCAACATTACATCGTTGTGTCAAAAACATCACATATACTCAGTAAATTTGATGTATGTCAACTGACTACCTCCTTGAGTGTGTTACTTCCTTGACCACAGTCATGACCCCCATCTAGTCCTCATAAACCCACACTTGTAGAAAAAATCAAATTATAGTCCTTTGACCTCATCGAACCATCATTTTGGTCACCGTTAAGTCATATGTCTATAGGACATGAACCCTTTGGTTCCCCTATCACTTGACTTCCTAGCCTTGTAAGCCCACCTTTGTGGAAACATCAATTTTGGTCCTTTAACCTCATCAAATCATCATTTTATCTCCCCTCAACACTGGTAGACCATATGTCTATAGGACATGAGCCCTTTGGATCCCCTATCACTTGGTTCCCTAGCCTTTTTGCAATTTCATTTTGCTTCCTACAAACCATGATCAATAGGACACAAACCCTTTGGTTTCCCTATCACTTGGATCCACTATGGCACCAGTCATCTCTCTATACCTCATTTTTAGGCATCATATCTCACCTTCCCATCCTTGCATCTTTCCATCTATCTCTTTCAAACTTGTGATTGATTTCCGTTTAGGTTGTCAATCCCTAGTTTGAGGGGGAACAACTCATCATATAATTTTGCATCTTTCACATCCTTCTCAATCACATCTCATTTTTGTCTCACAGCTTGTATAAAACCACTCAACAAAAAGGGAAAAATGTAGACACCTAAAATTAACACCGCTAATACTCGTGTCCGTATTCACTAGCCCCTCAACATTATCACATCACTATCATATTATATATTAAACCCTTATCCTAAGTATTATTTCTCCCCCATCATATTTAATCCTCGTAAACATCATTCTACATTTGTAAAATCCTATTTTACTCCTGTTGATGGCGAATCACAACACCCATGAATGTCTGCAACTCGATGGGTTGAGACTCTCAGGTGCGATTGCATAACATGGAGCTTTTCCCAAGTGTGGGACCTTGTGAATCAGGAAAGCTCTCTAGATGAAGGCCGGTTCCTATTCCTCTGTTGAGATGCACACACAAAAATGTAGAGGGTTCACTCAAAACCTAATCTAACTTGCCAGAGGAGACAGGTAAGAAGATGCATAAAAATAAACCTAAAATAACAAAGGTGATGCATCGAGGAATGAAGAACACCTGTCTCGTTGGCACGTTAGATTAGGTTTTGAGTGAACCCTTTGCATTTTTATGTGTGCATCTCGAATGCAGGAATAGGAACCGGCCTTCATCCGTAGAGCTTTCCCGATTCACACGGTCCCACACTTGGGAAAAGCTCCATGTTATGCAATCACACTGAGAGTCTCAACCCATCGAGTTGGCAAACATTCAGGGTGTTGTGAGTCACCATCAATAGTTTTGGCACACCTAGTGGGACCAAGAGGTCATTCCACAAGATTTGAAGGAACTTTCAAGAAATTTGGACTTAGAAATTACAAGTTCTCCAATTTCAGATTTTTCACCTTCCAGGCTGAACTCCAAAATCAATTTTCAAGGGCTTAACTTGCTCAAAACAAGTCAAAATTTCACCACTTGATAGATCGGGGATAATATTCAAAAGGGTATTCTTAGATTTTTAAATTTTGACTTTCAAAATTTCAGAGTTTTTTGAATTTTGGATTTTGGGATTTCGAAAGTCTGCATTTTTGGGTTTTCGGACTGTCATTCCAAATCAAATTCCAAACCCTAGAATCTCAAATATACAGGTCTTTCAAAATTTTGAGTTTAATTTTTGTCGAGGTTGGTGTGTAACTTGGCAAAATCTAGCCTTTTGAGGCTCGTTCTCTAACACATCTGGCAACTCCAAAGGGATAGAATTCAGCGGTGTAGCAACAAAAGTTGCCTAGGCATATGAGAAGAATTCAAACAGATCTGATACTCGAGAAGAGGGGTTATTTTCTACTTGCAGCTATCACCAGGAAGAGGAAGGAGAGGAAGAAGACCACAAAGATCACCATCTCCACCTAACAGGACTTTATCAACCCCTCCACTTGGTAGACCTTTCATCCAATCAACAAGGGTTCTCGGGCCAATCGAATGGCGCAAAAAAACCCTTTTGTCAACTTCACCGGCAAAGACCCACTTGCCCTCAATGCACAGAACCGAGTTCCAATTGCAGCATTGAAGAACATTCCATTTTTCACTAGAGAAAATCATACCACTCCTGGTGATCATGTCAAAGACATTGCTAATGTTTGTGCAATCCATGAGATAAATGAAATGGATGTTGCTGTTAAATTGTTGGCATCTTTGTTTAAAGGGAAGGCATTGCAATGGTTCAGGAGCCTTGGAGCTGGTTCTATCCAAAATTGGAATCAGTTATGCATAGTTCTCCATGAGCAATTTGGAGAAAAGGGAGACAATTTGTATCTACTAGAAAAATTGACAACTATCAAGAGAGCTCCCAATGAGCAGCTGACTGACTTCAACTTCAGATTTCAAAGGTCTTGGGATAGGATTCCAGTGGCCGTTAGGCCAATAGCTGAAGGTGTTTTTCTATATTATCTTAAGGCTTTGAATTCGATATTTCTATGTTAATTCAATCTATGGGAGGCACAACCTTACTCGCTACTTATAATATTGCCATTAGGGTTGAAAACTGTCTTATTCAAGCCGGTAAGTCGGCTCCTAGGCCTCCCATGCCCTTGTATCAAACTTAGAAAATCCAAGCGCTAGTCAAGCACCCACTTTGGCTCCTATTCCCACTCCTAGAAATCAAAGTTCAAATGATACTTCTACTTCATCCTCTAGTGCTTCAAATGAACTCCAAGAGGTCATGAAACAATTTCAAAATTTGGGAAATGAGTGGTTACACTCAAGAGGCAGGAAGCCCAAAGCTTTAGACCTTCTTATCAGCCTCAAGCTCAACCTAATAGGCCACCCAATCTAGCTGCAAATCAAAGCCAAGTAAGGCCTCACGCTAATAGACCATTTCAACCCTATAACCCCAATGTTGCATCTGCTTCTAAAGCATTAGTGCCGCCAATGAAAACAACATAGCTCAAGAGTATGATTGGTATTTCCCATGCAATGAACCTCACAACCAATCTATGTGCTTCAATGGTGCTTTGAACCAAGCCTTGATGGTGATAACTACTGGCGTAGAGGGTGAAGCGAGTCAAGAAACAAATCAGCAACAAGGGACATCTCAAAGAAACACAACTCCAAATGATACCGCACTTGTGAATTAGCAAGCCGAGGATTTTTGTGGCATGAATCAAACAATTTCTCAGAGTGTAGCAACTAACACAAGATCAAAGAAGAGGAATATTGGTGAAGGGCAGTCATTGGCTCCAAGTGATCTACAACCTTCCATCACTCCACAAGGTGTTGGTAAGAAAAATACAGTTCCAAACACGCAAGGACAGCCCAAACCACCTTCCAAGCCAACTCAAATGCCATCTGTTGTTGCCCATGCACAAGAAAGGAATGTGCAGGATAAAGGACAACAAAGATATCTTTCATCCCCATTTAGCATCATTGATCAAATGAAGAAGACAAATGTGAATATATCAATGTGGGAATCTTTATCCATCCCAGGCCAAAGAGATCTTCTACAAGCTGCCATGAAGAATTGGTCAACTTCAAACCAGCAGGTCCATATGTAAGAGAATGTCCTCACAAATGCTGCTCATCCTGAAGGGAATCATGGAGGACAACAAGGTAAAGTTTTGAAGCCCCCTCCATTCTATGTTTCATTAATCATTGGGGATAAACTAGTACATAATTGCATGATTGATTCTGGGGCAAGTAGTTCTGTCATGCCCAAGCAAATAGCTGATCAGTTGGGTCTCCAATATGAAGTCATATCAAAGGGGGTAGTGTAATTGGATGGGACAAGTAGTAGCAATGGTGGGAGTGATTAAAGGTTTGAATCTTACCTTGCATGCATGCCCCAATGTTACCATTTTGCAAGATGTGTCAGTGATAGATTTGCCACCACTCTTTGCCCTATGCTTATCAAGGGATTTCACAGCTAGAATTGGAGGCTACTTATCTACTGACTGGTCACACATGTTGTTCAGAAAAAGATATGGTACTAAGGTCACAATCAGATCCGAACCAATTGCAAAATTTCATATTGAGCCTCATACTCCAAGCCAAATCAATGCCAACTGTTCAACATTTGATCAAGAAGATTATCCAAGCACAGATGAAGTTGACACCAAAGTTGGAAGCATCCCAGATTTGACTCTTGATGAATGGGTGAGCAAGGTACATGCTTTTGATCCCTACCAAGAAGTAGAAGAATCTGAGCTAGGAGTCTATTGCATACATGAAGAAAACCAGCCTATTCCTAGCATCACCAAACCAGACCATAAGGATGAAAATGAGGTATGGCAGTTATTTTTCGATGGATCAAGGAGTAGGCAAGGTGTAGGAGGAGGAGTTATGCTTGTTTCACCTCAAGGAATCAAATATTATTCAGCTTTCCGTTTCCAGTTTTCCTGTTCAAACAACACAACTGAATATGAGGCCTTGATTCATGGACTTCATTGGGCCAGGAAAAAGGGCATAAAGAACTTGTAGGTGTTTGGAGATAGCGAGATAATCATCAACCAAGTTAGGGGACAACATGCTACAAAGAATGACCCTGTGAAGAACTACAAGAATGTGGTCGACCTCGTTGAGGATTTCAAAGCTTTCAACATTGTGTCCATACCTAGGAAGAAAAATGAAGCCACAGATAGGCTCACAGCAGTTGGAGCAACGTTTGATGTGGTTGAAAACATCATAAGGGAAAAAAACATAACCACATATGTGTTATTATGAGGCCAAAGAGCCCAGATAATAACACAAGTTGGCAGGTGTTTGAGAACGATCAACAGATCGTCAATTTTTTACAAGAAGAGGCTGAATTCTCAGCTAGGAATCAAGACAGACTAGAGCAGCAATACGGGGATCAAGTAGTGCAGCTACGGACAAACAAGATTCCTAAGGGTTTAGTAACATTGGAGTCTATCTTCAATCCTAATGACTAGTTCCGTAAGGAAAAGGCTAACATACAGTCGAGAGAAGATTCAAAGCCAATTCCTGGTTGGGAAGGCAAAACACTTCAAATTGGTAAAGTGGCCACTGAGCAGGAGAAATCAGATTTCATATAGCTTTGCCAAGAATTTCCAGATGTCTTTGCTTGGAGCTATGAAGACTTGACAGGATTCAATCAAGTCGGCACAACATACCATAGAATTGGATCCGGATGTTAAGCCCATCGGCGTAAGGCTAGAGAGACTAGTCAACCCTCACATCGAGCCTAATGAAGAAAGAGCTAAACAAGCTAATAGAGGCAAGCATTATATTCCCGATCAAGCACTTAAGCAAGTGGGTTGCAAACTTGGTTTCGATCAGGAAGAAGAGCGGAGAAATCAGGTTGTGTGTGGACTTCCGAGACCTAAATAGGGCATCTCTCAAAGACCATTACCCACTTCCTTTAATGGAACAAATATTGCAAGTGGTATCCGGTTCGGAGAGATTCTCTCTCCTAGATGGCTACTTAGGGTATAATTAGATAATGGTGAAAGAAGATGACCAGTTCAAGACAGACTTTCACCACCAAATGGGGCACCTATGCCTACAAGAAGATGCCATTTGGGCTATCAAATGCTGAGCCACTTTTCAAAGGGCAATGGATATGGCATTCAAGGGATTGATCAATAAACTAGTTCTGATATATCTTGACGACATCACTGTATTCTCCAAAAATGCAGTGGATCACCTTTTTCATCTGAGGTAGGTATTTCAGAGGTGTAGAAAATTTGGGGTATCATTGAATCCCAAAAAATGCATATTCTTGGCTCACGAAGGAAAAATTCTAGGCCATATTGTTTCAAAAGAGGGGTTGACGATTGATCCCCGAGAAAGAGTTGAAGCAATTCAAGCGTTGTCATTACAAGTCACAAGAAGGCTCTTCAAAGCTTATTGGGAAGGATCAATTTTGTCCGCAGAGTTTGTTCCAAACTTTGCAGCTCTCGTAAAGCCAATAATTCTAATGTTGAAGAAGAGCATGGCATTTAAGTGGATGTCTCAAGGCAAGGAAAGTTTTGAGGTAATAAAAGAGGCTATATCTCAAGCTCGACTCTCCTCCAATCCGTCAGAATTCTCCAAGGACTTCATGCTATATGCCTTCGGTGGTGGAGACACAATTTCTACAATCCTGGTACAACAAAACAAAGAGGGATTAGAAAAACTAGTTGCTTTCTTCAGTCAAGGCTTGGAGGAATATGAAACTAGGTACTCTTTCATTGAAAAGAATGTCCTTGTAGTGATCAGAAGCTTAAAGAAATTCAAGCACCTAGTCTCAAACAACAAGATCCAATTGTTGGTATCTCATGCGGGAGTCAAGGACTTCCTTCTAAACAAGGATCTGAATGAGAAACGTGCAGGATGGATAACCCGTGTCATGGAATATGACATCGATATCAAGGTCATAAAACTAGTATGTGGAAAAGGACTATGTGAACAACTAGCTTTGAGTCGACAAGTTGAAGCAGGTGATGAAAAAGAGACTATCTTGGTATTACAGGATGGACAAGAACAAGAGAATGATGATGTGCCCGCTCCTTGTTGGACTCAGAATATGATACACTTCCTATAGGTAGGCCTATGCCCTCCAAAAATGAGCAAAGCAAAGAGGAGATACTTTTAGATTACGAGCCATTCCATATGCGCTTGTTGATGGTGTTTTGTTTAAGAAAGACATCAATGGAGTTCTATTGAGGTGCATTGGGATAGGTCAAATTGAGAGGGTGTTACGAGATTTTCATGATGGAGATTCTGGAGGACATTTCGCCCCATGAGTAATAGCTCTCAAGAGAATGAAGGCAGGTTATTATCGTGGCCGCAAGTTCAAAGGATCTGCTATACATGGATAAGAAAGTGCAAGAAATGTGCACTTTTCATAGGCAAAGAAAGACTAGCAGCGCTTCCATTGCACCCAATTTTGGTTGACCAACCATTTATGCAATGGGGATTGGACTTCGTTGGGGTCATCAATCCAAACTCAAGCCAAGGCCACAAGTGGATTCTCACGGCAACAAACTATTTCACCAAGTGGACCAAAGTGGTAGTGCTCAAGGAAGCAAATGAGTCTAACATACTAGACTTTTATGAAGGAATAGTGACCAGGTTCGGTGTGCCGGCCACTATCATATCAGACAATGCATTGGCATTCATAGGTTCCAGGATTATAGAATGGGTTGTCAAGAATGGAATCTATTTGAACACCTCTTCAAATTATTACCCACAGGGTAATGGACAGGCAGAGTCCACAAACAAGAATTTGCTAAGAATCATCAAAAGAACTTTGGATGAAAACCAAAGGACATGGCATACCAATCTAAAATCAGCGTTATGGGCTGATAGGATAACGCCAAAGAGGTCTGCATCGACACTAAAATTTTCCTCCAAAATTTCTATTTCATTAATGTATGTATTAGGAATAGGATGTTGTTAAGTGTAATTAGTAGTAGCGTCCGATAGAAGATAACGGCGCCACAAGATGCGGCCCGCCAATAATGTGGAGTACGGTAATACCAAAGTACAATAGGAATGTTGTAAAAAGTAAATATTTGTCGTAAGTGGTCCGGTAATGTTAAAATGTCAAAGTTTGGGTAATTAGAGAAGTAAGGTCTACATGATTAGGAATTAGAAATATTATATTGGTAATAAGGACAAGGAGTGAGGTCATAAATATTTTGTGTATTTTATTTGTAAAAAGTCTAAAAATGTGGAACCCATGTAAAATGATAAGGTTTATCTTATCTTAACATATAAGCTTACATTTACGTATAAGAGTTAAGGTATGGAATATGATTCGTCGTAGTGGATTTCTTATCCTATCTTAGAGATAGGATGGATAAGCTCCTGAAGTTCTATAAATAGAGAGGCCACCCCCCTCATTTAGCATAGAAAGAAGTAGTGAGAAATATTGTAGGAAGTGTGCGAAGGAAGCCATCAGTTAAAGGTGTGTTGAAGAAGCCATCAAGAGGTGTAATTGTAAAGTTTCTCCCATAGTCTTGTTGAAGTATCTCATGGGTGAGATTGTAACAGTTTCATGTTAATATTATAATTTATTTTGATATTTCAGATTTGTCGTCATTCTGTCTTATCATAGTCAATGGTATTCTTGTGTTCGGTTGTTGTTTTGTTTCCAGATTACATCCACCAAACTAAAGGCTGTGCATTAGTAAATAATCATAGCAACGAGGAGTTCCCGGTGAAGAATTATCATAGTGCCGATTGGTGATGACATTTTGGTTCCGTTGCCGGGACCATTCCTCGTTGGTGGATTTTCTGGAGAGATATTCCCACTTAGGCAAAAATTAATTGGAGGGTAACCTTGTTTTTACTGTGCATAGTAGTTACCATGGTAAAGTCATTTTTACCGTGAATAGTAGTTACCATGTTAAAGTCATTTTTGCCATGAATAGTAGTTACCCTGGTAAAGTCCTTTTTGCTGGGAATAGTAATTACCGCAGTAAAGTCACTTTTTACCGTGAATAGTATTTACCGCAGTAACTTCACTTTTTACCGTGAATAGTGTTTACCACAGTAAAGTCAGTTTTTACCGTAGTAAGTCAAGTTTTACCATAGTTTACCGTGGTCATTTCTATTTTACTGTAGAAAGGTGTAAAGTCACTTTCTAGTATAGTGATTCCAATTATTTGTGCACATAAGTCTTGTTAATTGTACTTGTGGGTTGGTATTTCACGGTGGTTACTTTTGAAAATGGGAAAGATTCCTGTTTTTTCAGCTCAATCTAATGAAGATGCTTCTTCTTTCATTCAAGAGTTTAAACGATCTTGTATTTGTAATGGCCTTATAAGAAGGGAACAATGGACTGAATTTTTTCCTACCTTTTTGGATGGTTCAGCACTTAGGTGGTTTGAAACACTAGGTGATAATGTGAAAAATTCATGGGATTTATTAACCGAAAGTTTTCTTGAAGAATTTGGTGAACAACAGAAATATGCAGATCTCATGATCGAGATCACAAAGCTATCCCAAGGAGAGAAGGAGAAGATAAGGGATTATCATGCTCGTGTTCTAGAGCTAAGGAGGAAGCTCGATGCCCAGATCCGGAAGGAAGGACTAGCGGATGGGTTGATGAATGGCGTGGATAATCTCCTATGTAAGCACTTCATTCTTGGGATGAAGCCGAGAGATCAGACAACGAGTGAAGTATGACCGCCCAGCCACCATTGAACAAGCAAAGGAGATTGCAAGAAGGCAAGAAGAAAGCATGGAAGAGGAGCCCAAAGAAATTGTTGCTAAAGTAGAGCCTACACCAAAGACCATTGGTCCGAATCCACAACCACTCCCGGTGAGCACAAATATTTCTCCTAGTACATCTACCGAGTATGAAGATCTCGCTCAAAAGATGGGTCGCTTAACTATTAATCTTCTTCAAGGAAAGGAATTTAGTTCTCGGGGAGGGGATAGAGGTCCAAAAAGAAATATTTCAAGTTGTTTGTTATGGTTGTTATAAAAGGGTCATTATAAGTATAATTGTCTCGAGATAGAGCTTCTACATTTGGTAAAGGAGATAATGATAAAGGAAAAGCACCTGTGAATTATTTTGATGTAGTAGATAAGAGCAGAAATAATGAAGTAGATGTGTTTGTAACAAAAAGAAAGAAAGAAAAAGATAATCAAGATGGAAATGATCCTAAGAAGATGAAAGAAGAAACTAGTAAGAAACATAGGAGAAGAAATTTGGGTGTGCAGGATTTTCTGATTTCACAGGGGCAAGGACCATACTCCATCTTGGAAGATCTGTCCAAAAGGCCTGCAAATATTACATATGGTCAACTCTTGGCTATGTCTTCTGAGAAGAGGCGGAGTCGCGAGGTGGACTCAATGCTCGAAGAAGGAAGGAGGTTGAGGTCCCTGTTTTGGAGGCAGAGGCAGATCCCTATGCTCCACAAGCTGAGGTATTATGTAATGGTATTTCAATTCATGATGTCTTAGTTGATGGAGGTGCTGCAGTTAATGTAATGACCGAGTCTGTAATGAATATGTTGGGTTTAAAATTGATCGCCCTTCAACACTTATGTTAAGGTCATTAAATAAGGGAAAAACTAAACCGTAAGGTGTAGTTTCAAATGTGGCAATATCTGTTATGGGTGTTGTATGTGTGGTAGACTTTCAGGTGATGAAAAATGGTACTGTTGCGTACCCAATGCTGCTGGGAAGACCATGGCTAAGGAGAGTTCATGCAAGAAACTACTGGAATGAAGGTTTCATGACACTTGGATGTGGTAGAGAGAGGGTGAAGATAAACGTGATCCCTCGACATCATAAAGTAGAACCTGTGGATTCAAGTGATGAAACTGATGATTGGACATCCTCTGATTACTCTAGCACCAATGGAAGTGGACACTGAAGATGAAGAAAGTGAGGTTGATGTTTCAGTCATGGATATTCTTCCAGTCACACCAACCCAGGACCCCATAAAATTATCTGAAGAAGAAGTTGATGATCGTCTCCAACAAATAAAGATTGGTGATGCTGTGATGGAGAGTGAGAAGGAAACCTACCTCCAGCTCTTTCGAAGGTACATACACCTATTCACTTTTGATTACAAGGAACTCCGTCAAGTAAGTTGGGTAGAACATTGTATTGAGCTGGTAGATGGTGCTAAGCCCATAAAGCAAATGCCATATAGAATGAATCCTAATTTTTCCAAGACTGTAAAAGAAGAAATAGATAAGTTGCTTAATGCAGGATTCATATTTGCTGTGGAGAATTCAGAATGGGTTTCTCCCATTGTGATCTCAATAAAAAAGAATGGGAAGCTACGCATTTGTGTTGATTACAGGAAGCTCAATAAGGCAACAAAGAAGGATCATTATCCTCTTCCATTTTCAGATCAGATCTTGGACGAAGTAGCTGGCCAGGAGTGCTATAGTTTTGCTGATGGATATAACGGCTACAACCAAGTTCGTATAGCAGAGAAAGATCAGCTGAAGACCACGTTCACCACTCCTTGGGGAACGTTTGCTTATAGAGTTATGCCTTTTGGGTTGTGTAATGCTCCAGCAACATTCCAGCGTTTGATGAATAGGGTGTTCGAACCCTACATTGGGACCTTCATCAGAGTATTTCTAGATGATTTTTGCATCTATGGGAGCAAGTTGGACCACCTGCACTAGATGGAGACAACATTTCAAAGGTTAGATGAAGCACAAGCCTCACTAAACCCTACAAAGTGTGTCTTTGGATGTTCTAAAGGCGTTTTGTTAGGGCATGTTGTATCCAGAGATGGTATTGGTACTGATCCTGATAAAGTTTCAAAAATCAAAGATTTACCATTTCCTATGAATAGAAGTAAGTTGAGATCATTTTTAGGCCATGTGGTTACTATAGGAGGTTCATCAAGAATTTCTCAAAGATTACACACCACTAACCCAGCTTCTTGAAGAAGGATGTTGCTTATGAACCGAGAAACAAGGCGCATGAAGCTTTTGGACAATCAAGGAAGCCCCTGGTGTCTTCACCTGCTTTTGAAGAATCCAGATTGAGCAAGCCATTCATTGTGTACACCGATGCCTCGATGCAGCACTAGGTAGTACTTTGAGCCAAAAGGATGAAAATGGGAATGAACATCCAATTTACTTTGGGAGCAGATAAAATGAGCAAGTCTTGAGGTAAACTATACCAGAAATCGAAAAGAGGCTCGCTATCATTTTTGTCAGAAAAGAAGTTTAGAAATTACTTGCTAGGGCAGAAATTTATAGTTGTAGAATCGGATCATCGTGCTCAAATATATTGTCAATAAGCCTAACCCATCGTGGGAGGATAACAAGATGGATAATTTTGCTACAAGAATTTGAATTTGATATTATAGATAGGCCAGGAAAGAAGCATGTCAATGCAGATGCACTCTCTCGAGCCTATGATGGTTTAGGATCATCTTGTGATGATGATGATTTTCCCGATGCAACATTGTTCTCCCTCGACACAATCCCTAGTGAATACATAGATATTTGGAATTATCTGGAATGAATTCAAGTTTCTGATGGTGCCAATGCAAAGACTAAGAGAAAGATTACTCAAAAGCCGATCGTCCATATTCTATTCTACATGCCGCATTATTTCGAATAGGACTCGATGGACAAAGACAAGAGGGCGATGGACGTGATCAAGGAAAGGAGCTGCTAGAAGAATTCCACAATGGTACATGTGGAGGGCACTTCTCTGGACAACTTACAACAAGAAGGATCTTGGATGCAAGTTATCACTGGCCCACTCTTTTTAAAGATTGTTATAATTATTGTAAGACATGTGATATTTGTCAAACACATGGTAACCGTAAGACTTCATCAGCTCCATTATGTCCTATTCTTCCCCTTGGTCCCTTTGAAAAGTGGGAATAGACATTGTAGGTCCACTTCCAACTACATCACGCCAAAATAAGTATATTGTAGTTGCCACAGATTATTTAACCAAGTGGGTTGAAGCTAGGCCATTGAAGACAACTTCTATGGATGAAGTGGCAAGGTTCATATATGAACGTATTGTCACCAGATTTGGTTGTCCATTAGAAATTGTAACAGATCAAGGAAGCCACTTCATTAATGAGGTGGTAGAAGCCCTAGTCAATAAATTTTCTATTAAGCACAGGAAGGCAACAACATACAAGCCAAGCACAAATGGACAGGTGGAACGAACAAATTTTGTGTTGTGTCAAATTCTAGCAAAAGATGCAGCCTTGCAGGTACATAAATGGGATAAGAGGATTCATGCAGCATTGTGGGCATATAGGGCAACATCAAAGTCAGCAACAGGATACTCCCCATTTCAATTGGCCTATGGCATTGATCCAGTTCTTCCTATTGAGTTTGATATTCCCACTGTGAGAGTTATGAAAAATGAAAGGATGGATGAAAATGATTCAGTAAAAGAAAGGTTGGTACATCTTCATTTGCTAGAAGAAATGAGGGAAATAGCGAAGGATACAAGCCATAAGAAGAAAATGAAGCAGAAGGAGTACTTTGATCAAAAGATCCGGTGGTCTCCATTTCAAGTGAATGACTTGGTTCTAGTATATGATTCCAGATACAAAAAAAGAAGACAGAGAAAATTTCTTCCAAAATGGATGGGGCCCTACAAAATAGTAGCTGTGCATGAAAATGGTACGTACCGACTGGAGGAATTGGATGGCACTCCCATTACGAAATGGGTCAACCACGACAAGTTGAAGATTTTCCAAGCACCAGAATAGTCTACTCCGAGGACAGAGTAGAAGCTAGGAAGGGGGAAGATGTCGACACTAAAATTTTCCTCCAAAATTTCTATTTCATTAATGTATGTATTAGGAATAGGATGTTGTTAAGTGTAATTAGTAGTAGCGTCTGATAGAAGATAACGGCGCCGTCAGTACGGTGCCACCAATAATGTGGAGTACGGTAACAGTCAAAGTACAATAGGAATGTTGTAAAAAGTAAATATTTGTCGTAAGTGGTCCGGTAATGTTAAAATGTCAAAGTTTGGGTAATTAGAGAAGTAGGGTCTACATGATTAGGAATTAGAAATATTATATTGGTAATAAGGACAAGGAGTGAGGTCATAAATATTTTGTGTATTTTATTTGTAAAAAGTCTAAAAATGTGGAACCCATGTAAAATGATAAGGTTTATCTTATCTTAACAGATAAGCTTACATTTACTGATATAAGAGTTAAGGTATGGAATATGATTCGTCGAGTGGATTTCTTATCCTATCTTAGAGATAGGATGGATAAGCTCTGAAATTCTATAAATAGAGAGGCCACCCCCCTCATTTAGCATAGAAAGAAGTAGTGAGAAATATTGTAGGAAGTGTGCGAAGGAAGCCATCAGTTAAAGGTGTGTTGAAGAAGCCATCAAGAGGTGTAATTGTAAAGTTTCTCCCATAGTCTTGTTGAAGTATCTCATGGGTGAGATTGTAACAGTTTCATGTTAATATTATAATTTATTTTGATATTTCAGATTTGTCGTCATTCTGTCTTATCATAGTCAATGGTATTCTTGTGTTCGGTTGTTGTTTTGTTTCCAGATTACATCCACCAAACTAAAGGCTGTGCATTAGTAAATAATCATAGCACGAGGAGTTCCCGGTGAAGAATTATCATAGTTCCAGATTGGTGATGACAGGTCTACAGGTAATTCTCCCTACAAGTTGGTCTATGGGAAACAAGCAATATTGCCTATATCATTAGAATTGCCAACATTGGAGCTCATGAAGCAGTTGGAGTTGTCTGAGTTCGAACCAATGGAGTCCAGGTATGCAGAGTTGATGGAATTGGAAGAAATCAAAGAACATGCAGTTCAGATGATTGAGAAGGATCAGGCCTTAGTAAAAGATGGTTTGATAAGAAAGCAAGAGCAAAGGCCTTCCAGGAAGGGGACCTAGTTCTGAAATGGGATGCAGATCGGGAAAAACCAGGAAGGAATTCCAAGTTTGATGTCATTTGGAGTGGCCCCTACATGGTCACGGGATGTAAAAGTGGTAATGCCTTCCAATTGTCTACATTGGAGTGAGGATAACTCCTATTCCGGTTAACGTAATTTATCTTAAACATTGCTACTAAAAGGAAAGGGTTTACCCTTGTAAATATTAGCCTAGATTTTAATTCCTCTAAGTACGAGATGCACATTGTCTTGTTGTAGTTAGGTTTCGCTTTCCATAAGTGCTTCGACACGGTTTTGTTGCTCTCGGGTTGAATTTCTACAGATTCGGTGTGCTCCTGGAGAAAGAGTTGCGGTATCGTGCTCTGGATCGAGACATCGGTTTGTTTTAGGCTATTACTTATGACCCCATGCCCAATGGATTGATAAAATGCCACTGATCTTCTACCTAACAAGTAGGTGATCTCGTTGAGTCGTCAAATTGTTGTATATATCTCCCCCCAGGGAAATATAGACAAATAGGAGAATATGGAAATCAAGGAAAAATGAAATCCTTCATTTTAGGTTTTGGAAGTGCATTGCATGGTTGAAAACCTGACATTTATTATGTCACCAACCACCCATGGTGCAGGTAAGAAGGTGTCAACATGCAAAAAGTCACACCCATGGCGCAGGTTGGAGGCGCATAGTAGAGAATGTCGACATGAAAATGGATGCGCCCATGGCGCAGGTAAGAAGATGTCGACATGCAAAAATTCACGCCCATGGTGTAGGTTGGAGGTGCAAAGTAGAAAATGTTGACATGAAAATGGATGCGCCCATGGCGCAGGTAAGAAGATGTCGACATGCAAAAAGTCACACCCATGGCGCAGGTTGGAGGCACAAAGCGGAAAATGTCGACATGAAAATGGATGTGCCCATGGCGCAGGTAAGAAGGTGTCGACATGCAAAAATTCATTCCCATGGCATAGGTTGGAGGTGCACGTAAGAGTATGTTGACATAAGGATGGATGCGCTAAGGCGCATCTTCAGGAGGCGCAACATTTTGAGCATTAACACCCCGACATAAAGCAAACCCTGACCCAGATATTCAAATGGCCATAAATTCTCACAGGGAGCTCGGATTCACACAAGGTTGGACTTTTTAGAAAGCTTACGAGGTTCTTCAAAAATGCAAAATACAATTAGCCATTTTTTGGGTTTGCTAGGGTTCTCACCTACCACCATAATGAGATAAATTAAATGCAACCTAGAGGTAGTTGGGGTAGATTTGAAATACCCCTCTCTTCTCTCTCTCATTCTTCCTATAAATTGTAAGGAGGGGCTTCTTTCTAAAGGTTGGACATTTTTGTTTTGCCCCTCCCTTCTTCTCTTTGCAAGGAATTTGTGGAGTTCAAACCTCCCATCTAAAATTGTAATGCAACTTTGCCTCTTGGAATTTTGTAGTGTATTGTATCAATATTTGGAGTAAATAATGCATGTCTGTGGATGATTCTCAACCCTCTCTATGTTCATTTGCATCCTTATGATCTTTCACTGCAAATCTAGTTATATGTGCATGATCTTGCATTGCATTTTAATGGTTTGTGTTTATTGGCAAGATAGGTGTTCTTCATTCCTCGGTGCATCACCTTTGTTAGTTTAGGTTTATTTTTATGCATATTCTTACCCTGTCTCCTTGGCAAGTTAGATTAGGTTTTGAGTGATCCCTCTGCATTTTTATGTGTGCATCTGAATAGAGGAATAGGAACCGGCCTTCATCCGGAGAGCTTTCCCGATTCACAAGGTCCCACACTTGGGAAAAGCTCCATGTTATGCAATCACACTGAGATTCTCAACCCATCGAGTTGTAGACATTCATGGGTGCTGTGATTCGCCATCAACAACTCCTCTTAAAACCACCCAAACCACTTACAAAGAAAAATCACATGAAATAACAAAATCAAAAACTTCTCAACCATTTCACAACCTCCCTAACCCACATAAATTCTTTAAAACACACATCCTTCATCAAAACAAACAAAAATATTTATTTGGGAAGCGCTTTGACCTTTTCCCGGTGAAACTGGGATCGTTGGTTATCCTAATGAATTTCTAACAATTCTCCCTATTTATTAACGATCCTATATAAATGAGTTTCAGGCCTCCATTCAAGGTTAGCTCGAGGTTTCTTAAGTCCAATCCAGGTTTCTCACTCTTTGATACCTCACATTGCATTTTTCTCGTGTATCGTAGCCCACATCACGAGTCACCGATCATCATAACAACATTCAAGACATCAATAATATCTTCTTCAGCCTTTCAAACATCCAGGAATCAACTCAACAATATTCTTGCATTTACAATCCTCCTTTCTCTCGGTGAAATCATTATATTGTCATCATTTGGAGAATCTAATTTGATAGATGAGTCCATGATGGAGGAGAACATCCAAGAAGACCTTGCTACCCAAAACAGACCTCTAGAGTAGCTAGTTGAAGAGTTTGATTTATCAAACTTCATGTCGAGAGAAGATATCATTCAGGAGCAGTTTTGTCTTCAAGTGGAGGAGGAGGAGGAACTCCTAAGTGAGAAACAAATTTCAGCAGATTTCATTGATCCACAACTGATTCCATTTGAGGGTGTAGTAAATCACATTGAGTTGTATGTTGAGGAGTTCCAAGTTGTCAACGAGGAAGAGAAAAGCAAGGGTGACACAATTTCATACCATTCATCAATACAAAAGATCAATTTTCTGTAGATGAGCAAGAGGAAGAATATCAACTCACCAATAGTCACCCTTTCTAGGAATGTCTGTGAGAAGACTTCCTTATTGGAGTTAAAGCTCAAAGAAACGGGAAAATATAGCAGATCAAACCTTGCCCCATTGGGTACTTGGATTCACTAGAGCCAAAGGAGGAGCCAAAACCATTCATGCTTTCTTCTAAGCATGAGGATGAACCACAAAGTGCCAAGGATAAGCTACAATGACTCTCAAATTTAAATGAAGAGCAACTAGAGGAGGTATTCATCTTGTTCTTAGTGATACCTTGATGAGTAGGGTGGAAAATTATCTTGCAATCAATTTTTCACTCTTAACCACAACTGTGTCTAATGCCAAATCATCTACATGGCTGCAAATTCTGAGAAAGGGAAATTACTTTACATTGTCAATGTCAAGTTTTGTTTGAGTTGCTCATTTCTCTAGTTAGATTAGGGTAGGTAGGAGTAGTTTTTTTAGTAGAAGAAGTACTTATGCATGCTCGCATTTCTTACTTGAGGCATGTATGATTTGTTCCTTTGTATATAGCTTTGTTCATTGTTTCTCCAAGTAGTGTAGTGCATCTTGTCTCCGTAAGGAGTTGCAGCAAATGGATCATAGTTGTATGAAGAAGTTGCAATCCTCAATTCTTTGTCCCTCGAGATCAGTCAGTAGCTAAGATTATAGTGCCTTGCAAGGAGTCCAAAACTCAGCGAAAGTCATGACAAATTTCTCAATTTAAATTGATGTAGCCACTACTTCCAAAAGATAATGTCCACAGAGAGCAACATAACAAAAGATGGAACTCGGTCTCACAACAGTCCTCAAGTTGCCTCCAAAATCAACATATGATTACAAGTCCCGTAGTACTTCATCTTGCCAAGAAATCAGTTTATTTTTGCTTTATGTTGGAAATAATGAGATGTTGAGGTAGCGATTATAGGTGTCATTATTCAGTCTCACATATCACATTTTCAAGAATGAGCAACAGTGGCAATTTAATGACAAGTCGTCCAAATGGATAAGAAGGCAAGTTTTCAAGTTTAGATCATCTCCGAGTTAATTGAGAGGACTCCATGCATAATGGATGCTTCAAAGCGGTTGGTTGAATCCATCTAGAAGGAATATTTCCCCGTGAGTCTCCAAATTGTTATCCACTTTTACTCCCTAGTAAAAATGGACAACTTGACAAAAATAGATTTGGGTAGCTGATGGAGTTTCATTGATGAATCTGGAAAAAAGTAGGTAAATTTCATGGTTTTTAGCACTTGCATTCAGTTTTTACATTCCCCTCTATGGGCTTTAGAATTCCATCCCTAGCCAAAGAATTGCAAAAGTGGTTGAAAAATGGTAAAACTAGCTTGGGGGTCACTTTACTGCAATTTTCCTAACTCTCTATGCTTGGGAGTGTTTTTTTAATTTTTTTCTCCCACTTAACCTGATAAAAATATTATTTTCATGATTCCAACATGAAGATGAGGTTGAGAGCTTTCTATAAAGTCCAAGATCTCGAAAAACCAGAGCATCTGGTCAAAAGTTATGGCCCATTACTGCTTTCCTTTGTAAGTGGTGAATTGAAACTACTTTACTTATTTTAAGTAAAATTAGTAAAGTAAAGTGAAATCACCACATAAGAAAGGAATGGAAAAGCAGAGTAAAGTGGTGAATTGAAACTTCTTTACTTATTTTAAGTAAAGCAGTAAAGTAAAGTGAAATCACTAGATAAAAAAGGAATGCAAAAGCAAAGTAAAGTGGTGAATCTAAACTAATTTACTTATTTTTTTAAAAATGGTAAAGTAATGTGAAATCACCGCATAATAAAGGAAATGGAAAGAGAAGTAAAGCAATGTGAGAAATCCACTTACAAAGGAAGTGGAAAGTAGAGTAAAGTGGTGAAATGAAACTACTTTACTTCACAAAATTTAAGAGCATAAAGCAATCCTTGTTCCCTAGAATGAAAGGAAAATTCAAAAGAGAAGTAAATTGGTGAAATACAATTACTTTAATTCTCTAAAAATAAGAAAATTAAAGTAAATGGATACGTGTTCGGAGTAAGGAGCAATAATAGGGGTTTGGATTCCTGTAGGTAAGGATAAGTTACGTGAAATTCAAACGGCCATAAATTTCAGCCCGGAGCTCCGTTTCACGCGTTCTTGGAATTTTTGGAAATGTCTCGAAGCCCTCTACGCATATGAATATTTAGATTTAAAATTTGGTGAAGGTGAGGTGGCCAAAAATCACATTACTTATTTTGCACTTCATTATGTAGTTACTGATCACCATCGCCATTAATGAGGTATAGAGGCCAATTCCTTCTATTGCGAAGAAAGAGTACACAAGAGATGGGATTTGTAGGTGTCCCATGCTAATTTCACATAATTTGTTGCTAATTTCAGGAATTGGAGGCATACATTCAGGATTTTCCTTTCTCTCTCTTCTCTCCAAATTGCTATAAATTGTAAAGGGGATGCATATTTCAAGGTTGTTGGCATTCTTTCTCCCCATGCTCCCCTCTTCTCCACAACTGGGCTATTGTAAATTTGGGGCTTCAAGCCTTCCTTCTATCATTTTAATGAAATTTTTGCCTCTTTTTTCTAAAAGGGTGTACTTTGTACATACACTTGGAGTAATGTAAATGGTGTTTTGTGATAAATTTGTCTATCTTTTGCATCATCTGTGTTTCTTCACTTGCCTCTCATCATGCTTGCAGGATATGTGCATACTTGGTCTCGTGGTGAATTTTCACCCTCTCCAGGTTCATCCTTCTCCATTTTATAGGCTAGGAAGAGTGTCTAACAACTCCTTTTCTTGGTGTATCACCACTTCTAGTGTAGGATATTTCCATTTTCATGCATCTCTCTCCCTATCTCCTTGAAATGTTAGAATAGGTGTAGTTAGTTTCTTTACTTTCATTAGGATTAGTTGTGGCATGTAGGATTAGGAAAGGGGCCAACCTTCTCCATATAGTTATCTCAGGTTTAAAAGTCCTACAAATTGAGGGATAACTCCATGTTATGCAGATTACACCGAATTCCCCATTCACATGCTAGCCATTTAGGGGGTGTTATAATTTCATGATAACAGGGCCCATTTGAGGTGATGACCACTACATGAAGCTCCTAACGAGTTTACAGTGTGGAGATGTTGTTTGGAGGCCTTATATAAGGTTCTTAGTATGGATCGATATGGTGAGGGAGTTGGTGGATATGTAGTAGGATAGGTGAGTACGGGGAAGAGGGAGGGTGAGTGGGAGTTTATTCGATTTTGTTGTGTCGAAGACAATTCAATTTGGCATAGGATGTGTCGAGAGGTAAAAATAGCCTACCGTAGAGATGATATAGAGACAAATGAAAAATTGCTAGTTATTAGAGAGGTAGTGGATATGGCGGATGAGGAGGGGTTTGGTGTGATGGTGGATACACATGGAATGATTATGTTGGTGTGATTGAGGCCTTTGTTGCATGGTGGCAGGGAAGTTTAATGGGGTTAAGAGGCGGTGTGAACCCGTGTAGAAGTGGCACCTCTAAAGGGTGGTAGTGATGCTTTGAGGGCGTATATGAGGAGGATAGGGTATCAACGTCAAAGTTTACTATGGATCGTTTAGAGGCCGAGAAGGCAATGCGATAGCTAATAGAGATGGGTTGAGTCAGCAGCTCACCACCGTATATGTAGAGCTTATATAGGATATGATTGACATGGATAAATACATTAATAGATAGAGGCCTCATGCGAAAGGCCTATGGAGTGACATGTACTTCCGCCTTGGGAGCCGAGCTATAGGAGGAGAGAGTTTAGACTAGTACTTAGATGGAGCCACCCAGTAGTATGGGTATGGTCAACTATCATCATTGTGTGAGGAGCCGAGATACTACGAGGATATAGTATAAGGGAGGGTACCGTGATGAGCCTCACTACATGGTGTATCTAAGTACGAGATAGACGAAACCATTAGGTAATGTTACAACTGTTGGTTGGGAACTAAGAGGACCAAATAGAGGACAAGATGGGGATCCTAGTGGAGATCAAGGGAGTAGCACCCGAGGGGTGTTTCGCTTACGAGAATCCAGTTTACTCGGTAGATATGTATATACATGGTTTTGATGTATGAGTCTCTTTTGAAGCCCATGATGTATCGATGTATGGTCACTATATGCGAGGTTATTTTTAATCCTTTGATGTATATTGTTGATACATGGGGTTTTTTTAAATTTTGATGATGTACAAAAAAATTATACACACACAATCTTGGATTAATGTGATGTTGATTAATCTTGATGTGATGTTATATATGAGTTTGTGATGAGATTTTGAGATGTTACATAGATTAGATATATGGACATGATGTTTAACGTTGATGTGACGTGAATTAAATATGTTGATATTTGTATGTTTTAATGCACTTATCATGGTTAAGAATAAATGTGAAATATTTGTTTTTAACCGGATTTAATACATATATGATTTGATGGTAAATTTAATACAAATGCCAATGCACTTGAGGCCTTATAAAAATGTTAATACATAACCAACAATAGTTAGTCACATGTAGGATCATGGAATGAATTTATATACGTTATATTTCAACATGGGAAGGGTTCATATGTAGTTTTTATGGGGAGAATAGACTCTTCTTTGATGGCTTTATGGGCTTATGCCCACCTAAAATTTTATCAGTATAAACCGATCAATGCGGGAAGTTTGATTTTTAATTATTTTGACTTTGATTTGAAGGATGATTGATGTGGGAAGCCTTTTGTAGCTATATTGAATAGCCATCCTTCAAGGGAGTGGTCTAGAAAAAAATTATTTTAGATATCCATCCATCATGGGAGCGGTCTATATTTTGACATAATTTTTATTAGCATATGTCCTTCGAGGGATCAGTATGTATTTTGATAGTATGATTAATAGATGTCCTTTGAGGCACCAATCTATATTTTTGATGGTATGCATCCATGTGTATATTTTTAAATTTTTCTAGAGCCAAGGGCAAGCCTAGTAGACCATTATGGGAGGGGAAATAGAGTGTGTAAAACTACACATGTGTACCCCTAACATGTGTTTCAGTTGTAAGATAAGGGGAAGGCATAAGTAATGATTGTATGGTTCCTACTTGTGAGGAGGAACTTGTCCATGTGGAAAATATGATGAACAAAGATGTGGTGTTCACCTTTAAGCTTGTGGATATAGGATACTGATGGAGGACCACATAATTCCAAATCATTATAATGGTAAGTGATAGGTTGGTGTTGGAATGAGATATTCAATGTGACTAATGTCATGAAAGTATATGTGCAAACAATAGAAAGGTCACAAGTGCAAAGCATTTAGATGTTCCTTTTTAAGTTTACGATCAAGGGAGGCTAAGAGATATGCTCCTGAACCATATTTGTGAGTGATGACATATGAACCAATCCTTGGGAAAACTTTCCACGTTTAGTCCTTTCTAGAGTAGTGAAATTTTGATTCTCTTTGAGGACAATATCACCAATATTTAAGTCACATTATTTGACATGTTGATTGTATGCTCGTTTGATGTGTTCTTGATAGATATGATAATGTTCAAGGGATGTTAGGTGACATTCATCTAACAATTCAAGTTGTGTTTGGTGCTCCTGAGATAGTTCTCATCAGAAATGAAATCTCCGCGAGAGACACAAAGGGATGGAATTTGGACTTCAAGGGGAAGAACATCCTTAGAGCCCTAGACTAATGAAAAGGGGGTAGCACTTGTTAGAATACAGATGCTAGTATGATAGATGCCAATTTCGGCCTATATGATCGATATTTTTCATGAGGATTTTGTTAGAGACTTCTGCTTGATCAGTTTCTTTTGGATAGTAGGGAGATGAAACTATGTGCTTGATGTTGTAGGTATCGCAAAGCTTTTGAATCTTTTTGTTTTTGAAAGGATTACCATATTTGTGATAATTTTATGAGGAATGCCAAAGTGACAGATAATGTGATGGTGGATGAAGTCGACAATTTTATCATCTTTAGTGGAGATGAGAGGAATATCTTCAACCCATTTTGTAAAGTATTCGGTAACAATGACAATATAATGACGTCGTTGTGATGAACGAGGGTTAATGAAGCCAATGAGGTCATGTTCATTCTTATAATCTACTATATTGAAGGTTAGAACATTTATTCTAATTGAATGCCTTTGTGTTATATTAATAGAAGTGTATTAGCTAATTAATGTAAGTATAGAATGTGTATGTTTTTGTAAGATTATCCCTATGTACAATTCTATTTTGTATATGATTATTTATGAGTTGGTTCAAGATTTAGTTTGCATGCTTGTAAGAGTTCTTTAAAAAATCATACAACAAGGTTCCTAATACATTTCATTACGCTTTGAGTGTGTCTTCCTTGTTTTCACATGGTTGAATATTCCAACGTGCTTATAAGGGTTATATGTGCATGTTTGTTCATGTATTTTTTCCATGTAGTAGATTCAAGCGCATGGCTCTAGAATATATCTTTATTTAGTTGTTTTCATAATTAGGTTAAGTAGATTTTTTGGGAAACAAAAACCATGAAGTTACACATTTGATATTTTCAATATGTTCCTAGAGCCATCATGGGAATTTTAGTAGCTCTAAAAAAGGTAAATACTTTTAGATTATTTTTTTTTGTCATGAATGGGGCTCCAAAATATCACTCGCTTTCCTAAAATTATTCACTCATCAATTGCAAATTGATCTCCTTGCTAAAATATCTAATAGGAAACCAATTTTGTAAAATTATAAAGAAAAATATTTGTTTTGGGGTTTACAAGACACCAAAGAAAAATATTTCCTTGATATTTTTCACTCACCAATATAAAATATAGGAAAAATCACAAAGTATAATGTAATGTTTTGACAAGGTACTTAAATCTAATGAAGTGTCTAGTCTATATGAATTTTCAAGATAGAACGAATGCTTGATGGAATAACAAATGCCTCAAATATTTTTAGATTCTTGAATCTCTACTCTAAATGCTTGAATTAATTGCCTTGGCCTATTCACAATATATCTACAAGACATGTATGAAATTTTAATTCTCTTAATGTCCTAATATACCAATGGAATTTTGTATTTAATGACTTCTCAAATTCAAATTTAGGATCCTATTGTTATGCAAGCTAAAAATAATGGGTTGGAAATCCAACAAAGGAAAAAAACATGTCCATAATAGACCTAAAAATAAGGGCTAGAAGGGCATGCCACAAAACTATATAGTGCACATTTATGAAGCTTCACAACTATATAATGTATTTTTCAAGGTAAAACCCATAATTCTAAAGAAGCATAAGGGGAGAGAGAGAAAGAGGATAGAGAGAGGAATTAAGGGACAACCATAAACACAAGAAAAACATGTTAATAAGAATGTACTAAAGATCAATAAAATATAAAAAAACATACAAATTCCTCAAAATAATACAATTTTACAAGTGATAAATAGCTTATACTAGAATTAAACATCAAACAAAAAATTGGTATTAACTATCGCAACTACAAATCCCACTTTTGAAATAACGAATCATTGAGAAACTACATAATATAGAGAAGAATAAGCCCAACAATGCAATACAATCACTTTCACATGTAGATCTATACAACTAGTTGCACATTTGAATAAACATAACCAAACCCATAGAATATCTCAAAAACCTAGAAAAAATCACAAACTAGGTTTTTGCCAAAAATGCAAAGACAAAAATACCTCCAAATAGCCCAAAGATGATCACCAAAAAATCTAAAAACATCAAATCCAGAATGCTTCATAACATACTTGATTTTATTTCAATCATAGAGATTTGAGACAAGGTGTACTCAATTGCATAGTCTATTTCTCCAAAAATGCACTCGAATGAAAATTGTCCTACAAAACCCGCTTATATAAGGATTTTTCCCTTGTTCATTTCTAATTATCTAGGTGATCTAAAGACGTAGGAGAAGAGCATGTTCGAGCCTAAGAAACTAAAACAACAAACTTTAATTAACTCAAGATTCCAATAAAATAAACACAAAAAAATAATGGTGTTCAATTACCAAAACGATCTTTGATACTGTGTGAGATTGTAGGCTAAAATCAAGTACCAAGTAAATGTGAACACTAAAATTTAAGAAAATAAAAATGCAAGTGCAAAAATATTTGTGCGAGAGAGAGGAACCAAACATGAGCCGACGAATATCTTATACTCAAGATGTAGTGAATAGCTCTAGAAGAACTGCATAAATAGGAATTGGAGAGGTACATAACTACCACATATGAAGGTGGAGAAGTTTAATTTTCATCAATCACAATAACACCTAAGAAATCTAAATACATGAGTAGGAAAAACCATACAATGGAATAAAAATACTTACTCTAATAGCCATCATGTTTACACATGGAAATCTTGTTTGAATTCTTAATAGACATGTTTGTAATGAGCATCAAGTTCACAAGGACCATCGAATGGTCGAATCGAGGCTAGTGCTCAATCCATTAATCTTGATGACATTGATAGTTATCTTTGGACCATTGGTTTTAAACATTGTTAAGGCCAAAATAACTATGATTGTGGCTAGGATCTGTGACAACTAAGAAGTAGGTCCAGAAACAATAAAGTGACAAGCACATGGGGGAAATTGTCTAGAGAATATGGATTAGATAAGAGTTAAATTACAACCAAATTCTTACACAAGCATTGGGTAAGTACACCAAGTTGGGGGGCCAAAAGGGGGTCTTAAGTGGACGCATTTTTCTGAAAAATAAAAAACTTCAACTTGTATAGGTTTTTTGAAATAGTTACACTCAAAATTGAAAGATGTATAAATGTGAATCATAGAATTTTGAGTCTAGCTTCTAATCTACTAAATTTTATTGAAAACAGATAAGTTTAAGTGGGTCAAATAACTAAAATACCAACAGGTGCTCATGTTTTTGTTAAAAACATAACAGAGTGACTTTCGTGCCCCCACCATTTTTTAAACATCATTTAGTATTTTTGAAAACCCTTTGGTAGAAAGATAGCTAGGAGCATCTAGTTTGGGCTACAATGGAAATTTTAAATTTAAAAACATAACAGAGCTCCGATTGTGCCCCCTAAATACCTTAAAAAAATATCGAAAATTAGATTTTTTTTAATGTGTATAGAATTACGCCTAGTTTGGGCTAGAATTTTTTTCAATTTCGATGAGCCAAAAAAAGATATATGACAAAATATAGACATGTTTAAAATTCAAAAATATATATAAAAAGGCATTGTTAGAAAATAAATAATATGGAAACCTTATATTAGTCAAAAAAATTGAAAAATTATATTTTTAGAAAGTAGAAACTCTCTCTACATCGTGGTATAATGTTTTTGAACAAATCGATCGTTTTATGTCAATTTATGATGGCAGAAGAGATATTTTTGCATTTTCCTACAAAAATTTGTTTGTTGTGTTTTTATAGGTCCATGCCTCAGGTTTGGGGATCCAAACCAGATCCCCAAGCCTTGAGGCATGGCTTGGAAAAGTAAACAAACATAATGTGTACGTGTTCCTAATAGTATAAGCATGATATGTGGTTTTGGCATGCTTCTATTTACAAAAATAAATGTTTAAGTATAAGAAATAATTTCTTATACTTTACATTTATTTTAGTAAATAGAAGATGTTAGGTCACTTTGCACCTTATGGAACTAGTCTCATAGCTCCATCTGTCACAGTTTAGAAGATAGTTTTTTTATAGTATAATCTGTCAATACATAGGTAATTTTTAGGATTTCATCATTCAACCTAAATATTTTAGCATTTAAATTCTACAATCAAAACCCTAAACCCTAAACCTTAAACCCTAGGCCCTAAACCTTAACCCTAAACCCTAAACCTTGAGCCATTAACCCTAGACCCCAAACCCTGAATCATGATCCATAAACCTAAACCATAAGCCCTAAAACCTAAGCCTTAAACATCCATCCCTTACCCATGAGCCCTAAGCCCTAAACCCGAAACTTGAAACCCTAAACCACGAACCATGATCCCTAAATGCTAAACCCTAAACCCTAAAAATAAATCCAAAACCATAAACCCCGACCCCAAACCCAAAACTGTAAACCCTAAATCCTAAAATACAAACCTTGACCATTAAACCCTAACCCTTAAACATTGAATCCTAAACCCTAAATCCTTAACCCTAATCCCTAAACACTAAACCCTAAAACCTAAACTCCGCGACCTAAACCTTAAACCCTCAACCCTTAAACCCTAAAACAAAAATAATAAACCCTAAACCCTGAACACTAAATCTTGAACCCTAAACCCTAAACCCTTAACCCTTAACCCTTAACCCTAAATGCTAAACCCTAAACCCTAAACCTTGAACCCTGATTCCTGAGCCCTAAACCCTAAACCCTAAATCTATAGCCCTTAACTGTGAGCCCTAAATGTTAAACTTTGAGCCTTAAGCCCTAAACCCTAAACCCCAAACCATGAGCCCTAAATGCTAAACTCTAAACCCTAAACCCTAAAAAATAAATCATAAACCCTAAACCCTAAATCCTAAAAACTAAACCCTAAACCCTAAACCCCGACCCCCGACCCCCAAACCATGAACCCTAAACCCTAAGACTTCAACCTTAAACCCTAAACCCTAAGCCTTGAACCCCACACCCTAATTCATGAGCCCTAAAACCTAAACAATGTACCCTAAGCCCTAAGCCCTAAACCCTAAGTCATGAGCCCTAAACCAATAACCGTAAACCTTTAGCTCTAAATCCTCTAAATCCTAACCATAAACCATTAACCCTTAACCCTAAACCCAAAACCATAAACCTAAACCCTAAATCCTAAACCATTAACCCCGAGCCTTAAACCTTGAACCCTATACCCCGAATCGTAAACATTAAACCCTAAACCATGAACCATGAACCCTAAACCCCGAACCCCGAGCCCAAAACCTAAACCCTAATCCCTAAACCCCGAGCCCTAAACGCTAAAACCTAAACCCTAAACCCTAAAAAGACCATTTTTGGCCATTCTCAGAAGCTAATTGAACACCCTTCAAGTTTTTAAAAATAATATAAAGCATCTAAGGGTGATTTTAGAGATAATTGAAGATATCTAAGTAAATTTAGGAAAGTTTAGGAAATAAAATCTCATTCACGAGTAATCTTTTCAAGACCGGGTTTTTAGGTGTAGGGAATGAAAGCTAAAATGGTAACAACTAACATCTATGGATGATTGAAGAGGTTCTGGAACTACTTCGGATGAAACAAAATATGAATTGGAAGGATATTAGAATAATATATAAGGTGGAATAATCAAAATTCATTCAAGGATTAAATATTTCTTTAGGTACTGTAAAACTCTTCAGTTGCCCCTCTAAGTTCAAAATGAAATATGACCTAAATTTTGAGTTGCATGCAGAATTAGATTTTTAGAATAGTTTCATTGATTGTAAAATGTGATTTGTAGTGTTTCAATGAAGTATGGAGGTCAAGAACATGTAACTCATACTCAAATTTAATTCAAGGATTCATCCCCTATCCGGAGGTGGAAACCCATTTCCATGAGGAACAACTTGAGAAAAAAAAGTGTCCATGTACCATAAACATGCTTACACCCATGTTTCATCTTGGTAAATAAATTGAATTATGAAGGATTCATCATATTCAAAGGTGAAATGTGGAGCTCAAGGAGTGACTTGATGATCATCATGTCTCACCATGTCATTGACTCCGAATCTCTCCAAAGAACAAGTCAAAATGAGCTAGTCATGCCATCGAGGTATCCAGGACCATCATGTGTGAAGTATTAAGGCATCATCTATCTCCATGATATACATATGAGTAAAGACACGTATGAGTATCTTGAATTTGATTCCATGAAAGGATGATTTTAGAGCCAGGAAAGGTGAAGGGATGATCTTTATATGGAGCACCATTTTTCTAAGAATGAGCAATCATTTGAGTTCACTTGATGCAATTCACTTGGTACTATTCGTAAAAACTCATTTAACACCTAGTAGTGTGATCACACCTTTGGAGGAGGCACATTACAATCACCTCATTTTTTCCATAGGATAAGAATCACATTCAGGGAGCAATCCTCTATCTAGAAAGTGAGGATATCATTTTAGTAAGAAGTAGACAAGCATCATAGAGTTGATTCGTGGTCACTAAAGTGAATTATGGACAAAATTTTAAAATTGGTATAAATTCAAGTAGTGGTAGTGCCAAAATCCAATCTGGAAGGTCAAAAAACCTACAAAATGACTATATGTTTTCCCAAAACAAAGACCGACTACAATATATATGGCCTGAAAGTTTTAGGTCGTTGTTGAAATCCTGAAAATGAATAAGTACTGATCGATTAGATTTTGAAAAACTATCTTCTAGATTGAATCACTAGAGCTACAGAACATATAAGATTTATTATTTTCATATATTCACTAAAATAAATTTAAAGTATAAGATTTATTATTTCTTATACTTAACCTTTATTTTAGTAAATATGGCTCCTTTAAGCCCTTACAAACTTCATATAGAGCACAACGTGTACGCGTTTTGTGATCATAGAAATGTGACCGAGTTATAATGCGTACTCATTTTAGGTTCATGAATTGTTGAGCCTAGGAAAACATAACGCGATCGCGTTATTGCAAAACGCAGATCCCATTTCATTCATTTTTGAGTTTTTGTCCACTTTTTAGCCCCCCAACTTGGTGCACTTACCCCAATTGTTATTAATTCTAAGAATATTTTTTCTGATAGCTTGGCCTAGGGCATGTGAAACAATATATATCCCCTCGGGCCCCTCATTTGGACAAATTGTACAGGTTGAGGTGTTTTGGGGAAGAGGAATGGGGATTTATATTAATGCATGAGCCATTATCATTCTTATGATCTACTATATTGATGGTTTGCACATGTATTGTAATTGAATTCCTTTGTGTTATATTAATAGAAGTGTATTATCCAATTATTGTAAAGTATAAAATGTGTATGCTAGTGTAGGATTATCCTTATGTGCGCTTTCATTTTGTATATGATTATTTTTGAGTTGGTTCAAGAGTTAGTTTGCATGAGTAAGAGTTCTTTAAGAAATCATATGACGAGGTTCTCAATACATTTCATTACACTTTTAGTGGGACTTCCTCGTTTGTGCATGGTCGAATATTCCAATGTGCTTATAAGGGTTATATGTGCATGTGTGTTCATGTATTTGTTTCCATATAATAGATTTAAGTAGATGGCTTTGGAATATATCTCTATTTAGTTGTGTGCATAATTAGGTTAAGAAGGTTTTTTGGGCAAAAAAACCATGAGTTATGTATTTGATATTGTCAATGTGTTCCCGAAGCCATCATGACATTTCTAGTAGCTATAAAAAAGTAAATACTTTTTAGATGACTTTTTGTCGTGGATGGAACTCAAAAGATATCGCTTGCTTTCCTAAAATTATTCACACATCAATGGGAAATTGATCTCCTTCCTCAAATATCTAATATGGAAACCAAGTTTGTAAAATTATAAGGAATTTTTTTGTTTTGGGGTGTATAGTACACCAAAGAAAAAGACTTCCTTGATATTTTTCACTCAATGCTATACAATATCTAGGAAAAACACAAGAATGTAATGCTTTGACGAGGTAGTTGAATGTAATGAAGTGTCTACTCTATATGACTTTTCAATCTAAAATGAATGCTTGTTGGAATAACAAATGCCTCAAATCTTCTTAGATTCTTGAATCTATGCTCTAAATGCTTGAATTAATTGCTTTGGCCTATTCACAATATATCTTTAAGCACATGTGTGAAATTTTAATAGTCTTAATGTCCTAAATGTACCAATGGAAGTTTGTATTTAATGAATTTTTAAATTCAAATTTAGGACCCCGTTGTTATGCAAGCTTAAAAACAATGGGCTGGATATATATAGTGCACATTTCTAAGGCTCCACAACTATATAATGTATGTTTCGAGAGAAAACCTCATAATTCTAGAGAAACATAAAAAATAAAGAAAAAGAAAAAGAAAATAGAGACAAGAAAAACATATTAATAAAACTATACTAAAGATCAATAAAATACAAATGTGCACAATGCAATGTGAACGCCGAACGGTATATGTTATTTGATTTAGAGGGATAGTTTTTACTTTTGTAGTTGATGTTGATAAGGGGTGTGATTGATTTTGTAAGTGTAGGAATATAGATGAAGCATTACGTTTAAATATTTTATCTCTACATTTCAAATTTGTTACAAATTTGTACATATACATTTGCAAATCTTATATATTGATTTGTCAGCTTGCAAATTTGGAGGGTAGAATATGTTGCAAGTATGTTCAACCGTGAAGTAGCTATATCAGGGTGCATCGTACACATTACCCAAATAATTTTTTTGCAAAATTTTCAGGAACAAAACATTTTAATGCACCATATTCTGGAGCAATTTGTTTGAAATTAAATTTTCCAAATACAAATCTCTCTTTTGAAAACAGATCAAAGTTTCCATAGTGTGAGGCTTTATCTCAAGATTACTCGATACTTCAATTTTATTGCACACAAAAAGAAACTACCAAACATCTAGATTTGAGTGAAGTTGCTTATTTCTTCTTACTTTGGTAAGACATCCGTTTAGATATCTGTAAACAAAGCCTCCTAAAATATACTGCAATCCATTCCTTTAGATTATATTGATAATATCATTTTGAAAGTAAAAATGTGTCATAAAATATATTGAACTCATTCCTTGATATTTCGAAATTTCTTGAGAACAATTACGAAGCTGAGAGTTATGAATGGACCATACATTTTTAGTGCTAACATGGGCATAACTGCCACACTATACAAATTTGTAAATTGTTCCAAAGTAAAATATTTCTTGAGAACAATTACGAAGCTGAGAGTTATGAATGGACCATACATTTTTAGTACTAACATGGGCAGAACTGCCACACTATACAAATTTGTAAATTGTTCCAAAGTAAAATACAAGCTATTCACACTTCCATGTTTGGTCCCAGTACAAACTTTTCTTACCTTCAAACCAAAGTTCTTAATCTATGGTTTTGACAACCTTAGCAACCAAAAATTCAAGACATTCTTTTATCCTTTAAAAGCATCCTAAACTCTTCCAAATATTATGTGGCTAGATTGGAACTAACAAAGACAACAAGCATTAATGAAATGAAAACATTAATCAAAGCACCAAATTGATACCGATGTCTCAGCTTGCCGAATTCTTCATTATCACCCAAGTCAAAGGTGTCCCTACTGGTTAGAGTGTCATGGGGAAGATGATTTGGAAAGAAGGTGTATCACTCAATAATTTCTCCATGCCCAAACAAACATTTCAAACAATGCAAGGAAAACCCAAACTATGCCCGGTGAAAAGAAAGATTGATGAACTTACATTAGCATCATCTCCATAATTATAAATTACTGCTTCTGGAAAGGACATTACTATCTGAGCAGAATCAACCCAAATATTTTTTATTCAGTTGACATCTCCCAACAAAGATAAAAAAAGGTCTAGGCCAATACACAGAATAAGTTGTGTGGTTTTACAGAGTAAGTATTATCTTGAAAACAATTTAAGGGAAACATTGCCCATAAGTTTCCACATTTACAAAGAAGTTCGTCACACTAAAGACTTAACCCAACTTCCAAATGTGATCCATGGTCTTCAACTTCTGCCCAGAGCCTTGAGAATTTCACAACCCATGTATTGAAACTATGCATGTTGGAAACTGATAAAGAAGAAAACCAACGTTGTTGTATTATGTCTATTAAACATTGGCACCATTACCTAGTTGGCTTTCATTGCAGATAATAGTCTTGCCATTGAGGCTTTCTACAAGAGTGATTTTTGCCTAAATTCCCAAATCTGAACACAGAGAGAACAAACTCATTTTTTGTGTAATGTGCACTAAACATTGTCACCATCTCTTGCCTAGCTTTCCATGCAGATAATGGGGCTTTCTACAAGACCAATATATGCCTAACCCTTGAAGGGCATTCTTTTTGTCATATTATATCCCATCTAAATCTCTATATATTCTATGGCCCCCCCTCTATATATATGACCTAAAATACCAGGTAAGAATTATGTTATGTTAAGGTGACTTCTTGTCTTCTTGTTTATCCAATTGTGGGTCTTCCAACAGAAATACAAGATAGGTGCTTGAACAAGAAAGCATCCATGGAAATGGAAGATTTGAATCATATAGAGCACTCTGTGTTGTATATGTATATTCCCCATAATGAACAAGGACTCTGCCACCAAATCCATCAAAGCAATCCTTTTTGTTTTATATATAAAGTTCAATCTCTCCATCAAGGATTAAACTAATTAGATTAACTTTCATCGTGAAAAGAGGAATCAATAGTCATTAACATGACCACATTACTAGTGGGTTGAGTGGAGGCTGAGGGCTCATACAATGATGCCACTGTAATCCATCGAGGATACTTTCATTTACTACATTGTTACACACCATGGTCATTTGCGGTGGTTGGATTGGATCTTCCTCCATCAGAATCTCATTTTCATCATCCATTATCATTTCATCCTCATTCTCGGTGACGTTATCATAAACAGACTTCTGATTTGATGACAACTCCTGCACACATGTGGTAAATTGAGATGGCACCCATGGACCCACTCCAAGATGGTTATCTACAGGTTTTGTCTTTGAGTTGTACAAGTTTGACACAGAATCTGTTTGTCTTACAAAACGGAATAGGTCGAGCAAATTTCCCGACCCTTGAATCTCCCAAGCTACTAACAACAAAACATTGATAATTTTTAATAGCATTTTAAAATCTAAATTGCTTTCAAAATTGAGCTTTGTATAGCAAAAAAATCAATTCCTCTACAGATTAAAAGATATCAATATCAATATATATTTCCAACAGATTATGCTTTCTTCGAGAATAACACTCATCCAGTGGTTGATGGGTGAAATCTTTATACCAATGCTTTTGATGGAAATTTTGATACCCTTGGTGTGGCAGCCCCTCGGATGATTAGAATTGGCTTTGGCCAATCTCCAATCATTATTGGAGAAATTGGGTGCCCAAGTGATGGGGCCATTGTTGCAAATATCAGCAATGAAAAAAGATTCAACCAAGGATTGGTGAACCATGTACTGAGCAACAAGGGAATACCCCTCAGACCTGGTGTTCCACCTATGGAAGTATACCTATTTGGTCTACTGGATGAGGGCCAAAAGAGTGTCATGCCTACGAACTTTGAAAGACATTGGGGTATCTATACCTTTGACGGCCACCGCCTTGACTTGGGAAAAATATTTAAAGGTTTGGTGAATGATACAAATGTCCCATATCTTCCTTCGAGATGGTGTGTTGCAAATTCCAACTATGATCTGTCCAGTGCTTCGAACTATGCACAACTTGCATGCTCAAGTGTTGATTGCACAAGACTTCGGAGGATCTTGGAGGATCTTGCAATGACGTTGGAGAAGTAGGTAATGTTTCTTATGCTTTCAACAACTACTATCAACAAAGATTTAAAGGTTTGGTGAATGCGAGAATCAAACAAAAGGAAGTTTTTATTTTAATGGGCTGGGAATGATAAATTAGGTCGAGCAAATTTCCCGACCCTTGAATCTCCCAAGCTACTAACAACAAAACATTGATAATTTTTAATAGCATTTTAAAATCTAAATTGCTTTCAAAATTGAGCTTTGTATAGCAAAAAAATCAATTCCTCTACAGATTAAAAGATATCAATATCAATATATATTTCCAATGATTATGCTTTCTTCGAGAATAACACTCATCCAGTGGTTGATGGGTGAAATCTTTATACCAATGCTTTTGATGGAAATTTTGATACCCTTGTGGCAGCCATGATTAGAATTGGCTTTGGCCAATCTCCAATCATTATTGGAGAAATTGGGTGCCCAAGTGATGGGGCCATTGTTGCAAATATCAGCAATGAAAAAAGATTCAACCAAGGATTGGTGAACCATGTACTGAGCAACAAGGGAATACCCCTCAGACCTGGTGTTCCACCTATGGAAGTATACCTATTTGGTCTACTGGATGAGGGCCAAAAGAGTGTCATGCCTACGAACTTTGAAAGACATTGGGGTATCTATACCTTTGACGGCCACCGCCTTGACTTGGGAAAAAGATTTAAAGGTTTGGTGAATGCTACAAATGTCCCATATCTTCCTTCGAGATGGTGTGTTGCAAATTCCAACTGTGATCTGTCCAGTGCTTCGAACTATGCACAACTTGCATGCTCAAGTGTTGATTGCACAAGACTTCTTTATGGAGGATCTTGCAATGACGTTGGAGAAGTAGGTAATGTTTCTTATGCTTTCAACAACTACTATCAACAACAGAATCAAACAAAAGGAAGTTTTTATTTTAATGGCCTGAATGATAAATTTTTAAAATCTAAATTGCTTTCATCCCTCAATTCCTCTACATTAAAAGTCGTATTCTAACACTCATCCAGGTTGATGGGTGAAATCTTTATACCAATGCTTTTGATGGAATACCCTCGGCTTTGGCCAATCTCCAATCATTATTGGAGAAATGATGAGGCCATTGTTGCAAATATCGCAATGAAAAAGATTCAACCAAGGATTGGTGAACCATGTCTTGAGCAACAAGGAATACCCTCGGACTGGTGTTCCACCTATGGAAGTATACCTATTTGGTCTACTGGATGAGGGCCAAAAGAGTGTCATGCCTACGAACTTTGAAAGACATTGGGGTATCTATACCTTTGACGGCCACCGCCTTGACTTGGGAAAAAGATTTAAAGGTTTGGTGAATGCTACAAATGTCCCATATCTTCCTTCGAGATGGTGTGTTGCAAATTCCAACTGTGATCTGTCCAGTGCTTCAACTATGCACAACTTGCATGCTCAAGTGTTGATTGCACAAGACTTCTTTATGGAGGATCTTGCAATGACGTTGGAGAAGTAGGTAATGTTTCTTATGCTTTCAACAACTACTATCAACAACAGAATCAAACAAAAGGAAGTTTTTATTTTAATGGCCTGGGAATGATAAATTTTTTGGATCCCTCAATTGGGGATTGTCGTTTCCTGGTTGGGAATACCCCTCAGACCTGGTGTTCCACCTATGGAAGTATACCTATTTGGTCTATTGGATGAGGGCCAAAAGAGTGTCATGCCTACGAACTTTGAAAGACATTGGGGTATCTATACCTTTGACGACCACCACCGCCTTGACTTGAGAAAAAGATTTAAAGGTTTGGTGAATGCTACAAATGTCTCATATCTTCCTTCGAGATGGTGTGTTGCAAATTCCAACCGTGATCTCGTCCAAAGGCTTGAACTATGCACAACTTACATGCTCAAGTGTTGATTGCACAAGACTTCTTTATGGAGGATCTTGCGCAATGACGCTTGGAGAAGTAGGTAATGTTTCTTATGCTTTCAACAACTACTATCAACAAGAGAATCAAACAAAAGGAAGTTTTATTTTAATGGGCTGGGAATGATAAATTTTTGGATCCCTCAATTGGGGATTGTCGTTTCCTGGTTGGGATTAGAGACTCCTTTGCTTCTGCTCTACATACGACTTCAAGAATTTTTCTTTCAGCCCAGTGGATAGTTCTGATGTGTTTACTAACTCATGTTTGTCTTCGATTGTCTACTGATCTCCACATGCCACCAATTCATAACCACTGTATATTCTAAACCTTCATCCTCATTCATCTCCCGCCCACCTATTGTAGCATGCAAACAAAACCCCACATCAAACATAATCTGACTGCAAAAATAGTCAGAGAAATCGAGATAAAAACATGGTGAAGAAGGGCTTTACAATTACCTACAACATCTTGTGAATATTTGTTGGTCCTGCTAAATTACCCAAAAACAATTTATTTTTTCTATAAATACACTTAATAAACAAAATTAATTTTTAAGTAAGAACCTATTTAATCTAAAGGAAATTATAAATTATTATTATAATATACTACTATTTTACTGTTGTTGGGATTAAAATTACAAATGGAACTAACTTGTTACAAATCTAACCATATTGGTATAAGAGATGAGTTACATTGTGTTCCAAGAAGAGACACAAATCAAAGGGGTAGAATCCCATTTAAGAAACAGTTGATTATTTCCTGATGATTCCACATCATAATATTTGCCTACATCGTCCCCACATGATGATACAATATGTTTGGCAAACATAATGTTTTTCTGGCTTATGACATCTTCGGCAAACCCAAATTGGAGTGGGATGTCTATCGCTCGGACTATTTCTCCTTCCTTATTGCTTGCCATATAATTAATGGGTCTGCACAACATTGACCCAAAGAAGAGATGTTCTACCATTGCTCGAGCAAGCCCATATTCCTCTGTTAATCCTGCTTCCACAGAGTCAAACACCGCACACAGATTCTTCAAACACAGAGCAAAACGCTCCACGAAATTGAGCTTGCCATGAGCTACAATTCCATTAGGTCCAGTGCCCACAGTCAGGATAGCTGGATCGAGGTCGCGCGTCCCCTGCAGGAATTGTAATAACTGCTTTCTACCGCGGCCAAACATATGTGGCAATTCCCACATGCAATTCACCATCACAATTTCATCCTCGCTTGACCTCAACTCATCTTTGACATTTTCCAATTCAGTTTCCTGATACGAGAATGGAATCGCCATCGAACTTGCATACTCAGACAATCTTCTTCCAGTGTCTTTGCAGCAGCATGAAAATGGACCTGAATACTCCTCCTGATAAATCCATTTAACCGCTGTTATTTTGAGATGACCAATTTGGTAATTTTCAGTTTTCAAAGCTTCCATTAATGGCGGCCACTGCATGCCCTCCATTATGTCGAAATCAACGATATGGATCACTTTCTGTGTGTGAGCAGGGATGGCTTCCAAAATACCAGATACAGAAATTGAAGGCGCCATTGCCAAGCGCTGCATGGCCAAACAATCCATGAAAATAGGCAAGAAAATCTAAACCGTCATAGTGCCCGTCTTAACCGTCATTTCGGCTGTCAACATTAATTGCAATGTAAAAACGTCCAAACGACTGTCAAATTTGACACAGTCGCAGAAACGTCCGCAAGGGCCTTTCCCATAGGGGAATGCCTTCGGCGTAATAAAGAAATTGCATCCCGATTCCCACGCATTGAGGATTTACAAAGAAAGTACACTATCTATAAAAATATGTGGACTCCTACATAATATTAAATCAAAATCGTTAAAACCCATACATCATAATGTTAAATTTCACCGCTAATTTCAAAGTTAGGAGGTGAGAAAACGAAGGAGAAATTCACATTATAATATTTTTTATTTTAGAGCTTTATTCCCGTGGACTTTAGATTAGGTACGATAGTCTCATTTTCAATTTTAAAAATACCAATTTTAGTTGTCACCATAGTTTGATGCTTTGCTTCATCAAAATTCAATGTTGAGAAATTTGACCCTGATATAAAATTATTTTGTCGATAAACAATTTGTAAATACATTTTTTAATACAAAATTTTAGATACACAAATATTTAGTATTACATATTAGATCGATTAGTAGTAGTTTGACTGACTTATTTGTTGAGTGATTTATCAAGTAGATGTCGGTGGTTCAAGAGAAATATAGTGCGAGGTAGAATCTCAAAAAAAATAAAAATTTAGAGAATGTTATTTATGAAATACTTAAATGTGATAAACTATATTTTTTAATTAAAAATTTCATCAAAATTACAACAACATTCAAAAAAACAAATCTATCATAAGTGAAAAGCAATGAAGTATAAAAAATTAGGTTAGCTGCAAAAAGATGTCGTTGAATCTAACAACATCCAATAAACAATTAAATAATGTCAACTATATAAATCATCAACTGTATATGTTATAATTTCTTTGAATTTTTGAAGAGGCTTTCATGAATGTTTCAAAGTCAGATAGTGAAGTTTGAGCTCTTTCATCTCGCATGCATGGTCAAGAACTCATTAACAAGAAGCTTAGTCTTCATACCCTAATATATAGACAAAAACGTAATATAAATCGAATGAACCCCATGAATTAAAATTGTCTAAGAATTAGAATTGTTATAGAAACATGTATAGCATCTATTTCCAAATATGCATACTAATTAATCGCTTGAAAATTTTAGAGATCACATTCTTGGATATTTTCATCTCTAGAAGTGCACGTCTTCAAAAAAGTTTGTAAGAAAACAACACAAGCGAACTTTGTTGAACATCCATCTAGATAGCTAGATAATTGTTTTGCATTTCTAAAAATATGTATTAGCAACTCAATTTATTTTTTTGTTAAAAAACAAGAAAATATAACATTCTAAATGGATCTAATCATATCGACAATAGGGAGTTCGTAATAAAACAGCTTCCAAACCAATAACTAAATTTTAAAAATGTGATAAAAAATTTTACTTGTATTACACGATCACACGACCCCAATCCAAAGTGTACATTTAAATGCAAAATAATTCTAAAATGCACATTAAACATGTAAGAAAAGATTGACAATCTTTCCTAAATAAAAACTTAATGGGGCTAATCCCTCTCTCTTGAGTATCTTTACTAACATCTTTGAATCATGAATAATAAAACTCTTTCATGTTCCTTAGTGTGAGTATTACATCAATACCCTCTCGTCACCTTAACATTCTACCTTCTCAACATGAAATTATTGTGGAACATATTATCGACCACCAACATTTAATAATCTAAATAGTGTTATAAGTCTTGAAATACATTGAGATGTTATTACATGAGGTGGCGATATAATGTATTTTATGATTTGAAAATCTTAAAAGGAAAAAAAAGATTTTGTGGCATTGCAACCACATTCTGGAACAATTTTGTAGGTGCCACTAAAATGGGTCAACTTAAAAAATAAAATAAAAATTGTATTGCTCGAGGTATGAAAAAAGAGTTATTTGAGTTATCGTTGTTTTATACTCTGAGGAAATTTCATTATGAAAAAGATTGATTTTGTTGTGCTACGCCATTGTACTATCGAAGAAACTAGTTTTTTAAAAACTTGGTCAGTTGCATCAATTTTAATGTTTTCAAGGATGTCAATGTCAAATATGTTGGTATCATTGAATCTTTTAATCTTCTCCACATTTGATGATTTTCGTTTGTTTGAGTTTAGCAAGGAAAATGAGATTGTTAGAAAATCTCTTCTTTTGAAAGTAAATGTCTTTTTCTAGTAAAAGTTTGTTTAGTTAAAGGGAGACTATTATTTTTGATGGGTTTCTCTTTGATATTTCACGTTTTGTTTATTTCTCTCTAATGTTAATGTATGCTTTTTTCCTTTCGAAATAAATATCAGGGTAGTAAAATGTATGTGTAATACCTATAAAATGTAGTGTAAAGCCACAATAATTATTGTTTTTATTTTTTGTTTAGATTTCTAATGTGAGCAAAGTTAAGGTTTTGTTCTCACACCACATTATTTGTTATCGAGAACAAAAACAAATCTGAAATTCCTACCTTAGAATCATTTTGTGAAATGTTTAACTATCAAATTCACGAAAATAAATTGCGTATATTATTGTTGGCATCTACTTTGTGTACTAATTCTTCATTTTATTTCCCAAGTGCATTTTGTACTCACATCACACAATTTGTTAAATTCCAAAATTCTTACCCTAAAATCAATTATTAATATGTGTAATTATCAAATTCATAGAAAAATGAAATTGGGTATCTTATTGTTGGCGTCTACCATGCTTGGGCAGATCCCTCTATACTAATGTTTTGTTTCATTTTGGTTATTATTTCTTACAATCAAGTATTGAACTTTTTTTGGTAGGGAACACATGGGTCATTATGTTGATTGCAGAATTTGTTTAAATAACAAGCAAATTTTAAACCTTTAATAAACGACCGTAAAAATGCAATAACAATGCCATGAGAACCTTGTCAAATGTGATGCATGTGTATACCAAATTTGTACATTAAATTCTAGAGGGAAGACATTTGGAGAACATAAATACAAGAATTACCCTCTCTTACCCTTACCAACTGGTTTGTCTGCACTCAAAATGTGGTAAACACTCTCTCTCTTATACTCATGTCACATGACTATATGACTACTATTTTAGATCTTTCCTGACTGTCTTTGATAAGCTCGTGGACGTTAAAATATCTTTCTTTCTCTTTCATAACACGCTCTGAATTAAATAAATAACACAATCTGCATTACAATAAAAATAATAACAATAATATTGATGCAATAACTTACCCATCCTTAAAACGGTGATGATCATAGCTTAAAGGTGTTGGAACAGTGCTGCGTGGTAGCACTAGTGTTAGAGAGATTCACAGTAATATCACAGGAAGCAAAGACTGTGATATGCTTCTTAATTATATGCAGCAAATTCACCCTCCCCGCCATCTCTGTCTTGGTCGTCATGTCAATGCTCCCCGCCATCCCATCTGCAATCAAATCCGAAGTGCTTGACGCAACGGCGTCAACAAAAACTGTGAGGGTTATATTCATTCTGACGGTCCTGTCCGCCTTGATTTCTCCCGCAGGCAACACGGCCTCCCCACCGTCTTCCCGCGGTACACCATCATCGTGGTGCTGTCGCCGTGCTTAAAACTGGCCGCCTTGTTCGGATTCTTCAGCGACATGTCTGCAACGAGCGTCAAGTTCACGTGGTATGTCATCTTCGCTGCATCCATGCTGGTGCTCAGGCCGTCAATCGTGACGCCGTTGACGGATATCTTGGGTTTCTTGGATTTGAACACCGTCAATGCCAGGACGACTATGATTACGGCCAGGATTATGACGGCTCCGACGCAGGACAAGCAGCAGCAGAGACAGCGGCGTCTGTGTGGTTTTTTGGCGTAGAAAACCGATGGGGTTTGTACTCGGAGAGGCTCTTTTGCCAACCGCTGTTCTTCCTTGTGGCTTAGCCTGCCGTCAACTGATCTCGGTTTTGCCTCCTTTACCTCGATCTTGGGACTCTTTGCGTCCGTCATCAGTGCCGATGCAGAGTTCAGACTACTGGACTTTTATTTTGAATAGTGAAGTGAGACTACTCACTTTTATTTCTGAATTAGATCAGTGAATTTCTGATTCAGAGGCTGGACTAATAAGCCGGGTCACAGGTTCTAGCCTCAAAGATGACTTTTTGACTATAAAATTGGCTTGCAGGTTCATAAAGATGACTTATTTGGAGGAGGTCATAGGTTTGAGTCACAACAGAAAGTTCCGTCACAGGTTCTTTTATTTTGGTCAGGTCACAGGTTTGAGTCACAAAATATAGTGTATTTAAATCACAAAGACGACTGGTGATTATGAAAGAGAGTCACAAAAATCGTTCCTAACCATAAAACTGTGTCATGGGAATCAGTCACAGAATTATTTAAGTCACAAAGATGACTTGTGACTATAAAGGAGAGTTACAAAGATTGCTTCTAATATTTATTTGAGTCACAAAGATCTGTCACAAATATGGTTTCTGACTGTAAAGCTGGGTCACAGGGTTTACTCACAAAGATTGCCCATGACTACAAACGTTAAGTGATGCAACTTATATAAATTGGATCTACTTAACCTCGATTACAAGTTCAAGGGAAGAGATTGTTCCCCATAAATCACACATCTAAAATATGACAGTAACCATTTGTATGAAAGATAAAAACTGAATTTTTCTATGAATTCTAAATGCAAAGAAAACTTTATCGAACTCAAATGATCAGCTTTCTCTCCCTGCTCCTCTTCTCGTAATCTCTCAGAACTCTTTACTAATAATTGACGCCATTTTTGCACAGAAAACAGTCTTATGTTACTAGCATACTCTCTCAAATCTCTTCCTCTCTCTTCTGATGTCTCAGAGCTCTTTTGAGGAAGGCCGTCACTTTTATAGACTTATGGGGGTTTGTGAGGAAGCTTCCAAGATGTGGGGCTTTGCTTATTTGGCAATCAAACCCCTGTAAATAGGGTGAGGGGAATTGTGCCAAAAGTCCACTTTCCAACCGTTCCCATTAAGAGGGGAGGACCATAGCAGCAAATACGTAGGCAGACTTGTATTGACGGACTGTGAATTAATCTATTCAATGGGAGCATCTTCAACTTCAATTTTGGAGGTCCATTATTAATTGATTCAACGCAGCCATCAATTAAGGAGGATCCCTTGAAAAATATTGACAGTTGCAAAACATGGGAAGTGCATATGGTTTTACATTTTTCATGGAAAAAAAAATCATTAATATGTGTAGGTATGTGCGCATGTGCAAGTATGGGTGTGTTTGTGTGCATGCGGATGCGTGCGCATGTGCGTGTGTGTGTGAGGGGTGAAGTCTATTGTTTTTTTAATAAAAAAATTTATTCAATTTTGGTTCTTTCTCCTTCTCACAAGCATTTTGTATAGTTTATTAAAAATAATATATTAGAAAGTGAGGTCTTATAATGAGTTTTTATGTTCTCTTTTTGTTTACCAAAATTCTGCTGTAAGTGGAGCTTTGGAGGTATTGAAAGATTTAAAAAATGAAGAAACATCATTGATAGAATTATGCTTTAGGTCTACATTCTTCAAATTTTAGGAAATACCTATGTGAGTAATTGGAGGGACATGAAGCAAGTTCCCCTCTATCTCACAGTTGGTGGTGAATCAAAAGTTTGAAACTAGAGAACTAATGTCGCACACGTGACATAAAAATGATGGAAGATATATGTAGATGGCACAAATATATGTTGGCACCATGGAAGAAAGGAGTTAGTGAAATTGTAAGGATATGTTAACAATGAGTATCGAAATGTCCAGTTCATTATCAAGTTTTAGCATCCTTGTACTTTCTCCGGTGTGCCTCGATGAAGAAGAATGATTGTTTTCTAACTAGGAAGTGTCTAAAAAGGCACTCGCACAAAAAGATACATTCATGCATAGTCTCACCGCCACCTACTCAAACAAAAGGAATTCTCACTACCCTAACCATTAGATCCATGAGGGTGGCGAGATGATAATCAAGTGAGGCAAGAGATGGAGTACCTTAAGAAGGTTTTTGTCTTAGCCAAATAAGAGTAAATAGATTGTGTATTGTTCAGGGCTTATTTAAGAAGTTCATTACTTTAAGGATTTTCCCATTTTCTTTGGGGCACCATATAGATAGATAGGGGTGCGAGACCAAATATGTTGCATGGTTTTCCAAGACCTCTACCTATACCTATCTACAAAGAGCCTTCCCGCTAAGCCTACCTCCATATCTAGGTATAATATTCATCATAGACCGGCTCCCCTAGGGTCATTGAAAACGACACATTCCCCATGACATGAATGAATACACAATATTCTATATGCCTCCTTTCATCTATAGGAATTTTATTTAGCTTTAGAGAAAGGTGGGCCCCTCCGTAGCCCTCTAAATATATGGATATATGGGGAAAATTATGACAAATAGGTATATAACGCTAGTAGTAGTTCGGATAGTGTGGTTTAAATTCTCACCTATAAGATATATAAGGGCCTACTCTACCTTAGAGTGAGATAAGGGAATGACTTAACCACGACTTAGATTCAACCTTCACTATACTTATTAAAAATGTTTTCAATCAAAATTAGCATAAATACAAACAATGATTATGAGTTGTAGTTTAATTGGTAAAGTGTTGTCCTTACCCAGCTTCTAATATCAAGGGCACCCTTGATATATCTAATATTAAGGGAAACATTGATATATGGAATACATTACTTTGTGTTACCTCCTAGTATATGAGTCCATGTTGCCTTCATCAAAGCACTATCCTTCACTCTGGGGGCTCATCTAGGTAGATTTCATAAATATAATATATAGTTAAATATTGATAATATTAAGTAAAATTATCACAATATATCCAATCAAAACAGAGGATAGTAGATGATATAACTTCCCATAAATATATAGAATTTAATTTCAAAACAAAATCTTTTGTATAGAATATGACTTCATCATTAAACATGAATTAAACCCATGTAAGTTCTACATAACAAAATGCATCATTCATCCCTGTTGCTTACAAATGTTTATAATTGTTAGGGTAATGACTAATCAAGGAGGTCATATTGAGATGATTGTCACTCACAAGAGAAAATCCAACAAAAAATAATAATTGGATTAAACCATTCATGGAAGCCTTCAATTTGATAATGGAAACCTAAACCTCTACCTCTAGATTGATAGATATTTTTGATCCATAAATTATACAAGATTCACTCGAAAAATGAAAAAGGATTTTTGATTGAAACAAATTTAAAGATTTAGAAGGTGTTTTATTTTTTAAGGTGTTCTATAGGAATGTCATTTCAAATCAACATAAAATACATTTAAGTATAAACATGAATTAAATCCAATCAATCCTAAAACAATAAAATCAAATATAATTTCATGAATAATATTTGAGTTACAATGTATGCTTATAAAGGGGTAGAGAAGTGTTGTGAAAATATTTTGAATATGAAAAATCATAGGCTTTTGAAACAGTGAGGGGAAACATTCCCTCCTTTATTATGAGGAGGTTCCCTTTATTGAAAACAAGGAAAATGTTTAAACAAAGTATATATAATATATACAATAGATTGTATTGCACATTTTTCCATTAAACGTAACAAAAGTATAGATTGTGAAGAAAAATAAAGAATGATAGGAGATACACATGTGAATAAATGAATATGAATTTTACCCTTATGTAGAGGAAAATAAATCATAATAAAATTGACAATTTAATAGTAAAATCTTGCACTCAAAAAAAAAAAAAAAAAAAAAAGAAGATAAGAAAGACATATTTAACTTAATCATAAATAATATTACCAAAGAAAATTTAACAAAACAAAGTCATGTAGCAAAATCCATGTATTTCTTATTAGGAATGAACCCAAAATTTTAGGTTCCTTTTCTTTTAATAAATTTCATACAACATCTAAAATTTCCTTTTATAATGGTTACTTATATTTATAATAGAAGAATGTAATTTCTTTTTGAATGAATCTTCATCTTCTCTTTTATATCTTATATTCTATTTTTTTATAAAAACTAACTCAAGACATTACCAAAAATAGAAGATACTTTAATTTGGGAGCTAAATTTATAGAACTCCTATTATGATGCTATATCTAGAGACAAAGCACCACCGAGAGGCTACTACGGGTCAAGTTGATATTTTCCCATACCTTTTGGAATATATATATTTGGAACTTAGTAGGAGTACCCATGATGACATTCTCATGAGGGGTCATTTTATTATTACAATGAACAATCCATATGTTTACTATCTTCCAATATGGTGTGGTTTCATTTAATATATTCTTATTTTATTTTATTTTTTTATTTAGAAGCAAGATTCTATGGGCGAAAGTTCCAAGTAGAGTCGAGGGTTAGTGTCCTCACAAGTCTATATGACGATCCCATGGCATGCTCCTTGTTGCAGTATAGGGTTGGGTTGAGGGGATGCCTCAAAGTTAGGCATAATATAATGTTCTTATGGCCTTCAAGAACTATATGATTTTATTTTTTTGGTTGAGCACACCAGTGCGCTTTGGGTTATGTGGAGAATTTTTCTTTCTTCGTTGTGTTAGTGCACTTGACATACCCTTGTCTTTTCTTTATCACACCAAGTGCACTTTTCTCTTCTCTTGCACACTTCCCTATGGACTCCATCATTGCATTTTTCACTTTCTTCTAACTTTGGCTCATTCCTTCATGTTAGGAATACTTTTTCTTCATCCACAACAAGTTTAAATCACCTCCAAGAAACTCTCCCTAGAACGCGCCCACTTTTGATGACCAAAAACTTTAGTTTTAACACTTTAAACAAAATGAATCTTTTTGAGATGAACATGTTGGATGCTAGTAAGTTTTGACAAAGAAAAAAATGTTGGGTAGAACAAGAAGAATATTTAATTTTACATAAATATGGAATTATCTTTTAGGAATAAACAACATAATCAAGCTTTTAAAGGTGGACAACATTAAGAACTCAGTAAAACTTGCAACTACACGAGCACTTCACATAAATCATGAAGTCATGTTCTCTGTAATTTCAAGAGGTTCCTAGTGAAGATAAAATGACCCAATAAACTAACACATGAGAAGTAATATTAATGGAATCTTAAGATGAACAAGACATGAAAAATTGCGGACACACAAGATTACACAAAGATACATGATTTACCATAGGAAAACCCTTTTGGGAACAAAAAACACAAAAAAATCCTCCTTTATTGCATTAAATCAACTATTTACAATAAAATAATGTACTTCCGTGTTATTATTTACCCTAATGCATATGCAGCTATATGCAAGAACGCAATCAATAAGAAAATGTAAAAGTGGTATTAAATACCATGGACACCAAATCCAAGGGTTGTATAAATCACGGGCTAAAACCATACAACTACATACCCATAAGGTCCACAAAAATATACAACACATTTCTAACACAACAAATGACACTTTGATAACAAAGGTATCACTTACTTATTTGAAATATACACATTGATCAACATTTTGTATAAACCTAGTCTAGCTCTACAATCTCATACATTGTAAAATATGAAAAATATACAACATATTTCTAACACTCAAAACCATCATGAAATTTATAGAAATTATTAAAAAGGAGGATATATTTTAAAAATCTAGTCGTTAGGTTTGGGGCTCTAAAACTCTCACCCCCTTCTTGAAATTTTGTACTTATACATGGGAAATATATATCCTTCCCCAAACCCTAATGGTAAACTAGGCATGAAAAATGATATTACTTCGACCATCATCACTATGAATTTACACTCAACGAACCCCTTTTTATGAAGTGATGAGCGCACATTGATTTCACATTTGGTACTTGTATTTGTGCCTCATAAACATGTTTTTAGTGCCTCTTTATGCTTCATTTTCTCTAAGCATGCCAAGTGAAATTGTACTTTGCTTGTTGAGAATTTCTACTTTAGATGAAAATGTGCACTTTTTGTACCTTATGTCCTTTTATTTTCCCTCTAGCTCATGATATGCATTTTGGGTTACTCTTAGAACTTCGATTTGGCCATTAGATCGTGTTTTACAAACTTTTCCATCTCCATTGCACTAAGCATACTTTAAATATTTGCTAGAACTTCCATATGAGAACTCAACATGTTCCTTAGGCACCTATTTTGACCAATCACACATTATTTCACATATAACACGTTTGAGTGTTATCTACGAATGCACCCCCATTATTAATGACCAAAATTCAATTTTAGCACTTAACACTTTAAATAGAGATGATTATTTTTTTAAGGTGAACATGTTGGATGCTAGTGAGTTTTGACAATTCAAAACACAATAAGAATATATTATTTCACACAAACATGTAAATAGTTGTCAAGAATAGACAACATAACCAAGGTTTTTGAAGACAAGTAGCATTGATAACCCATAGAACTCAAAAAAACTTGAGCACTTTGTAAAAACCATTAATCCATGTTCTTTGTAGTGTCAATATGTTCCTCAAACCATCGTAGCATTTCTAGAAACTATAAAAAAATGTGGATTATTTTGATGAATCTAGACATTAGGTTTGGGGCTAAAAACTCTCACTTGCTTTCTTAAAATTCTACACACATCCATGGGAAATTGATCTCCTTCTTCAAAAACCTAATAGGGAAACTATATATGAAAAATGATAAGGAAAATTATATTTTATTTTGGGGACTATGGTACACCATAGAAGGGACTTTCTTAATATTTATTTTGTCCCTCAATGAAATACAATATAAAAAAACACTAAGTATATAATGCAATGCTTCATCTAGGTAGTCCAACGTAATGTAGAGTCTATTATATATGATTTTATTACTAAAAGGAATGCTTGATGGAGTAAAAAATGTTTCATATCTTCTTTGATTCTTGAATACCAATTATAAATATTTGAATTAATTGTGGTTTCTTATTCATAATCCATCTTTAAAATGTATGAGATCAATCTTCTTCATGTCCTAAATACATCAATGCACCTAGATGTATTTATAGACTTGTTGAATTCAAATTAGGAACATATTGGCACCTAAACCGACATATAATGGTCATGAAAGACAATAAAGAAATATCCACAATCCATTAAAGACCCAAAAATAAGGGCCAAAAGCGATCACCCTCGAACTATACACATGTTTTTGTATTTTAAGCCTTCAAAACCATATAATGTACATTTTAGGGAATATCTTTGAATTTCATGTGAACATAAAAGGGAGGAGAGAGAAGAAATGAATGGCAATATAAGAGGGAAAAATAAGCCAATAAAATCTCACCAATAAACAATAAATAAACAAATTCTTTCCTCAAAAGAATTCAATTTTATAGCTAACAAACACCCTCTACCAAAATTAAATGTCTACAAAAAGTTGAGATTAAAAATATAGCTACAAATCATACTTTTCAAAAAAAAATCATAAAGAAATTATATTTTCTATACAAATTTTTAGAGGCTTTATGAAGAAGTTACACTATCTATAAAATTTGTTGATTTATAGATAATATTAAATGTAACAATCATCTATTCTAATGGTGATGTTGTTTGGATTTCAATAACCATACCGAGGATCAAGTCTTACTTGAGTGCGAGGCCTTGAGATACCCGACACAGAGATTCAAAACAATTGAGGCTAAGATCGTGCCCTGGGTGACTTTAACGGGTGGATTCCCTTTACTCATAACTAGTTAAGCTGAATTTGATCACTAGTTTAGTTGTAGGCTTACTCGTAATTCTAAATCCATTGCATGTTTCCTCTAAATCAAGAGTAGAGATGCTTGACAATCTATGTAATCTAGTGCCTAGTTAAGTGCACTACTCATAAAAAAAATCATCAAATATCATCCCGCCATTAGATTAAATTTCACATGTAATTTTTCATTTATTTTCTAATATAATGTAGTCACTTATAACTTCAAATATAGGAGGTGAGAAAAGGAGGATAAATTTACATTCAATAATATTTTAAAAGCATTATTTGAACGGACTTTGATTGTGGTACCTATTTGATTATATATATATATATATATATATATATATATATATATATATATATATATATATATATATATATATATATATATATATATATAGGCCTTGCATGAAAAGTTTAATTCCATGTCTTTTATATAAATATATATAAAAGACATGGAATTAAAGTTTTCATGCGAGGCTCTCGTATGTAAGGCGAAATCTAATCTATTTTTAAAATACATTTTTTTCAATAAACTATAATTTAATATAAATTAAAATATTCCTATTACTTTATTATAATTGAAGAATAATGTTGAGTAAATAATTGTCATCAAAATTCTACTTGTTAAATTTAATCCTTTTTGTATGTATTTTCTAAAACCTTTTCTCTTATATAATTTATTAATGTTGATAACACCCTAAACTCTACAAAGCAAATAACATGACTAACTAGGGAAGGCTAACACCATTGCCACCTATAGTCAAGCTCCAAGTCTAGGAATGTAACACTAAAGATAAAAGCTTAATGGAATGTTAACTAATGTGAAGATAATTCAAAATCTAGCTAATCATGCCTACTAATATATTGAATTGCTAAACTAACAAAGACCTAAATAGATCTAAGAGGGCAATCAAATTGGGATTGTTGCTACTCCAAACAAGGTGAAATGGCCTCTCTAAATGACTACAAGGTCATTTTGGATATCCATCTACTAACCCCATTGAATACTTTAGGCAAGGATTGAGCTTGGCTATAAATCATATTTCTTATATGAGATGCAAATCAAAGCATGGTGTAAAGTTGGAAGATAGTACTTAGTCTTATTTATAGTTTTTCCTTTGAGGAAAACTATTATTTTGGTGCATGTGGGACTAAAATTACAAAGAAATTTTAGATTTGCTAATCACAACTAGTGAATTAACAAGTGATTAAGATGTGAGGAGCCTTAATCAACCACTTAGGGTCAATTAGGAGGCTAGGATAAGATTTTGAAGCTTGCTGAGATGTTGTGGAGGGAAGTGGGGTGATTTTGAGTGGTTGGAAGAGGGGTTTGAGCCAATAATAGGGTATATTGACCAAAACAAGGGTAAAATAGGCTTAATTAGCTAATAATCGCTAATTTTCTGTTTGGAAGAGGATTTTGACTTACGATTCATTATAAAGTGGCATCCTAAATGTGAAAGAGGTTAGGCAATCAAAAATGTGTTGTTAATTGGCCAAAATGGTAAGAAATGTTAGTTAATTAGCGGAAATCACTAATTATAACAAAATTGGTAAGAATGAGAGTGATTTGCGTGCATTTGGCAATAAGATTGTAAAAGAGGAATTTAGGTGTGTACAAATGCTTTAAAAATGGTATTTAAAAGTGTTGTTACAAAAAGATGAGCAACCAATAAAGTTGTGAAGATAATAATAGAGAACGTCTAATGTTGAAATGTGTACAAAAGGTCATGCAAACAACTAACTAGAGTAACTAACCGAGCTAGGAATACCTTATGTTAGTGGTGAATGTGTGTAATGAGAAATTACATTATGTAAGTTAGTTTTTCAATGGGTGTGAGATATATATTAATATATTTGTAAGTGAGTTTGTTAATATAACTCACATAGAAAATTGTGGAGAGATTCTAGGATTTTTAATTCGCTAGAGTAACTCACCTATTTCCTAAGAGAGTGGTTATAAGAAAACTCTTATATATTTGTACTATGTTATTGAATTAATTATGTTGATTTGACTCTATTGATCTTGTTTCCACTCCAGATAGGGGTGGTATCAACAATTGATATCAAAGGAGGTTTCTCATGTTTGTTTGGATGTTTCCAATCTTCCATTCCTTTTCACCATGACACAATGGCTATGCGCCTTCGAGACCACATGCCAATACCATTGCTTTTTCTTTTCACTCCTCGCATTGTGTCAACAATATGCGGTGAAGACCATGTGTAACCCATTGAATTTCATCACTCGCATGTGTCATTCACTTTATCCACTGTAGTTATTTCATTTTGTCCATAATTTTCCATATTGTTCACACTTATCTTCCAAAAATAAATTATTATATAGTTTGATTTAATTTGTACGTTGTTTAGGTTTGTTTTTGTGAGCACATGTTCATGGTAACTTTTTTCTATTATATTATGGAGCAGATTAGACCTTATTTTTCAGTCCATAATGACCAAAAAAGTTAAAAATGAATGTATACACTCTATACTTTGGGTTATAGTCAAATCTAGGTTTTTTTAATTTTCTTCAAGTTTATTGGTTGAGACCTCTATTTGAGGTTTTTAAAAATGTAAAAAAATACATTGAACATTGCATATTTTTTTCTACATGGCCATACAACTCATTTTTAATGAGGATTTGTCTGACTATATATTAGCATTAAGGTTTGACTATTCAAGTTTATAGACTTTTCTCTTGCTTCATGTCGTGTCATAAGTCACTATGGATCTATTAGGATTTGGATGACGTGTTGTGGTCATACTATTGATCCTATCATTGTTTTTTTTTTTTAAATTTTAAGAACACTCTCATGACATGCTTTACTCTTTCGATGATATATAAACACTTATTCTTAAAGTGTTTATACCTTATGAATTCCACATATTAATTATTCTTTAAGAAAATTATATGTTATAGATTCTACACATTATTACTAGATTAGTTGACACACCGGATATGGTTTATATCATTGATGGTGTACTTCCAACCTATAATGTCATTTCTTCTTTATGTTCTCCATGCACTGAGCACATTCGCATGCAACACCAAGATTCCATCCATATTTTCAATGTGTATTCAATAATTTCAATTTGTTAATATGCAAAGAAAAATAAAGTCTGAACATGTAAAGAAAATGATGTCTATACATTGAGTATCATTTAACATAAGGTGAGCATAGTTCTTATTATGAATATTTTCAACCACAATTTTTATATTGACATTGCTTGCAAATGTGCTCATTGCTCCTAGGTCCATTTTTCGCAGACCCTATCAAAAGTTGGTTCATGAAGGAATGTCGTATCGAAAGGATGAGGAGAATATCACAACTATGTCTTTTGACACCATTAATCTACATGAAATCATAATGCTTCATTCTACAGGTAAGGTCATTTATGACCTTACTTAGGTAGTGAACTATTTTCCTTTGTTATCATTATTCTAGAAAATAATGAATAATAAAAATTATAAACACCTATAAGAAGATAATTCATGTTTTTACACATTACCAAAACTTATGCTTTTATATTGATATGATGGAATAAACTACAAATACTTATGTGTAATGATAGGATGGAAAAAACTAAATATTGCTTGCATGATTTCCCCAAAAAAACTACATAACTAAGTTCATATTTTCTGCATGAAGGTTATAACTTCTTACATTCTAATAAGGTTATATTTATGGATACCAATCATATAATAAGGTAACATCTAAATTGTACCAAAATTGAATTCTTCTTCATTTCCATCAATTGTTTCACTTCTTATGTTGTTTTGTATTGTTCCATTCTCCATTTGGGGTGTCATTGGCATGTTGGTTGTGCTTGGTGATGGAAGTTGCAGATTGTTTACATGGCCTGATTGTATTTGGCTAATAGAATTGGCATGCATGGGACTAGATGTGATAATTTTTGATTCCCTACTCAACCTCGAAGTCCCTCTATTTTCACACTCGATCTCTCATTAATCCTTTCAATTGGAAGCTTAATAATTTTTCATAGTGAACTATGAACTTGGTTTCATGAATCTATATTGTATAGTTGTTCTATTTTGTCTTGTATAAATATTTTTGAACACCCCAAATCTACAACATCCAGCTAACTATCATCTTCATTTTTCCATGTGTTACAATTTGCATAGTAGTGGACTACTCCACTTAGTATGATAGGAGGAGGGGATGGCATGGAAAGATAAATCTCCTCATTGGAAAGGTCTATTAGAATCCCTAAGTTTGTAGTAGCTTCTTTCAACCATTCAGAATGGCTAACTAGTGTTGGCATACTCATCCTATCATTGGTTGTGATGGATTCTTATGTTTGACTCATATTATTTGGTGTATTTTCTTCAAGTTAAACTTGAATTCCAACTTGATTGTACCTTTCCCAATATGAGTTAAACTTGTGCTCATGTCTTGTTGATTTAATTTTGTCACCTCCACCTCTAATTTTTGAATTATATCATCTTTTTGTTGGCTTGTTGCATCTTTTGTTTGTTGTATTTTATCAACATTCTGTTGGATTGCTTCTCCATTATCTCTGATAAATTATTCAATTTCATCTTTGTTATAACAAACCATCTCCATAATGCTCTATAAAATCTGTTTCCTCTTATGTTAGCTCAACATTAAATGCATCACTAGGGTGTATGTCATTGACCAATGCATCTCTAGTTTAGAGGCCATATTCCAATCCTCATAAAACCAACTTTCATATTAGACAAAGTTAATGTTATCCTAAAAGTCTTGTTGCTAAGAGATTCTAATTAAGATCTTATCACATCTACTTTGTGATGCTTGACCATCTATTTAGATCTTTCATCCTTGAATTAGGTTTTAAATGGAGAAAACATGCTAACATCTAAAGGTTATAACCGGTGGCTAGTGTGCATAGGAAAAGTGATTATATTAATTCTCAATGCTCTTGCCTCTTATACTATTCCATATGCCATGTGGCTTCCATGGACATAAAAACGAGTATATGTCTATTTGATGGTGAAATACCACCTAGAACTGATCTAACAAAGTGGTGCAACCAATTCAAAATAATTCCTTTGTCATCCATGTGTGTGGTTGGGATTCCATACATGCACCAAGCTCACAATTGGAAATGTAATTAGCTAATTGTTGTTATTATTTAAAAAATAGAATCACCAATATACTCTGTCTTATTGCATTAACACAACAAAGTATTTTGATCCACTCTCTACTCTTTGGGAGTATGTGGGGTACACTTCTACTACCCATCTTTGCAATCACCCTCATCCCATAATTCCTACCATCTTGCACACTAGTTTCATCATAGTTCCATATCCTTTGTGGTCCATATTTCTCAATTTTATACATTTGATCCAAGTTGTCATAAAAAACAACTATGTCAAGCCTAAACATGGTTATATCCTTTCATGATCAAGGCCTTCTACAAGATTTACTTAAAGATAAATATTTGTGCCTCTATGAATCCACGACCACCGAGATCTACCAAGCATACTATCAGTAAATGGATTAGTCCTTTGTCACACATATGTGTACCATGTGATATTTTAATGATTTTATTTACAGACCATGACTCATATCAGCCAAATGTTTGCAATATTGTACAATCAAGCAAGATCTTCTTGAGACATTAAAATGGTTGGGGGACTTTTTTGTTTCATAGTTGTGATATCATTTAGCTATTTGGATATGAACCTGCTGAGACACCCCACTTTAGCTATAATGGATACCCATTCTCTTCAACATCTCTTGTTGCTCTAGCAATTTCTTCAGTCATCCACTCAGCTATGAAGTTCAAACATTTTTAGATTTTGATGTGTTCTTATCGCTAACATTATCATTTACCTTTAGTTGTGGTGTTGGTTTTAACTTTGTTTTGTGATTTGGACTGGTCTGAAATTGTTGTTTTTTATTAGCTTCAGCTAACTCTTCCTTCGAGTCAAGTATATAATCAATTTTAACACCCCCTTTTTAGGGTCCATTCGTGACTTCCTCCTTCTAGGCCTCCTCTTGAATACCATGTTGTCTTGCAATTATTTAGGACAAAGTAAAATAAATAAACATCCATACTAATGGCGTAAATATGATGAATCAATAGAGTTTGTGATAAATGGAAGATTAAATAAGAATATGCATAGAAATACCTTAATAAAGAATGAATATACATTTATAAAATCGGTAATACTTGATTAAACAAGAACATGCATAGAAACAACTCAATATAGAATGAATATACATTTGTAAAACTGGTATTTCTTATCAATGTGCTTATTGCATGAAACCTGGAGAGAAAAGATCCAAACAAATATGGAAATGGGATATCTTGATTGTCAATGTTAATAATTACAACATATTATATGATGATATATTTCCATTTTAACCCAGAACAAATAAATTTGGGACGTTTTAATGTTAAGAATTACAACACATTTTATTATAAGGTTCTTTGTTTAAATTCGGGGTTGATCTCACCTAATGACCCACTTGGTGATTCAAAGTGGCTGGTTTTCACTAGTTTTCGGCTCCATTACAAGGTTTAAAGGGTCATGAATGTTCATATTCATGTCCCCACATTTGCACTACCAAATGCAATGTCATGTAGTAAATGGTTGCATTGAATGTGTTAGTGACGTGTAGGAACTAACAGTTGGTGGAGGCTGGCAGAGTGGTAGGGGATGATGTGAAGTGAATTGAATGTGGTTTTTGGGAATAAAAGTAAATTTTTCTGCTTGCCATGTGGTTATAAGTGATTAAGAAAATATTGAAGTAAATAGATACCTAATACTAATTGCAAGATAACAATAATTGAATAAGCAATTAAGTATAAAATTAACCCAAGCAAATTAAGCTAGTAAGTATGAAACCCGTTACAAAGAAGGGATAAGAAGACTTAGTTGTTTTGTAATTAATCTTGGGTATGCCAAGTATTTAATCAATGAATAGAGAGGGATAAGTGTCACATAAAGACTCAAAATCATGTGCGAAAGCGATAATCTTCCTAGATTGGGGTACACGGAAATGAGCCCTAGAACTTCTCTGCGGGCGTCTGTGACTACTCAAACCCTCAGGAAACCTCCTTCACAGGGTCATGAGATGTTCGTTGTCCTTCACTTTTTGTCACTAGTATGTTGCACAATGATTGTCAATGTTGTTGTTAACTTGCAATGAAAGATTGGTCTCAGAAAACCCTCAAGAGTGCATCAAATCCTAAAAAGAAAAGAATGCAAATGAGGGTCATAATGTCCTCAAATTTCAAAAAAGTGATCTTACACTGATTTTTGTACTATATTTAAGACCCAATGTAGTTATAGATATGTTTGTGTGTGTGTAGAATCATTCCCTAGGTGGCTCTTATGCGTGTCACACTTGATAGTGATAAAATAGCTAGATGTAAGAAAATGTAGTAGAGGTGTACATGAAATAGAATGAGCTTCCCCTCCTATGAAATATATGTAGTAGAATGTGTTCCCTTGCCCTTAAATGAATGTTAGAATGGATGATTAAATTCTCTTGAATAGCCTTTGGATGCAACCTTAGGTGGTGATAGCTAATGTTGAGTGCTTGGTCACTTATTATGATCACATAACTTTATATTTATATGATTTCCTTGCTTAAATTTCATAATTAACCCCGAAAAAGATGACTACCAAAAAGATAAGATGCTCAAACGGCTAGAAAGGACCCAAAATATGTGAGTAAAGTACAAAGAGGCCAAGGCGCCCGACGCCGCATCCCGGTTGGGCGTTGGTTTCCAAACTTAGAGAAATTGAAGAGTTGGAGGTCAGATTGAGAAAGAAGGTGTGTAAGACCAAAAGTGGCAATAGAAAGAAATAAAATATGGCCAAATACATGGGTTAATTATTACTTTTCTTACTTATGAATCATATGAATAGTAGTATACAATCATGACTAGATAATTACCCAAAGTTCATGATTTTGTGTCCACAACAAGTAGTTTTCATGCAAGAAAAATTATTTTTCAGTTCACTATGCAAATTTGATTTTTAAAAGGGATATTGTGTTGGGGTATTCATTGTTCGCATCATCATAAACTCATATTGCATTCACATATTTCATATACCTTGAAATTACTAAATATACATCGATTATATGCCTGTAATTTTTTCATTTAATGCATTGTTTGAAATAAAAATTACCATCGTATATTCAATATATATTCATTAATTCCCATATATTTAATAACAACAGTGTATTTTTAAATTACAAGATGCATGAGTGAAAAACCCTATTTTTGGACAATTTCTATGTTATATTGGAAAAGTTCGTAGGTGAATAGAGGAATAAACAAAATACACTGAAATAAATGAATATATAATGAAAAATAATAGTTCAACATGCATGCTTGAAAAATAACATGTTAGAACAAAACCCATTAGTCAATAACAACAATGTATAGTCAATAACAATACTATTTTTGGCAAATGGGGAAGTAAAAATATAACTGTCATTTACCTCCTGAATATGTGTCCTCCCTGGAAATATAAATAATTATTCAATAATAGAAATGTAATAAGAACATGCACTGAACTAATAACATATTCAATGTAAATTGGGTTGTAAAATAAGTGCGCTTCCAGCCACTTACTTGGGCCTTCCTCTCGGCACTAGGAAAGTCTCTTGCAAGGTGTGGGATGATTTATTGGAGAGATTCCAAAAAAAAAATGGCTAGTTGGAAAGGAGCCATTTTATCTAGTGTTGGTAAGTGCTTGCTCATTAAAAGTACTCTCCAAAATCTGCCCATTTATGTCATGTCGCTCTACAAGATCCCCTCTTCCTTCAGAGATAAGATTGAAAGGATTCGAAAAAAATTTATTTGCAAGGCATGGAAGAGAAGTTCAAATTTCACTTAGTGGCTTGGGATAAGGTTTGCACCCCAAAGTTTATGGGAGGTCTGGGTATAAAAGATATTGAGAAAATGAATGAGGCCCTCATTACTAAAATGGGCCGAGAATGTTGTCTCGAGAAACAACCCTAGATTGATCTAATCAAAGCAAAATATTTAAATCATCAAACTGTGTACTCTTTCCTACAAGATGAGCACCTCCCCGTGGTTCCATTTTTGGAATAATCAGTCAAGAGCAGAAATTTCATCAAGCAGGCAAGAAATGGAAATTAGGGGATGGTAGGGACATAAACTTCAGGGAGGATAATTGGTTTAATGGCAATCTCATGGATAGATTTGGGATGGTTAAGGACAGTCTTATAAGCAAGTATGGCATTAAAATCAAGGACTATATTGAGGGAAATGGTACCAACAAGAATTGGAAAAAACTTACTGTGGAGAGAAATGATCTGATGCAAATTATTTCCTCCCTTCAAGATCAATTAGATCTTATTCCATTAAGTCACCGGATTCCAAGGATGAGCTGGTATGGAATAATTCCAATGATGGGAATTACTCTGTCAAAACTGGATATAATAATTTCTTCCACAGTAGTCAAACAGAGTTCAATTGGAATAAGATTTGGATGACTGAATTAACTCCCAAAATAAAATTTTTCCTTTGGCTGGCTATCAGAGGCAGGATTCTTACCACTGACAACCTGATGAGAAGAGGATTTATAATCCCTAATAGGTGCCATCTTTGTAAGAAAGATTCTGAGGATATCAGCCACCTGTTCATACATTGTGAGTATGCTACCAGAATATGGAGTTTTTCCCTCTCTAAATTTGAAGCTCTCTGGGTGGTGCCGAAGGATCTTAATCAGCTATGGACTCAATGGAACCCACCCTTTAGGCATTGTGTTGTTAAAAGGATCTGGAAGCTGTTATCCCTCATTTAATCTGGAGGATATGGAAGGATAGAAATGATATTATCTTCAGAAATAAGAAGCAAAACTATAAACTTAGTATTGGTAAAATTTCTAATGGTATCAAAGAGAATATTGCTAGATTTAAACCCCCCAAGAACAAGAGATATCCAGAGAATGAAGAATACATCTTATCCAATTGGCAGATTGGAACTGTCAATAGTCGGAGCAATCCCGAGAATAGCATTGATAGATCTTTGATTAAATGGCATCCTCCTGATTTTAATTGGTATAAGTTGAACTTTGATGGGGCCTCTAAGGGGAACCCTGGGATTGCGGCAGGGGAGGAGCGATACGGGATCATAAAGGTAATCTGATTGCTGCGTATGCTGGGAAAATGGGAATTCAAACTAATCATTTTGCCGAAGCATTATCTGCTCTATGGGGCCTGAGAATTGCCCAGACTCAAAATATTCAGAACCTCATTATTGAAGGGGACTCCCTGAATATCATTAATCTCCTTAAACAGTGCTCATCTCCAAGTTGGAGCATCAAGGATTTTATCTCAGAGTCCATAAGTATTTGTCAAACTTTCAATAACATCAGGATCATGCATACTTACCGGGAGGGTAATAAATTGGTGGATGCGCTGCTAATTATGGCATTAATGTTAACCTCACTTGTTTGGGATAATAATAGCATCCCTAAGCAGCTTCAAAACAACATTCATGCGGATTTCTATACGCAAGCAATATCTTGAGTTGAGTTATGATTATTGGGTGTGGATCAGCATCAATAATACTCCCACACATGTTGACTTAAAAAATATGATTATGCAAATCATGTCAAATAATCAAGATAGTGTGAAATATATGGGGAATTCCAAGTGGAGTTACATTGATTTGAAAATCACGCATGCGGGCTGCACTGCGTCTGCTAAAAGTTGGATACAAAGCTCCACGAAACCGAAGATAGTAGTAATGTGATTGATGACAGGGAGCGGGCTATTCCCACATGTGATTTTCCACAGGCTCAGATCAGCAGACACGCAGCCGTTCATGGGAAAAGCAATGGCTCTCATTTCCAACATTGTGGATTACAACAGTAAAAGAAATCGGCTTCAGTGCTCACAAGGATTTGGGAATTTGTTGCAAACAGTTAAGCACAGTAAAGATGGGGGGTCCCCCTTGCCAAATTGAGCCTAGTGCGGACCCAGACTGGAAGGATAATATTGAGCTATGGAGCATACTCAGCAAGGGTGGCATCACCAACTTCATGGAGAAGGTTCAGGGGCATGATCAAAGCATCTCAGTGCGTTTTGCGAAGGATTGGAAGGAGCGGACTATGGAATATGGGGGGCAGAAGATCTTGGTCAATGAAGAACTTATTGCTGAAGCGACCGGCCTTAGCTTGGAGGGATACCGTTTCTTTAACAAAAGGGTCGACAGAGATGTTGAAGAGAGGAGATTTGTGGAGGGATCTGAGAAGCTGATCTACGTTACAGCGGGCCTACTTGTTAGCTCGATCCCTCCACCTTATGATGAGGTTACTCGCATGATGATACGGTTCATTTCCTTGGAAGGAAGGTTTGTCACTGTACCTGCTAAGCACCTTATCTTTCTTAACCACTTCCATAGGAATCGCATGGTTTGTTTCCCCATTACTTGTTGAACTCTCTTGAGCGCTCCATTTTGGAGTTTCAAAAGCATACCTGGCGGTTCCTTTACACCAGGGGCTTATTTTTCTGCTACATAAATGTTGTCTTCTTAAGTATCCTGGTCTCCCATCCTCTCCTAGCTCAGTTCCCCCTCTGCCGGGTTCTGCTGCTGCTAGCCCCGTTTCTCCATTCTCTACCCCGCCACCACTGTTGTCACCTCCTTGCCCGGTCGTCCAAGCTTCTTCTTCCATTCCCCCTACTGCTGCTCCCGCCCCCACTTCGCCTCCACCTCGAACAAACCGGTTACCAAGGCTTCTAGAAAGCTTAACCTTGAGACTCTTGCTTTGTGGGAAGGGTCCTCATGAAATTGAAATTGCACATGACCTCCTAAATATTAGCAGTGCCAGTCCCCGGGATGTGCATATGGAAAGCTCTTCAAAAAGGTGGAAGCCTTAGAGGGTGATATGAAACTATTGAAGGATGAGGTTAAGAACTTGGCAAAACAGAAAGGTAAGAGGAAGAAGGAGGAGGAGGTGGATATTGATAACAGCCAGATTGATGATATCTACAAGAAGCTGAACTCCTTAGAATCCCGTTTAGGGAAGGCCAAAACTCGTCATGATTACAACATGGCCATCTTTAGGGCGATTGAGGAGTTCATTGAGCAACATGTCAAAAGTGTCTCCAACCTCAGCAGAGTTTCGGCAACACTTTGGGGTAATGATAAGGAAAGCAAAAGGACCATTGAGCAGCTGGATAAGACTGACACTGCCCACATGACAACTTTGGGTATGTTCCATTCCTGGAAGAATATCAAGACTAGCATAGACAAAGCTACCAAAAAGTAGTTGTAGATGCTTTAGCTGTTCTTGTATGTTTTTATGTTGTTTTTTTGCGGTCTCTCTACTGCTTTTTTGTAGTGTTTTTGTTGTTTTGTCTTGTTTGGGTAGTCATTTTTTTGGCTACTTTGGGATTCATTGTCACATTTAGATTCTGATCCTTTTCTCTCTGGTTTCCATTCCTATTCTAGCTCTTAGGCCATCTTTTGTACTCAAGGGTATAGTCCATTTCAAAACTATTTGCCAATAATAAAAAAAAAAATATTCAATGTAAATTAAATAATTTTAGTGCACATTAAAACTTTGAATGCTTAGTAGAAAATGAAAAAAGTTACAGTTGTATATTTAATGTATGTTCTATAATTCTAGTTATATTCAACGATTCACTATAAAGTTAACAATGGATATTCAAATATTAATTGCATAAACAAAGACAAAACTTATTTATATTTAGATATTCCTCATTTGTTAAGGTAAGTGATTCACATATTCATTGCATATGCAGACATTCTTCACATATTTAACATTTTGTTTATTTTCTGACATTGTTCATGTATTCAACGAGTCAATATAAAGTTAATAGTGGATATTCAAATATTAATTGCATAAACAAAGAAAACACTTATTTATATTCAGATATTCTGCATTTGTTAAGGTAAGTGATTCACATATGCATTACATATGCAGACATTCTTCTCGTATTTAACATTCTATCTATTTTATGACATTCTTCACATATTCAATCAATCAATATAAAGTTAACAATGGATATTCAAATATTAACTACATAAATAAAGACAACACTTATTTATATTCAAATATTCCGCATTTGTTAAGGTAAGTGATTCACATATGCATTGCATATACAAACATTCTTCACATATTTAACATTTTGTCTATTTTATGAAATTCTTCACATATTCAAACTTATTTCATTATAAAAGTTAACGGGGATATTCAAATTTTAACTACATAAACAAAGACAACACTTATTGTTAGGTTGTGGAGCCTATTTTCATGTGTGAAAGTGTTGAAGATTGTACACTAAGAGTATTGTACACTTTTCATGTATCCTCACCGGGTTCAGGGCATAGCCCCCGAAAAAAAAAAATGGGCCTTAAAACGTGCCAATATATCGGGAAATGTGATTTTCTCATATGGGCAAGATTTTGACCCATAGGTTTATGGGACGGTTTTTTCCCATGGTTTTGATACCCACGGTTTTGTAAAACTGCTTAAGCAGTTGTCTATTTATATGGTTTTATGCATATGATAGATGGATGAAAAACATTGCGAGATGTGTTGAATTCGGTGTGAATTTCAGAGAGTTTGTTGAGCATAGCTCCAAACAGATTTGGGTATTGTATTGAGAGAGTGGTGGCTTGTAATAAAATATGAGCAATTGATTCTTGGTGGACGTAGCCCAAATTGGGTGAACCTCGTTAAATATTGTTTCTTTGTGTTGTGTTATTTTATTCTGCATTTTTATTTGAGATCTTTAATATTTTCTACGCATATTAGTCTCTCTGTTGTGATTACGTGAGGAATTATTTCACATATTTTATCCCTTATTTCCTAACACTTATTTATATTCAAATATTCCTCAGATGTTAAGGTAAGTGATTCACATATTCATTGCATATGTAGACATTCTTCATGTATTTAACATTCTGTCTATTTTATGACATTCTTCACATATTAAACATTCTTTGAATACTTTGAATATTAAAAAGGTAACTGTCATTTACCTCTTGTATATGTGGCCTCCTATAAATCCAAATTTGGTAGTGGCCTCCCTACAAATCCAAATTTGGTATATAACTTTGCTAGTTATGTGCTCTATCAATTGTTTCCACAAAATATTGCTAACCATATTCATCCAAATATATAATATTACATCCCATTTGAATTTAAATTATGAGATTTTGGAGGGATAGTTATTACTTGGCATTAATTCTATTTTTTTTGGAAAAATGGTGAGTCTAATACATATTTGTTTGTAGGTGCAACATTTAATGAGGTGAAGGTGGCAAAAAGAAGGCAATTATGACCAAAAAGCTAGAGAAGTTTGTTTACTTTAAAATTAAAATTGTTTTTAATTTCATCTTGACAACTTGAGAGGTTGTGCATTTAGGTGCATAAATGTGGACTTATGGTACTTGAATAGCTGTGAAATGGGGTAAATGTGAACAAGTTTGTTCCTATACATAAATTGATGCACTTGTGATTATGTACACTTAAGTACTTATGTTATTGATGTTGACATTTTAATGATGTAAGTTAGATTTTAAATGGAAGTCTCAAACATTATTATTTAAATGTTAATGTTCCCAATGTGTCACTTTAGACATGTTTTGAATTAATGAGTGTATTAATTATGTAAGTTTTATAAAGATTTTGAAAGATGTCAGATTTGTGAAAAAATGCACATTTATTAGATCCCCTCAACTATAATAATTTGATTTTTTTCCACTTGGTGGAATGTTAAGTTGTGGAGCTTAATTGCTTCACATTAGCATGCTTTATTAACTTGCTGGAATACATAGTAACTAGCGTTGGTCACATGGGACCGGTATCAATCAAAACAAGGAGGAACCGACATCGGTTGCCTATGCGTGATTGTTTTATTTAACTCACGGGAATTAGATCTAACCTTTGATATAAAGTTGATCTAATGGTTGTAATAACATAGCTAAGTTTCCCTAAGTTTGTATATGGTTATATAAGCTAGAAAACTAGGGTTAGAAGATAATAAGGAGAATTGTAAAAAGGAATTCTTGGAGAGAGAAAAAGAGAAGCTTGTGAGGAAGAAATTACTATACATCCAGGAGGTGTGGAAGATTGTAGATCTTCATTGTATATTCTCTACAAAGCTTTGAATAATATATTGGTTGTTTCTTGGTGGACATAGCCCACACTGGGTGAACCACGTTATATCTTGTGTATTATTTCTTGATTTATTTCCATATTTATTTCTTGTATGCTTAGATCTGAATATGTGTCTATACAAATGGTGTGATTAACCCCAAAAATGGTATCGTGCTTTTTTAAGGTTTTGTGTGTTGACATGATTTACTCACGAGGGATTTCGATTGAGTGGGAGCTACAACAATGGCGTAAGATGGTAAATATGGAGTTGAGAAATTTGAAGACCAGAATTATCAATTATGGAAGATACAAGTGGAAGATTATTTGTATCGAAAAGATCTATAATTAACATTAGACGAGAAGGTGAGACCTACAAAGATGACTGATGAAGAATGGAAGATTCTTGATAGAAAGGCTATGGGATCTATAAAATTGAGCCTAACAACATCTGTGGCTTCAAATATTACCAAAGTAGAAACCACAATAGAGTTGATGAAATCTTTAGCTAATTTATATGAAAAACCTAGTGCTTCAAATAAAGTTTATTTGATGAAGAAATTATTTAATTCTAAGATGCAAGAAGGTGAATCTGCATCAAGTCATTTGAATGATTTCCATTCTATTGTAAATCAATTAAAATCGATGAATATTTCGTTTGATGATGAAGTATTTTTATTTCTATGCTCTTTTCAGATTAAAAGTTAGATAACTTGGTAATAGTTGTTAGTAATACATCTACTTCTAATATTTTAAAGTTTGATGATGTGGTTAGTATAATTCCGAATGAAGAAATAAATAGAAAAAGTATAGGATAATTATCATCTAGAATCAATTTGAATGTAGAAATCGGGGAAGGTAGAAGGAGAGATCAAAGAGTAAGAATAATGAGGAATTAAGTCTAAGAATGGTAGATCTAAATCCAAAGGTAAAGGAATAACCAGGTTGGAATTGTGGAAAGAAAGGACATGCGAAAGAATGATTGTTGGTTCAAGGAAAAGAAGAGAACGTGCGAGAGAAAGGTAAAGAGGAAAATGTTGCATTTTCTAAGGTAATGCAATATGCCCTTATTCTCTCCTTGGATATTAAAATTGAATCATGGGTTTTAGATTCAAGAGCTTCTTTCATGCTACCCCTAATAAGGGTTATTTCGAAAATGATGTCTAGGGTAATTTTGGACATGTTTATTTAAGAGATGGTGAACCATGAATATTATTTGTAAAGGAGAAGTTCATCTAAAATTAGAGAATGGAAATACATGGATATTGAAATATGTGAGGCATGTGCCAAGCCTTGGGAGAAATATAATTTCGTAGGATAACTAGGTGAATCTGGTTGTATGGTTACATTCGCAGTTGACTCTTAGAAGGTTACCAAGGGATCTATTATTTTAGAAAGAGGAAAGAAGGTAGGAACATTGTATTTGTCTATACAGACATCGATTCCTTTTATGTGCTATCTACTTCAGATTCGGATGCAATCATGTGGCATAATCAGCTATGCCATATGAGTAAAAAGGAATGCAAATCTTAAAGGAAAAGGGCAAGTTAATCAGATTTGAAAGATGTGTATCTTGATTTATGTGAGCATTGTATATTTGGAAAGAAAAAGAGAGTGATATTTCTCAAAGTTGGGGCAACAAAGAAGGAGAAAAATTGGAGCTTGTGCACTCAGATGTGTGGGGACCAGCCCAGTAGCTTCTCATGGAGGATCCCAATATTATGAGACTTTCATTGATGATGCCACAATAAAGGTATGAGTTTATTGTATTAAACGTAAATCTGATGTTTTGAGACTTTTAAAATATGGAAAAACCTTGTGGAAAATAAATCAAATTCAAAGTTAAAATTCCTTAGATTTGACAATGGTGATGAGTATTGCAACGGTTTTCAATTATTATTGTTTAGTGAATGGAATATGCAGAGAAAGAATGGTTCCTAGAACACCACAGAGAATGGTGTTGCTAAAAGAATGAACATGACAATCATGGAACATGCAAGAAGCATGAGGATACATCTTGGGTAGAAGCAATAAACACGATGGTTTATTTAATTAACCACGGGATTTCAAGTGCACTAGATGGGGGAATACCAGATTAGCTTGGACTAGAAAAGAGGTCAATCTTTCTTTTCTTAGAGTACTTGGTTCAAAATATTTTGTGCATGTTGATAAAGGTAATATAAATAAGTTAGATGCTAAATCCAAGAGATGTACTTTCATTGGTTATGGCTCTGGTGATTTCGATTCCTTTTTGGGATTTATAAGATTCTAAGATTGATAGGAGTCGTGACATTTAATGGAGTGAAAAGAGAATGTATAGAGATCAATTTTTGGTACCCAAATACAAACCGGTTGAAAATTTTGTGGATGAAAATGCATTCTTAGATTTAAAAGTGACACCTACAAGTCTACACAGTAATCAATGTTGGTTTACACCGGACCAACATCGGTTGCCTAAATTGACATCGATTATAGAAGAGTCAAACTGATGTCGGTGGTAGGAGATCGAGGTCGGTTAGCTGAATCGGCATCGGCTACATGTGACCGACATCAGTCACTATCTGAGATTGATACAAATTTACAGAATGAGCAAATTGAGCCTCCAACACCCCAAATCTCAGTGAGAAGGTCACAAAGGGTAAGTAGACCTCCAAAATATTTTCACCTTCCTTATCTTATTTATAATGAATTGATAGTGGTGAACTAGAGAGTTTTAATAAGAAATGCAACAAGATATCCAGTGTAGTGGGAGCATGACATGGATGAGGAGATGGACTCCTTGAAACAAAATCAGACATGGGATTTGGTTAAGTTTTCAAGCTGGTAAAAGAGCATTGCAAAAAAATGGGTTTACAGGATCAAGGAAGAAGAGGGTGGATAGAAAAGATACAAGGCAAAGCTTGTAGTAAAGGGAATTACACACAAAATAAATCGGGTATTGATTTTAGTGAGATATTTTCTCCGTAGTAAAAATGAATTCCATATGTACTTGTATTGAGTTTAGTTGCAGTAGAAGATTTACATTTAGAGAAACTTGATGTCAAGATGGATTTCCTTCACGGTGATTTGGAGGAAGAGATTTATATGCAACAACCGCTTGGTTATGAAGTCAAGGGTAAGGAGAAACTTGTGTGTAGGTTGAAAAGAGATTGTATGGGCTCAAGAAATCCCCAAGGCAATGGTATATGAGGTTTGATAGTTTTATGCATGAGCATGGTTATATGAAATTGTAATCTAACCATTGTGTTTATTTCAAGAAGCTTGAAAATGGAAGCTTTATTATTTTGAAACTAGTATGTGGATGATATGCTTATTGCAGGATCTAGTATGCAAGACATTATTGAGCTTAAAAATAAGTTATCTCATACATTTGTAATGAAGGATTTGGGAGCTGCAAATAAAATCCTTGGCATACAAATTCATAGAGATAGGAAGAACATGAAGTTGTATTTGTCTCAAGAGCACTATATCAATAAGGTGTTAGAAAGGTTTAATATGTAGAATTCAAAACCTATAAGTACACCTATGGCTGGAAACTTCAAATTGAGAAAATATCAGTGTCCTACATCACATGAGGAGGTTGAGTACATGGCACGAGTTCCATATGCTTCACTATTCAAGTCTTATGTATGTTATGGTTTGTATCGAATAGACATTGCACAGCAAAGGGATTTGTGAGTAGATTTATGGCCAATCTAGGTAAAAGCATTGGAAAGCGTCCAATGGATCTTCGTGTATTTGAGAGGGACATCCAACATACAACTATGCTATGGAGGGTCGAGATATTTATGTATGTGGCTATGTTGATTTAGATATGGGTGGAGATTTGAATGGTAGGAAAAACACCATTAGATATGTAATCATAGTAGGTGGGACGACAGATTAGCTGGATTTCAAGATTGTAGAAGGTTGTGGCCCCATGCTCTACTACAGAGGCCAAATATCAGTAGCTACAAAGGCTAGCAAAGAGATGACATGGATGAGAAAGTTCATGGAAGAGTTGGGAAATGAGCATGAGGATTGTAGATTATACATTGATAGTAAAATTGTGGTTCATCTAGAAAAGAAATTAGAGTTTCATTCAAGAACAAAACATATTCATTGAGATATCACTTCATACGAGAAGGTGTTGGAGGATGTGCACTGAAACTCGGGAAAATTCATACAAATAAGAACCTTGCGGATATGCTAACGAAGTTATTAGAAAAGGAGAAGTTGGAGCTACAACCCACTTTTGTTGGTCTTCGAGCTTGAGTCTTGAAGAGGGAGAAGCAAGCCAAGGAAAGGATGCAAGAATGGAGTTGTATGGTATAATGCATCAATTTATCTGCAAGTGGAAGATTGTTGAGTTGTGGAGCTTAATTTCTTCACATTAGCATGATTTATTAACTTGCTGGAATACACAAGAATCGATGTCACCGATGCACCTACGTCGGTCCCCGACCTAGATCGGTCAAAGCAAGGAGGAACCAACATTGGTTAGGGTAACCGACATCGATTTCCTGTGCGTGATTGTTTTATTTAAGTCACAGGAATTAGATCTAACCTTTGATATAATGGTTGTAATAGCATAGCTAAGTTTCCCTAAGTTTGTATATGGTTATATAAGCTAGAAAACTAGGGTTAGAAGATAATAAGGGAGAATTGTAAAGAGGAATTCTTGGAGTGAGAAAAAGATAAGCTTGTGAGGAAGAAAGTATTGTACATCCAAGAGATGTGGAAGATTGCAGATCTTCATTGTATATTCTCTACAAATCTTTGAATAATATATTGGTTGTTTCTTGGTGGACGTAGCCCACATTAGGTGAACCACACTATATCTTTTGTATTGTTTCTTCTAGTTTATTTCCATATTTTTGCTTGTATGTTTAGATCTAAATATGTGTATGTGCAACTAGTGTGATAACCCCCCCACCCTCACAAAAAGATACATATTTATATATTTGTGCATGTTCACCAGTTGGTGCCTTTCCCCTATATATCATTTTTGTTTCATTAGGTGATCTGGTTATAAATTGTATTTATGAATATTTCCCAGTAAAAATAAATTAAGTATGTTATATTAAGTGGGTGAATAATTTTTCATTAGAAAATCAAATTTTAATCAATTCTATGAACAAAAGGTAGCAATTCTTATTAAAAAATTATTAGAAGGGGCACCTAAGATGTGATGTGGAAAAAATTAGTTTATGGAAAAATATGATAAAACACGTGAAAAATTATGATAAAATACATTTTATAAAAATATTTGATTTTTAAAATAAAAATTAAGAGTTAAACCAATCCAAACCCTTTCACCTGAAGAAATCAAACATTCACATTTTTATACATTTAATTGAAAATATTATAAATATTTATAGTGTGAACTAGGGTTTAGCTTTGAAGGTCACTTATGTTTGTCTAACAATTTTTAGTGATGGTAAGATTTTAGATTTATCCTTCAAATTGGGCACAACGGTAGTATTTTACAAGAATAAAAAAATTATATTTTATTTTAATAAATTTTAAAAGATATATTAATATAAATTTATTTTAAAAAGGGTTATATTTCAAATATGCAAGTTGAAGGAGATAAGAAACATGTAAATAGCCATCAAATTTAGAACTTGACTACTATGAAACAACACTCTCATAAATCGAAGTTTAGCCATTAAGGCATTTTCCAAATTAGAATTGTGAGGGGATAATTTTGATAATTTTTAGAGAAGTAAAAATCATGATACATTTAGTCATTGATACATGGCTGCATTGTAACCAACTACGTTGGATGCCATACATCACTAGTTGTTCATGTAGACACAAAATATATGCACTTGGGTACATTTCTAGGTCCTAAATCATACTAATATATACATGATTCCTAAGCAATAAAACTAGTGGTTGACAACTCCTTTTGGCCTTTTTGCTTTATCTCTTGTCTTCTTTTTGGTCTTACACATCTTACAACCCTATCGGAACTTAAATTATTTATCTTTTATGGCCTCGGACACTAGCACCCAGTTAGGACACAAGATCCCGGGTGCTTCGGTACCTCTTGGGATTTCTTGATACTCTCTATCCTTCTCTCACTCTTTTGGGTCTTTTTACTTCTTGGGCATCTTTTACACTTATGGGTATGCCTTCCAGGTTGTCAATTACAAAATTCAAATAAGGGAATCATATATATACTTAGTTACTTCTCCAAAATGAGGGGCCAAGCACTAAGAATTATCTACTATCACCTAATCTTGCACAAAAGGCACGAGAGAATTACATGGTATCTATCTAGCACACTAATATAAGGGACAAGGGTTACATCACCCTACATACACAAAATAGGTGGGGAAGTTCATTTTATTCCATCTCACGCATCTGCATACTTGGAGCAATCTAGATCTAGATGGATATCATAGTGCAACTTGTACAAGGGAAACCTAGGGCATCATTACACACATACACATTGAACTACATGGATTATGATATGTAGTGTATTCCTCAGTCATAAGTTCACTCTTTGGTGACTGTTGGGGTTAGTATGACTCCAAATTTGACATCTTTTTTATTAGATTTGATTTGGTTTATGGATATGTGCAGGTAGACATTTGTTTTACAGGTTATATGTGTGATCGTAACCCCAACAAAGAAGCTAGATTGAAAAAACAAATATTGGATTGAAAACCGTCGACCTAGAAAAATTCATAACTCGAGCATCTAAGAAGACAATAGCACTCAAATCGAGACACTAACGTCTTCCACTATTGTACTCCTACAAACATTTTTTCATGCATATATTTGTACTTTTGGATTTTTATGAGCCTTTACAATGATGTTTCTAGCCTATTTCAACATATACTTAGTCCAGATCACACGCAATTGGCTAAGTCACTTTTACTTCTCATTTTCTTAGAGTTATACATTGTTGCATGTTTATTATGTGTGTCTTACTACAATTAATCACTTGTATATCATTAGTGACATTAGTCACTCTAAAATAAGGTTTAATTCAATTTAGATTGATTGAGCACTCGGATCCTTATTTTCCATATTACCTCCATCTTTCTTGTAACCCTAGATAATTTTGGATCCTTCCATTTCATGAGTATCTCTCTCCCCACCTTTTGCAGAAATCACGAATGTGAGCACAAAATAAAATCTTTTTTTTTCTAACACTTACATTCATCCTAACACTTCTCCTGAGTATGTGTATCATAGATTCACTACAACATTATCTTTTAATAAAGATCATATTACCTTTACATCTACAAAAATTTCTTCTCAATCTATTTTAGATAATGATCCCCCTTTATATTCAAGCTTGTATTAATAAAATAGGGGTTAAATGAGATTTAGTTGATAATGGATCCGGTCTTAACATTTGTAATCTATCATTCCTTCAAAAAATGGGCCTTTTCAAAGCCTCCTTAACTCCCTCATCTATTTGTATTCATGGATTTGATAATATTCCTAAAAAGGTATTATGTACAATCACACTTTTCATTATTTTTGGGCCATGTAATTTGTTTGTCACATGCCATGTAATGCCTAATAATCTTAATTATAATATTCTTCTCGGATGGCCTTGGATCCATGTCATGCATGTGGTCCCTTCAACCCTTCACGCATGTCTTAAATTCCTATACCAAGGTGTGGTATATGAGGCCTTAGTATATCCCTCCCCATTTTCCTTTTGCAACACTATTGATCATTTACCTAATGCCCCTACTTCTACCAAATCTCCTCCTAATTTCACAAAGTATGGTCTTGGGTATCGATATATGCTTCGTTACGGTTTCAATGAGAACTGGATTAGGAAAATATGGACAAGGAGTCACATAGCCTGTTTCCATTCCAACAAAATCTACCAAACTCAACATCAGATATATCCCTCCACATCATCCTTTTATTCCTTCCATATCTTCTTCTGAGGTTTACACTACTTCACATACTCATAATCTTCCTTTACTATACCTTGAGCTTATTGGTGATCCCGATTCTCCCACTTGGCTTGAATTAGATACATTCCTTACTAATTATGTTCTATTAGAATACATGGGAACTCATGACCATTCCCCGCTTACCATCACAAAAAGTGTCTTCCATTTATTCTCAATGTTACAACTTACTTTGGGAAAAATATGATCCTCCTGACATCAATACTAATACTCTTAACCCATTTCCACATTTGCCTCCATGGCATGGTCTTTCTCCTCTCATCGATAGCTATCCATCACTCCCACACTTGGGGGAATCAAACTTTCCCCCTCATGATCGCATGTTCTACTCAACAACTACCTACACATACTTTGCTCGCATACACACATATACCTTACTTTTTCTTCACACTTCAAGTCAATCATTCTAGCAAAGAATTTCTCTTATCTACACTATGATCACACCTTAGTACATCTATCTATGCTTATGGATTCTGCTTTCTTCTCCTATGTTAATCCATACATGTTTTTCTACTCATGTTTACTTATGCATCCTTTAATTGATGATGCACATACTACTTTACAAATCTATGATATATATCCTTTCATTCACTATACTTACTATGGTCATTCTTACTCACAATGATAACATCAATTTTCCATCAAATCTTGATATACACACATGGGGGCATCATACTACCCCCTCCTAACTTTCTTCTTATACAATTTCTTATTCCTATCTATACAACACAATGTGGCTACCACATTATTTTCATTACCCAATGACACACTCTAGTCCCGTTGGTCGTGGAAAAATAACTCCAAGATGAGCAACAGTCAGGGGACAAGAAGTCCCTCCTCTTTTAGTGGGAGAGGTTCCCTTATTCAGAAACGAACCTATTTACATATGTACGAAGCATGATTTCACTATAGAACTTGGATATCATAAAAGTGTTTCCTAAATAGATCATCAATTACAAAAGGACAGAGGAATGAAAATGTGGAAATGAGCAGAAAGGCACCATTCAGAATTATAGATGACAGAATAATTCCTTATATGTGCAAGGATACAGTGAATTGGAATAAGATCATTTGTACCCACATTAATAAGATGAAATTTGAAAAGACACACAGTTCTATGAATAACATCTACAAGAATACAAAGCTTCTCAGCATAATGTAGACAAATGATCTAACAATATTTAATGGATAGCTTGTGAATAAAAAGAATCAGATAGACAAAGAATGAAAATCCTTCTGTATTGATTTCTTTATGATTTCTTTACACTTTCAAAAATAAGCCAAGTTCCTCCCCCAAAAATGGCGAGGAGAGGCCATTATATAGTTTACAAATTAGTTACCCTTGGTAACTACTTCTTTTAACTAATGCTTTAGTTAAAGGGCTGCTAATCACGATACCCCAACTAATTACAATAAATCCGAGATGAGGGAAGGAAGAAAGGAGAAGAATCAGGAGAAGAAGACAGACGTTCATGATTGGGAGGGGCCCACTGACTTCAGGATCCGCTGTCTGAATCTTTTCAACACCTCTGCTATGTCTCTGCCTCGTGGGACCGATGTGTTGGCAGTGGACTGGGTCCAAAATCTGAGGCACTTCTCCATTTCTTTGTCGAATTCGACGTGAGTATGATAATCTTTATTCGCTTCCTCAATAGCAGACTGGAGAGAGTAGATCTCCTTCATCTTTTCTTTGGAAATAGACTCCTCCCTGAACAAATTCTCTTTGACAAAAGCTCTGAATTGAGCTTTGATTTCTCATAAAGAGAGGGGCACACCAGAAGTCTCATCATGGAGATGGAAATGTATATCCTTGAAGGTAGATATTACCAAAGTTTTGAAGGCTTCACCCTTCTGCCAACTATTCTTCAATTCTCCCAAAGCTTCTTCCAACACCTTGATTTTCCATTCCACGTTGTACACCCATGATTTTGACAAGTTATCCTTTGCATCATCGAAGACCTTGCTTGCCATTAAGAGATTTTCATCAGCTTGCCCCATAAGGCGAAGGTCTACTATACAACTGCTCCAAAGTTTAAGTTCTTTATCTATGCTCCCAATAGTGGAGGAGAGTTTCATTGCAAATTGTTCACCTTCTTGTGGAGTTTGAAGGCTTCATCAATGAAATTCAATCTTGCAACAAGCATATCATCCACCATGGCCTCCATATCCCTTCCATAGACGGAATACTTGTGTATATATTTGATACTTTGCACCTCATCTTGGCTGAGAATCACAGGTGGTGGAAGAGTAGCCAATGGGGTAGGATCTAGAACTTTATCCTTGGATAGCAGTGACTTGATGAAACCTGTAAGAATCTGGGCCTGCTCCTCCAGCTGTTCTATGGTTTGTTGCCCTTTCTCCACCCTCCCAATGACCCTGGTGACTGTTTCCTGGAGATTGTGGATCTCACCTTCAGGGGTGGACTCTCCCATGGGAATTCTCGAGAGCTCCAGATCAGATGCTTGTAAATCATGCTCTGGTTTGTCCATTTTGGGCTTGGCTATCTCCAAGAATTGCTGGCCCTGAGCATCAGATACTATTCTGGAGGTAGTCCTAGCTTTCTTAGCGGGAGTAGGAGGAGTAGTGCCTAATAGGGCCGCCACAACATCAAAATTGGGTCCTGAGATCCGGAGGAAGACTTCCTCTTTCTACTATCAACAAAAGGCTGCACCCATGCAAAAGAGGAGGAAGAAGAGGAAGGTGGAGCAAGAGGACCAAGAGATAGAGAACTCATGGCACCCAAGGTGTGCACTACTGTAGCTTCTAGTTGAGATATGAGAGGGGCACTCGGGGCACTCGGGGCTTCTGGTGTGGAGGAGTCAACGATGCTTGGAAGTTCAGTGCTCTGGACTTCTTTGTCTTTGTCTATTGGGGCTTCTGGAGCACTTATGGGGGCTGGCACCTCACTCTCTTCACTTTCACTGAGAACAATAATGTTCTCTGGACCTGAGGGAAATTCAGAATGCTTCATTGTAGGCTCTTCTTCAATAGGTTCCTTCTTAACCTCCTTGACTTTCTTCTGATATACTTGAGTGGATGAGGAAGGAGTGGAGGGTGTAGGACCTTTAGTTGAGGAGGCAGGAGGGGTCTGCACAGGTGCTTCTGAACTGGGTGTCAATGCATCCCTTCTTGGTGTTGGAGTATCCTTGGAGGAGGATTCCCCTGAGTGCCTTCTAAGCTCACGGACTTTCCTATCAAACCAGATTTTGGTTCTTACCAAGACAGGAGCTAGGATTTCTGCCAGATCATCCTTCTCCTTTTAGAACCAATCCAAATCCTCCAAGGGAGTGTGTTTGACCACGTTGTCATATTCATATGAGTACAGGTCGGAATTATCATCTTGGAGCCCTTCAGGAACTTGGTACAGGTTAAGCTCTTGAATTAATTGAAGAGAAAATCTACCATAGTGTCTCCTCCTTGCCTCAAAATCATCAGCACAGTCAGCCCAATAGTCCTCTATGTCTGCCCTATGATGATAAGTGATTTTGATATTTTTCAATAAATTTCTTCAAGTCAAAACAGGTTCTTGGCCTGAAGAAATGGACAGTGATGGGAGCTAGGGCTCTTTCTATGTTTTGAGCATCTAGAGTTGTTTTGCAAGTGTAGTTTCCCAAAGTGATGGGGAAGTGCAAGCTAGTAATTTTCTTATCCCTGTAGGTTCTGTGTAATTTGTCCAATTGCCTGCATACTTCTATCAAGGCCATTTTATCATTGCAGAACATAGGAAGCTTGAGAGGAGTGCTCTCATAGCCTGCAAGCCTTATATAGGAAAATTTTCTAAATTGGATGAAGTAGGCACCATAGTGCGATATCAGATTCATAGCTTCATCAGAAAATCTCCTCGCCGTATCGCTCTCCAGAAGCCTAACAATGTACATGGTGAAAGCATCATTCACCCTCCTGAAGTTGTGATTGCTAGTTTCCAAGGTGAACTGAGGGCAGTAGGCATATACGGGGTCACCCTTATGAGCATCAATGTATGAGAAGCCAAACCATTTCCTTGATGCTGCCAGAGTATACATCAAGTATGAGGTCATGTAAAATTTCTTTGTTTGTTGTACATTGGACAGCTGCTCCGCTAGGTTCATACTGATGATCTCTGCCCAATTGATATTCTGAGTTCCTTTGCACACCATATTGATAAGTGGGCACATCCAGAAATGAAACTCATTGGTAGAGGGCAGGCCCATGACCCGAGCCAGTAGGATTATAAAATCTAACAGTTCTTTGTTGAAATTGGCACGGAATAGAACCTTGGATAGACGGGATGCCCCCTTTTTAGGGTTTTTAAGCCAGGACTTCGCCACCCACGCCTTATATTTCTCACTGTCCTGATCGAAGAGGGCCTGTGCCTGGTTTTGAGAAATTACTATAGCATTGTCCATCTCAGGAATCCTTAGGGCAGTGCCAATGGTGGCAGCGTCAAGTTTGGCGATGAGTTCTCCATGCACGTTTGTTAGTTCGCTCGAGTCAGGATTCAAATGAGCTCCACAGAGAGCACCTTCAGTATCTGCATTGCACCGAGATAGGGAAACCACTGCGAATGCCAAACCACTGTCATGAATCATCTGTGCCATAGGAGAGGGGTTTGAGTCTGTCATTCTTTCCCAGAAATCCCCAAAGTCAAGGTGGTGAACTTCACTGTCTCCGATATCGAACGGCAGCAACTTGAGCGGTGAGACTTGCTCCTGGCCTTGGAATTTAATCTTCATGTTGTTAGCAATTTGAGAAGCCAAGGTTGCAATCTGGAATCGGGATGAAATTACAGGGGGAATGGATATGTGCATAGAAATTTTGATCGTAAAGGTATGAGCAATGGGAAGCAAGAAAGCAGTGTGCCAAAACACATAGGGGGATTCATTATATAGCCATTTGGGAGAGAGAAAGACAATTAATGTGCATTAAATACACATCTACCAACTTGAAAAGCAAGATATTTGTGAAGAGCGGGAAAAATTAGCTCGGATGGCCTTTGGTTCATTTGGGACACGCGGGACGCGAAAGCGCGATTCGGCCGATACAGGCGATGCGGGAAAAGTATGCACAAATGCTTCTGGGACATGAGGGACAAAAGTATGCGGAGTACGTGATTCGGCCGAATCGGACGAAAAGGGAACAATGAGCCTTGGTGAACTTGTGTTACTTGGGACAAAAGTTCCGATGGACGCGAAAGAAGCGGACTTCGGGTAAATCGCCAATCGGGGAACAGAGAGCCCGAACGAACTTGGGACACTTGGGACAAAAATGTCCGACAGGCCCGAAAATCACACAAAATGACCAAAAAACGCAGATTCTTTCCAATTTTTTGACTTTTCACATTACCAGGACAACAGAAAAGACATTTAACTTCAAAATTTTCAATTTTCAACTTCTCAAAAGCAGGGAAATTTTGAGTGGACAACAAGTCCCATGGGTCATACTTGACATTGAGGGTCCAATTCATAAATGAAACTCACATCATCTAATTTTAAATTCACACTTCATGCTTTATGTATCATATTTTAAAGAATTCTCACATCTCTGGTACACACATTGTACCATCATTACTGATGACACACTCTTGTTCTATGGTTCATACTTGACTATTAAGGAGCATTTCTAAATGAAGCTCATCTCATGCACATCTTCTCGAGGGAAACATTGCTCCTATCATCTTCACATCTTGCACACCACAATACATCATCACATTCACATAATATCCACATATCTTGGTTGCATTTACTCTTGCCAACTTATACTATTTACATGTTACACTTTGTTTCCTATACTAGTTGGATACTTAGTATGTTATTATCTTTTTCTATCTACACATGCATGTTCACTTCATATCTTGAGATGAATACAGGACCTTTACAGATTTTTACATGATGCATGATGCTTGACACTATCTTTACTAGTCTCGACGAAGCTCCTTGGGGCATCTACCGTTGTTATTCTCATACTTCACACGTTACATGTTCTATTTTTATAATCTTTACTACTTCTTGGCATTATTACTTTATTTTTCGCTGATCTATGCATGCTACTTATATTTATAACATGGTAATGGGTGTATTATGTGTAGCATTTTCCTTATAGGGTCTATACAACCATGCTTATATGTCACTTCTTATTTTTATTGTTTGCTATTATTTTGGGCTATTCACTATGTCTTGTTTGATCATTGTATGATATTTTCCGCTTCAGCCCTGATTTTCTTGTGACATTTTGAGTGATGTCCCATGTATGAAACCCACTTTTCACGATCCATCTTGTCTTCCTAGTTGCTTGTTACATTGTATTCTATTGCATGCTAGCTCATTTTTACTAACTCTTGTTACTAGCCTACTTTTTTACATATACCTTGGTTTCTACCATGCACATCCCTTACCCCTATAGGTATCCACTTCATATCAGTATCAGGACCTCTCCTTTGGACCGCATTCTCCTACATTCATCACATGCACCCCAAATGAGGGGGGCATATATTGGGTGAACAAATCACTCCTACAATAGCTCATAGCTACAAGATCAACACATTATAGTAGAAAATCAACACAAACATAATGTTACAAATTGGCCCATAAATAAACTTGGGTCCAAAACACATAGGTGACACTAGTACCCATACCGAATAGTGGCGGTGAGCACTTGTGTCCCCTTGGGTGGTTGTGCCCTAGGAGAAAAAATAGTCAATTTCTTAGTTCAACACAATTTTCAAATCAATTATCCAATAGCTGGAAGTTGTCTCCAGCTTACAAAATTTATTTTATCGCTTAAAATCATAACAAAAGGAAGAACAAGAATAAATCAGGGATGTACCATCTGCAGTGGTGCTTATTTGGGAAGCTTCATAGAAGGAGAGTAAGACTAGACCTCTCTCTCCAACACTCTTCTCTTGGTGTGAGATTGCCCAAAAACTTGCACTTGGTGTGATATTGTCCAAAAAAACTCACTCTTGGCATGAGATCAACCAAAAACCTCACCATCGGCATTCAAAATCAGTAACTCCAAGTAAACAGGAAAATCCTTTTATCTCATACTCTCTCATACATCAGGTGCACACTTTCCTTTACACACTTTTTACTTACTTATACACATATTACTCTGATTTTTCATATACATAACTTTGACTACTCTCTCGCTCTTCTTTTACAGGTTTGTCCTTAATATGCAACAAGAGACAGTTCACAACATCAAACACAAGCTCAAATAACATGTTATTACTCATAAACTCCACCTTTGAGGTATGCTTCCCTTTTCTAGTTTCCACACTTCACACTTCACTTGTCCACTTGGCACGCTATTGACTACATTCTTCTCTGCAATATTACAAGTACGCATCTTCTATCTACTTTATGTTATTGAGTATTCACTCAACAACATAAAGTGGGGGAAAATTTAGACACAAAATCTATGCACTTGGGTACATTTCTAGGTCCTAAAGCATACTAATATATACATGATTCCTAAGTAATAAAATTAGTGGTTGACAACTCCTTTTGTCCTTTTTACTTTATCTCTTGTCTTCTTTTTGGTCTTACACATCTTACAACCTTGTCAGAACTTAACTTATTTATCTTTTATGGCCTCAAATACTAGCGCTTAGTTAGGACATGAGCACTCGACACACCGTCCATCTTGGTTGCTCTTGACCCTCTCTATCCTTTTCACTCTTTCGGGTCTCTTTTACTTCTTGGGAATCTTTTACACTTATGGGTTAGCTTTCTAGTTGTCAATTATAAAATTCAAACAAGGGAATCTCATATATATATATATATATATATATATATATATATATATATATTTATTTATTTATTTATTTATTTATTTATACATACTTAGTTACTTCTCCAAAATGAGTGTCCAAACACTCAACATTATCTATTATCACTTAATCTTACACAAAAGGAACAAGAGCATTACAAGGCATCCATCTAACACACTCACACAAGGGACAAGGGCTGCATCACTCTGCATACACAACATAGAAGGGGAAGTTCATTTTATTCCATGTCACAAATGTGTATGCTTATTGTTTGTGTCTTCTATGCAGCTTATCACTTGTATATCATTAGTGACAATAGTTACTCTAAAATAAGGTTTAGTTCAATTTAGATTAAATTAGTTTGCACATGCCCAAGATAATACTATCTTGGTCATAACCACCTACATGTCTAGATGGCCCATCCATTCCATTTTAGAAATCAACGAATCCACAACAACATTAATAATATTGTCATACATGAGGTCATGTCCTCAATGAATGAATTAACGATATGAAGAAACCGTACTCTAGTAGAATGTCATCCTAGTTGTTGGGGTAGTTGAAGAAATGGTAAATGTTGGCCATGAAGGGAGTATTGGTATCAGTGAAAATTCCAAGAAAGGCTTCATGGTGTCAACGATGTTCGGGTCGAAGGAGCATTGTGAGGAAGGAAATGAGTTTGTGAGAATAGAGGTCACATATGAGGAGGATATCTTCATGGCATTATGAAGCCTCATTTCCAGCTTCATACAATTTCAAGTCCCTTATCAAAAATGACTCCATGTGGCTTCAAGGCCCGTGTTTGAATAACAACTTGTGTCATAAATGTCCATAATAATAATGAATCGATTTTTGTCATTTATTGTTGGAAGGAAAAGTGACAGTGTACATGATTTATGGAATGTTGATCTTAGAGTCAACATATTTTTTCCATATGTCCTTCGTTGTATATGTGATCGACACATTTTCTATTTTCCATTTTCTCATGTAAGCAACCCCTCATTACGGTTGCACCATAAATGCTAGAAAGAAAACCAATGTGGAATCGAATAATCTTGTAACTCTTTCTTCTAAATACTCTTATTCTTGTGTCTCACACAACAAACCATCTCGACGGTGGTGGTTTATGTTCACAAACAAATCATGCAAGAGAAAGGAAAACAAAGCCATGCCTTTGGTAGAAATAAGAAAATAATAAGAGTACTACACAATCAAGTGTTCAAATCTTGATGATAACATTGCTACCAAAGACGAAGTCGACGAAAGCATATTGATCATTAAAATCACTTGCATGTTACAGAGAATATGTATATAATATTAGAAAAAATAATAAATAAGATTTAATGAATAAGCAATTAGTGCATTTACTTTGGATAAAAATCCTTTAAAAATATGAGAACACTCATGAGTTTGGTCCTCTCTCATCTTCTTCGACCACTCCCTCATACTGCAAAGCCCCATAACACCAAAATTTCAAAAAAATGGCGTAAGATTATACATATGACAATGCTTCAAATTTAATGAGTGCTAAGAACCTAGAATTTCGAGGAGGTGGTGTCAATTACAAATCCATGAGAAAAATCCTTGTGGTTGATATTTGTTGGTTCTTGGGAATGCGTAGAGAATGGCCTAAGATAATGGTCTATAAAGATGGCACACAACCCGAATGGTCATGTTTTTGGTTATCAAATTCAACTACTACATCGACTCAACATGGGATGTTAAGTCCACTCCACATGTCCCTATCTCTAAAGTGTCTTGCAACACACGCAAGCGACTTCCCTAAACTTGTCATGTGTTCTAACTACCTAAAAAATACAAGGGTTGAGATATCTCCAAAGTATGTTGCCTCAACAATCTGTGCACCACAATCTCATTCTCCTTTAAACTATTGACAAAAATGGCAAGTGGTTCATATGTGTCTTGTCATAAGAAAGAAGAGTTCCACTTAGGTTCCTCCAACATTTGCCCCAACCTCGACTTCTCCTCGTTACCATCACCCCTCTTCTTTTTGCAATGTTTTACTCCCTCAAATTTAACTTGTTCACACATCCCTTTCGACATTTCCATTACACCCTCACATACAGTTGCTCTTATTTATCTTAATTAGGAAAACTTTAATTTTGATATTACACCTCTATCACAATTAAAGATCTATTAAAAATGATATTAACAATTACAACTACAAATCACACTTTAAAGAAAAAATAAAAACAATAAACAAATTACATTTTCTTAACTTTATTAGAGGATTTATGAAAAACTTACACCGACTATAAAATTTGTTTGGTCTTAAAGAATATTACTTTTTAAACTCATTAAAAACATCCTATCATAATATTATATTTCACCTCTAATTTTTTCAAATATTTTTCCTAATATGATGAAATAGTCACCTCTAATTTCAAAGTTTGGTGGCGATCAAAGGAGGAGAAATTTACATGATAATATTTTTAAAGCAATACTCCAACGGGCTTTGACTTAGGTACCCCTAGTCTCCTCTTTAATTTTAAAAATACCTACTTTAGTTGTCATGATAATGTGATACTTGCTTCAATATTTCACTCATTTTAAATACATTAGTTGTCGAAGGGTAAATTTGATGGTTATATGTTTTTTTTTCAAATTATGTATAAAATATTATTTTTATTTTACCGAGAAAATTTTATTATTCAAATTTTATTGAATTTTTTAATTTTTTATTATGAATTATATAATAATATTTTTATTAATATAATTATATTTATATAAATAAAACGTATAAAATATTTTTCAATTTAGTATCAAAGATTGAAGGATATCCATTCCACTAAATATTCTAAGTAGAATTCCAATCTCATTCCTTTTTTATATTTATTAAAAATTAGACTTTAATAAATGGTCATATTTGACCAAAACCCACTTAATTACTATAATATTATTTAAAGAACAATAGTTTTATCCTCCTTGCAAATATTTTCCAAAACTCTTTTTCCTACATGATTTATCACATGCTTTGACCATGCTACACATGTGAGGAAAAGCATCCCCTCACTTGGTTAGGTATGGAAATATTGGTTGTAGTTTCATTTATTTCAAAGATGGCGTTTTAAAATTGACTTATGAGCTTGAAAAAAGACTCATAAATGTGCCGGAAATGAATGGTCCCACTATCCTCAATATAGATTATTGATGGAATTTTTTTGTCTTTTCTCTTCCTTGTTTTTAGCTTGGTAAAGGGAAAGACCTACTTGTGTGGTTTTGTATAAATTGTGATTACAATTTTGGTCATCTCTAAGTTTTAGGGCATTGCTTTTATGAATTTTATGGCTCTTATTTTTTGATTTTCACGTATTTGTGGTTTTCTCTTTAGACTTTTTTGTACATTATGTATTCACTTGTAGAACGCTATTGTCTTTGTTTAAATTCAAGAGTGTATGTATACACAAGTGCATTAATACATTTAGAAAGAATGAATTATAGAGAATTGACTATATAAATAATATTAAAGTGATAAGAGAATTTAATTTATTGTTTTTTTAAAACATCTTTATACCAAAAGTTCAATTTAAGCATTTAAAGGTTCATTCTAGCCTCTACTACTTATTACATGCATTGAAAGATAAGGGACGATGGTCCAGGGGTTGAACTTTGATGTCTCATAGGCTGATTTTGTAATTTAGATCATATATGACTAGTAAAAATTACAACATGACAATTTGATCTACATCAAGTATTTTTTTAATATTCTTTAATAAATACATATACAATTTGAGAAAATATTCTTTAATAAATACATATATAATTTGCAAAAGTATTAAATTGTAATATTTATGCAAAGGAAGAGAGTAGCACCATGGAAATTGGTATATAAAAACATATGAAAAGTTACAATTTACAACCACCTAAAAGGGTTAGCTTGTCAACAAATTTTGGATTGATAAACACAGCTTAAGTTAAATTTCAGGGCTTTGTTGGGACACTTTCATACACAATATTAACGATTGACTTGTATATAGTATTCTTTGCAATTTTGTCAAATCATGAGGGGCCTAATAATGATGAAGGGAAAACATGTCCTTCATTTTCATGGTTTTGTTAGGTGTTGAGGTCGAATTTGGGTTTCAAAGGGGATAAAGTTACTAGTGATTCATGATAAACCTATAAAAATGTGTGAGGTTTCCACAGAATAAGGCATGAAGATTGCATTTGCACCGTCAAATTCATCCCTATACTGAGACAACATCAACTTCATAGCTTTATGTCATCTTCACAATCGGAATATTTTCTACTTTCTAGTCCTTGTTTTGAGGGTTGATCCACCTCACTAATCGGACCTATCATATGCCACATGTCACTAACATATGCATCTAGATTTACCACATCAAATTTATACTACTAGACTAATTAGATATTTTTTCATATTAGTGGTGTTGTGTTCCGAGATAGACTTAACCAGTCTTGACATCAAATCTTTAGACATTGCTCGTTTAATTATTTTTGTATGGTTGAACAAATGGAACATTTAGTTAAACATGTTTTATTACATTATATGATTTTGATAGTTTAGACTCCCCAATTACGATACTTTTAAACATCAAGAGTGTTTGATGTGTTTTGAATATTAAGTAGCTCACTTATTGAATGACTAATGTTAGCCAAAGTTGACACGGTTATTTGATCGTAACACACTCGTTTCACTATGTAGTGTTAAATTAAAATTTTCTTGAGTTATTCAAACTGTCAAATGAAAATGACATTGTTACATGATATAACATCAAATGAATTTTATTTATTTTCACTCTATGTTTTACAATCCAAATGAATTATTACTTATTTTAATGTTTAACAAGTTTTGTTTAGTGTGCAATTACAACACAAAACTTTCATGTCGTAGAAGGGAATATCATCGAGGAGTGATGAATAGATGTATTTTCAAAGGAGAAGAGAGAGAATAATTAATATACATTTTTGAAGTTATAAGTTAATAGTTAACCCACTTAGAGCTCTCCAGCACCCTATGGGAATAGGAAGGTCCTTGTTTCGCACTTATGTCAAATAAGGTTTAGCATTGAGATTTGTTTCTTTTTGTTCCTTTATTTTCGCTAACTAGATAACAAGTGTCAACTAAAAGTTACAAAGGAATTGTTAGATTAAATTTGATAGTTAAATCTCAACTTGTATGCATTTATTTAGATGTAAAAACTATTTAAATATTATTATTATTATAATAATCAAGAGAGAGAAAGAAAAAGAGAGAGAACTAAAACTTAGAAAGGAACTACTAGAATTAAATTTGATAGTTAAATCCCGATTTGTATGCATTTATTTTGATGTCAAAAACTATTTAAATATTATTATTATAATAATTAAGAGAGGGAAAGAGATCACGATATGTGTACACACACACACACAGAGAATCAATTACTAGACATATTAATTAACCAAGATCAATACTTACCGACATAACATTTAATTGTAAATTGAGCAACAGGGGCAGAAGTCTGGTTATCTTTATTAAACTCAATCAACCAGGTACAATGGTGTAGGCTACAATATTTATACATATTAGATAGCCGGGATACAAACAAAAGAGGAGTTGCAACAATGCAACAACAAATTTAAAATACAATAGCTTCCAAATTACATCCGGGAAGCACAACAATAATATTGTTAAAACAATATAACAACATCCGTAATGTTTTGAATAAAACAATAATATGGTTTATAATATAACCATATAGATGATAAATATATTAATTAATATCAAATGCATAATTAATATATATTTAATTAATAATTAACCTAACATTAATATCTCCTGCAAGCAAATATTGCAAAAATTAGGTGATGGGTGTTCTTTCCTTGTCATTACTTGTCATTATGTTGTTCATATAAATTATTAACCAAAACTTAAATGGGGTGATACCCACCAAATTAAATACAAAGACCAAGAATATTGAAGGTTGTGACTACTAACACATGCTCACCAAAAAAACAAAGACATAATTGAATGTGATAGATGACTTAATGAGGCTTTGTTCTTTCATGAAACATTGATTGCAAAAAGTTTGAGAACACCTTCATTGTTAACATATACATGGTGGTTGGTTTGTCCTTTGGTATTCTAAGTCCTTCCAAAGATGTGATGTAGCCAAATCGCTTCATAGACATGACTTCTCCTACGAAAATACTGGCTTTTGTGGAAGAGTGAGAAACAAAGTGTTATTTCTTGCTTTCCGTGATATTGGTCCAGATCCCATAAAAATACAAATCAAGTGGATTTTTGTCATCAATATTGCCTACATTATCTCGATTTTGAATATCCAGAAAGAAAGAAGTTGTCATTCTTCTTGTATTCTAGACCAAGATCCACTGATCCTTTGAGATATATTAAGATGCACCTTGCTGCTTTCTAATGTCAAACTTTGGGCTCCTACATGAACCTAGATAGATAACTCATTGCAAAGATGATATCTGGTCTAGTGTAGGTTAGGTAAATGAGACTCCCGATCAGCTACCTATAGAGAGTGGCACTTACCTCAGGAGATGGATCTAAACAAGATAACTGCAATCTGTTCTCCATAGGTGTAGCAATTGGTGTGCAATCCATCATCCTGAATTTATCGAGCATTGTCTTGGTATATTTCATCTAAGAAACAAAGATGTGATTCTCTTTCTACCATACTTCCAATCCAAGACAATAATGCATCAACCCAAGATCATTCATGTCGAACGATCAATTAAGATCTTTCTTCGTTGCATCGATCATCCTCACTGAACTACCAATGATGACTAGATCGTCGACATAGACAAAAAAATCACAATCTCCCCCTTGCTTTTTGAGGTAAAGATTGGGATCATATGGATTTCTAAAAATCCATGTTGTACAAGATGCTCATCAATCTTGATGTACCATGCCCTGGGGTGCCTGTTTAAGGCCATACAAATATTTCTGAGTCTACATACCTTTTCTTCTTGACCAAGTACAACATATCCCTCAGGTTGAGTCATATAGACTTCTTCTTGTAAATCTCCATTCAAGAAGGCACTTTTTACGTCCATCTGATGGACTTTCCATCCAAACTGTGTAACTAGAGCAAAGATCATCCTGATTGTCTTAATCTTAGTTGTGGGAGAAAATGTCTCCTCATAGTCAATGCCTTCTTTTTGTGCATACCCCTTTGCTACTAGTATTGCTTTATACTTGTCCACTGTCCCATCTACTTTGTACTTCATTTTGAATATCCATATGCATCCAATGGGTTTCTTCCCAGGTGGAAGATCGACAAGCTGCCAAGTGTTGTTTTTCATCACTGATTGATATTTAGAATCCATGGCATCTTTCCAAGATTTTGACTGTAGGGCTTCCTGACTATAGAGGGCTCATTAGATTCAATTACTCTACTCATTAAATCAAAGTTAACTTCTTCTCTTGCTTTACTGTGAGTCCATGGTCTAGGGGTGGATGTATCTCAGTGGAACATCCATTCTTACATCTCGTAATGTGCTAGTACACCACTTGGGCATATGCTTGAACTGTTCCCGTGGGTTATGGTTCTATCTAATCAACACCATCATCCCTATCCTCACTTTCATCATCTGAGGTAACATCAGCTTCAATTTTTACAACTAGTGAAAAATCTACATCTGGTGAGTCTAGAGGAGGAGACTCTACTTCCTTCTTCTCAAAAAACTCAACATCTCTGCTAGTGTAGAATTTTCTAGTCTTAGGATCCATCAATCTATACCTAAGATTTTCTTCATTGTACCCAATGAAGACGAGTTTCTGTGACTTCATGTCCAATTTATTTATGTTATGCTTGGGTATGTGCATGCTTGCTTTGCATCCGAATACTCTAAGGTGTGTAATATATGGTTTCCATTTTGACCATGCTTCTTGTGGTATTACTCCTTCAAGAGAACACCCGTGTGCACTCTATTCAATAAATAAATTGTTGTCTTTGTTGCTTCTTCCCAGAATTTCTTTGCATGTCCATAATCATCGATCATGCATCGCACCATTTCCATGATAGTATGATTTCTTCTCTCAACAACACCATTTTGTTGTGGTGTGTGTGGAGGAGGCATTTGTCGATGAATCCCGTGAGTTTGTAGGTAGTCTTTGAACTCATCACTAGTTAATTCCCCCTCAATCTGAGTGGAGAGTTCTGATGTGGTGACCAGTTTCATTCTCAATTGCTACTTTGAACTTCTTGAAAGTTTAAAATCTTCACTTTTCTTGCGAAGACAAAAAATCCACATTTTCCTGGAATAGTCGTCAACACAAAACATGAAGTACTGAAACCAAATGACTCGGTTGCATCGGATTGCAAAGATCGATATAAACTAGATCAAGCTTACTATGAGCTTGATATGTAATCTTCTGGAATGACGCTCTATGTTGTTTACCTGCTAGGTAGAGAGGACACTTGTTTGTATCCTTCTAAAGATATGGTATCCCATGTACCATATTACACTGTGAAGTGTCTCGAGATACTTGAAACTAACATGACCAAGTCTCCGATGCCACAAATGTGCTGAGGTAGAGTTCTTAGCCACAAGTTCTTGATCATCTTTGTGAACAAAATCAAGTTGGAACATGTGTCCCACATTGGAGGCTTTTGCAACTATTTTTGAGCCTCATGATTTATCTCGAATCAAACATGTTTTCTTGCTAGAATGACTATCAAAGTCAATTTTTAGGTTGTGATCAAGGATTTGACTGAATGAAAGTAGATTCTTTGTCAACCCTGGTACATATAAGACATCAGATAGTCTATAGTTGCATGAACCAAGGGGTAGAGAGATGTTCCCAATCCCTTGAACTATATATGAAGAATCATCTCCCAACGAAACATGATTTTTCAATGGCGTGTCCCTCATTGAAGTAAACTAGTCTCTGTGGCTGGTCATGTGTCAAGTGGCTCCCGAATCAACATACCAAACATCACTAGATGATGTGGATGGTTCACTTGATCGAGCAATGTACAAGAATTCTTCATTATCTGAATGTTCTTCTTGCTTAGAAATATTTCCTTGCTTGATGGGGTCTTCTTTTCTAGTTCCCCTTTTTCTACCCTTGATTGTAGTTAGAATGTCCCTTGTGAGATTGTTGTGGAGGTCCAGATTTTCTTGATGAACCTTTCTTGTAAGTATTATACCAACAATATTTTAGGTCATGTCCTCTTTTATAGATTGGACATTGCTTCTTCTTTTTTGTCCCCTTGATCTTTGCTTTTAATTTTGGGGCTTTTGATAGGAATTAGGTTTTCCTTTACCTTTTCCTTTCCATTTTTGATGTGAAGAAAGTGTCTGCTCTTCTTCATCATCCTTATTGTGCATTGCTTCCTCTTGTTGTAGTAGGTTTACCAATTTTTCAAAACTAATTGTCGTATCTGACAAGTTTAGAGTTGTTAAAAAATACGCTATGAAGAAGGGAGTGCTCTCAGAACAATGGGAACGAGATCATCATCTTTGACCGTTTCTCCTAGGGCTAGAAGTGAAGCCCTCAATTCTGTAACTCTTCTTAAGAAAGCTTCGATTTTCTCATTCTGTTTGAAATCGATGTGTGTAATCGACTTCTAAAATTTAGAATGTCATTCTTGTTTTTGGCCTCATAAATTGTGCTCAACCTATCCCACGCTTCTTTGGCTGTTGTGGCATCACGAATGTGGGGTTGCACATCGTCAGACACTCCAAACAAGATGATGAGTTTGGATTTCTGATCTGCTCTATCAAACTACAAGCTGTTGTGTTGTATTAGTAGTTGATCTGGTCATAGTACTAGTCACAACATGCTAGATCTCTTCAAATTCAAGTTGTGTCTTGATTTTTGTCTTCCATGCAACATAGTTGTTTCCTCTGAGTAGTTATGAATCCGGAAGAAAAATTTGGGGGCATTGGTTCCCATTTTACATAGAAAACACTGATAGGGTTTGGCTCTTATCACTCTAGGTATAAGGTCTCCCAATCTATATACTATCAGTCCGATATACCAAACCTTTCTATATACGCACCCTTCCGATATACCCGGAAGTATGTGGAAGAAGCTTTCCCTTTCTATATACCCGATGGTACGTGAAAGAGGTATTAACGTATGTGAAAGAATTCAATACATGGTACCAAGACAATATTGAAAGGGGTCTATGTAATTATTGACACCATCTCAAAGAAATATCCTCATACGTGCGCGTAACTTCGCTATATACTTGGATAATTTCTTAGTCTGGATTTATGTCGTGCAATCGTTCACAGACGGATGAGATGGCTCATAGTGTGTGCACTATGACCTTATTACTCCCTGTCGATTTAAGGGTCGATGCCCAGCATGACATTATTATATCTATATTAGGTGTTAAGTGCAGTAGTAGTCATGACGGCTTTACCCGTAAGTGCTTCCCAGAGGCACCGTATATACCGAACACTACGAATGAGATCTAGGATCTCGTGAGTGTTACAAAACCAATTTTTACTATTTTGTATTACAATTTTCTGCTAGTTTCGAGCAATTACAATGTTTTGATTGACTACAGGTGACCTACAAATTAGTGCAATATTCTGAAGTATACAAATTGCATTCAAAAATTTGGAAAATTTGAATGGTAGGAATTTTTTTGTTTTGCGGGCCCTGGTGGCCTCTAGAGCCCAATATGGCTCTTTGAGCAAATAACCGTAAAAAATGGCTCAAAATGAATTTTTTAGGTAGCCCTCCTTTGGAAAAAAATGCTCAGAATGCAAAAATATGCAGAGTGGAGGAATTTTTTTCCCTAAAATAGGGTTTTTGTCGCTAAATTTAGTTAGTTATAACTAAATTTGAATTTTCCACTAAAGTTAGCAGTTTCACTAGATTTTTGCTAAAATTTAAAAATAAATTTTTGTGTGTTAGGGGTGGGGTTTGAACCCCAAACCTCATCCACCCAAGGCGCTTTCACTTACCAACTCGGCTCTATGAGCACTTGGTATAGAAATGAAGGAACAGAGCTTTATACAACAATGAAAACTACTAACCTTTGTTTAATGGTGATGTGGCAAGGATAAAGCTCCACGTGGTTGCGACTTGGCGGATTAGGGCAATGAGAAAATGGATCTAGAATCTTATCTTGGCCGCTAAAACTCCTTTTTATTTCTTCTTCACCACTTTTTATTTGTTTCTCCTCCTTTTGGATTTAAAACCCCATGTATAGCCGATGTTTTTCTTTGCATTATTATTCGTTTCCCCGTATTATATCGACTCCACATTTTTTTATCTCAAGTTCATGGGGAGGTGCTTTTATGCAACTCACAAATTTTGTATTTCCTCATTGTTGTGCATGTAGATTATATGTTGGGGGCTTTGCTTTGTCAAAATACATCAAAAAACCACATTATATTCTATGTGCAGATCCTACGTATGGCTTTGTATTTGAATGGATCAGCTAGTGTAAAATAGGGGCTCGATGGAACACAGGCTCGGTGCTTGTATGCCACTACTCGATCGGTGTAGGATTAGTCCACCAAACAAAGTATTCCTCAACTCGTCGTAGTGTATTGCCTTCATTAGGTGTGGAGCTCGAGAGAGTTGGGTGCAGTGAGCGTGGAGACCTCCAAATCTGTAGAGTGACCTCAAAATATAGAAATGACCAAAGATACCTCTAAATGTAGAGGGAAAACCCTTGGAAGGGGAAAAATTATTTTTTTATATAGATTCTGTCAAAAATTTTTGCACAGTCTTTGGGAGCACCATCTGCAAAAAAAAAAATTGTGTTCCAAACACCTGGAATGAACAGGAGGATGTGGGGAGGCAGGGATGGGGCTGGGAGGTTGCAGGAGGTTGCACATGCTCTCAATTGCTGCAAACACTTCTCCAATCTCCTCTATCTTTGCTGCTCTCTCTTTCCACTCCTTCACAGGTCCATATTCTCGCTCTGGTACCAAATGTAAATTGAGCAACAAGAGCGGAAGCCTAGTTATCTTTATTAAACTCAATCAACCAGGTACAATGGTGTAGGCTATAATATTTATACATATTGGATAGCCAAGATACAAACAAAAGAGGAGTTGCAATAATGTAACAACAAATTTAAAATATAGTAGCTTCCAAATTACATATGGGGAAGCACAACAATAATATTGTTAAAACAATATAACAGCATCTGTAATGTTTTGAATAAAACAATAATATGGTTTATAATATAACCATATACACAATAAATATATTAATTAATATCAAATGCATAATTAATATATAGTTAATTAATAATTAACCTAACAAGAAATATCTCTTATGCAAGCAAATATTGCAAAAATTAGGTGATGGGTGTTCCTTCCTTGTCATTACTCGATTATGATGTGTCATATAAATTATTAACCAAAATTTAAATGGGGTGATACCCACCAAAATAAATACAAAGACCAAGAATATTGAAGGTTGTGACTAAGTAATCGCCAATGCTCACCAAAAACAAAGGGACCATGATTGAATGTGATGACAGATTTAATGAGGCGTGAGAGAGTTTTCCTTACTAAAAATAAGTATGAGATTGTTAAGAAGAGACATAGTGGCTTTGAGAAGAAAGGGGGAATTAATGAAGGAACATTTATTTTGAGATTGGTTGTAGGAAAAAAACTCTCACAAAAATGAATAATTAAGAGAGGGGAAGAAACAAGCAAGGAGTATAGGACAAGAGTCTCCCTTGAATATCAACGGTAGACATAAATAGAGAGTGATTTGGAGTATGCACGCACTCAAACTTGGTAACTTATCCTTTGGCAATGAAAAGTTTGGATTTTGTTCCTATGTTAAGATAAATACTCACATTCTAAGCCTAATCAACAAATATTTTTATCTCTCTCTTGACTTTCTCATCTCTACACTCTATTATGTTGTTCATCTAGGAAATACTAATTAAACAAAGCAATTGTAGACACAAAATCATGGACTTGGGTACATTTATAGATCTTAAAGAATACTAATATATACATGATTCCTAAGCAACAAAACTAGTGGTTGACAACTCTTTTTGGCCTTTTGCATTATCTCTTATCTTTTTTTTGGTCTTATGCATCTTACAACCACTGTCGAACTTAATTTATTTATCTTTTATGGCCTCGGACACTAGTACCCGGTTAGCACACAAGCGACCAAGCGCTCATGTCCCTCCTAGGAACTCTTGACCCTCTCTATCCTTTTCTCACTCTTTTTGGTCTCTTTTATCTTTTGGGCATCTTTTACACTTATGGGTTGGCCTTCTAGTTGTCAATTATGAAATTCAAACAAGGGAATCATATATATATATATATATATATATATATATATATATATATATATATATATATATATATATATATATATATATATATATATACTTAGTTACTTCTCTAAAATCGGAGGCCAAGCACTAGTATTATCTACTATCACCTAAGCTTGCATCCAAAGGAAAAAAAGAGCATCACAAAGCATCCATCTAGAAAATTCACTCAAGAGACAAGGTTTGCGTCACTTCGAAACACACATCATAGGAGGAAAATCTATTATATTCCATTGCACGCATTTGTATCATTTGGAGCATTCTAGATCTAACCTGTTATCTTAGTGTAACTTACACAAGGGCATCCTAGGGAATCATTACACACACATTCACACAAAACTACATGGATTTTCAAATGTAGTGTAGCGCTCCGTACTAAGTTCACTCTTGAGTGAGTGAGTCGGTCATTTAGACTCCACATTCTACATATTTTTTATTAGGTTTGATGTGGTTTATGGACATATGCATGTAGACAATTTGTTTTTCAAGTTACAAGTACAATCGGTGACATTGGAGCAAGACCGGAGTGATAACCAAATAATAACAATTGAAGCTCTTCTTGTATGGATAAGATTAGATCCTAACTATTCACCACGAGACACTAGTGCCCAAAACTGATATTAGTGCCGGGGAGCTCCTATCCTCCCGTGGGCACTCTCGTCCTACACATTTCTGACCTCCAACACTTCTAGTGAGCCTTGACGACACTGCTTCCAGTCTATTCCAACTATTCACCTTCACATATCATCTCCATATTGTGTGAAATCAGCTAAGTCATCATATCTCCTTATCTTGCTTAGGGTTTCATATCTATCACTTGTTGGTTGTTTGTCCATTTCTTTGTATTATACCGAGTTGTATATAATTCATTACAATAGTTACTCTGAAATATATATTTAATTCAATTTTTATTAAATCATTTGGTGAACCCGATCATTCAAACCCTACCTTTTGAACATGGAACAGAGTCTATCTCCTTCTTTAGAATTTATGGACCAATCTTATTACCCATTCTATACACCAACTAGGGTGTCTCGGCATGGTTTTCATTGATGCTTTGATTGTATGCAAGTCCACACCCAACATCCTCCCTACTTCATTACTCCAATACTTCATCCAGCTATTAATGTCCTTACCACTCACCATAATCGGTCACCTAAGGTTCCACCTATCTCTATCACACCACCTAATACCCCGCAGCCCTACTACGGAACCTCTAAAGGTTATGTTATTATTGAAAACTCTAGAATACACCGACCAAAATCTCTCTTTATGATATCTTACACATTACACCATACATTAGAGGCTTCCCTATACTACATACATATTGAAAGTGACAATTTCCTTGTTACATTCACCCATCTTATTCAATCCCTCAAAACCTACCACATGCCATATTCTTTAGCGATGAGGATATCCCTCCTACTACCGCTGGTGATCTTCATGCACCTTTACTTATCACATTACTATTGGTTCTCATTATATCAATCACGTACTAATGTACAATGACTCTACTATAAATTTGTGATCCCTCTTACAACTCACACAATTGTAAATACACGATAGTTTGATCACTAAATATTCTATCCTTGTTCGTGGCTATGATTCCACTAATCGCACATGCATCAACACCATCACCTTACCTTTACAAGTCAGCCCTAAAACCCTTCCCACTCCATTCTATATCATTGACACATCATTTAATTTCAATTGCTTACTTGGTAGACCATGGATTCATGCCATGCATGTTGTTCCTTCTATGGTTCATCGATGTGTTAAATTTTTACATGATGGATATGATCATACTATTTCAGCCGACATTGACCATTTCAATTTCCACTGCATAGACCCAATAACCTCCATGACCATACCTCCGCTACATCCTATTCCATACCATAATCTCAATACATACGATGTTGATCAATCTAGTGTTTCCACTACTTCATCTAGTTCCACATGCATCCCTATACATACCACTTTGATCTCATATCTCCAACAATGTCTCTCTCTCTCTCTATACTACCACTATTCCACGCATCATTGCTCCTCTCAATCCTACATCTAGATCCATTCATTTTAATATCCTCGACAAGGATATCCAAGATGCGATAATGTCATCATTGATGATTCTTATGATGAGGTCGATGTCATAGAGCTTACCGATGAAACAATGTGCAATCTCAACTTTACCTCACTTAAAATAGATGAATCCTACTTCCAAGATACTTTTGTCACTATTGGCCCAAGTGAATATCAATTCAATAAACCATCTCCTATACTACCGCCATGATTCCTTTCCAAGGAATTGTTCATACATTTAATGTTATTCCACCTACTTCATCTCCCCAAGTCAACTCTACTCCACAAGCTAGATCCATTCACATGTACCTTATTTATACATGACTCTTATTGGCCTCATATTCCATTTGACCCCACCTACTCTGAAAATGTCTACACACATGTTGGCTTATCAAAATTAGGCTTCATGTTTTTGATCCCCCATTCTCCTCACCTATATCATGGTTATGTACTTATTATTATTTCTTATGGTGTTTATGTCTTTCATTTATCAGGTCTTCCTTGCACATATACCTTATTCCTCCCTCATTACCCTTAGACACTCTTGGATCAACTACATTGGCGGTAATCTTGATCCCAATCATACTGCTATCAAATTTCCAATGCCTTTTGGTCATTTCTCTATTTGCAATGATTCAATCCTTGGCTAAAAACAAAACCTAACTCATTGGTATGCCCATGATTGTCCTCAACCCACCTTCACTGATGAAGAATATGCTATGGGCATGTATAATTTATTCCACACATGCTCTTTATATAATCAACCTCATACTATTGTATACCAAGTCTCCAACCCAAATCCTATAGGTTACAAACCTAAAACCGAAGATCTTCTTGACGAGTTTATTTAACTCCTCACCCTCATACTCTTGGGGGGAATCACACTTTATCCCCCATCCATCACTCTTAGACGTTTCTAGTGTCTACTACTACACTTCACATTCCACCCTTCATGTCTAATATTTTCAAACATACTCACATCTCTAGTAAACACATTGTACCATCATTACCCGATGATGTACTCCTGTGCTTTGGTTCACACCTAAATTTTGAGGGCATACTTCATCAATGAACCTTACATCATACTCGCTTCATGCTCTATGTTTCATGATACATCTTTTCTAGAATTTGCACTCACACAACACATTCATTTCCCGATGACGCACTCTTGTTCTATGGTTCATTCTTGGTTGTTGAGGGGAATTTCTAAATGAAAATCATCTCATACACATACATTGGGGGAAACATTGCTCCTATCATCTTCACACCTTGCATACCACACCATCACACTCATACAATATTTGTATATCTTGGTTGCATTTACTCTTGTTAACTTATTATACTTACATGTTACACTTTGTTTCCTATGCTAGACGGATTCTTAGTATGTCATTATCTTTTTCTATATACACATGTGCATTCACTTGGTATCTTGAGGTGAATGCAGGACCTTTCACATATTCATACATGATGCACAATGCTCGACACATCTCTTTACCAATCCCGTTGAGGCTCTTGGGGACATCTACTATTACACTCTCATACTCTACACATAACAAGTTCTAGCATTTCAGTACTTACTCCTTTTTAAAATTTACTTTTCATTGATCTATACACACTTTTCCATACTATTTATCTTTCTAACATGTTAATGGGTGCTTCATGTGTAGTATTTTTCTTGAAGGATCTATACCATGGTTATTTTTCACTTCTTATTTTCTATTGTTTGTTATTATTTGCATGCTATGCCCTATGTATTGTTTAATCATTGTATTCTTTTAACCACTTCGGCCTTGATTTTTTGTGACATTGTGAGCAATGTCCCATGTATGAAACCCATTTTCATGGTCCATCTTATCTTCCTAGTTGTTTGTTACATTGTCTTCTCTTGCATGCTAGCTCTTTTTCACTAACACTTATTTACTAGCCTATCTTGTTTGCATGTGCCTTGGTTTCTACCATGCACATCCCCTATCCCCTATAGGTATCCACTTCAGATTAGTATCAGGTCCTCTCCCTTGGACCACATTCTCCTGACGGGGGTCATTTATTGGGTGAAAAAATCACCCATTAAGTATCTCAGAGCTTCAGTATAACACAAAGCAATAGAAAATCAGTAAAGGCACACAATTACAAATTGGATAGTAATTAATCTTGGGCCCAAAATACAAAGAAAACACTAGTTCCCATACCTAGACATTAGCATTTGACACTTGTGTCCCCATGGGCACTTGTGTACTGGGGAAAAAAATGATAAATTTATCATTTCACTATATTTTTCATATCAATTCTCCAATAGCAGGCACTCTCCTCCAGTTACAGAATTCAGTCTATCACTCACATTTTAGTTATAATTGGAACAAATCGAACAATCAAAACAAAAGGGAAAAATTAGGGACATACCATCTGTAGTGGTGGTTATTCGAGAAGCATCATGGAAGTACGGAAAAGCTATACCTCTCTCCCCAACAATTTTCTCTTGGAATGAGATCACCCAAAAAACTCGCACTTGACTTGAGATCACCCAAAATACTCACTATCGACATGAGATCACCTAAAAATCACTCTTTATGTGATAACACCCAAAAAACTCACCATTGGCATTCAAATCAAAAATCCAAGCAAAAATGATAAATTTTCTATCTCATACTCTTTTACATATTAGGTGCACACTTTCCTTTTACACACTTTTTACATACTTATACACATGTTGCTCTGATTTTTCATATACAGAACTTTGACTAATCTCTTGCTCTTATTTTTAGGTCCATCCTTAATACACAACAAAAATAATGTCACATAAGTTCCAATAGCACGCTACTACATATACACTTCACCCCTAGTGGATACTTCCTTTCCTAGTCTCCACATTTCACATTGCAATCACTCCATGCTTCACTTGTCCACTCGACACACTATTGGTAACAATATTCTCTACAAGATTACAAGGTATGCATCTTCTATCTACTTTATGCTATCGATTATTAACTCAACAACATAGAGTGGGGAAAATATAGATACAAAATCACACACTTGGGTACATTTCTAGGTCTTAAAGCATACTAATATATACATGATTCCTAAGCAATAAAACTAGTGGTTGACAACTTATTTTGGCCCTTTTGCTTTATCTCTTGTCTTCTTTTTGTCTTACACATCTTACAACCTTGTTGAAACTTAACTTATTTATCTTTTATGGCCTCGGACACTAGTTCACAAGATTAGGACACAAGCGCCTTGGTGCTCTTATCCCTCCTACGAGCTTTTGAACCTCTCTATCCTTTTCTCACTCTTTTGGGTATCTTTTATTTTTTGGGCATCTTTTACACTTATGGGATGACCTTCCAGTTTTCAATTATGAAATTAAAACAAGGGAATCATATATATATACTTAGTTACTTCTCCAAAATCAAGGGAATTTATCATGTTATCTTAGTGCAACTTGCACAAGGGCGTCCTAGGGAATCATTAGACACACATTCACACATAACCGCATGGAGTCTAAAATGTAGTGCAGTGCTTGGTACTAAGTTCACTCTTTGGGTGACTATCAGTGGTTAGTCCGACTCAACATTTTTTTATCTTTTTATTAGATTTGATGCAGTTTGTGGACATATGCGGGTAGATAAAAAAATTCAAGTTCTGAGTACAATTGAAAACATTGGAGCAAGACCAGAGTGAAAACTAGAGACTAACAATGAAGCTCCTCATATACGGAAAATATCGATCTTTACTATTCACACAAAAACTAGTGTCAAGGTGCTCATGTCTTCATGTGGGCACTCCCATCCTGTATATTTCGAGCTCCAAAACTTCTTGTGATCCCCGAGGACACTACGTCCAGTTTTTTCCAACTATTTACCTACCTAGATCATATCCAGTTGTGTGAAATCAGCTAAGTCATCCTATCTCCTTCTCCCGCTTAGGGTTCCATATCTATCGCTTGTTTGTTGCTTCTCTATTTACAATATTATATCGGTTGTATATCATTCATTACAATAGTTATTCTTAAATATAGATTTAATTCAATTTGTATTAAATTAATAATTATTTATCTCCAACCATTGTTCCAAAACTTTTAATTTTACATCATTGTTTTCCTATCCAAAACCATATAGATTGGGTCAATAGATGACTATGGTCCCAACCAACTTGTATAGTCTTGGATCCTCTTATCTAATGACTTTTTTCCAATTTGAAATATTATATGTGTGCTTTTATCTTCTCGTGGTTTTCCTTAGCATGACATTTTATAACCCACCGACACTCTCATGAACTCTTATTGCAAATATCAACACTAACACACTCAAAAGCTGCTCAAAATCACTCCGGAGAAGTTACACATCATTAAGAGTAGTCACTACTAAAATTTTGAAGCACTTAACCAAGTCAAAGAATCTATTACTACTACACAATGTATACATATTTTCATATTTCTACATTTATGTGATAAAAATAACCTTTTTGGGCATTTTCAGGTGTGTTTCTCGCAATAATTCATGTTGATTTTTTGGCACAAAAGTGATGAAAACACGATGCGACTATACATTTTTAGTTATGTCACCTTTACATCACTTTTGTGCTACTTTTGCACCTTTTTGTATCAAAATTGTGTCTACTTTGCTCCATCTTAAAATAACACAAGACTCTGCATCATTAACATCGAGGGTGGCACAAATGTGATGCCAAAATTATTGGATTATATATATATATATATATATATATATATATATATATATATATATATATATATATATATATATATATATATATATATATATATATATATATATATATATATATATATATATATATTGTGACTATAATGTATACTTGTGAATAATTATATTACATTTTTTACTTATTTACAACTATTAAACATTATATACTAAAATATTATTTACATTGTATTGTCACTGAGAAATTGTACACTAAGAATTTGTAAAGTATCCAAATATTATTAGAATCAATAATAAAAAACATTGTTCAATTCAAAATGTGATTTACAATAATATATAATGGTGTAATTTTGAGAGAGTACTAAGGGGTCCCTTCTGAATTACAAAACAAATACAAGTAAAACTACATCCTAAATATCCAAGTGATTGCTCTAATCATCCTCCCCTAATCCCAACAGTCTTATTTCTCTTCTTAGACTTGATCCTCCTCATCATCCTCAAAGCATCCTCTTCATCTTACTCCTCATCATTCTCTTCATCATCTCGCATCCTTCTCTACATCCTTCCAATTTTTTTACCCTGACAAAATTTAATGATAAAATTTTAAGTGTTTAATTTTAATTCATAGTTTGCATGTACAACAAATTGAACGCTACATGTCTTATTGGTGAAAATTTATTACCTTGGACCCACTTGAATAAAAGATATTTTGTTCCATCTAAAGTATTTTAATATCACACACATAATTTATTTTTGTGCACTTCGTATATAAGACACTCTTCTGTGAATACAAGTATATGATAAAATTGCATATATTAATATTTTTATTTAGAAAATATTTTTAAAAACAACATAACTCTATAGATTACTTATATATAAATTAGAAATTTATTAGTGGCCTCTTCTAATTTTTTTGGCCCAAATGATGAGTCACCAACAACCCTTTTCGGACTTTGGCTTCATACCCTTGAGCACATTACTTTTGATACTTGCATCAATTACAATATGTATTAAAATTTTAATCAATCACCATGTTATACAATTACAATTGCATTTTGATCGTAGATCATATTTTCTTATATAAAACGTAAATGGAAACAAGACAACATAAAATATCAAATTAAATAAAATGCATGTTTATCAACCACAGTGCAAAACTTTAAATAGTCCTCTTTACAGTGCAAATGTTAGCATGCATCATTTTTTTGTTAACTAAGCTTACACACTATTAGTGTCCTCTATTAGCCACTTGTCACACAAATCAAACCAAGCATATTTCTCTATTTCAGGAGGTCAAATATGTATCCTTGCATCATTTTGTTTCCTTGGTAGTGAACTTAAAAATTTTAAATATAAAAAAATATTTTAAAACTATATTGTTTTATTAAAAATATTTAAGCAACTTAATTATCCTCAAATTCCTTTTTATTCTTGAAAACCCTTCGATACAAAATTTCCAATTATATTTGGGTTTAGTGGGTCCTCTCGAACTTGATGACAGTCACATCAACCAACCTTCTCTGTCTCTCAAGTGGGATCTACATCCACTCTAGATGACAATATGAATGAATCAATTTTCGTGTTCGATCAACTCTTTTTTTAAAATACCTACAACCACAAAAAATTGAAATCACTAAAAATGACATATAAAATAAATTGAAAAAAACTTAAAATAATACAATGATAAATTATTCTAGCTCAAATAAAATATATTAAAATACGTATTTTCCTCGAATATCCATTAATGTCATCATTTTCATAGAGGTCCATTTTGAGGTCCCTTTCACACTAGTGTTTATATTTACTACAAACAAGATGAGAGGATCTATCAATGTTTGTTGTTGGAGGGGAGAGAGTGCATTGTTTTCCCCCCTTAATCCACTGGAGAGTAGGTTATTCATACTTTTTGGGAAATTATTTTTTTATTTCACTTTTCAAGTGTTTTTATTGCTAACAAACAAAGAGGGACCTGCCTCTAATTGAGAATCTGTAAAAAAATCAACTCATATGAAAGAATTAATTAAAAATATCTTTAAAGAATAAATGAAAACTTTATACCTCCGTGTAGACAACTCCCTCATCCTATGACTTCCCTCATCCTCATGTTGGTTAATATGGGATGTATACCTATCATAATCAAGTCATATTATAATTGTTCAATTAAGAGAAATAATTTATATTAACAAATAAATTGTAAATTTATAATGCCATGTAAGGGACATCCTAAGAGAAGACAAAGGATATGTGATCATTCCACCATTGTCATACTCCCATCAGTCTATATGGGAAGTAGGTTTGTGGTACACAAGTGGTATTAGAATTTTTACGTGAAAAAAATAATAATAATTATAAATATATACCTCTATGTCGATTACCTATAGGTTGAGCGGTTGCATCCACTCATACAAATGAGGTGATACTTGTTAGACAACTCCTATAGTAAGTGGCGGACATGTCATTACAAATATGTATAATTATAATTTTAAATATGAAAAATATTATTAAATTACAAAATATACTATAAACTTATACCTTTGTGGTGGGTGTGTAGAGGTCAATGAACATCGAGGTAGCACATTGGTTTCATCTAAATCCTCATCCATGTCATATTGTTTTAGACCCCGATCTCCAAAGACGCCACAAGTAATGCCATCAAATGTCTTTTTAAATAGGTTGCATCCTTTTTATGTCAAAACCAAAATTATAGAATGCATTGAGTGAGGAAATATGTACACCTTAGTCATGAAAAATATGTCATTAAATGTAGTATATAGTGTAATTACTTATCTTCTTTTATAAATCACAATAGGGATAATTATATAAAGTTCATTTCCAAGTGTTGAAGGCCTTATTAGGGATTTCCAATTTACATTATTCATCCACATTCTTGCACACCTATTAGGAGGAAATCTACATGGGTATGAGGTCTCTTTGGATTAATTTCATGTATATAATGTCTTGAGATAGGACAACTAAAATCTAGACTAACCTATTTTAGGTCATAAGAGGGGAGTTAAGGTTTAAAGACAAGGAAAGGCATTTGCAGGTATATAAGTGTGATTGTGAAATTTCAAGAACATATCCTAGTTCTAGAGACACAAGTGTAGGAGATGCCAAAGTTCTATTTTAGGTCATAGTAGTAGAGGTAAGAATCATATGCCCTAGGAAAAAATATCTTAGAGATATTATTTGACACAACATATTGTTTTTGGAGCTTATCTTTATGTCCCTATAAGTTATAGGCACATTTAAGAAACTCTTCATAGCATATTAGCACAGTTATATATCATTTTCACATTTATAAACATCACAAAAGATGACATCTTTCTAAACCCTAACCATATTTATTTATATTCCACTTTAAAAATTGTGTTGATCGAATATTATATTATGGCATGATTTAGGATAGAATATTTGTTGTGATTACTATATTTATTTTTATCATACACATTTTGAAATAATATCTTTATTAGGAAACCTTGTTTTGATTACACAATTTGAGGATGTGAAGAAAGGTATGATGAAGGATCATGATTCATGATCCATGGCTATGTGTAATTAAACCATGTATGAGTGGGAATACAAATAAATAAGGATTTGAGGTATAAATTAAATACCACTTATGAGAGGATATGAACTTTGTATTCTTTGACACATCTTATCCAAGGCCTAGAAGGAGACCCAATAGAAAATCACACTTAATGGATTCAATTGGTTATTATAGATATATATGAATGAATGAAAAAGTTGAATGACATGAATCAAGTAATATGATCAAGTCAATGGTATCTTCACCAAAAAATGACATGAATTATCTCAAATATTGAGGTTTCTTTGTGTTTACACAGCTTTTCCATAAGGTTTACCTAATTTCCCCTAGGGTTTATGCATTATACATTAGGTTTTACACAATATTATCTATACTTTACACAATTTACCTTAGGGTTTAAACAATTTACCCTAGGATTTAAACAATTGTGTTAGGGTTTACACAATTTACTCTAGGGTTTACACAATTTACACTAGGATTTACACAATATTCCCTATGGTTTACATAATTTATCCTAGGTTTTTAAATTTTATTTAGGATTTTCAAAACTATTATAGGATTTATGCAATTTATCCTAAGATTTGCATTTTACTTCCTAGAGTTCACATACATTATTAATCAAATTTAAATAAAAATTTGCATACATGTAATTTAAAATTTGTTACACTCTTCTTCTCCAATGGATGCTTTTATTGCCTTGACGAATTTGGTTTTACTCCATGTTTCTGTTGGTGCCCCATTTTTCTCTATTTTGTCCTATGTGTTGTCTTTGTTCCTTTCTCCTCCTTTATGTTATTTTTTACTATTTCCTCTCCTTTCTTGTTATCCTTTGTTTTTATTCCACTATATTTATCCTCACCTCTCCACTTTTGCTTTCTTTTTCATCTCACATCATCAAAGGGAAATGAAATAAAGTGGGATTTCCTTTTGGCATCCCACTTTATGTTTTTTAAGTTAGAGGTAGGTGTGGCACAAATGGGACACAAAGTTCTGTCACCCTTGACATACATTTATTATAAAAACTTACTCACTAGAACCCCCAACCCATATAGAGTATATAAGTCTAGATAGGCCCCCTCTTTATAGTTGGGTTAGGTTTTACCCTATATCCATTTAAGGACCGGGAGAGAGGGAGTCCTAATTATCTATCTACTAGTAATTGATTAACTAAGATGTGGGATTATTTTAGGTTAATCTAATATTAAGAACAACATTAAGTAACAGATAAATGCATAGAGAAAATGACCCAAACAATCTAAGCTATGAAAATATGAAACCCTAAAGTGCAAGAAGGGTTATATAGATCTTAGATGATTCAACGAAGGTATTGGAATGTGTTGCCTTTGTGAACCATGAGAAAACATCACATGAGAAAATCACAGCGATCACATAGGGCACCCATAAGAAATCACGCAAATAACTTGAAACCCTCCTATGAGGTGTTCTAGCTATGTTATCTTTTTCATAAAATTGCGTCAAATGTCGTTGTAATACTGCATAAGTAATCACCTAAGAAAGAAATATGCATATGAAGGGGTCGACTGTCCTCGGTGGCCAAAATGGTTTTCTTACTAATCGAGCATTATACTACATCTCATACGCGATGTAGTTATGTGTGTGTGTGTGTAATCATTACCTAGGTGCTCTTCTGTCAATCACACTTTGTGAAAGTAGTGAGCAATAACTATGTGTAGAAATGTAATAAAATGGTGGGTGGAATAGAATAAAATTTTCTCCTATGCAATGTGATGCAGATGAACCAACCTTGTGCCTTCTGAAGGAGCTAGATGGATGCAAATGGAGCCTTTGATGGATGCAACCTTAGGTGATGATAGTAGTACTTAGTGTTTGGTCCCTCATTATGGTCTCATAACTTTATATTTATATGGTTCTATTATTCTAATTTCGTAATTAACCCCGAAAAAGCCCGACCGTTAAAAAGATAGGAAGCTCAAATGGCTAGAAAGTGCCCAAAAATGGTGGGAAAGTGTAAACAGGGCTTAGGATGCCTTGAATGGGACCAAGGCACTCGAGGTTCCCAGTCGAGGTAGAATGACATAAAATGAAAAATACATACTAGGAAAGTATGTGTGGAACGTCAAGTGACGACGTAAAGTAAAGTAAAATGGCCAAAGGACATGGGTTAATTAGTACCTTCTTCACTCAAAACCATATGAACAACAATATGAGACCGAGATTAAATAATGCCTAAAGTGCGTGATTTTGTGTCTACACTCACACCCACTTTATGTTGGTGAGTAGAACACTTGGTAACATAAAGTAGATAGATATGTGTACCTGATGTCCATGTAGAGTGATGTAGAAAGTGCGGTTTGAAGGACTAGACAAAGTGTGGAGTGACAAAAAGATGGAGCTAAATATGCAAGAGAGAAAAAGTGTTGATAGTGAACCTAGGATGAAAATGCATGTGTAGTTGCCGATGTGTGTGATGTACTTGCATATTAGTATGAGGTCATGCCACCGTAAAATGTCATTTTTGTTGATTGCTTGCTTCTCATACAAAAGAACTGCAAGGAGAAGATGATCAAGTAGTCAAATATGCATGTATATATGTGTAAAAACACATGTAAAGACACATGTATATAGTAAAAAACATGTAATGGAAATGAAAAAGGAACATGTGCACCTGATCTATGATGAGAGAAGGGGTGAAGAAAGGATATCATGTAGTATGATTTTTGGGAAATCTCATACCACCCTGGCCGAAGAAGTGTAGGGAGAAAGCTACATTATTCTCCAACCTATAACTACTTCCCTGAAGATGTATGAAGAGATCTTTGTACTACCTAGTTTTTTAGGCGATCCGATGCCACTTTGGATGAAGTAGTGTAGAGAGGAAATCCGTTGTATCCTCTAACCTGTAACTGCTCCCCATAATGCTAAGGAAAACCATGTCTTGTAAAAGTTGTTGTGTATGGGGTTTGTAGACTAGTCTGAACCCACTTACTATATAACCCACAATGTCAAGGACAGAAATTGAACTAAACTGTCTTAGGTAGTGAGCATTATGTAGTATGTAAAACCCCAAATTATGCCTCCCTCTTTGGGGGTGCATGTGACATCACTGAAAGGAGATTGCAGCCCCAAAAGAGGAACAACCACATAAAATCTAAATTGCAGGGAGGAAGGGAATGTGCTTGGTATAAACCAAGGTGACCACAAGTAATTATCTAGAAAACAAGTTCTAGTATGAACAAAAATGCATGTAGAAGACAAGTATAAGCTACATAGATAATGTAGAAGCTAGAAAGCAAGTAAACAGATAAGAAGACAATCATAGACCACCAAAGCGGGTTGTAAACATGGGACACCACTCACGATGTATTAAGACACGTAAGGCCATAATGTCCATATATAATAAATAAGTGTGCACACCAAACAAAGGGAAATGCCCACATACAAGAGAAAACAATAGACAAAAATGGTAGAAAAATAAACAGATATCCATGAAAGAAAATAATCCTACAAACAAATGTTGCACATGAAGCACCCATTAGCATGCTAGAAACATAGGCCATATGTTAAAAGCATGTATAAAAAAATTAATGTAAAGCGCTAAGTATAGAATGAAATAATAGCACCTGTAATGTATGAATGTGGATGCCCCCAATAACCGGTATAGGAGTGGTAGGAGGAAAGCATCCATGATACATGTGAGAGATCTATATCTCTGATCAACACTAGAGAAAGACATAAAATCCTATGTGTGTTTGGTAGAAATAATGACATACAAGAGATCTATCTAACATGTGTAATAAGAGAACATGAATAAGAAAATGTAAGCAACCAAGATATGAAACATGCTATGGATGGATGAAATGGAATGCAAGATGGATGATAAGAGCTGCATCCCCCAAGTGAATGGAAGTGTATGCAGTGAGGTCCATTTAGTATGCCCCCTCAGTAGTCAAGAATGAACAAAAAATGAGAGTACATCATCGGAAATTCTCAAATCGTGTGTGTCAATTGTATAATGCACTATGATGAGTGTGTATGTGTAGTGATGATATGTGACCTAGCGATGAAGTGTGTATGTGACCCTATGGCCGAAGTGTATATGATGACAAGATGAGCGTAGGAGTGATGATGTAGCCTAAAGTGTATATCACTACAAGATGAAGGAAGATGTGACCATTTAGCCTAAAGCGTATGTCACTAACCTAGTAATGTCGCATGATGAAAGGTTGAGTGATGAACGTGTGTGTATGATAAGGTCCATTTGATTTGTAAACCTCACGAATTTGAGTATGGACCGAGGAACTAAAGTGCATCATAAGGTAGTGAGTGCAACACATAGAAGAATATGTAGTATGTGTGATGATAAGAGATGACCATACGATGTGTAAGATGTGTAAAATGCAATGTGTAGTGTGCAATGCAAGATATGGTTATAGCCTAATAGTGTGACAATGCCCACTATGTAGTATATAGGATGAGTAGTATATGATGCTATACTCGTAGAAAATAGGAGTGTGATGAATACTAGTATGATGTGTGGAGTATGTATGATGTATATATGTACAAATTTCGAAACACTAATGATGTAAAGTAAGTAAGATGCAAAATGTGACATGTACTATAAGATATGTAAAGAGACACAGTGTGTTGTATGTGTAGTGTGTGGGGTTCATATGTAGTATGTAGCCCTCAATAATCAAGTGTGAACTGAAGTAAAAGAGTGTTTCATCGGTAAGAACGACATAAAAGCATAGATGAATGTGCATATACGAGGAGATTGATGGATGATAATGCCAAGATGAGATATGTGATAATGCTAACATGAGAGGGGGATGTGTTGGATGTTATGCCCCCAAGTATGTGGTGGTGAATATAGTCATGTGACATTGTCGAGTAGATCATCACTTTGTTGGGATCAACGTCTGCCGGAGTAGCGGTGGAGACACGATAAGCAATAATGTCTAGTTGATCATGTAATGAGATGTTTAGGCACAAATTATACATACCCATGACATATTCCTCAAAGGTGAATGGATGAAGTGTAAAACTATGTACATACCAACGAGTGATATTTTGCAAATATCCAAGAAAATAACTATTACAAATAAAGACACGACCAAAGGGCATGGGAAAAGACATTTTTGTATGGTCGGGGTCTAGAGTGCCCCCAATGTAATCGTCGACACCTGTAGTTTGATCAAACCAATATTATTCTTAATATTGCACTAAATATTCTACTCCTTGCAATTTGACGACACACCGTCAGTTAGAACTATCTAACTCCCCTCTTACGACACTCTTTTGGTTGTATTCCTCTTGTAAACCAATTAAGCAAGCTATTATAGCCTCATTTTGACTAAACCCTCTTCTAATCCTATTCTAGACCACTTCTACTAGCTTCCTAGGAAATCAATCTATTTCATTGGATTGATTAGACCTCTCACAACCCTAATTTTTAACTAATTGTGAATAATTAGTCTAAAACATGATTAACCCATCCTAAGCCTAGTCAAATCTTACTTTGACTCACTAAAGTGATTTTTGGCTTATTCATTTGTCCCACATGCACCCAAAGTCTCCCCTTTTTGGAAATCAAAACCTATAAATACCCCACTACCCCTCTCACTTTCTTAAGAACACTTCCCCTTTCTAGGCTAAACTATAGTATTATTGCTAGGATTAGAGCTTCTCTTCATTTGTCATATTGAGCTAATATTACTTTTGCTTTGTTATTGCACTACACTCACAAGTTTGAGTAAATGGAAGGAACCATGTGGCTCTTTAGCCATTAATGGAGAGCTTCCATTCTCACAATCACAAAATTGATTGCTTAGAATCTACCTAGGTTCATTTGTAAAGCTTTCAAGAGTAGAGGATAACTAGATATGTTAGATTTACTTGTTTATTTCAAGATTAATGCATATAAAAGTAATGAATCCTTGTTTATCTCTTATCTGATGGTCCATTGAATTGTTTGTTTAAATCTTTGGGGATTCTTGAGTGTTTCTTACCGCATTTCATAGCTTCACAAATTATTTCCTTGTTCACAATTGCACACCTGTGGACTTACTCCATAGTCCTTTTTCAAGTCTTTTCTAGGATTTACATGTCCATTTCTAACCATTTTTATGCTTTATAGGTTTTAAAAGCTTGTCTTTCAACATATTTCACATTTTGAAAGGGATTTTTCTTCCTTTTGCTAAAGCATTTAATGGGTCTAAGCTAGAAATATGATTTCATGGATAAAAACTAACATGTTTGATCCTTTAAATTTTTTGTTTTTGTGAATTTTGAGGTTTTTATAGGGGTACGCGTGTAGGTTTCTGGAGAGGTTCATATTCATCGGAAAAGACGCGTATGTGTTGAGTTGGTGCATATACTGTCAGTTTGTAATATGAGCTTTAGGACTTTTTTACAAAGGGACATGTATCTATCTTGTTCCACACGTATTTGTTGAACCATAAGCATACTTGTCTCTCTAGATGCATAGGTATCTGTCAAAGAAAGTGTAGACCTTGTATTTTTACCTTGGTTTTGTATTTGTTCTCTGGGGTGCATATTCGTCAAAACCCTAGCGTATACGTCTTGTTGGGCGCGTAGGTGTTAAACCCCACAACCACTTTCTATCTGCACGTGTACCTATCGGTTAGGGCATGTATCTGTCGGTTGGGGTGCATATGCGTTGGAATGGGTGTGTAGGCATTAGTGTTAAAATTTGAAAGTTTTCATGAGCTGTAAGATTAAAGTTTATGGTTTTTACTAACTTGTTTATAGGTTCTAACAATTGTTTACAAGGTATTGTTGGTTTAGTTTTGAATAACTTAGTTAAGTTTTTAATTTCTTAGTTGATATAGGTTTTCAAAGTGTGTATACTCTTCCCTTGCATCTTATAAGTGATCTTGGGAACCAAAAACACCTCCAAAACCTTCTTATTACTTTCAAAACACTTGATTTATGTTATATAATGGATTAATCTTCAAAAGTTGGTTAAAACGAATTCCTTTTTGTAAGATTACTTCAAGTATTTTCCATTACTTATTTTTAGTTGAGTTTCATGTTGTGTATGCTCTTCCCTCACATATTTTGTTGACCTTGGCAATAAAAACAACACGTAAACTCTCTTTCATGATATTGTGATCTTTTGAAAATTACTAACTTCTCGTGTGTAGGACCAAATTCATGTGTCAAAGAAAGGAGTTTCAAAACACAAAGCTTGCTAATACGTGTTAGATTTTAGGTTTCCAAATGGTATGCTATTTAAGACCACATTAAGTTAAACAAGATAAAAACACACCACATACATCACACTTTGAATTGCGGGTTTTCGGAAAGGGTACGTCCCTATCCGCTTAACTAGAACATAACCCCTTTGGCATAATTCCTTAAGATACAACAATGGGGGTGGTTATAGGAACCCTAAAGTAATCCACTATTGAGTAACCTCGTGGATGAAACAGGAAGTGCTCCACTTACCCACTTGACTAGTCATACATTATGAGTTTAGAGTCAAAGTTTTCCGTATCGCAACCCCAATGACGATACAACTGAATGCACTAGTTTCTCATTGTATCAAAAGGGGGTAAAGTAAAGCCGAGATAATCCTTGGGAAACCTTGGCAAATCAAGATTGCATTATATAAACTATTGACACCTAGTTGAGTGATATATTTAGGAAAGCCATTTTGTCAAGGAGCCCAATTTTCTAGTCCATTATCACATCTTGTCAAAACCATCAAGAAGTGACAACTCTGCTTGGATTCAAAGCATTGTTTTTAAAACACGGTAGTAATGAATCCACTTAAGTTAGATCTAAGTGTCTCTCATCACAAAATTAAAATGACATATCACTTAGCTTGGTTTCTTTCTCGCCTTTGGACGAGGTGAAACTCTACCCAAGTGCCACTAAGTTTATTTTCATCTTTTGATCTATACCTTTGCATTCTTGTTTCCCATTTGGGACAAGGGAAGATATCTTTTGGGATTTTTTCATAGATAGTATTCACCACTTTTTTGTCCGTTTACACTCATCCATGTTTGTGGCTAAGTTGTTAAACATCTAAAGTGCGTGGATATGTCCTTATATCTTTGATGACCATGTGATCTTGATTTTAGGATCATCTTCATAGCTAGGATTTCATTTCATCATCGTTTCCCCTTTGAGTTATTACTCTACCCACATTTTATCCATACAATTGTGACACTTACATCTTGTTTTCATATTTTGAGAACTTGATATAAGTTTCCTTATTGTATCGTTACGTTGCTTGCATGACTAGCAACTTCTTGCTATACTTGTATTTAGTTTCAATCCCAACAACATCTAAGGTCTTTTGAAAGTGTTAATACTGCATTTTTGTATTGCAAATAGCATCATATTGATACTAACACCTTACCTTTCCAGGCTTGGTTAATGTGTCGGGGTAGTGTTGTTACGTTACTCACATTTGCAACTTCCATTATCAAAGACTTAGATTTTTTCGGCATTTGAACTAGTCATAGTATACCTCGTGGAGAGATCGCGTCAATACAAATTTGGTACTTAGATCTTGTTGATGTTTCAACTCGACCTAGGTATTGATAGGGTGTTGTCACTATCTGATTTGTGTGCTTAGCATTGAAACCATAGCTTAAGGTATAAAGTGTTTTAAAAATAATTGAGTGTTTGACAAATTTACTAGAGAATTTACATATTTTTTCCTAACGTACAATAGCATTTGCATATTTTGTGTACTTAGGACATCTTTTGAGATAGTGGGACTTTAAATAATTCATATCACATACACCTAGGTTTCGTATAAACTTGAAATACACTTAGAAAAAACCTAGCACAACTTCGACTAGTGATGCCTATAATCACAAAAATGGCATCTAAACTAGATGAGCGTGATTTAGATGAAAATACTTTCGCATCATACCCCTTCACTGGTAATAACTTAATGCATCTCTTTTCACAAGTAAAAGACACTAAACCACTAGTTGATCATAGTGGAGAAGATTCTGATACATCAAAGGACCAACACAAGTTAGACTTAGTTCACTTCAACGATCTCCTTTATTATAACAAAGACCAAGTACTCACAAGAGTTCTTGAATTAGGATCTAGGCTTCCGCAAGAGCACGAAGCAGTAATTAATACCATTAACTCGCAAATTGGAAGAACAACCATGACAATCCCTCTTAGATATGGATAACCATTTTGACATAGGGTATGCTTCCACTTCAGGAAAACATAACAACAATGTCAAAGATGACCCACCAAAACCAACAGATGATTCACGAAGACCTTACTTTAAGGCTTCACGTAAAGTAAAAATTGAACGTGAGCATAAGGACTCAATGCATCCTAGGTTTGACGATGAAGATGATCCCTTAGTCAAAGAAGAGATCATTCAACGATAGATACTAAAAATCAGTCAAAAACTAGAAAACTTAGGTTCTTCGAGTAAGAATGTGCATAAGGATAGACTTAAGAAAAAATCATGCGAGTTTCACATGGATCCATATGATGACGTAACTTTCAAGGTTGCTAAAGTGAATAGACCACTATCACCCACAAAGGAACAACTCATTCAACAAGAGTTATAATCAATGAAGAATACACTTACTACTCTACAAGAGAGCAATGTAGGACACAATAGAAAATACTTATACGAAGAACTATGTCCTTACCCCTTTGATAAAGATATGTTACGCAAACCATTTCTGAAGCATTTTGATATACCTAAATTTGACAAGTATAAAAGTAAAAGTGATCCATGTAATCATGTCAAAGACTTCTACATGGATTTCTAGGAAGTTGCTTATAGTGATAACTACTTAATACATTTATTTCCTCATAGCCTAAGAGTAGAGGCATTGTAATGGTTTTTAGTATACCTAAGGGATCGATCACGACATGGCCCACACTTGCTAAAAGGTTTGTGCAACATTTTCTCTTTCAACATGGAGAGTGATATCACCATGAACAACCTTTGTAATGCAAAGAAAAATCTAATGAGACCTTCATAGGCTTCTTACAGTGATGGCGAGGATTGGCAAGTCATTTCCCTTGTGTCCTTCTAAAAAAATAGTTAGTAAGCATATTCGTCCCCAATTTGAACCCGGAAATAGCCTTTCACTTACAAATGCATTGTGGCTCTAACTTCGAAGAAGTTATAGAGAAAGGCAACCAAATTGAAAAGGCTCTTATTGTGAAGGGGACACTCAAACCCATTATAAAGGACAAACACGAGACAAAATCATTGATAAACTAAAGTTATTTAATAAGAACAAAAATGTTGTTGGTGATGGCATTATGGACTCCAAGAGAGTCCAAGATGTACAGACTGGTCCGCTTTTAAAGCTTTCACAAGGACCTCACCCAAAGGCACCTACAAAGCACATGTTTACACCTCTAACTAAATTGTTATCTGCTATACTTAAACAATTAGATGTAATAAACATGGTACAATACCCAACCGTGATGTTACCATATCCAGAAGATGCACCTAAACCAAGTTGGTTCAAAGAGCATGAATACTCGATTTCCACCGTGTCAAAGGACACAAAACTAATAGATGCCTAAGATTGTGGCATTATATACAAGACCTCATCAAAGAGGGTAAGATCACAGTAGATTCACCATCTGACTCAGGGAAAGGACCTAACGAAAAGATGGGTATATTCAAAGAACCTTTTCCTAATCATGAAGATAAGAAACACAAGAAGTCAGATCGCGGACAAGCCTCTAATGATTATCAGACTGCTGCCTATACTTATCTAGCAGAAATAAACCATTTGACTCCCTTATAGGTTATATCCGTTCATCTAATGAACAGGTTAATACCATTAGGATATTAGAGAAGAGTTATGTTATAGGTACACGACGAGCTCGTTTGGTAATACCATATCCCCTACCCATTCCGCAGGAAGGCCAATATAATTTAATAGAACAATTAGAGAAGACACCAGCTAGAATCTCAATCCTATATCTCCTTAAGATATCTATGGCTCATAAAAACATATTGTATAAAACACTTCAGAGTTCAGGAGTCTCCACAGAAGTAGATCCCACACACTTGCAAGCAATGGTCACACACCTTGATTTTAATGATCATATTACTTTTGATCGCACTGCAATCCCACATAATAACCCAGAGCACAACTTACCCTTATACATAGAGGTCTTTGTTACTTTTCATAAGATCAAGAGAGTGCTTGTGGACAACGGGTCCGGTCTAAACTAGTAAAATAACTAGGCTATCCAGAAGCAGATTTGGGTGATAAAACTATCACAATCACAACCTATGATAATGAAGAGTGAGAATCAATGGGTACTATAGTGGTTCTAATGGAAGTAGGGCCAACGTATCATGATACAACATTCCATGTCCTTGACTTGGATCTTCCTTACAACATGCTTTTGGGATGCCCATGGATCCATGTCATGCAGGCCATTCCCTCCACTTTCCATCAATGTATAAATTTGTGTCATGGAGACCAGATAATCACCATCCCAGGTGATCCAGAGCCATTCACACATTGTAGAGCATTACACAACTTCTCATGTGCAACATATGAATGTCCTTCAAAGATATATTGTTGTTCCCTTACAAACAGAGGCTATGAAGGAATGTAGATCTAGATACACTCACTCCTTCTAATCATAATTTCCCATCATTAGTTAATCCCTTCACATCATGGGAAGCAACATCTATAAAGTATGGTCCAGATGATCAATTCACTCTTTAGCAGGCCTTATTAATATCATATCTTTTAGTGTCACCCAGACACATGGTAAACTATATTTCCAATTCAAGATTACTAGAGATAGATGCCTTGAACCACTGGAGAAGTTTATTCCTAGCGGCCTCCTATATGTGGAAAAGATGTTAGAATATTCCACTAGGAGGGTACCTAAAGGTACCATGGCATCATGTCATCAAGATCCACAGTATATTAAAGGCCACCGCATGATGTATGTCATGGGCTATAATGGGTTTGGATGCATAAACACACAAGGAAGGCTAGAGCCTATTCCTATTCCTCGTTTCAAATATAACAAACACAACCTCGGAATCAAGACCCATGATGATCCACCTTCCAAGATAGATGCCACCTCTTCAAAATGTGAGGATGGCTCATCTCACTCGACAGATGATGTAGATTCCCAATGTAGCCTATACAAGGATCTTGCCTCCACTAACCTATTTCCTAATTCAGTTGTTTTTACCTTATTTGGATCCAACACCCCATCCAATTACCAAGTTACCCTCGTATATCCCAAACTTATAGATTGGGATCAACAATTTCATGTGCCAATCAATTTATTTGAGAATGATGAGGCATTTGCAGAATTCATGGGACTCGGGGATTCTATTCTCGAATGGGGATCATAAGAAAGGTTTTTCCATCAAACTAGATGTTTGTACATACTTTGGAGAAGAAGTAGAGATGTGTGGATGCCTGAACAAAAAGTCATAAGAAAGGGAAAGAATACTTCAGAAAAGCCTTGCGAAAGAACAAACATAAGTCTCCCAGTGAAAAGCTATTTGAGGCACTAGTAGACAAACAAAATGAAGAAATCATAGACAAAGTGGAGTATCCTTATAAAGATGATGATGAGCCACCTAAGGAATTTGATCTTACTCTTCCCCCTGATCCTACATGGATGGAAGATGCTTCTAAGATGATTGTCAAAGAGACGATTAGCGTTAACATTGGTTTAGAAGAGGAGCCTCGAATGATAAAGTTGGGAGCTTCACTCTCAACCCAAGAACAAAAGGTTTTTGTGGCATTGTTATGAGAATATGCGAGATATATTTGCATGGTCATACACATATATGCCAGGTTTAGACCTAGAATTGGTTGTGCACAACCTTTTTGTGCACCCAGATGCTAAACCCATCAAGTAGAAATTGAGAAAGATGCATCCAAAGGTTGCACTGCTTGTTAAAGATGAATTGGAAAAATTGTTAACAGAGAATTCATTAAACCCATCAACTATTCAAATTGGATATCCAATATAGTCCCAATTCAAAAGAAGCTAGTATGTATCGAAATCACCGAATTTTTGAGATATCAACAAAACATGTCCTAAAGATGACTTCCCTCTGCCTAATATCAACATGATTGTCGACTCCACTTTGTTGGTTATGAGATGTTATCCTTAATGGATGGATTTTTAGGTTATAACCAAATCAGGATTGTAGAGGAAGATCAACACAAGATAACTTTCATCTATAGAGCGGGATTCGTGCCATCGCAAAGAAAAATAACACGAAATATAATCTTCACACTCGTATTATTATATTTACTATCCCACAAACCTCGTGAATACATTAGGCTAATATATAGCCAATATAATAGACAAACCTCTTCTTATAAAATAGAACAACTCACCCGTTTATAAACATACGGTACAACAAAACTCCATGAATAATATATTGTTGAAACAATATATTCTTTCAAACCTAATATTTATAATGTAAACATTAATAATTATTTTCCTAACATTCCCCCCCTTAATGTTTACATGGTACAACATATCTCGTTCACTGATTGTAGCCTGCCACCTCTGTGTGCTCATGATCAACTCCGCAAATGTGCAGCATTGGGCTTGCACAAAACTCGAACATGTGCCAATGCACATTTCTTCCACTGATGGTTTTCTCCGGCTTCTACCAACAACCTTACCAATTGGTTTTGCAGGTGTACCAATAACCTTTCACACTTGGTTTTGCAGGATCACCAAAAACCTTACACAATTGGTTTTTACAGGTTTACCAAAAACCTTACACAATTGGTTTTTACAGGTTTACCAAAAACCTTACATCATGATTGCTACAATACTTTTGATCAATATTATACAATGTCACTACAAAAGGGAATCATGTAGGAAATATTGCTTTCAAAACTGAACAACATAATGGAAATGGAAATGGAAATGGAACAATGAGACCATGTTCCCCCCCTCAATGTGAACATTTCACTTATTCAATCCAAAACAGAACTCGAAATCATACTGCACACAACAAACTGCAATTCAGAAATGAAAGAAAACTCACACTGCACACCTGTGCCACCAAATCATTCTGTGCGGCCCCGTCGTTGGTGACTGACGAGAGGTCGCTTGTCTGACCTCCAGCCTCCGATGCCTCCATCCTCCATTTGCATGCTGCTAACTCAGTGAAATATATCTTTGAAGCTCATCAAGTTTCACATTGTACTTTATTTTTTCTCTCCCCCGCAATGTGAAAACAATTATTTCCAGACGTCGGATAACACCGAAAATGCGTCTGTGAGGCAATTTTTATTTTTTTCAATATTTTGTCACTGACTCTTGACTCCACCTAAAATCACCTATTTGACACGACTTTGACAAAACAATAAGAACTACATAACATATGATGACTTTTTGACACTTTGACGATATTAACTTGACATAAGACACAATGAGACTTGACAATAACGAAACTAACAACATAATTACAACACTTTTGGTATTTTGATTCTAAATGACAATTGATGACTCTAATTGACTCGAAACAAAAAACAATAGTGACGTAATAATGACCAATTTTATAAAATATCCCAAATTCTAATTTTGATATCTTTAAACGTCTAGCTTATAGCATTCAACCGAATGCATTGCATTAAACGAATATTATACAGATTTAAACAACTTTAATAACAAATAAATTTAAATAGAATCGGCACTAATATACCAACGGACTAAGACCATACAATTTATCTAAATAAGACTTGCCAATCTAATGAAACTAAAGACTACTCAAAACTCAAAATAATATGACCGAAATTAATAATGGAGGGAGAATATTTTAACAAACTTGCATATAGAAAGGCAATTACTTTGCTATCCTCCAGTTCACATACCCTTCACTTCCACGTGGAACCCATTGTTTGAGAGCTTATCCACGTGCTTGTTATTTGAAACTTTCCATATATCCATATGCTTGAATTCTACATGCACACTGCCAGCTGGTATATTGGATACAATAACGCGTGGGTGAGGGTAGAATAAGCCTTGACCGAAGAAAAAGGAATAGATACCAAAAAAAACGGCATGCAGGACTTGCTTCCAGCTGGAGAGACTGTTGTGGACACTTTTGTTTTCTATGAACCCACGAAATTATTGAGCTAGAATGATACCACCGCCAATTATGAGAAAGCCGTCGGTTTTCCGCTTAAATCTTCAGTTATGTGGCATACGTGGACTGATTCACAATATAAATAGTGAACCCCAGACTGATGGTGCATATATTTACATATTGTAAACAGTGGGCACGCTGATCTGAAATGGTGGACGGGCTTAGCTGGTTCCAAGCAAAAACGTGGACTACAAATTAGGCACAAAAATCGATAGAGATCCAAGGCCAATGCTTTCCCAAGCTATATCTGACACAATAGACAGATTGCACCATGCATACAAAACAAAATGAAAGATTTTGGATAGTCAACTCAACGAACTCGACAATTTGGACGGATCTCTGGCAGTATAAGTTGGACGGTTCAGCATAGTCTGATGCAAAATGAAGACAAATCCTGGTGCATTTCCCACAAATCTCCTTCTCTGAGGAACACGTGTTTAGCGTCCGCTGGGCTGCAGGTCTCTTGGTAGTTTCTTCACACAGGTCTTCACTGGTCCGTAATCTTTGCAATGATCCATGAGGGCGTGAGGGTGTTTAATGACGCATGTCTTATACCAAATCAATCTTGTATAAAATAATATGGACAACCGATAATGGGATGGCCAACAAATAAAAAACACTCCACAATGAAAATACCACAAAAAACTACGCAGTTACCATAACTCAACACTGGCTTCTCATTCACAGGGGCAACCACGACAATCAACGGATTTTCCCCTTCGCATATTTAACAGACCATTTTCCAATTCTAATAACAGCCCGCTCTGATACCAAATATAGAGCAGGATTCAGGCCATCGCAGCAAAATAACACAGAAATATAATCTTCACACTGTATTATTATATTTACTGTCCCACAAACCTGTGCAATACATTAGGCTAATATATAGCCAATATAATAGACAAACCTCTTCCTATAAAATAGGAACAACTCACCCGTTTATAAACATACGGGTACAACAAAACTCCATGAATAATATATTGTTGAAACAATATATTCTTTCAAACCTAATATTTATAATGTAAACATTAATAATTATTTTCCTAACATCATCACCCACGGGGATGTTTTGCTACAAATTCATGCCTTTCGGACTCAAGAATGCTGGGGCTACCTATCAACATGCAATGATGGTCATCTTCCATGACATGATGAATGACATCATGGAGGATTACGTTGATGATATATTAGCAAAATCCAAAACCAGAGGAGAGAACCCTAAAGTTATGAGATGTATTTTCTAGTGTCTCCAAGATTATAAGTTTTGTTTGAATCCCAGAAAGTGTGTCTTTGGTGTTCTATCAAGAAAGCTCTTGGGTTTCATCATTTCATAGAGAGGAATAGAGGTGGACCCCATAAAGGTTGTAGCTATCATAGAGATTCCTCCACCTACAAATATCAAACAACTACGAAGTTTACAAGGAAAAATTCAAGAAATCCGTCGTTTTATTTCACATCTTACGATAAGTGCCATCCATTCACACATCTACTGAAGAAAGATGTTACTTTCAATTGGGAACAAATTTTCAAAAGGAATTTACATTGCTTAAACAATACCTCGTCAACCCACCTATTCTCATGCCACCTACCCTAGGTGAACCCCTCTTGCTATATATTTCAGCCACCCAGTTTTTTATTGGTGCACTTTTCCCAATATGACCTTGACCACCGAAAAAGGGCACTTCATTATCTCAATCGCACCTTGATCACCTATGAGTTGAATTATCCACAGATTTAAAAGTCCTTCTTGAAAATCATCTTTACCTTTCAGAAACTTTGCCATTACCTCCTTAATAACAAAACCAAGTTGATATCCAAAGTTAACCCTCTCAAGTACCTTTTATCCAAACCTGCCCTTATGGGATGAATGGCTAATTGGATCATTCTCCTTAGTGAATTTGACATTGATTTCGTTAATCAGAAATTGTTGAAAGGACGATATTGGTCGATCAGTTGGCAGAAGCTCCCTACCAAGAATGGAACCATTGTGTTTGGATCTTCCAGATGCATCCATGATGTATATCGAAGAGTCTATTGTGTGGCAAGTCCACTTCGATGGATCATTCACATTTCATGGATCAGAGATGGAGTGGTGCTCATCACTCCCATAGGAGAGGTTATTCCACAAGCATTCCATTTGGGATTCCCATGTACTAATAACATTACGAGAATATGAGGCATTTATCATTGGCCTTAAGTTAGCTATCACTTGGAATATCCAATAGCTACGAGTCATCAACAACTCCCAACTAATCATTAAACAAGTTAATGATGAGTATAAGGTCAAAGATGAGAAGATCATTCCATATAAGAAATTGGTCGAGACCTTAAAGGAATATTTTGTGCAGATTATTTTTTAACAATGACCAAGATCACATAACAAGTCTGTGGATGTTATGGCTACTATCGATCCATGTTAGCATTCCACCTCGTGCAAGTAAATTTTTTTTCTTTGTAGAGAATTTATGAGTGCCCACCTATGACATGCCAAATTCTTGTTTGGCATGTGAAATTGTTGGTCCTTTCTCACCTTGGTATGATCCCATATTTAACTACCTACAAAATGGTACATTTCCCCCAAACATTACCCATACTGAGAAGAAATCCCTTATCTATTATATATCCCATTACACCCTCCTAGGAGGCACCCTCTATCATCATGGCTACGGCAGAATCTACTACGTTGTTTGGATGTTACCGAGTCAGTCCACGCTATTAAATAAGTGTATGACAACATCTGCGTAGAGTGCACACTAGCGGCATGGTTCTAGCTAAGAAACTCTTGAGAGTGGGCTATTATTGGCCCACCATGGAAGAAGATTATTGTAACTTCATCAAGAAGTGTGACTATCAAAAATATGGTAACTTGATACATGCACCAAAGAAAGGCGTTGTAGCCCATTACAACTCCTTGGCCGTTTTCTAATTGGGGACTATATATCAAAGGGAAACTCCATCCTACTTCATCAGATGGTCATACCCACATTATCACCACCACTAAGTATTTTACTAAATGGGTAGAGGTTGTGCCTCTCACTTATATAATTGGTGCGCAAATATCCAAATTTATCATGAATCACCTCATTTTCCATTATGATATTCCCTCCGCCATTGTCACAGATAATGGTAAGTATTTCAAAAATAAAACAATTTATGTCAATGCTTTCAGATCCAAATCAAGTGGTCCACCCCTATTACCCTCAAGGTAATGGAAAAGCTGAAGCCACCAATAAAACTCTTGTATGAATCATGGATAAAATGGTTAGTCAGACTGGTCGTAATTGGCACTTACAAATACATCCCACCCTCTGGGCCTATCAAACCTCCATCTCGCACTCCTACTGGTGTGACCACATATTCCTTATTCTATAGCACTGAAGCCATCATACCCTTGGAAGTGGATCTTCCTTCCCGAGAATATCTCTTCGAGACTATCTTGATAAAGATGAAGACTATAGAGTTGCTCAACTGGCAGAGTTAGAGTTGTTGGATGAGAAGCATATGAGAGCACTCAATCACCTGAAATTTTATCAGAACCAAGTTTCAAGAGGATATAACAAATATATCATTCATCGTGAGTTTGATGTAGGTGATCTTGTTCTGAAATAAAATTAGAGAAACATTGTTAAGGACAAAGAAAAGAAAGGAAAATTTGAAGCTAATTGGTTAGGGCCCTACGTGGTGGTTGCTAAATATGGATCAGGAGCATATAAACTTGCATATTCCAATGGTGAAGAGCTTCAAGAACCCATGAATGCCATGCACCTCAAGTGGTTATACGCTTAAGCATGGGGAGGATGTTAGAAAATACCTAAAAAGTAGAAAAAGGAGAAAAGAGAAAACAAGCAAAAAAATCAAGAAAACAAGTTGTCCACATGTGAAAACCACACAATTGTGGCCCATTGGGAAGGTATTTGGGTGAAAACCAATTTCTAGTGCTCAAATAGGATTCGTTGGTCACAAACTACTCTTACATCTGGATAGATAACTCTCACCTCTATCTAGGATTGATTTCCCTTGTTAGGTCTAGGAACCCTACCAAATCTGTCTTGCCAAGCCATGATCTGACTCATTTTTGCTTATATCTGCATGAAGGAATCATCATTTTATATTCCCATCTAATGTTGGGGGCACTTTCACATTTCACGTTCTTGAAAATACACGTGTGGAATTTTACCTTTTGTATATTCCCGCATCACACCGGGTGCATCAACTCTTCTTCGTCACTATACATTGCTTTCAAAATAGGACCTTAGAAAATACAAAAACATTCGAAAAGGATACACAAAAATATAAACATTCAAAAAACCCCCTTTAGGAATGAAGCTACATCAACTTCATAACATTGTCTTAAGGAAACCCCGAAAACAATGTGAACAATAGCCTTGAAAACTTATCTTTCGAGATAACACCAAAAACATTAGAAAATACATCAATGTTGTCCCACAAAAACAAAGTAGTGATTAAATTTATTTTAGTTGTCAGTTTGTATAGTTTTGGTTGTAGCATCTTTTCATGTTGTATGATTTAAAGTATGGTTCATTTGCTTACCTTAGATTGAATCTTTTTGATTTAATTATGTGTCGCATTGAGTTCATTTTTAACTTTCATACTTGTAAAATATTGATATGTTTTCATCGTCTGTTGTATGCATCTATTAGGATTCATTTTACTTACTTAGATTGAATACCAATTTAATCTATTGTTAAGGTTTGCATGAGTTCATTTCTAGTTGTGTATAGTTGTGATGTTTTGTATGTGTATATTTGTTTAGTTTGTTAACTTTTGCTTGTGTGTTTTTTTATTGCACATCTATTTGTTATCACATCTATCATCTATCATTCATCACATGTAACATCATCTAAATACATCATATATACAAAAATGCTAAGTTTTACATCAAACATGTATACTAAGCTAATCATCACATATTGTATCATCAACGGGAAAGAGGGATTGTGCATGATCACAAATCTATCCCTCGACACCAATATCATCCCTATCATCCCGTATACTAATCTACTAAGTATCTCATGTACAAAACATATGATATCATCTAAGGATATATCATCAATCTAAAAATGTGGTACATCATCAACATCTATCATGATACATACATGTGAAATCAAAATCATACAACATCATGATATATTCAACACATCCATAAACATGAGTCATCATCATAAAGACATATAAAAACATGATGAAGAAATTAAAAAGAAGGGATAGGACACTCACGAAGGGTCCATCATCGTCCTCCCGTAGGTACTCCCGGATGTGATCTGCTCATCTCGATCCTCCTCCTCTCCTCACCATCTCTCTCATCTCACAAAGTCACTTGTGGTGATAATCAGCAGTGCTATGCAGAAATGAACTATCCACGATGGTTTAACCCCTCCCAAGTGGGTATATTAAGCTACCGTGATGCCCCTGGGGCATGTTTTGGCTGTTGTGATCATTCTAACACTTCCTCTACTCACCAAAATAATTATTTTTATTTTTAAATAATTATTTTTACTAATTTTCGCTACGTTGGAGCACTAAGTGCTACCTAGCAGTCATTTCTTCACCCTAGGGTAGTTTTCAAATATTCCAAGCACTATTTTCCATTATTTTCTTCTATTTTACCTATCGCGGTAATTATTTTTATTAAATAATTTTTTTGGCTCATTCTTCCTCTCGCCAGGGCATTTTATTGCTATTCAATGCCCATTTCTTCACCCTGGGGCATTTTTGTCGTGATTTTAGGTGATCTTCCATTTCTTAAATTCTTCTAACCAATCAAAAATTTAAAAATTATAAAATCATTCAAAAAATTCCAAAACATCGTCAAACTTCAAAAATGGACTAAAATTGGTAATAAGCTCATTTTGCAGCTAAAATATGTGTCTCTCGCATGACACTCATCTCGTATCTTTTTGAAATTTTCACTTGCTTTGAAATAAAAACTTATGGATCATCATCTAACTCTATAATCATTTACAAGAGCTACATTTCTTACTTCGTTTATACTTTGTGGGGCACAACAAGTTTCTGGTACTATTTTGTTGTGCACACTACTTTTTCATTGGGCCCAAGTGTCCTCTATTCTTTCCCTTGCATGTACAATTTTCTTAGGGCATCATTTCTAACCTTGTCATTTATCACAAACATTTGGGACTAAAGCTCAATAACAAAATATTTTTGCAACTCTCTTAGATGTTGTTGGTTTGAGTGTGTGTGTTTGTACTTATTTTCCTATTAGATCAACTTATTTACTTCTCGTATTGCATTACATTTTGTATGTTGCATTGAGTTGGCAGTTTCAACAATGGATAATTGTTTGTATTATGGATTTTCATGTCATTCTATACTTTTATCGTATGCTTATATTTTAATAAGGACCGATGATGAAGATTCTTAGCAATATGATGTAATTGATATTATCTTGTACACAACAAAGTTGTTAATAGCTCAATATCTCCCCCTTGATATTTTCTTTCTTATTCCTCTTTCTTCTCTTTCACACTATTCTTTCTTATGTTATCTTTCTATCATATTTTCAATCGTCGATCGACCTCTTTCATCGCCCTATCGACACTCGAGGGGGCATCCTCCACCCTACTAATTTTTCTTCCACACCTTATAAAAAAATTTAGTTATTTGTGTTTGTCTACTTTCTTTGAAGTGACGTAGCTTATGCCACCCCAAAGAGGGGAAAATGTAGACACCTGTAGTTTGATCAAACCAATATTATTCTTAATATTGTACTAACTATTATACTCCTTGCAAATTACGACACATTGTGAGTTAGACCTATGTAAATCCCCTTACGACACTCTTTTGGTCGTATTCCTCTTGTAAACCAATTAAACACGTTATTATAGCCTTATTTTAACTAAACCCTCTTCTAATCCTATTTTAGACCACTTCTAATAGCTTCTAGGAAATCAATCCATTTCATTGGATTGGTTAGACCTCTCACAACCCTAATTTCTCACTAATTGTGATTAATTAGCCTAAACTATGATTAACCCCTCCTAAGCCTAGTCAAATCTTACTTTGAAGTGTTTTTTGGCTTATTCATTTGTCCCACATGCACCCAAAGTCTGCCCTTTTTGGAAATCAAAACCTATAAATACCCCACTACCCCTCTCACTTTCTTAAGAACACTTCCCCTTTCTAGGCTAAACTATAGTATTATTGTTAGGATTAGAGCTTCTCTTCATTTGTCATATTGAACTAATATTACTTTTTCTTTGCTATTGTAATACACTCACAAGTTTGAGTAAATGGAAAGAACCATGTGGCTCTTTAGCCATTAATGGAAAGCTTCCATTCTCACAATCATAAAACTAATTGCTTAGAATCTACCTAGGTTCATTTGTAAAGCTTTCAAGAGTAGAGGATAACTAGATATGTTAGATTTACTTGTTTATTTCAAGATTAATGCATGCAAAAGTAATGAATCCTTGTTTATCTCTTATCTAATGGTCCATTGAACTATTTGTTTGAAGCTTTAGGGATTCTTGAGTGTTTCTTACCCCATTTCATAGCTTTTACAAATTGTTTCCTTGTTCACATTTGGCACGCCTGTGGGACTTACTCCATAGTCCTTTTTCAAGTCTTTTCTAGGCTTTACATGTCCATTTCTAACCATTTTTATGCTTTCTAGGTTTTAAAAGCTTGTCTTTTAACAAATTTCACATTTTAAAAGGGATTTTTCTTCCTTTTGCTAAAGCATTTAATGGGTCCAAGCTAGAAATAGGATTTCATTGATAAAAACTAACTTGTTTGATCCTTTAAATTTTTCATTTCCATGAATTTTTAGGTTTTTACAGGGGTACATGTAGGTGTCCTAGAGAGGTGTGTATTCATTGGAATAGATGTGTGTGTGTTGATTTGGTCATGTATCCATCGGGTTGTACTTTGATCTTTCAGATTTTTTGCAAAGGGACATGTATATGTCATGTTCCACTCGTATGTGTCAAACCTTGAGCATACTCGTCTCTCTGCAGACGAGTAGGCATATGTCAAAGACTTTGTTGACCTTGTATTTTTACCTTGGCCACGTATCCATTCTCTGGGGCACGTATCCATCAAAACCCTAGCGTATACGTCTTTTTGGGTGTGTATGTGTTAAACCCCACACTCACATTCTATTTGCATGTGTACCTGTCAGTTAGGGCACATATCCATCAGATGGGGCACGTATGCCTAGTCAAATATTACTTTGACTCGCTAAAGTGATTTTTGGCTTATTCATTTGTCCCACATGCACCCAAAGTTTCCCCTTTTTTGGAAATCAAAAATTATAAATACCCCACTAACCCTCTCACTTCATTCATGAAAAGTGTGCAAGTAAATGATGGGCATGCTAGTGGAGGCAGTACATGTGAAGGTGTAGGTGATAGAGCGACGTTCATAGACTAGACATGCCCCTAATAAAGAATCATAGAAGTAGTAGTAGCGGTGGCATTGAAGAGACTGCATCTATCACACAAATGACACCTTCAAGTGGTGGAAAATGAGGTAGTTCATCCAATGGTTGCGGGTCATTTGTAGTATCAATGCATAGAATAAAAAGGGTAGTATTAGGATCTTAGTCACAATATTGGAATGTGTCACATCCACGAACTACAATATATTCAATACCTTCATGTATGAATTTGACACAATGATGTACAGTAGAAGAAATGGCTTGCATGGCATGGAGCCATGGTCTACCAAGTAAATAGTTATATGAGACTAGAAAATCAATGACAAAGAAAACAATGTTGAGGGTTTTTGGTCCTATAGTAATAGGAAGAACAATGTGACCTACACATGGGCAGACTGAACCATCATATGCACGGAGTGAGAGGGATGATGGACTAACATCACGAGCAGAAAGACATAATTTTTAAGGAATGACATAGGACATAGATTAAGTTCATATCCATTATCAATTAAAGTACACTTAATACCCATATTGAGAATGTGAATCATAATATGCAAGGGTGGGTCATTATCAAAAGTGTTTAAATGAGCAGCAAGATTAGATGTGAATGATAAGTATTGATAAAATGCATCTACAAAATTTTGATACACTTATTCAGGATACATATCAGGACGAATGTGGGTAGTAGCTAGAAGATGTTGGACTTTATACCTTACATCAGGATGTGCAAGAAAATAATCAGTGATTGAGATACTCATGATGACTAGACTCTAGGATTACAAGAATGAGGAAGCTAAAGGCGTGAAAGCGTTCAAGTTCACCAAAATGATTAACTAAAATGTGGGATTATTCTAGGTTAATCTAATATTAAGAACAATAGTAAATAACATATAAATTCATAAAGAAAATGACCCAAGTAATCTAAGCTATGAAAATATGAAACCCTAAAGTGAAAGAAGGGTTAGATAGAGCTTAGCTAATTCGATGAAGGTGTTGGACTATGTTGCAGTGTGAACCAAGAAAATAGGAGGAGGAAAAGATCACAAAAATCCTGAGAAATCATAGACCCAAGCTCTCTAGCTAAACTGGGGCACCTGGAGAGGGGGGGGGGTTCCTGTGGGTGTCATGGTCTAAGATATGGGCACCATGGTCTACAGAAATAGCCTAAAACCCCCTCTCGAGGTATCGTTGGATGTTCACCTGTGTTCTCTTTTTGTCGCACTAATTTTTTTGAACTACTTCAGATGTCATTGTAATACCTGCAATAAGGAATCACTAGCAAAACCCCAAGATGAGCATCAAATCCCTAAAAAATAAATATGCATATGAAGGGGTTAAATTTTCCTTAATGGACACAATGGTGGACTTACTAATTGAGTGCTACACTACATCTCATATCTGATGTAGTTCTATGTGTGTGTGTGTGCAATCATGCCCTAGGTGTTCTTGTGTCAATCGCACTTTGTGAAAGTAGCAAGAAATAACTATGTGTAGAAATGTAATAAAATGGTGAATGGAATAGAATAAACTTCCCTCCTATGTAGTGTGATGCAAATGAACCAGCCTTGTGCCTTGTGATGGAGCTATATGGATGAAAATGGAGCCTTTGATGGATGCAACCTTAGGTGATGATATTAGTGCTTAGTGTTTAGTCCCTCATTATGGTCTCATAACTTTATATTTATATGGTTCTCTTGTTCTAATTTTGTAATTAACCCCGAAAATGCTGACCACTAAAAAGATAGGAAGCTCAAATGGCTAGAAAGTGCCCAAAAAGTGGCAGGAAAGTGTAAAAGGCTCAGGCACCCCAAATGGGACCAAGGTGCCCGAGGTGCCCCAGTCAAAGGTAGAATGACGTAAAACGAAAAGAAAAAATGGGCAAGTATGTACTAAGGTCGGCAATGACAACATAAAGAAAAGTAAAATGGCCAAAGGACATGGGGTAATTAGTACTTTCTTCACTCAAAAACCATATGAATAGTAGTGTGAGGCTGAGACTAAATAATGGCTAAAGTGCATGATTTTGTGTCTACAAAGTAATCACACTCAAGCAATGCAATGGATACACTTTGAAAGGTTGAAGTTTATGATAAACAATTGTGGGAGAATAGGGGCAACGAAGAAGAGGATAGAGGGAGGAGAATTATATGGGAAGAGAAAATGTTGGAGGGATAGTAGGTAGCCCTTTTATTTCTTTGGATGAGTCACATATGGACCACATGTCCTTTGTGGGAATTATTGGAAGGATTAAAAGGTGTGATGTGAAAAATATTACAATGCTTAGTTTGGTTCTCCCTAAGATATTAATCTCTTCTTGCACAAAACATCGCTTTTGCATTGTCAAAATACATAATCATCTATAGTTCATGCCTCCATAATGACAAAACTTATAGCCCGATGGTACGTCCCTTAAAAGAAATGAATAATGATAGCTTCGTATGGGCCAAAAGACTAAGAGAGGGACCGTGTAATTTAGAAAATTATAATGAGTTGAGGAGTTGGTGAAACAACATAAAGTGGAGATGACATCTCATAAGATAGGTGGAGGGCCTAAAACGTATTGATGGGATATTGCAGATGGGGAAGGCAATGGAAATGATACAACATTTTGGCCATCAATAGGTGAATTGTGGGAGAAGTCTCAAGTCATTATCCCCGTCATCCACATTTTTCCCATCCTTAGAATAAAATAACCTCTTTATTCTAAGCTTATCAAGTGATTCCAAAATTTGTGAAAGTACTACTATTATATCCTTTAGAGGATATCCTTTACTTAAAAACCCTAATAATGTTGTTCTACTTTTATGGTTATCCAAAGCTACAATCTATATTTGATTATTTATAGGCTAAAATCTCAAATACTAGCCCATTCTTACTAAGATGCCTCGGTTTGAGCTTGATTATAGAGAAATATTCAAAGTGGGGTATATGGATTAGTCATTGCAAACCATTTAAATGACATAGGGATTACCCCCAACTCAATGCGAGAATAACCTTTCCCTAGCAAATTGTTAAAGCATAGTAGTCTCACCTATCCATACCTTGTCAGATGGTTTAGTGTTTCCTAATTGTTCGTCGACACCAAGCTATGATAGTATTAACGTTAACATAATTGATTTTATGATTAAATGGCATATAAATCAACAAACCAAAGCATCATCCAAAAGAATAGGGGTAGAACAAAAATAAAAATCAATTATGCTTAAAATGGGTTATGTATAAAAATTTTCATTCCAAGTAAGAACGTAGAAAGAAAGGGAACCTCTCTTTCAAGTTCATTGAAGATGGTTACATATTCCCTTAACCATAACTTATTTCCCATATATTTTCCATATAATCATCTAAATTTTGATGACATTACATCAACCAATACATGTTGAAGTTGAGAAATAGATAAACTATACTTGTTGGAGTTGAGAAATGGATAAACTATAACAAACTTTATATCATGCTCTATTGAGATTATTTCAAAATGAATAATATTACATTTACAATCGTTAAGAGTAAACCTAGCTTAATTCACCATCCGGGTGAATTAAATAAATTCATTGTAATTTTTAGTTACTTTTTCTAGAACTCTTAGTTGTCTAGGTGATAGTTGTCTATCTCTATAATATTCCCACGTGGGCAATCAAGAACAATCTGAAATAACTTTTTTGTGAGTAATAAAATTAATTTAATCAGTGTCTTCCTTGTTTGTATAAGAACATTTGGTATTAGAGCGACATTCTGTGGTATTCTTATAGAATCATGGGTAAAGAGGAGCCAAAGAAGCCACATGTTTTGATCATGTGAGGTTATAGAAAGATTTAGGAGGGTCTTGTACAATCATGGGTAAAGAGGAGCCAAAGGAGCCCCCTGCCTCTTCATATTCCTTGTCTCCACACACCCAGGCATTAGTCGCATAATTTTCAATTTCTAAGCAAAAACATAGGCCCGAGCCTAGAAAAAAATCATGTGAAGGAAATTGAGGTGATTTGGTGTTTTAATCTCATCGTGCATTTTTTTAGGAGTATTCATAAGATAATAATTGCCAATAATATTTTTCTCGCTAAATTTAATGACTCCTTTAGTCGTTACTAAAATTAGCAGACTGCTAACTTTGGCTGGTTTGTCAATATTTGGCTTGCCAATTAAAAAATCTTTGGATTAAAATTTGAAGGACTCCAAAGCTTCCATTCTTCCATCAAGTTGGTATCAAGATTTGAAATTTGCATTGGCATGTTTGAAATAAAGTCGTAGATCAAGCTTTCTAAACTAAGATCCATTTAAGAAACCTGTTCTCAACACCCTCTGATTTTCTGGCTCATTTTAGTCATTGACAAGTTGCAGGTCTGTAGAGTTTTTTTGTTGAGGATAATTTTTTTGAGCCGGCTCTTCACAGAAGAGAGCAGGGACCATACAGTGGAGTTTCCTCGCAAAAAGACATCCCAACTACCTCCTATTTCCCATGCAAAAGCATCAATTCCAAATGCATACTAGTAAATAAGAACGGTTTGCGTAAGTGTTTTAGATTTTTATTAAATAGTGTTTGAACATCAATATTAAATAACCGGTGGCTAAGATCAATAAGTGGTGAGACGAAACCAAAATCTCTTGCATCCAAGTTCAAAGGTTGCAACTTTTCTCTTTCCATGAAAGCAAAGAAAGTGCTCCTCCATATGGTGTAGAGGACTTGCATGTCAGTGATTCCTCCCCTTAGGGACTTGGAAGTGTTAAGAGGTCTCATGTTTCTGAATCCTCATATTCATATCATGATCAAGGATGTTCCGGCTTGGTAGTTTTTCACTATGTTTTGGCTCCCGAGTCTGAAAATTGGATAGTTACCACTATATCTAAGGACAAGAAGGGGCTCTTTGAGCCTCCTAGACCTTCTCCTTGGATTTCTTTAGTTGCAGCACCTCTTGTTAGTGATATTCGTTATTTGTATCCCTTCTCGCATTTTTTATTGTTGCCTTTGTAGTGTTTTGTGGTGTCCTCGTGGCTTTTTGTGGGACTGTGAGTTTTCGAGTCACCCCCACTCTTAGAACTCGTATTATTATTTTTAATATAATGTGCAATTCAATAAATAAGTGGTGGATTAAGGAGTCATAAATTACATGCAACTAAAAGAGCAAAGCATTTATCAAGGTGTAGGCAGATTTAACAAAGCACATATATGGTTCACAAGGTAAAGGGGTCTAATTTTATTTATTTTCAAAATCATTTCACACTTTTCTAAACCTTAAATAGAAGTTTCCTTTCACATATTTTTGATTGAATTGGTTGGTCGATTGGCCACCTTTTTCACTAAAATCATCAATAGAGAAGGTCATGGGTTTTGTCCTGTCAACTAAGACATTTAGTTATAATTAACTAAATCTAGAGGTGAAAGTCCTATTTGAACTAAAATATAATTTTTGTAAAACTTTATTTGGGTTTTCATCTACATGCAAATTGTAAACCAAGAAAAGGCACCTCCTCATACACCAAATGGATGTCAAATGGCACCTCATAATACACCACAATAGCATGGTGTTATTGAAAGGTGAAATCATTATTATGGAAATGGTGCGATGTATGATCAACGATGTGGGATTAACAAAAACATATTAGGTAGAAGCAACTAAAATGACAATTTATTTACTAAGTATAGTTCCCATTGCAATTCTTGATGGAGTAATGCCATATGAAGCATGGTCGTGGTGAAATCTAGTGATTGCACACCTTAGAATTTTTGGATGTAAAGCTAGTATGTGCATTCCTAAGAAACATAGAATTAAACTTGATATGAAATTAGGTAAGTATACTTCCTAGGATACAATGATGAGGCACTTGGTTACAAACCAATGGATCTAAAAACTAGAAAGGTTTACACTAGCAGGGATGTTGAGTTCTTTGAGAAGAAAGAAGCATATGCTCCTTCCATACACTCACCTGATGATTAGATCAGTCCTGTTGTGAAAACAGAAGATGGTAATCACTCTTATGAGGACAATGATGATGGGGAAGATGGTGAAGATCCATCACACATAGGAACCATCATTGTATGCCTTAGTAGTATACAAGTATGATACGAGATGAAAAATTAGATGGTTCCCCCGACACATCTACCACTAGAACGAGGAATCACATTATAGCTCAAAATGAGGTCAATTTGGCCTTAATGAGTACAATTGTTGAATCTATTGAACCATCCATAGTTTCAGAATCCATATAGTCAAAACCTTGGAAATATGTTGGATACAGAGGATAAGTCACTAATGAAAAATAACTCATGGAAACTTACATATCTTCCACCATGGAAGAAGTCGATTAGATGAAAATGGATCTTCAAAATGAAGAATACAACATACAACAAAAGATTGATAAATACAAGGACATCCCGGTATCTAAGGAATGTGCTTAAAAGAAGGCATTGACTATAAGGAGAATTTTTCTCCCACATATAAGATAAAAACTTCCGAATGATTTTTGTTCTAGCTTTACAAATTGCTTGGAAAATCCACCAAATGAATGTGAAAAGTGCCTTTCTTAATGGGGACTTGTAGGAAGAATTTTATATGAATCAGCTAGAAGGTTTTGTCATACCAAGTAAAGAGGAAAAGGTGTGTAAACTTGTGAAATAAGTGTAGTGTCTCAAACAGACTCCCAAGGCATGTACATAAAAATTAATGAGAATATCTTACATCATGGATTCAATAGGAGTCCATATAATACTAATCTCTATCTCAAAAAGCAAGGGGGGAGATAGTGATTGTTATAGTATATGTCTATGATCTATTCATCACCGGAGGTTCAATGAGGATAATTGAGTTCTAACCCGATCATTCAACATGACAGATCTTGGGCTTCGCATTATTGTCTTGGAATTGAAGTTTGTTAAAGAAAGAATCATATCTTTGTATCACGGTTAAAATACACCAAGACAATGCTTGAGAAGTTTCATATGATGGTTAGTAAATCAATAACTACACCTAGGGATACAAGACTTTAGTTATATCAAATAAATCCATCACCACTAGTAAATGCTACTCTCTATCGGCGAACATTGGAAGTCTCATCTACTTGACCTACTTTAGGACAAATATCAACTATGCAGTCGAGTTATCTTTCATGATCCATGCAATAACCGAAGGTTTGTCACTAGAAAGCAACAAAGAGGATGTTGAGGTATTGTTGTAAAAATAGAACCCATGCTATTTGACAACTTCATTTGATTTGTAAGTCATGTGGCTTCAAAAAGATATTTTTGAAAGGAAAGAAAATTGTATTTTGTTGAAGTCGAAGGTATAGTTTTTTGCTTTGAGTTTGCAAATTCTTTGCAACAAAGGAAAATTCATGGAGTTATATGTCGTAAGACAAGAAAAAAGAGTTGTGCAACACTATGAAGTAGAAGAAAGGGGGTTGAGCGCGAGAAGGAATATGAAAAATTTATGGGAGGAAAGTCATGCAAATTTGAAATACCATGGAGCAAAGTGACAGAAAAAATGTGAGGATAGCTATGGAAAAAATTAAATCCTCATATAAAAGGAAACTCATGGAACAAAGGAGTGGCTGTCTACATAACAAGAAAATTTTAAGCCACGTAACAAAGAGTTACGTGAAAGAGTCGATGCCATGGAAAGGTGGCAGAGGGTGAAGTAAAAGAAGAATATTTTAGTAGAAGACCCATGATACAAGAAGAGGCTATGGAAAGTAAAAGTATGGTTGTGGATTAGGAGAAGAAAGGAAACAAGTCTACGGATCATTCAAAACCTACTAAAATCCGCAAAGGACCATGGAAATCAAAACAAGGTCGCAGATCATAATAGAAACATTAGATGACGCAAAAGACATAAAGAAGATAACGGATCACCTAAACACCATGGAGTACAATGAAGTCGTGCCTAATCTAGTCCAAAATTTTAAACATGTTCCAAATGCCATCGATTAAATATTACACATCAAAGTCCACATTCTCAAACAATCTGATAGAGGTATTTTTCAAACAACTGACTTAATTGTAAGTTTTCTAAGGATCCACTCTTTTTGTTTAAACAATATGGTTTTGATATACATAAAATGATGAATGCTTTTCCATGCACTTTTTGTGGATGAAGTAATCATTTTGTTGCCTTTTTTTGGAAGAGAAAATCATTTTTGTAGAAGTATTTTCCAAGTGAGCTTAATGTGAAAAACCAATCTCATAGCTTTCAAGCGAGAAATGGTAAAAATAATTCCTCACCTCAAAAGGAGAAAAAGAGGAACTATTGCACTCATTTTCATATGAGTGGACATCCGGTTGATAATTGTTGGAAACTTCACCCAACAAGCCATCTGATGAATGGTAAGAACAAGTTGGTATACAAGGTAAAAACATGTTAATCCACCAGTTAAAAATGAATCAACCTTGGATCTATCCACAAATAAACCACAGATGAGTCCATTCTATTTTAATATGGAAAATGAAAACTCATGTGAATTAGATAGATTTACATTTGCATAGCTGTAATTTTTGAATAGCATGCAAATTATTCAGAGCATTTTGTGGGTTTCTCGATGTATGTTGAAAGGAAAATTTCCCATATTTTTATTTTCTTTGAAATTTGAAAAATGGTGTCACCTATAGGGAAGATCTGAGGGACAAGTTAAACATACTCAAATTATACTTCCCACATATTAAGGATGAAAATTCCTAATCTATTTTTAGTAGCAATGTATGCATATTCAGTGGGCATGGGTATAATGTCTATTTTTGGAAATGCATTTTAGTATCTGTTGTTAAATGTCATTGTGTAAATCTGGGACACCTTTTTGGTTTTGTAATTAATATACAAACTTGTTGTATCTACACAGATATTTACACATACATGAAGACCCTTATTTTTAGGGCATATATTTGTAACTACCCTATGTGGTTACAATTGGTATGTACATTATTTGCACTAACAAATTGGTGTGTAGATATGTCTAGTGATCATTTGTAGCAGATAGTGGGGATAGATATGACATATTCACATGATTCAGTTTTGACTATAGCTATTTTTGGCGTGGATGGTCTAATTATTCTGGATCGTGATATTTGCAGTGTTTTATAGTTTCACATGGACAATGGACACTAGCCTAATTGTGGGAAATTTATATGTCTTGTATATTGATCTATTTTGGTAAAAGTGTATTTTAAGTGATCAATCGAATCACAGTATCAATTGAACATTAATTTTTGTTTTGAATGGGTGTTATTATCTGATCATTGTTTGTGATGGCATCACAGTGGGAATTGATAGTTCACAGATGTCTGCACAAGTTGACAAGGTTGTAGAGTATCAATTGGACACTTGCTTTCTATTGTTGAATGGGTGTTATTATCTGATCGATTGTTTTTGACTAGCTAATCAACTATTTGCATTAATTTAACCCATAATGTTATTTTTGGTTCTTGTATGTGATTGTGAAATGCAGGATGAGTTAGCAAGATTTGTGGGTGGAAAACAACTTTTTGTGGACAAAAATCATTCCCAGTTGGGAGGAGTGATCCAGAGGACATTATGATGTTCGGATATTCCCTAAACCATGACTAAGAAGTAGATAATCTCACTACCTTTTCGACGATATAAAGAATGTAAAAAAATAGATTCTAGATGCAAAAGATATCGTAGGTCAAAGATGGTTTAAAAATGGGTCAAACTTGGTCAACTAGCCAATATGGGGTTGACACATGGCAGAAGTGAAAAATGGGAAAATGCAAAAATTTTGTTTGAAACATCGGTCTTCGTCACTCGTAAACAACTAGGTGGACCCCGTTATTTGTCTTTGGTTGGGGTCCTCACCAAGATCAACACTCTTTTTTTTTTTTTTAAGGAGGGGGTTCTTTTTCCACCTTTTCTTCATATTATCAATGTCACAATTTTCATTATATATGCCTCATAGTTCTATTACTTTGCCAATGTGGGATTATACATTACAGATTGTATTGTGCAAGGTATAGCTCGACCGAGTTATTTCTTAGCTTGGCAATTTGTCCACTTTGGCCATTTTGGCTATCCATAAGTCCTCAAGCGACACACATATAACTCAATCCTAATTCCATTCATCTCGGGATCAAGGGATTGGCCGCTTCACATATAACCTGGACGGTATATACTTAGCGGGTGTTAAATGAACTCAATCCACCATGTCAAATCCTATCCACATGACTAACACAAATATTGGGCGAGATCACTATTATCTCGGGAGGCCCATATGGGCTCAACCAACTCAGACTTTGGTGCCACCACGTGGCACTTTGCAACCCGGCCCTACTTGGGTGTTCAAACTATACATAGTCCATGCCATTACATGGGCCCAAAAACAATGGCTTGTGTGGCCTAAGCCACAAACCGCATGGGCAACTAAGCTAAATTTAAACCAAGTATATCCCTACCCCGTGAATCATGTGGGATATGGGTATCAAATGGTTTTAAAAATACAAAGTCAATGCTATTTATTGAATTCAAAGCACCTAATGTGGAGTGGAACCCGTGACCTCCACCAAAATATTAAGTGGCCTTACCAACCCTCCACTTTTTGAGAAGTGATATATCATGAGATCACTTATATTTAAAGGGACTTTTTACAAGTATGTGTATGGGACATAATAGACCAATTTATAGAAAACCTTATTTTTGAGGCACTTAAACTCAAAATCAGATTTCGAACTAAACTAGAAATTTGTTCAAAATTATGATATGCTTATGAAGGTATAAATATTTTCCCATTTTAGAGCTTTTGTGGCACTTTTTTATGTTGTAGAAGTCACGAAAGAAAATATTCCTAAGGGAAACACAGCTATAAGTGATTCATGAAGGTGAAAGACAAGTACTGAGCTCCACCAGGTATTTCAAGGTCTAGTAACACATTATTGTATGTTTTGATCTATTATTTGTTAATTGTATTTGCAATTCGAATACTTTTAATGGATCGGTTCTAAAATGAACCCGGGGATGTAGGAATTCCAAACCTCATGTGACATTCTAATGTTCATTTTCAATTTCTGATTATTCACAGAATTTTAAATTCCTAATTTGAATGTGGATGAACAAATAAACAGAATTTCACAATTTCAGAAAAAACAATTAAATCTAGTAAAAGAAGGGTAATCTAAATTTTTGAAAGGCATTAAGAAAATGGTGAATTAAGGAATTGAAATTCAGTTTGAAATCAATCCCAAATCAGATTATTGATCAATTTTGGAGTATTTAAATCTAGAAAATTGATTAAAATTTTAAGATCCTAGGAATCGCTTAAAACCAAAATTCATTACTACATTTTGGATCAAGGCATGTGACCATGATATGAGATCGGTGATGTATGAGACAGATGTTGTATCGTTGAATAATACCTATGTGCATGAGGCCTAAGTGGATGATGGAACACCTTGGATAGAGACAACTTGCTTATCGTGAATGAAATTAAGACACAAATGAGTCATGGAAAAGATAGCCTGAGTAGTGTGGAGCCAAGGAAGACCTAAGATCAGTCACACCATCAATCAAGGTGCCACAATGAAGATAACAAGCATGGTGAGAGGATCGATTGTGATTGGAAGCTTGACATGACCATAGAATTTGGGAATTGGATATGATATTTTCGAGAGTGGATAATTGATAGCAACGAGGAGCGCAATAGAACACACACAAAGAGGAGACGATGAGCTGATCATATTATTATTGATAGCATAAGATCCAATCAAATAATTAATGTGTAATGTGTTAAGAGAAAACATAGCATGAAAATCGTGATCAGATAATGTGATGAATGGTAGAGATTCCTCAGTATGTGCAACTAGAAAATCAAGGCCCCCTAACGAAGAAGGAGGCACAACGATGATATGTATGATTAGTTGAAGAATCAGCCGCTTACTTGTCATGTTTAGGAAATGGATCATTAAATATTTTGAGCTTTTTATTTTCATTGACGGGCATGGATCCAAAAGGCTCGGGATCCTAAATGCATTTTTTTTATGAGATCTTGAATAAGATGTCAAAGTTTGAAACATCGATCTATATAATTCCCAATGCATTTATGATAGTCGCATATGAAATTCATTATAGTTACATCCTTTAGGTTGATATGGATCTAGACCGAGAAGAGGTGAAAGCGTAATAAGATTTCTCTCAAAAATATGTGGCAATAGACTATGCAAATAACAATTTAATTTGGTGAATGTAAGCTTTGGAGGTTGTCATCGAAGCTTGTTAGGAGTAGGAACAACATTAATAGTTGTTTTGGATTCAATGGGTTTAGTAGATGGCTTAAAAGTTGATTTTCTTTGAAACTGAGCCAAAGATGAAGCCTGCTCAAGATATTTAAGCTTTCCCATAGATAATATTTTACTTTCACACATCTTAAGAGTATAGCATAGCTAATCAAATGATGGAAATGTATCAAATATGACACCCGCCTATAGAGGTGGTAAGAGACTTTGGATAAATAGATCTTGTAATTCGAGTCTACAAGTACATTAGACATCTTAGCTAAATTGTTCTTATATCGTAAAACATAATCCACTAGATGTTCATTAAATCCTTATTTAATTTGTGTAAGTTGAGCATAGGAGATATTAGAGTTGATATTTATTGAAAAATGTGTGAGAAAAGCATCAGCTAAATGTGTAAATGATGTTACCGAATGGATAGGTAGATCATAGAACCAACACATTGCATAATCTTGGAGGCTTCTAGGAAATATATTTGCTAATAAAGTATGATCATCCATATAATCTAGATATGCTACATGAAATGCTTAGAGATGCTCTTGAGGGTCACCATGGCCTTTGAAGGTGGGTAACTTAGATCTAAATTTTTTGGAGGAAATGGGTAGGAGGAAATGATGGGTGCACAAGGATTGTGCAGGGGTGAAGTGGAATCAAGAGATGGAGATGCACGAGAAGTGGCTAGTTGAAGTTGACAAATTTGAGTCTGCAAATCGATATAAAGAAGTTAAATCAGGAGTGTTTGAGGAAGATCCATGTTGTGCACTAGAAAGATTAGGTTGAATGATTGGAGTAGTAGTGGTAGGAGTGGAAGTAGGAATATTAAGGGGTTGAGTGGAGGCCATAGCATCCGAATAAGAACCGAAAATGGGTGCCAAGTATCATCTCGATATTTTTAGCAATAATCAAGGCATGGAGAATATGCGGAAGATGGATGGTATGGTCACACAAAGCTTGACGAAAATTGGTAAGCTTGTCTAATTTCTCTTGATCAACATTGGTGTCTTCATCATATGATTTCTCACTATCAGATGTTTCAATGTCATGAAGAGGCACATTTTGAGAGGTGGAAAAAGAGTTATCAGATTCATCCATTGATTTATAAACCCCATGGGTAGATGGATGCTTAAAATACCCAAAATGACCACTACAGGTGACAGGCATAAGAAGAAAACCCTAGAAAGAAGGTTGGATTCGAGTGATGGGTTCACCAAATGATTTAACAAATATTGGAATTTGTAAAACCTTAGATATTTCAGAGTCACATGCAATAGATAAAACACTAAAGTACATATTTGACCCAAGAAATAAGCTAAATGAATTTAAAACCCTAAGTACAAGAGAGGGAATAAAATGTTTATCTAATTTTGCAATTAATCTTGAAGTTTGTCGATGGAAGACTAATGAACATGAAGACTAAATGTTTCACTCATGCAGAAAATTGTGTGACCTATCGGATATGTTGACATTCAAAGCATTTCCAGATGATGACTCTCCTGTACTTTTCATGTGTATTTCTTCATTCAGATTATACTAACCACATCATCAAACTTCAAAATATTAGTAGCAGATGATGTATTACTAACAACCATTACCAAGTTATCCCAACTATCTAGCAAAGAGCATAAGAATAAAAGTGCTTTCACTTCATCATTAAATGGAATATTAATCAATTTTAATTGATTTACAATGGAATGGAAATCATTCAAGTGGCTTGATGCAGATCCACCTTCTTGCATTTTTAATTAAATAGTTTCTTCATCAAATAAAATTTATTCAAAGAACTTGGTTTTTCATATAAATTAGCTAAATATTTCATCAACTCTACCGTGGTTGTTGCTTCAATAATATTTGAATCTACAAATGTTGTCAAGCTCAATCTTATAGATCCTAGAGCCTTTCTGTCAAGAATCTACCATTCTTCATTAGTCATCTTTGTAGGTTTCGCATTCACATCCAACAGTAAATATAAATATTTCTTATATGGATTATCTTCCACCTGCATCTTCCATTATTGATAATTATGGCCGTCAAATTTATCCACTTTATATTTGTTATCTTCGCCATTGATGTGATCCCACTCAATCATAAATCCATTTGTGAGTAAATCACAACACACAAAACCCTTAAACAAAAAAGCTTTGATACCAGTTGTTGAGGTTGGTCACACACTAGTGTTGTATAGATCTATAATCAATTAAAGCATGCAAGCAATAAACACGAAAATTATACCATAAGAAAAATACACAAGATATATCATGGTTCACCCAATGTGGGCTACGTCCACCAAGAAACATCCAATCTATTATTATTTGTTCATAGAGGAAATACAATGAAGATTTGAAATATTCCACACCTCTCACGAATGTACATTAATTTTTCCTCACAAGCTTCTCCCATCTCTCTCCAAGAAAATCTTCTTACGATTCTCCCAATTTTTACCTTATAACCCTAGTTTTCTAGCTTATAAGCATATACAAACTTTAGGGTAACTTAGCTATGCATTTATAGCCCTCTGATCACCTTTTAATCAAAGGTTCATATATAATCCGAATTTAATATAAAAACATTAACACATAGATAACCGATGTTGGTTACTGCAGGACCAATGCCGATTTTTCTAGGCTACTTACGTTGGTTACCCAATTGATGTCGGTCTTGTGTAAAATAGAAAACCTGTAATGCATGTCATTTGTGAAGCTATTTAGCTCCATAACTCAACAACAAGATCAGGTTGAGAAGAAGCATGAGATCACTCCAACCAAGAATCCTTCGCCTCTTCAAGTAAGTCTCCTTCAACTTCTCTTGAAAAATCAATTTATAAAAATCCTAAGAACATGCATGTTAAAACTACCACAACCCTTGATGTTCCTACCACCTCTTCATCCTTTGATATCATTGACCATTTCAAAAAATCCAAAGTCCAAATTTCTGAATTTGAGTACTTGAGAACTCATCCCAAGCAACTTGAGAAACTTATACAACATATCAAAGGAAGTAGCTTTATTTCCAAAGATTCCACCACTAACGAACCACCTTATGCATATAAAGCCACTCGATATTTGAATTTGCTTTCCTCCACACCCTCCACCTATAGGAAAATAGAACCTTTCTACATATCATTGTTAGTCAATGGGTATAAGCTAAACAATTGCATCATTAGATCCGATGCCTTAGAAAACATCATGCCTAGAAAACATTTCTAAAGCCCTCGTCCTCTCCTTTTCCCCTACCATTATCCAAAGGTGTCTCTCCATGGAAATGAAACAAGTTCCTCTCATTGGAAAAATAAAAATATTGAGGTATAATTGGTAGAATTCCCTAACAAGAAAATCACAATGAGAATCCTTGTAGTAGACATGCCCACCTCATATGGTATGTTGTTGGGCCGACCAAAGCTTATGTTGACATGTTGGAGGAGATTCGTAGTTGGATTGGTCACACACCACCATCCCGGTCAATGGTAAGACAAAGAAACTTCTTCTTATTATGAAGATGAAGTATACTTGTTTAAAGGCCAAATGACCCAACATTAGATATCCCATGTCAAAATTCTAAATCTTGCAAATTTTTCATGACCTTTGAGGATGATCTTGAGCTACCCATGTTGGTAGAAGAATTCCCAAGCATCACAGATCCGTCCAATGAGCATCATGATGATTTGATGAAATCAAAATTTGAGAGTGTGTACTTCTCATGGGATGAGAGTATAAATGAATTTTTCTATATGGACATCGATGATGGTGATGAGAGCCTTGACTTACAATGAAGCGCTTTTGAAGAAAAAAGTAATGTGGATCAAGAAGAAAGAGTGATACTTATCAAATTCTCGACATGTGAGCTCAATGTTTCCAATCTTGATGCTTAGTGTGAGTTTTAATGTCATGAGTGTGTTGGTGAACTTGAAATATTATATTTTTCATTGGAGGAAGATGACAAGAAATGCAAGAATGAAAACATATTTCGCCTCTTTAGCTTAAATATACCTGTGGGAGATGATGATTTCATCACGAAATGGATTTCCTAGTTCTTGGTGACCGAGAATGGAATAATGATAACGAAAACATTTCAAATGCAATATTGTTCTCATTTCCTTTTCATGAGGATGAAAAAAATTCTCAACAAAAATGGAGAAATGGAATATTGCTTCATCCTATGGCTGGTTTTGTTCAAAATGGAAACAATATTAATGGACTTCAACCTTGCAGTGCTCACCTTACCAAAAAGGAAAACACTCTTAGCATAAAAATTAATGATGAATCCCAAAATGGACAAGGCGAAGAAGATGAAAATTTCCATTCTATATTACCAATATTGATCTCATTCTCTTTCCAAGGTAATTATGTAATGCACATACCACACTACATAGGGAAACATGTTGTGAAAAAGTAGGAGTGTGAGAAATATGATTTCTTGATCCAATTGAGAAACAAGGAAAATCAAGAGGTGGATGATGATGCCAAAGTTTCTAAAATAGTTGCCAAAAATAAACCCATGGAAGCGGTGGTCATGAAGTAGATGTGCAACAAAGAACAAATGTCTTATTATGGAAATGATAGGTCGAGAGTAATCAATAATCACCTTCATGGTAGTAATCGAAAGTCAACAAACATGACAAGCTTGAAATCAATGAGAAAATGAAAAGTACATGTCAAATTGTCAAAGGTCATGGAATGAATGAATGGATCATCAATCATACTAGAAATCATGCTAGATTTATCACGAAGCTAAGGAGAGATTCATAATTTAATGAACCTGTCAACAAATTTGCATAAGAATGGCATTTGTTGATACGCATTTACGGGTAAGCCCTCAGTTTAATTTTGTGCTTCAATAAAAGAAGGTTATCCCCCACATGTACATAGGTAGTTTAGGATGTTTCCCTTTTGGTGTTGTGTGTTTCCTTTCTATTTTTTTGTTTCCTTATTTTTCATTTTTCCTTTGTCATCCTCCATTTTTGTTTCTTGTCATGTGTGCATGTTCAATAAAGGAAGTTGTGTGGTAAATCTTGTAAGTGACTCTACAACCCAATGTATAAAGCATTGGTCCAAATCGTATATTGAGATTAAGGGGTTCCTGCTTACTCTTTCCTTGTTACACTTGATCTAGAACATGTCCCCAAGATAGAGCCATTGTTTTCATGTGTTTTTGTAAGGGAAAAATTCAATGATGAAAACATGACAACTATACCCTAGTGTCAAAAACATTTCTTATAAACCCTCATGAGAACTTCCCTAGATCAATTTTCCCTCTATGGCATGCATATGTCCATATACAAAGTACTCATATGTGTTGTGATAACCTTTCCCATGTGTTTGAAATGTGGAAACAAGATCATGAAATTCTTTCGATGCAGTTTTCTCAAGGTGGATTCTTCAATGAACCTAGAAAGCTATTTTTAACCTTCCTCGAAATGTGTGCACCCTTCAGAGAATATTTGAAGGCACAAATTCATCAAAACTAGTATTGTGGAGCTAATAATGTTGTGCAAGTGGTTTAGGAATATTTAGGAAATATTTGAAGGTTTAGGAACAAGTTCAGTGAAAGCGGGTTTTTAAAGGTGAAGGAGCTTGCAGTTCAAAATAGCACCTGAGCTTTGAGAAGTGATTCTGGGAGCTTCGTAATGATTTGGAGGTCAAACAAGACATCATTGTAAATATGATTCAGTCCTATAAATTATTTTATTTTCATATTTTTCACAAGACATAGGCGTTTCTTCCCACGGTCTTTTTTTAGCAAGCATAACATGTGGTCCCAAGAAAAAGGATATTTTTGAGGGAGTTTTAGGAATAATTAGATCATGGGACCCATCCCATTATTCTCAAAATTATTTTTGAGTCAAATTCATATAAATAAGTTCCAAAAGCAATCTCTAGATGCTCCATAAACTTTGTCGTCAAGTCTCTCTCTAACGTAATCTTTCACGACTTAGCTAGTTTTGAGGGCGGACACATGTCATCACCATATGATGACACATTTTGTGTCCCCATATATCTCATCCCCTTGGTACAGCTTAGGACAAAAACTACACCCATGCCTATTTAATCCCCCTACATCATCATGTAACCCTAATGAAGCCCAAAGTTGCAAGATAAGCCCCTTCTCACCTAATCCTAGCCCTTCCCATCGCATAATCACATAGTGACACTTGTCACTCCCATGTGAGGAAAAATTTCTTGTCCCATTTGTCTCATCCCCTTAGGATAGTTAGAATACAAAAAGTACCCCATACCCAAGTTGGCCCTTGATTCTGCATATGACCCCAGGAAGGCTCCGCAAGCCATTTTTTAGCCCCCTCTCCTTTCCACCTCATCGAACCACATTCTACCACTTGTCCTACTAGGTGAGGACAATTTTATTACCCCAAATTTACTATCCCCTTGGGAAAATTGGGACACAAAATTCACCCGTGTTCATCCCTTTCTTAGGTTCCTTATAAGATCTGGTCTCATCCCCATGTGTTTATTGCTTGCTCTTTCTCTCTCCTCTTCCAAGAAATAACAAAGTGACACTTGTCAAGAAGAGGTGAGGTGAGGGCACATTTTTCTGCCCCATTTGTTCCATCCCCTTAGGATAGTTAGGACATAAAAATGATCCCATTTCCAAGATTTAAAAAATTAGATAATTACAAATTTTCTAACTATCGTACTTCTTCTTTCTATGCGCGTATTTGAGAAAGGTGTTGTCATTTGGATGAATGTATAAAATCCATTAAAACTCACTTTGTCCCTTCATATTTCTTCCAAAACTCCATGAAGGCTTATGTAAAACCTCCATTAAACCTACAAATTATTCAAAAACCATCTCAAATTTCCTTAAAGCTCAAATCATCGGTGGTTTCCAAAATGAATATTTTTCACTACCGATGAACAAAGGAGTTGATCATACCAAGCATTCTAGTAGGAGAAACATGGTGAAATTTGAAGCATGAGTTCGTGATGAAGAGTTGAATCTAAAAATAATGTTTCCATCACAAACCAAGGTAATTTTTTTCACTTACTAAAAATAGCATATGTTATGCTCCTTCACATGCTAAAAATAGTAATCCCCCAAATTACAAGTTCGGATCACCCGAAATAGTCGAAATCATTGCAAAATGGAAGACAAAGCAAAATTGGCAATTTTCCCAAAATGATATGTTTGGAGAAAGCTCCTCGCTAAAAATAAAAAGTGGCTAAAAATAGAAATGTATCATCAATAGAGGGAAATTGGAATGTGCCAAAAGGTTCAAAATATCTTATTTGAGAAAAATATGTGACATGTCCCAAAATAGCATGTCCTAGTCTTACCTACTAAAAATAGAAAGTTTTCATTTTGGTTGCAAAAAATTACAGATGGCTCCATTTTCACTCACCTTTCCACTTTTTAGATTCTTCATCTTGTTATGGGATGATCTCATAGCTCAAAAAAATAAATGAAACCTCATATAGCTCTTGAAATCATCATAATGATATCAATTATGTCAATAAGCAAGGTAGAGCATCACAGGTGCGCAGAGGTAAAATCTAGGGACATTGTGCTTTTAGAAGAGATTCAAAAGATGTAACTAACTTAATTAATTCATCAAATAAGAGGTGATCATAACTCATTGGTCAAGGTGGATCCATCATTATCCCTTAGTGAGCCAGGCAGAGTGAGCTCAGTGAGCTAAGTGATTTGATCTCGGTGAGTTGATTTGAGCTCGATGAGCTAGGTGAGTCGAAGAGATGGGTGATTTGAAATGGTTAAGTTGATTAAGCCAGAAAAAATGAGATATGAGTGAGGTAGGAAATATCCCACCTCTCTCAAAGTAGTAAAGGAAAAGTTTGCAATCTTGAGCACAAAGTGCGGAAAAGATGCAAGTATCAAGAGGTTTGAGCATCATGAATGACAATTGTGAAAGCTTGAGGAATAAGAGAGTGATCCTCACTCTCATTGTGAGATCAGGAATGCATCATCATGGGTGAGGTTCATGTTCATCTTAAGCTCACATTGGGAGGTCTTGAAATAGTGTTTCTAAACACTCATTCAATGGTCCAGGGTGTTTGTGCATCATGTAAAAGGAGGAGACTATGATCATCATCAGTAAGTTCTTCATCAAAAGGAGATTATTTAACAAGTTTAATCAATCCCTTTCCCTTCTTCCCTTATCTCCCTTTCTTCTAATTATTCATTATACGTAATCATGGTATTTTGTCATATTCACTTAAGTGACAATATTTGTAATTTGTAAAAGTATTCTCTCAAAATTATAAGAGAGATACTAAATTTTTCTCTTCTAAGGGAAATTGAAAGGTCACAAGTGGAATAGGAACATGAAGAGTCATGTAGAGGGAGATGAAAGGTAAATTCACAAGGCTATAAATTGGGATGGCTTCTCCATTCCAAAAGATCTTGAAATCCTGAATTTTAGTTCTTGGTAGCAATTGTGAATTGTAGTAGATTGATTGATGATTTGTATTTCATCACTACACAAGGAATAAAATATACATTTATTCCATTCCCTTTTCCTATGTGTTCTTTTATTTCTCTCTTTTATGCACTTTGCAAGCATAGTGATAAAAAAGAGCTTTGTATCTTTGATGAATGGGCCTCAAAGAACTGTGTGTCTATGTGGGTTTTGTTTGTCTCACTAATGGATTCATTGTTTCTTTCTTCTAATTGAATGTTGAACTACTTTGGTTATTGGGTGTGAACTTTGTAATTGGCCTACTCACAACAATAACCTTCCTTTCCTAATTTCTCTCCTTCACCCCTCATCGTTGTAATTTCCTCCCTTATACCCCATGAAAGAACTTTCATGACGGGTTTAGGGAAGTGTTCCCGTGTGATCCCAGCCTAATGTGCCAATCCACAACATGTAGATATGAATAAATTATTTTACATTAAAAATGAGGGTTGCACCATTCAATGCAAAGGGGCGTAGCCTCTGTGAGCATTGGAGGAAATACCTAATTTCACATATAAACAAATTATTTCACCAACATACATCATTAGGAATGATAGTTACTCTGCAAGTAGATTTAATTCAAATTTAATTAAATCAAATAGTTACTACTAAATTTAGAAAAGTTTCGGTAATAGAAATTTTCTTTTTCAACTTATGAATCATGATGTCAGATGCCGTCAATTTCATATAAGGGATTGGTTATATATTGAAGTTATTAGATGTCATTTTGTTTAAATTGTATTTTTATAGACCAACAATGCCTTAAAAATGTTGTGGTCTTAAGTGTGAAAACATAAGTTTTGACTTAGAAGGAAATATACATTTCTCGGAATTTCCATGAACAAACATCATCTCGGTGTTGCACAAGTTATCAATATTTATTGCAGAATTTTGGATAACCCATCACTATATGGAAACCATTTATTTCCATGCTCTTCATTATATATATTAATGGATAGATTCACAAACTCGTAATTTTGGTATATGAAGCAATGTGGAGCTTTTGTATTTTTTCACCATTCACAAACCGACGAGATGAGAAGTGCATTGATTTGAAAAATTTGGTCTTCTTCGAAGAAGTTACACTATGTGGAAATCACTCCTTAGCACACACTTTGCATTTCTCTATCCTTAATGATGTCACATCTTAGATGGAAGTTTACATTTCGAAGGAATATTCCACCTGGATATTTCTTATTGGTTCACTACTAATAACAATTGATAGGGACTAGGGTCTAACAAAAGATTGATAGCGAAATATCCAAAGTAACATGGAACCTTTTCATTTATTCAAACTTTATTGTAGTCAAACCTACATAGAGTTGAAGGTCAATATATTTTGACTCTGACATAGAAGTAACATATTATATTTTCAGTTCTTTACACTTCATAGTCCGGCACATTAGATACAAAGATTAAAGCAATATTAATAGATCCGAGAGACGTACTTACTTGGAGTGTCTTCATTGGTTCAATTTTCACATTCTAGCATATTCTTGAAAAATATTAACACCTCAAAAAGAGGCATTACATGTCCAACATGATCACATATATGACCCCATAACTTACAAAAGAAGCATAATGCAAATTTATCACAAATCACCACGTGTCTAGTACTGAATTTAAAAGTGATGTGACTAGATAAAGCCACCTCGGCCTTGAAAATACCTGAGTAGCTAAAATTAGAGTCCATGTACCACTATACCTTAGTACCCAAAAATATTGGGTGGACTTTAATGCTACAATGATATGATGTCATATCAATAGTAGCACTTATGTGCAAGGTTAAATTATTTCACATAGGATAACCTACATCCAAACTAATACATAAAGCTTGAAACTCGAGCTAATAAATTGTAAAATAATATTTATAATTTTATCTGATAATTGAGATCTATATCACTTAAACATCCCATAATCAATGGAATCCCACTTGTACACTTTCTTCACAAAGCATCTCTTTGGGGATACGGTTGTTGAAAAACAAGTGGTGGGAGCGGATCACTACTTGCACTGAAAATGGAAGTTGTGGAAGCTATATTTATGGATGATGATGAAGAATATGACCAACACAAGAGGAAATACATGGCAGACTTGGTTGCGATCCAACAAATAGGACTACATGTCCTAGGAGGCAAGCCCAAAGTAATGGAATGCATACATTTTCTTAGGGGAATTATGGGAAAAACATGACTACAAAGGGGGAATTTTAATTTCCAAAGTGGGAATAGTATTGGAAACATAAATGAAGATTTTTTTCAGTTATTATTACCTTCCACTAGAAAACATAGTATTTAACCAGGAAACTATGGAGAAGTGCGGAAAGAAGAACAAGATTAGAGCATTGCTCAAGGAGTGGGAAAAGATTAGGAAAACTTTAAATTAAAGGTATTCCCCAACAAAATGATTATTAGATCATTTATATGAGGAGTCAAGATTAGCATGGTTTTCATGAACAAAATTATTTTTATGCCCGATATTGTGCATGTAAACCAAACCCGGATGCCTCTATTAGTAATGATAATTAATGACAACATATTCCTTGCTTTAATCTGAGTCATGTATTTCAACCTCTAAAATAACATTCTAGAGGTTAGTTAGAAGGAGGCTCATTTCTAGATGATGTCCAACTTATTGTATGTAATGTGTGTAATTCAATAGTTTTAGGGAGCTCCCAATTGAATCCCTCAACATCCACATACAAGTCCCTAGGGTTTTCTCGTAGTTTTCATATACAAACCTACCTAAAGAAAATAGAGATAGTTTACAACCACCAAGCACCCTATATTTTTCAATGTCCAATACCTGTGGTAAATTAGAGAATCATCAATTCATTGAATTCTTAGGGAGATTTCTTGTGCTACCAAGAATGTATAATGACAAGGGTGGAAGACATCCTCTATATTACATTTAAGTTGTCAAGATTTTTCCTAGTGCTAGAGAAAATTTATCGATATGGAAAATTAGGTGTCTCCATCAATTTTCACGAGGCTATGCCCCTCTACATTAAATGGTGCAGCTCCCATTATTGAATGATAACTAATCTAATCCTACCTAAATGTTGTGGGTTGGCCAAATAGGTCGGGGATCACATAGAACACTCCATTAAACCTATGGAATTTTTTTGTATGGGGTACAAGGGAGGAAATCACAACAATAGGGGGAGAAGAGAAATGAGGAAAGGAAGGCTACTTGCCGTGAGTAAGCCAATTAAAAATTTCACACCCAAGAATGGCGGAGTAGTTCAACATTCAATATAGATGAAAACAACAATGAAGCTAGTGGGACCAATGAATTAAAACACAAAGTTCTTATATTCATCTATCGAGGACGTAAATTTCCTCTCCAACACTATACTTGCAAAGTGCATAAAAGAGAGAAGTAGAGAAATACTTAAGAAAAGAAGAATGGAAGAAATGTAGCTTTTATTTCATGTGCATTGATGACACAAAGTCCAACAACAAGTCATAATCCACTATTGCTACAAAGAACTAAATTTTCAGGATCCTTTCGAATGGAGAAGCCATCCAAATTTATAGTAGTGTGAATTGGCCTCTCATCTCTCCTCATATGACTCTTCATGTTCCTATTCCATTTTTGACCTTTCATTTTCCATTAGAAAAGATAAACTAAGTATTTCTCTTATAATTTTGATAAAATAATTTTTAATTTCAAAATATGTCACTTAATTGAATAGGAAAAAATACAATGATTGTGCTCAACGAAGAATTAGAAGAGGGAGAGAATAAAAGAGAAAAGTATAAAAGAAGGGAGAATTTGACATTTCATATGAAGAATCTTTCTTGATGAAGAACTTGTTTATTCATGCTTCCCACTCTTGTTCCTTGAATTCTTTGTTGAATTGAGTTATTAGTACCATCAACTTATCTACCTCTAGAATGCACACACATCCCAACACCTTGATCCATGCTCTAGGAATGTCACTGATATTTTTTCAATGTCTAAGTCATACTTCATGATCCATTGCAATTTCAGCAATGCAACTTCGATGTTGGCCAGGGGACTCTAAATTTTCTTCATTGAAGGAAAGAGAGTCACCTACCTCTTTCTTGACTAGCTCTTGGAATGAAATGATGAGCTCTTCTGATGATGATTCCTTAGTGAGTGGAGGGAAATAAATTATCTCATACATTTGTAGGCATCGTTCAAGATATTGAAGACATGTTTCTCGTAGGATTATGATTCGATATATGGAATTCTTGAGCATTATGTATCTCGCATACATGATGCAGATCTAAACTTGAGACAATTTCTCTATGGAAAATTTGAGCATGTTATTATTCATGAGGGTGTGAGATTAAAAGGAACACATCTTAGACACCAAAGGGTAACATCTCATCCAAATTATTAACCTATTTTACAAACTCCTCCTTCACCTTGTGCACTTCAGATGATGTTTCCAGAGCATACTTGATGAGAGAAATGAAGTCTAAACATAATGTCTTGCCTTGCTCAATTTTTTTCTCAATCCACTTCTCATTGGATCTCCCCGCATCATGCATCCGCATCCTTCCTTTATTACTTTTGGATCAAAATTGCTGATTGGAGGAATTTACTTGATCGAAGGGTAGATGTTGATTCGTGTCGAGAAGAGTTGAATGTAGGTACTTGAGAGATTTCTATTTGTCATTTTGGGTTTTTTTGTCATTGATTCCAACCCCATTGATGTAAAATTGTGTCATGATGTCATATGAGTCTCCCTACAATGTTTTTCAGGTGTTAAACATGTTATTTAAGTAGTTTGGTGAAGTTCGGTGTGGTCCTAGTGTATGGTTGAGTGAGCTAAATAACTATTTGAGCTCTATAGATTTTGTTGTAGGTTTTCATGATGTCATATATGGTCCATGAGGTGTGTTTCATGTGTCTATCAGTGTGAATTGATTCAACATGGTCAATTCATGAGGTTTCATGCTTGAGTTAGGTCATTCCAGGCTTGTTTCTAGCCCTGGATCATGAAGAATGAATTGGAGATGTGAGATTTGGACCAAATAAATATTTTCCAAGCATGGTAGCAGCATGGTGATGGTATGAAAGGAATGTATAGTGAGTTTTAGGTCTTCATTCAGTTGATTGATGTATTTACAAGGTCCTTGGGAAGTAAACAATGAGAAATAGAAGGTAATCATAGGTAAGTCATTGTGGCTAGAGAGTTTAAGAGCTATCTAGGAAAGATGATGAGAATAGGAAGTTATCTAGGGTTTTCATGGTGCTTGATGCCAAATTTCATGTCGAATGCTGAATATTTTTGAAGGTATGGAAGTTTTGGTAAAATAGGGTAAGTTAGCGGTGTGTTTTTAAGACAAAGTTGGACCTTCGATGCTCGTGATGAACTGCATGATTTGCACGGGGACCTAATATTTTTGGAATATATTATAAGGTAATTTATTAAGATTTTACAAAAATAATGTTGTGGTTTTATCATCACATTTTTATGAATGGTCATTAAGAATATAAAGTGGTTTAAAACCCTAGTTAAACCTTAGCTAGGATCACTTGCAAAAGTGGAGGTATACTAAGCCTATGTTGATTCATTTTTCCAAATTAATGATTGAATTTTATATAGTTATATCCCATATTTCCATAATGGTAAGTTATAGCATGTGGCAAATGTGGGCCCCACTCAAACAGTCGGCTTTTTAAAGAAGTTTGTTTTGGGAAAAGGAGGTCCAAAGGAGTTTCCAAATAAATTGACATTGTTTTGATTATGTGAGTTTATATTGATTTAAAAATATTTTTTAGGTCATAAGGATGCATAAAAATGGAAAATTATGCCCTATGAAGGTTGATTGGTCAAAGGACAGCTTTTAGGCAAGAAACGCAGGTCTTCAATGAAATGGGCATAACAGAGCTAAAAGTAGAGTTATGAGGTGATTCAAGTTGCGTTGGAAATATGATTCAGATATATTTATATTTATATAATTTTTGTTTCATGATAATGAATTTTTATATATGGTTTATAATTCATTTTGTAGATAAAAATATTTTTGGCGATCCAAGACAAAAGAGTTCTTGTTGAAATATTGAGTTGATTAGAGCATGAGATGGATTGGGTGTTGATTGATATAACCTGGAATGTGAAGAGGGATGAATTTTAAATCCAATAAATCAATTTTTAGATCTTTACATTGTCGAAGGGTGTTAACCAGTTTTTTTGAAAAAAATATTTTTGGGCAGCATGATTTGATGAAGGAAAAAAGCGATGTGGTTTGAACCAGGGATTGTTTCAAGAATTATAACTTACTTAGAAGTGTAATAAATGTATTGTAATTTCCATAAATTTTTAAAATTAAATATTTTATTTTATTTGAAGATTTCTTGAGGTTCAAAGTTAGAATCGTGGTCTTGAAGGGTGTTAGAAACAATTGTTTTGAGAAATATAAGAAGCAGTGGTCCCATTAAATGAAATAATCTGATTGTGTCATGTAAATCAATACTATGAATGATGTTTAAATGATATTTTAAACATGTGTGGTGAATTTTAGATATTTAATCAAACTATTTTTGGTATGATGGGATTTTTTTCATTCTGATGCAAGGGTTTTGAGGATTATTTGTGCATGGATGATGGTTTTTGACTAGAATGTTATAATGTTTTTTTGGGTCATATAGGTCATATGTGACCATTGTAATGAATTTAATTGAATGTTATAATGTTTTTTGGGTCTAATGTTTCATAAGGGACTGACATCCTTTGGTTTTATGAGAAGAAAATGCTATAAAAGTGAAATTTAAGCTCATTTTGTGAGTTAGTCTTGTAAGGGGGAAAAGTGTGCCCTAGAGGAGAGTTATTTATAGGTATAAAAGAATGTATTTAAGGATGATAAAGTGTGTTTTATATTAAGGAAGTTTTGAGAGAATGTGTGAAAGAGATTAGAGGAAAGCAAAGTTGAGAAGGAAGAAGATAAAGAGACACTAAATTAGGGGTTGGTGTTCCTCGTAGGGTTAGTGCTCTACTAAAGTAGTGGTTAGTGCGCCTCTGTTAGTTTTGTGCTTTACTAAATAATAAATTAGGGTTTGGTGATCCTTGTAGGGTTGGTTATCTAATAAACTATGGGTTCATGCTCCTTATGAAGTTGGTGATTCACTAAATTTAATTGATTTGTGTAATATAAGCATCTAGTTTTAATGGGTTTTCTTTCCCACGAGGGTTTCCCACTTACATATGGTGTTATTGTGTTAAGTATGTTGATTATTTATCTTGTGGTTGATGTTTCATATATTACTAAGAACACATGGTTATAAATGTTGTATGAACAATATAATTGATGAATGTATTGTTTGGTAAATGAAAGGAAAATAATTAAAGGACTGATTCACCCCCCAAATACTTGTGCTTCCAACACTTTCACGTGTTTCTCTAATTCCACGTTGTTTTATTATATTATTCATTTCAATCTAGGAGGTGAGAGGAGGATTCCCTAAATAGATGAGATTCACCTACGTGTGAAGCTTGACCCATTGAGATGTAGGTCAACTCATAGTCTGATGGATTCGTGTCTTGAGATTCTTATCAATATTAGGCATGACAACTTCAACATACCGACATCGGAGGTCATACCAAGAAGCAAGGTGTTGTTTTAGATTTCTTATTCTCGTTTGAGTTTCCATATCTCTTATATTTCTTTGAGACTTGGCACAATAACCTACTACATGGTCCTTTGCTCTCTACCGATCATTTCAAGAATCCATGGGAATGGCTCATCAGGTGTTGACATGGTGTTTTCCACTAGAGCATTCCCAAGAGCTTGTTATAGAATCAATTATTTATTTATATGGGGAAGCTCGACCTTCGTGGAGACATGAAAACTTGAATGTTATGTAAGAAATCAATTTTTCTTAATGGATTATTATCTTGATAAATTCAACCCAACTTGCTTCTTGCCTAGCTCACTAATTTCAACTAGTTTAGCTCACTTTGAACAACTTGCCGAGCTCACTCAACTTACTCATTAGAGAGAGTGGATGCCTTCAACTTGATTAAATATTTACAATGATGGTATTTGGAGTTTTTAAACATTTTTAATATCCTCTTAGGTTGCACAATGCCTCTCATTTTTCACTGTTCTTCCTCGCGGAGTTCATCTTTGCTCACGTACACCACCGTGAAAATTCATGCCTCATGATCCTCATGTGAAGGATGTATTATCTCAGGTTGAGCTATGCCAATATCATACAACCCCGTGAAGATTTTAAATACAAAATTTTGCACTTAGAATGAGGATTTACTATTTTTATTAAATTGCTCTTTTCATTCTTTCTCACTTTCAACCACCTTCATTGTTGCCCCTATTGTTCCTTCCGAACATCAAGCCTTGAAGAAATTTTCCCACCATGAGAATTTAATATTTATAGTAATTGCTCCTATAGATACTTACTATTTTTTTAAATTGTCCTTCCACACCTCAAATTGTGATGATTTCACCTACATTGGGATAGGTTTCTTCTCTCAATCTCACATACAAAATTTTAGCTCAATCCGATCACTAAAATGGCAATAAATAAAATAATAAAAAACTAGGGCACAAATTCAGAGTTTCTTCACCATAAAAAATATAGGGCATCATTCAATATTCCTTCAATTTCTCCTTGAATTCATTTGAAAATGAATAAAAATGCAAATAACCCCACCTCGATTTGTGCACCAATTTGTAAGACATGAGTTTTTCTTTCATGTTCTACGTGAGTCACTTGGGGAAAAAAATGTAGTTGGAGCCTTTAAATTTTTAATTTTATGAATAATTCATTTTCTGAGATCATGGAAACATGGATGAGGAAAATGAGAGGTGGAGGATTCTGAAAAAAATTGTAAGATTTCACCGTAGAAACAGAGAAAAATGGGGTGAGAACAAAAAAATGGCTAACTCTTGGGTTTTATAAGCATGAGGAAAGGGGGTGAAATTTTGTGTCCCCCTTATCCCCTTAGAAAGGGAAAAAGGGGACACAAAATTGGGCCTCATCCTCTATGTGACAAGTGGCATACATGCACAGGCAGAGGAGATAACGAAAAGGGCTGAGTTTAAGCACTCGAGAGCTTATTGTTGCTCATATGAGGAACCTAACGGGAGCAAGGTGGGGGGGAAAATTTTATGTCCACATTATTACCTTGGAAAGGATGAAGGGGACATAAAATTACACCTCCATACCTAGGTGACAAGTGTCAAGCATGCACAATTTGGAGCGAGGGTTAGAAAATTGCCAAAAGGTGTTTACCGAGCCTCCCATGGTCATGTGGTGGGTCCATGAGGTCTAAGGTGGGGGAAAATTTTCTTATCCCATTTTTTCCATTGTAAAGGGAAAGTATGGACACAAAATTAGGCCTCAACCTCATGCTAACATGTGGCACTGGAAAAATCTTTTAACTACGAGAGCATCCTTGAGAGAGAGATTGAAAACAAAGTTGTCAAAGCTCCTAGAGGTAATTTTGGGAAATTCTTTATATTATTTTGACTGAAAAAATAATTTTAGAACAATTTTATGGGCCCCATGATCTAATTATTCCTTAAACACCCTAAAAAATCCCTTTTTCTCAGGACCACAAGGTGTGCTTGTCAAAAACATATTATGGAGAGAAGTGCCTTGGTCTTGTGACAAATATGAAAACACCATCATGTAGGGAATTGAATTATATTTCTAATGGTATATTTTTTGACCTCTAACTATTTTTGGAGCTCCCATAATCATCTTCTTAAGCTAGGGTGTTTTTTTGCAATGCAAGCTCCTTTGGCCTTAAAACCTGGCTTTTGTGGAACTTTCTCTTAAATCTTAAATTATTCCCTAAATATTCTTAAATCACTTACATAATGACCTTTTCTCATTCATATGCCTCCCTGATGAATTTATAGATTCCAATATTCTCTCGAATAATATGTACCAACCTTAGAAAGGATAAAAATATTTGTTCCTAAGCCTGCTACAAGATTCACCTTTAAAGACACCGTCTCAAAAGAATCTTGTGAGCTTGTTTCCATATTTCCAATGCATGGGAAATTTCATCAAAATACACATGAGAATTATATAGATATGAATAGGCCTGACATAGGGGATGAACTGATCTGGAGAGGTGTCTAATAAGGTTTACAACAAAAAATTTTGACACTAGGGTCCGTTGTCATGCGTGAAAATATGAAATTTTCATGTTGAAAATTTACATGAAAATAATTGGCTCTAGCTTAGGGGCATGTTGTGGATCAAGTGGAGTGAGGACATAACATGCAATAATCCCAAAATCTCAATTGACCTTATGGACCAGTGCTTTATCCATTGGGATTATGGAGTCATTTCTTCCAACACACACACACACAAAGAGACAATGCGGAAGGGAAACACACCAACACATAATGGAAAAGGTAAATATATTACAAGTGAGGTATATTTACAGAGGCAGGGGAAGAATGTACACATACCCAAAAATGGGTTGGGAAAAGTAAATGCCATCATGGAACAACATAATGAAATGTGATCTTTGAAGCACAAAAATTACTATTTGATCATACCATGCTCTTGTGATGGATTTACATGGATTGAGAAGAAGAAAGAAAACCAAGATTTCATCTTCAAATTCACAATACATTGAAAAATTTCTTGCGTCCAATGAAATATTTGTAAATTGTTTTGGAATCCTTACATTTTTGGCTTCCACTTGATGTCCTACAATCATGAGAAACCATTCCTCCATGTTCTCAAAAGTGGGAAAATTGGTATTGTCATGGAAACATTCCTCATCTTTGAACCGCAACATGGAAAAAAATTGTCGCATTGGCAAGGCACTCGGAGGGAGTGAGAAAAACATGGTTTTCTTCCCTTTTAGAAGCTTCTTTAAACATTTTACTTTATTACTTTGAGAAATTGCTTTCAAAAATAGAGTTCACATCATCAAGCTAGAGGTATTCATGATCCTTGAGAAATTGTTGTATCATGGAAACATGTTCAAGATAATTAGAGACTTGGGAAATGGTGAGTGCAATCTGATTTCAAATTATCTCACAAGATTCATGCACATTATCGCTTTGTTGTCCGAAATTTTTTTGTCAATATCCATCCACTCAAAACTAATTTTGGAATCATTCTATAAATTGCAGTCCTTGATTTGGTCATAGATGCATTCTCCACCCTTGAGTGAATATTACAGTGAAAATTCTTGTTCCAAATTTGTAGGAAATTCAAAAGTGATAAGAAAAACTTGACTTTGAATACACTCACAAGAATATTACAAATTTTCAACTTCTTTTGAACCACTCTCTTCGATACTTTTCAACTCAATATTTTGTTTACTATCATCCTCCATGGTTGAGACTTCAATATTGGGAATATTCATTGTGGATTCAATAATATCATTCCTTTTACATTCACGATATTCTTCACCAAACATGAAGGATAAATACATATTTTCACCCTTTCCCTCACCTACCAAGGTATTAGGGATGACATCAAGCTCATCCATCTACTCTGTATCAACATCAAACATTAGTGTATCAAAATGAGAATAAAAATTGAATCATACCTATCTTGCATTTCCATAGCCTTTGAATTAGGAGTTCAATATTGATTTGAGGATCTTCAGATTACTTCCACATCCTTCAATATGTCTTACACAGTTTAACTCTTCCAAGTTTTCCATATACTCATCTTCATCCTCATTGGAATAATCTTTGCATTGTGCCTCTAGGAGATGGTTGAAAATATGATCTACACATGGCCAAACTTCATCTGGAATATATTCATGCACCTCCTTTATGTTCTCTTTCACCTAACACTCACCTTTTTCAAGAACTGGCATACTTGATTCTCAACATGTTATGAAAACAAGAAGAGATCCATGCTTCATGGGAAGGGCACTCCTTCGAGATCAAAATTTGTTTCATCAACCTCATGATGGGAAGCAGAGAACCATGTTGGGGAAGTAATATGAGAATAAGTTTCAACTCTAAATTGATCATCCATTATTTAATCCTCTTTCTTATATGGAAAATGAAAAAAATCATACTCACCATGATGATTAACATAATGCTCCTTGGGTGAGGAAGGTGGAGTTAACTCCCATAAGAGGTTATGCTTGAAGTTTTCATCATCCTTGGATTTGGAATTGGAATCTTCCATTTGTTCATCCATGATTAAATTAGGGACATAATTTGATTCTTCAATTGCCTTTGTCCCATCATTCAACATTTCCTCATCATTTGAAAAGTCAAAATTGGAAATAAAATTATCCATGAATACCTTGCATTCATCATCTTGAGTCCAAGGTGAAGGATGGATTTCTTGCACTTATTCATTGTTGGTGGAGTCTTTGGAAAGCATTGGATCTTTTTGTGCAACAATAATCCTCCTCACTTGAATTCATTATTTTTTCAACAGGTTGTGCCTTGATCCAAAATGAGTTGATGAATGGAGGTTCAATCATCATGTCTTCTTCATCATCCTCCATAGTGTTGATTTTATTCTCATTAGAAGGTTCAAGGATAAATAAAATTCCTTAGAACCATCCAACAATATTCTAGGGATGAATACCTTGCAATGCGATACCAGTCATCAAGATCTTCCTCCATAGGAAAAATCTCCTATTCTTCTCCTTGTTATGGAGTGCTTTAAGTTGTTTGTAAATTTCTTGAAAAATTCAACATATTTCATAATTTGGAGGTAAATTTGGGGATCATAATATCCTTTTGAAATTATGATGACTCTTAGCACATATTCATTCTTCAAGGCTTCCATTTCTTCATTTCTATATGTAAGGAAATCATCCCAAGGGAGAGTGATAAAATACATGGCTCTGAGCTTCTCATTTAGTTGAGTGAGATTAATAGTATTACCTTCAATAGATTCTTCATCTTCTTAGAATTCATACAACATCTTGTATCTCTTATGCATCTTCCTCATCCAACTTCTAGATTCTTTATCATTGACAGGATTAATTCCATTTTTATTTCCTTTAGAAACACTCTTCTCGAATTGGAACCACTAGGATTTGATGATAGGCTCTTCACAAACAGTAATCTTCTTCATTCTACAAAGTCTTTCCTTGTATTTTAGAGACATGTCATAAGCATTATTTCCCTCATATACTTGTATATTTTTTCTTGAAGCAAGAGACCTTTTCACCATTCTCAAATTATTCTCTTTGCACGAACTAGTTTAGAATGATTCTTGATCAACAATTTACATTTCTTGGAAACCATCTTCTTCTTTTTTATTTGAAATATGATTTTTTAATTTTTTACGTAGAGATTTTTTGGGTGCACTTGGGAAAATCTCTCCCCAACAGAGTCACCAAAAATTATTGGTGAGAAAAAATTTCGGTATGGAAAAATTGGCATCTCCACAAATGTTTATAGGGCTACGCCCCTCAGTATTGAATGGTTTCACTCCCATTATTTAAAGATAACTAATCTAATCCTACCTAAATGTTGTGTGTTCGCCAAATAGGCTAGGGATCACACAGGGACACTCCATTGAACTTGTGGTAAAGTGCTTGTATGGGGTATAAGGGAGGGAATCCCAGTGATGAGGGGGAGGAGAGAAATGAGGAAAGAAAGGTTACTTCGGTGAGTAGGCTAATTATATAGTTCACACCCAGTAACCAAAGTAGTTCAACATTCAATATAGATGAAAGCAACAATTAAGCTAGTGGGGCTGATGAATTAAAACACAAATTTCTTATATTCATCTATAGAGGACGCAAAGTTCCTCTCCGTAACTATGCTTGCAAAGTGCATAAAAGAGAGAAGTAGAGGAATACATAAGAAAATAAAAATGGAAGAAATGTAGCTTTTATTTCATGTGCATTGATGACACAAAGTCCAACAACAAGTCACAATCCACTATTGCTATAAAGAACTAAATTTTTAGCTACCTTTCGAATGGAGGATCCATCCAAGTTTATAACAGTGTGAATTATCCTCTTATCTCCCCTCATATGAATCTTCATGTTCTTATTCCACTTGTGACCTTTCATTTTCCATTAGAAAAGAAAAACTAAGTATTTATCTTATAATTTTGAGAAAATACTTTTACAATTTAAAAATATGTCAGTTAAGTGAATAGGATAAAATACAATGATTACATTCAACAAAGAATTATAAGAGGGAGAGAAGAAAGAGGGGAAATTAGAGAAGAAGGGAGAAGTTGACATTTCATATGAAGAAGCTTTCTTGATGAAGAACTTATTGATTCATGTTTCCTACTCTTGTTCCTTGAATTATTTTTTGAATTGAGTTATTGCAGCCATCAAATTATCCACCTCTAAAATTCTCAAGCACCTTAACACCTTGATCCATACTCCAGAACGTCACCGATATTTTTGGATTAACTAAGCCATACTTCATGGTCCATTGCGATTGCGTAATGCAACTTCTAATGTTGGCCAGGGACTCTAAATTGTCTTCATTAAAGGAGAGAGAGTCACCTACCTCTTTCTTGACCAACTCTTGGTATAGAATGATGTACTCTTCTAATGATGATTCCTCAATGAGTGGAAAGAACTCAAGTATCTCAGACATAATTGTAGGCATCAATCAAGATATTGAAGACCTATTTCCCATGAGGGTACGATTTAGATATGGAATTCTTGAGCATTACATGTCTCACATCTATGATGCAGATCCAAACTTGATACAAGTTCTCTCTAGCAAATGCAAACATGTTATTACTCACGAGGGTGTGAGAGTCAAATAAACTCATCTCATACACTAATGGGAACATCTCATTCAAATGATTCACCTATTTTGCAAACTCTTGCTTTGCCTTGTGCACTTCAAATGATGTTGTCGAGGATACTTGAGAGAAATGAAGTCTAGATACAATGTCTTTCCTTTCTCAATGATTTTCTCAATCCAATTCTCATTGGATCTCCCTTGTATCATGTATCCTCATGATTCTTGATTAATTTTAGATCAAAACTGCTAATTGGAGGAATTTCTTCAATCGGAAGTGCAGGTGTTGATTCAGGTTCTGAGAAGAGTTGAATGTAGGTACTAAGAGCTTCCACTTATTTCTCTGATTGTGTGATTGTTTTCTTATATTATTTGTTTTGAGCTAGGAGGAAACAAGTGGATTCCCTAAATAGATGAGATTCACCTTTGTGTGAAGCTTGAACCAGTGAGATGTGGATCAACTTATAGTCTAATGGATTCATGTCTTTGAGAGGATTTTCAATATTAGGCTTGGAAAATTCAACATATTGATTACGAGAGGTTCTACTAAAGAAGTGGGATGTTATTTGAGCTTTCTTAATCCATTTGGGCTTTCATATCTCTTATATTTCCTTGAGACTTGGAACAATAACCCGTTGTGTTATCCTTGGATCACTTCTAATCATTTGAATAATCCATGGGAATGGCTCATCAGGTGTTGACATGGTGTTTTCAATCGAGCATTCCCAAGAGCTTGTTGTGGAATAAATTATTTATTACCACAGGGAATCTCTAACCTTCACAGATATACATGGACACTTGAATGTTTTGCAAGGAATCAATCTCACTTAAAGGATCTTTCTTGTTTTGATAAATTCAACCAAACTTGCTCACCTAGTATACCAGTTCAACTAGTTTGGATCACTTTAAACACCTCACCAAGCTCACTCAACTTTCCCAAGTCATGGAGATTAGATGCCTTCAATCTAATTGAAGATTTACAATGATGGTGTTTGGATTTTTTTGACCTTTTTGAATATCCTCTTAGACTACATGATGCCTCTCATTTTTCATTGTTGTGCCCTATGGTGTTCACTTTGTTGATGTACACCACTATGACCAAAGTGATGCCTCGGGATCCCTATGAAGGATGAATTATATTGGTTAAGTTATGTCACTATTGTATAACCCCGTGAAGATGTCAACAAATTTCTTCAATTAGAATGAGGATTTACTTTTTTATAAATTTTCCTTTTTTCTCTTTCTCACTTTCGATCACCTTCCTTGTTGCCCTGGTTGTTCCTTGTGAACACTGCCTTGAAGAAATTTTCCAACTGTGAGAATTTACTATTTATAGTAAGTGTTCATATAGAGACTTACTATTTTTGGAAATTTTTCTTCCACATATTGGATTATGACTACACCACCTCCACTGGAATAGGTTTCTTCTCTCGATCTCACGTACAAATTTTTAGCTCAATCCGATCACCATTCGGGAAATAAAATAATTAAAAACTAGGGCATGAAGTTGGAGTTTCTTCACCATAAAAATATAGGTAATCATTTAATACTCTATCACTTTATCCTTGAAGGCATTTTAAAATGAATAAGAATGCAAAAAAACTCCACCTCAATCCATGCACCGGTTTGCAGATATGATAATTTTTCTTTCGTGAGCTATGGAGTCATTCTGGTAAAAATGTACCTATAGCCTTTGAAAATTTACAATTTTATGAATAATTACTTTGCTAAGATCATGGAAACATGGAATTAGGAATGGAGGAATAAAACTGGAGGTGGAGGATTCTAGAAAAAATTTCCAAAGTTCCGAGTAGAAACGAAACAAGATGGGGGAGAACGAAAAATGGCTGAATCATGGGTTTTATATGCATGAGGAATGGGGGTGAATTGTCCACCTTTTCCCCTTGGAAAGGGATGAAGGGGACATAAAATTTCACCCTAATCTCTAGGTGATAAGTGGCATGCATGCATAAGTGGAGGAGATAATGGAAAGGGTTGAGTTTAAGCACACGAGAGTTGAATTTTTAGTCATATGAGAAACTTAGCAAGAGAAAGGTGGGGCACATTTTTTCTGTCAAAAATTTTCCCCTTAAAAATGGATTAAGTGGACATTAATTTTTTCCTTCAACCCCGGGTGACAAGTGTCAAGCATGCACGATCTAGAGCGGGGCTAGAAAATTTCCAAAAGGTGCTTACCAGAGCCTCCCATGGTCATGTGGTGGGTCAATGAGATCTAAGGTGTGGGCAGAAAAATTTATTGTCCCATTGAAAGGGAAAAGAGGGACACAAAATTGTTCTTCATATTCATATTGACATGTGGGACTGTAAAATCTTCTAACTACGAGAGTGTCCTTGAGAGAGAGCTTGAAAACGAAGTTGTCGGAGCTCCTAAAGGTATTTTTGGGAACTTATTTATATTATTTTAACTAAAAAAATTTTGATAATAATGGGATGGGTCCCATGATCTAATTTTTTATTTAACACCCTAAAAATATCCCTTTTTCTCGGACGACAAGGTGTTCCTACCAAAACCAAATTGTGGAGAGAAGCACCTTGGTCTTGTGACAAATATGAAAATACCATAATATAGGGAATTAAATTATATTTCTAATTATATATTTTTTGACCTATAACTCTTTCCAAAGCTCCCAATATCATCTTTTGAAGCTTAGGTGTTTTTTTCATGTGTAAGCTCCTTTGGCCTTAAAACCCCACTTCGCCGAACTTGCTCCTGAATCTTCAAATCTTCCCTAAATATTCCTAAATCACTTTCAAAATGACCTTGGTTCATTCATACACCTCCTTGATGAATTTAGGGCTTCTAATATGCTCCAAATAATATGCACCAACTATAGAAAGGCTAAAAATACTCATTCCTAAGACAATTGAAAGATCCGCCTTAAAATACACCGTCTCTCAAAAGAATCTTGTGAGCTTGTTTCCATATTTACAACACATGGTATAGGTCAACAAAATACACATGATCATTACATCGATGGGGATTGGCCTTGACACAGGGGATGAACTTATATGGAGGTTGAAATTTTTTGACACTATCTCATTGTCATGCTTGAAAATATGAAATTTTCATGTTGCACATTTGCATGACAACACCTAGATAATCTGGTAGAGAAAGATATTGTACACCAATTTTTTCAAGGCATTAGTTATGTCTTGAAGGGAGTGAAGAATCAAAGGGATAATTATCCTACTCTTCCCTTCCATATTTTCTCCACAATTCTAATTGACTAGTAAAAAATAAATAAGGTGGCCTCACATAGTATATATTTCCACATGAACTACCAAACTTTAAGGCCCTATGATCCAACAAATAGAGTGTCTCATTTTTGTAGGAGCACTCTAAGCATGGCTACCTATGGATATAGACATCAAACACATAAGGATTACTTGGTTTTCAATAATGAAACCAATTATAAAATTATAGCCATCAATATGAGGAACCATAAGCTTACCTACACTCCTATATGGCATCATATCATAACTGGTGGAATTTATATCAGGCCAGTGTAGGAACAATAAATTGAGGGAGATTTAGATGAAGAGGGTACTAACCCTAAGCAATTGAAGAAGCTTCTGGTTGGTATCCCTCATATTTTTAAAGAAAGAGCTAGTCCTTCCCATATTGAGGCTTCTCCAAGCACACCAAGTCCAGTCCCAACAGACATTTCAATGTTCACTATGTGGGCTTCATCTAGTACAAAATAAACTAGCACTCCTATGAGTGTTCATTTTGTAGTACCATTATAGTTATGGCTTCCCCTATGTCTCCTTTTTCTTTTATTTCTATGGTATAAATTAGTATTATGGTCACTCCTCCCTCTCAACCATCCTTTTCTCAACCTTATTTCCCTGGTTTATTCATTTATTCTACCTCTTCTTCTGAGGATGAGGCAAGATATAGTGGAGAGACATTAGGCCTCATTGGATTTCAAGGTCCCCATTCATCACCAGTTTCAACCAATCCCCTTGTTTCTCCTTCTCTTATGGCCTTAGTTTTTGTCCCTTCTCCTACATCTCTTACATCCACTACCTCAATCATTTCATCCTCTCCTATGTCAATTCCAATATTCACACCGTCGTCAACACAAGTGATAGTCTCCCTTTCTTTTTCTTCTCAAGTTTCCATACTGGAACATGTTCAACCAGTCACTTCCATCATAGTGGCATTGTTATCACCAAAAAAACACCCTCTAATTTATCATGAATGAGCCATCATTTTTTTAGGTAACATGGGATTGTCTCCAAGTTGTGGGATTTGCAACTTGAGACAAACCTCTAAGAAAGGTTCTTTCCTCTACCTATTCCTAAAAATAAAATTACTCCTAAGGATCCTAAGGAGGAATTACAACTAACTAATCTTACTCTAACAATTGAAGGAACCAGGGGAAAAGAGAGGTACATAAATGGGAAATCCTATATTAAGGGGAGGTGATAGCACCACAAAAATGTGGAAAGACACTCTCAAAGTGCTCTCAAATGATGGAAAATGAGGGGAAATGATGATGAAGAGGAAAAACATAATTTCCACTTGATATGAGGAACCATAAGGTTACCTACACTCCTTTATGGCATCCAATCGAACTGGTGGAATTTATATTAGGTGAGTGTAGGAAGAATAAACTAAGGGAGATTTAGATAAAGAGTGTACTAACCCTAAGAAATTGAAGAAGCTTCTAGTTGGGGTCCCTCCTATTTTTAAAGAAAGATCTAGTCCTTCTCATATTGAGGCTTCTCCAAGAACACCATGTCCAGGTCCCAACCAGATATTTCAGTGATCACTAAGTGGGCTTCATCTAGTACAAAATAAACCAAAGACTCCTATGAGTGTTCCTTTGGTAGGTACCATTGTAATTGTGGCTTCCCCTATTTCTCATTTTTCTTTTGTTTCTACAAGATATCTATTAGTACTATGGTCACTCCTCCCTCTCAACCATCCTTTTCTTAACCTTCTTTCCCTAGTTTCATCATTAATTCTACCTCTTCTTATGAGGATGAGGCAAGATATATTCGATCTACTTTAGGCAACATTGGCTTCCAAGGTCCCCATTCATCGCCAATTTCAACCAATCCCCTCTTTCTCCTTCTCTTATGGCCTTGGTTTTGTCCCTTCTCCTACATCTCCTACATCCACTACCTCAATTTCTTCATCCTCTCCTATGTAAATTCCAATATCCATACCATCATTAACACAAGTGATAGTCTCCCGTTCTTCTTCTTCTAAATTTTCCTTAATGTAACTTGTTCAACCAATCACTTCCATAACATTTGCATTGTTGTCACTAAAAAACAAAACCTTCTAATTTATCATGAATGAGCCATTAATGTTTTTATGTAACATGGAATTGTCTCCAAGTTGTGGGACATGCTACTTGAGACAAACCTCTAGAGAAGGTTGGTTCCGTTACCTATTCCTAATACTAAAATTACTCCTAAGGAGGAATTACAATTAACTAATCTTACTCTAACAATCCAAGGGACCAGGGGAAGATAGAGGTATATAAATGGGAAACCCTAGATTAAGGGGATGTTATAGCATCACGAAAAGGGGGAAAGACACTCTCAAATGAGAGAAAATGAGGGGGAAATGATGATGAAGAGGAAAAACATAAGTGCCACATATACAAACCACACCTTACCTTACACTTTCCATGCAGAACATAGTATAAATAAACCCTACAAAGTGGTAAACATACACAACATGCCTATAAATGAGTGAAGAGGTAAGAAAATGTAATAGAACACTAGCTAGGGAAGAGAATAGCCTAAAAATATGAATTTAATTTACTTACAAGGATGCATAGTTCATTACATTCAAGGAGGAAGGAAAAAACACATTTGCAAGAATCCAAATCTAAGGTATCCAACTCAAAAACCTGGAACACCACTTTGAATGATGCCCTTGTCTTTTGAGGAGTTCCAACCTTTACAAATGAGAATCATTTTACAATTTATAGAAGATGGGGGAGAAAGAGGAGGGAAAAGAGATGGAAACTCATATTTCCTCCTTAAACCACCAATAAGATCCATTCAATGTCTGAAAATAATCATGGGCACCATACCAAAACCATTTCCCCATGTTACATTACTTGCTAGAGAAGCTAAGGATGTCATAATTCATTAATTGCAGGTGGTTGAGTTGTCAGAACTGCATCTATCAGGTTCACGATCATGTTGAACATCTCTAGAAACCTAACACATTGATAATACCATTGGACCTTTGACCTTGATCTACATCATGAGAAACATTAAACACTATCAGGAAACTATAAATGTTGAGCACATTGTAAAGTATAACACAAAGATATGCATATTTTGGGGATCATAGATTATCTAGACATAAGATATTGTTGACTTTCTCTAAAGTTGTTGACCTCGAAAACCTGACACAAAGGAAGAAATTTTTTTTTGGGATTGGGATGTACATGACACAAAACATGCATTTGGGCCATGATGTTCTAATACAAGTAGGCATGAAAACCTGAAACAAAGTGTGGAAATGGCTCAATGTTTTTCATGTTGAAAAACCTAAAACAAAAGTAAGTCGAGGTTTGAGGGCTAAAAATGTGTGACATAGAACATTAATTACTTCGACATGTTCCAATATATGTAGGACCTGAAAACCTAACACAAAGGAATATTGTTTGGTTTCATAAGAGAGAAAAATGTGACACATAACATGTAATTACCTTGACATGTCTCGATGCAATAGAAACTCAAACCTGAAATTTTGAGAGAAGTCCTCAATTACAAATTTTCTAAGTCTAGAATGTTAGGAAATAAGGGATAAAATATGCGGAATAATCCCTCAAAGAATCACAACAAGAGAAACTAATATGCGTAGAAAATATTACAGATCTCAAATAAAAGTGCAAAATAAAATAACACAACATAAAGAGACAGCTTTTAATGTGGTTCACCCGATTTATAATACATCCACCAAGAATCACTTGCTCAAATTTTATTACAAGCCACTTCTCTCTCAATACAATACCCAGTTTGTTTAGAGCTATGCTTAACAAACTCTACTGAAATTCACACCCAAATTTAAAACACATCTGCAATGTTACATATTATGTACCATATGCATAAAACCATATAAGTAGACAATTTCTTAAGTATTTTTACAAAACCATGGGTATCAAAACCATGGTCCAAAACTATCCCATAAACCAATGGGTCAAAATCCATCCCATATGAGAAAAGCACGTTTCCCAGTATATCGGGCACGTTTTAAGGCTACAAAAAAATCTTGGGGGCTATGCCCCCAAACCCCAGCGAGACAACTATGGAAAGTGTATAGTACTATTAGTGTATAGTATTCAACACTTTCTCACATGAAAACAAGCTCCATAACCTAAAAATCTCCCACTTTGAGACTAGTTTTCCTCTTAGCAAGCTTCTCAACCCTTCACTAGTTTCCATGAAGACCAACCAAAGCTGAACACAAACTTCGTTTTTCCCTTGTGACCACCTTGGTCATCATGTCTGCAGATTATGACTGGTATGAATCTTCTCCAGCTTCAACTTCTCTTCCTCCAAAGTTTTCTTGATGAAATGGTACCTTAATTATATATGCTTTGTCCTAGAGTGGAAAGTAGAGTTCTTAGCTAGGTGTATAACACTCTGACTATCACTATGCAACTTTCCTTCCTCCTGCTTATGCCCCAACTCCTCAAGCAATTATTGTAACCAAATCATTTATTTTCTTGCCTCTGTGGCAGCAACATACTCAGCCTCTATGGTTGACAAAGCCACCACTTTCGTAGTCATGAAATCCAATTTATTGTTTTCCCACCTACAGTGTAAACATAACCTATTATGTTCCTCATGGTGTCTACATCTCCAGCCATATGTGAATCTAAATAACCACACAAAGTGGTGTCTGATCCACTGTAGCACAAAAAACTGTCCCCATGGTCCCTCTCAAATACTAAAGGATCCACTTTACTGCCTATCAATGATCTCTACCTAGATCACTCATAAATCTACTCACCGCTCCCACTGCATGGGAAATATCAGGCCTAGTGCACACCATGACATACATCAAACTGCCAACCACTAATGAGTAAGGTACCTTGAAATCTAGTTTCTCTCATGCTCTGTCTTGGGACACTTCTCCTTTGATAACTTGAAATGGCATTCGAAAGGAGTCCCAATCAGTTTAGCATCCTGCATATTAAACCTCTTGAAGACTTTCTTAATGTACTCTTCCTGAGATAAATTCAGCTTTCATTCCTTCCTATCCCAAGATATCCTCATACCAAGGATTTGTTTGGCTACCCCCAAATCCTTCATAGCAAAGGATTCACTTAGCTACTTCTTGAGTACTTTTATTTCCTGCATGTTTTTACCTGTAACCAACATGTCATCCACATACATAAAAAGGATAATATAACTGACATCCTCAAATTTATTTTTATACATGGAATGGTCGAATGAAATCTAATATAACCTTTCTCCATCATGAAGCTATCAAATTTCATAGACCATTGACGTGGAGCTTGTTTCAAGCCATACAAGCTCTTCTTTAGTTTGCACACCATCTCCTCTTTACCTTTGACCTCATAGCCCTCTGTTGCTGCATATATAGTTCCTCCTCCAAATTACCATGGAGAAATGTAGTCTTTACATCAAAATGTTCTAAGTGCAAGTCTTCTGCTGCAACTATTCCTAGAACAGTTCTAATAGAAGTCATTTTTACTATAGGAGAAAAAATCTCATCAAAATCTATACCTTTTTTTTGTGCAAACCCCTTGACCACCAACCGGGCCTTGTATCTTTTCTTTCCTCCTTCTTCCTCTTTGACTCTGAACACCCACTTGTTCTGTAATGCTCTTTTACCTTCGGGTAGCTTCACCAAATCCCATGTCTGGTTCTCCATGAGAGCCTGATGCTCCTTATCCATGGCTTGATACCACTTCTTCATGGCATCTACCTACATTGCTTCATCAAATATCTCGGATCTCCACTATCGGTGAGTAATAAATAATAAAGAGAAGGAGAAAAATGTTCGTGTTCTCTTCTTACCCTATAAGACCTCCTCAATATAGGAGTTCGGGGTTCTGCTGAGGAGGTTCTTGAACCGATTCATGTGTCACTTTCCCATCTAGAAAATCCTCTACCACTACATATTCTTTCTTGGATTCTTCCCGTTTTCTTACAAATGCTACTCATACATGACTTTCTCATTAAAGAACACATCCCTAGATTGAATTATTTTCTTTTTCTTAATACTCTAACATTTATATCCAAATTCATCACCACCATAACCAATGAAAGTACATTTTTCTGATTTAGCCTCTAACTTGTTCTTATCATCCTTATCTATATGGACAAAAACCTCACATCTAAAGACTCTAAGGAATGAATAATCAAATTTCTTACCATACCAAGCCTCCTCGGGTATGCCTTCATCCAAGGCACTTGAGGGTCCTCTCTTTATCAAGTACACACAGCTCACCGCTTCGCCCAAAAAGAAAGAGGCAGTCTGCGCATGTAACCTCATGCTCCTAGCACATTCCATTATTGTTTTGTTCATCCTTTCTAACACCCCATTCTACTGCAAAGTTCCTAGAACTGCCTTTTTCCTTGGATTCCATTCTTAGAAAAGTAAACATCAAATTCATTACTGTAATACTCCCCTCCATTATCTGACCTGAGACATTTTATCTTAAGACATGTTTCATTCTCTACCAAGGCTTTCCATTTAACAAAAGTGTTACATACATCAGATTTGTTTCTAATATAATAAACCCAAACTTTCCTTATTGCATCATCAATAAAATTAACATAATAACTTAAACCCCAAGAGATAATACTTGAGCGGCCCCCACACATCGAATGCACAAGCTATAACTTGCTCTCTTTCTTTGTAGGTCGACCTTGAGAAACCTTACTCGCTTCGCTTCCCATATATGCAGTCCTCACAGAACTCCAAAATTGTTTCCGTATATCCGGGTCAATCCTTCTTTATGATTTCCATTCCCTTGAGGCTCATATGACCGAGCCTATAGTGCCACAATGTTGTATCTACTTCTGAAGCCACAAGATTACAAACATTAGTACTATAAGTGGTTAAATACAAGGTTCCAACCTTCTTACCTCTTGCCACCACAAGAGCACCCTTGGTAAACTTCCAAGAGTCCACTTTGTAAATATCATAAGACAACCATCACTTCCCAACCGCCTACTGTCGATATCAAATTTCATCTTAATGTAGGCACATGGATGACATCCTTCAATAGACAAGTATTCCCATCCTGCATCTTAACCTCGAATATAACCTTTTACAACTATGTTGCAAGGCTCATCATCACTAACAAAAACATGCCCAAAATCTCCTTTAACATAATCAACAAAATAATGCCTATGTAGAGTGGCATGGAAAGAAGCCTCCGAATCTAAAAACTAAGAGTTAGTAATATTGTGTAAAAAAAGAATCAAAGCATCCCGACATGCATTACCCATTGCCACATTTTCGTCTTTGTTTTCTTCCTATTGTTTCTTGTCCCAAATTTCCCAACAATCCTTCTTTGCATGCCCATACTTTCCACAATGCCAACATACTATCTTACTTTTGGATTTTGACCTTGCCCGATCCTTTGATTTTCCATAACTTCCTCTATTCTTATGTCTCCCTCTAGTTTCCACTGTCAAAGCATTCCCTGAAGTAGAAGATTCCCCAGAACTTTTTATTTGCATTTCCTCACTTAGAATCACCCCTACAACATCCTCAAACTTCAACTTTGAATTAGCTGGAACCGAGTTGCTTACTACCATTACCATGCTATTCCACCTCTCGTAAAGCACACAGAACTAATAAAGCCCTAACTTCTTCATCAAATTCTATTGTAACCGAAGCTAGCATATTTACAACCGTATTAAAATCATTTAAATGATCTACTATTGAACCATTCTCAGACATCTTCATATTAAACAACTTTTTCATTAAAAATATTATTAGAGGTAGAGGTTTTTTCATGCAACTTCTCTAATGCATCCATCAGTTCTTTTGTAGTCTTTTCCTTTGAAACATTAAATAATACTGAAGATGCAAGACACAACCAGATTGTCCTAAGTGCCTTCCTATCCAATAAATCCCATTCTACATTTGTCATGCTCGAGGGTTTGTTCACCTTTTCGACATAAAGGGAATATAAAGATCCTTCTGATAAAGGTAATCTTCCATATACATCTTCCAAAGACTGAAATTCTTCCCGTTGAATTTATCAACCCTTGATCTTCTATCATCTACCATAGCTCCCACTCAAGATAAAACTTTCCCTGTGATTTAACACTTCAACAAACCAAACTAGGCTTCGATACCAATTGTTAGGAAATAAGGGATAAAATATGTGGAATAATCCCTCACATAATCAAAACAGTAGAAACTAATATGTAGAAAATATTACAGATCTTAAATAAAAATATAGAATAAAATAACACAACACAAAGATACGGTATTTAACGTGGTTTACCAAATTTAAGCTACGTCCACCAAGAATCACTTGCTAAGATTTTATTACAAGCCACCGCTCTCTCAATACAATACCCGATCTCGCTTTGGAGCTATGCTCAACAAACTCTGCTGAAATTCACACCCAAATTCAAAACACATCTCGCAATGTTACATACTATCTACCATATGCATAAAACCATATAAGTAGACAACTGCTTAAGTAGTTTTACAAAACCATGGGTATCAAAACCATGGGTCAAAACCATCCCATAAACCAATGGGTCAAAATCCCGCCCATATGATAAAAGCACGTTTCTTGGTATATCGAGCATGTTTTAAGGCCAAAAACATTTATCGAGGGTTGCACCCTAAACCCCAAGACAAGACAACTGTGGAAAGTGTACAGTCTTCAACACTTTCTCACATGAAAACAGCTCCACAACCTAACACATAAATGGGGTTGTGGGTTGTCGAATAGCCTAAGGGGTATTTTGGACAATAGGAACCAGACAAATCAATTGCAATATTTGCATCCATTTATATTGATTTTCCTCTTCTTCTAGTAGTTCAACTTCACCTCCAACTTCTTCTAGAACCATTGTTAAGAGATCCTCTAGAGAAAAGTTGAATTTCCTCCACCATCTTATTAGTTTTTCAACCCTCCTTTTCTTTGTTTTATCTCTCCATATGTTCCTCAAAACGTTCCACCAAACATGTCCATGCCACTTTTCCCCATCCCCTCTTATCTTCATGTTTCCTCTTTCTACACTCTCATGGCTACTCGAGTATCATGAGTTGAGTCTCATCCTCTTTTCCACCTCCTCATCCCAAACCATCACTATCTTAAACCCCATGGCCCTTACCACAAGTGATGGGACCTTCTTCACCATTCCCTCCATAGATACGATTGCAGGTTGCCATCCCAGGGTAAATATGGATAGTTCCTAATACTCACCAAGAAATTACTTCTATTATGGTGTAAGTTAAAGACCCCAAAGTGGCCTTAAAGTATTACTTTCTCACAAACAATTTGAAAAGGTTGACTAAAATGAATCTTTCTCAAGGAACAACCCTTCTTTACATGGAGACTAAGGATGGCATTCTCAATATTTATAATAAATCTCACATACGGGAAGAAGTTACTGACATTAACACTCAAACTATAATAAATTCTACTTAACAAATGATAGTTGATATGATTAAAATAATCTAATATAGAATGGATGACCTCAATGCTCAAAGATAATTGTTTGTGCCCAATAACACCTTGCCAAATTTTCATACTCTGCCTTAGACACCTTGTATGAACTTTTGGTCACCATCCAGATCCATAAAGACAGGTAGAACACGAGATACAAAAATCAAAGGTCAGTATAACCATATGAGAAGGCATAACTCCATGATAGACAAGCTCTTGGAAGTCATACACATGAATCTTTTCCTCAATGTACTTCATGTTAAAAGTTTTGATTTGAGCATAAGTAAGATTTACATGGAGAACATTTTGAAAAAACTAACTAATTGGTTGATTTCTATGGAAGGATTGTTAGGTGAATTGTATAGCACCACAAAGATAGATAATAATCTTCTAGAAAAATCTCAAATCACTTCAGTTTACTAGCCAAATGGTAGACAAATCTAAAATCATTTCTTTGATCATCAACTATATACTTTTGTATCTCCTCTAGACACATGCTTTTCTTAATTTAATGTAGAAGGACAAGTATCCACTATCATGGTCACTTCTCTATGTAGTAAAGATGATTTAGAGGCTCTATCACATTAAAAACCAACATAAGTTAGAGCAATCATTTGAAAGCAATATTCAAAATCCACCCAAATTTTCACTTTTCCACTATTGCTAAAACGGCATTTCTCCCACAAAACCATATATCACTAACTCAAAGCTTACAAAAATTTACACCAACTTGAATTCATCAAACCTTCATGTAAAATAACTTTAAAATTTAGCAAACCTTCACTTTCACTCTAACTCTCACTAGACCTCAAAATTGCTTCTAGCCCTCCTAAACTGCACATCTGAGCATAAAATCATCATTTCTTGTAATTACGGCTCATTCGTAAGTTTTTCTAGGACCCATTATCCCCTTTCAATTGTCTACAAATTTTCACCCTTCAACTCTTCACTCATTTTATTTTATACCTATTTTACCTTTTTCTCTCTCACTAGCCCAATTAGCCTTGGTTTCTTACAAATCTCCATGTACATAACAATTTACTAATCTTCATGCAAAATTTGAATAAGTTTTGGCTACCCATTACATCATTTGTTCTTTGTAAAAGTTTCAAGGTCTAGCTGTCTCCCTATTACTCCCAACACAATTTTCCTATTTTTGAGGTCTTATAGGGTTATACCTAGGGTTACTTGTAAAAATATAGGGTTTGTTACTCTTAATTTATTTTGGTTCTTATTCAATATTCCTTCAACCTTCTTAGAATTTTTTAAGGCCTTCCCAAGGCTTCCAACCTTCTCTAACACCTTACTTGCTAGTATTCCAAGGTTTAGCTTCTCAAGTCCTAGTTTCCTTACACACAAAATCAATTTTCCTTCTTTATTTGACTTTCTCTAAGTATTGAATAAAACTTCACATAATTCACTTACTCTTTCTTTTAATCCCTTATGTACAACATGTTCATGACTTTATCAAGTCCTTATACTTCTTATTACTTGAACTTGTCTAGTTTTCCAAATCTTGACCTTCTTGATTCTTGTCCATTCTTGCACAAATAGTTCTTTGACCATGAGTTCTCCCTCTTTAGGATTTGGATCACCATCTTAGTTAACTTTTCATCTCATTAGAAGTCTCTTAATCCTTTCACTTTTCTCATCCTTTTGGCCATCACTTCATGATCTTTTAATAAAGGAAAACTAGCATATTCTTCATACCATTTCTCATATTGTAATAGGAAAGTCACTCACCTATCCATTTTAAGTCTCCTTCTATAATTCTTTGACCTTCTCAAGGTGTATAATTTCCTAACAAACTCACTACTATGTTATTCTCCACAATTGTGTTCCTTCAAGAATTTATCCATCCCTTAAATTGTCGGTGTCTTTACAAGACTATACATACTCTTCTTAGCTAAGTTCTCCTCTTGTCTCTTTATAAATCCTAAATCACCTTGATTTTTATTTATTAGCTTCACTACACCATTCCCATCAAAGTAAACACTTATCACAAGTTTTTTCAAGGTTTTCTTGGCTTAGAATAATTTTTTTCTAATCTAAAATCCTCTAAACAATGAACTCACACAATTAGATTGTATTGTTAGAAATTTTGGCATATTCCCTTAATATTTTCACTCTTAAATTGATGTCATATCTTTGTCCCATTCCCAAAATCATTTTTTCTAGGTATCAATATCTTTCACCAGCTATTTTTCAAGTTAGACCTTGTTTTTTTCTTCTTAAACCCTAGACATGGTATAGTTCGAAAATGGGGTATTATGAGTTTTTACATAAAAATTTCATTATCAAAGAAATTAGATTATCCTTATAATGTCTACTCCACCTGGTACTATCTCTCAAGAACTTGTTCCACCTATTAACCAATTTGCAATGAATTTTTTTCACACATTTTCTCAACCAATTAAGTGTATTTAACAACTTACCAATCTGCTCCTCAGAGAATTTTTATCTTTAACCTATACTAACTTATAATAAACCATATTGTCACCTAAAAAGAGGCTACACCATTTTCTTATCATGTTATCTCATAAGAGAATACATAAATTATCTTATCTACATAGCCTCATTTGAATCACTCTATCACATTACCCTCAGCCTACACATTCCTTCTCGGTCAAAGAATCTAATACTACATTTCCATTCTTTAACTCAACCGAAATAGCTCTGTAAAACTTCATACATGAGGATGAACAACTTTCTTAGATTAATGGAGCTAGAAGCGAGTGAGGGTTTTGAGAGTATAGTTTTTGCAGCACTAGTTGCGTAATGTTTGTTAACTTGTGATAAACCTATTGTTGTATCACCACCTTTACATAGATAGAAACCACCAAAAGTATTGGTATCAAATCTAGCACTTGGTGGACATTTTTAAGGTACCTCCTAACAAACATGTGGGTCCACAATCTCTTACATCTTTTTAAAATCAATCATTATTCAAAATCACAAAGGACAAGGAGGGTGTGACTCACATCCATGTGCCTAATGGATGTCTACATCGAGCAATGGGGAAAACAAATCTTGCCCTTATTGGTAAGTTCTTGGGTGCTAGGCCCAATATTGATGTCATCAGAAAGTGGGCCATGCGTCACTAGAAACCAAAAGGATATTTGGTTATTACAACCATGTCTAAAGGTTTTTTCCTTGCTAGATTCAATCAACAGACAAATCTAGAAGCAGTATTATTGGGTGGACCTTGGTGTATAGGCAACATGGGGCTTTTCATAAAAAGATGGTACCCAAGTTTTAACCCTAATACTTGAAAATATTCACACTATTCATGTTTGGTGTAGGTTACTGGACTACCCCTACATTACTAGGATGATGAGATCTTGCTCCATATTACAAGATCGATCGGTTCTCCAGTTGGATTAGATGGGCCTACTAAAAATAGATCTCAACTAGCATTTGCTATATTTTACATCTCTTCTGAAATGGAGAAAGAACTACTGATTACATCATCCTTCAATCAAATTTTGGTACATGGCAACAGTGATAGAATATGAAACTTTTCAATTAAGATGAAAAATGCCATAAGTTAGGACATTTCACCAGGAAATGCCCTACGGACAAGAAGCAAAAGAATGAGAGATCTGGAGATTCTTTAAGGGAGAAGGAAAAGAAGCTTGAGGATAAAGAGAAAATAAGTGGATCAGAGGTTTCAGTGGAAAACATCTCTCAAGGAGAAAAAAATAAGGAAAAAACCACCTCAAGCAAAGAATCTACAAACCCAAAATCAAAATGATAAGGGGATAGATAAACATATCTCTAATCTCGCCAGATCTGAAATATAAAAAGAAAAAAAGGGATTCAAAACCCCTATAAGGTGACCTTCGGTTTGTAGGAAGCTTTGGAGACCAAAACTCCCTCAGTTAAAAAGGGAGAGATGATCTGAAGGAAAAACAAGGTCAAAGATATGGATCTTCAAATGCCTGTTAAGCTAAACATAGAAGTGGATGAAGATAACAAAAGGTTTCAATTAACTTGATAGTTTTAGATCATGAGAGGATGGAGGATTTGATTGTTGATCAACATAATATTTCTTCTCATGATCAACATAAGGAACAGATACAAAGCAACACCTTAACAGCATCAGAAGGACATGATACAAATTCTCAGTCAGAAATTAAGGACTTATTAGAATCCATTTTAGAATATCTGGATGAAGATGAAGAGTATAAGGAGTTGATGAGTTCATGAATGAGGAAAATCCCCTCGATCTCCTGTGGTTGAAAAGCTTTCATTCAATGCCAAATTAGTAACTTTGTAGCAGAAGGATTCAGACTATGGAAAAGAGGAAGGGGAGATTACCCCAGCTTCATTAAAGATACTCATTGACTGTGAAAATGATTTGAATAATGGCTTCATTGAAATTTAAAAATAGATAATGAAAGGGTTTGAAGGGGTTCCTGAAGCACTATATAGTGATAAAAAGAAGAAAATTGGGAATTGGGAAGCCTCTACATCAAGGATCACTAGATCATCTGCTAAAAAGGTGGCAAATATTGGAGAAAATAGTAAAAAGGCAGACCTTCAAAAAAGGAACTAAGAAAGAAAGAGACTGAGAAAGAAATTATAGATGGAACTCAAAGTCAATTGGGCCATCGGCAACTGCTTCCCCAATTTTTTTAGATGAATATTTTATCTTGGAATGTTAGAGGACTAAATGGAGGTCCTAAACAAAGGATGCTTAAAGAGCTTAGAATATCCAACAAACCTAACATTCTTTTAGTACAAGAAACTAAAATGAAGACAAAACTTTGAAGGAATATAAAAAGAATTTTTGGGAGAATTTTGATTTTTCTATTGTTGATTCACAAGGCGCTTCAGAGAGGTGTAGCAATTTTTTGGGACAACAAATATCTCAATGGTAATGTGATTTTAGCTTCTCATAATCATTTAGCTATTAAATTTCATGCTTTTGAAAATGACTCAATCTGGATCCTTTCCAACATTTATGCTCCCAACACTATTGCTTGCAAGAAGAAAATTATGGGAAGAGTTAAAATTATTTAGAAGTAGTTTTAAGGATTATAATTGGTTGGTCATGGGTGATTTTAACACCCCTTTAAACCCCGGGAAAAATATGGGGGTAGCTCTGATTTCTCAGTTAGTATGGGTGACTTTGTTGAGTTTGTTTCTTCTCTTAACCTCATGGATATTGAGCTTCATGGAAACCAATTCACTTGGTCTAACAAAATAATTGGTGAGAATCTGATACAAGTAAGATTAGATAGAGCTCTCATCTCTACTAATTGGATTTTGAGTCATATTTTCACCTCTCTTTGTTGCCTAGGATTGGCTTAAATCATAATCATATTGCTCTTAATCTTTACAATTGGTCTAAACCATCGCATAGCTCTTTCAAATTCAAAAATGTGGCTGAGCATGATGACAACATTTTGGATAGGATCAAAGAATTGTGGCATTGGGATGGATAAGGTACAACACAATTCAAGTTAATCTAAAACTAAAAAATGTAAAGCAACAAGTTAGAACCTGGAACAAAGAGGTATTTGAAATATTTTTGAACAGAAAAAGAGCTAAAACAACAGCTTGAAGAGCTTGAATTGAGAATCTCAATCAAAGGTATGAATTATGAAGATCAACTGGAAAATAAATTACTTTCTAATTTACATAACATCAATAATAGAGAGGAAACCTTTTGGAGAATGAAATCTTGGGCTCTATGGCTGAAAGTCAGGTGATAGGAACACAAAAAAATTCACATGACCACCCTTAAGCACAGGGCCTGCATGAATCACTAAGGTATCCAAAGGAAATGGTATTGTTACCAAGGATCAAAATGACATAAAAGTAGAAGCTCTAAAATTTTATGAGAATTTTTTGATGGAAAGTAATATCTGTAATGAGGAAGCGGCTTCTTTCCTTCTAGATTCCATCCCAAGTAATAATATCCCTAATGAGAGATTCACAAGTCTTACAAAACCTGTATCCATTGAGGAGATGAAGAAGGCAGTTTTTTCACTTGAAGGAGACAAGGCACCAGGACTTGATGGTTTTTCTACTAATTTCTTTCAAAAATGTTGGGATATATGCTTGGAAGATTTATTGAAAGTTGTAAATGAATTCTATAGAACAAGAAATCTAATAAAGGAGTTGAATAATACTCACATTGTGCTAGCCCCAAAGAAGTTGGATGCTAAAGACTTCAAGGATTTCTAACCTATCAACCTAGTAAATGTTGTTTACAGAATTTTTACCAAATTATTGCTACTAGATTACAACCTTTGCTAGTTGATCTTATCTCTAAACAACAAAGTGGCTTCATAAAAGGAAGGATTATTCAGATGGGGTAATCATGGTTCATGAAACCATTCACTCCATGGATAAAAGTAAAAAGTAGGTATGGAAATAAAATTGGACATGCATAAGGCCTTTGATAGAGTGTCTTGGAAATTTTTAGATAAGGTCTTGTCAAAATTTGGTTTTCAGAGAAAATTTAGAAAAATCATTCAGGCCTGCATTACCACTTCTAGATTTTCAGTGGTTGTTAATGGTACTCTAGTGGGATTCTTTTCTAGCAGTAGTAGGGGTATAAGACAAGGGGATCCCATATCCCCCTTAATTTTTATAATTATGGTTGATGACTTAGCAGATCCATAACTAAGGCTGTGAATAATGGCATGCTAAAAGGATTCAAACCTACTTCCACCAATCATACAACTTCGCATCAACAATTTGCTTTGATGACACAATCTTGCTTCTGATGGCTTCTATTCTTGAGGAAAAATCTATAAAGACTATTCTCATATTCTATGAAGCAACTTCTGGCTAGAAAGTCAACTTTGACAAAAGCTCGGTGTATTTTTTCAATACTCCTAATGATAGACAGAAAATAATTGCACTCATTTTGGGGTGTAAAATCAGCTCTTTTCCCACTACCTATTTAGGATTACCTTTGGGCACTAATAGAGTCTCTAATGTTGTTTAGAATGCCTTGTTAGATAGATTTCACAAAAAATTGGCTGGATGGAAAGGTGTTATTCTTTCTAGTGTTGGAAAATGTTTGTTAATCAAAAGCACACTTCAGAACTTGCCCATATATATCATGTCAATGTACAACATTCCAACAACAATTGTGGACAACATTGAGAGAATTCAAAAACACTTTTTGTGGCATGGGACTGAAGAAATATTTAGATACCATTTAGTAGTTTGGGATCAGGTTTTATTCCAAAAAATTGGTGGACTGGTATTAAGGATATCGAAAATGAATGTTGCTTTAATTTCCAAACTTGGTTGGAGACTTCTAAAGGAAAAATAGCCTTGGAATGAACTTATTAGGATAAAATACTTGGCTAAAAAAATGTGAATTCATTCCTTTTTGAAAAACACTTCCCACTTGGTTCCATTTTCTGGAACAACTTGCTTCAAATCAAACATATTCTTATCAAAGGTTGTAGATGGAAAGTTGGCAATGGTTAGGATATACATTTTTGGCAAGAAAATTGAATAATTTCAAGATGAGTGATAAATTTGGTTCCCTCAAAGATAATCTAAGTGAGAAATATGGAAATAAAGTAAAAGATTACATTGAATGGGATGGAAACAAGAGAAATTGGAAACAACTCAAAGTGGATAAGGAAAATTTACAACTTGTTGTCTCCTCTTTGCAACAAAACTTTCTCTCATTCCTCTTAATCAAAAGGATAACAAGGATGAGCTCCTATGGGTTGATTCTTTTGATGGGGACTATACTGTCAAATCAGGATACAATGCTTTTTTATAGTAATCAAAGTGGTATAAACTGGAGTAAAATCTGGATGCCTGAGTTAACCCCAAAATTTAATTTCTTTCTGTGGCTTGTTTTAAAAGAAAGATTCTCACTAATGATAATCTAATCAAAAAGGGTTTCATTATGCCCAACAGGTGTTGCATGTGCAAAAAAAGAGGCTAAAGACATCAAACATCTTTTCTTGCATTGTGAATATGCTTCAAAGGTTTGGAGTCTTATCTTTGCAAATTTCAATCTGCATTGGACCCTTCCTAATACCTTCTTGTAGACCTAGGAGCAATGGGATCCACCATATAAACATTGCATGATAAGAATATTATGGAATTTGGTCCTACCTCATACCATATGGAGATTGTGGAAAACCAGAAATGATATAATTTTTAGGAACAATATAGACATGTATGTAATAAAATATTTAAGGAAATTGTTATTGATGTAAAGGATAACATTGAAAGGTTTAGACCTCCAAAAATAGACCATATCCCAAGGCATAAGAACATATACTTGCTTCTTGGAAGATTGATACTGGCAATATACATAGGAATGATCAAAATAGCATTGACAGATCGACAATTCATTGGATTCAGCCACCCACCTTATGGTACAAGTTGAATTTTGATGGATCTTCCAAAGGAAATCCTAGGGCATCAGGAGGAGGTGGGGTAATCAGAGATCACAGAGGCTATCTTGTTGCTTTGCATTTACAGGAAAAATGGGCCACCAAACAAACCACTATTCTGAAGCCTTGACAACATTATGGGGGATAAGGCTTGTAAGGGATTGCAATATTTCCAATATTGTAATTGAAGGAGACTCTTTGAACATAATAAACCTCCTAAATCAAGTTCAACCCCCTAGTTGGACTATTAGGGATTTCATTTATGAATCTATTGAGATTTGTAAATCCTTTGCAAACTACCAAATCATCCATTCCTATCATGAAGGCAAAAAAGTGGCGGATAGTCTTGCTAACTATGGTGTTAGTAATAACATGAAAAATTGGTTTAGTGATGACATTATCCCTAGCAAGGTACACAATGACATCATCAAGGATAAATATGATATTCAAAATCATCATTAAGGAGTCCTCCACCACTTTGAGAGTGATTATCTCCTTCACATGCAGGGTCATTAATATCACTCACACTTCACATGTTTTTGGGTATGCAAAGGCGTTGTTGAAAAGTGGTTTTGGGGAAGAAGCATTGCAGTTGGGAACCAAAGAAATAATAACAGCAAAATGGGTGGACCTCCATGTAAAATGGAACCCATTTTTAACCCGACCCGGCCTAAGGATGATGTGATCTTATGGACTTATTTGCAAATGGGTGGGGTCTCTAACCTCATTGAAAAAATGTAGGGTCATGATCAAGACATTTTTATTCAATTCGTGGTTGGGTGGAAACAAAGGACAATTGAATATGGGGAGATTTGCATTAAAATCACTGAAGAACTTATTGTTGAGGTCACGGGGCTGAGCTTAGAAGGGGATAGATTCTTCAGTAAAAGGGTCGACAAGAATACTGAAGCCAAGAAATTCCTTGCAGATGGAGAAAATCTTGAGTTTTTTATGGCAGGTATTAAAGTGACCTCCATTCCAGAGCCCTTTGATGAAATTGCAAGGATGATTATCAGGTATGTCACTTTGAAGGAAGATATGTGACGGTTCCTCTTAAACATTTGGTTTTCCTGAATCATTTTAGAAGGAATTTGCATGTTATATTTCCACATTATCTCTTAAAATCCTTGGAATGCTTTGTTCTTGAGTTTCAAAACCACACTTGTGCCACCCCCTTCACCAAGGCCTCATCCTACTGTTGCTTCTTCATCGACATTGTCTTTCCCATCATCGTTCAATCCTAACTACCCTTGCCCCCCTTACCCTGACTCCATTACCCCACCACCGCTTCTGAGCATAGAAAAATCAGAACTAAAAATCCACTTTACCCCATCAATCAACCCTTCCCCTCCCAAAGGGTCCTTCGTAGCAGCAAATAAATTGAATCGGCAAAAAATCTGCTTCATATTAGCAATCCTACTGATACTTATACTAAGGAAAGGGAGGAAGGACTTCTTAATAGAATTGTTAAGTTGGAAAAGGAAGTTGGAGACCTGAAAGAAGAGCTCAAGAAGATTGGTAAGAGAGAAGGAAAAAGGAAGATGCATAATGACCCTGATAAGGATAATGAGCAGACTTTACAAATCTACAAGAAGCTTAATTCTATGGACAATAGACTGGTAATGCAAAAGGTAGGCATGACTATACCATTTATGTGCTCAAGGCTATTTACAACTTCATGGAACAACATGTCAAAAGTGTTTGTATACTCAGTGACATTCTTGTTGCCATCTAGGAGTCAGATTTAGCAAGGGACTTGGTTCTCTCTCAACTGGATAAGAAGGATCCCTCCCATGTCACTGCCCTGGCATTATTCACCTCTCTGCAGAAGATAAAGATAAAGATTGATAAAGCAAACAAGTAAAGAGGATTGTTCCTACTTATAGATTTTTGTTTTGATGCTGTAAGGTTGGTGTTTTCATGTTACTTTGTTGCAGATTTGACACTTTTTGTTCCCTCTTTATAGTTTTCATTTTAACTATAGTTGGTCCTCATGTATATCCTAGATTCTGATCCATTTTTTATGATTTTACTGCACTTATCTGCTATTGAGCCTTCTTGTAATAGGGTATAGTCCCTTAAAAATATGGATTGCTCTATCTAGCTTGTGAGCATTTTTGTAATAGGGTATAGTCCCTTCAAAACAATTTACCCCTTGTTAAAAAAACTTCATACATGAATCATGCAACAAAGTTACAACATGAATTACAAGAACAAAGAATAAATTGTACTTTTATTAACTTCTATAATAAGTTCATCCACTATTTACAAGAAACCCGAGTTGTACATGTTTAATCGATCAAAACCCCGTGCTCCCCTTCCTCCTAAGCTTCTTCTCACGAAGCTATTTTCACAATCACCTTCTCAACTCTCTCTCTCTAATTGTTTCACATTCGAATTCCATCTTATTTTGCAAGTGAAAGAGGTAGTTATGGAATAACTTAAGGTCACTCTTCCATGGTTTAGGCTAACTAAGGGTCATGACAATTCATCATAAGGTAAATGCACTTCCTCACTCCTCATAAGGTCTTAGAATTACCATGACATCCTTTATATTTACAATTAGACCATTTTTATGAATATTTAGGAATTCAAATTTACAAGGACTCCATTTTGGAGGGAATTTCATTAGGAGAAAATCATCACTCATGGAGGCCCCAAGAAGAAAAAAGATGACCCTAAACACACCTAATAATCCTACTACAAACCAAAAATGAATATCTAAACCAAAATTACTATGCACACATTGATGCTCCTGCATCATACTCCCCAAGAGGAGATTTTTGAGCCCAATTTTGTTTTCTTTCTCTTCTTCCAATTCTTTTGCTTATTTGAATCTCTTCCTCTTTTGCTTCTCTTAAGCTCATCTTCACCTTATTTCACTCTATTTTCTCTTTTCCTTTCTTGTTTGATTCTTTGATTTTTTGTCTCATCATTATTTTTCTTCATTCTTCCTCTTTCTTCCTCTTTTTCCCTCTTTTTCTTCTTCTTTTTCATGGTTCACTTGATTTTCCTCTTCAATGTCCTGATTCTCTTCATCTTTCTCATTCACATCTTGGTCTATACCTGCACATACAAAGCTAAAAGCCACCTTAGAATGCAAAAATAGAGGACAACTAGTCCCTTTCTTTTCTTGTCAACTTGTCTTCTTCATTCATTTTCTGCTCTTCCTCTGCTAAGAGCATTGTATCTTGCTACATACTATCAGTTTCTTGACTTGTTTCTTCCTCTTGAATCTTCATCTCACCTTCATCTTCATTGTCTTCTTCATTTTCATTATTTCTCTATCTTTTGCCTTAGCTTTGACCTCATCTTCTCCACTTATCTAACTCCACATGCTTGTGAGAGCTCTCCATGATCCTTTCATCACACTCACTATTGGATTATTAATCCATAGTGAGCTTCGCACCGCTCACAAACTTCTTTCTATATATTTTCTTCACTTTTGTTCTTTATCTCTTCAATTAAGGCATCATTTATTTCTCTTTTCTTCTTCACTTTGTATACCTGCATTCACAGATTTAAAGAAACTATCATATTTAAAACTTGGAGGCCTTTGAGCCTCTTGAAAATCTCCATCAATGAGCTCTTTTCCTTCATTACATTGTTGCTCTTCTCTTTCACTTTCTAGACTTTCTTCAACACAATCTAGGAAGATTGTAGTCACCTCTTGCTCATTAAATCTTTGAGTTTATCCATGTACAATTTTCTTGACCACTTATTTCTCTTGTTTCTTCATCATCTTTTCTATCTTTTTCTTCCTTTTTATATTCTTTCTCGGTTGTTCTCTTTGTCTCTTTTCTACAAGTAGCTTTATAGGCCACTTGACTCCTTTCTTCATCTCAAAAATAATTGTACTACTTCCTTTCTTCATGCTTGTAGCTTCTATCAACTCCCCTAACTTCTCCACATCTTTCCTAAGCTCCTTGAGTTCTTGTTCAACCCACAACTCATGCTTTCTTGCCATCTCTCTCTTCTTTTCTTCTTTTCTTTATTTTTCCTCTTTCATCTTCTTTATCAAATTTTCTATTTCTTCCATCTTATCCCTTGCTCTGGTACCAAAACGATGTAGAGGCTCTATCATATTCAACAACCAACACAATTTAGAGTAATTTTTGAAAGCGAAAGATTCAAAATCCATGCAAATTTTCACTTTTCCACTAGTGCTAAAACTGGCATTTCTCCCACAAAAACTATATATCACTGACTCAAAGCTTACAAAAACTTTACACCATATCTAATTCATCAAAAATTCATGTGCAATAACTTTAAGAAGTAGCAAACCTTCACTTTCACTCTAACTCTCACTAGACCTCAGAATTTCTTCTAGCCCTCCTAAACTACACATATGAGCATAAAATCCTCATTTCTTGGAATTAGGGCTCATTGGTAAGTTTTTCTAGGACCCATTATCCCTTTTCAAGTTTCTACAAAGTTTCACCCTTCAAATCTTCACTCATTTGATTTTATACCTCTTTTACCTTTTTCTTGCTCATTAGCCCAATTACCCCTAGTTTCTTACAAATCTCCATGCACATAACAATCTACTAATCTTCATGCAAAAGTGGAATAATTTTTGGATACCCATTTCATCATTTGTGCTTTGTACAAATTTTCAAGGTCTAGCTCTCTCCCTATTACTCCCAACACACTTTTCCTTATTTTCTAGGTCTTCTAGGCTTGTATCTAGGGTTACTCGTCAAAATCTAGGGTTTGTTACTCTTGATTTATTTTGGTTCTTCTTACATATTCCTTCACCCTTCTTATATTTTTTAAGGCCTTCCCAAGGCTTCCAACCTTCTCTAACACCTTACTTGCTAGTATTCCAAGGTTTGGCTTCTCAAGTCCTAGTTACCTTACACACAAAATCAATATTTCTTCTCTATTTGACTTTCTCTAATTATTTAATAAAACTTCACATCAATCACTTACTCTTTCCTTTAATCCCTTATGTACAAAATTTTCATGACTTCATCAAGTCCTTATACTTCATATTACTTCAACTTGTCTAGTTTTCCAAATCTTGACCTTTGTGATTCTTGTTCATTCTTACACAAGTAGTTATTTGACCCTGAGTTCTTTCTCTTTAGGATTTGTCTCATGATATTAGTTAACTTTTCATCTCATTAGAATTATCCTAATCCTTTCACTTCGCTCATCCTTTTGGCCATCACTTCATGATCTTCTAACAAAGGAAAACTAACATATTCTTCATACCATTGCTCGAACTATAACATGACAATCACTCACCTATCCATTTGAAGTCTTCTTCTATAATTATTTGACCTTCTCAAGGTTTATAATCTCCTAAAAACCTCACTACTATGCTATTCTCTACAATTGTGTTCCTTCAAGACTTTATCAAGGCCTTAGACTATCACAATGTATTTACAATATTGTGCATGTTCTTCTTGGTTGAGTTCTCCTCCTCTTGTATCTTAGAAAGCCCTAAATCACCTTGATTTTTCTTAATTATCTTCACCACACAATTCCCATCAATAGAAACACTTATCACAAGTTTATTTAAGGCTTTCTTGGCTTAGAATCAAATTTTGCTAATATAAAATCCTCTAAACAAAGGAATGCACACGGTTAGACTGTACTGCTAGAGGTTTTAGCATATTACCTTAATATTTTCACTCTTAAATTGATGTCACATCTTTGTCTCATGCCCAAGATCATATTTTCAAAGTGTCAAGATATTTCACTAGATATTTTTAAGTTATCCCTCTTTTTTCTTATTCTCAAACCTTAGACAGGGTTTAGTCGAGAATGGGGTATTATGAGTTTTTACATACAAATTTCATTATCAAAGCGATTAGATTATTATCCTTATAATGTCTACTCCACTTCTCTCTCTCTCTCTCTCTCTCTCTCTCTCTCAAGAACTAATTTTAACAACTTTGTAATTTTTTTCACATGTTTTCTCAAGAAATTAAATGTATTTACCAACTTACTAGTATGCTTCTTAGAGAATTGTTTTCTTTAGCCTGCACCAACTTATCATAAACCATATTGTCGCTTTGAAAAGAGGTTTACACCATTTTATTAGCATTCCATATCATAAAAGAATACATAAATTATCTTATCCACACAGTCTCATTTTAATGACTCTTTCATAATACCATACAACTACACATGTCTTCTCAATCAAGACTCTAATACACCATTTCCATTCTTTAACTCAACCCAAATAGCTTTGTAAAACTTCACACATGAGTCATGCAAAAAAGTTACAACATGAATTACAAGAAAAAATAATAAATTTTAATTTTATTTACTTCTATAATAAGTCCATCCACTATTTACAAGAAACCTAAGTTGTACATGTTTATTTGATCAAAACCCAGGTTCCCCTACCTCCTAAGATTATTCTCACAAATATATTTTCTTGAATAACCTTCTCAAATCCCTCTCTAATTGTTTCCCATTTGAATTCCACCTTATTTTGAAAGTGAAAAAGGTAGTTATGGAATAAATTAAGGCCACTCTTCCATGGTTTAGGCTAACTAGGGATCATGACAACTCATCATAAGGTAAATGCACTTCCTCACTCCTCATAAGGTCTTAAAAAGACCATGAAATACTTTATATTTACAATTAGACAATTTTTATGAATACTTAGGAATTCAAATTTGCAAGGACTTCATTTTGAACGGAATTTCATTAGGATCAAGTCATCACTAGTAGAGGCCCCAACAAGACAAAAGATGACCCTAAACACATATAATAATCCTACTACAAACCAAAAATGAATATGTAAACCAAAATTAGTATGCACAAGTTGGTGTTCCTACATCATACTCCCCAAGAGGAGAGTTTTGAGCCCAATTATATTTTCTTTATCTTCCTCCAATTATTTTGCTTCTTTGAATATCTTCCTCTTTTGCTTAACTTGAGCTCATATTCACCATCTTTGAATCTCTTTTCTCTTTTTTCTTGTTTGATTCTTTTATTTCTTGTCTCATCATCTTTTTGCTTCATTATTCCTCGTTCTTCATCTTTGTCTTCTTCTTCTTCTTGGTTCACTTGCTTTTCCTCTTCAATGTCATGATTCTCTTCATCTTTCTCATTCACATCTTGGTCTATACCTACACATACAAAGCTAAAATCCACTTTAGAATATAAAAATAGAGGAACACTAGTCCTTTTCTAGTCTTCTATTATTTTCAACTTGTCTTCTTCATTCTTTTACTACTCTTCATCTGCTAAGGGCATTGTATCTTTATGCATACTATCAGCTTTCTTCATACTAGAACTCTAAAAGTCTAATGAAGTCAAATAAATGTATCCACCTACATAAGGGGTATGTAAATAGTCCCCATTTGGGCCCTTAGGGATGTAGGAAAAGGTTTATGTGTCCAAAACCCACCACAAAAAAAGACTCTAAATGTTTAATTTGAGATTTCAATTTTATGAAAAGTTTAAAACAATAAAAAACAAGCCACTTGTAGGATAATATAATATTTAAATAAAGTAGGTTAATAAATTAAAAAATAAAATTACTAAAAGTAATTTAATCACAATATAAAACAATGCAATAAAAATATCTCATGGGTCAAAGAAAGGGTTGGCTTCAACACCCTCAGAGGATAGTATAAGAATAACTTACCACATGACTTGAAAGTAAACCCACATATTGGGTGACACCATATTGACCTATGAATTATTTTAAATTGAGTTGGAACACTTCACATATAATTGACATCATTCAAAATCAAAAGAGAATATAACCATGCTTGCTATGTAACTAACCAATAACATGATAATTGCAAATGATATTATAATTAGTCATAAGAAACTATACTTATAACAATGTTGTAATATATTAGTAATAACTAGGTCTAACTCTAATAGAATTTCTATAGAAAATTTAGAAACAACCATATCTTTTTTACTTACCGTGTTTCATAGTTAACACAAGAAACCCTAAATTATTAGCAAGGTTCTCATAAGATATATATAACATCTAATCATAATCTCGACATCAATGTAATGTTATAAAACTAACTATATCAATATGTATAATCTATGATTTTCATCTATACCATGTTTATAGTTAACACAAGAAACCCTAAATTATTAAAAGGTTTTCATATGATAGATATAACATCTGCAATGTTATAAAACTAACTATATCAATATGTATACTCTATGATACAAGTTACACATATATCTATATTATAAGTGTGTTGATAAATACATTATTAACCCCTAATTTATAAAATACATTATACACCCCAACTAAACTTGAAACTCCCAATTCCAAAATGATCAATCCCTAATCCTTAAAATGGTTAACTCTCAAAATAATATGAAACTCCATGTAAGTAGAAAAAAACAAATAAATTCAACTAGTCTAGGATCTTTCCACATGGAAATATTCATCCCCAAACAACACCAACTTTATTACCTTTATCAATAAATTTCCCTTATACATCACATGGTTCCCTATACTTGTCTTAATCAATCAAAAAATTTACATTTGATTTATTACATAATCATTCTCTCATTTTCCCGAGAAGTTTTACATTCCTAAATAGGTCCACATTTTGTCACCCATTAATATTATGCAATGATGAGTGAGTAATGACAAATTAAATGGAAAATATTTTAATATCATGCAAAAATCTAATAAATGTGTTTAAACTTTAAAAATTAATTGAATTGATATATCATTATTTGGCAATTTACGTCACCATTAGTTCACTTCATTTGCATTTTTCTCCCACATTTATGTTTTAGTTTTCCACCACCAATTTTATTTAAAAGGTGTTAGTCCAATCATTATAACTTGTCATTGTTTCTTGTTATGTTTGATCAATTGTTTCTTCCAAATTTGTAATGGAAACTACTTCTACCAATACATGATATAATTTTGCTAACCTATCCTCTGAATTCCTCCAAGGGAATTTCAATTTGGTAGGAGGAAATGAATATTTTATTCGTAAATTATTGGATTTCCTAGGTTAAGACAACTTTGAGTGGGCTGATCAATTTCTAATGGAAATAAGACAAATATTTAGGCTCAAATTGGTGCATATATCCCCATTTTTATGTGTATCAATCTCTTCTCCAAAATGTAATTCTGTGGAGCCTCGATTTATTTTTAAATGCTTAGGTCTATATGGTCATATAACTGGCCATTCTTTCTTCCATCCCATGCCTCTAAACCCTTCCCCTAATTTCCCCCCTTTGAGATGGAATCTGAATTTCCCGTATCCTTTTGTACTATACCTATGAAAATACTACCATTGCAAGTGCAGACCCCATTCAAAGTGTAAGTGCAAAGTAAGACTCCATCCCATTACTAGACACTAATATGAATAATAATTTTGACTCTCTTTGAATTCCAAGAATATTGAATATAGTATAGGAGTAGGAATTTGGTTATCCTTCCCTAAATGCAAGGGAGTGGGTAGACTAGCCAATGTGCGGGTTACGGTACAAACACTATAATTACTCTTTGTCTCTCAACCTACTTCCTAGTTCCTCATTCTCAAGTCATTATATTTTAATTTCTGGTTCATGTAAAATTTAAGGTATAGTTTTTTACATCTCTATCTAGAACCTTCCAAGAATTTAGACTCGTGGAGGCCCTTTGTAATTTGTATGTAATATATGTAATTCACATGTTTTTGATTTGCAAGGGAGAGAGCCCCTATAGAACCCTCATTGGTAATTTATTACTAATTTATCTTTGACATTTCATTACAAATGCCCCATCTACCCTAGCACATACCATCTTTTTGCTATTGTAAAATTGTCTCTTCCAATGATTTCCTTCAAAATTCTTATTTCAAGTTCACAAAGGTTTACAACATTGGATTTCTCTCTCATCTTATGAGTAACAAGTAAATGAGGTTGTCTCACATGACTCTTAATAGTATAAACATGCATACAAACACAAACAATATTATCTACTATTGTTACCTCATCAATAGACAAAGACTCATATCATACGAAATTAAGTTCCTCTTTCAAGTCTAATTTCTCAACCATAGCTACACATTTTTCCCAATCCCCACTACTACTTTCAAACCAATGAGAATGAGGAAAGTGTGGGACACAAAGAAAAGACAACATCTTCTTATTTTTAGGAAAAAAAGTTATTGGACGACCTCTTTTCAAAATGTGAAAAATAGTAGCTAGCTACACAATTTTACCTAAAATATTGTTTTGAATGACCTTATGAAATTGAGATGTAATGTCCCTCCATTCTATGCAACTATTCCTTCAATTCTCTTGTGTTCCTCAAATTATTTTTCATACCTAATATATAAACAATCATCCACGGTTTTCCATATGGAAAAATTATTCACAACTCCATCTACAAGTTGTTTTTCATATATCTTTCGTACATAGTTCTCAATAGTATCCAATTTAAGTTTTTTCCTTGCCCAATTTCTAGCTATATGTTCTACATTTGCATTCTTTAGGAGGTTTATCTTTGTTTTTATTTTCAATAGGTTCATTAAATGGAAACTTAGAAACCCACTCTAACCTGAAACTCCTTCCCAAGTCCCATTTTCTAACTTTTCTCTTTATGCCAGAAAGAAGTGTTCCATGAGTATTTGGCATGGTGGAATTTAAATTTTGTTGATCTGCTAGAAGTTTCACCTCCAACCTTCAATCGGGTAGGTGACGATGTCCTAACACTATAGTGGAAATGTAAATATTTTATGATATATTTTCATCTTCATTCAAAGGATGTCTTTAAGGGGAAGCATTTCATTTTCATCTTTATTGATAATGTCACCATCAAATCATCAATGAAATCATTCTAATTTTCATTTTGAATGTAATCAATATCTATAAATAGTGTTGGAGAAGGATGAGATTCCATAGATGGTTTCTCAAAATAATACATGATTTTTGTATGCTAGAACCAAGAGGTGTAGTGTTTGATTTCTTTATTGAGGTTCCCTCTTTAGTTGTCATTTTCCTATAAGGACAATTTTTGAGTTGGCTATGATGAGATGAAAATTGACTAATGCATCATAGTTTTGTACGAAATGGAAATAAAATGAGTGATAATGCATATATAATAGCGATTACCATAAATTTTAAAAATGACATGATAGAAGAAATAGGTTTTAAATTAGATCAATACATAATAGACTTAGTTGTACTAAGTACTTGTAGGATGTAAACTGCAACATTACAGCATGCAAGACCTTGATTTATTTTATTTTTGTTAGTATTATATTAAATCATTTTCCACTACTTGGAACAATGCCCAAATCGTAAATTCAAAAATAAAAAATATTTAAAAATTTGTTTACTTTAGAGTAAACACTAATAGATATGTGTATATATATGAGTGGAAAATTTAATAAAATTACAAAAACTCTCCTTAAAATATCGCTTATTACGACCAAAGGGTCTATAGAATTTTTTTTGATCCAAGAATGTTATGAAAACTAAGTCATCAATTACACAATGATCCATTAAAAATATGTTGGCTTTAGAAATATGTTGGCCATTTGTATAGGACGAATTAATGTTTATGGTTTTGGGGGCGAAAGCGTGGGTAGTGACATAGTTATCCAAATAGTCAAATTCATTCTCCAAAATTCCTACTATTCACTTTCAACTATGAAAATTTGTCACTAAAAATTTTCCTATTGTTTACCCAGATTTACACATCCGGATATCCTTTGTTCCACTCTATACATCTAAGTTTTCATATCTTCTTGTTTTTTTGAGTTATCATTATATCACTTATCATTATTGAAAGTATTAATGAATAATTTTGATCATGTATGGTTAATTATAAATTAAGTAATCCATAATAACCCATATAACAAACCCTCGCATCATATGTTGCATATTGCATCTTATACTTTTAGGGTGTAAACATTTTGTGAACCCAACTCTTAACTGAATCTATGACTTTGTTCAACCCCATAGTTAAGAGTTGGGTTCACAAAATGTATTCACCCTAATGCTTTAGAGATATTGTATGACTTAAAACTGATTTTCAATTTTTTTCCTTAGGGTCTCATGATTGGTCCTCCTCTTTGGGCTTCTTTTTAGGGTCTCCTATCAGGTTGAATCATAATTTGTTCTATATCTCTAATTTAATGAATCTATTTTCAACTTCCCTAAGGATTTTGTTTATTTTAAAATATTAAATTAAATCCTCTCTTTTTTATTCCTAATTTTTAGCACAAGTTACATAATTGTAAAATATATACTTTTAGTAACAAGGGCATAATTAGACAATAATACAATTGTTTGTAAATTTCTTAGAGTTTTTGTTCCTCATATTCGATAATAAAATACTTCTCTTGGTTTCTTCAAATTCGCTTTGTATTTTTATAAATGGTCAGTTTATCAATTTGATGACTATCATTTTTTTCTAAATATAACTTTTGGTCTTACCTTTATTGCTCACTTTGGAATTATTCTTATTTCTAGATAACCATCCAATTTTTGGCTCTCTTTTCTATGATTGTATTTTATATTACTAGTCAACATTTCTTTATTTCACATGTCTACATCATGTGTAAATCTATTGGTCAATGATAATATTTAAAAATACCCTTTTGTGTCACCTCCCATGGGTCCTTCATTAATACATAATGATGACATCTTTCATTAGGCTATCCTAGAGTATATTCAAGTGTTGCAACATGATTTTCATATATTAAGTCAAAAATTATTATTGGTCCTCATTCTAGTAAGACAACCTTACTCTCGCAATTCTCTTGTTTCTACATTGGAAGAATACCTCCTTTAATAGATTTACAAAGGTAATTCAAACTAACACAATTCTCACCCAAACTGGCATAGCTCAAGCATACCCTCATTAATGCTCAACCACATCCATTAAATTTTCATTCACTATATTTTTCTCTATCATTGTCATGATTTTTGTTGACACTAACATTATCATACCTTACTTCTTGATCCTTAATACTCCAGCCTTTATTACTTCTTTGCACACCTTTGTTTATGTGTTATTTTCAACTTTTCAAAAAGCTAATAGTCATATTTCCTCTCACATATGAGATAGAACATCTAATTTATCCCTTACATGCTCATGGCAATCATGTCTCTACACATCATGATCAAGTTAAATTTAAGGCTAAAGGAAAGTTATGTGATATAAATATGTACACGATACTTATGCTAGTTCAAGTTGCATAAAATTTTTACATAGAGGCATCAATTCATATATTCTAAGAAATCAATCCCAAATATTAACATAACCACATTGCAAATCATGTCTGTGGTTTGATAAGAATGATAGACCTCATGACCTTCTATATGAGCTACTTAATAAGTGATTAATCACTTTTATTCCTAACAATTATTATCTTCACAGGTGTCGATGGCGTACAAAAAAGTAGAAGGAATATCAAACGGTATCAGTCATGTAGGTGAATAGGGGTCGATGGCATCTAAAGAGGATGATGTAGTTACATGAGGGATCAACTGTGTAGGAATATTCACATAGGGTTTGATGGAATTCGTATGGATTTTGGAATCTATAATCAAGGCATGTTCATGTGAGGTTTGATTGGAAGAACATGGGTAGATGACTTTGTCAACTTTAGTTTTAGCAAAAGAAGGATATGATGCTTCAATACATTTGATAATGCATTAAACACCTTGAATTTTGACCGTGTTTTTTTGTTTTTTATTAGATTAGGCAAAAACAGGATCGGCTCCCAAGGGCCATACAAGAGAGAGGAACAAAAAGAGATAACCAACAGGAGTAACCAAACCAAGAGAGTCCTAGAAAATGAGTTAAAACATCTTAACTCTTACAATGCAACCTGGACCCAAGAGAGGAAACCCCTAAAAAGAACAAAAAAAAACAACTAAGAACCTAAAGTTTGCCAAACTTCTACCCACAGTTCAGAGAGGGCTCTAGCAACCTGCAACACACGACCAAGGAGCACCGACCAAACACAACAACTAGGGGATCAGGACCTGCCATGGCCTCCATTATCCATCTCCTCCTCAGAGCTACTGATCCGGAGGTTGAATTTCCTTCTTTTGTTTCCTGTTTCCAACATTTCCACCCTGTCCAACAAAACCTTCACTTGATTTTCCAGCTCGTTTACTCTATGTTTAGTCTGAACTTGATCGGTGACCATTTTCTTGGAAATATTGATAATTTCCACCATAGAATCTCTTTGGCCAGCACTGGCAGCCTCCATGGCCTTCAGGACACCCTCCAGGTACAACATTTTCCTACTCCATTCATCAAAGACATTGGGATCACCCACACAATCCATTTTCTTGGAAGCACTGGCCTCCCCAAGGCCACCATCTCTATTGTCATTTTCCCATTCCTTTTCCACATCGATACCCTTGCCCACCTTCATTTTAGTGAGGCAAACAGCTGAGAGTGACATCATCCTCCTCAGCATGCTCGTCCATCACCATCCTCAAAGGAGGGACCAGGGTCGGAGTACCATTCTTGACCAGCAGGAGAATCAAACATTCGTGCGAGGAAGCTCAGCCTTGTCTTGCTGAAAGGCAATCAAGGAATTTGTGAGAGAGGTAGCAAGGAAGAAAGGAATATTGATCATCACCTTGTGCCGAACATGTTGAGCGGGTCATATGGTGGGTATAGATCTTTCTATACTTGCCCTCCAACGTGATGTATTTCATGAGTTGGAGGCAGACGTCCTTCCAAACACCAAGGATGCAAGAGTGGGCAATACCATCCATGAAGAACCAACACCTCTCTTTGCCAACAAAAAACCTGTCAATCTCCAAATCCCTGCGTTTTCTATCCTTATAGAGCTTCAACCCTTCCATTTTCATTTCAGTAATCCTAGCTATATTGGTCTCCGAGACCTCTACATCCATGCCATGAATATTAAAACCCCCTCCTTCCAAGCAATGCTGAAATATTTTGACAGGATTGAGTCGTGACCATGTAATTTGGTGATGAAATTGCTGAATCCCCCAACCTTAAGCTTGTTCCATAGACTCGGATTATTCTTTTCAAAGTTCGACTAGCAGGCTCCACCCTGATTCTGTCACCTCCCATCTTAGCTTTACCAAACTTCCCTTTCAACTAACAGCTTCCCACAACCAGCAACAAGTTCACCCTTTCAAAAAGCGAGCGGAAAAGATGATTTTTGTGAAATTTCTCGGGTACTTGAAATACTTACGACCGCTCGTGCCAACATTATGGAACTTAGCACCCCTTTTCCTTAATGATTTCATCATTAATATTAGAGGAAGCTTATCTCCTTCGCCCCATATCTTGTACTCATGGCTCAGGACACCTATATTTGCCATCTTGTCCACACAAATATTACCATGTCTCCACGTATGATTAATAGAAACTTTATCAAAATCCTTAAGCATTTCCTTGATGTCTTGGATGATGTTTCTTAAAGCCCAATTGATTCTGCACCTATTATTGAGAGCACTTATGATGATTAGGGAATCACCTTCAATCTGTATATCCTTAATACCTTTTTCCTTGGCTATTAAAATTCCCCAAAGGAGGGCTCTGGCCTCTGCCATGTTATTGGTTTGTTTGCCTAAAGGGCCCACATAGGTAAACAACCAATCACCCTCTTTATTTCTTAAGATAACACCTCCCCCTGCTTGACCAAGATTTCCTTTAGAAGCCCCATCAAAGTTGATCTTGATAGTAGATCCCACCGGCTTGTTCCAGTTCACAATCTTATCAGGGTTATGGATCTTGACTGGACTATAGGTGAACTTTTCCAACAACTTGTTCCCCTTTCGGACAAATCTTGTTAGTTTTACTTTTAAAGAGTTTGAGATTTTCCTTTATGGCAGCTAGGATCTTCCTCTTAGTCACCACAATCTGTGGTTTCTGGTCTCTAAAGACACTATTATTCCTTGCTTTCCATATCCCCCATAAGAAGTGAGGTAAAGCAATCCTCCAGGCCTAGGTCAAAAAGGGAAACCTAAAGGGGCTTTCCCATTGAATGTAGCAATCTTCTATATTGGAAGGTATGATCCATTAGATATTGAACAAATCCAAAATCATCATGAAGACACCTTTAGAGAAAGGACAATGTAAGAAAAGGTGGTTCACATTTTCCTCCCTTTTCCTGCATAAAGAACACCTATTAGGAATCATCATCCCTCTCTTTTTGAGGTTATCCACCGATAGAATTCTATTTTGGACAGCTAGCCAGAAAAAAATATTGATCTTTAGGATCAGGTCTTTAATCCATAACTTACCCCAATAGTCTCTTTGTTGATCTTTCTTGAAATGAGAGCTATAGGCAAATTTGACAGAATAGTTTCCTGAATCCTCCTCTTTCCATATGATGGTGTCCTCCTTCATCTGGAAGATGGGGATGTGAAAGTCCCTGAGTTTCTTGTTGAGATCCTGAAAGGGTTTGAGGTCACCAAGATAGTCCGGAGGGGGGGTTATGGTTTCCCAATGATACTTCTCCTCAAAAAACCAGAAATCCTTAATCCAAACTTTACCATTATCTTCATAGACCTGAGCCACCTCCTTCCAAATTTCTTGATCAGCTAAGGGGACCTCTTCAATCCAGCTATCCCACCAAAATTTGATCATGTTCCCCTTCCTATCTCCTAGGAAGCACCCTTGGAGAGGATGTCTTTTGAATCCATCAAGGAATTCTAGAAATAAGAGCCTTTAGGAAGGTTATTATGGAAGAAAAAGGAGTCAATTCTGCTATAATTCCGCAGGTATTTCTTTTTTATTATATCAACCCATAGGCCTTCCTCTCTAGCTATTCACCAACCAGCTTTGGCTAATAGAGCTTTGTTCATAATAGGTATGTTCTTCAGACCCAAACCACCACATAGCTTTGGCTTAGTTACTTTGTCCCACGCCACCAGGGGGAATTTAAAATCTTCTAAAGCACCAGCCTAGAGAAATATTTTCTGAATTCTTTCCAAAATAGTTGTTATTTTAGCCGGAAGTTTGAAAAGAGACATAATATAGATGGGGACTCCTTGGAGGGAGCTCTGTAGAAGTTGAATCTTACCAGCTTGTGAAAGGAGGAGACCTTTCTAGGAAGAAAGTTTTTTGTTAACTCTTTCCAACAGGGCATTCCAAACAGAGATGTGAGGCTTTTTAAGGAGAAGAGGCATTCCAAGGTAGGAATCTGAAAGCATTTGATTTTGCAACCAAGGATACGAGTGAGCCTAGCTTGAACATGTTTATCTACATTAATAAAGTAGACAACACTTTTAAGGAAATTGACCATCTGCCCTGAAACTTATTCATACTCGTTGAGGACAAACTTGAAGTTGGTGGCTTCTTAGACAGAGGCCTTCCCCATTAGGAAGTTATCATCAACAAATTGATTGAGGCAAATAGGAGGGAGCCCATTTGAAATCTTAATACCTTGGATATTCTTAGAAATCATAGCCTGCTTACAAATTCTACTTAAGGATTCAGCCATGATAACATAAAGGAAAGGTGATAGGGGATCACCCTGTCTTAATCCTCTACCAACTCTGAAGAAGCCTTCCGGGCTACCATTGACCAACACCGAATAACTAGCAGTAGATATACAGGTCATAATCATGTTAACCATAGTGTTGTCAAACCCCACTTTTTCAAGAATAGCCCGAAGGAAAGACCAGTTAATCCTATCATAGGCCTTATGCATATCAAGCTTAAGGAACATAGCTGATCTAGCAGAGTTATCAATGGAATGAATGGCCTCCTAGATCACTACAATACTATCAGTGATCTATCTCCCTAGAACAAAAGCTCCTTGGTTCTCATATATAAAGTGGGTGAGCACCACTTAATCCTGTAAGTTATGATTTTGGTTAGAATTTTATAACTCGTGTTACACAAGTTGATCGGTCTAAAGTCCTTGACCTCTTTGGCTCCAGCAATTTTAGGAACAAGGACCAAAAACATGTTTTTGAGCTGTCTGAGAAGCTTCCCATTTTTGAAAAATTCTTGGACCATATCAATAACTTTAGTCTTTATCACTTCCCAGAATTTCTGGTAAAAGAAGGCCTGAAAGCCATCAGGGCTAGGAGACTTATCAGGTTCCATATCAAAGATCACAAACCTAATTTCCTCTTCAAAAGGGATATTTAAGAGCTCACAATTTTCCTCCGGGGATATCACTTTCTGAACAGATTCAGAATAATTTTTGTCTCTGCTCCTCAACCCCCTGACCCTGTTGAAAGAGATCCTTAAAATAATTTATAATGGCCTGGTTGATATCCTTACATTCTGATAGGGTTTCACCGTTCTCATTCTTGATTTCAGATATCTTTAGGAGATTTGTCCAAGAGGTCACCAAGAAATGGAAAAAATTGGTATTCCTATCCCCCTCCTTAAGCCATTTCACTCTTGATTTTTGTTTCCAGTACACCTCTTCTTTCGCCAGGATGTTATGGTACTCAATCAGGAGATTTTTTTCCCGTTCTTTTAGAATCAAATTGAGACCATCAATTTCAATAAGTTCCTCAATATTCCTTATATCTTCATCCACTCTACTTTTTTCCTAGAAGATGTTTCCAAAAACCTCTTTATTCCATTTTTTGAGACAGTTTTTGAGATGCTTTAATTTAAAACTAAGTCTATAACTAGCCACCCTAAAAACCTTGATATTCCACCATTCTTGGATTCTGGTAGGAAGATCAGGATGCTCTAACCAAATCTTTTCAAACCGAAAGGGCCTAGCTTTCTTGATCTGAATACCCAGTTTAAGGAGGATAGGATTATGGTCAGATCCAATTCTAGGAAGAGTCTTGAGGGAGTAGAGCTGATTCATCATACAGAGGTGACTCACCACAAACCTGTCCAGTCTGATTTGAATAAGTTCTGACCCAATTCTCCTATTGACCCATGTGAACTTCGATCCTTCCAGTTCTAAATCCACCATCCCATTGATGTTGAGGAACTTAGCCAGATCTTCCATACTATTAGTGAAGGAAGCAATACCCCTTTTTTTTCCCCGGAGAAAGGGGGAATTGAAATCTCCTCCAATAAGCCAATCTTTATCTTTGAATAAATTTTTGAAAGACGTGAGATCCCTCTAGAGCTTCCTTCTCTCACTCACATTGTTAGGCACATAAATATTAGAAACATACTAGGATTTCTTTGAGGACAGGTTCGTGAAACACATAGCCACATGACCTGGAGCCGATAGGATAAGAACACCATGCACAATGTTGGGGTCCCAAAGAGTGACCACACCTCCAGAGGCTCCCATAGAACTATGACCTTCCCAACAACTTTCTTTCCAAATAGACCTTCCCACATCTTTGAATCTCTCCATTGACATTTTAGTTTCTTGAATCATAAAAATATCATGTTTATTTTTCATTCTAAGATCCTTAGCTAATCTATGTTTACTGGGGTTATTCAGACCCCTTATATTCCAAGAAAGACAAATCATTAACATTTCTTTTTACGGGGAGAAAATTCCCCAGTGTCTTCTGAATACCAGCTTCTACTTCCCTTCTTGAGCTTGTCTCCCTTACTTCCTTGTTAATTTTCCTGCCTTTTAGGCTTGAGTCTTTACCCACATCAGCCTGAGAGCTGCTACAAGTAACAGGTTTGGATTTACTCATGGGGGTCTTCGGAGAGCCCATCTCCTCATAGGTATCAGGAACAAAGTCTGATAGAATCTCAAACACATTTGACATAGATAAATCTTCCTCTTGTCTTTTTCCGAAGGAGCTCTGACCTATAGAAGACACCTCTTCCAAAGATAATCCATCAGCAACTTACAAAGCAATTTTATTGTCCTCCATAACTTTACTTGCCTCATTCTCAGATACCTGGGTTTCTTCTTTCGTGACAAGATCTAGCAATTCCTCATCCTTCTCTTTAGATTCTTCATTGATGTTTCCTTGTACCTGTGAACTTGATCCCCCTCTTTCCTCACTGGGTTTATTAGGTAGGAGCAATGGTTCTTCTATTTCGGGATTTTCCTGTTGAATATTTTCAACCCTACCATTCCTTCCAACCCTCTTCCATTCCTTTGTCTCTTTTTCTGGACCCAACTTTTGGGGCATAACCTTTGTCTCAAGCTTTTTTTTTTAAATTCCAGACACAAATGTTGTTCATGGCCTACTAACTTGCATTTCTTACAGGAAAACAGGGATGGATCATAATCAAATCTCTACACCCATACCCCCTCTGGGGTCATAAGCTTAATATTAGTTTCCATACATGAATCTTGACTCATATTAACATAGAATCTGGCATGGGTGAGTCTAGTCTTTGCTTTCGTAACCGGATCCAGAGCAATGGGGCTCCCTAGGCTCTTCGCTATACCAAAGAGAACCTCTGGTTCCTATAATTCCAAGGGTAACTTGTTGGTCCAAAATTTGTCGTGGACGGATCCATGGATAGATGAGCCAACAAAGTGCGGGGTGTAGCCCTCTTTGAGTCAACAAAGTGAAACTGGTTTATTGCTATTCTACCAGCAGGAATCTGTGCAAGTCTCACAATATTCTACCTTCGGGGGTTGGGATCTCATCCCAGTAGAGGTATTTCCAACTGTGAAAAGAAGGGAAAGAAACGGGGTGAGGAGATAGGATAGATCTGAAGGGAGAAAAGAAATGAATTCCAAAGCAGAAAGGTCAGAGGGTCTATGTTTTGGGCTGGTAGTAAACGGAGCCGAACCTACTTGCATAGACGAACAAAGCAATATTGATGAATAAATGACAAAAAAGTAGAGATAGATTCAACAGAATAAACGCATAAATCTGACATAAGAAAGATTAAAATGCTCATAACACACATATTCAGCACAAAGTCTTAATATTTGTATTAATGTTTTCTTCTGTTACAAAAGCTCAAAGTCTTTTCCTCTTACTTCTATTTTTCATCTAAAAAGTATCCACACCTTGAATACAACAAGTATCCAAGTATATATAGAAGAAGGAGAAGAAAGAAGGCAAAAAGCAACCAACAACTAATTACAAAATATCTAAAAGTCAATGTTGACTTTGGACAACTTGGTGGATGACAACATCCCATGGTGCAACATGGATGAGGTCATCATTTGTACCAACATACTCTTAGATATTTACAAAAAGGAAGCCAAGAGGAAGAAAGCTATTCATCGTCGTCTCACGGCTGGAAGGGGGTATCTTGCTTCTGCTATTGTTTGGGAGAGGTGATGTGGAACTGAGTCCAATATTCCATGAATTTACTGATCATTGGCTGAAGTTGATCCTGGTAGGACCCTTCGTATGATCGCCGATGACCTCACAAGTCTCCCGCTCATCTCTGAGTTTTTCAGGAGTTTGAAATATTCATTTCCTGCCTCCATCAGGAACCCCACAAAATCACGGCAAGCTAGAAGGTTGTTGATGCATTTGGTGTCGAAAGTGGCTTCTAGCCCTAACCCTTACGAGATGATCTCCTTAAAGATCCAGATAGTTTCGTCCCTGCCTTTTTCAAGGTGAAAGAAAGAGTAAGCAAGCCCGGAGACATTCTCAGAACAATTTGCTCCATTTGATGCATTGCATCCAGGGCTTCCTCCTTGACCTTGTCAATCTTTTCCAAGACAAACTCCATCTAATCGACCCACTAATCCAACGCGGAAAGGATCTTCTTTGGGTACCACGGGGTGATTGAAAATTCTGAATTTCACCGGTTCGTCCATTGAACAATCGAGCATTTTTGGAACATCTCGTGTTGCAACCTTCCATGGTCTAAATCTTCGGAGATAGGTCCTGCGATCGCCTAGAGATATTTGTTTCACCCGACTAATGTTCTTATACAATTCGGTGAACTTGACTATTACCTCCTCGTTGTCTTTGAGGATTTGATCTCTCCAGGTGAAAATTGCCATACCTTGTTCGCCAATTTTGGCGTACTCGTTTATCTTATCCTGGCTTAGGACCTCAGGAGTTTCAGTGGCAGTTGTAGGAGGTGCACTGCCCATTTTTTGTAGGGCGTGGAGAAGATGTTTGTTTTGTTATTTTAGTAACCTCTTCTCCTCCTTTGCTTCTTGCAGTTTCTTGCAAAGGGCATCCACCGCAGATAGGGCCTCTCCTTGAACACTTTCAGAAGATGTTCCCATTGTGACTTGGGTCACTGTATAATCTATCGAAGACAGATCCTTTTTACCCTTTAAAGGATCGGGATATGTGATCTCCATTACTCTTTCTCTCGATGCACTCTGAGAGAAGCGATTTATAGGATTTTGATTCTTAGCCCCAGCTTTGATGGGATGACGGAGAAGTCCATCGGTGCGATAGGGACTTTCCTCTATTGCTAGCTCAGATGCTGGGAGATCCATGTTGGACTTAAGGGAATGGGACCAGAGGTAGAAGAGGGAACAGCTGCAGTGGATGAGGGGAAATGGGTAGAGACACTTGGTGGTGGCATCAAGAGGGAGACCAAGAAAGTGCTCACGGGAGGAAGGGATACTGCAGGGGAGGTAGACGCGGGAATGGAAGGGAGCTGAGAGATGAGAGAAGAAATGGTGGGGGATAGCTCTGCGAGAGAGAGAAGATGGATGACGAGGAAGGGGGAACAGTAGAAGATGGGGGAGAGGATACGACCAAAGGAATGGTTGCTTGAGTCACGCGAGGAGGAGAAGGAGGAGAGGGAGAAGGGATAAAAGGGACCACAACAGTTGTAGTAGTGGCGACACCTTGAGTGGATGTGCCCGTCGGAACACCTTCTCGCCGCTTCTTTCTCTCTCGGATACCAGACATAAACAACCTATTCTTGTGCAGGTAGAAGGAGGACTTTTAGGACCTCCTTCTTGAACAAAGGTTCGATTCGTGCTCTTTATCCTTGCCTTTGACCTTTGGCAGATGCTTCGACCTGATAGGTGCATTGCCCAATGGGGATGTAGTGAAATCTAATTCAAGTTAGATAAGGCCATTCATTCTACGCTAGTGTTCTGTCCTCCGCAATGTCTCCTTGACCCTTTCTTCAATGGTGCAGGGTGCTTTTCTTACACAATTGTAGCAAATGGCCGCTTGTCCCCATATGTGTCTAGATACACCTGATCAACTTCTTGATCGATAGTTTGATAGCCTTTTGGAACAATGGCCATGCCGTATTGAATAATATCTGCCAAGGCCAAGCGGGAGTGATCCTTCCTTCTAAGTCTACCTCATGATACAGGTCGATATAGATGTCCTCGATATGTGGAATGTGGATTGGATCAAGTTTTTCCTTGGGAAGGCAATTCCTTGGATCAAAAGTGGGCCTCGCCGGGAAGTTGTGCTTTAGATTGAGTAGTTCTAGCTCTGCAAACATTTCCCAGGATTTGTGGTGAGAAACGCAGGTGTATCTGCCCACTGTAAGGGGGAAAGGAGTTCCACCCTTCTTTCTCTTCAAACATTTCTCATGGTAGGTTATGAGTCTGGACAGCTCCAATAGGATCAACTTGGGGCCGGCATATCTCGGAAATTTGGTGGGCTCCCCCAAGAAGTTGGCCGCTCTGAGATAGGTGAAGGTGGGGAATTGGGTAAATAGTGCCCCCACTTCTCAGTTGTTGTGACTATGCTCTTGGTTGTCCGACCATGAGTCATATTTGGCCTCAAAAGGTAGATGATGCCATAGAAGAAAGCATCGTTGATCTTAGTAAACTATGGGATGTTGTTCTCCAGCTTCAGCTCCGGGTAGTATTCATATATCTTTACCTGAGGCCAAACCCCGTATCATTTCGGTCTTTGGATAATCCCTCTCCGAGGCTACAGCATAGACTACGTAGGAGTTCATGTAGAACCTCCCCGTTGTGGTGAGTTGTTGGAGCTGCTCGGATATGGTGCTGCTTATGATCTCCGCCCACTCAAAGTGTTGATCTGGCACATTCTTGTTCATAGTTTCAAGGTACCTGAGCATCCATTTGTGAAAGTAATGGGCATCAGAAATCCAAAAACTCTACTTAGGAATGTGATGGTGTCGCTCAATTCCTCGGAGAAGTCACTACGGTGAATAACCTATGGCCATCTGGTTATCACCTTCTTGTTCTTTAAGTAGACTTCGTTCATCAGTTGCATGCACTTGTCTTCATTATCCTCCTGTGCCTTGGTGTAGTCCTCTTAGCTTACAGCCACAAAGTGTCGGTGGTGAGGAATGCCCAGCATGATCTTGAAGTGCTAGGAAGTGAGATTGATTACGACCTCGCCCTTTTCATTTTTGACACACCTTGTGTCTTTGTTGTAATAGCGGGCCACCACCATCATAAATTCATTGTTTACTGCACTGACAGGATCCCCCAACAAAATGCAGTCCACTACCCACCAGCTTGTCCATCCAAGGACTTCCTGTGACTCTCCTGGTTCTAGCCCAGAAATCCTCCATGTCGATGTGACCGAGTTCGGAGTCTCTTATGTCCAGGTCACATTCTAGCTTGGGACTCGGGCATTCTGACCCTCTGGTATTTATACTTCATCTCTTCTTCTCGTAAGCTTAGCCTTACCCTTTGACTTGGTTGGCCTTTTGCTTGATGTAGACATATATGGATCTAAGTTCAGTTGTTGATCTGTAAGAAGGAGTGAAGTCCAATGCAAAAGAGCCATGTTAGCTGTCAGATCTTCCATTAAAGCACTAAAAAATGAGGAGTTAGAAATTTTAAGGCCTCAGGTGCAGGGCGCAGGAACACTGTAGGCTGTAGAGTTAATAGAATGGTGCACTAAATTAGAGTGTTACAAGGAACAAATCAGCGCCAAAGGGCACAGGGCGCAAGGATTTTGCATATGACATTATTGTTATTGTAAGCGGGGATGCACCTGCGCCATTTATGTATTTTTATACTGGGTGCAAATAATTTTGGTGTTGCATGGGGGTAGGGTGCGCCAATGGTACATGTAATTTGCATGTAACACGAGACTTTGGTGCACCAAAGGGCGCAAGATCAATGTGTGTAACACCAAAATTGCATGCGCACAGGGGAATTTGGCGCGGCGCAGGGATTTCTTGCATGACACTTTGTTGTTGTAAATAGGGATGCGCCTGCGCTAGATTTAGGATTTTACTTGGTTTTCACATGGCGCAGGGATATTATATGTTGTAATTAAGTTCGGGTGCCTTCTTGGCGTGCTTGTGTTTCTTGTAACAAAGGTGGCGATTGTGCCCAAAGGAAAATACAGCCCGAGGACAACTTTCAAGTTTTCTTCCCTCTTTAGTTCGTGACTTTCAGGTTTTCTTGACGTGATTTGATAGTGGGAGGAACACAACAAAGAGGTCAGGATTTATTTTTTAGGCAGAGCCCCCTTCTGCCAGCAGATCTGGAAAGAGGATAAAAATGGTTTGGGGGAGGGGAAGATTACAAGATGGCGGAGGGGTGCTAAACTTCAGATCCATTTCACCAATTTCACAAACAACCAAAGAATGAGAAAACACAAGAGGGATGAGGACCACTTACTCAAAAATATATAGAAAGTGAGAGACAAAGTGGGGTCCATGAATGTGATACCAGGAGGATGGGCGTGCTGACAGGTGTAGAGGAATAAAATTTATCACATGTTTTCAATTGTGAAAGTGACAGGCGGATGTGCCTATATATAGGAAAAGGTGCAATAAATGCGCCAACCACTTTTTCTAGGGCGCACCAAAACATGTGTTGACACGTAAAACTTTGCACCCTTTGGCGCGGATATACGCATGTCAACACAGAATTATTTGTGCCCCTTGGCGTAAATTTAGTACTGTCAACACTTCATTTTGAGCGCCTTGGCACACCAAAACACGGCGCAACAATTTAGTTGTTAACATGAAGGCGCATGCACCTTGGCGCATGTAAGAAAGGCACATCATGGGGAGGTGCAACAATTGTTGTGTTAACACTTCAAAGGGTGCGCCAAAGGAAATGAAGGGGGCACGAATTTAGTCTGTGTTACACAGATAAAAGGTGTGCCTAGCCAAAAAGACCAAAATGACTAAGTTTAGAGAACTAGATTTCCTGGAAAGGGATTTTGTAACATTCCAAATGCAGAGGGGTCCCTGACGAGGGACCAGGACAAAATTTTGGTATGGTTACCTGTAAAATTGCCCTTGTCAATTTTACAGGATAACAACTGGCTCTTTCTGGGGACTATCTTTGAGCGAAGCTCAAGGGTAGAGAACCCCAGATCAACATGTGCCTATCCATTGGGAAAAGAGGGTCAAAAACAAGGGCGACGATGAAAGAAAACACACAACATAAAGCAAACTATACAAGGAAGAGAGAAAGCTCTACTTCCTGAATATTTTGAGATGTCGCCCACTATAGGGAAGCGGGAGATCAGTTCCATCTAGATATGAGAGATAGAAGCTATTCTCTCTATTGAGCTACTTGATCTTGAAAGGCCTCTCCATAGAGAATCAAATTTCCCGTGCATGCCCTTCACTCTCTCTTCATTTGTCCCACAAAAGGACGAGATCTCCCACTTGGAAATCTCTTTGCTTAGCCCTTTTATCGAACAATCTCTTAACTTGATTCTGATGTTCGGTGATCCTATCGACCACTCTTACTCTTTTCTCTTCAAGCTCTGATAGATACATGATCCTCTTTTCAAGGGAATTTTGGAAAGTCTCATCTTCAATTGCTCGTGCCAAGCACAGAGCAGGGAGTTCTGCAGAAATGGGAAGCTCGGCATCGGTCCCATATAACACTTGAAAAGGTGACATACCGAGAGACCTCTTGGCAGTAATGCAATCCGCCCACAAAGCCACATACAATGACTTGTGCCACGTCCGCTGACTCTCATCAACTAGCTTCCGTATGATGGTCACTAAGTTTTTATTACTGGATTCTGCCTGACCATTTCCCTGGGGGTAATAATCCGAGGCATGGGCCAAGGTTATCTCGTGTTCATAGAAAAACCAACAAATTCTCATGAGGAGAAGTTGGAAGCGTTATTAGCAACGATTTTGTGTGGGACGCCAAATCTCACAATGTTATTCTCTTTAATGAAATTGATAACAACCTCAGAAGTGGCATTCTTGACAGGAATGTCCTCCACCCATTTGGTGAAGTAATCTGTTGCTGTCAAGACATAACTATGCCCGAGCACTTGATTGGGGATGGAGTGCTCCGATAAAGTCAATTCCCCACTATCTGAATGGTTCATCAATAATGACCGGCCTGAGGGGAAAAGCAGCCAATTTTGGCTTGCCGACAAATTATTGGCAGAGCTCACACTTTACTACCCAGGTGGCTGTATCCTGGAATAGTGTCGGCCAATAGTACCTGGCCCGGATGATCTTGTAGGCCACCACAAAGAGGAGAAGTGACCACCACAGGCTGAATCATGAAAACTCTTCAGTAGCTTTATCTGTTGTGGCTTGTCAACACATCGCAAGAAGATGCCATCTATTCCGCGTTTGTATAAACAGTCATCCCAGATGACATATCTGGCTGCTCTGAGCTTTATAGCACGTTTCTCCTTTGAAGTTAGATGAGCTGGACATTCACCATAAGTGAGAAAGAAAGTGATATCAGAATACCATTCGTCATTGCTGGTGGCGACAAATAGAACCATGGGTAGAGAATCGATTTCCCAGCTGGCTTTGTAATCCTTGGTGCAATCACCCTTTTCCTCAGGGTCTTCTGAATCTCGGTTTTCAGCCATGAGCTGACATAGGCCCTTGCCTCTTACCAACTTGGTTGGTTTTATATCTAGATCATACTCTGGACTTTTGCAATCCAATTTCCTCACAAACTCCCTAACTCCTGTTGAGTTAGGATTGACTTGACTGCCATGTCAGGGACAAGCACCACCGTATGATGAGTTTAGGGAATGTAATACCAAGTTCTTGACTACTTTGACAATGGCGAAGGCGTGCTTTTGTTATCCGTAAAATTGACAAGGGCAATTTTACCGATAACCATACCGAAAATTTTGTTTCGATCCCTCGTTAGGGATCCCTCGCGTTCGAAACGTTGCAAAATCCCTCCCCGGGAAATCTAGTTTTTGAACTTAGTCTTTTCGAGCCTTTTTTGGCTGGGCGCATGGATTTTCCTTGTAACACCAAATTTATGTGCGCCCCCTTAAAAGCCTTTGGCGCATGGTTTTCCATGTTGTCACTCCTTTCGGTGCGCCAAAGGATGTTGAGTCAGTTTTTGGTGCGCCATAGGGCGCACGTAATCTCTATGTTACACCAAGTTTTGGTGCGCCAAAGGGCGCACATAAATTCATGACCGACAACGTATTTCATGCGCCAAAAGGCGCACCCTTTCTCCTGTCGTCAGATACTTCCATGCGCCAAAGGGCGCACGCTTTCCTCTGTCGACAGCAGTTTTCATGCGCCATTTCAAAGGTTGGTGGCGCATTAATGACAGGTTTTCCTATAAATATCAGTGCGCGCCCATGTCATTTTCATTCCTATTTTCGAAGCACGTGATATTTCTGGACTTGTCAGCCCCTGCTCTGTCACTTTCATCGTATTGTGGACCCGCTCAAGGAATTTTCGCTATAATTTTAAGGTAAGAGGTTCTTCCCCTTCCCTGTTTTATGTTTTCTGTTCTTTGAGCTTGTTTTTTGTCCGGTTTTGTTGTGCGCTTGCTTGCTGGACGGTTTTCATCGAAGTATGTTTATGTTTAGGCTAGCTTCCCCCCTGTGCTGCCTGGTTTCCCGTCTCCCTTTCTTCTTTTCCTCCCCCCTTCCTCTCCCTCTTTCCGGATTTGTTGGAAAAAAGGGGGGCTGTTTTGTAATTTCTTGGTCTGCTGGATCTTTTATAAAAACCCTGTTGCACCAAGCATCCTTTGAAGGAAATAAGAATCAGTTATATTGAGTGATCAAGTGTATTTTCCATGGCGCACTGGCGCGTCATGTTGCACTTAATGCAATCGCGCCCTTTGGCGCATCTACCCGCCATGCAACATACTCAAGGTCCGCGCCAAATGGCGCACCTTTCCATCCTGCTGCAGTTGAAATTCATGCGCCCCTAAGCGCACCCTTTTTGCCTGTTACAAGCTTAAAACCTGCGCCTCCTTTAAACCTTTGGCGCACCTATTCTCCATGCTACATAATGTTTTCATGCGCCAAAGGGCGCACTCAGCTTTCATGCAACACAAGCCTTCTGCGCGCAAGTATAAAGATTACAAAGGCGCGGGCGCGCCCTCCATTGCAGTAACATGATGTTGTGTAAATCCTCCATGCGCCGCGCTATATTCCTTTGGCGCATCATTTGTCCATGTTACACAATCTTTCCATGCGCCAAAAGACGCACCGAACCCCAATGTAACACGCATTTCCTGTGCGCCCTGCTATAAAATGCAACCTGCTTCATCCATGCGCCATGCGCCTTTGGCGCCAATATAACCTCTGCAACATTCCTTTTCTGTGCGCCTTATCTATTTGGCCTGTCAGTTGCATTTTTCCCGCGCCCTGAGCCTTTAAATCTCTAACTCTTTCTTCTGCTAGCTTTCCAATGGAAGATCAAATGACTAATTCAACCTTTTTGGATTGGGTCTCACTTCTTCTTCATGCAGATCAGCAACTGAGTTCGAAAGAACACATGTCTACGTCAAGCAAGAAACCCACCAAACCAAGAGGAAAGGCTAAACTGACAGAAGAAGAAATGAAATACAAATATCAAAGGGTCAGAATGCCCGAATCACAGGCTGAGTGCAGTATGGATGTCAGGGACTCAGAGTTGGGTCACATTGACATGGATGAGTTCTGGGTTAGAACTCAGAAGGTTACAAGAAGTCCATGGATGGACAAGCTAATAGGCAGTGCCCTGCACTTTGCCGGAGGAATCCCTGTCAGCGCTGTGAACAATGAGTTCATGATGGTAGTTGCGCAATCTTTCAACAAGGACACAAGATGTGTCGAGAACAGCAAGGGCGAGGTAGTCATAAACCTCACTGCCCGTCATTTTGAGTTGATGCTTGGCATCCCTCACCACCGGAACTACGTGGCTGTTAGCCAACAGGAATGCATCAAGGCCTGGGAAGACAACGAAGGCCAGTGCATGCAGTTAATGAATGAGGTCTACCTAAAGAATAAGAAGGTAGTGACCCGGTGGCCTCAGACTATCCACCGAAGTGATTTCTCAGAGGAACTCAGTGATTCTATCACCTTCCTGAGCAGAGTCTTCGGGCTTTCAGATGCCCACTATTTCCATAAGTGGATGCTGCGGTACCTAGAAACAATGAATAAGAATTTGCCCGATCAGCGCTTTTGCTGGGGTGAAATAATCAGCAGCACCATCTCTGAGCAGCTACAACAGTTCGCCACAACGGGAGTGTTCCATATGAACTCCTATGTAGTCTATGCTGCAGCATCGGCAAGGGATTACCCAGGGCTCAACCGAAGTGGAGTGTGGCCTCAAGCCAAGATATTTGATTACTATCCAGAGCTGAGGCTGGAGAATAGTATCCCTCAATTTGCCAAAGTTAACGATGCATTCTTCTATCACGTCATCTGCCTGCTGAGGCCCAACATGACTCATAGCCGGACGACAAAGAACATAGTGGCAGTCACAGAGAAATGGGGAGCCTTGTTCACCCAATTTCCCACGTTCACCTATCTAAGGGCTGTCAACTTTTTGGGAGAGCCAACCAGGCTACCAAGGTATGCTGGACCAAAGTTGATTCTACTGGAGTTATCAAGGCAGCTGGTCACATACCATGAAAAGTGCCTCAAAAGAAAGAAGGGCGGAACTCCTTTCCCCCTCACAGTGGGCCGGTACACATGCTCCTCCTATCACAAGGCGAAGGAAATGTTCGCAGAGCTGGAATTGCTAAACTTGAAACATGACTTCCCAGCCAGGCCTACCTTCGATCCTAGGAGCTGCCTGCCAAGGGCTAAGCTTGATCCGATCCATGTCCCTCAAATTGAGGATATTTACATTGACGTTCTCCATGAGGTGGAACTCAGAAGAAAGGATCACTCTCGCTTGGCATTAACGGAAATCATCCAATACGGAGTGGCCATTGTCCCCAAAGGCTTCCAAACCACGGAAGACGAAGTAGACAAAGTGTATAATGACACAGAAGGGGATGATTGGCCCTTCCCGGACATTGACAGAAGCAAGGCTCCTCAAACAATTGAGGAGAGGGTCAAGGAGACTATGCGGAGAACAGAGCATTGGTGCCGCATGAACGGACTAATCTACCTCGGGGTAGATTTCACAACTTCCCCTTTGGGCAACGCACCTCCAAGGTCAAAGAAGCTGCTGAAAGGCAAAGGTGCCGAAGGTGAACCTAGCACCATTCAGGAGGAAGCCCCTGAAAGTCCTCTTCCTTCAGAGCCTGAACAAGTAATAACTCTGGATTCGCCAGAGAAAGAATTGACAGAGGATAGTCCTATACGCCCATCCACCCAGGATGTCGGCGTCGCTACAACTTCAGAGGTCCCTTCTATCCCTTCTTCTTCTCTTCCTTCCCCTCCTCGAGTGACTCAAGCAACCACTCCTTTGGTTGTGTCCTCTGCCCCTTCTTCTACTCTTTCCCCCGCCTCTTCATCTATCTTCTCCTCCCTCGCTGATTTGTCTTCTTCCATTTCTTCCCTCATCTCCGAGCTCCCTTCCCTTCCTATGTCTTCTGCGGTTGCGGTTTCCCTTCCTCCCGTGGGCACTTCCTCGGCTATTCTTTCGATGCCGCCGCCGCGTGTCTCCACGTTTTTCCCCTCTTCTACCGTTGCTGCCTCCCCCTCTGTCTCTGGTCCTTCTTCTATAGGACCAGCTTGGATCTCTCAGCAGCTGAGCCAACAAAAGAGGAAAGTCCCCATCGCTCCGATGGACTTTTCGGTCATTCCGGCTAAAGGAGTGAAGAAGCACAAGCCGGTTACACGCTTCTCAAAGAGCGCTGCAGGTGAGAGAGTCATGGAAATAGCATACCCCAACCCCCTCAAAGAGAAAGAAGATCTGTCTCCAACAGATTTCACCGTGACCCAAGTCACAATGGGGACATCCTCAGAAAGTCTCCAGGGGGAAGCTCTTTCCGCAGTGGATGCACTCTGCAAGAAACTTCAGGAAACGAAAGAGGAGAAAAGGCTACTGAAGGAGCAGAATAAATACCTGCTTCAGGCCTTACAAAAGATGGGAAGTGCACCTCCCACAACTGCCGCCGAGACTCCTGAGCTGCTCAGTCAGGAGAAGATCAATGAGTATTCAAAGATTGGCGAGCAAGGTATGGCTGTTTCTGCTTGGAGGAGCCAGATCATCAAAGATAGTGAAAAAGTAATCGCCGAATATATCAGTTTATACCTGAACATCGAGAAGGCGAACAAGGAACTCCAAACATTGGCAGGCCCAATATCAGAAGAGTTAGAGCATGCTAGACTCCAGCACGAGACCTTCCAACAAATGTTCGACTGTTCAGTCGAAGATCTGGTCAAGTTCGGAGTCTTCGGCCATCCAAGGGCCCTCAACAAAACTATGTCCACTTTGGACTATCGGATAGATCAGCTAGAATTCGTTTTGGAAAAGATAGACAAGGTGAAGGAAGAGGCCCTAGATGCAATGCATCAAATGGAGAAAATTGTTCTATCTATGACTCCAGGGTTGCTCACTCCTTCCCTCACCTTGAGATCAGCTGATGATACTATCCGGGTTTTCAAGGAGATAGCTTCTCAAGGGATAGGGCCAGAAGTCACGTTCGACACCGAATCCATCAACAACTTACTGGCCTGTAGGGACTTCATTGGTTTCCTTATCGAGGCGGAGAAAGATTATTCCAAACTCCCGGAAAAGCTCATAGACGAACGGGAGACTTGCGAAGCAATCAGTGAACGGCACAAGGATCCATCACAGGATCAATTTGGGCCAATGATCAGCAAGTTCTTGGAATACCGCGCTCAGTTCCACATATCATCACCTGAGCAGCACCAGAAACAGGCAACCCCTTTTCGGCCGCAGGATGATGATGATGAGTAGCTTCTTCTTCTTCTTCTTCTTCTTCTTCTTCTCCTCTCTATTCTCCGACTTTCTTTCCGTAATATCTGAAGTAAGTTGGCACAAATGATGACATCATCCATGTTGCATCATGGGATGATGTCATCCATCAAAGTTGTCAAAGTCAACATGACTTTTAGATATTTTGTAAATATCTTTGTAAATAAGTGGTTGGCTCCATTTTGCCTTCTCTCTCCCTCATCTTCTATAAATATGAGAATACTTGTTGTATTCAGGGTGAACATTTTTCAGATAGAAATAGAGGTGAGGAGAGAAAGACTTTGAGCTTTCTTGTAACAGAAAAGAACAGTAATACAATTATTCAGACTTTGTGCTCAATAGCTGTGTTATACATTAGATCTTTCTTACGTTAGATCTGTATGTGTTTAATCTGTTGGATTCATATCTACTTTTCCGTCATTTGTTTATCAGTATTGCTTTGTTTATTTATGCAAGTAGGTTTGGCTCTGTTTACTACCAAACTAAAAACATAAATCTTCTGACCTTTCTGCTTTGGAATTCATTTCTTTTCTCCCTTCGGATCTGTTCTTTCTCTTCTCCCTTTTCCATTCCTTTCTTTTCGCAGCCTGGAATACTCTCACCGGATGAGATCCCAACCCCGAAGCGCGTAATCATGAGACTTGCATAGGTTCCTGCTAGTAGAAATAGCAATAAACCAGTTTCGCTTTGTTGTCTCAAAGAGGGGCTAAGCCCTGCAACACTGTTGGCTCGTCTATCCATAGATCTGTCCGTGCGATGATTTTCGACCAACAGCTTTTCCAACTGAGACATCTTTAATTCATGAGGCTTGAGAGGAGAGCTCATGAACGCAATCGGGATTCAACATCTTCAGAATTATTTTGCATTAAGATAGCCGATACAGTATGCTCGGATGCATAGCTATACATGATAAAATCCTTGGAGAAATTGGGACATACCAGGACTGGTGCATGAGTGACGGAGGCTTTTATATCTTCGAACGACTTCTTTCCTTCTTCGCTCCACTAGAAAGTTGGTGATCCTTTCATCATGTTTGATATGTGGTGAGTCTTTTCAACAAAGTTGGGAACAAAGTGCATGAGAAAGTTCACCTTTCCAAGAAAGAGTGAACGTCGGTCTTGCTTGTGGGTAAAGTAAGGCTCTGAATAGCCCTAACCCTTTCGGCATCTATCTTTGTCCCTTCTTTGCTAACAACATGTCCCAGCAACTTTCCTTCTGTGACTCCAAAAACAGAATTTTTCGGATTTAGGGAGATCCCATGTTCCTGGCATCTAATTAATACTTGCTCCAAATGATCACAATGATCATTTCGTTGTTTAGAGAACACAGTTAAGTCATCCAAGTAGACTACGATGACCTTTCCCATCATACCTTTGAACGCAAAGTCCATGGCCCATTGAAAAGTGGCGCCGGCATTGGTCAGACCAAAAGGCATCCTGTTATAGGTGAATGTGCCCCAGGGGGTAGTGAATGTTGTTTTGAATTGGTCTTCAGGTGAGACTTCAATCTGATTATAGCCCGAAAAACCATCAAGCATGGACAACATTTCCAAACTAGTTACTGCCTATAGAACCTGATCCATTATGGGAAGTGGGTAGTTGTCCTTCAAGGACGCTTGATTCAAGTTATGAAAATCTATGCATATGTGTATCTCGTCATTCTTCTTACGTCACTCGGCACAATGTTCGCGACCTGTGCATCAGGTACTGTGATGGATAGGAAAAATGATCCTTGTGTCTAGTATCTTCTCGAATTTTTGCCCGGATAGTACTCGAGACCTTAGGATTATAGTGCCTCTACCTTACCTTACGCCGAAAGGGTTTGACATACTCTTTCAACGGGATGTCATGTTGGACATCTTTTGGCTTGAAATACTTTAGATCGGCATAGGACCACACCAATACATCCATGTATTTCTTCAGAAATTTGAAAAATTTCCACTTTTCTTCAGGTGTGTAACATTTTCGATGTTCTCAATGTTCACAAACTGCGGATGTTCTACCAAACCTAAATTGACCGGTTCGGTTTCTGGGGAGGAGTTAGGATCATCTCGCCTTTTCTTCTTGACAAAACGATCGTGCCTGTCGAACAAACACTCTAGAGAAACCAAGCCTTTTGGAATTTTATTTCCTTTGAGCTGACATATGCCATCACTTCCATGCATTTCTTCATCTTGATCGGTAACAGATTCATGGCATGCAGAAGTGGATCCTTCAAAATGAAGCTCACTGAAATTTTCTACCTTTTCCAGAAAGGCAATGAGTTGATTTTCATCGTTGAATACCTACCAGTGCTGAGAATTTTTCGGCACGCTTGGGCGAAAAACCACCTCAATGGTATATGTGTCTATTTTCAAGGCTGGGTGGGGGAGCATGAGGGATGCTAAGATGGCTAGAGAATCAGCCATGTCATTCTTAGCTCTTGGGATGGCTTTTATTGAAAAAGTGTCATGTCAAACTCCTCAATACTGTCCCATACCACGTTGCAATAATGTCTGATCCTTTCATTCTTCACTTGGTATATCCTTTTAACTTGATTTACGACCAGCTCTACATCACCCTGTACTTTCAGATTCTTGATTCCTCTTTCCCTTGCGGCTTACATGCCCAGTAGCAAAGATTCATACTCAACAGTATTATTCGTGTTGAAAAACTGTAACTTGAAAGAGAGAGGGATAATCTCCTCCTCGGGAGATATTAGCATGGCTCCAGCACCGCACCCACTAGTCGTGCAACTGCCATCAAATTGTAATGTCCAGATCTTGTTAAGATCCTCTGCTTGACAAGGACATCCATTTTGTCAGACTCGGTAGACAAGAAATAGTTTCCCATCCCTGATGATTCGAAGAGAATTTGGGCTTTGGGGTCATCGGAGTTAGTAACCAAGTACTTCTTTTGTGATTCTGGCTCCAACGTTTGCATTATACCTTTGACAGGGATTCTAGCCTTAGACCAGTCCATATGAATCTCTCCACCAACCTCACTGTAAAAACTCCTTCCTAATAGAATTTTGTATGCTGCCGGAATATCGGCAACAAGGACGGTCATCTTTACTCTTTTCTCTAGGAATGCCACAAATGCAAACTATGCGTCTTTGATTTGACCGATCAACGGAACCTGCTTGGTTTCCAAGGAATAACATCTACCAAAAGGCTTGGTAAGGGTGAGGCCCAGGGCATGGGTGACTTTTTCCAAAGATGGCATTGTCGGAAGCCCCGAAATCAATTATGCAGTTACTTAGTTTGTGGCCATTGATTAGGAGGGAGAGATAGAAAGGTTCTATCTTGCCTGACGCAGATGTCGAGGCAACATTTATGCGAGATGCAGAAGGAGTAGAAAGGATTCCTTTTGGGGAAACCTGAGTAGTTATGACAGCTTGGCTTTGGATGTATTCGGTCAACCTTACAAGCTGCTCGATTGGACTGAAGATACTCGGCTTCAGACATTTGGATCTTGGTCTTTTTAGCGTGATCAATTATGTCAAACGCAGCCAAGGGTTGCGTTGATGAAGGAATGAGTCCCTCATTTCGCGATGGTAGGGTAGGATTACCGGTCTTGATAGGAATATGTGAGGACTGATTCGGAGGGGAGATAGGGGAAAAGATATTTTGAAAAATACTTAATAACAGGTTGAGCAGGAAGGGGACTACCTCGTTTAGCGATGGTTGGAGGCGTGTGTGACACGGCCTTCTCTTTCTACGCATATTGGCAGCCACTTCTACTTCTTTTCCTTGCGAGCGGGTAAAAACAACATATGACTACCCGCTTGCATATCCTTGGGTACCCTCCTCTTCGTCAAATTCTTCCTCATCAAATTCCATATACCCAATAGTAGAGTCGTCAGTCGGTTCACCGACATCTTGATCATCTTCACCTGCAATGAAGGTTCTTCATAATTTTTCTCCTCTTCTTTGATTTCGGCTAAAGCATTGACCGGAGGGGCCTCGAGCGCCAACCGTGGAGCAGCTACAGGTAGGCGCGGCCTTTGTGAGACATTGTTAGAAGTAAAATTCCTCCGTGGGATATCCCGGTACGAAGATCCGGAGAAGACTGAGCTAGCTACTTTTTTAACGCAAGCAAGTCATTTGCCATCTTTTGAAATGTCGATCGGATGAAGTGGTGGGAGAAGGAGCTGAAACTTTCAGCTTGGATGGCTCTCGCTTTAATTCACCAGATATTAGCAAGTTATCTTCAATCCGTATGGCAGCAGCTTGGGTGAGAACCAAAGTAGTGACCTATTCTTGTAAGAGTAAGAAACTTACTTTTGAGCTCATGGCGTTCACGAAGAAACATTTCTAATTTTCTGGCGTTGGCAGCATGGTAGGTGGAACCCGGTTGATCAGTGAATTGAAATGGGTGATGAAATCACGCATGGTTTCATTGACCTCCTTCTTCAAGTGAGTGATCTTGGATAGTAACGCGAACGCATCCTCTGAAGGCTTATATCTTTCTTCAAATGCAGTTCGTAAGGTGGCCCAACTAGTAATAGATCCAGCTGGCAAATGCTGAAACCATTCCGCTGCTGGTCCTTGCAAGGTTTCCAGAAAAAGGTGAACTGACACATCTTCATGGGTCACATCCAGGATACTGCATGACATGATGAACACGGATATGTGTGAATCCATGCTTTGGTTCCCGCTACCATCAAATTTAGGAAAATTCTTCCGGTTTCCGTGAGGGAGCGCGTGAACGGGGTGTGGCAAAGTGAGTGGGCCCATAGCATTTCCCCATGGTACTGCCATTTGAACGGCTGGAAAAAGGACGCGAGATGGAAGCACAGTTCCACTAAGTAGCAAAACACTGCAAAGAGATGAGGATGTTCCTTGTGAGAGATGCTTCCTTCATGGAGGTGAGACACTTCTGGATGACCGGTTAGCTGAACTTAGCGATGGGAAGTGTGCGGTGTAACACTATGAATTTGTGCTTTTGAAGTAGATCAAAAGTAAGATCGACTTCCCCACGAGCTCTTCTTTACAGTAAATAGTTCACTCACCGTGTACCTTCCAGATCTGTAATTTTTGGAAAAAATCCTAAAAACTCTTTTTGGTTGTACTTGCTGATTTTCTGATTTTTCGAAAAAAAATCAAAGATGTACTTTTCTAAATATTTAATTTTATCCCTCTTTTGAAAACCGATTGCGGTTTAATGACAAATGTTAACGAGGATAAAATAACGGCCAACTTAGTAGGCTGATTTTCGGATCTTAGAGTTGACTTTTGGTAAGGGTTTGAAATTTTACAAAACAGTCAAAAACTCAGATCTACGGAAAAATACAGGGTTTTTTGTAAAAACTCAGCGAACTAAAGATCTCTAACTAGTCCCGATCTATGGATCCCTGAAGAAAATTTTCAGTTCGGATCACTTTTGCAAAAATTGTGGATTTTGAACAAAAGTTAAAATTTACAAACAGGTAGTGATTTTTCTGATTTTTACTGATTTTCTATCATACCACTATCATAGATCTGATAGATCTGTTTGATCCCAAGAGTCGCCAAAATCACATTGGTCCGAAAATCTTTCGGGTGGACAAATCCATGGATAGACGAGCCAATAGTGTGCAGGGCGTAGCCCCTCTTTGAGTCAAAGAAAGCGAAACTATTTTATTGTTATTCTACCAAAGCGGAATCTATGCAAGTCTCACAATATTCTACCTTCGGGGTTGGGATCTCATCCCAAGTGAGGTATTTCCAAGCGTGAAAAGAAGGGAAAGAAACGGGGTGAGGAGATAGGATAGATCTGAAGGGAGAAAAGAAATGAATTCCAAAGCAGAAAGGTCAGAGGGTCTATGTTTTGCGTTGGTAGTAAACGAAGCCGAACCTACTTGCATAGATGAACAAAGCAATACTGATGAATAAATGACAAAAAAGTAGAGATAGATTCAACAGAATAAATGCATAAATCTGACATAAGAAAGATTAAAATGCTCATAACACACATATTCAGCACAAAGTCTTAATATTTGTATTAATGTTTTCTTCATTACAAAAGCTCAAAGTCTTTTCCTCTTACTTCTATTTTTCATCTAAAAAGTATCCACACCTTGAATACAACAAGTATCCAAGTATATATAGAAGAAGGAGAAGAAAGAAGGCAAAAAGCAACCAACAACTAATTACAAAATATCTACAAAATATCTAAAAGTCAATGTTGACTTTGGACAACTTGGTGGATGACAACATCCCATGGTGCAACATGGATGAGGTCATCATTTGTACCAACATACTCTTAGATATTTACAAAAAGGAAGCCAAGAGGAAGAAAGCTATTCATTGTCATCTCACGCAGCTAGAAGGGGGTATCTTGCTTCTGTTGTTGTTCGGGAGAGGTGATGTGGAACTGAGTCTGATATTCCATGAATTTACTGATCATTGGCTGAAGTTGATCCTGGGCAGGACCCTTCGTATGATCACCGATGACCTCACAAGTCTCCCACTCATCTCTGAGTTTTTCAGGGAGTTTGAAATATTCATTTCTTGCCTCCATCAGGAACCCCACAAAATCACGGCAAGCCAGAAGGTTGTTGATGCATTCGGTGTCAAAAGTGGCTTCTGGCCCTAACCCTTGTGAGATGATCTCCTTAAAGATCTGGATAGTTTCGTCTGCCTTCCTCAAGGTGAAAGAAGGAGTAAGCAAGCCTGGAGACATTCTCAGAACAATTTGCTCCATTTGATGCATTGCATCCAGGGCTTCCTCCTTGACTTTGTCAATATTTTCCAGGACAAACTCCATCTGATTGACCCGGTAATCCAACGTGGCAAGGATCTTCTTTGGGTACCACAGGGGTGATTGAAAATTCCAAATTTCACCAGATCGTCGACTAAATAGTTAAGCATTTTTTGGAACGTCTCATGTTGCAACCTTACATGGTCTATCTCTTAGGATATAGGTCTGCGATCACACGGAGATCATTGATCTCCCGACTGATGTTTTGATACAATTTGGTGAACTTGACTATTACCTCCTCACTGTCTTTGAAGATTTGATCTCTCCAAGTGGAACCGCCATACCTTGTTCACCAATTTTGGCATACTCGTTTATCTTATCCTGGCTTAGGACCTCAGGAGTTTCAGTGGCAGTTGTAGGAGGTGCACTACCCATTTTCTGCAGGGCATGGAGAAGATGTTTGTTTTGTTCTTTTAGTAACCTCTTCTCCTCCTTTGCTTCTTGAAGTTTCTTGCAAAGGGCATCCACCGCAGATAGGGCCTCTCCTTGAAGACTTTCAGAAGACGTTCCCATTGTGACTTGGGTCACTGTATAATCTGTCGGAGACAGATCCTTTTTACCCTTTGAAGGATCGGGATATGCGATCTCCATTACTCTTTCTCCCGATGCACTCTGAGAGAAGCGGGTTATAGGCTTTTGCTTCTTATCCCCCTTTGCTGGGATGACGGAGAAGTCCATCGGTGCGATAGGGACTTTCCTCTTTTGCTGGCTCAGATGCTGGGAGATCCATGTTGGACTTAAGGGAATGGGACCAGAGGTAGAAGAGGGAGCAGCTGCAGTGGATGAGGGGAAATGGGTAGAGACACTTGGTGGTGGCATCGAGAGGGAGGCCGAGAAAGTGCTCACGGGAGGAAGGGATACTGCAGGGGAGGTAGACGCGGGAATGGAAGGGAGCTAAGAGATGAGAGAAGAAATGGTGGGGGACAGCTCCACGAGAGAAGAGAAGATGGATGACGAGGAAGGGGGAACAGTAGAAGATGGGGGAGAGGATACGACCAAAGGAATGGTCACTTGAGTCACGCGAGGAGGAGAAGGAGGAGAGGGAGAAGGGATAGAAGGGACCTCAGCAGTTGTAGTAGTGGCGACACCCTGAGTGGATGTGCCCGTCGGAACACCTTCCGCCACTTCTTTCTCTAGGGATACCGTGACTTACGACTGTTCTTGTGCAAGCGGAGGAGGACTTTCAGAGCTCCTTTTTAGCGAGCTCGATTCGCCCTCTTTATCCTTGCCTTTGACCTTTGGCAGATGCTTCGGCCTGACAGGCGTTGCCTAATGGGGATGTAGTGAAATCTACTCCGAGGTAGATAAGGCCATTCATTCTGTGCCAATGTTTTGTCCTCTACAATGTCTCCTTGACCCTTTCTTCAATGGTCTAGGCGCTTTTGTTCTGTCAATTGTAGCAAACGGCTAGTTGTCCCCATATGTGTCTAGATACACCTGATCAACTTCTTGATCGGTAGTTTGATAACCCTTTGGAACAATGGCCACACCATATTGAATAATCTCTGCCAAGGCCAAGCGGGAGTGATCCTTCCTTCTAAGTTCGACCTCATGATACAGGTCGATATAGATGTCCTCGATCTGTGGAATGTGGATTGGATCGAGTTTTTCCTTGGGAAGGCAATTCCTTGGATCAAAAGTGGGCCTCGCCGGGAAGTTGTGCTTTAGATTGAGCAGTTCTAGCTCTGCAAACATCTCCTGAGCTTTGTGGTGAGAAACGTAGGTGTATCTGCCCACTGTAAGGGGGAAAGGAGTTCCACCCTTCTTTCTCTTCAAACATTTCTCATGGTAGGTTATGAGTTGTCTGGACAGCTCTAACAGGATCAACTTGGGGCCAGCATATCTCGGCAATTTGGTGGGCTCCCCCAAGAAGTTGGCCGCTCTGAGATAGGTGAAGGTGGGGAATTGGGTAAATAGTGCCCCCACTTCTCAGTTACTATGACTATGCTCTTGGTCGTCCAACCATGAGTCATATTTGGCCTCAAAAGGCAGACGATGCCATAGAAGAAAGCATCGTTGATCTTACTAAATTACAGGATGCTTTTCTCCAGCTTCAGCTCTGGCTATTATTCATATATCTTTACCTGAGGCCAAACCCCACATCGGCTCGGTCTTTGGATAATCCTCTCTCAAGGCAGCAGCGTAGACTACGTAGGAGTTCATGAAAAACCTCCCCGTTGTGGTGAGTTGTTGGAGCTACTCGGATATGGTGCTGCTTATAATCTCTGCCCACTCAAAGTGTTGATCTGGCACATTCTTGTTCATAGTTTTAAGGTACCTTAGCATCCATTTGTGAAAGTAATGGGCATCGTAAAAGCCCAAAACTCTACTTAGGAATGTGATGGTGCCACTCAATTCCTTAGAGAAGTCACTACGGTGAATAACATGTGGCCACCGGTTATCACCTTCTTGTTCTTAAGTAGACTTTGTTCATCAGCCTTGTATGCACTTGTCTTCATTATCCTCCCATGCCTTGGTGCAGTCCTCTTGGCTTACAAATGACCACAAAGTGTCGATGGTAAGGAATTCCCGACATGATCTCGAAGTGCCGCAGGCGGTGAGGTTGATTACGACCTAACCCTTTTCATTTTCCACACACCTTGTGTCTTTGTTGTATGCAGAAAGCCACCACCATCATAAATTCGTTGTTTACTCACTGACGGGATCCCCCCCGGAAAATGCGATCCACTCCCACCACCACTTGTCCATCTAAGGACTTCCTATGAATCTCCTGGTTCTGGCCCAGAAATCCTCCATGTCGATGTGACCGAGTTCGGAGTCTCTTATGTCCAGGTCACATTCTTCTTGGGACTCAAGTATTCTGACCCTCTGGTATTTATACTTCATCTCTTCTTCTGTAAGCTTAGCCTTACCCTTTGACTTGGTTGGCCTTTTGCTTGATGTAGACATATATGGATCTAAGTTCAGTTGCTAATCTGTAAGAAGAAGGAACGAAGTCCAACGCAAAAGAGCTATGTTAGCTATCGATCTTCCATTAAAGCACTACGTGAATGAGGAGTTAGCAATTTTAAGGCCTCAGGGCGCATGGCGCAGAACACTGCAGGGATGCGAGTTAATAGAATGGCGCACTGAATCAAAGTGTTACAAGGAACAAATCAGCGCCAAAGGGCGCAGGGCGCAAGGATTTTGCATATGACATTATTGTTATTATAAGCGGGGATTCACCTGCGCCATTTTTGCATTTTTATAATAGGCGCAAATAATTTTGGTGTTGCATGGGGGCAGGGTGCGCCAATGGTGCATGCAATTTTCGTGTAACACGAGACTTTGGTGCACCGAAGGGCGCAAGATCAATGTGTGTAACACCAAAATTGCATGCGCATAGGGGGACTTTGGCGTGGCTCAAGGATTTCTTGCATGACACTTTGTTGTTGTAAACGGGGATGCGCCTGCGCTAGATTTAGGATTTTACTTGGTTTTCGCATGGCGCAGGGATACTGTATGTTGCAATCAAGGTCGGTGCGCCTTCTTGGCGTGACTGTGTTTCTTGTAACAAAGGTGGCGATTGCACCTAAAGGAAAATACAGCCCGAGGAAAACTTTCAAGTTTTCTTCCCTCTTTAGTTCATGACTTTCAGGTTTTCTTGATGTGATTTGATAGTGGGAGGAACACAACAAAGAGGTCAGGATTTATTTTTTAGGTAGAGCCCCCTTCTAGCCAGTAGATCTGGAAAGAGGATAAAAATGGTTTGGGGGAGGGGAAGATTACAAGATGGCAGGAGGGGTTTAAAGCTTCAGATCCATTTCACCAAATTCACAAACAACCAGCAACAGAAAAAACAAGAGGGATGAGGACCACTTACCCGGAAATATATAGAAAGTGAGAGACGAAGCGGGGTCCACGAACGCAATATGAGGAGGACGGGCGTGCTGACAGGTGCAGAGGAATAAAATTTATCACATGTTTTCAATTGTGAAAGTGACAGGCGGATGCGCCTATATATAGGCAAAGGTGCAATAAATGTGCCAACCACTTTTTCTAGGGGCACACCAAAACATGTGTCGACACGTAAAACTTTGCACCCTTTGTGTGGATATACGCGTGTGGACACAAAATTATTTACGCCCTTAGCGAAAATTTAGTACTGTCAACACTTCATTTTGAGCGCCTTGGCGCACCAAAACACTGGTAACAATTTAGTTGTTAACATGAAGGCGCATGCACCTTGGTGCATGTAAGAAAGGCGCATCATGGGGAGGCGCAACAATTGTTGCGTTAACACTTCAAAGGGTGCACCAAAGGAAATGAAGGGGGCGCAAATTTAGTCTGTGTTACATAGATAAAAGGTGCGCCCAACCAAAAAAGACCAAAATGACTAAGTTCGGAGAACTAGATTTCCTGAAAGGGATTTTGTAACATTCCGAACACAGAGGGGTCCCTGACGAGGGACCAGGACAAAATTTTGGTATGGTTACCTACAAAATTGCCCTTGTCAATTTTACAAGATAACATAACCCCGGAAGGTTAACCCAAATCGAAAACTCCGTAACAAGATTTTCAAAGGGATTAAAGGTTGGCTCCCATTTCTGAACAGTGACATGAGATTTTCCAATGAACCAAGGTCCTTCAGTCAAGATTTTCGCAACATGTTCCTTACTAGGTAGGATAGCTAAGAAGTACCCATTAGCATATGCTGAGACTTCAACTTTCTCATTAGCTTCCCATCGCCTCTTTTCCCAACTTCTAAAATAATAAATATTTGGTCTAGTCCCCATACATTTAGCAAACAAAGCTCCTTCCATGGAGACTTTAGTTCTAGCCAAAAAAGAAACAGGAACTTTGAGGGAAAGATTACCTTTTTCTTTAACAGGTTCCAGGATCTCGTGGCCCTTTTATCCCATTTGTTCCCCCCCAAAAGTTCCACCCACGTGCTTGGCCTTCCATTTTTCTCCGTAGTACCAATGGGCTCCACGATCACATGATTCTTCAGGCCTTCCTCCTGTTTGCTCTGCAAATTCGATAGACCCTCCAGATGTTCCTCGCTTGTTTTCAAAAATTGAAAACTCCCACTCCTCCCGCTCCTCCATTGCTCCCAAAATTGAGAATTTCTATGTTTTTGTAGATTCACTAGTATAGGGATATTAAGTTTCAACAATTTTATTAGTTGCATTATTGTTCTAAGAAGGACCAGGATTCAGTTGTTCAAACTTGGAGTGTCCTGGAGTTGATCATTATATAATTTAGGACATTCATTAGCTTGATGAAATTCCTAGTGTTTATGATGTTGTTGAGATTTCTCTTGTGCCTTGATGGCCTTATCTAACATTTCTCGAGTAACAAATTCATCATTAAAATTATTACCAAGGAGGAAGGTATAGGCAAATGATTGAAGGAAATCTAGTTCTCATAATAATGGCCCTAGTTAGCATGCCACCAAAAAAATGCTTTCTTCATGCCATTGAGAAAGAGATTGAGAAGGTTCTCGCAACCATGGTGAATGGTCAAGGTAGACATCGTTTCAACTCCTTAGAAAATTCAAAATTATAATTTCCAACCCCAAAATTGATTAATCTGTTAATTTTTTGACATCTATTTTATAGAATGCTTTCCAATTTTCATATTTCATTTGGTTGTGAGTAAGCCTTTGTTTTAAATGAGTAGTAAATTATATCTATCTGTCATGATACCTTAATATATTTTTGTGTCCATACAATTAATGCAAAGTATGATTATAGACTAAATCTCGCTTTCATGGATGGATGGAAGATATTGTAAGTACATTAAGCATGGGGTAAGTAGTTATAAGTTTTGGGTCACTACCAAATCGTTGAATTCCATATACTTGAAGAATAAAGACAATTTTTGCTCTTATTTTCCAATAATATCTCGAGACCGGGGACATTATATGGTAACCTAATCAAATCTATTTATTATTTAAATTTAGGATTTTTTTATATCTTTTGCAACTATGTAACTATGCCCTTTTACGTTCTTGTGACACGTATATTTGTTATCTAAACCCAAATTGAACCTAATTCCTTTTTTGTTTTGTTTGTTATAATAATACGTTTTGAGGGAAGGAAATTTTATAACATGTTGTTGTTGCACTTGCAGATGGGAAAAAACATGAAAAAATCCATATTTGATGAATGAATGGATGATACTTTGAAGAGATAACACCACGACATAAAGGGAAACTAGGTGTAAGAAGAGAAAATTAGGCATGGGCAATAATAGTCTAACAAGTGCAAGTAGAAATACTACTCCAACTAAGGTATTTTCTCTATTTCATTTACTCCACAAATACAAAAGTGAAGGAGAGGTACAAATGTGTCAGTCATAATATGAAGTTTCAAATATTGAAATAGAAATGGATATTCCTTCACCTTTACATCACACTAGAGATGAACATCTTAGCGATCCACACACATGGGACGTTGAAGCACATAGTTTAGAATTTAGAATATGTGTAATCTTATGTTCATTTGGAAAATATGTAATTATTTCTTATGTGTGATATATTATTTTAGAATTCTAATTCATATTTTAAAAATAAAATTTTTCATTTAATTTTATTATTTTGTATATTATCCATTTAAATCTTATCAACCATTTTTTCGTAAATGGTATTCAAGATATTTTCGGAAATGTATTTCTAATTTAAAACATGTTGATTTCATTTTAAATTTACACGTGCAAGCATACACACACACACACACACACACACACACACACACACACACACACACACACACACACACACACACAATCGAGCAAAGCGGTTGCAAAAGTGATGCAAAATTCGCTCAATGATATTTTTAAATGTAGTATAATTATTTGAAATATAAAATTATTATATTATGTACATACATGCATGCATGTATGTAATATAATTATTTGATATTTCAAATAATTATATTACTTTTTTTAATTTATGGAATGCATTTAGTGTTGCTTGATAGCGTGGAGATCTTGGGCATAAATGTGGCACAAATGTGATGTAATTGAAAATGTCTAGACACATCGAGGTCGCATCACATTTTTCACCACTTCCAAAATGTGATTTCCTTAAAATAAACACAACCAAAACCCCCAAAAAGGTCAATTTATGATGCGAAATCGACCGAAATGGCATTATGTACACAAAATGTAGTAATGAATATTTGTTATGAGAAAACTACTTATGCATGTGTTTTGTGTCGGTCTTTATCCTTAGTCTTAGTTTTGTGTGACCATATTATGTGTGTGCAATGATGTAATAAAATCAAACATGCCAATGAAGTGTATGTATGTATGGTTGTATGTATCTCTTTGGAATATATCTCGAACCAATCTTCATAGGAAAAAAACTAAAAAAACCATAGAAAATAGCTTAATATCCAAACATAGTTAGGGGCAAGAAAATTACACATATCTCCCAATGCCCAAAATTATTACTACATATAGTATTTGTTAGGAAATGTGGGGATAAATATTAAACACATATTAGATATCCACCATAAATATGCCAAGGATTAAGGTTTATGACCGTACAAAAAATTATAATGAATTAAACATAGATTGCATATTCACGTAGTGCATTATAGTTTAATGTAAATAGCTTATAAAACATTCCAAATGAACACAAAACATATGATTTAAGTGGGAAAACCTTTCAAAAAAAACCCACTGAAAATATCAATTATATTTATTGAGAATTGAATTTCACCTAGCACTCCCACTATTTCCACAGATCCCCAATAGTTACACCTTATCAAAGGTATTACAAACTATAAACAACATTCGCTTAATGCAGAGTACTAGCTCACATATTTTGCATTCATGTTTCTTGCTTGTACTCGTATATAGCTCACATCATGCATCATGATTTCTCATAACAATATCAAATGAGATCACCTTGTTTTATACAAGGTGGGTGATCAATTTTACCACTTCAATCTTATAATTCAAATCTGAATTAACAGTTGCCTTACACTAGTAGGCATGGATATCCACCATATTATGTTTTAAACATAATTTATAAGCCACAAATTTTAGTCTTTGGCAGGTTTTAATAAAAATGGTTTCCCACTTAATATTAAAAACCCCAATACTCCCCCTTAATATTAAGTAGGGAAACATGCCAAGTCACATTTTTGTATAAAAGGAATTACAATCCATAAATTGATTTAGGCTAGCATACAAACAAATCTTTTTGATCCGTGTCTTTTTTAAAATTTGCAATACATTTTTTTAGTCGTTTGCATGTTTTGAAAAAAAAACATGCCACTATGCTAAGCTTTAGTGTTTTGTAGATTTTGAAAAATATGTGGTACAAGGATTAGTGTTCTATGGATTTTGAAAAATCCATAGCACAGAGCTTTTAATGTCTCGCAGGTTTTAAGAAAAACATGTTGCGGTACAAATTTGTAGTGTTTTAAAGATTTTGGAAAAGTTGCAAAGACACGGTATAGTTTTTCACATATTTTTAGAAAATCATGCAACACAATTTTTTTTAATGTCCTATGGGTTTTGAGAAAAACATGTCGCGGTACAAAGCTAATATTTCGCAGATTCTAAAAAATTCACGATACACAGGAACAAACAAAATTCTTAAGATAAAGTGATTAAGTATGAAGTATTACATAAGATTATGGAGTATTTTATAAAACAAGAATCTCTCATATCTAATGTTTTATTGGGTATTACAAGTAAACTCACATGAAGTGATTATTTACTTAAACACAATGGAAATAGTCTAGGGAGTTTATAATTGGCACAACCAAGATGAAAAGAGGTGGCATTGGCATGCTCATTCCCCCTCAAGGGAAACTCTAAAATGACATATGCTCATCTAATTCATAGGTGAAGATCAATGTCATCCACATGATCATTTGAGTCAAATTTTGAAATTCCTAACATGGTAAAAATTTACAAAAATTTGTAGCACCCAATGGCTTTGTAAAAATACATGGTAATTGATCTTCAGTAGAAACAAAACTTAAGATTAATGTCACCATTTAGAAATTTCTCTCAAATAAAGTGCATATGTATTTCAATATGATTTTTCATTTGATGTTGAACTAGATTGTTTGCAAGAGCAATGCAAATTTGGTTGTCACATAGAAGAAGAGTACTTCCTTTGATGCCCATATGAAGTTCATCCAACAATATTTTCAGCCACATGGCTTCCTTTGTTGCTTCCATAGCACTTCTATACTCTGCTTCAATAAAAGAGATAGATATTATTGATTTCTTCTTGCTACTCCAAGTGATTGCACCTGCACCCAACTTGAAAACATATCCAAAAGTAGATTTTCTATCCACAATATCACTAACATGGTCAAAATCACAATAACCAAATAAATTTGCATCATTACTAGAAGAATAATACAAACCATAATTGATTGTACCTTTGATATACCTTAAAATCATTTTTTCCATTTTCCAATGGTCCTCATAAGGATCCTGCATGAATCTAGAAACAATTCCAACTATATATGATATATCAAGCTTTGGTGATGGTTAAATAAATCAAACTACCAACAAGTTTTCTATATAAAGTAGGATTAAATTTATCACAAGCAGGTTTTGGATCTAATTTAACACCAAATTCCATAGGAATAGAAATATACTTACAATCAATCATGTTAAATATTTTAAGAAGGTCAATAGCATATTGTGCTTGAGATACAACAATAGATTTATTATATTAAACAATAATCATGCCTAAAAATTATTTAGCGAGACTTCTAAATCAGTGATTTCAAAATGTTGTCTTGATTTCTCTTTGATTTTAAGAATTATTTCTTATCATTACTATTAATCAATATATCATCACCATATAAGAAAATAATGATAATATAGCTATTTTTTATATTTTACAAACAAATCATCATAAAAAAAATAGATTTTTAAACCAAGATCTCAAACAAGTTATTTATCTTAGCATAACAAGCTCTACAAGCTTGTTTAAGACCATGCAAGGATTTTTAAGCTTACAAAAAAATATTTCTTTACCAGGTTCTTCAAACACTTTAGATTGATGCACGTAAGTTTCTTCTTTCAAATCACCATTCAAGAATACATTTTTAACATCTATTTGGTGAATCTCCCATCCATGTTGAGGAGTTAGAGCTAAAATAATTCTAATAGTACTCATTTTAGCTACGAAACAAAGGTTTCAACATAATCTAAACCAAGTTTCTGAGTAAAACCTCTAACTACTAGTCTTTCCTTGAACTTTTTTATCTTACCAACATATGTTTACTTGATTTTATATAGCCATCTAGATCCTACAATATTTCTTTTAGGAAAGAGGGACTAGTCCACAAGTTTTATTCTTGATTAGAGAAGTATATTCACCTTTTATATATTCAATCCACCTTTCATCTAGATTGGATTATTAAAAATTTTGAGGTTTAACCTCATAAAAAGTTGACAAGGCATGATAAAAATGTTGATTGTGGGTCATATTTCTCATATTATTAGACTCAAAATTGGAAACCAGATTTTGATTCCATTTAGGAATTACAGATCGAGACACATATTGTGATGACTACCCCTCAATATCTACACCTATTATATCTAAAGAAGGATGTTCGTCCTTATGAAAAAAATTCATCTTTTCTAGAGAAAGGTTATCAATCTCTAGGATGTCATACTCATGAGAAATAAAGGAGGGAAGAGAGGAAGAATCACAAAATGGTTTCTCAAGAATATGAAAATTCTTATTTTCTATGATCTCATGTTTGGATGGATCATATACTTGTAATCCTTTTTGTTGTCACCATACCCAACAAATATGCAAGAGTAGGAGGTAGGATCAAGTTTATGTCTCTTAGCTTTAGGAATGAGAAGGGAAACATGACTACCAAATATCTTAAAATGGGATATCATGTTTTTATTTGGTCCATACTTCATGAGGTGTAGTTTGATGTAAGGATTTAGTAGGAACCCTATTTAGAATGTGGAAAATAGTTTTCATGGCTTCATCCCATAGAAACTTAGGCACTTTAGACGCATGAAGCATAGTCTTATCCATTTCTATTATGGTTATGTTCTTCCTTTCAACTATGTTATTTTGTTGTGGGGAATATGGAGTTGTTAACTCTCTTTGAATTCCACAAGACACAAAAAAATCATCAAAAACTTATTATTCACCTCCATTATCATTTATTATCCTTTTAATTTTAAAATTAACCATGTTCTCAACCAAGGCTTTAAACTCTTGAAACTTAGACGAACATCAAACTTTTTCTTAATGTAATAAGACCAAGTTATCCTAGATTAGTCGTTAATGAAACTTATAGCATACAAGTCTCCACCAAGAGAGGGAACTTCTAAAGTACCTCTTACATCACTATGGATTAACTCAAGCAAGTTAGAGGAACTAGACATGTGATGTTTTTGAAATGGTTGAACATGTCGCTTACCATATAAGCAACTTTCATAATTTTCATATTTTGATTTTATCTCGGGAGACCTATAACAAGGTTAAAACAGACATTTCATAGAAACTCTAAAATTTCACATGTCCATGTCTTTCATGCCTCAATTGAACGTCATTATAAGAAGAAAAAATAGGTTTTATACACAAATCCAACATATATATATAAACCATTCTTCTCAGTACACCAAAGCAATAATAGCTTTACCAAACTTATTCTTCACATATCATTTATCTTTCAATAACACAACTTTACAGTTTTCTCTAGTTAATTTTGAACAAGATAAAAGGTTCTTTATAAGTTAGGAACAAATAAATCATCTATAATAGTTCCATTTTCCAATGTAACATTTCCACAATTTTCAGATTTAATGACAAAATTATTTCCTAGATATATATTTTCATGACATTCCACAACATCTAAAATAATTTCATGAATATAGGTCATATGCCTAGATGCACCACTATCTAGGATCCATTCATTATCATTAGAGGTTGAGAGAGTAGAATAAAGAGAAATAGTTTGCTCAACATTATTTGTTCGGTTGTTAACATGATTCTGATTTTTATTCTTCTTTTTATTGTTAAAGTTCTTAATTTTAGCATTGTTATTAGATTTATTTATATTACAATAACAGTCAACTACTTTATGATCAAATTTACCACACTTAGTAAAGTTTCATCAAACTTTAAATTTTTTATTATTCTTGTTATTGTTAGAATTGATATTAGATTTAAATTTATATTTCGATTAAAATTATTGTTATTCTAATTTTGGGAGAACAATGCCTAAGATACATTCTATTTTGAATCAAAGTTCTCTATTAATCTTTCTTCTTGAATTAGGAGAAAAGATAGAGTATCCAAATCAAGAAAATCATATTCATTTTGATATTTAGAATTCAAGATAGAGATGTAGTTTCTAAAATTTTCATGAATGTTATTCTGAAAGTGAAATACAACTTATCTTGGAATAACTCATAGTTACATCCATCCAACTAAGCTTTAATATTCTTAATTTTAACTAGTTAATTGACTATCTTCCCATATCCTTTCATTGGATTTGTAAACAATTCCATGATTAGCTTTATTATCTTAGAAAGGTGATTGTCTTCATGCATAGTTTGCAATTGATTCCATGCATCAATTGGAGACTCCATATGTCCTATATGCAACAAGAATTCACCTGTAATACTTTTCAACATGATAGACATGACCCTTGGGACTTTTTAGAGAAGGAACTCGGGCTTCCAGGTTAACTTGTCTCCCAATGGGTCATTTTTCAATACCACTAACTAGATCTCATAGCTTTCTAGCCATAAAGATGTATTTTAGTATAACTATCCAAATATTATAGTTAAAACTATTTAGCAACTGATATTTTCCATATAAATAGATGATCTAGTGATATTTTTTTAAATACTTAGAAAAATTTAGTGTTGTGTGTGGGTTTTAACGGTTGTAAAGATCCATGGTTAGAGTTAAGCGGATTTAACAAAACACATAGTTCCGCAAAGTGAAGAAAATAGACTTCCAAAAAAATGAAACAAAGGGGATTATATGAAACTTAATAAAACATCTTCAATCATAGTATGAGAACCAAGTAGAAAAGCCACAAAATACAAAACACAATCCACGGAAGTCACAAGGAAACATACAAGAAGTTAAAATATTTCCAAATGTGAAGCAATGAAACCAGGATTAATGTTTCGTGGGTCCTAAAAATTGTGTTCGTGGAAAAGTAAGGAAAATCCATTGAACAAGGAATGCAAAAAGTCGCAAGACACGTAAATGCAAATAAAGTTATGAGACAAGGGATCACGGAAAATTTTCATAACAAGGTAACAAGGAAATGTAGAAAAATAAATGAGACAAGGAATTTCTATGGGACAAAATATTTTCGGGAGAAATAAACAAGTTCTCAAATTGAAAATCAAGTTTTTGAAACAACAGTCTTCCACAAAATAAATATAAGTCTCCGAAGGAAAATAAAATGAAAACAGTACACGGAACAAGGATGGAATCCACACAAAAATTATAATGTGGTGAACAAGCTAACAAGCCATTAAACAAGGAAGAATGTCAAGCAAACAAAATAGAATGTTGTGAGCAAGGTAGAAAGAAGCGAATAGGGAAGAATGTCGTGATAAGTAGAAAAGTTATGGAATAGTAAATGTTTTGCACATCAAGCGAAAAGCATCAAAATGTCGTGAAGAAAGGCGGAAATTTGTGCAGCCATAGAAATACCACACAACACAACTAAAATCCACAAAATAAGGTGGAAAAACTACTTAACACTTGTAGAATGTTACGCAACAACTTGAAGGAGATGTACAAGACTAAAAAATAGAGGAAGGTCATGGGTCATACTTTCAATCACATGAAGGATGTGGAATATAGGAACTCGAGTACAAACATAATTTGATCTTCCTAAACTATTTAAATCATGAAAAACTTCCAAATTTAACTTATTTCACAAAATATTGGAGTTTTGTACCAAAAGATGAAAATAATCTCCGTAAAACTACTTAAGGTTATACGGTTCTTGAAAAAATTTCAACTACTAATTTTCAAATGAATCTTCACCTACAAAATATATTTGACCTACAAAACCAAAAACATGTGGCTCTGATACCATGTTTGAAAATGCATGGATAAATAATAAACACAAGTTAGATATCTGCCATAAATATGCCAAGGATTATAGTTTATGATTGTACAACAAATTATAATGAATTAAACAGAAATTTAAAATTTAAAAATGCATTACAGTTTAATGTAAAGAGCTCATAACACATTTCAAATGAACACAAAACATGACATTGAAGTGGCAAACCCTTTTGGTAAAAACCCCACTAAGAATATCACTTATCTTTATTAAGAATGGAATTTATCCCAAAGACTCCCACAATTTCTCGGTAGATCCCCAAGCATTACACCTTATAAAAGGTATTACAAACTCGTAGACACCCTAATTTCACATCTGTCCTAAATCAATTAATTCCCCCATCTCATTTCCCACAAAAATACACTTCGAATTAATCAAATATAAATTTATTAATTATTCTTTTCAAACCTAAAAATGACCTAATCCTTACCACATGTCATTATTCTCCATGTTTCTCCACTTTGAATTAAAAATTCAAATTAAATCCTCACCCACTCTTCACAGACCCCACTCACCTAAATCCTCCACTTATGAATTAAAAATTAAATTCAAATCCTCACCCACTCTTCATGGCCCCCACTCACCTAATCATGCCCACATTTTCAAACTGCGATTACTTAAAATCCTCTAAGTTAATCCAATTCCTAGGCTATAAATATAGCCTTACCCCCTCTAAACACACGGAGAATAAGCTTGGATATACTGTCTAAACTCTTGCATCCTTTGAGCATAGAGAATCCTTTCCACCTCATCCTAATGCCCAAATAGCCCCATCTTGAAGCATTCCAAATCCATAATCCCTTCATCCATTTGGTGCAAAGTAAGTTGATATTATTGCAAAAAGAAGGTTTTTCTCTAGTTCGAGGAATGCACCTACATTTCACACAATCAGGGCGCATCCATATTTCACTGCCCATTCTGAAGTTTGCTAAGGATTCGTGAAGGAGGAGGTATCTGGGTAGCTACTTTACTTTCTTGATTATCATTGTAATTCTCCTAACTCACACAAACTATAAACAATATTCATTTAATGCAGTACCAATTCTCATATTATCATTCACATTTCTTTCTTATGCTTGAATATATCTCACATCATGCATCATGATTTCTCATAACAATCTCAAAATGAGATCACCTTGTTTTATACAAGGCGAATGATCAGTTTTACCACTTCACTCTTATAATTCAAATTTGAATTAAAATTTTCCTTACATTGGTTGGCATGGAGATCTTCCATCTTATGTTTTAAACATAATTTATAATTCACAACTTTTAGTCTTTTACATGTTTAAATAAAATGATTTCTCTCTTAATATTACAACCCCAATAGTATTGAGGCTAGATATTATCCTATTTTAATCAATAAAAATCAAATATTTAAGCACCGTGTCATCCTCATCTCCATTTGAGAAACATGGTATGGGGTTGAAAATACATGTCTCAGGAAGCTCTTTATCTAATTGACGATCCATGAATTCAATTCCCTTGATCACCCTCAAACCATTAATGATTAGATGTTGGTGCTCACATCCCTCCATACTTATAGCCTACAAAAATGACTCCAAATTCACATGGTCCTCATGAAGGGATAACGACCCATTTTGGTTGTTAATTTTGATTCAAATTTGATTTTGACATTTTTCTATATTTTGTTCCCTAAAATTTATTGTTCTCTAGGCCCTAGTTCTTCTTTCAATTTTTTTGTCGATTTACATTTGCACTTTTGTGCTTTGAATCTTTCTCACTTTGCCTTTATCTTCTTGTTTGTCATTTTCTATTACATTTTATGCATTTTCCACTATCCATATCAGAAACATTCTTATATTATTTCTTGAGTTGTCATGATTCACATAATTCACTTATTAGACCCATACTTGTGTTTTACATTGTTATATCTTTCGATGATTAATAATACAATTCTTATATATTACTCGGTAGAAACATGCTACTCAATGTTATATTATTTATATATTTCTCACATATGAGAAATTCACATTTTGTGTTATATTGCTTATATATTTCTCACACAGGACATGTTACTTCTATTAATATATTACTTAAATCTTGCTCATATAAGGGCACATTACTCTATGTTACATTACTTATACTCCAGCTTAAATTGTTCTTCTCACATTTATCAAAGCATGGGACCAAGTGGGAAATTTATTAATAACATACATGCTTCTAAGATTATATCTTTCAATGTTACGCATCTATGATTTTATACTCTATCTTACACATGATGCATGTAATCCCTCCTTTCGAAATGAGTGATTTAAAGATTAATAACAAATCCCAAAAGGGGGCATAGAACATTCCACTCATCATATTACCCAAGATCATAAATTTGTATAGCAATATTAACATCTACAAAATGGAAACTCATATTTCACTTATTCACATTAAATGATGTGCTCGAACAAAACACATAATCCCACTATAGACATCTAAAATGTCTACACGCTTAATTACGATTAATATGTCTCAAAATAACATCATCGCTATCTAAATCCATATAATAATTAATCACAATGTCAATTATTATTAATCATTTTTTATCATATTTACCTTTTATAATTTTATCATAATTTATCATTTATCCCAATATTCCATCATTAATCCTATTATTTCATTATAATATCCCATCCCACCCATAATCATTTCATTCACTACTATATCTTATTAGTCTATTTTAATTCTTATTAACATTTCCTAGGAATTTAATATTCCTAAATCTACCTACCCACCTACCCTACACATCCCTACATCTAGCCTTTCCATGTAACCCCGCCCTAATCATATTTATTAACCTAATATAACTCTAATCCTAATCACATGCTCCACCTCTAAATCTAGAGGCTTCTATTTCTATAAGCCTCTCTAACCTTCTCCTTTTATTGAATTTTAATTCAATGGAAGCTTCTTCCCTCCATGAATTTTGAATTCAAATTCTAGTCTTCTTCTTTAGAATCCTCTAATCCTCACATGCATTCTCCACCCTTGATCCAAATCCAACTTGGCTTCATCCTAGCCATTGAATCCTCCACTCCTCAGCTATAAATTGAACTCTCCTCCTCCATGAGAGCCATGACCTTGGAAATCCATAACAAACCTCTTCCATTTTTATTATCAATCATACATTTTATCCTTTTATCTAATCAATCAATCCATTCCTTCAATAAAATATATCATCCATTCATTTCTCTTCATCAAGTAATCCAAAGGAAATCAAAGGGAGGTGCTTCCCAAGTGACTTCACCAAAATCTGAAGTAAATCAACAATCAATCAAGAGCGAATCCAACACATCAAAGGAGGAGTTTTGCAATCTTGTAGGTAAGTTCAGGTATAATTTATCTCCCCTTTCAATCCATTTCTCTATCTAAGGTTTTGATAAGATTAGATTAGGAGAACAACTTGTTTGTTTTTCTTGCATTCACAAGCTAGTCTTTTCTTGCATTACACCCACAAAAGGGACACATTCAAGATATATTTCAACATTTTTTGAGATAGCACTAAAATTTTGGGTTTATTTTTATTTTTCTCACAAAAGATGGTACTCGTAAACGTATGTAACTTTTAGCATATGTTAGAGACATTGGATTTGAATTGGACTCAAAGACATGAAACTCACACAAGAATACCCTCAAATTTCTAGCAAAACTAGGTGTTTTATTTTCGATTTCTCCTTTCTAGGTTTCAATAGGTTATCAATATTGGCACGTATTCATGTGTGAATGTTCTTGCAAGACTCACATGTAGGATTAATGGATTTTCCTTTGGGAGCTTCAAGAATGGCCCCTAGGAATTCATTAGTTGTTAAATTGCATGCTTCTAGAGTGATTATGTATTTGTCAAACCTTGAGAAAATAAGATAAATTAGGGAGCCAAGAGGTAAAAGATTAATTTGTAAAATAGTTATTTTTTTACTCGTTCCTCAATGAAAACATCCCAATAAATTGGAAACTCTTTTGCATGTCTTATGGTTTTGTCCCAAAGCTCAAATTTCCTGGAATTGGATCCATACTTTTTCTTTCCCTCACGGCCCCACTGTTTCACTTGGAAACATATCCTCTTGGGAGATAATCCCAAACTCCTGCCTATGTTCACACAGATTTGGCATGTTTTCAGAGGGGAGATTTTATTTTGGATATGGAAATAAAGAAATGCTTTTTTCTTTTCTAATTTTGCAGTTGATCAATTTTTCTCGATTTATAATAAATCTATGGTGATCTCTAATGTGCTCCTACAAATCCAAGTCCAAGCAAACAAGGTGGCACTAGAGGTGGAACACCACTAGACTCTCTTGCAACACTCAAAGTCACATGCAATGTTGCTCGAGTGCCTCCATCTCCCACCATGTGTTTCTCACCTTCAACTCGAGGAGGCCAATGCAAGTAGATCCCAGCTCTGTGCCTTCGATCGCACTCACCACTCTCCAGGTCCGAGTCATCGACATAATCATTCTCCTATGCATCGTCATGGCTAGGGCTCACCATCGCACTCCTCAAATCACCAACAGGGCTAGGGCTCGCCACCTCGGCATCATGGGTGGGGGTCTCTACCACAATTGTCAGCTCACTAGCAGGGTTGGGATTCTCCTCCTACCATCACTTCACACTTTGGGTTTCTTGGCAACTACCACCACCCATGTCATCCCCTGAAAATTCTGTGGCTCACCCTTGCCATTCCTACGCATGAGGAAATAGACCTAAGGAAGATATTTCTACTAGTCGGAGATTCCAGACACTAGAAAAGATATGCCTAGTTTGGGGTGGCCGGATGATAAGGATCCACCCGCCTCGGGCATGTTTGTAGTATCTACTTGATTTTGCTTGTTTTTTTGTTAGGGTGATGTTTTTTTTTTTTTTTTGTACTCTCCTAGGCTTCGCCTAGTTTGTTTGTGGTTTTGGGGCATGCTCTCATACAGCCCTCTTTTTTTTTGAAATTTATCTTGTGTCTTATTGCGTTAATATAATATAAGATATTTTTCATCAAAAAAAACATCCCAATGTTGGTTAATATAAATCCAATCATTAAAATTAAATTTTTGGTATAAATGGTGTAGGTAAGCATTATGCATTAAAGACAAAAATTGTGCCATGGATTCTCCCAAAACAAGCTAACAATCTCATCCAAGCCTCTTAGATGATAAAATCACATTTTCATCCTTTGGTTCCATTAACAAGATTTTTGAGTTGAATTCATTCAAATTTTGGAATATGTTGAGTAAATTTAGAAAGCAAAATTGAGCCAATAATGAAGAACCCTTATACCATCTCCAATATAATCTCACAAGCATGACTATTTTCTTAATCTTTACAACTAAACCCCAACTCTTCAAAAATATTGATGTCATCACATGTAACCGTATGCCAATTTTGGTTTCATGAGTGACCCCGCAAGAATATTTTTCATAGTATCCAAGTGTCATAGGATGTTTTTAGGGATAAGTATAGGAAAAATTGGTAAATCATTATCTCCTAACTTTAGAAAACTAATGCAGATTCCATCCTTCCATGTGGTCTTTTATTATATCCCAAAATAGTGGATAGACCTTATCAATAAACCCATCCGACCCTAGGGCCTTACCAAGATGGAGAAGTAAAAAATTGTTTTGTAAATTATCCATAAAAAGGAGCACTTTTTCTCATCATTGTCATAATCTATGATGTGGGGAAGATTGTAGAGAGTATCATGGGTCACAAATAATCAATTAAGTGAGGGTTTAAGAAGAAGGTCCCGAATAAGAAGAAAATGAGATTGGAGTTCCAGGTAGGAGGATATATACTCACTCAAAGAAGTTTGGCAATATTTTATCCAACTTTGATTGTATCGAGATGTAGATAGATTGTGAAAATATGAGGTATAATTGACATTTGTTTGTATCCATATTACTTTATATTATCGGCATCACATAATTTCCTCTTCAAGATCTTATAGGTTAGATATAATATCCTTTTATTAGATCCATTTTTCTCAAAGTCTTCATCTTGACTCATTTGCTACATCAAAGGATTGTATCGATTTTGCTACATCATTTTATAAGTAAATGTTTCCAATATAGTATTAATTCCCAACTTGAATTTATTTTTATTGAAATATTTTTGCATGAAAATAAATCCTAGATGACGAGGTAGCTTTTAGAATGGCATTCCACCGTTGTCTACTAAGAAAACAAGGTTTTCATCTTTTCAAAACATTTGTTTGAGAGCTTGTAGGGTTGGATGGTGATTTAAAGTAGGAATTGGAAGGATTCAAGCTTGGAAAAAGAGGTGATCATTGTAGAAATTTTCATTCCTCAATGAATGTCAACTCGCATGATGCTTATTTTCCCATATAAACCAACCATGAATATTATACACATATATCAGCTTCACATTCTCAATAAAGGAATTGAATTCGACACATGGCCACATGTAACTAAATATGCCTCCTTTTTCTTAGTGTAATTAGATGGAATTGATGTCCCCTGCAAATAGCCACTTAAGTGGTAAATATTATGATGGGATAGAATTCATATCCTTGCAAACCACTGAAAGGTTGTCAAATGTTTGGTAGTTGTAGACACTAACAATGTGTTTTCACCTTCCATAAAATGTGTTTATTTTTTCCTTACTCTTCAAAAAAATTGATAAGTTATCTTTTATAGGGTCTTTGTTTACCTTTGTGAAGTCTAAGAGGGAAGAAATGGTTTCCAATAGTTAGTCATTTCTTGAAATTTTGAGTTTGGGGACATTTTCTGTGTTTTGCGGTATTTTGGGTTTTGGTTTCCCTCATGTCCCATTTTCCATCGAACTCCTAGTTTGTCGATTCCCCACCTTCCCGCATTTAAATACCTATACTTTGTGTTATGGGATTTTCAACGTTGCGATGAACCTTTGTCCCTTGTGCTCTAGTGCCACCAGGTTCCCGCATCCCTAAATGTGTCACAAACCTCAAATGTGTTAAGTCCCCTTTGTTGTGTGGGTGTTTTAGCCTTGCGGTGAACTCATGTCCCAATGTCTCACGTACCTCCAGTGCTTCGCCCATCTGATTTACCCAATTTTCACTGCCTGCTAGTCTAATGTGAAAGTGTCAGCCCTTCATGTTCCAAATGTCTTGAATGCTCCTGGGCCTCCTTTTCCCCGCATCCCCACATTTTACACACCCCAATCCTTTCCCTTTGTATGTGGGGATTTTAACTCTTATTGTTCCAAGCATCTCGGGCCTCCCGTGCAGCTTTCTTCCAACATACCCACACTTGGATATTTTCCCCTTGCTTACCATTAATGCTTTCATTAATTGCACCGCGCCGACCTCCTCCAAATGGAATGCTATAAAATGGAAAGGGGTTAAGCATTTCTTTCACAATTTGAGCATCACATACCCCTTTCTAATCTACCTAGCCGTAATGCGAGCCATCCTCAGCTAATTTTCAAAATTGAAAGTGCTTCGCCACTCGTCCACTGTTTGCATGTAGGAGTTCCATAACTATCTCGATAATTTTTGAAGTCAATCTGGTGCCCTACTACTTTTTTGTTTCAACCATTGTCCCTCAAGTCCTCTACTAAAATGAAAATTCATTACAAAGGCCACAAGCATCTCTCTACCCTAGAAACCTCAATACCCAATATAGGGGACACAGATGTGCAAAACTTAGACTTCAATGATTTTTGGGCTCGAGTGAATGATGTGAATCCTCAACCAATTGCCTAACTCATCAAAGATTGTGGGATAGCATACACTTTGGAGTAGTCACCGTCTTTGTCTAATGTGCAGACATGGTTTTGGATTGCGGGTCTCACTTCAATCCTGATACTAAGGAAATCACAGATCCTCAAGGGGAGGTAATTGCCAGGTTGGATGCAACATGTATCAACACTACCCTTGGGATTCCAGTTTTTGAAGACTCCAATGTTCTCACCATGGTGCAAGCTCAACAATTGTTTGATCAAGAGCCTGAAACATACAAGAATAGAGTGGTAAATCATGGTTTAAGGCTCTAAAGAAGGGAGCTTCTAGGTTGCCCAAGAATATATACATAAGTGATTTCAAAGAAGAGATCTCTGACCTTGTCACCCTTCTGTCTAGGATAATGGGGCTACCCATCAATAATGAATTTCATTTCTAGATGTGCCCATTTATCAACATCATATGTGAAGGGAAACAAAATCTAGATTGGGGTGAAATCATTTGTCTCAACCTGACTGAGCAATTGGCTAGTGTATAGAGAACTCATACCTTCTACATGAATTCTTATCTTATGTACACCATTGGAGCATATAGAGAATGGTCGATTTGTCTCCAGATGATGATATGAAAAATGGTCTAGTCTATGAATATTATTCAAAGCTAACTCTGAAGAACAATAATCACCACTTTAGGAGGGTTAATGATGCTTTCACCATGTATATAGTCAGGCTCTTGGAGGGTGATATAAGCTAGAATATTCTATGATGAGGCCATGCAATTGATATCCCCCTATGGTAGTCATTTCATCCAATTCAACAAGTTCTCTTACATTAGATTGGTAGGTTTTGAAGATTCTCCCTACAAGCTACCCATGTACTACAGTGATAAGATTGCTTTGGTAGAAATATGCAAGCATATTGATAAATTGCACAGGACTTGCAAGGATAAAAAGATAGGTGGCATACAATTCCCTATCACTCTAGGAAATTACACTTGCAAAACTGCCTTGGATGCTCATAATATTGAGAGGACAATAGTTGCCTTCAATTTCCACTTATTTCAAAAAAATATATTCTTTTGACCTCAATAATTTTATCAGCAACAATCTCAGGTTCTCCTTTTATCATGCTCTTAAAGTAGAATAATATTGGGAAAATTGTTCGGATAACTTTGAAGCAAGAAGGAGATACTATGGTCATCTCTCTTTGTAGCAAATAAAATATTTTAACCTCTAAAAAGTACCAAAGGAAATGCAAGATGATGAGGAGAGTCTTGATTTCTTGAATATGAAAAGACCATCAGACATACTCCTCTTGAAACCATTGACTAGTTCAAGAAGGAAAAGGATAATTTGCAGGAAATCATCAACCCAATTTTGGTCAGAACTAAAGTGTGGTTTGACAAGAAAATGAGAACCTATAGAGCCAACAGGGTGAGATCTCCATCCCAGGAGGCATCTTCATCTCAAAAGGAGGCCTCAACTTCAACACCAGATATGCCAACCCAAACTCCCCTTCTCCTCCTAGAGCTTCAACATTGGTGTATACTAAGAAGATAAAGGTTGAAAGGATGGAAAGAGTGGAGGAAGTAGTTGAAGAAGAGAACAAACAAATAGATACAGTGCCTATGAGTGAGAAAATTGTGGATTTATCTGATAGAGAAATAAAGGGAGAAGAAGAAGAGGACAATCTTGAAAGTGGCAACATAGAAAGGATAGAGGAAGATGACAGACAAAAGATCCCTACAGTTGAAGTTGAGACCGTAGTTACATTGGAGCCAACTGTCCAAGAAGTTCTGTCAAATAAATTCTTTCTTCTAATGTTGAGGTATCTATTGTTGAAGTATCAACTACACAAACCTTGGGATCAATGAGTACTTTGGATTTGGGTCCTATTGTTACCCCTTCTTCCAGTTCCTCTTTTCCTGGTCCAACCATTTGTAGACAACAAGAAAAGGAAAGCTTCATCAAAGTTTATAGCTCCAAAATTGGATGTTTTGGCATCTCTCTCGGCCATAACTCCTACCCCACCTTATAAGAAGGTAAAAAATACTTCCAGGTTTGCATCTGATGCTAAAGGTCATGAGTTTTTGGAAATTGTAAAACCCAAGGTGGATAAGGATGAGAAAGACTTGGTTTTGAGTTATTTGGAATTGACAAGAATCCATTTGGGAGAATCTACCCCTAAGAGTGAAGTGCACAACTTGAAGGAGATAGTATCTAAAGTGATTGAAAGGGTTGAGAAAGATAAGAAAAAACATGATCAATTAGAGGAGCAGAATCAAATCCTTTCAAATTTCATTTGATCTCTGTTGGTAGAAGATAAGGTACTTGATCCAACTCCACTAGCTTCAATTCCACCACTTGTTGTTTTGACCAGTGATGAAGTTTAAACTATCAAAGATATTCATAAACATGATACCTGTGGGAAGGAAATGGAAGCCATGGTAGATGAAATGTTAATCACAAGATTGAACTTCATTGAAGAGGCATATAAATCATATGATTGAGTCATTATGATATAGCTTAAGTTCACCACAACACTCAATAGTTTGGAAAGAGAATTGAAATTATGGGTTGAATGTATTCAAGATCTTTGGCTCATGAGTGAGACAGATGTACAAGTTATTTTAGCCCACAAAGTGTTTGATGATGTAAAATTCAACCTATCTAAACAATGGGTGTTCAGTATTGAGTGGAAAGTGAAGGTCCTCGAAGAAGCTATCGGTGAACTCAAAAACATGCTACAGAAAGGAGAAGCTTTCAAAGCCTGCATTATCAAGATCTTTGTCACTTGACTCTCTCAAAGAGAACTCAGAAGATAAGTCTACAATCCAAGAAATCAAATCCAAGTTCAAAGCATTTTTCAAAGAATATTTGTTCAAACAAGATACCATGTCCAAAGAGAAAATGAGAGAAATTTGTGCACTCCAAACAACCATCACGAAGCAAACAAGGAATTCTTAGAGAATGCAAATTTTGGGAAAGAAATGGAGAAGTGTCTAGATAGTTGGACTCGTGCGGCATCGCCAATACCACCATTCCCGAGGTATGGAGATAGCAGGTGCATTAGTGAGATTCAGAAATCAAGTGCTCAAGGAAAATACTGGGATAGTCACTCCAAAATTTTTAGCACCAAGCTCTTAGTATTTTGTTTTAATCAATGTATTTTGTTAAGTTGGCCATCTCTTGTATAATCATGTAATATTTAAGTAGGGGCCAATTTAATATTATAAGACTTGGTTAAATGTTAATCTTTTGATTAAAAGAAAGGAAACTAAAGGGACTCGGTTTGTAACTACCCAAGTGGTTATAAAAGGCCTCACCTCTTATTTTGAAGGGGTTGGATTTTGATGTTTTTAATGTAAAGATACTAAATTGGCAAGTAATATAGAAGAATTTCTACTCTCATCCTTTTTGTGTTCTGTTTGTTTCTGCTCTCTATCTTATTCATGTGGGTTATATATATTTGAATAAGAAAATTTGTGTCTTTCAGTTGATGTTATGCTTATAAATTTATGTCTATTGCATATATGTCATGTATTCAAATGTGTATGATTCATGCTTTATTACTCATGCATGCATAAGTAAGGTATTATTCTGAGATCTATATATCTGAAAGTGTTGCTTTCTTCATTCCCTGAGCTATTAATTCTTCTATATTATTTTCTTTTGTATTAAAAATCTTATGAGATGAAGACATCTAAAGCATCAAAATCCTCATTGAAATATTGATAGTTTGTATATATATAAATAAGTAGATTTGATTATTTGTTTGTGTGTTCAATAAGGGAACCTCTCCCATAAAGAGGAGGGATTATTTTCCCCTGACTTTTGTTTTTTTTCAAGTCAAATTTTACAACCAACACAATACGTGTAACTTGTAATACTATCAAAAATAATCCAACGATCCATCCTTTGCTTCGTATGGAGTGGAAATAACTAGTTTATTGATTTCATAATATAGCTAAACCCCATGAGGATTGCATAGTGTCTACTATCATTAAACCAATAAATTTTGGAAAGACTATAAGCATAACTCAAGAGCATCAACTTTCATCTTGAGTTTTGGAGCAATTATGGTTAGTGTTGATGAGAGAGGTTGCAGAGGACCCTTTGATACGCTTTTCATCCAAGGTCTCATGTGCTACAAGTCATCCTTTTTATGAGGAAATCTATTTGGAGGATGCAACAATAGCCGATTGGAATCTTTGATTTTCTAAAATTATTTTCTTGTTCATGTGTGAGATGATTTGTAAACTCCTAACTCTATATAGAATTCTGAAAATCATGAGATTGTTGTCCTTCTTCAAATTCACTTCAAGATAGTGTGTTGTGTTGTTAGGAACATAATCAGATTGTGCAAATGGAATATGAAATAAATAGTATGAACATCAAGCATGATGCATGGACAACAATATTTTGATCTTAAAAACCCCAAGGTGAGGGAAAACCAATTGGAAGTGGCATCTGCTTGGTTTCTCGGTATTCATATGGCTAAAGATGGATTACAAAGAGATTCTTGGTACAAGTACATAAATGCTACTTTTTCACTTAGCTCCTCTTTAATTCTCTATCCAATCTCCTCTACAACCAACTAAACACTAAATTTTATCACTAACACAATGAGGATTTTCTTTAACCTAGTGCCTCTATATAACATACTCGGGAATGTCTTCTCATGTGTCAAACGATTTGCATCTATCTTGAAACTTGAATAAATATTGTCCACTATCCTAGCCTTACAAATATAATTATTTCAGGTTAATCACGCCAATATATGTAGACCCATGGTTTCATAATTTCTACTCTAAAAATAATGGTGGTCACGTAATTTCATGAAGGTTAAACAATTTTTGATTTACATAAAGTGGTGATTTTGTCACTAACAAAGAAATACTCCTTTTAGAGATCCAAAACTTTTAAAAACTAGGTTTTCTCTAGTTGGATGATGAAGTGGATTGGTTTTATTGATCTATATGGATCAATAGCTAGGTATCGACACAATACGTGTACAATTATGTGTATATGTTCTAGTACATGGATACAACAATTTATGGGGAATCATGTACAACTACACAAACATATTTAATTTTTGTTTAAATATATCCAAATAAACCAAACTAACTATATAATATACATAGAATAAATAAAATAAGTGAAACAAGATAGAAATAACTGATTTAATTTAAGTTTTATTAAATCTAGATATCACAGAGTCACTAAAGTATAAATGCTAAAATATAGGAATGACAAAAGAAAATTAAGATTTAGAATATAAAACCCTAGGAAAAGAAGAAGGAGAAAGAAATTAGTTGATTTATGCTCAACCTAGAACTGATTTGGACCGAGAAAAATGTTGAAAGAACTGGAAAGAGTTTCGTAAATGCTTAGTATAAATTCTAAAATGTAGGAGTAAGGATGGACATGGGTGCCCACGACAGACGGGGTCGCCTTAGTGCTTTGAAGACCACTTCCAGGCACTGTGACTACACAAATGATATAATATGGTTTTTCTGTGTTGTAAGATCATCATTGTTTCTTCCTATTGATCACCTAATAGTCACACAATGATTTCCAATGGTACATGTAACCTAAAAATAATAGTTCATCTTCACAAGCCCACAAACCACATCAAGTCTAAAAGAAAGATGCAATATTGGGAGTCGAATAACCTGTTAGTCACCCCGAGAGTGAACTTACAACTGAGTGTTGCACTACATCTCAAACTCCAGGTAGTTCTAGTGAGTGTGTGTAGAAATTTTTCCCTGGATGCCTTTGTGCAAGTTACACTTGATAGCGGGTTGTAGCTAAATGTAGCAATGTAGTAAAATTTGTGGATGGAATAAAATGAACTTCCCCTTCCTATGTTATGTATGAATATTTTATGCATCCCTTGTCCCATAAATGGATTATAGATGGATGTTTTATAGTGTTTTAGGTTCCTTTTTGGATGCAAGCTTAGGTGATGGTAATAATGCTTAGTGTTTGATCCTTGATTTTGAACACATAACTATGTATTTATATGATTCCCTTGTTTGAATTTCATAATTAACAACTAGAAGGTCGACCCATAAGTGAAAAAGATTCCCAAAAGATAAAAGATACCCAAAAGGAGTGAGTAAGATAAAAAGAGTCAAGGGCGCCTAGAGGGGACATGAGCACACTGGGGCTTTTGTCTTACTGGGTGTTGGTGTTTAGAGCCATAAAAGATAAATCAGTAAAATCCCAACTGATTTGTAGGGTGTGTAAGACCAAATAGAAAACAAGAAACAAAGAAAAGAGACCAAAGATAGTTTTCAACCACTAGTTTTCTTGCTTATGAATCATATGAATGCTAGTATGTGTTTAGGACCTAGAAATGTACCCACATACATGATTTTGTGTCTATATTTTCCCCCACTTTATGTTGTTAAGTGAATATCAGATAACATAAAGTATATAGAATATGCATACCTTATAATCCTATAGAGCATGCAGAGAAATGTGTTCCGAGTGGACAAGTGAACCGTGGAGGCTAGGAAAGGAAATTTACCCTAGGGGTGAAGTGTATGCATTGTGTTGTATCTTTTGTTGTGTTTTGTAGTTACTACTTCTTGTAAGGATGGACTTGAAAAATAAGAGAAATAATGTAGTCAAATTTTTGTATATGATAAATCAAAGAAAAATGTGCATAAGTACGTAAAAAGTATATAAAAGTGTGTAAAGGAAAGTGTGCACCTGATGTGAAAGAGTGTAAAAGGATAGAAAATTAACCTAAAAATTCATGTGTAGAGCGAGTTTTTGGGTGATCTCACACCCAAATGCAAGTTTTTGGGTGATCTCATGTCAAGAGCGAGTTTTTTGGTTGATCTCATGCCAAAGATCAAGTGTTAGGGAGAGAGGTTTAGTGTTAATCTCCTTCCATGACTCTACTCTGCCCGATAAGCACCACTACAGATGGTGCATCCTTGATTTTTTCTTATCATCCCAAATTAGTTCGATTTTATTGATTGTTCCGATTAAAAGGATATTGTAGGAGATTTCATGCTTTCTATATTATGAAGCTATTAATAAATCTTTAAAAACTTCTCTAAAGGCTTATGTGAACTATGTTAATCTAATAGAATAGTTGTATGTGCCCCTAGGACATTAGCACCTAAGGGACGACACTTTCACCTAGACATTGTTGTTCGGTGTTGGGTGATAGTGGTTGTGTTGTGATTTTGACCCAAGTCGATTTTGACCCATTGTTGTAACTGTAATTTGTGTTGATTTTGTGTTGTAGCTATGAGCTATTGTATGGGGTGATATGTTCACCTAATGTATGCCCCCTCATTTAGGGTACATGTGACTAATATTAGAGTGTGCAGCCTAAAGAGAGAACTTGATGTTGAAATGATGTGTATACTGCGGGGGGTAGGGGTTATGCATGGTAGAAACCGAGGCACATGTGAACAAGATGGATAGAAATATGTGTTAGTGCAAGCAAATCATGTAATATAAAAAAAATGGAAAAAGTAAGTGTGCAAACAAAGTGGACCACAAAAAGTGGGTTTCAAAGATGGGAAATTGCTCACAATGTCACAAGACAATCAAGGTAAAAATGGTCAAAAGCATATAAACAATGATCAAACAAGACATAGGAATAGCCCACAAAAATGGAAAACAAAGTTTATCGAAAATGTATGATAACCATGGTGGCATATAGTCTTGTAAATAAAATGCTACACATGAAGCACTCGTTATCATGTTAGAAAGATAAAGAGTATGTCAAAGAATGTATGTATCAATGGAAAGTAGTGTGCTAGTAAGAATAAGAAGTAGTATCGATGAAATGATAACACTTGTAATGTGTGAGAAAGTAGATGCCCCAGAACCTCGGTGGGACTAGTAAGAGGTAGAGTACCAAGTATCATTTCAGCGTGTAAGGGCATATAAGAGATATACATCCACTCCAAAAAACCACGTGAACACGCATGTGTATATAGAAAATATATTGACATACTAAGTATTTGTCTAACATGGGAAATAAAGTGTACATGTAAGTATAAGAAAACAAGAGTAAGTGCAACAAAGATATGCAAATGTTGTGAGTTTGAATGGGATGGTATGCAATGTGTGAATATGGATAGGAGTAATGTGCCCCCAAGGATGTGTATGAGATGAGGTTCATTTATAAAATACCCCTCAACAATCAAGAATGAACCATAGAACAAGAGTGTTTCATCGGAAATGGTTTGAAAATGTGTGCTAAAAAGATAGATCAATGAAGCATAGAGCGTGAAGAGTGAATGTGGTGAGGTTCATTTCAGATTTAGACCATCAATAGTCAAGTATGAACCATGTAACTAGAGTGAGTCATAGGGTAATGATGATACAAGGTATGTATCGAGATGTGTAGGAGTAGTGAGAAAGTTGAAGTGTGAATCACGGAGCGTGATAGTAGGTGTTATAGACAACCTTGTGATGTTAGGAGGGGGAAGAAAGTGTGATTCCCCCAAGTATGAGAAGGATAGAAGGACATCCAATGATAGTGAAGTGTAAGGGCCCTCCACCCGATGTTTGAAGAGATAAAGGCATGTGACGACACTCTAAGATCAATGGAGTATGAGAGTATTGACGTACGTGTGAAGGAGACCTATGTGGTGAAGGAGGTGGTGAAAACCTATGTGAAGGGACTGCCCTAGTAGGGGACATATGTTGATGAGATGGAATAATGGACCTACGAGGATGAGAGTGGTGTGAATTAGGACGTGTGAAGATAAGAGAATTAGGTGTTGAATGTGCCTTAGTTTTGAGACGCCTAGAGGCCTAGATGTTGTAACTGGTGGGAGGATATCATCAAGACTAGGTTTAGGCAATGGTGTGCATGGTGGAATGCCTTTAATAGTGACAACTTGTTTATTATGAATGAACTTAAGACATAAATGATTCATGGAGGGAATAACTTGAGTAATGCGGAGCCAAGGAAGACCTAAGAGCATGTCATAGCCTTTGATTGAAGATGTCACAATGAATGGCACAAGCATGGTAAGAGGCCCAACTATAATGGGCATCTGATGTAGCCAAAAGAATTAGGAACTGGATATGTGATGCAAAATATTGGACATTTGATAGCTATCAAAAGTGTAATTAGGCATACACTAATAGGATCCATTGGATAGATCATGGTGTTTTTGATAATATATGAACCGATAGAAGCATTGATATGTAATGAATCAAGTGAATGCAACATGATAATCGTGATCTGAAAATGAAATGGTTGGTGGTGATGCATTAGTAGAAGTGACAAGAAAGTCAAGGGGCCCCGATGAAGGAGGGGCACAACTCAATATATATGATTAACAAAAGAATCGGTAGCTTATGTATCATTCTCAAGAAAAGGTTCATTGAATATTTTGAGATTTTTGTTATCATTGAATAGCTTAGAATCAAATGGATCAGGGAGCTCAAGTGAATTATTGTCAATAAGATCTTGTATAAGATCCCGATTTTGAAGCAAAGATGATCGATATAATTCCTAATGTATTGGTGAAAGTCACATTTAGCATTTTCATCATAATTGTGGCCATGGGGTGAGATGGATCAAGATTGAGTGGTGGTGGAAGAGTGATTATATTACTTTCGAGAAGTTAAGGCAATAGAAATTGAGGTGCATATGGTAATTTGGTGAAAGTACACTTTGGAGGTTATCATTGAAGATTTTTAGGAGGAGAGATGACATTGACAATTTCCTTTGCTTCAATAGGCTTAGGAGATGGCTTGAACATTGATTTAGCTTGAAATTTATTAGAAGAAGATGATGAAGCATCATGATACTTTAATTTTCCCATAGAGAGGATTTTGACCTCGCACATTTTAAGTGTATGGCATAATTGATCAAATGAAGGAGATGTCTCAAAGATAACACTCTTTTAAAGTGGTGGTAAGAGGATTTGAATAAAAATATCTTGTAGTTCCAAATCAATAAGCACATTGGTCATATTAGCTATATTATTATTATAACATAACACATAGTCCACTAGATGCTCATTAGATCTTTGTTTGATTTGAGTGAGTTATGCATAAGAGATCTTAGTTTCGATATTGATTGAAAAGTGAGAAAGAAAAGCATCGCTAGATATGTAAAATAAGTTACCAAATGAATAGGTAGATCATAAAACCAACGCATGGCATAATCTTGAAGACTCCTAGGAAATAAATTAGCTAGCAATTTATATTCATTTGCATAATCGATACATGCCACATGAAAATATTTGAGATGCTCTTGAGGGTCACCATGGCCATTGAAGGTGGCCAACTTAGGGTGATGAAATTGAGAGGAAGTGAATAAGCAGAAATGGAGGGTGTAAAAGGAGTATGAAGAATTAAGGAGGAATGAAGAGATGGAGAGGCATGGGAAGTAGCTTGCTAGAATTGAATCATTTGAACTTGTAAGTCTTATATAAGGAAGCTAGGTCTTGGGTTCTAGAAGAAGAGACTTGTCGAGTGTGAGAAATGAGAGGCGGAGTGAAATGGTTGGTAAGAGTAGGAATGAACATGGGAACACTAGAATTAGGTTAAAGGGTAGAAGAAGTAGGTTGAGTTACAATAGGAATAGAATCGGTATTATACGTGGGAGGGTTAAGCTCAACTAGATTGGTGGCCTCCTCACGAGTAGCGAATAAAAGAAAATCTAGGTCTTATGGATGTTCAACAAGATGAGCTTGGAGATCATGAAGGTGTTCATCAGTAAAGGGTGGATAAATTTCAGCCATGTTAAAAGATAAAATTCCTAAAATCAATAGTGGGTTCAAGAGCGATGGGTTCACCAAATGATTTAATTTAATTTGTATTAAATCTAAATATTACGAGAGTTAGTGAAATATAAATGCTAAATGTGAAATATAGGAATGACACAAGAAAACTAAGATTTATAATATAAAACCCTAAGCGAAGAAAAAGGAGAGAGAACTTAGTTGATTTACACTCAACCTAGAACTGATCTGGGTACCGGGAAAAGTGTTGAACAAATTGGAGAGAGTTTCTTAAATACTCAAATATAAATTCTAAAATGTAGGACTAAGGTCAAATATGGGTGCACAGGCGCTGAGGCCATTTATGGGCACTTGTGACTGCACAAAATGATTAGAATATGGTTTTATTGTGTCACAAGATCTTCAATGTTACTTCTTGTTGATTGCTTAATAGTCGCACAATGATGATCGGTGAGGGTACGCGTAACTTTGTAAAATAAGAGTTCACTTACACAAGCCCATAAATCACATCAAACCTAAAAAAAAAAAATATGGGGAGTTGGATTAACCCCGACAAAGACCCCAAGAGTGAATATATGACGAGCAACCTTGCACTACATCTCAGAATCCATGTAGTTTTGGTGAGTGTGTGTAAAAATTGTGCCCTAGGATGCCCTTGTACAAGTTGCACTTAATAGCGAGTTGTAGCTAAATGTCATGATGTAGTAGAATGTGTGGATGGAATAATAAGAACTTCCCCTTCCTATGTTTGTATGCACAATTGATGTAGCCCTTATCCCTTGAATAGATGCTAGATAGATGTTGTAGATTGCTTTACATGCCTTTTAGATGCAACCTTAAGTGATGATAATAATTTTTAGTGCTTAGTCCTTGATTTTTAACAGATAACTATGTATTTATATAATTCCTTCTTTTGAATTTCATCATTGACAATTAGAAGGTCGACCCATAAGTGAAAAAGATACCCAAAAGATAAAAGAGACCTAAAAGATAAAAGAGACCCAAAAGGATAAAGTAATATAAAGGAGGGTCAAGGGGGGTGCTAGAGGGACGGGAGCGTATAGGTGTTTCTCGTCCTATAGGTATTTTTGTCTGGTGAGCCTTTCGTGTTTAGAGCCATAAAAGATAAATAAGTAAAATCCTAATTGGGCTATAGGTTGTGTAAGACCAAATAGAAAACAAGAAACAAAGAAAAGAGGCCAAAATTTGTTGTCAACCACTAGTTTTCTTGCTTAGGAATCATATGAATGCTAGTATGTGTTTAGGACCTAGAAATGTACCCAAGTACATGATTTTGTGTATACAACAACAAAACATGCATATAATTCAACACCAAATGTCATGATATTCATTAATCAAACTTAGAATTGGTATATTATGCAAATGTTATAATGTATGCACAAAAACCAAGATAAATCAATGATTCATTATGTTCTTAATCATATTGCTCTCCAATGTCTTCATCGAAAGCATCAACACCATATAAAGTTTCAACCACGGGCAATTGAAAATGTGAAGGTGTGAGTAATGTGCAATGAGAGGTAAATATGAAATGTGAATTAAATGCATTGTTAATGTTTAAAAATAATTTGGGAGTGTGTTTTAGGGTTTAGGATGATTTTTAATATTTTGAAGTCTTTTTCAACTTTTTTGGAAATAACAAAAAAACAAAAAAATAGATCATTTTTTGTCAGGGTATCCTACAATTATGCACAGGTCCGTTTGGATGAACTTAAACGTCCCTTAGTTCATTTTTTCCTACCTTGTACAAAACCACAAGCGAACCAAACTTGTACCCATACATAATACATATTATACCAAGGCCATGCCTTCGAGGGGCATACACAAAAATGTAGATAATGAAATTACATATATAGCTCCATAATTAAAAACAACAAAATACTCTAAGACACAAAAGAGAACATAGTGAAAATATATTGTGTTGTCAAGAGAAACCATAAACAATTTAATAATCAAGTGAAGGGCATCTCCTTTATATACACCTCTCAACATGTGAAAAAGCCCAATCCAATCTTTAATAAGGCATCAATTCCAATATGTTATAATCACACTTGTAAGGTACATACTACACTATACAAGGTACATATCACAAGTTACACTTAACCCCCTAGTGGACCAATAGAATGCCACAAATATGGGTGACTCAAAGGGACTTGTAAAAATGGGTTTTACATTCTAATATAATGTGTGTATTGTATTCCCATTTTAACTTTCTTGAAAATACTAGCATTGATACCCATGACATCATTGAGTTGAGATTCAATTACATGGGTATCTCGTGAACCATTTAAATGGCTAAATAGATCCATCTTTCTTGTGGATGGAGCATCTTGTGTATGTGAGTGTTGAACTCTAGTCATTGGTGTTTTCATTGATGTCAAGTGGAATTGATAGAAAATGAGTGAGTGGTGGAGTGAGGCTCAATAAGGGATATGAAGTTTGATTGGCAGTTCCTTCTCAATGATGGTTGGAGCTCACAAAGAGGACTCAAGTTGATTCCAAGATGGTTTTAGGATGCTACAATCTTAGTCAATGAGGTAGGTGTCCGCTAGAGGTGTAGATAAGCTTGGTGTGCTTGGCTCAAGTTTCCCACGAGTCAAAAATGATGTGTCTAGGGTATGCAAAATCTCATAAGGTGATCATCAGGTCATGAGGTGCAAGTCATAGTTGAAACTAACTCATTTAGGCCTATTTCTAGAGCCTATTGAAGTGCATGGGAAACAATAAGGTCATGCAAAGTCTAAGTAAGCATGGGAGTAGCCTAATAACATTTCATATGGAATGTATAAGCATCTACTGGGGCTTACTTCAACCTTTAGGGGCAAGGTTCAAGTTTTCACCAAAACGCCTTTGAGAACTAGTATTGAAATTTGAGATAAATGAGATTGATCTGGGATGTACATGCATATTTATGGGCAGCCAAGCCATATATCATGTATAGAGATGTTTTTAGTGCTTCATGTCAAGTTTCGTCAAGTTTTGAAGTTATGTAAGTTTTATTAAAACATGTTTCTTGAGAAAGGAAAATTGAACACCCTTTCTTCTTAGCATCCAAATAAAATTATGGATCCTCGTTTAGATAAATTGTAGATTTAATTTTTGAATAGAACTCTAAGCATGAAATTTTTAAAAATGTTTGAGAAAATTGGACAAGAAACAAGGAAGTTTTATGCATTTTTTGAACAATGTTTTTCACTCTCCGGTTTCCTTCTTGAAGTGATGAACATAAAATGACTTCTTTAACCTCGAATAAATTGGGATTGTCATGAAAACTTATCAAAGTTGTAGTAGAATATCCCTAAGTCAAAAGCATCGCATATTGACTCTTCAGGTCCGACTACTCCATACAGTTCATCTCGGTTTGGCAATATTGTGCACACTTTGCTATGTCAAGATGATTTTAGGTTGTAATCAATAAGGTAAGAAGTTATGTAAGACTTTTATCTAATGTTTATGTAAAACTACAAGTGATTCTTGAGCTAATTTTAATTACTCTAGATAGTTTTTATCATTCACAATTGCCCAACATGAAAAACACATGACCCTTTGATGCTTAAAGAGATATTTTTGTGAATGAGCATGTTGTTGAGCTGATACATTGGCATGAACACTTATTATTGGTAAAATTTGACTTGAAGGAACCTTGGTCTGGTCTTGTGAAGAAATTTTGAAGTCTAAGTTTCATGGGTCTTCAACCATTTGATAGGTCTAGTCAAGAAATCTTCAATCTGAGCTACAACTGTGGACCTTTTTTCATAATTATTATTTTCCAATAGTTGGAGACAAAGTTGTGATCTCATGTGAGTCATTAGTGGCCTTATTTGTTCATATGGATGGAACTTTGTTAGGAAGAAGAGTTCATAAAATAATCGTCTGTGGTGCTTCCAAACACAATAAACTTAGACCAAAAATACCTATCTCTCATGACATGTTTGCCTCGGTTTGTGACTGCAATTAGTGTGGGAAGGTGTCTAGCAAAGGATCATCTCAATGAGTTTCTCTAGATGTTATAAACAAGGATCTATATTGGCAAACTTCTTTCATCTTGATGATTGTTTTCGTTTTTCACTATGACAGTCATAAAAGATTGATACTGTAAGTCAAAATTTATGCAATCCTTCGTTCAAAATGAAATAGAAGGCTCTAAGAGTGAAGTGAGAATCTAAATGAAGTGATTGAGGGTATAAAAATGAAATCTTGAGGGTTGTAAGCCTCTAAATAGTGATTTAGGTTTTGAATCTCAAAACCTGTTACTTATGCAAAAGATTGAAGATCAAGGTAAATTGATTGAATGGGAATTTTAGCAGATGAAATTCCTGATTTGGGAGACCATGCAAATGTCCACTCCTTCATGGAAGATGTCCCTGCAATCATTTTTGTTGAGAATTTTCATAACATTAACCAAACAATAAACTCCAAGTCTTTGTTGAGAAAACATTGATTGCATTATCTTAAAGCATATGGTGTAATGGTTTTTCCTTTGGTAGATGGTGAATAACTCATAAGTATTCATCTCTAAGTTGTGGAGAAGGTGAAAAGCTCATCCTTGATGGTTTCTCATGCTTTCCTTGTGACTACACCACTTGCTCCAAGACCGTGAGTTAAAAGAATTGACCATGAAACTTCTTCCTTTTCTTGGTCTACAAGTCCAGGTTTGTTGGTAAAGGATTCTTGGATTCCTAGTACACGAGTGCAAAGCTTAATATGAGCTTGTATGAACGTTCATTTTTCATGTTGTAAGCTGTCATAACCCATCCTTGCATCCAAATTTCCTATTGTGGCTTAAATGGAAGATGAAGACCTGAAATGACAAAGGTTAAGGGTTGTAAGGAAGTTTAATAGTTGTTTATAACATTCTTTTAGAATGATTTCATTTGTAAGAAGATATTTTAAGCTAAGGCATATCTTATTCGGTGAAGCATAAGAGACAGGGGCAAATAAAGTGTTACATTCAGAGAATGAATATTTTTTAGTTTATGACAGAGTTTTCAGAGCTCAATAGAATGTTAACTGACATGACAAAGACAAGGCAGTTCAAGAAGCTCTACCTTTCATCTCTTGAACTTAACAAATCTTGAAAGATTCTTAAGAGTGTACAAGGATATAAAAATTCAGTTAGGTGCATTTATGACATCAAAAATGAAGTTACAACAAGAGTTATTTTCTCATTCTTTCTTGAGATATCTAGTTGAAAATGTGAAATGTCTAAAGGTGTGAAGTTGAAAGGCTAAGTATAGAAGTTAGTCTTGTCTACAAAAGGATTTTTTTAGCTTGAAGTTGTTGAAGCTTTGGAGAGCCACCGCTGCTTTATGAATGAGAGATTTAGGTGATCTTATATGCATATATAGCAATGGATGTATGACAGTACATTCTCATGAAGGAAACACCATGATATAGTGTGCAAATCATTCTCAAAGACGATATCAGTTGTAAAGCATATTGAAGTTGATAAGGGTTGAATACTAATGTGAGGTCGAGTGCAAATGAAGTAGTGAGTTGAAACAAATATCACATTAGGTTGGTGTAAGAAACCAGAGAAGAAGGTGATCAAAATTCTCTATGTAATAAAAGTATGATTTGTAGCTCAACAATTTAGGAGTGAGCTTCCTAGCAAGTAGGTGCTTGCGAATAGCAATCAAGTGGGTGTTTGGCATAGAATTGAAGTGGGTGCTTCAAAACTAGAGTTTGAGCTTCAGGGTGAGTGGATGCTCACCACTTGGTGAGATCATTGTAATTCTTGTTGGACAATAGTCCTTGATATTGCTTTGATTTCTCCTTTCAGTGGGTTTTTGTCCCTTATGGGTTTCCCACATTAAATTTGGTCTCTTCATGTGTTCATGTGTGCTTGTCTCTCTTTCTCTCTCCTAGTTGAATGTGCATGTTCATCATGGTTAATTGAATAATTGTAACTTGCTTCAAAAAAATTTAAAAGCACTAATTCACCCCCCCTCATTCCTATAATTTCTAACAATGAGGGGGAGGGGATGAATACAAAGGAATGGGATGAGTCAAGGGGACTAAGAGGAAATGAAGAATGTATGTGGGAAATAAAAGAAGTGAATTGGTCACCAAAGATGGAGGGGAAGAAGAATGAGTGGGTGAGTTGACTAAGGATGGGAGGGGAAGAACAATGAGTGGTATCAAGCATAGAAGGTGGTGGAGGAAAAGAAACTAGAGATGGATAATATTTCTAAAGCTTAACAAAGAACATATTGATAACCACTTGAAAATTAGTACATACTTAACCCTCTCTATATTTTACTGTTGAAAATCATTAGGACTTGAAAGAAAATTGTGTGGAAGTGAGAGGAACTTTTGGGGTAGGATGTGTAGTCTTAAGAAAGGAGTGAAGAAGGTAACCATAGTCATATCTCATATGTGGCATTTGAAATGAATGTTTCATAATTCACCACATAGTCTCAAGTGAAACCATTGTGTTTGTCAAGAATTATTGGCCATGTCCCGAGAGATATTCATTTGAGTGGATAGTCTAGCATATGAAGCATATTACGAGTGCTCAATAATCCTTAAAGTTTGGAGGTGTCTACCTAAATTATTTCTTATGGTTTGAAACATTTACTATATTGGAACACGTAAGATTCTCACAATGAGGATCAAATCCTAGTACAAAGGCCGAATGTAAACATTGCATTTTCCATAGATATGCAACGCTTCTTATAAGACACATTGTATATCTAGAATACAATTAAAATTGATTGTGAAGAATTCATGTGCTATGTAAGAGATGTCATATTCCCCTTTCAATATCTAATGTTCACATACTTACGACTAGCATTTTGGGAGTAACATTGCCTCCCAAAAACATGTAGTAAATTACGTATGAGGCATAATACCGAACATCCCATATGAAGTTGTCATCATTAGGCAGCTCCACTACCAAAAAGGTGGACTGAGGTTGACAAGGATTTGGGACAAACATGAGAATTGGTGGAACTCCATTCAAAAAAAAAAATCTACATTTATTATAATAATTTTCCCTTTGGAGGGGCTTTGTTGGTGTAGCTAATTATCAATGCCATGTTAAGTTTACTCAACTCGTATAGTTATAGTTCTCTATGTTAAAGATATAAAACCTAAGCTAGGTTATATTCCATTTTCTTAATATTCTTTTTAACTCCTCCCATTGATACGATCATGAGGAGTAACTAGCCAAGTAGGCATGAGCCACATTTTCAAGCCAATCGGATAAAAGGAGGGAAACCTTAGGTTTTTAATTTAATACTTCTCTATGTGAATTTTTCACATGAGAGGAGCTTATACATTCATTCACTCATAAATAAGTTTAGAAGTTTGTGTGGGGATGGGAGATTGTTATCCTACTTGGAAGAGAAACAAATTGTGTTGTTTAAGCATGAGAGATGACAACCCCTAATGCATATTTATTTTCTAGTTTATATAGCATTTTTCTTGCATTTTTGCATATATTCTTCTTATATATTGTGCATAGTCTAATTCAATTACATTAGTCATTCAAGCAGATTTTGAACATGGTTCAATCTCTTGAATCCTTTAGTTCATTATCACATGGTACTAGATTCATTCTCCGCACTCTATTAGTATGCTACATGGAAACAAATTATGCTTTTTAGCTTTGGGGGATGTTGGAAATTTTGTTGCTTCCAAGGTTTCAAAATCAAGAAAATATTAGTGGGAACTACTATGTTCACAACAAAATTATCGTATTTTCAATTCAAAGTTGAAATATTGTGATTTAGGGAATTTTTGGGTTGTTTTGTAATTTTTAAGGGCATTGCATGGTTTTTCTAGGCTAGGATCAATTGTTTCTACAAGATTGGGCAACGTTTCTAAATTTTCAAACAAACTAGTTTTTGAGTTATGGGTAATAATTGACAATCTCTAGAAGATCAACACTCTAGTTGGGATCATGGGATACAGTTTTAGGGGTTTTCATGCAATTTTTACATTTTTGACCACGTTTTAGGTTTTACACATTTTTAATGGTCTTGAAAAACATTGCAAAAAATGTTTCATCTCTTGTTTTGAAAATTTCAGCTTTTGCAAAATATTTAAGTAGTTGCGAAAGGAACCATCCCCACATGTCTTGTATAGCTCATTGGAAATCTTGTCCCTATACATTGAGCTTGCTCCATGCCTCCCAAGCTCCCCTTCCACCTCATAAATCTCCCCTCACAAACACCATCCATCCTATCACCCACCGGCTGCTAAGCACGTTCAAAACCCCACTTGACTCTGCGGTGTTTTCTACTACACCTTCTATGTAGTGCATTTTTCCCCTACTGATGCCCATTGCTAGGTTTCTTGTTTTTCTCGACCACAACCGAACAACCGGACCTCACCTTTCTCCCTAAGCTTAGCTCCTTATCCCCAAAACCTACAAAACTTTTTTTGAAGCTTGCCGGAGCTACTTGCCTAGCTTGATGACTCCGCTTAGTGAGTTTATTGGACCAAGTTCAACCCCACCAATAAAACCTTGCCAACTTGCCCAAGCAACTTGACCTCCTCTATAGAGACCCTATTTTTGACTTTTCCTCTTCCCAAGGCACCTTGGAATTCATATTGTGTGCACTAATCTACCTAGGAGTTTGTTTATAATGTGGGACACTTTTTCAATCAATTGAAGACCAAGGTGGGTTTAGCATGGAAGGTAGTCACAACCCCACTAAATTTTAGCGACTACATGCTCTAACGCCCTTTGGTAGAACAATCCTCTTTTCTGAGGCTCATATCTCACAATTCATGTGTCGGATTCAAGTATTATTCTTTTATCGTGCCTAATCTTTTGAAATATTGGCATATTCTCAATCTTAGATTCTTCACCATTTATAGATTCAAAGTTTTCTCAGCTGAAATTCACTCCAGGCCTCCTTTTTGAGGAAAAAACTTTGCAATGTCGTAGCTTTCACATTGTAACTCAACAATCAATCATACTTTGTTTAACTAATTTTTTTTCAAAAGCATTCCAAATTTATACTCATATCAACTTTATGTTGTACTTGATTTCAAAATTTCAGTTTTCTCATTTTACACATGGAAATTGTAATCTTGTTGGGCAATTATAAGTAACTTAAGGGGTTTTTCTTCTTAAATCAATCCTCAACACCTTTTTTTGAGCAACCTATAAATTTTATTGCCTCTTTCAAGCAAAGATCATCACTAACGATGTCGATGTAAGCACTCACAAGGCATTGTCTCCCCGTCCCAATCTTGTTGGATCGCTCTCCATGGCATTAGCTATCGAGCACGTGCTTATTTTCTCGAGACCGCTTCACATGAGCGCAACACCTAGTTTTGTTTTCTCCACTTTGCGCTTGAGGGTATCAAGCAACATGGCCCTATTCCACCTAGCCATTTGAGCTCTTCTTTTATACTACCACACTCACACATGAGATGCTTGATCTTGCTTCATATATCCATACGACACCTAGCCATTCTAAAGACTCCTTCAAACATAAGAGTTTTGTGACTTCTTTAAAGCATCCCTTAGACTCATTCGGACATGAGAGTCCTATGAGTTTTACTATGATCCCTTTAGACTTGATCAACCATGAGAGTTCTAAGTCTCCATTAGAGGGTTCTTTTGACACTTGCATACACTAATTGTACACTTGACACCTAATCACATGCACACATCTTCATCTATAGTTTTCATTCAACTCAAATGGATTTCAAATAGGTGTGACAATGTCAACCAACGTTCCTTGCATGAATTGTATTAACGAATTTCATCTATTGTTTTCCCACCCCCTTATACCAATCATATTTCCTAGCAAAGGTGCCCCCTTTTTGGAGAAAATCTCCTTTGTAATGAGTTATTCAACAAATTGATAGTGTGCAATTAAGTATGGAGCATTTTCAAAGTGGCCCCAACATTTATTCATCTTCTCTGGTGTTTTTTTGGGATTAATGCGTTGGATTTCCCAACAACAAGAGTAATATTCTTCCAACAAATCACCTAAGTTCATGTTATCCTTGACAAGATTCGTCAATTGTGGATTCCAAGTACCATATGACTGAATCACTTTTGTTGTTTTCTTCATAGATTTTCATATACTCCACCCAACTCAACATTATCATGGGTAGTTGTACTACTTCTTGGAGTATTTGTGCATTTATTTCTTGGGTTATCCTTGCAGCATTTCTACCGATCCTTCGAGCACTTTATATTGTTGCATTGTTTTCTGGAGAGATCCTTGTGGCCTATCTAATTGTTCTAGAGTGGTTCTTATCATTTAATGTATGTGGGTTCCATATCAAGCCCATTCGTCATGACCTATCTGTGAGTTTGAGACTCGTAATTTTTCGTACATGTCTCCCTAAGTTGCACTTAAGGGGAGTGTTAGTGCACGGAATTATTTGTACCACGTTGAGTTTACTTAGGTTATCTAGTTTTAGTATTTAAGGTTAGAGATATAAGCCTAATTGGAAAATATTATATTTTCCTAATATTCATTGCATTTTTTCTTTTTCCCCCAGCGAATGGTATTGTGAGGAGTAGCATGCTAATCAGGTGTGAACCACGTTTTTTCTGGCCATCTGATAAAAAGATGGAGACATCAGGTTTTCTATTTAATATTTCTCCTACGTGCATTTTTTACATGAGAGTGCTATCTTGTTTGTGAGAGCATAGATTGTGTTGTTTGAGCATGAGAGATCACAATCCCTTCGGTATTCTCACTTTCTAGTTTATACAACATATTTTCTTGCTTGTTTGCATATATTCTTCATGTATCTTGGGCATAGTTTGATTCAGTTGTAGAAATAATTCTGGCAGATTTTGAACGGGGTTCAATCCCTTGAATCTGTCAGTTCACTCTCACAAGCGTGAGTAATAGGATGGTAATGGCAAGTAGAATGAGAAGACGGGCAAGAAGCCGTGGAGATAATGGTTATAGAGAAGCGTTACGACGAATGAGCAGGTTGCAGGATGAGGTGGAAGATTGCACTGACATTTTTAGAGTGTTGATTTTCTAGGTACTCGATGACCGTGATGGGTGTTTAACTGTTCCGCTTGGAAAAATCAAACAACAATTTAAACGCCAACACAATTTAAGCAACAAAAGAGCAGTGAAAAAAATCTTGGAACTTTCTTTAATAAAACAGACTCATTATATTCTAAACAAGTGCAGCAATGTTGCAACTACGGGACTTGAAAAGGAGGGGGCAAGTCAAATGGAGCTTTGCTTTATTGAAATCCTATGATAAGCCTAAGCTTGATGGAGATGGTATTAAATTGGAAGTGACCAATCGAATGAAGAATAGTTAGTCGCATGATGAATGTAACACCTCTTAATTACGCTTCATCGAAATTGAGGGATATTTTTTTATATTTACCCGATTAATTATCTTGATGCCTTCAATGATTATCAACATGCAACAAACTAATCCAGCATTAATTAATAGTCGAATACATCGTGATAATCTATGATAACCATGTGCAATTGTAAGGGTTTACATATCTACTGATTCCCCTTCAAAGCTCTACACGAGCCAATCTACCCAATATATCATTTAGATTAAAAAATTTAAAGGTACAGAGTAACATGTGTATCTTCTCTATGTCAACTTCCCGCTTAGGACAAAGTTTAAGAGAAGAAATGGTGACCTACAATGCAATCGGTCATTTGCACTACTATGGCCATAATTTTTGGCATTGCACTAAAACCCCGGTTTCATCGGCGCACATAAGCCACATGAATCTTGTCCTTTCCATTTCATTGCACAACCATCTTGTTCATAGTATCAAGATTCTTTTCCGTTGTTTTCACAGTTTAATATTTCAATTTAATAACTTGCAGTGCAAGTATGACCCAAAAAGCACTACGACAGTTCACTAATAGAAACATCTTAAAATCCCTATGCGAAAGGTTGCGAGTGCGCAATGACTTGCGTCATCGTGTACCATCACCCATCTTGTAGCCATTCCAAGTTAGTTCGGTCAAGATATTGTCGCAATGATTGGGGACACATAATTACAACCTTAGATAATTCATAGCTACATGTACATGATAAAGAAGGTACGCTTAATTTATTACGCGTCATTTGTTAATGATCATAATATAGCGGTGAAGTATCATATTCTATGACTATCTCTTTTGCATTGTTGTAACAATAGGTTGGCGGCATTCTTATGTGATTAATCATTAATCATATGATTAATCAATGTTCATATATCTTTTAATGTATGATTAAACATTATGTTACATTAAGTAAATTGCAAATGCATCTTAACATTATTACTTATTTGTGGTGTTTCAATGTTTCATCTTAACATACAATAATAATCAAATCACACGAAAGTAATCATCAAATTGTACATGTAATTATGCATTGATAAACAGCCATAATTTCGACATTATAACACTTTATAAAATCACAAGTACATTGTAAAACAACATATATTCATTACATGGAAGTTAAAACCTCGTTTAAAGTACATAATGATATTGCAACAATAATAAAATATAACAAGCCTTTAAATGTCTTTATCTATCGCGAAGAAATTACTTTCGCTCTTGATAATTACAAGAACATTTATTATATATGTATAAATCAAACAACATCAATCAAATATGACCACATCCATTATTTACCCTTTCTGTAATAATCAACAAACCTATGAGCTGAAAATATTAATTTACACATGGTCACCCAAAGGAACTAACATGATTATACATCTCTATGCCTAGATGTTTCATTACGAATAATTGAATCTTTTCTTGTTTGATATAACGAAATGACCAAACACTATTTCTAGCAGAATACCTAAAATTCCAATGAGTAATCTATTAATACAAATCCAGTTCCTAACCATACTTGTTTCCATCACATTTCATTAAATCTCTTTAAATTAAAAAGCTTAACACTTATGTAATATCATATAAGCTTAACATTCTTTCTTTTATCAATAATCCAAAGAACATTTTTACATCGACTTAAATTATAACAAGGAATTAGGGAAATGAGACAAATATTTTTCTTCTCCGAAGTTGCTTAAATATCATCTCGGATAATAGTCCACTTAAGGAAACATGCTTTCTCAACCGAAAGTTTCCTATAGAGCTAACCGGTGTCATAGTCAACAATGGAAAGCACTTATACCCACATTTCCTACTTAACCCAAATAAGAGTTCGACATTTACTACACAAGGTATTTAATAATTTAATTCCTTCCCATAGAACTAGCATACAACATCATCCCCTAAGGACATTAATTACTATTAACTCCCAATATAGAGCAAATATTGTATTCTTATCAAACAAACTTGACTCACTAAAGCATGGTAACAGTTGTATTTAGGAAAGTATCTACTCAGAAATCATTGGCAAGATACTTGGGGCACAATGCATTTTAGCCAAATCATATGTATAGATACAATTTTCGCTCATACAATAAAATAGTAAAAAGGCAAATCCCCTTTTTATTTCTAATGAACATGCCCAATTATCTTGACGAGAATTACGTCAAAGGAAATCACATTTCCGAAGTTTTGTAAACACCACAAGAAATCATAGAAGTTGTTCTAGGTAAGAGTCGAACGCTAAATAAGATAAAGAAACGAGTATATCAAATTGTAGTCAATATAGAAGAATTTAGCACGATATTTCACCCGGTGATCAAACATTCCGGGCCGTTGATGTACTAGATATTCTTCCAAATAAATTCACTCTTTCAAAAGTTAGCCCTCAAAAAGAGGCGTGAAAAGACTAACAAATATAACATGCTTTGCAAGAATATTAAATAACCTATTACGATTACGTTGGTCTCAAGACCCACACAAGTTTTATTCGAATAACAAAATGAACCCATAAAAAATTCTATTCAATAATCAAGTCCAACCAAACTTGATATACCCATTTCACGTTTCTCCCAAACACGGTTCAAATTTGAAGGGTTGGTCAAAATTTTATTTTGATGGGCATATATTTAAGTAGCCCTTCCATGATGAAAAGCAATATAAAAATTTACACTTCATATGACAAGAGAAAATCTAGTATACATGTCCTAAAAATTAAGAACATTTTTTTAAATAAATGATTATATAAAAGCACAAAATACTTTGGTTCATAATAATACATGTTACAATCAAGTAAACGATACATTATGCATTAAGTTTAAACCCCTTTCAAATATCTCAAGTGTCTTTCATACTAAAAGAGTTAATAATAAATATACCTAGAATATGTTAAGAAGAGTAACTCCACCTAAACTATAACAAATCACATTTACTTTGCATCATTTATTCAAAGGGTATATGCATATTCACATCATGTATATGCCCTAACCCATATGTAACAACAAATGGAAGCATACAAAAGGAAAGTGAACTAGATTGTTTAACAAAATGTAGAAAAATATACTCTCATAAAGTGAGGTCTCTCGAGAAAAGTCTCCAATAACGAGGATTACTTGAAAAAATTATATTAAACCTTATAAAATAACCCATCAACCTAAAAAAAATTCCATCAAGAGAAAAAAATTAACAAATTATGCAAAAGAAACATAATTAGTCAAATCAAATGAATACTAAAATGATAACAATGAACATGAAAGAGGCTATAAATCAAATTCAAAAATAAAAATACATTGTCAAATTTACGAAATACCAATAAACTCCTTTTATAAAATATATGCTTGGCACAAATAATGAAAATTGCAATTTCTTGCAATGTGCACAATTTCTTGGCTCCTACATTTTCTTGTAAGAGCTCATATTTCAACAAATTAGTTAACAATTATATTGATCTATTTTTTTATAAACAAGTATCATTAGATATCATTTATTGCTATTCTTTATCGCTAAGATTGTATAAATTGTAAGTAGATGGCCTAAAACTCTATAATCGCAAGATAATCCTGCTTTTAATATTTTATTATAGTAAAAGTATGTATGAATGAGTATATCTCATATTTGAAATTGTGGAATACAATAAGATGAGATTCTAAAGTTCCATTTCAGAACCGTCGATTTTGAATATGTGTGTCATAATTTATAAGACTTATTATTCGTTTTTGTAATAATAATAAAAATTACCCACAAAGTATTATAAATGAGTTATAAAGTTTCTAAGTTGATAGTGTAGATGTATGAGAAGTTTGTTATAGTATTTACAAGGGAAGATTATAGGTTTGGTATAAGTGTGTGAAGAAAATGCTCATATTTTAGTTTTTGTTCTCATCATACCCAATCTACCAACAAAAATCAAAGAAACTCTAAAATTCTAAACCACACAAATAAAAATTCAGCCAAATGAAACCTATAAACAAAACATGAGTAGTATTATCTATTTTGAAAAGATGGTGAACATGTTTTCAAATATATCTTATATTCTGAAATTGTTATAACAAAAATGCATTTCTTAAGTTAAAAGAAGAAGGGTACGTGACGTACCTCTGAACCTGTTGTCTTGTCTTGTCTTGTCTTCAATTTTTATAAGGTTTTTAATAAAAGGAATGTCCCGCTTAGCTGCAAGTGTCCTCATTTATTTGGATTTGACTGAATTGGGATATGGAGATTTGGATTTGACATTGATGGTGATTTCAAGAGTAAAAAATCAACTACCTACTTGCCTCCACACTTTCACATGATGAAGTATTATTAATATGTAATGTTAAATTTATTGCTGACAATAACTATTGATGAGCATGTTTTTAATGCCAACCTTCTTTTGTAAAATAGAACAAATATTTACACTTCTCAAACGTCAAATGATTAACCAAATTTATTTTTTTACGGGCATTTTTCACTTTTCCCTTCTCTGACGGGTTTAGAGGCTGTTGACAAGCCAGAACGGGTTCAATTTTGAACCCCGCTCCTGAAGAAGCACAACCAATTAATCACGGACCCCTTGCAAGTTAAGATGACAAAACAAAATCAAATCAACTACATCCGACCACATCTACATTAAGTGTGGTACTGGTGGTCAAAATAATATTTTTTTACAAATACCATTTAAAATCCATACGAGTACAATCCTGACTCTTTCATAAGAAAACTTTCATAAAAATGAATTTTAAGGGAAAAAGTCTAGTACCTAGATAAGGTAAGAAATTCCAAAACCAAAATCCCAACATCAAGCTCCTGAATCACTTAGCTAACCAAAAATCATTTCACAAACACCCAAAAGAATCCTACATTTCAAAATGAAACAACCAAACAAAAGATGAATAACCATGCGTGTGAATTAGGTAGCTCCTTCAAATTTTTCTTCGAACTCCCCGCAATACGGCTTCGTAATTAGCCAAGCAATCCCGAGAAACGCTCCGAGCTCAAGAAAAGTAATGACGCCTTCAAAATAAACCCAATAGCCGAGAAACCCCTTCCACACTTCTAAATAAATGGAGATAGATATTGTGGGGTCAACCACGATAACCTCATCAAAGATCTCTATAGAATATAACTCTTAAAAATGCATACATAGAACTCCCACAATAGTTCATTCCTAAACCACATGCAGAGCTTGAAGAGCTCAAAGTGAAAACTACAGATCAAAAATAAACCCCCGACTTTGCATATGGGTTAGCTTCCTCGAAAAGCTTCGCTTCTTCCCATATTCCCATGTCATTAATGGCATTTAGTTTTCTCTACCATACAATAACTCCTCTCAAACCGGCGGTGTAGTTTTAAACAACCCAAATTAAATGTTTTAATTTTGCATGGTCAATCGACCACTCAATAATTGTTTAAAACACCACTTGCCACTCGAATGTGGTTTCTCCCATTTGACTGACAATAATCAAAGCCCCATATTTGTTAAACATTGATATGAAGTATGGTCCAAGACCATATACATATTACATTGCCATGGTGAGGTCATAAGTCCCATGTTTAATAAAACCATAATTCAATTTGAATTATCTTTCAATAGTATGTCTAAGAACATTATAGTACTTAACAATTCAATGGCCTTCCCCGTAGTCTTAGTCCATCCCCTAAACAATAATCAATTAATTTTGCTATTAAGTATGATCAATAGAAAACAAGCCCCATTGATAATCAAATGCCAAAGGTTATAACCAAGACCATGCAATTATAATGCCCATCCCAAGGCCATGTTGTCAACAACAATCACATGTGGTCTTTTAACACAAAGTGATGATTGGTCTAAGATCAACATAAAACTGGCATGTTCATTCTAACAAAAGATGATCAAGTTAAACACTTAATGATCATCAAATCAATGAATAATCAATTTTCTAACAATCGTATCATCATTCTCATAATAAGGATAATCAAACCCGTATCATAATGAATCAATTGTTTTACCTGTTTCTTATCGAATTCATCTCCTTCTTGTACAATCAATGATTGTAATTGCATCCAAAGAGTTAGTACCTTACTAATTTACCATTATTTCCACATAATGAATAATGTATTGAAAGAGTGTATATGTTCAACCATACTTTGTAAACCACTACATCCAACATGAAAAGTAAAATAATAATATCAATGACAAGTAAAGCCTTAGAATATGTCAATGCATCAACCATCACATTTTCAGCAAAGTAACCAGATCAAATAAACCGAATCATTAATTACTAATATTTTGCAGCAATGTATAAATTCAGTCCTTCCTTACAAGTCATTCTTTTCAGCAAGACATGTAAGATAATAATATCAATGAGAGGCACAATAATTGCTTTGATCACATTCAGCAAGGTAAGTATCACATCATAACAAGGTGCACAACGATATTTAACACCCATACAAAAATCAAGTAATACATCATCTACTTAAGCCAACATACCCAACAAGGTAAGTACATACAAACAACAATCCAAAATAAGGATACCACCATAAACGCTAAGTGTTTTAAGAACATTGAGGGACAAACAATGTTGTGTGGTTGTGCATGCAACTACGCGTTTGTGTGTGTATCCTTTTCAAGATATGCATATGCGGGTGCAACTGCATACCCAACTACGCGACAAGGCTCATTCTCTCGCCTTCGTGAACCAGATTAACATTTTACAACTTGTCCTATCGACTAAATAGCCTGAAATTGTGGGATGTGACACACCCGATGAATCTCTTGGTATGTTCAACAAATCACCAAACAACAATCCACAAATAGAAAGATTAGAGTCGGTGACAAAAAACATTGTGTAGGAGCAATTAATGAGACAAGCAATTATGCATCCTCGTATAGTCAACTCTTGCCTATATTCAACAACGTTTTCAATGGACAAAGACTAGTCGGTTTGTAATGGTGGTGTCATTGGAGGCGAGCATTGTAATTGTGTACTCCAAACACAACCGCCCGAATACCACTCTTGTGAACTCAACGCACGATCATATTTGGGATGGAAGCCTTGCTGACATCTGCAGAATTGAATGTTGTTACTGGCATTGAACACTCTATATGCCTAGCATGCTCCATAAACGTCGCACTGAAGTAAGGGTCCCAACCAAATGAGGCTCCATGTACTATTCCGATTCCAATAGTACATCAATTCACCATTCCCATCCAACACCCTGCAAGACATGATCACATTAGTTATTTGTGCGTATGTCCAATAAATGCTTGAGGGAGTTATCTGTACGAAAATCTCTTCAATGGGGGACTCATTTGGTATCCAATGTAATAAATTTGTGAAACCATTAACGATCCACTCTCCACTATCCTAGTAACTATGCTTTGTGGAGTTTGATGTTGACAGGGGGAGTTCAAAAGCTGTAATGTCAAGTCAACATAATGAGCGACCAAAACATCTCATTCGCAATGCCAATCATGCAGTTCAAGACCAGTACAAAATGCTATTCTGGGCAGTGGACCGAGAGATAGGGTTCGAGCTCAGCTTTCAAAATCCAATACCGTGCAGCTGAGGCCAATGCTGCCAAATGTGGCGAGAGAGGAATGTTTGGACTCATGCAAAAGCGAAGACAATTACCGTCGTGCCTAGTCAGTGGAAACTATGAGTGGATTGAGCCGCAAGGCATCTATGTGTTCCAATTGCTGCCAAGAGCAATGTGCCAGAGCAGAAGAAATGTTTGTGTTGATAACTTGTAGGAGAGATGAGGACGGATCAAGTTCAAATCCTTGGGCATTTGCAAGTTGAGTGCGGATAGAGAGGGTTTGTGCATAAAACAAAAGGATGACCCCCAAACAAAGCACACAAGCTTCTATGCATCCAAACACAGAATCCTATGGCCCTGCAAGAATAATGAACAATAAATGCTATGACATCAACAATTTTTTGAAATTAAGGCTGCAATAAACCCCCAAATTTATTGACCAATCAGATAAAGATAAATGATTTTTGTATTTACACTGTTAAAAAATGAGCAGCTTTACCAATGTTAAAAGTATATATTTGTTTATGAAAAATAATAACAATAGCTGATTGGCTGAAAGTTTCAATTATAATGGCTAATCAGGCAAAGCTGAAAGGTATAGTACTGACCTTGGGCAGTACTAATAAACATTGCAGTGATTTTGACTAGACTGCCAACGAATTTTCCAATATGCATATTTACATAGTAACCTCAGTCTCGGGATGGAGGAAATGGGGACAGGGGACGGAGTTTCCAAATGACTCAAAAATCCCAAATTCTGGGGACGGTAGGGCGATGTCTATTAAAATAATATATAACAATTAATATTTAAGTATTTTCACTTTATTCAATGAAATTTAAGGATTTTAATTTATAACTGTATTTAATGTATTTTAGGTAATTTCAAGATTATAATTCAATGTTTTTGGTAAAAGTAACAACTTTTTTGAAGTAAAAACATCAGAATTTGTTTGAAAGATTTAACAAATAAGGGGCCAAAACCCTCCTAGTTCCCAGGTCTGGAAACGCTTGGGACATTTGGGACATCACCAAAATCTAGGGAACGCATCCCTGTGTAACACTGCTATCTCAGAAAAATGTCCACTTTGTGACAAGTCACGCCAACAAACTGGTATGAAAGACAGAAAAAGTCAGGCCAAGTAAAATGTACCCTTTCTGCTATACTTAGAAATACATCAAGGGCACTTAATTAACCCTTCACAAGCATATAATCCAAAGCCTAATTGGTATTTAGGTTCGGGGTATTGGTCAGAAGAGAGTCGAGACAAGATCAAATGCTACTATTACAGGAAAGAAATTTCAATAAAGCTTTATGAACATATCACTATACCATACATTTCTATAGATGGTTCGATGAATTCTGAACTCGACACAGATAGTTTCTGAAATTATCGTTCAGGAGTTTTAGATCATTTTAGGATGGCATGTCTACTTTGACTGAAGATCACCACAACAGTAGTCTCGTAATGAGGAAGACGCCACATGTAACTGACATTAAACAGAAGCAAAATGTTGCTATCTTATATGATAACATTAGGAGTCTCGAACCACTTCCTTCTTGTTAGCATCCTTTTGCATGAACAGAATATACTCGTTTCAAGAGGCTTGCTGGAATAGAGGTGCGGAAATTCTGGTTAATGAAGAAATGCATAGCAGCGTGCAGCAGAGACCTCCATTTATCCTGCTTTTTTCAAGCAAAAATAAACACAAACTTTGATCGAAAGATAAATTACAGAATCCATGAAAATAATTAAGAGTTCAGAGAGGAATTGAGACTAGGACCTTTAAGTCTGCTGCAGTGCGGAACATAAAGGTAGAAAAATACATTTCTTTAACATCCCGCCACCTGGAGATTATAACAGAAATGTTTTGGTGTCAGGTCAGACAAAACCAAGACCAACCTTTAAAGGTTAAAACATTGTATTGTACTTAGAAGACTACAATCACTAAAATAATTAAAAACATATCTGTGCATCGACTATTAGGAAATCCTTCATGGAAATTCCTTCTTTGAATTTTTGTGAAAAAATAAAATATTGTACTCAAAAGACTACAATTACTTTAAATTAAAAAAAGAACATATCTGTGCAAAGACTATTAGGCAGGCTCTCATGGAATTTCTTTTCTTTGAATTTTTTGAAAACGAATAAAAACCTTTCCTGAATTTTCAACTTGGAAAGATGGTTCGTAAAAACCGAATTAGAAATCCCAGTAACATGTTAATTTGGAAATGTGCTAGTTCACATTCTACAAAGGATAATGTCGAACCGGCTGCCTGAAATCCTATTAGCAATACAAGTTGGGTGTTTTAAGTAAGGCTACCTTCCAGTTCCAAGCTTTTCAACAGCAGAAATCAGGCTTTCTACTTCTGATTCATTGAACCGGTGGGATGGCCGTCTTAACCACGCAGCTTGACACTTGATCCTCTTCCTAGAAGGACAGTGGTTATGTTTAGCTGAGACATGTTTTTCATCTTGTTTAGTTTTTTTCTCTTCCATACTAGGTTGTTCCTTTGTATGATGTGTCTTACAATTATATGTATGGTCTTCCATATTTGATCTCTCTTTCTCAGATGTAATTGAATTCAACCTTTTATGCTTGTTTACTAAAGAATCTTGAAATCTGTTGCCAAGAATGTCCCTGAAATCAATATCTCTCCCCAGTTCTTCTCTCAGAATGCCCTTGTCAAACAGATTCAAGCCTTCACATGCTTGTGATGGTTCAAGAATGTTACATATATTAGAATCCCCTCCTGAAGTTGACAGCTCTGTCCCCATTCTATTGTACTGTATACCCTCCTTAATGCAATTAGTATTATTTGTTAATCCTCTACAAGTTTGCGACATCAATACATTTGAAATGCTAAGCTTAGGAGAGACTTCCATATCAAACTGTCTTCCATAATTTTGCAAATTCTTGCATTTTCCTGAATTCTGCTTTTCAATGGAAAGATGAAGAAAGTTTTCCTGTTTCTTCATAGGGAAAAGACTTCCCTTCCGGATTTCAGGACAAGCATTGTGTGGCAGATCATCCAGCATGTTAGCACCATCATTACAATCTATGTGTTTCATGGTAGTTTCTGCATTTTCTGTCATCTTAACATTCCGTGGCTTCCCTTGTTCACCATCATTCTGAAGAGAATTTATTCCATTTTCAATATTCATCGCCACTTTCTCATCCATTGTATGAGAATGAACGGGATAAATGTGACAGGCAACCTGCACTAAACCATGATTGTGATGTTCCTCCAACGGATTATCATGGAAACCAGGAAGTCTTTCACGGTCTTTCTCATCCTTAACATCCTTGCCTTTTTGAGTTGATTCTTTCCCATTCCCATCGTCTATAAACTGTTTTGAGAGGTTTCTTTTAGTCGAATTTGATTCTTCGACAGAGTACTTTGCGCATTCCTGAAGCATGCTCAACACCTTCAGATACTCTTCTGTGGCATTATTTCAATGAGTTTACAAAAGAATTTTATGACATAGAAAACAGAACCAAGTCTAGCACAAACCTTGGAAGAGAAACAAGAGCAAGTTTTATCTGCAATTAAAACCATTAAGATTAACCTGAAAGCATATTTGTTAGATTCACAATTACCATTAACTTAGTAATTAGAAAAAAGAAATGGGCACTGACATTTTTCTGTCGCCATAGTCTGCATTATACTTTTTATTTCTAGGAGATCCAATTGAAGGTCTTTAAACTGCTGTCTCTGCATATCAGTTTGCTTCTGCATTGCAAGCTTAATTTCCTGCAGCAATTGCTCTGGAAGGATATTACTTGTTGCACACAAGTTCTCATGGACATGCAGAACTAACATGCTTATGCATAGAAAAATATGGATGCCATAACCGTAAAACCAAAGCAGTAAGCCAGAATTTCAGCATCCCTAGCTAATTCTAGCTTGAGCTCTCCTTATCCACTATAATGCTGGATTGACATTTGAAATGCAAATACATACACCAGAATTGAATATTTTTGACTGTGACCTAAAATCCGCATCCCTAGAACCATTGAGCAATACTCTCCAATGCTTACCTTGAAAACCCATTCCTTCTTTTTCAAACTAGAACTGCATTTCCTGGTAGCCTCATTCCTGCATCCGTATATTCAATACTATGTTGTTATAAATTTATAATTATAATCGCTGACTTCATGCTTTAAATATAAAAATCATTTAGAACATGTAAAATATGGCAATATAATTCAAAAGCATGGGAAACTTACATCTGCTTTGTTAATTTTGTCTCTGAATCATTAAGGATACGAAAGATGGAAGTCATAGATTCATCCAGTTTCTGAAAACTTTGAAATTGTAACCCAGTCCTTATTCTTTGGTTGATCTTTGCAATGATAAACTTGATTTGCCTGTGTTGGTCCAAGTTCAGCAAGCCCAAAAGTGAACAGAAGGTATGTAAGCCACCTTTAATATATCTAGAAGTAAAATCAAATCAGTTTTCACAAAATAAAATAGTATGAACGAAGGATGAATTTCTTTAAGTACTTATCGGCTGATACAGGGATATCTGCTGAATCAGAGTGTTCCAAGAATTCATTTTGAACAGAAGCTGAGCACAAACAATAGAAAGAACACAAGTAAATTTGGCTTCAAATAATGTGAAAATTCTATTGCAGTCACTGATTATTAATCTCCTATCTTAAAAGATTATTTAACTGCCGAAAACTAATTCACAGCTAATATCGAAAAATAACACAACTGCAACTTCACTAATAAAAATACGGAAAGAAATGCGTAACACAAAGAACACAATATTTTCGGACAAATTGTCCCTGGAAAAACCCCTAAGGGAAAACCAGTTCTACATATGAGGAATTATATTAACTTCAGCAAATTAAGAGATACAAAGATTCCTTGCCTCTTACTGCAGAACTCCGACAATCTCCCAACTTCTCCCGCTGATATTCCCCACTGCTATCCCCAACGCTATCACTGCGCCCTTGCTAACACTGCAAGACTGTTTGCTATCACTGCAAACTTACAAACTCATTTGCTAGCACTGCAAATGCTTCTCCAAAACTTGTGTTCTCCAAATGCCCAATGACCTCCTTTTATACTACTCTCATTGGTAAACCAACGGCCGAGATCGATTCTCAATCGATGGCTGAGATACATAACAACTTAACAACCATAACAAATAGGTTGCAAGGTGTCACTAAAGGAAATCAAAAATTAGAAAATAATTAAATACATTCTCAACAATAAGATAACTATTATCTAATCTTAGCAAATGGACGAACAAATTGTCCAAGCTAACAAATTAACACTCCCTCTTAGCGAGGAAGTTGTTCGCATTTACACCCATCTTATCTCCGAAAAGATAAATTTTGTCTTCCCCATGCCTTAGTCAGAATGTCTACTACCTGCTCCTTTGTAGGTATGTATTGTAGCTGAACAATACCTCGTTGTACACAATCCCTGATGAAGTGATACCTGATATCTATATGTTTAGACCTATCATGAAACACTGGATTCTCAATAAACTTGATGCAACTCTGATTGTCATAGTGTATCACAGTAGTCTCAACCTTCTGACCAAACAAGGCCACTAGCAACTTCCGAAGCCATATAGCTTCACATGTCGCCATGCTAGCTGCAATGTATTCTGCTTCTGATGAACTCAAAGCCACAGACTTCTACTTCCTGCTGAACCAAGAAACAACTCCTGATCCTAAACTGAAACAACACCCTGAAGTGCTCCTTTTGTCTATTGATCGCTTCCCACCCAATCTACGTCAATATAGCCTATCAACTTGATTCCTTCACCTCGAACATATCTGATCCCATACTCAACTGAACCACGCAAATAACGCAACACATGCTTGCCGCATTGTCCAATGCACTCTCTTTGGCTCAACCATGAACTGACTAAGAGAGTTTACTGCAAATGCTATATCCGGCCTGGTGTTGACCAAATACATGAGCGAACCAATTAATTGCTGTATAAGGTGGGATCTACATCTTTGTCCTTAGATGTATCTACCTTCCTCCAATTAGTGATCATAGGTGTAGACATGGCTTTGCAGTCCTCCATCTCGAATCTCTTCAAGATTTCAATGCAATATTTCCCTTGACCAAGGAAAATCTCTCCATCTGTCTGCCACACCTCCATGCCTAGAAAATAGTGCATGAGTCCCAAGTCCTTCATCTCGAACTCTTCTGCAAGGTCCCTCTTGCAATCCTCTATGAGCCCTAGTGCACCTGTAAGAAACAAGTCATCTACATATAGAACAAGAATGAGAGCCTCGCCCCCAACCACCAAGTAGTAGAGGTTAGCATCTGCCTCACTCTTCACAAAGCCCATTTTCTGCAAGTATGTATCAATGCGCTCATACCACGCTCTAGGAGCCTGCTTGAGTCCGTACAAGGCTTTCATCAATCTGCACACGTGGGTCTCTTTGTTGTGTGCTACAAAGCCTTCTGGTTGTTCTATGTATACCTCCTCCTTCAATTCACCATTAAGGAATGTTGTCTTGACATCCATTTGATGGATCTGCCATCCCATCTGCGTTGCAAATGAGATTATAGCTCGTATAGAAGTATACCTGGCCACTGGAGCAAATGTCTCCTCATAGTCTATTCCCTCCTTCTGAGAGAACCCCTTTGCCACAAACCTTGCCTTGTATTTCTCGATGCTACCATCTGCACCGTGCTTTATCTTGAAGATCCAACGTGATCCAACTACTGCCCTATTTGTTGGTCTAGGCACTACCTCCCACACATCATTATGCATTATTGAAGTATATTCCTCAACCATAGCATCTTGTCATACCTGATGTTGTGCAGCCTCTTGATAGCTGGAAGGTTCACTATCTACCAACTGGCTGACTAATGCCACATAGTCATTGAACTTGGCTGGTTCTTTCCTCTGTCTCGTACTCTTCCTAGGAGCTCCCACAAACTCCTGAGTATCCCTTTGTGTGTTTTGAACCTCACGGTTCCTACTGCCAACTGTAGAGGATGAAATATCAACCTCTAAATCTTCTAGATGCATATCCTGTTGCACCAGTTGCTCCATACTCTGTGAATCTTCACTACCTGAGTCTATGTTTGTACTAGTAATTGTACTTGAGCTTTGTTGCCCTTGACTTGGACTTGGAGCTTTTGTTGGCTGCTCACTTTGATCATCTGACTGGCAAATCTCTGACCTTCTAAACGCTTTGTCCTCCATGAACTTGACATCACGTCTGATAATAATTCTTCTAGTCCCTGGAATAAAAATCTTATATGCCTTTGAAGTTTCACTATACCCAACAAGGTACCCCTTCTCTGCAAGTCTGATCTAACTTGGTACGTGTATCTTTTGGAATATGACAATATGCCAAACTCCCAAATATCCTGAAGTGACCTACATCTGGCTTCTTCCTGTGAAAGCTTCCTCCGTGTCATCTTCCTAGTACTCAGTGGAACCCTATTCTGAATGTAAACTGTTGTACTACACGCCTCTGCCCATAGATAGCGGGGCATGTCTTGGTCATGTAGCATAGCCCTTGTTGCCTCCGATATAGAACGGTTCTTCCTCTCAGCAACTCCATTCTGCTTTGTGGATTGTAAGGAACCGTCCACTCTCTCTTGATTCCTTCTCTGGTACACAAATCCTGGAAGTCATTTCCTTTGTACTCACCTCCATTATCTGACCGAAGAACCTTTATCTTCCTTCCTGTCGAGTTCTCTGCAAGAGCCTTGAACTCTTGGAAGCGACTGAAAACCTCATCCTTGGTCTTCAAGAAGTATATCCAGGTGTTCTTGGAGAAATCATCAATAAATGTAACATAGTACACATATCCTCTGAGAGACTTTATCGACATTGGTCCACATACATCTGAATGTACTAGATCAAGAACACCCTTAGATCTATTGTCACTCCTTGGAAAAGATGCTTTCGCAAACTTCCCCAACACACATCCCTTACATACATCATCATGCTCTGTGCTCACCTCTGGAACACTGTCACTGTCTCACGAAGCAATTTAAGTGCTCCATGATGAATATGGCCCATCCTCCTATGCCATAGCTCTCCAAGATCTCTAGGATTACTGCTGCTCATAAGTGCCTTAGGAGTATCAAACTGTAACCTATAAAGGCGACCACTCCTAACTCCAATAGTTATGGGTGATTTCCAATCCTTGTGCTTAATCAACACATGTGTCCCTCTAAAAAGTACATTATACCCTTTATCCTGAAGAATAGATACACAAAATCAGATTCATACCTAAGCCTGGCACATGCAAGACATCATGAAGTGGAACTATCTTTCCATTCTCCCTCTGAAACTGAATAGTCCCTTTCCCAACTGGGTTGAGCTTGGACAAGTTCCCCATAGAAATCTGGATATTGGTGTCCTCCTCCTGGTAACTGGAGAAGTACTCTCTAACTCTTGTCATATGAAATGACGCCCCACTATCTATATACCAAACACACTGTGAGGTTGAGCTGACCATACAAGCTATGAGTGCAAACTCATCCTCCAATCTCCTAGAGAGCTCCTCTACACTTGTTGAAGCCACCACCTGGTTCTTGCCCTTCTTATCATTCTTCTTCCTTTGTGGGCAGTTACTAACATAGTGGCCAAACTCGTGACAGCCATAGCACTTGACCTTAGACATGTCCTTCTTCTCACTTTGAGAATTTGATCCTTTGCTAAATCCCTTCTTTGCTTTCCCTTTTCCCGCTAGGGCAACGCTTTTCTTGTTCTCCTCACTTTTCGACTCTTGTTGGCCCCATCAAAAGACTTAGTCTAAACTCCTCCCGAGTGAAATCAGTCCATAGTCGATCCCAACTCGGTAAGGTGTCTCATCCACTAACAACTTGAACAAAGACATCCCACTGTTTAGTAAACCCATTTAGGGCTATTCTTACTAGCTCATCATCATCTGGCTTATCTCCAACAACTGCTAACTCATCCTTGATGAGTCTAAGCCTGGTGAGGTAACTTGTAACATCTTCTCCCTTGTTCATCCGGGTATTCTTCAACTTTTCTCTGAGAATCAGCTTCCGGTTAGTGGTAGCATTCTGGTATAGATTCAAAATGGCATCCCACATCTTCTTCGCCATATCTAACTCGGAGATGTGTGGAACAATATGATCCTTGACACCATCAAGGACAATCCTCCTCGCCTTGGCATCCTCTTTCTTGTATGCTGCAAGCTGTGTTGCGTCTATAGGTACAATTACAACAGTGGTAACATAATCCTTTATACCATTCTCTTCCAACAATAAAGAAAGTCTGGCCTTCCAGACACCAAAATTCGAGGCACCATCTAATCTGTCCTGATCTCTCAAACCAGCTGAAGCCATCTCAAAGGATAAAAGTAAAAAGAATTTAAAGAGATCAAACTAGGTTATAGAAACCCTCAATTTCTTTCCTAGGGCAAACCTTTTCTACCCTTAACATAGCTTTGATACCATGTGAAAATTCTATTGCAGTCACTAATTATTAATCTCCTATCTTAAAAGATTATTTAACTGCCAAAAACTAATTCACAACTAATATCGAAAAATAACACAACTGCAACTTCACTAATAAAAATACGGAAAGAAATGCATAACACAAATAACACAATATTTTCGACAAATTGTCCTCGAAAACCCCTAAGGGAAAACCAGTTCTACATATGAGGAATTATATTAACTTCAGCAAATTAAGAGATACAAAGATTCCTTGCCTCTTACCGGCAGTAATCTCCGACAATCTCCCAACTTCTCTCGTTGATATTCCCCACCGCTATCCCCAACGCTATCACTGCGCCTTGCTAACACCGCAAGATCAATGCTTCTATCACTGCAAACTTACAAACTCATTTGCTAGCACTACAAATGCTTCTCCAAAACTTGTTTTCTCAAATGCCCCCAATGACCTCCTTTTATACTACTCTCATTGGTAAAACAACATGAGATCGATTCTCAATCGACGGTGAGATACATAACAACTTCACAACCATAACAAATAGGTCAGTAAGGTGTCACTAAAGGAAATCAAAAATTAGAAAATAATTAAATACATTCTCAACAATAAGATAACTATTATCTAATCTTAGCAAATGGACGAACAGTTGTCCAAGCTAACAAACTAATAGATAACTCTCTCTTAGTCTCTCTAGTAGAAAGCAAATATTATAAAACTATTTAATACACACCTTCACCGTACATTTCAGCTGCTTCTTTGATGCCAAATTTCTCTCTGAAAAAAATCTCCCGATGGTTCCTTGCAAAACTTTTCGTCCCCTTTAAGCAATAAAATACAGCTATCAGAATATTTAAAATGTGCTTCAAGGACAAATATTTTTGGATGATTTATGATGGTCTGCAAGACACTGATGAAATAGGAATTTTTCTTGCAATCTGACGGGGAAAAACATATAATAGTCCTCTGGTAACCTAGGAAAAGGTACTAGCAGAGAGTATCACATAGAGAAGGGAATTGGGAGGGAAGCTTTGTCCACCATTCCCCAGTTTAAAATTTCGGAGTATTGAATGATCCTTACCCTACTAGGTTTGCTTACTTTCCTTTGAACAAAGGATTAGAAGGCTTCCCTCTTTGGTGGCTGCTCATGTTATATGCCCGTGTATAGATTTTATTTTTCTGTATTTCTGTCGCTGTTAGTGAGCATTTGTGCTCTCCCATGCATTCAACCCATTGTGGCCTTGAGTGTCTACTCTCTATGTTTGCTCACTACACACTGTTCCTGAGCTCCTTCATACCATGCAGCTGTCTCTTATGAGTGTGATGGTGCTTCTTACACTTTGGCCCCGTATCTCAGGCTTCTACCATTGCACATTATCGTCTAAGCATTACGGGCTGTTCATGTGGGGATTTACTTTCCGTTCACAGTTTCAAAACAGTTGCTTATCTATATTATAAGATGATTGCAATCCACCATAATGTTTTGCTAATGGTGATAACTCTTTCAAATGCCAACCTCCCTATTTTCTCTGCTTACATGACTCTTGCAGCAAGTAAGAAAGTTCTCAGCAAGCCTCTTTACTAGTCATTCATGTTACATATTCCCTTGAGGTGTTGGGCTACATCTCATCATTTCCAGGCCTGGGAAGCCTGCCTAAAATGAAGCTCTTGTTGCTTCCAAACCCGCCTCCTTAACAACAGGTTTCTTCACTTGACGCTTGTGACGTGAGGGATGGCTACCTACGTGAGGGATGTGTCTTCCTCTTGCTGGCCATTACTCTCTTTTACTTCTACCATATGCTCAATGTGGCTTGGGCAGGCTTGGATCAAGCACGATAGGTGGTAGACCTAACATACCCCTTTCTTAGAGCTCTTTGATGAGATGAGAGTTAGATGAAGAGTTGAGGGTCATGGTACTAGCCGTAGCTCAAGGGATGAGGAGAAAACCTAGCATGCTTCTTCAGTTTGGGTGTGGGTGGATTGGCATGTTTGAGTTTACTATTGTGCTTGGTTATGAGGTCAAAGCCAAAGAGTACAAAATTTTGAATAATATATAAGGTAAATGGAAAACAATCTCCTTGTGGATTTCCACGAGGGGTTTCTTATACACCACATTTATCATGTTTGGCAATGACCATAAAAACTACCTTATCTTTATGGTTGTCTCTACCGGGCGGGCCCCTAATGCAGAAAATTCAACATGGCTCGCATCATTCCCTAATAATGACATAACTCGTGGTGAGTTTGTTGCAGGCATTGACATTACCCTTTGTGAGGAGGATCTTCTAATGCAGCTTCAACGACATGGTTGAATGATTGGGTCATATGCTTGTTTCATGTTTTGGCATTCATATGTATTAGTTTTCTTGTTTGTTTGTGCAGTTTTTAGTGGATGCACTATGACTGGTATTAAATCCTATACTCTTTAATCTTATTCCAGACTAGGCCAATACTAATTTGTTTTATTCCCATCTTTTTTTTAAACACTGAAGGACCTGGAAAACCCTCATTAAGTTATATATATATATATATATATATATACACGCACGCACGCACGCATACGCACGCGTGAGCGCGCGCGCACACGCACACACACACGCCACGCACACGCACGCCACGCACGCACACACACGCACACATTACATGCATACAATAATTTAGATAGATAGACAAACATGTATATGTTGTTTTTGATAGGCAGACAAACGTGCATTCCTATAAAGTCTTCGATAGGTAAATTACATATCGCCCTCATCCGAAATTTTAGACAACCAGTTTCCATTACATGGTTGATAGATAAACATGAATTTATTTTTGAAGGGAGCCTTTGTTTTCCTTTCTTTGATGATGAAATAGCCTATGATGGGATGTGACAGCTGTAAATCTAAACTCTGGTTTTAAAATCATCAGTTTCCTCCTACAAAAGTTGAATGATGTGGGACCTTAATTCACCTTGAATTTAAAGTGCCAATACAAGTTTTTATCTTTTCCTGTAAAAAGTCCTCATCATATGGGAAAAGCAATTTCATACCATCTCAAAATGCAATGAGGACGGAAATTTATCAGAAAAACGAGCATGGTAAGAAAAGAATTCTAATAAGTGATTGAAAATTGAAATAATAAAGCAGTCATGACACTAGGAACATGGCACCCTTTATATATTAAAGGTATTCTAGGAAAAGGTGGTTGTTAAGGTTACGGCCAAGACAAAAGCCAATTTGGTGTATGACATCCCCTTTGAAAGCCCTCGACGGGATTTCTTTCCGTCTAGACTATAAATTGTTCAAATTTCATACCCTCGGCTTTTGACCTTATGACCAAACTTACCTGAAACCAATGCCTTGGAAAGCCTGAGAAACATAATTTAGAACAAAAAACCCTCGATTTTCTTAGAAAATTGGCCTTTTGTTTAATCAGTTTTTAAGATTTGCAGTATCTTGACTATCGGTAATGATTCGGCTCAATAACTTTACAGAAATAATTTAGCTAATTTAACGAAACCAAGTGAAGGTCAACTGAATTTTTAGGGCAATAACCGTAACTCTAACCAAACCCAAAGCAGACTAAAATCCACAATTCTCCTATGAATTTGTCGCTAAAATTAACATGATTTAGCTTGAAAGCATGAAATCTTAAAATTCAAATAGGTACTAACCTACCAGAGTGCATTCGATCCGACAAACAACCCAAAAAAATCATTAAAAAAACTCAAATGCCGTATTCATTGTTGCTGGTCTTTCTTTACAACATATTCCACCAAATCTTCAAAATACTTAATAGTTTGCCGTCTAAACGATTAAAAATTACAAAATTTTACCACGAGCGAACATTTTGCATAAAAGCGGTTCGGAATAGTTAACAATGTCATTTAAACAATTAATTAACAAACAATTTTGAAAAACTTTACCCTAAGCATACATTTTGCAGAAAAGCATCCAAAAGCCACAAAATTTAGTAAATATTCGTACGATTAACAAATTCTGGCGCAAAAATTCTGAATCGGCCATATCTTTACAGCACATTAGAAAGCTAAGAGCGTTTTCGCTATTAATTTAATGATCTGAAGGCGTTAAAAGGAATACACAGCGGGGAAATGCAATTCCTTCGTATCTTTTTAAAAATAGTCTTCGAAGAATTAGAAAATTGCACAACAGAGAACAAACCAGAGCATTTGGTTAGAGAGAATGGAATAACGGGTTAATTTACCTGTAGAAGGCGATAGAAACTCGAAATTGAAGCAATTTGTCCTTATCTCTTCTTCCATTCGAAAACCAGCTTAGCGCGGCAATTTTTGTGCCGTTAGCAAATTCGATACAAAAAGAAATATGGGCCGGGAAGCCTTTTTTTACTTTAGGGTAAGGGAGAAGAGCCAAACTTACAAGTGTGGAGGTGGTCTTGTTGAGCTCAAAAGGGCCCTAAAGAGGTTCTCTTGTTGAGCTCAAAAGCACCCTAAATAGATGTATGATATAGATAATTGTACTTTAGACAAGATTATAACATTATTTCCATGGAGTTTTGGGGGAAATTGTCAACACGTAATAACGTAATTTTGATGAAATTGATAGGAAAAATTAGTATGCAAAAGAAAATGCATTAAGAGAAGAAAAGGATATTAGAAGAATTAAGAACAATTAATATTATGTAAATGAAATAGAACAAACTACAACTAAATGGAAAAAGAAATCTATGAAATCGACAGGAAATAGTAATTAAATGATTGGTTGATAATATCAAAGCGAATAATCACGTAATATCATAGATTTGTGAATCAAGACTCAACTCTTCTTATCTTGAAGAAGCAAGCGACTCGAGCTCATAACTTTCTTGCTTGACGTGTTGGTCCTGGTTTGAACTAAAGGCTCTATTGGTGGGCAAAAGCTAAACTCTCAAATACACTAGTACTAGAGACTTGGTGGGGATTCAAACCATGGCTTTGATCGTGACTCTTGTTCCTCTCCCCTCCCGGGTCTCCCTAGATCCTTACCTTGTTTCATTGTCTTTGCTAAAAATCTTTTCGATGGCTATTTGGGATTTGGGCTTGCTCTAATATTATGTTTTTTCTTTGAATAGTGAAATGTATAACGAAATGTGTAAAAAATGTATAATGGGTGGGTAATCTTATTTACCATTCTTGAAGATTTTTGTGCAAGTTGTTCTCAACTTGTTGGTTAATGTTACTTGATTTAGACCTCAAGGTCTCGTTGAAATCATGTTTTTATGATAAATCTTTTTGGAATTTTTAATACAAACGGGAAAAGGACCACACAACCATCGTTTATGTATTAAAAATCAAGACTTAACCACATAATCTACATAAGTGCATTATGTTAAATGGATTTTTCAAGGGTTTTTATTTTCGTAAACAAAGGAGTATGCCTTTAAGCCAAATATCTTTGTGATAACAAAGAGACCCAGCTAATTTGACTTAAAATTTTATTGTGTTCTACATATATGTTGGTATTAGCTATATTTTCGAATAACACTTTATCTCCTTCTTGAAATTCTCTTTGATCTAATCTTTTATAGTAAGCCTTTTTAAGGTGGTTTTGGTAATCTTTAAGATGTTCAATTTCATGAATCCATTTGTCATCCAACATTTCTAATTAATGTAGTCTCTTATCTTTGTATTAAAATGACACCATCAATGAAGGAATCTCAAGCTTTAAGGGAAATATTACTTCGCCACACAAGCCAATGAATAAGGATTGCCCTTGTGGAAGTTTATAAACTTTTATGGTAATTCCCATAAGGTATAATTAATTTTAGAGAATTTGTATCCATGAGTAATGTTATGTCGTTAAAACATAGAATGCATGTGTATGTTTATGGTGGTGAGCAATTATCTCCCCGACATTGTCATGCATGTTGGAGATAATCAAACAAGGTCAATTATGGCTTTTAGAAGTCAATTGAATTAGAAAACCCTAATGAAGATTTTTTAGTCTTTTGCTCTTATCACAAGCACCTTTGGACAAATGGCAAAACTACTAGTTTCCATAGTTGGTAGTTGTGAAAATACTAGTTTGCATTAACCAAAGGTTACATAATTGTCAGACTATGTAAAGTAATGGTTTCACATGTAGCTATTATGCATGCACATTAACAACCAGGATAATAAAATTTCAAGTTTTGATATGTTTCCAAACATCTTGGGAATGCAAAGAGGCACTAAAGAGTAACAAAATGTCAAAAGGGTCAGCTTAGGGATCAAGAAGATGTAGTTTCATATGTGAACCTTAGAGCGTTGAACTGATTGAAAGGATGAAATAACAAATAAGAACATAATAGAAAAACTAGAGGGATAACTTGCAAGATACATGTGGTATGTCCATATACGAATAGTGTGATATTATAAAGAATGTACCAATTGGACTTTGGCGTAATTATCTTCATGTGTTTGAATTCAAAAAATAAGTGTGAGTTGTGTGTATAACATTCCCTATAAAAATCGGTGTTCATCAATAAAGATTGTAGATTTGGGTTTTATTGGGTGTGTGTGTGTGTGTGTGTGTGATCCTTCTTAGTATCCTAGGCATTATAGATGACAACCTTGTTAGTTCGAATTTGAGTATTTGCAGATTTGATAATATTTCTTGCAAAGTATTAGGTTAGATCATGTTATACATAATAATGGGTCCCCAAACAGTAGCTATAATTTTCCATATTATGCCTAATGATATTAATTATAACATATTACTTAACTAACAATGGATTCACGTGATGCGAGTAGTATCATCCACCCTACATGTTTGCTTAGTGTTTAAATATCAAAATTCCATTTATATTTGTCCCTCGATCAAGAACCACTCAAATATTTTGACACAATGCAAACCGATGATAGTTTCATCTCATATATGTAGCGTGCGCCAGGTTGGGTTTGAGCAATAGGTGCTTCCCACTCGATGAGATCCCACCCATGGAGGAATCCTCTTTATACATATACATATTTGAATACCAATATTTATAGAAATTGAGGTATACATGCCTTGGACTTGGGAATCATGAGCAAGGTATTTATGAACCTATCACCTTACCTATTATTAACACTCACCAAGGGGTTGGTTCTAACAATCACACATCACAACCAACACGTAATATATTAAAAATCTCTCATGCTTGTTGACTCTTCACACACACATAGAACTCATGTTACTCAAGTGTATCACACTTCCAATTATCCTTTGGAGATTATTTATCTTGACCAAATTGATGACATCGTCTCTCCCTAACCTTGGAAAATGATGAATTTTTGAATGATGAATCCTTCCTTGAGTACTTTGGATCGTATGCGGATATCCCTCCCTTCTACCGCAAGAATAGGTTTCCTCATAGAATGAGTGCTCAAACATATTTTAAAGCACAAGTGAATTTCCTTCTCCTGACATTCAGGTTGATGATATTGATATTATGCCTAATATTTCATAAATGGTGGATAGATCAACTTTGTTAAATGAAGAAACTACAAATTTCAAGTAATGTATCGACCTAGGTTCTCGAACGATACTCCTAACCGCATCATTAAAAGATGATGATGGGGAAACCACTTATCAAGTACTCCAAGATTTTCCAAACTTATTTGCATGGATTTAGATTGATATGCATGTGATTGATACTTTTATGGCTATGCACAAAATAGTACATTTCACCCAAATGCTAAACCCAAAGATTGCATTGCTTGTTGAAAGGAAATTCAAGAACTCGTGGATGTTAGTTTTATTTGCAGACCATTAACTACCCCTTAATGGGTTTCAATATTGTCCTCACGGAAAACCCAATGGCGAGATTTGGTGTTGCACAAATTTCAAAGATTTAAACACAATATGTCCTATAGATATCTTTCTAAATACCAAACATCAACATTATAATAGACTCCATAGAAGGCTACAACATGTTATCTTTTATATATGTGTTTTAATATGCAACCAAATCAAGATTAACTATGTGGATCAAGAAAAGAAATCATTTACCACAACATGGGGAACATTTTGTTATTTTTAATCATGTCATTCAGATTAAAAATGTGGGTGTCACTTATTAGAATGAAACGACACATATATTTCACAACCTCATTCATAAAATCATTGAAAATTATGTTGATGATATCGTAGCTAAATCAAAGCATCATCACGATCATGTGATTTCCCTACGATAAATATTTGAGCGATGTGGTAGTAAAATGTACACCTATATCTAAGAAAGTGAATTTTTAGAGTTACATATGATAAAGTACTTAGCTTCATCATCTCAACAAGGCATTAAGGTTAACAACTTACAAAAATAAAATCCATAGTTGATATACCTCCACCTAAACACTTACGATCGTTGCAAGGAAAAATTAAGGTTATATAACATTTTGTGGCACAATTAAAAAATACACTAAAATCATCCACATGCCTACTAAAAACGGGTCCACAATATTCAAATGGGATGAAGAGTATCACCATATTTTTAAGGAAACTAAACAATACTTGCTTAATCCAATGATTGATATGCCTCCTATACCGATAAATTGTTATTGTTATATATATCGAGTACCAAGTATGCCCTTGAGTCTTGTGGGATCAATACAATGATGATAATAAAGAGTGGTTATCCATTGCATTAGCCCCACCTTACTTCACCATGAATGCAATTATGGTACAATGGAGAAATTAAACCTAACATTAGTATTTGTAGTTAATAAATTGAGACATTATTTACTCAACAATGAAATGCATGTTATTACAAAAGTACCCACTTCAATACCTAATGTCTAAAACATAATTAAATAGAAGTATAGTAGAAGCGGGTCATGTTGGTCACTAAGTTTGATTTTATAATTTGACCTCAAAAATAGGTCAAAGGGCATATCATTGTAGATCAACTAGCTAATTCACCCCTAGGGATTCCTCTCCTTCAAAAGAGGCATTTTAGGATGAATTCATCAGCATATAATATTGACATAGAAATGTGGACCATATATAATGATGGATCCAAATGTGCCATAGGGGCCAAAGCTAGGATAATGTTTACTACACCCCATGGGGTGACTATGCCCTTAATATTTGGGCTTGGGTTTTCTTATGCAAACAACATTTCGAATATGAGGCATTCATATTAGGTCTTTCCACTACTTGCATGTTACAATTTCAGCACATCAAGATCTATGGAGACTTACAATTGATCATCAATCAAGTCCTGGACATCTACAACACCAAATTCAAGTGCTTAATACCCTATAATAATATGGCTAAACAACTTCTCTCCACCTTCAAATCCTTTACAATTAATAACATACCTCACAAGGATAATCAACATGTTAACGATATGGCTAATGTTACATCACTTACCCCTTTTGACATAAAGGACGAGCATGAAACCTTTATTACATCTATCAATTGTAGTGTGCATTAATTAGTAACAAGGTTGTCAATACATTAGAAGCCTTGTTCATCACCTGTAGCACAAAAAAAAATGGTATAAATAGATCTAGAATTCTCTATCTCGACAATTTTTTTTAGAAATGAATTAAAATAAGATGAGAAACAATATATGATGCATCCTCTTTACGAGTTGCCTTTCTAAAATATATTTTGATGTTCAATTACTTCATTATTTAAATCACGAAGAAGCTTGATTATCCCTTTTTGAGGTACATGATAGTGTGTGTGGTGTCCATTTTAGTGAAACGTTATGTCACAAAAAACTTCTACGCCAAGAATGTTACTAGCTAAAAATGGAGAAAGAATGCTTCAATTATGCCAAGCTATGCCGAAAATTTCATAAACATGGTGGCCTCAATCATGTGTCACCTTAAGAATTGCAACCCATTATTCCACCATGACCCTTTTCCTTGTGGGGTTTCAACCTCATTGGTAAAATTAATCCTTCATCTGCACAAGGTCATCGTCATAAGTTTATCATCACTACTACTAAATATTTTTCAAAATTGGTTGAGGCTACACCTCTAGAAACTACTATAGGTTAAGATATCTATAATGTATTGATGAATCATGGCATCTCACACTTGAGGATACCCTATGTGATTATTAAAAGTAATGGATCCTCATTTAATAATTGAAACGCTCAAGATTTTTGTGCAAAATTCAAGATGAAACACACTTTCTCTACCCCTTACTATCAAAAAGGTAATGGACAAGATAAAGTAACTAATAAGACGCTCACAAAATCTTGGTTAAAATATTTTCCAAGCATGGTTCCAAATGGCATAATCAAATAATATATACACTTTGGGCTTACTAAAGTAGTGTTTTACACCACAAAAACAACCCCCTTTCCATGGTGTACAAAATAGAAACAATATCACCTATTGATTTGGAAATCCCATCCCTATGAATCTCTCTCAAATACATTGTCAAAGACAATTATTACTTGAAAAAATCATTTGCATGAACTATAAATTTTAGACAAGCGAATACAAGCTTTATAACAATAAAAGTATATCAAACATGAGTTATGAGAGCATATAATAAGAAATTTTGCAATCAATTCTTTCAATTGGGAGGCCTTGTTTTTGAAATAACATTGATCCCACAATTGAGTTAAAAGGTAAATTCAAACCTAACTGTTTGGACCCATTTGTAGTCACTCAAAAGGTAGGAACAAGAGTCTATCATCTAGTTATATTACATGGAAATCATGTCGATATTCCCATGAAAATAATGCATTTATGGAAGTAAGAAATATAAATAAGCTTCAACAACATCATTAGTTAATACAAAAAGTATACAAATATTTCAAAAATCCAAAAACATTCAAATATTCTCAAAATACAAAAGTAGGACTTGATCATAGCTTGATTTACTATTTTTCTAAATTACAAATGTTGTTTGTCACATGATTTGATATATAACATATTTTATTTTCTATGCACACACGTGTTTCGCGAGGTATACGAGCATTATGCAGATACATAGGACCCTATATGATTTAAGATGTTGGATTTTTCTTTTGCTAAGTTGTGTTACTCATTCAGGGGCATCTCCTACACTATTAATGTTATTGGTCTATTTATTCCATGGTTCTTTTAACATCTTGGCTATTTAAATATTATATATTGTGTTGTATTTTATTCATCCATATTTTTCAGACTAACACATGTGAAGTGTACAGATATCATATATCTTGTTCTATCCACCTATTGGCTATCGTATATGTATTCTTACATATTGGATTGTTTATTTTTTTATCTTGTACATATGTGACCCTTGGCCTATCTATGTGTGTGTGACACTTCAATATCCCTTATTTTTGGCCTTAGTTTTCTTTTATTGTGTGGCCTTTGGCCCATTATGAGTGTACAACACTTGTGTGTCCCTTATATGTGGCCATCTGGCCTTTCTACGTCATATTATCTTCTATGCATTCCAATGATAATCATATGTTATATCTAACATGAACATGCTTTAATTATTTGAGTTGAGTGATACGCATTCGGTGGGGTTATTACAAGAATATCTTTGTAATCCACGTCCACATATAAAATTTCATATTACACAAATATGGGAAATAGGTTACAAGAATAAGTTTATAAAATTACAAACAATGATGTGAAATTTCTATACATGGACAATACCATACAGCTTATGAACACTACCATGACACGATAGTATCCTAATCTTCACATTTCCATCTAGTTTAGTTTCAATAGTCAAAATTATCAATCATCAAGGCAATTCAAATTTTACATTGGTTCGTATAAGAAAACACTTACTTAGATATAGATTACTACACAAATTCACTACATTTTATGCGAAAATATAGGGGTATGACTACTATGGCACTTACCAATTATAAATTTATCACCTCCTTTTTATTCTTATTTCTATTTCAAGTTGTTATTTACAAATTATAGATCTATCACCATATATTATTATTTCTAATTCAAACATTTATATTTTCAATAAGCTCAAGAATTTACAAACCTAGATCCATCCACAAAGTGGTGTGGTTCAAAGAAGTTAGGATTTGTGAGATACTTAACATCTTGTGGTATGCTAGGGTATACAAGACACTTGGAGTCCTTCAACATGTTTGGTCTATGAGACATTCAATGTTCTATGATTAACAATATGTTTGGGTCTATGTGACACCTAATGTCCTACAAAATTGTAGGGTCTATAAGACACCCAACATATGGTATGCTAAGGTTTTGAGACAACCGATGTCCTCTAGCTCTCTATTTGTGCTTCTAATTGAGAAAACTAAGCCCCCAACCTCCTTTTAATTTCATATTTGATCACTGCTTTTAATGAAATTTAAATAGTATATCGTGACGAGATCAAATGAATATAACAAAGAATAAGATCTAGAATACAAAGTACAAGAAAGTGTGAAAGATGGGAGATAAGAATTATTTAACTTGTATCTAGAGATCCGGGTTGATTCTAGGCCGAGAACCAGGCTGAGAAGTTTGGATCTGGATTGTGCAGGGTTTGTCCGAGAAACGGGATCTTGGACTTCTTCGGATATGAGCACCTACAAAAGGACAGGACCGCTTGGGGTGCTAGTGTTTGATTTAGGCGCTCGTGTCCGACAACAAACTCCACTCCTTATCTTTCCAAGGCCCGAACTTGGTTCCTTCCTTTCATTGTTTGTCACTTTAGATTTTTCATAGCTTTCATGTATCGCACATGTTCCCGCAAAACAAACCCTAGCTTTACTCGAGAAAACTCAAGCAAACATTAGATGAAATAAATGATGCATATGCTTGAGTTGATTGACCTTGGTGGTCACCAATAAGGAAAAGAGAAGAAAATCCATGCCTTATTATTACAAGCTTCTCACACTAATTAAACAGTAAAAGCAGTAGACGTTTCTTCCCACATTCCCTTCAAAATCATTCAACCAAATCAAAACAACTGCATAGGATTCGAACCCCATAATCAAAAATAATTTTTCTTTATAACAAATTAATACCAAGCTTGCAAATATACATGCAATGTATTCTTAGAACAAAATCTCTATTTTGGAACCCATATTCCCAAATGCAAAAGAGCTCCATCAACACCAAACAATAAAATAAAACATCTATACATGTAGGGTAGCTTCTTGAGGAAGCTTTGCGAGTTCCTCAAGGAATTCAATGCTCATTAAGTTCCCACAATGCCACATAGTGACCTTAATAAATTTTGTTTGTTTTCCCTCCATAAGAATGGTAGTTTATTCGAGCGGACAAAGTTAGCCATTTAAAACAATAACCAAAATTGCATGGTGAAGTGTATTAACAAATCTAAGTTTTCCATTCAACCACTTGCTTGGAGTTTAACGTTTGGTCCAAGACTATAAAAACTTATTACTCAATTTCCCACTTTGCATGTTGGGTTGTCTTCGACTGAGTATAATTACCAAATAATCATCATTCACCCCTATCTAATTGCCATGGTGAGGTCAAAGACCTTTAAAAACAAAAATAATAAACTTTGCCACCACTTTATATAGCTAGTGACCATATTAAAACTTCAACATATATTTATGCCTTGAAATCTTAGACCACTTAACTCTCATGTCATTACCTTTCCCAACAAGATCATTGCAAATACCATGGTCTCAAACCATCAACAATTATATTCCTTTTATTTTGCTTTTAAGGTCTAAGACCAATAACAATTATATTCCTTATTTTGCTTTTAAGGTCTAAGACCAATATTAACAACATGATCAATAATTACTTAGCTTGGCATTATGATCGGTTCAAGACAATATGCAAGCCAACATGTTTCAATTCCAACGCATAATGTGATCCATCAATCAATCGTCAAATAGAACATTATATGTGTTATGGTCAGTTTATTAAAGAAGTCAAATAAATAATCTAAGATTACTAGAACTACCATTAGTTTACCTTGTTATATAAGCATTGCATTTTACCTTGCCAATAAAAGATCGCTAAGTCAACCTTTACTTTTACCTTGACAATCACTAACTTAACATGTCCCCCGTCAAGACCAACATTATACTTTACGGTCTACGACTGTTGTCACAGATAACAAAAGAAGATTAGTACCCTTAAATCGTCATAATCATTTATCAATGATGAATAATACCATTGTTTCTAAGTACAGATTTTCTAGTCGTTAGCAAATCATCAATAAGATAAACAAATCTCATAAATGGGTACAACAAACAAATAACACACCGATGTTGCAAAATCATTGCACACAACAAAGTAAAGTAATCTCATACAATCATAGCATGACAAGAATAAGTTATAATTGTCAAGTACTCTACGATCGCTTGACGACAAGCGTTGTTACGTGGTTGGGCATATAACTACGAGTAAGTGTTTATGTCATTTTCAGGATATACATACGCACGTATAACTGCATACTCAGTTATGCAACATTGTTTATCCCCTACCTTTGTAAGCCACTTTACATACCATAACTTAACCTTGCGACAAAACAAAACAAAATGAAAATGAGGGATGTGACAAGTGCACGGTTTCCTTGGGAACACTAGGTATTACAAGAAGTTTATTAAGGGTTATTCCAAGATTGTTGCACCCCTTGAAGACTTGTTGAAAGCCAAGGGAAAGTTCTATTGGGGTGACACGCAACAACAAGCTTTTGAGACCTTGAAGGAAAGGCTAACCACTATGCCCATCTTATGCTTCCCTTCTTGGAACAATCATTTTCATGTGCATGTAGATGCTTCCAGACAAACAATTAGATCTGTGTTAGCGCAACCAGAGAAGGAAATGATGATCATCCCATATGTTTTACGATCAAGAAGTTAACATCGACTGAGAAAAATTATACAACTACATAGCACGAAGCATTGTCAATTATATATGCACTTCATAAGTTCAAGCAGTACTTGTTGGCCACACCATTTATGGAATTGAAGTACTTGGTCAACAAGCCGGTTTTACAGGGCGCATCTTCTCTGGATCCTTCTCTTCCAAGAGTTTGATTTCTCAGTTATAGTGAAGCTTGGGAAGAGCAACATGGGACTTGATCACTTATCAAGGGTTAACTTTAGTGAGGACACACAAAGCATAAACGATATTATGTCGATGCCTAGATGTTCAAACTAAACCATGCACCAAAGAAATTTAGAAGACATTGTAGTATTCTTGCACACCGGAATTGCGCTGGAGGAATGAAGACATTAGAAAAGAAGTGGCTTGTTATTAGCGCGGTTCCATATCGGCTTATGGAGGAGACCTATATATAATGGGTAGAGATGAGGTCTTACACAGATGTGTTCTGGAGCATGAACAGAAAAGCTATGATGGAGGAAGTGCATGCGGGAATAGTTAGAGGTCACTATGCGCAGCAAAGCAACAACGTCCAAAATCTTATTAGCGTGTTTCTTATGGGAAACGTTGTATAAGGATACTACGGAATTTTTCAAGGATTGTGACCATTGTCAAAGGATAGCTAAGCCTGGGAAATATGGATCGATGTCGTTAAGACCTATAACAAGTTCGTAGTCATTTGAGAAGTGGGCAATTGACTTTGTATGCCCCGTTGCACCACCTGCACGCAGAACAAGAGTGTGCTACATCATTATACGCACATATTACTTGACAATGTAGGTAGAGGTTGCACCTACAAAGGATTGCACCGCAACAACATTAGGTAGATTTTTGTGAGAGGACATCATAACCAACTATGGATGTCCATTGAGTCTTCTGCAAGTGATAGAGGAACTCATTTCACCATAAGACTACACCTTATCACCCACAAAGGCAATGGAACTGCAGAAGCCTTCAACAAAATTTTGGGGCAGACCTTAACAAAAATATGTGGTGTTGGAAGAAAAGATTGGGAGGAAAAAGTATCGGTGGTGTTATGGGCCTATAGAACAACTTACAAGAGATTGAATAAAGCCACACCCTTTCAATTAATGTTTGGCGCGGAGGCAGTTTAACCCATGGAGTTTATGTTACCCTCCCTACATATTACGCACACATGAGGATTGGATGATGAGAAAGAAATATAAGAGCGCATTGACAAACTAATGCAATAGATGAGTAGCGCGCCATCAGCAAGATGGAGTTAGAAGACAGAGCAATTTTCACTAGATATGGTTTTTCTATCCAATTTTATGATGACAATTAACCGATATTAATAGAAAAATCACATGGAATATGCATTTGTAAACACCTAAAAAACGACCCTAAGATATCTACTAGTTGTTAATAAGCATAATCTTAAAATATTTGTGTATTTATTGATTAGGGGTCTAAATTAGGTTTTATAAACTCTATCTCTCATGTCTTGGGTTATGTGTGAGAAACTTCCCAACATCTCTCTTACACTTATCGAAATATGCAAACATTATTTACTTCACTTTTTCATCTTCATTTGGTTAGGGTACATCCACCCTTTTTCTTCTAACATTTTTATTTTTGATTGTTTTGTTGTCGACTCGCACACCAACCATGTCCTAATTTGAATTGAGATGTCCATAACCACACAAACATTGTTGTTAATTTGACACTAAGAAATATTGGAAGGCACATATGATGTTTTTGGCATTCTATTGAGCATTCACATTTATTCTAGAGAAATCAAGCAATCAAGTAGAGCTTTTCTCATTGTTTAAAGCTAGTATATTTCATGGAGCACTTTCGACATACAACTTCACGTTTTGTATATTGCTAGAATTGTTTTTATTTATACAATTTATTATTTTCGACATACATTCTATCGAGTGGCTTCCACCATTTATGTTCTTGATAATTAGATGGTGCTTATTAACTTAGTTAACCTCAACACATGCCCCCAAAGCTCACTTTGTTTTCTTTAAACCTTAGGTGTGCCAAGAGTTGCTCTAAGGTAAGAAGAAGGTATATTTTGTAGGTTACATGTGTCATAGCACACACATCAAAGGGAAGAAATAAGAGATCTAGACCATGCAAACATGATTATCATTTCATTTTGGAGTGTGCGTGTCATTTGCCATAAACATATGTATGATTCTAACATCTACCAACATTTATTGTTATCCGCTCTAATTGAATTCTCATTTCTATACAAGGTTTTCTATACCACCAAATGTATATTTCCATATTCAAATAATTATCACCAAATCCCATATTATTAAAAGTTAAATATGAAACCCTACCATTGAATTGAAAATATCAACTATACATTATTGTTTATTTTGTACAATATTTATGCTTGATTTCAAATAAATTAATTATATTACATTTTAATGTAATTCATATATCTTTATTATATTACATTTTAATGTAAACTCCTTGCAATTTACTCTAGTTCTTAGTTATACTATACTATAATTTAATATATAAAAAGAAATACTAAAAGAATATCTTCATAATAGAAACCATCTCCTTGCTTAATCCCCATAAAGTAGATGACTCATATTTTTTCCAATTAGAAGGAAAAAAATATACATGTAGTTATTTATTGGAATCATCATCTTCGAATAATGTCGTCAAAATTATTTTACAATTGTCTTTTAAATCTTGTCCAATAGCTGTTGATCTAGTGAGAGAAGATGATTACCATAATGGGGAATTTAGTCCAAACTTAAGTCCTGCCTAAACTATACATTCCTTAATTTTAATGGTATAGTCTGGTGCAATATTCCAAAGTTGGATTTACATCATCTTTGAGTAACACATTTTAGAAGCAAGTTGGTGGAGGTGGTGTTATGATAACTCAATCCCATCCTCTGACTTAGCGAGTTATATTCATAGATCAGTCTTCGCCAAAATAGATCATTCGATAGTTTATAAAAATATTTAATTACAATAACAATGTTGCTTGCCAAACAGCTTGGCATGAGGGAGAGGAACCAATATTTGTGCAGGGACCAATAGTTGAAACAATGCTAGAGGAGAAAATACCCAAAACTTGGTAAGTTTGAATGTAAAGTAGTAGTACAAATTACATATTATTATACAACTTGTGCCCAACAATAGTGTACAATAATGAATCACATAATGCACAAGTTCAGGTTTAACCTGTGTTTTAGTGCTTCAAAATTGCTATTTTAAATCAATTCAAAGGGTGGCTTTCCCTCCAAGTAAATACATGAAACAAAAATATAGATTAAATACATGCCAATTCAACTATGGTATGAATTAATTGCCAAATAAGTGCCAACTTAAGTGCACAATATTGGTCCCTCTCCCCTCTATTACAATTTTAATTTGGTTTGGTATTATTCCCTCCAAAAACCGTGGCAGTGTATGTTATGATATGCCACACTCACAGATAAAATAATTTACCCAATTTCAGCATTTAATGTACCAGGGATTTGAAGGAGTTTCGCTAGCCAAGCCTCGATAATTTACCACTTCGCTTCATCCCCTCCCATTTGCCACAGATATTACCCAATTTCAACAGTTGATATATGTCCTGGGTTTCACAATCAAAGTCTTGATACTTTACCACTTAAGCTCATCTCCTCCTGTTTGACACAGTTACATTATTTACTTTCTTGTTTCTCGATAACAAATGAAACTCTTAAGTTGGAAGTATGTAGAAAACTATGATAAAGATATTAAAATTGCACACACTCAGGTTATCTTTGGCCAATAGTGAACTTCAATATAAATATAGTTATCAATAATGCATGCTGTTAAAGCATCTAAAGCTTTGCAGCAGCATCACTTGCTCAAAATATACCGAAGCTCCATGTGAAACAATTTTTTTTAATTTTACATTACCAGTACACTTTCATCTTTCAAAACCCAAAGAATGAAATGTAGGAAGAGATGATGTTCTAGAGTCATTTACTAAACAATGCTCAAATTTAGTAGCAGTGTTACAAGTTCGAGCTGCCGATTGAAATCTTAATCTTCTTGTTTCTTCAGCTTTCCATTTTTCTGTAATATGTTTCCATTTTGCTGAGACAGTAAAATTTTCATATGAATTATCTTTTGAACAATCTAAACTTTCAGAGACACCAAAATGACGGGGAGCCTGAGGTAGGCATCCTTGCCTGTTTAAGTTACTCTCCCTAAAATCTAAGATATCTGTGTGTTGACATGGTTCGAAACAAGAGAATTGGCTGATGGTTGACAAAAGAGTCTACCAGAGCTGGCACTGTTCCAGGGGGAATTTATCAGCATCTACAAGATGTGAATAAGATGAAGGAGATAATCCCCGGTCAATTCTTCTATTACTGAGTCCTTGATCCATAGAGGACTGGTGCGACAAAATTGAATTGTTTCCACTAACTGCATTTGTTTCGGGAGGGCTGTTTGATAATTTGTTTTCAAGAATTCTATCTGTTTCAGAAGGGCATGACAATGATTCCATGCAAGATGAAGAAGTAGAAAATCCACAAGCCTCGGCCATATTAAAACCTCCACATGCAAGGTATCTTGGGTCTCCAAATATTGTTTCAGCCAAATCCACCGTACTTATTGAATCCCTATTACTATCAGTACTGCAAGAAGTTTCATCAGAGCCACTGAAGAGAGATCCAGCATCACTTGATGTTAAATCTCCATACTCCCTTGGAATTAAGTCATCCTTTTTGTCTTGCATAATTCGATTAAGTCCTTCACCTCTGGAACCAAAAGTATCTAATTTATCTGGAACTATAGAATCTAGATCCATGGAACAATTCTCTGTATCTCGAACTCCAGTAGGTTGGTTTATATGAATACTAGCAGCTCCGCTGAAGCCCCATGAAGGAAATTGATTGGCAGCCACATCAGCTTCTCCATCATCTTCATTGAGTAACAAAGTTTCCGTAGCATCATATATACAATGATTTAAAGGAACATCTTTGAATCCTGGGATCTTTCCATCCTGTATAATAGCCGGCGGCCTTGGAGAAGACCTGCAAATTTTCAAAATAAGCCAGCTTTGTAATCTAAACTTCTTGATTCCAGGAGATGCTAGATGCACAAAAATAGTGCAAGAAAACACAATGCTCTCTCTAAACAATGCATAAAAATATATAGTTGGCTGGCATGTAGTTATATTGTTCACCTAGAGTAGAAAAGCATGTAAGCTCCTTCAGACATTACTGCATCTAGTGCCACTGGATTAACCTGCATCATGAATATTTTACCAAAATTATCATCACAACCAGGGAAGAAAAGAAAATTGAAATATGATGAATAATTGAATCATTTGATGCTTTGAGTTACAGTTGATAAGCTAAATGATAAATTAGTGCACATTACACAGTTCTGCAGATTATCCATTAAAGCATGATGCAGAGGACAAGAACAGTAATAAAATGTATGCATTACTTCAAATGGTAGAAGATGATAACCACATATTTATTATTAACATCATCTTATTTTACAAATTCTGCAAATGGTATGTTTATATATTCCAGAAAAAGTAAACTAAATGTGATATTGCTAGGTACCTCAGTTTTTAATGAAGATAAAGCAAGGTCAATAGTAGAATAATTGAATTTCAACACGAATGCGGAGGATACTGACCTTACTGTCATCAATCTTGTACCATGCCCCTTTCAAATCCTTTACATAACATATGTAATGACCAAAAATGAAGCATTTAGCATATCCAAATGAACCACCACCGCATATAGTTTGTAAAGGGGTGGCTTGTCACCTTTTCCACTCATATATGGTGACATGTCCAAGACTTCAGGAAAAGCAACAATCTTGTTGAGTTTACCAAAGTTTCCAGTCTGACACACAAAACAAAGATTAAATCTCCAAAATATACAATCTAGATCTGAGTCAACGCTTTTGTGGAAAAAAAGAATGAAGTAATCCCTGCAATTAACAAGGGAAACGAGGCTGCTACCTGAAATCTCTTCAGAGCAATAGTAAGAATGTTGGGAGCTTCGTGCACAGTCAACCATTTTCGAGCTTTGACATAAGATTTGCACCTATAGTGGACATAAAGTAAAGACAATAACTAGCCAAATCCCAATTGCAATGTAACAATAACATCTGATAAAGTGACTAGAGATGAGAACCTGTAATTCCAGCAAATGCTCGGCAATAATGAATTTACAGAAAATTTTCTTATAACCACCAACATATAAAGCAGAAACACGCCAAGTAACTCTTGACCTTGTCACTGGTAAAAGGAAGTTGCTAATAAATGAACATTTTGCAATTAAAATGACGATGCTAAAAGAGATTAAAGAAATATACAAATTGACCTTGTAACAGCATTGAATATAATCCTACATGTAGGCAATAAATGTAATAATAATATTTCTAGCTATATTTTAGAAGCTGAACAGTCATCTTGAAGATGAACTGAATGGTTCTTTCATGTTGATGAATATGTACTTTTATCACATTTTCTCAGTGAATGAGAATTAGGTTTCACTCTTCCATTTCTATTTCATTTTTAGTCCATTTCCTAGCCTTGCATTTATATCAGAGCACCAGGGCAAATATCCATTCAAAGCAAATAAATTTGCAGTGAAATTATTTGCTGCGTATTTCCATTCCTCCATTTAGACATATGTCTAATTTCCATTCACAGAAAATAAATTGCTAGAAAAATTACATTACCTAGATAGCTAAATTAGAATCAGAACAGTCATATTGAAGATGAACTGAACAGTCATTTCATGTTCATAAATATGTACTTTGTATCCCATTATCCAGTGAATGAGAATCGGATTTTACTCTTCCATTTCCATTTCATTTGAATAGTCATTTCATGTTGATAAATATGTACTTTGTATCACATTATCTAGTGAATGAGAATTGCAATTCAACTCTTCCATTTCCATTTCATTTTCACAGTCCATTTCCTGGCCTTACAGACCTGTTGTTTATAATCTAATACCACGGCAGTTGTGACAAGCCATGCAATGCAATTGGAAATGGGAAGTACGGTGAATACTACAGACCTGTGGGTATTTTGATAGACAACGGTTATGTTCTAAGATTATGTTTATGCTTAATGATCAAATGAACTATGTTCCTTATGTTGAGTACATAGTAGCTACATTCTATGCATCTGAACGTAGTGAGCCCCTTTAATGGCAGTAAGAAACCCAATAGCCCAAACCAGCACGTACCCAATAAACTCTGAGCACCTCAGGTAAGTGGTTGGGATTAACTCCCGAGTGATATGCCAGCGTGTAGAGAGAAGGGGGACAAGGGCTTGAACCTAGGGTGTTATAATAGAGTAGAATAGATGAATTTGAGCTTAACTACTTCTGCATGATGACTGTGTATTCTGATAGACAGTGGTTAGATAATGCTTAATGATCAAATGAACTTTGTTCCTTATGTTGAGTGGATAGTTGCTACATTTTATGCATCTGAACATAGTAAGCCCCTGTAATGGCAGCAGGAAACCCAAAAGCTGAAACCAGGAAGTACCCAGTAAACTTTAAGCGCCTCGAGTGAACACTCGGGATGAACTACCGAGTAATATGCCAGCGTGCAGAGAGGAGGCGCGCGCTTATGCCTAGGCCCTAGGGCATAAGTCCCTTGGACAGAGTTAGAATAAAAATCCCAACATTTGGTTCTGTTGATGAGACCTTCTAATTGTGGTGATGGGTTTTTTAGTAAATGTCAGAAAGGATCACATTGCAGTGGGTTGAAGAATGGTTTGAAGAGAAAGAAGCTGAGTTTTCTGCAAACCACCCCAACTGTGGAACAAGAGATCTAAGAAAATGGGTTAAAGATGTTATATATGATAAGCTCCACGAAGCATTTTTCTATGAGCTTCCTGAACACCTGTAGGCTGTATGCATGGATAACAGCATACATGCTTGACGTAGAAACTTGGGAAACAAGTACCCATGGACGCCAAAGTGCATCAAACAGTTGTGGCATATAGATGAGGTTTGGACACGTGCAGTAGATATTTGGTGGGAGGGCAGGTTAAGAGGTTATGTGTTAGAATTTGCAGTGTCGACGTACTCATGCTTGAAAGAAGTATTGGTTTATGCGCAAGCAAGAGGCACATATATCCATACATTCCTTGGAGGATCAAGATGTTGTTTGTAGAGTGGGAATCGAGTACTTACCCATGAGGAGGTAAACCCCCTCACCTATAAGAGGGTGCATGTTTTGTGAAGGTAGTAACGTGCAAAAGTGGACCTAAGAGAGTGGTGTGCCAAGATGACAAGTAGGGAGGACCAAAACAAGAGGGAGCTCCACAGGAATAACCATACAAGGGAGTTGATCATGGTTGTTGCAAGCATTACATGGAGAGGAGAGACGGGAAGCGAGGATGCCATGAGGATCAGAGGAAGATGGAAGGCATACAACCGTCTCTAGCAAATATGAGCCTAAACCCATGTCACAAACACTGCTTGGACAATCTTGTGACCCCCTGGAGATGAGAGGTCACAAGAAAGGGAAAGTGCCACTCCCAACACCACCAAAAACTAGCTATTATGCGTTCATTAATCAAACAGCAACAGATTGTGACAGAGATCTTGGATCATCGAGAGTAGAAGAGCTTACAAGGAGGATAAGCCAACAATTTATATTGCAACAGTTTGCCCCATATCAGCTATTATAATCTAATACTACGGCAGTTGTGACAAGCCATGCAATGCAATTGGAAATGGGAAGTACGGTGAATACTACATAAGTACTACCAAGCATGAGCACAACACCTGTATTATCAAACTAGGTTAATCTAATTAAGATATTGCAATATGTGTAATAAGATAATCCAGATTAGTAAATATAGCAGTCCTAGATTACGAATGTATTATATATTAGATCAATCACAACTTCTAGAAAAATAGTAAGAAAAATTAGGGTTAGTGTTTGAAACATATTCGGCCATGACAGGCTCTAGCTGAGTGACAGTGAACTGAAACTGGGCAAGGCAGTTGTGCAGAGTGTCATAAAGATATTGCAATATGTGTAATAAGATAATCCAGATTAGTAAATATAGCAGTCCTAGATTACGAATGTATGATATATTAGATAAATCACAACTTCTAGGAAAATAGTAACAAAAATTAGGGTTAGTATTTTAAACATATTCACCCACGACGGGCTCTAGCTGAGTGACAGTGAACTAAAACCGGGCAAGGCAGTTGCGCAGAGTGTCATAAAGATGTTTGTAAAGTCTAAGAGCCTAGAACTGAGTGGAGGACAAGTTCACCAGGCAAATGCATCATAGGGTTGCCAGATTCATCCTTTGCAACTGTGACCTACAACTTAATTCTACACTTGTTAAAACCATGTCTTTGAATTTTGGGTCTATTTCTGGATTCGTGTGATCACACTTTTGCACCTGCAAATATCTTCATCAGGTGTTGACTCTGTTGACACCCTCCCTCTCCTCTTGTGACCTAAGAAGGGATTAGTTCGCAATTGAGTCAAGCTTCTTTAGCACTCTTGTGATGACTGAACACTACCTACATAGCACTACTCTGAAGAAACCTCAGACCCATCTAGTTCTCCCTCTCAATAGCTGTGTGAAAACATGTTAAAAGGATAAAGGATAAAGCCCTAATTAGACCTTCAACACTTGGCAATGATTCAATCTTGGTGTATGACAATCATATGGGGTACCAAAGGATAATGTATTCATATTTGCATAGCTTGCTATAAGGTGCTCCAAGGGAGCGATGCTTTAATGATTGGGCTCAAAGTCCTTAGAGGGTGCTTGGATATGGGATCCCTAGATGCCCCTAATAGGTTAGGTGCATGTGCTTATGTGAATGATTTCCTACTCAACTGACACTAAGCCATCTAACTTGTGCATTTGCAATTATGGTCGTTGCAAGTACAATGGCCAAATTAGTTGGCCTCAGACAAATTTGTCAGCTGAACTTGTCCTTAGACCTAAACCCTTCCAAGCTTAGGATGGAATCTGATTTGAGACATGAAGCGGATTGCTGAGACTCTGAAGATGTGTTCTGTATAAGGTGTATTGATACCAAAGGTGCTAAGCTAAAGAACAAGTTATGACTTGGTAGACTCAGAGTAAGGGGATTGAGCAGGATGACTTTTGATTTAATCAATAAATGTGTAAATGGAATAATATTGAGTTAAGGTCAAATGATTATTGCCAAGTGCCATAAGACCAAATTTCAGGTGCTGCAACACAAAGGAATTCTCTGATGGTTCCACCACCCATAGAACCACCACCAACTCAACCGCCCCAAACAGAAGACTACCCCTAAACACAAGTGGGGGCAGACCAGATGCACTGCTTACACCTACGCAACACTTCTGCTACAACCAATCCATGAAACTGCCAGAGTTTTGAGGTGTGGAGAATGCCACCAATCACATGTACTCATGCAAGATCATTTGGAGGGCGAAGGAAACGACCTTTCCTGAGAGAAGGGCGAGCCAGTTTATGATGACCCTGTTCGACCACATATACACATGGTACTGAAAGTTTGATCCCTAATAGATGGTCATGGTTTACAATCTGTTAATGTAGTAGTTTCATGAGGAATTTGGCATCACAAAATTTGAGTAGCAAAGCATAGCCTTATTGAAGGAGATTAAGCAAGGAGTCTCTGAAAGTGTGCAAGCCTATGACACAAGGTTTAAAACTTGATCTCAAAGTTCCTATGAGCTAATACCCTATACAACACGCACAATGGTTTGGAGGTGATCTCCTTGTGCCCTTTCGACAAGCATTGTCAATGAATATGTTCGTGGAGCCGTGCAAGGCCTTAAAGGATGCACTACGAGTAGAGGTAGTAGGAAGTGTGGACATATTTCCAACATGGCCACCCAATTACAGCTGCTAACAGCCAACAATGCGCACGAATCTTATAGCGGGTTGTGGTACACGACTACAAAGTAGAGGGCCACAACAAGAACAGTTGTCCAAATAAGTGCGTGAGGGCTATGCTAAGGAGTTGTGAAACATGCCACAGAGATCATGATGTAAAGGATTGCCTAGTGCTCCAGAGAGCTAAGCACACTAAGGTATTATTGTGGTGCAGGGGTGTGTGATTCGAGCATGCACGATACAATGGTGCAGGGTGTGTGATTTGAGCATGCACTATACAAAACATTGTTCCACCTCCCCTTTGATCTCCCCCGCCTTTGTAAGTGTTCCCTCCTTTGTACCCTTTGTTTTGATTGGATGGTTCAAAATTGCCTAACGGACTCCCTTCTCCCCAACCTCTCGTAGCTCTTCAATAACCCGACAAATGCGGGTCCCCTTACCACTACCAAAGGGATTGCCCCACTTACCCAGCTTGTGGATATTTTTGGTTGCGCACTTGATTGAAAACACCTGAAATTGTACAAGAAGATGACCCAAAAGCATGATGTTGCACCAAAATGCTCAAAGACGATAAAGGTTGACGATTGGGTGCGTAAGAAAGTACAAAAGCCTAAAGTAAGGCCAAAAGTTGAATGTGACTACATGCAATGGGGTTTAGACCCAACCAAGGAGAACGAAGGCACTCAAGGAACCTATCCAAAGACAACCACCAACGTGGTGGACTACCCAAATGGGGCTCTTCGAAAGCTAATCTTGAGAGAGGCCACCAATGTCATAAGAAACCTACAAATGAGGGAGGTTTAGGTAGCATGAGATATTGAAGCACGTATCTCAGGAACTAGCCCACAAGGGGCCCATCAACACAAGTAGTCGAGTTAACTAAGATTCTAAGACCAATGGAGTGCTCCCCATGATGAGGGAATGGTTGGCTCAAAGTCTAAGTGGCACACTAGAAGTAGAGAAGGTAGAAAAGGTAGAAAAGGACGAAAACTATAGGCAGCAAAGTAAAGTTTTGACCAAGAATTGTTGATCAATGCCACAATCAATGGGCGAAGGTGAGAGACATCCTAGTTGACACAGGTGACAAGGTAAACATTCTCGCGAAGGATGCATGGAACAAAATGGTTAGGCCAACCTTGAGCCCACCCCAATGTCTTGTCATGGCAAACAAGACGCGCACCATGCCAATTGCGGCACTGAAGAATGTCACTTTGGACATCACGGCGAAGTTCACGACAGATTTTGAGGTGATTAAGCAAACAGGTTGTCAACTACCACAACCTTAACTTAAAGAAGTTAACTACCCCAACCTTGCTTGGTAGGCCATGGTGTTTTAAGAACACATACATGGGCTTCAAAAAGCACTACATGAGATTTGAGAACGATGAGCGCTGAGTGGTCATCCCACTCGACACAACTCATGACTTTAGCTTTGTTGAAAGTGGGAATGTTGAGGAAGATATCAACTACAGCTACAACATCACGACCCAAGGAGAAGACTACATGAACCTAGGGAATGATGGTGTGGTGACATGGGGATGTAGTACTTCCACTTCAGATATAACCAACAATGCTTGTAAGCAATGGGTTGAGAAGACCTATGAGGTCATTGGCTGAAGGTGCACAAAAGTTAAGTGGAAGCCCAAAGGTTCAATCAAGGGCAAGGCGATGAGCCAAGCAGTTAGGGCCTCCACAAGAAAACAAGTTTGTGTGCAAGAGTGGAGACCAAAGTGTCTGCTGATTGTAAAAAGGATTATGAAGTTGAGTCGAGGAAAGGTTGGGAAGCTCCCATGTTATGATGGCTCTACTTGTAGAGATGCATATGTTGTTGACTCAAAGGCATGTCCACCGAAGGAAGAGGAGCGCGTAAAATCCTTGGTCTATATGTTGAAGAGCATAGTTGCACGATGGTGGACCACCCACCGACCTCAATTGCCAAAGTGGACCAACATCAAGGAAGCAATTCCTACACACTTTGAGAGTAGTAATTTGAAGAAAGGATTGCTAAGTTACGATGGGAGTACATGCCCAAGGGACCATTTGGGTACCTATTAAGAGGTATAGACCACACTGTTAAGCTACTTAGCAAAAGAATTATTACCATATTTTTCACGCAAAGGTTTGACAAAAATAGCACTTGGCTATTTTTGGGAAAATGGCTATTTTTGGAAGATTGGCAATTTTTAGTTTGGCTAAAAATAGCGTGTGCTAAAAATAGAAATTGGCTAGAAGTGGAAGATTGACTATTTTTAGCGTTTGCTAAAAATAGTGTGAGACTAAAATAGTGTCTCGCTAAAAATAGAGTGAAGTTGCCAAAAATAGAGCCCATGCGCGAAAGGGAAGAATAAGAGAATTGTGCATGGAAATATAAATTAAAAAAAGAGTTGTTGTTTTAAAATTGGCATCAGTAGCATGTGGAGAGAGAAATAAATATAAAAAGAGACTGCAGTCTGTCCAGCCGTACACCATCAAGAAGGAAGAATTAATTAATCAAAAGCATGCATGTTGTCCAAAAGTCTGTGCAGGAGCCAAAACAGAAAAAACAAAATAGAAAGGACAATGGAGAAAAGACAAAGTTAGAAAAGACAAAGCTAGTGTGGCACAACAGCGAAGGAAAATAATAAATAAAAACATGCAGCAGTCATACAAAGTATTAGCAGCATGTAGAGAAGAAATTAAGTAAATCAATAATAGATAGCAGTCTATTATTATTAGCAGCAGTCTATTCTGGGTTTGCAACAGCCTATATGGGCTGATTTTTATTGTAAAATATGATATACTTGAGCACTGATTTGCTCTGGCATCTTTAGCCTTTGTACTCGCACATCTGAATAAAATAAGGATTCGTTTTGCCCTCTCATATCATTGTTTTCATATTGTTCATTGTGTTTGATAGGATATTGTGTTGCTTTAGTGTGGAATTCGATCCCTCTACCGATGTCCTTTTTCCTAAAGCTTTGAATTTAATTTTACAAAATAGTTTAGAGGTGTACAGGCATGTGAATCTTTAATTCTCTGTGTGCAGAGTTACATGCAAGTATCAAAATTTTGGTGTATCACCCTATTTTCCATTTTCCACATTCCTCTTCCCTTTTCCTTGTCAAATTTTATGTTTTTTTAGGTGATTCACAAGGGAACCAACTGTCTATGGAGGTTCACCTTAAACATAGGTTACCCACAACCTTGAGGTGTTCCAATTTTGTCAACAAGAGAGAGAGTACACACACCATTCTCTATCAGGGTGCAACTTCTGGGTGACAACAGTTTCTGGCACACTTGGTGGGACAATACAAAAATTTGCTAAAAAAGTTGATGTTGTTCTTAGCAAATATCAATGTTTCAAACACAAATATTCAACATCTGGCGACTCCATTGGCCCAAAGATCCCTTTTTCTCAATCAGCAGACCATTTCCCCATCTTTCCATATTTTTATGAGGTTGTGCAATCATGACTTCAATTCCTCATTGGAATTCCCAGTTTCAAGAGAATTATTACTCCCCTCCACCTCTTTTTCCCAAAATCCTCCTCCAAATCAGTATTATAAGCCCTATCATAATGAATATGCCCATGATCCAAACAATTTGTATGGTTATCCTAATAATCATGGTGTTTTTCAAGAGTAGGAATATGCAAATTTTCATATGCAGGTACAACACTTGGAGATAAAGATGGTACAGATGAGGGCAACAAGTACCATCAAGGCAGCCAAGCTTGGATTCAGGGTACCCTACCCATGGGCCGGTCCTATACCAAACTGGTATAGCCCTCAAGAGAAGATAGACGTGTCCGAATTGATACCCCAAATATCATAGTGGAATGAAGAGATGGAAGCTTACCAATATAGTGTTGAGAAACCCTGTCAATGGGGTAATTCTTCACTATCATTATGCAACCCTCCTACTTCTACTTTCCAACCACTTCAACCGGAGCCCAAGTCCCAAATTTCTAGCTTTCTTAAAGCTTCGCTTCCCCAAGATCTTACACCTCTCCAATCATCTCAACCATTGCAAAATCACTTAGCAACCCATCCCACCCCTCCCCTTGTATTCCCAAATCCATTCTGGAATAAAACTAATCAGTTTGGAAAAGCAATGCGAAGTGAAGAAGTTCTTGGGCAAAATCTAGCAAAATGGAGCTTACAGTTTGAGGACAAACAGATTCCATGGTTGGTTAAGCCTACAATAGAGGAGTGCACGAAAGTGGTTGAAGTTAAAGAGCAACAGGAGGAATATGACCAACATGCAAAGGTTAGACAAAGTTTTCTTAAATCTCTTGAGATACAACGTAAAGGAGCATATCGGATCAACAATCTTGAGCCTATATCACCTTCAGATCAGCTTGTAAACAGTCATACAAAGGAAGAAATCAGCAAACAAATTCAAATTCAAAAAGAGTTTTTCTCAAGCATGAACAATAAAGAGGAAGTTTTATCAGACTTAGAAGATTTTGATGATGAAGAAGAGCCTCAAGTACTCTAAATGATGATATTACATACAAAGAAGAGGGGCAGATCAAAAAATCAGTCTATCAACTATGAGAAAACCATGTCCAATCAGGTATTTGGCTAGTTTAGAGCCACATAAGGAGTTGCCATCAGTTGTGCTCATTTCAGAGCATAAAAAAGAGCAAGTTGTCAAAAATCAGCCCCAACAACAAAGACAGAGTGCAGATCCTATAGAGGTGTTCATTCTTTTCTAGGCTGATATTTTGAGCAAATCAATGGTGCAAGCCATGTCTGCACTTTGACAGGTGGTCTAGTTGCAAAATTGATCTCATGGCCACACTTTCTGAGAAAAGGAAGTTATTTCTCCCAACCAGTATGTGGTTTTGTTTCGTTTTCCTTTCTCTTTGTTTAGGTTAGGAGTAGTCTAGGTTTGTTTCTTGCATAATAAGTGCTTGCATGCACATTGTTTTTCTAGTTTTCTTAGTTGTTTTTTCAAGAAATTCTTGCATGCACATGTTTTCCTTTTGTTGGAGAGAGTATTTCAGTGGTTTTGTTTCAGAGGATACAAGTTATTGACAGAGGTATGTGACTCCATAGCCCAATGGATGCGTATACACGATCTCTTTGTTTAGCAGGCAAACAATCCCGTGATGTCGCCAAAATGTTACCATATTTTTCACACTAAGGTTTGCAAAAATAGCACTCGGCTATTTTTGGAAAAATGGCTATTTTCGGAAGATTGGCTATTTTTAGCATTGGCTATTTTTAGCTTGGCTAAAAATAGCATTTGCTAAAAATAGAAATTGGCTAGAAGTGGAAGATTGGCTACTTTTAGCATTTGCTATAAATAGTGTGACTAAAATAGTGTCCGCTAAAAATAGAGTGAAGTTGCCAAAAATAGAGCCCATGCGCCAAAGGGGAGAATAAGAAAATTGTGCATGGAAATATAAATTAAAAAAAGAGTTGTTTTAAAATTGGCGTCAACAACATGTAGAGAGAGAAATAAATATAAAAAAGAGACTGCAGTCTGCCCAACCGTACACCATCAAGGAAGAATGAATGAATTAAAAGCATGCATACTGTCCAAAAGTCTACGCAGCAGCCAAAACAGAAAAAACAAAATAGAAATGACAATGGAGAAAAAACTAAATTAGAAAAGACAAAGCTAGTGTTGGCACAGCAGCAAAGGAAAATAATAAATAAAAACAGGCAGCAGTCTACAGGATATTAGCAGCATGCAGAGAAGAAATTAAGTAAATTAATAATAGATAGAAGTCTATTATTATTAGCAGCAGTCTATTTTGGGTTTGCCTATATGGGCTGATTTTTATTGTAAAATATAATATACTTGAGCGTTGATTTGCTCTGGCATCTTTAGCCTTTGTACTTGCACCTCTGAATAAAATAAAGCTTCATTTTGCCCTCTCATATCGTTGTTTTCAGATTGTTCATTGTGTTTGATAGGATATTGTGTTGCTTTAGTGTGGAATTCGATCCCTCTACCGCTGTCCTTTTTCCTAAACCTTTGAATTTAATTTTGCAAAATAGCTTAGAGTTGTGCAGGTGTGTGAATCTTTAATTCTCTGTGTGCAGAGTTACATGCAAGTATCAAATTTTTGGTGTATCACCCTATTTCCCATTTTCCGCATTCCTCTTCCCTTTTCCTTGTCAAATTTTACATTTTTTTAGGTGATTCACAAGGGAACCAACCCTCTCTGGAGGTTCACCTCAAACATAGGTTACCCACAGCCTTGAGGTGTTCCAATTTTGTCAACAAAAGAGAAAGAGTACACACACCATTCTTTTGAAACCTTAAGAAATGCATCTTTGCAACCCCATTTGGAGTCCTATTAGGACAATCGATATGCAAAGGAATGCTAGTAGACCCAACCAAAATTGCGACAATTATATAGGTAAATACCCAACGAGATGTACGCGCACAAGCTTACTAGGCCACTATGGATATTATAGAAAATTCGTAAGGGACTACGCCAAGGCCACCAGCCCCTAGAGTGATTATTGAAGGAGAATGGCCTGTTCATGTGGACGAAGCAATAGCACGAGGCCTTTGGGATGTCAAAAGAAAATTGGCAAGCACGCCCACTCAACAATTTCAAGACTAGAAGAATCCCTTTCGTGTTCAAGTGAATGCTTCTAGCAAAGCAATTGGGACAACCTTGGTCCAATCAGGAGAAGGCAAGGTGGATTGTACTCCAAGCACGAGGCCTTGGCCATGTTCTACACATTTCAAAAATTTCACCAATACTTGCTAGTGAGACCTTCCATGTTCTTCACAAACCATGAAGTGTTGAACTACTTGGTGACCACGCTAGTATTGCATAGGCACATTTTTCATTGGATAATACTCTTCCAAGAGTTTGATTTCTCAATCAGTGCAATTAAACCCAGAAACAAAACTACGGCACCAACCACCTCTCCCAAAGAAACAAAGGAGAGAATGCATACAACATTGAAGATAACATGCCCTTGTGTAACCCTACAAAATTACTAGGGTCCTAGAAGGTTTGCTCGAAATAGCAGCATTTCTTACATTAGGGATGGGCCCAACAAGATGGTCTACCAAGGAAAAGAAGTATCTCACGGAACGCGCAACCCCCTATCAACTCATTCATGGGCATTTGCACAAGTTAGGATAGGATGAGGTCCTAAGGCGTTGTGTTTTAGCGCATGAATGAAAAGCAATCTTGCAAGAGAAGCATGAGGGCACTACATAGGAGAGGCCACCACAAGAAAGATACTATTCTCGGGACTATGGTGGTTAAACCTTTTTAACGACTTCGCACTTAAGTGCAACATTTGCCGAGAATCGGGAAACCCAATCAAGGGATGTGATACCCTTGATTCCCATCATAGCCCAAGAGTCGTTCTAGAAGTGGGCTATAGACTTTGTGGGACCCATCACACTAGCAACTCACAAAATTGGAGCGCTATAACATTACAAAAAATATTACCTAACCAAATGGTCGGGTAGCCACAATCACCAAAATCGCACCGCCACCTCGGTTGCAAGGTTCTTTTGGGAAAACATCATCAGCAAATAAGGGTGCCCTTTAAGTCTAACAAGTGATGAGGGAAGTCACTTTCTCACTAAAATAGTGTGTAGACTCTTGGCAAAATTCATGGTAGCATACTACAAAAATGCTCCCTACCACCCACAAGCCAATGGCATGGTCAAGCCCATCAACAAAATTCTAGGTACAATCTTTACAAAAATTTGTGATGCAAGGAGAAAGGATTGTGATGATCGTGTCTTAATGATACTATGGTCATATCGAACAAATTCCAAAAGGCTAGCCAAGTAAACACCTTTGGTGTTTGGTAAGGAGGTAGTCTTACCAAGGGAATTTACTATACCCCATTTGCACTTAGAGCACAAGAAGCTTGGATGATCAAGAAACCATCGATCAAATGTTGAAAACATTGATAGAGATGGATGACAAATGATTTCTTGCTACATGGATCCAAGGGATAGAAAAGACCCGCCAAAAGACATGACACGGCAAGCATATTATGAATACGACATTCGGAAGGGTGCACATGTGTATCTATGCGACTCCAAGTATGCTAAGCAAGCAAGTTTCACATCGATGGATGGGTCCCATTATCATCCATGATATCCTAGAAACTAGCACATGCAAATTGTGCACATTGAATAGAGAATCACTCCTAAGACACTTCAATGGTCATTGATTGAAGCCCTACCATTTGTAATCAAGGTTATGGACCCATAAATAAGGTCAGAGAGCCAATACTACCCAAAAACATTTCAATTCAAGTAACTTTCTTAGTTTTCTACATTTTGTTTTGTTTCTTGTCAATATGTCATCGTTTGCACACTAATGAATTAATTTGCACACATTTGTTGTGTGGTAAAATTGTATTCTTGTGATGATCAGTTTCATTTCAACGAAGCAAAAAGCTTCAAGGGCAGATTCGCACGTGTGGAACTTTGCACTCAAAGAAATTGATATAGGAAAGAAGGGCGTAGTAAAAATCAGGAGCACGCATTTGTGCAACGCAACAAAGATCCGCCAATCAAACTATACTATTCTAAAGAGCAATGGAGGATCATTCACTGAATTAGTATGTGGGGGTGTGGAGGATAACAAAATAGCGAAGGGCAAGAAGATGAACACCAGAAATCGACTTGATATCTAGACACAAGTAATCGCAAAGAATGAGCAAGGTAAACAAGGCACCCTACCAATGCTCGCAAGACCCAGGGAACACAAAGGAGGTGTGAGTCATACCAAGTGCTAATGTCAAAGGAAGGAGAGAAGCAAGAAAAAGGATTGAGGCAAACACCTCAAGTGTACAAATTTGGGCAGCAAAATTGAGATGAACTCCTTAGACATAACGAATCGACATTACAATGACAATCCCTAGGATAAACCCATTTGAACTCTTCCCCACTTTGCATTTCAATTCATTTGCAACCTCATGGTTGTGAGAGCTAAAGAACTTAAGACAAACACGCTAGGGTACGATATGAGACGAAAAGGAATTGCAGAATGAGGGTTGTAAAGGCCAAATACAACATAAATCAAACAGAAGTATTAGGAAGGAGATACAAGAAAGACATAGGCTCAAGGAAGCCATTTGAGACATTGAGCCACTTGTAGAGGCAAACCAGGGAACCTGCAAGTTAGGATTCTGCCATTGTCAGCCAAGGAAGCTCGAGAACAATAAAAATAGGGGCTTTGATAATCCTAACTCCCCAAGAATAAAGTTGGGGACATATACTTCCAAAATGGAGAGCCCTCCAAAGAGAAAACTAGTCACATCCCATCTAGGAACGAGCAAGAAAAATAGACAAATGCACAGAATGGCCTATACTGCTACAATGGTTGAAGTAGAAGAGTCAGAAATAGAGGTGGAGCCGCAAGGATCTCTGAGATTAAGTATTCAACTGAATGCACCCTTGTGGAAAAATGGGCCTCCAAGGGGGATCAATGTAAGTTCGAAGACTACAACCACCATGAAGGGAAGCACGAGGTGAACTTGGAGAACAACTACCTAATAAAGAGCACATTAGTGTCCGCATATGAAGTAGTCATCTTCAACATCAATCAAAATAGGATTGGAGAAGTTGGGAGTTCTTCAAGTTTTCAAGCTCCCCTTCTTGGGAAACCCCTCCCGTTGGGAGATTCGTTTCTCACACGTGTATGGCGGTCGGATATACTTCGTCAAAGCGCACAAAGAAGATCTTGCCCAAATTGTTGAGCAAGTTAATTGGGATGTCATGTGAAGGGGCGGAAATTTGAACCTCGTTGGAGAATAGGGTGGCAATCAACATTGTCACCGAGGGATAAGATAAGATAAGATAAATATATTAATGTCCAACGAATGACCAAAAAAGTAGGTCAATGGGACTGCAGTCCAAATAATATACAACGTGCGAGCGGGACAACTCGAACAAGTTCCCAAAAGCAGAAGAAAGAAAAAGAGACGAAGTAGAAAGGAAACCCAAAGCCAAATACTCCCACAGGCGGGGGCAATGAAGCAAGCGGGGGAGAAAGACGGGAGAAGCAAAGAAGGGAATGGAGGAGGGGGCAAACGAGGACCAGTGGTCTACTCAGGAATGGTAGCCACACCCCTCCTAACATTTGAGGCCGACGAAAAGAAGCTCTTGATGGACTGGCAACCCGAAGAGGGGGCGGAAACCTCCTCCCCGCTAAGATCTCGAGACCGAAACGACGGCCGGGGGACAATGACGCACGATCGCCTCTCAGTGCGAGTGCGCATCCGATTCCGCTAGTGGTGATCGGGGGAAATGTGAAGGTCCAACTAGGGACGAATTGATCGATGCACTGTATCTAGGTCAGAAAGGCTCTGTTGTTTAGTTCCTCCACCTGCGGGTAGAACCGGAAAGAAGGTTGTAATTCGTCTCGTGGGGATGACTCTTGGAGGGGGATGAAGAATTTGGTCCCGGAGCAGCAGAGACTCATGGATGTAGAGGGCAAGACACCGTTGGTCAATATATCCAAGAAAACCAAGAGAGTTTGAATCCCTCCTCAAGAGGCAAGAAATCGTCCCTCTCGATCTCATAGTATATGGGGCAAAGAAAGATGAAATGAGTCTCGGTCTCCACCTCATGAAGGCTACAGAGCCTACAAAGTCTGTCATCCTGATCAATGTGGTGATCGGTCCTCACATCTAAGCCCGTGAGCCGACCCAAAACTGACCTAGAGGTATACGGAGGGCATGCCCCCAGTGACGAAAGGTGTACTAAGGGCGGATGATGAGTCCATCTCTGATCTCAAGAAAGTGCTCTACATAAAAGGACATCTTAGGGCGCAAACCCCGTGAGGGTTCACCCAAGTAGTCTGAATGAAGCTCTTATAGATATCTTCCCAGATGGACCTATTCAACACTTGCTTGGTGGGCAAGAGATGACTGGGAGCATTCAGGGAATACTAGGAAGGGGGAGACGATCAATCTGGATACCAACTGAATCCAACAAGGCAGAAGTCTTGGAAAACCAACAACGGCCCACATCCTGGGCAATACTCACGGGAACAATAAGCGAGATACAGATACGTTATCCATATTTCGCCCCCGAGCTAAATATTGGATCGAACCATGACCCCACATAAAACCCGAGAAAACTCATCCAGATCCTACAAATTGGTTGCAAGAAGATTCAACAATGGAGTGGCGGAGGCCAAGAAAGATCAAAGGACCCTGTACAGAAAGAAAACGACTCTGTCGGGCCATTTCTACATCTTAAATCCATCCTCCAAGTTACAGCGGGCAAGTAACTATAAAATAGCAGGGTCAAACAATAAGGATCAATGCTACAAAGAAGCCAGAAGAAGGAAGAACGGCGAAGATTCGAAGTCCTCGAGCTCGAATTGGTTCAGGAAAAGGGCAAAAAATGACTAAGTATGGAGGAAGAAGCGGAAAGGGCCACGTGCCTTAACAACGATTGTTTCAAGGGTGAATCCAAAAGGAGAAGTCCAAACTTGCGCCAGCTTCCACGTGTCCAAAGTCCCCAAAAGTTGCGGGCGTTGAAAAGTCTTCGGCTGAGAGCGAAGCGTGCCAGGTGTCAGCTTGGCACAAATTCGCAAAGGGAACCCAGGGCGAGACTCAAACTTGCGCCAACCCTCCACATAGCCAAGGGTCAAACAAGGTCAAAAGGTGGGCTTCAAAATTGGTTAAGTATAGAAGTGCAAGCGGAGAGTGCCGCGTGTCAGCCTGGCGCATTTCCAAGAGTCAGTCCCCGGGTGGAAACCCAAATGAGCGCGAGGCCACCACGTAGCTCAAAGTCTAAAAAGTAAGGACCGTTGAAAAGTCCACAAAGCAGCGGAGGCAGACAAGTGTCAACCCGACGCTCCTCCAAAGGCAAACTTTGGGTTGGATTTGCAAACATGCGCGGTGCCTCCACGTGTCCTCAAAGGGGGCAGAGTTAGTTGAATAGTCAATGCATAAGCCAGGCCGGCGGAGGCTGCCAAGTGTCTCAATGGCGCTGATTCAAGGGTCAAATAGAGAAAAGGTTCCCAAGTGAGCGCCAGACTGATGCGTGTCCCAGGGGAAGGCGGGGCGTCGGGGAAAAGTTAGTTTTTCGCCCTTTGCCCCAAAAGGAGTAAAAGTTGCAAAATGGCCCGTGATTCCGCCAAGGAAAAAGTCAACATATAGACCCAAGTCAAAGCCAAGGCGGGAGTCGGGAAAAAAGTGAAAGTTTTCCTTTTGTCCAAAAGGCATAAAAGCAAAGATGGAAGCGCATTTCCCAGCCAACCAAAAGGAGCCACGTGTCCATGCGGAGCTTCAGACCTCGGGAGTTTTCTGGATTTTGTGATTTTCGCAAAAAGGAGAAAAGTTAAGTTCTGAGCCCGCAGACCCGATTTTGTCCCAATCTGGCCGCCACATGTCCCAATCCAAAAGGGGGACCCATTTTTCAAATTGTTTTCCGCCCATTTGTATAGAATCGATGCAAAACTTCAAAGGGGCATATCTTTCGACTCAGGGCTCGAAATATAGCAAATTTGACACCGTTGGAAGCGTCTCAACGTCCTCTACGCCATGGAAGGATTAAAAATTCATTTTTTGCAGGCCCTAGTAGGTAAAACGAAGAAAAGTCTTCCAGGCCATTAACGCAAAATCCAATCTCTTCAACTACCAGATCTAATTCGATTCGATTCACTGGGGAACCAAAAGCGACATATTGTTTGCAGAAGGCATTGATATTCAGTGGTTGAGCTTTCAAGGCAGGATTCAATGCGTATCTCATGGTGGTTGGAGTAGGATGCGACTTTTCCCTCTTCTCTCTCTTTTCCTTCTATATATACTATAACACTTCTCGTTTGAAGAAGAGAGACATTCTGGGCATAGAGAAACTCTGTCAAATTTGTTTCTCGATGCCATTTTTGAGCAACGAACCTTCTCCTACGCCTGGCAAATGTATTTGTGCCTCTATTCCAGAAATGTAATGGTCTCTGTGTACCTTCTAAAGCAATAAAAATGTGTTTTTGGTGTTCTTCAACCCTTTACATCGTTTTGTTGTTTCTTCGTGCCTCTCCCTTTCGGTCTTGGTTTTTGTGCATGTATTTCACATTTACAGTGCAAGATGTGTTTCATGGAGTTTAATGGATGATTTGCGAGATCTGGGCCGTGTCACTTGCCGTCCGACCTCCCTCATCTCCATTTTTTGTTTCTTTCTCCCTCGTAAATATCTCGCTTCTTCACGGTGTATCACCGCTTTAGTGTAGGCTCTTTTTTTCCTCTTTCTCTCTCCTTGGTTCCTTGGAATGGTTAGATTAGGTTAGATTTAGTTTGTCCCGCACCGGAGTAGCTTGTGGCATGTAGTTTAGGAACAAGAACCAAATTTTCTCTGGAGAACTTTACCACTTTTGCAAGGTCCCACACCTTGGGGAAAGTTCAATGTTATGCAATTACACCAAATGAGTCTCGCCTTAGAAAAGCGAACCATAACTCACTTGGTGGTGCTTGTGATTTCTCACTAAGAGATACCTAGCCCGCTCATCGGAGAGATCACCAAACCTCCTGATACAATGAAGAAAGGTTGATATGTCAAATATAGTCTCCAAATGGAAAGGTTGGGCTCCGAACTCTGCCAAAATAATATGTTGGGGGACCGTCTACTTGCATCTGATGAAGCGGCGAAGGAGGAGAGTCTAAATCCTCTCAGCAGAAGCCCAATCTGTGTCTAAAAGGGAGGGCCCCGCACAATAGACCCATAGAGAACAATGGGGCGGATGAGGGAGTTCATAAGAAACATCTTGGAGGAGATGTCCTGGAAGTGGTTTCGAAAGCACTGTCTCTCGAGAATGGCAAGAGACCCATACCCTTTATTCACCCTCGGCTGAAGAGCATGCCTCATACTAAATCTTGGCCCTGAGAACTGGACTCCCAAGTAGGTGTATGTATTAGTGATTTCAACCTCCTGCCCCTTGAAGAAGAAATGGAGGTGTGATGTCTTCAACCCGTTGAAGACCATGACCTTGGTCTTACCCAGATTGATCTAATGGATAGAAAATCAAGCACAAACAATTCCCAATTAACAAGCTAGAGAACCCCATCACCGACATAGATTTGTGTCTAATCAACAAATCTTAGCGCGACGGGGACGTGGGACATCATCGTGTTTGGTTATATGTGGCACACATGATTGCCACCCAAAATAAAAGGTATAACACTACAAAATATATCTACAAAGAGATTATTGATGGCACACTCAAGGTGCACAAGAGCGGGAGACATTTAGATGGATTGCAATTATAATTTTGATTGTGATAGATGAGATTGACATCTCAAATGGATATGGGGACAAATTTTGGAGTTCCCAAAGAAAACTCCTTGCCATCGTAGTGGTTCAAGCAATACACATGCCCCACAATCTACAACAAGCCCTATAAGGCCAAGATGATAGGTGGTATGAATAGTTTGTAGTAACCTTCGTAATGAATGGCACATCCCACCAAACATGTCAAGCACCTACCAAAACTATAGTGTTCGAAGTCCTACAACACCACAATTTAGCAAAGATAAGGTTGTAAGGCAACAAGTGGTTAGGATGGTTTGAGCTTCCATTTCAATTTTTGTAGAGTACCTAGAGCACACACCTGGACCGCAACTCCAAATGCAAAACGGAAAAAGAAAAGATAGAGGGAATTAATGAAAACAACCTAGTCCTTAAGTCCTTGCTCAAGTACTCAAAGCAATGAACAATGCGAATCTATCAATCCAATAAGGATTCAACAAGTGAAGCCACCCCTAAAGGTAATCATCGGCAAGGATCAATATAAGTATGTGTGCCCCAAGGATTATGTGTTGCAGCCTCGAAAGACTAGTATGGAAGTACAAGGCAAACGACAATCAAGCGCCAAATAGCCACTCCGAGAAGAGGACCGTGCATTTTGAAGAAGAAGAGTAAGTAGAAAAGGGCACCAAGTTAGAGCGAAGGAGAACAAGTGGAAGTTTGTCTACCGATGGAAAGGTGCCTCAAGCATAAGGTATGTACAACACAACCAAGAAAGAAATGCGGAAAGCCTAATCAAATAGATTGACACATAAAGAGTCGACCACATTGCAAAACACCGAAGATGACACTACAAACCATTCCGAAGAAGCCACAGACGCCCCCTCCAAGGCGGGATATCAAGAGAGCACAAGCACCCCTATAACACCCAAGCAAACACCACCGGTGCAACATCCAAGTCCTCCATTGGTAGAGCACCCACCAAGTCAACACTAGCCGGAAAAAGGGCAACTTCCCAAGGGTAGACCACAAGTGGAAAGCCCGGTGAAGGAAGTTCTTGTTAGCCACCCAAAACAAGAGCAAGAAGACTCCTTAAAGGGGCTAATGGGCAACAGTGGAGGCAAGGAGAAAATGTCGGATAAAGAACAAGTGCTCAAGTCACTACCCCACGAAGTGCAGGGCGAGACATTAAAAGTAGCCCCAAGCGCACCAATGGAGAAGGCTCACACCCCATATCCTTTTGTCAAATTCGGAGACAACTTTAAATAGAGAAGAAGGCACAAAAAAAAGCAAGAAGGTTAGCACAAAGGAGAGTGAACAAGGAATCGCTAGGATCGTCTACCGGGAAGATGGCTGATAAGGACCACTATCTTTGCCATTTGGGAGATCAGGCGCAAGGAGAGTGCCTCGAGCTCACTAGGAAGTAACTCTCGTCTAGCATGGACAAACACTTGAATGAGCCTAAGTTTGAGATGCTAAAAGTAACCCCGCACATATAAAGGATGAGTACTCCATAGCGAGGGATCAAAGCATTGTCTTCCTCAATCCCAATGAGTTGTCAAAAAAGCGGCGAGGAATGCCTTAGTAAAACTAGTGGCCAAAGTCTCACAATAAAATCCCATAAACCACCATATAGTCCAAGGAAGAAAGGAGCAATTGATAGAGGCGGAGGAGGAATCCCAAGGCTAACACAAAATAGCCTCTATGGAGCTACGCGCAAGGCGATGAGTAGAAACGTGTTGGCAAAGGAGCCCCAACATAAGGAAGAGGTCACATTGAACGGGTTGGATCCAATGGACCAACAAAAGAAATTGCTTGACCTTCTCCTACAACACAAACCAATAACCCAACAAAACACTGAACAAGAGAGGGCATGTGCGAACTAGAAGAGCAACTAATGGCATGTGAACATGCACTCTTCGAGCTCCAAGAAAAAGCAAAATTGGCCAACCAAGCTTTAATAAGCTTCGCCTAATGGCAAAAGTGATTGATGGGAGGCTCCTAAATGAAGAAAGAAAGTATAAAGCACTCGAAATCAAGGTTTCCAATACACAAGATAAGGCTGGGAGAAGTCAAATTATCAAGGAGTTTGAAGCACTATTAGGTGAGATAAGGGTGTCAAGCACAAGGAAATGGAGCTAACATTGAAGTCATTATATCAAAAGGCCATGGAAGAAGAGACCAAGCTATGGGAGGTGAGTGAGGCACTTGCCTCCAAGGTACAAGTTGTGTCGTAAAGGCGCAAGAGGATCTTGAGGATCCAACCATAAGGGGCCTCTCTACAAAGTTTCTGGAGATGGAAGAAATGTAGTCCACCATCACTACATGGTGCACATTTGAACCCGAGTTCGAGAGGATGGACTTGAATTTATTTATGAGCTAGAAAAGGATGGCTTATCCAAGGACGAACACGCAAGTTAGTATGGGGAGATGTTGACCCCTAGTTTTGGACAAGTGACGGAATGCACAAAAGCGCACAAAGGAGTGAAAAGGAGTAATAGTAGTGATCATGCGCAGGAGTGACCGATAGAGTCTAACAAAGTGAGTGTCAACGAAATCATGAAGGAAATCACAATGCCACTAGAACAAAACAGAGACAAAGGAGCTTTTATGAAGATGATTGAACATTAATGTTCGGTAGGCTTGAGTTCTGTCATTTTGGCCAAGAACTAGACTAGTTTGAAATGCTCATGTAAATCTGAAAACAAAACCTTGAACCCGGGAATGGAGAGAACATTCAAAGTAAGGTCATGCTACTAAAAAAAGCAAAACTTGTATTTTTGTACTTGAATTATAAAAAGATTTCATTTGATCTCGAATGAGTTTGTGTCTTTGCTTTCAATTTGCTAATGGCTTTATTATAAAGTAGAATAGATGAATTTAAGCCTAATGCTTCTACATGCTAAAGTAGAATAGATTGAACATTAATGAATGTTATGTTTATGCTTACCGATCCAACAAACTTTGTTCCTTATGTTGAGTAGATAATTGTTGTATTTTATGCATCTGAACGTGGTGAGCCCCTTTAATGGAAATTGGAAACCCAAAAGCCCCAACCAGCAAGTACCTAGTAAACTTTGGGCACCTCGGACGTGCTTGGAATTAACTCCAAAGTAATATGTTTGCCTATAAAGAGAAGCGTGGCAATAGCTTGTGCTTGGGGTGTAAGTCGCTTGGGCAGAGTTAGGATAAAAACCCAATACTAATTGAAGTCATTGTGGTTACAAAAATTGGCACATGGCATTTCTGAGTGACAGGCGGTTCTGCCCCTCAACCCGGCATTGGCTAAGACTTTAAAGAACACGTGCTCGATGCCTATTTGGGATCGAGGCAATAAGTTTGTCAACACCTCGCAGTACCGCGCAGTGTGATTCGTCCATTGTGGTTTGGCATGGAGGCGTGCTAGCCATAAAAGGTTTGGCACAAACACCAAGGGCACCTGGTCTGATCTACATAGATTGCAATTGTGTCAATGTGACATCTGTTGGAGACAAATTGATGGTGTTGTGGGTACAACAAACCTATGGGTGAGGTTATGGAGTTTCGTTGTCCATTGAAGTGTAAGTCCCTTGGGCAGAGTTAGGATAAAAAACAAAACAATAAATGGAATCACTATGGTTACAATATATTGGCACGTGGCATTTTCGAGTGAAAGGGGGCACTGCCCCTCAACCCCGAACCACCTAAGTGTTTGAAGAACATGCACTCAACACTTGTTCGGGATGGAGGCAGATAGGTTGTTGGCACCTCGTGGTACCACACAATGTGAGTTGTCCCTTGACGTTTGGCATGGAGGTGTGTTAGACCATGCCAAAGCCAATAGTATCTTCCACAAAAGGTTTGACGCATGCACCTTTGGTGGTGCCTAGTCCAATCTATACAGATTACATTGTGTCAGTGTGGCATTTGTTGAAGACAGATTGATGGTGTTGGAGGTACAATGAATGTATGGGTAAGGTTATGGAGTTTAGCAATCCATTGAAGTGGAATTGCATGAACTGAAGCTATGAAGATAGGCTTGCAAGATCATGGGAACAACTATTGATAGATCTTCCTTAGAACAATTTTAGGAATAAGACTGATTTGGTTGAATTTAGTCACCGTAAATAAATTGTTCCTTCTTGGTTCCTTAATTAGTGCGAACAAATCCTTTTTGAGAATATCCCAAAAATGTTGATAGAAAAGAGTTTGGAAACCACCCTATCCCAGTGCCTTACCAAGGTGGAAAGAGACAACGATCATTCTAAGTTTTTTTATCATAGATTTCCTCAAGTTGTTATTATCATCCGTAGTAATCAAGAAAGGAATGCTCTATATGAGGGCACGTTGAGACTTGAGTTTACTTTGGGAGAGAGGTGGCTCAAAAGGAGAGTTTGGTAATAAGTTATGGCATGTTGCACAATTTTAGATTATGTCACGAGAAGCTCCTGAATTTTGTTTTTATATGTCGTAATATATTTAGATGGCGTTAATTCCTCACCGAACTATGCACAAGTTTAGTATTGAAATCCCTTGTTTTTCTTAATGAAGTTGGTACTAATACTACGCCTTGCATTCGTAAAGTGAGCTGGTTGTTGTACAAGCATTTGCTCGGTGTGAACCATATGAGGAGTAAATCCTTGGTCCTCAATTTGTTGTTGGATTGATGCCAAAGAGTTCTTTGTTTGTATTAGTTGGTGAAAAAAGCTCTCAAAATCTACTTTACTCCACTCTTTTAGTTTGATCTTCAACATTTTGAGCTTTTTTATAAATTTGAACATTTCATGCCACCATTGGGATATCTTTGGCTTCAATATTTGATGGAAGAGGTACATTTTCTCGAATCTAAATTGAGGCTTTATAGGGGATTTGTTTCATGGTTTGACGATGAGTGAGAGAGGCTCACGATCTGATATAGTGGCACAACTAACCCTAGTTAAAATATGAGTGCTTAGTGATAACCATACCTTTGAAACAAGAGTGTTTCCACGGTTTTACTACGTGTCATGACACTCACATATATTCTTAGATATTTTTCAAATATGTATTTTTTCTTGGCACTTCCTAAAAGCTATATAATGACATCTTTGGTCCATTCTAAATCACACTCTTTTTTTCTCTTGCTGAATTTAGTTTTTATTAAACTAACATTTAGCATTGTGAAGAGCAAAGAGACATCAAGAGAAGCTTGAAGGAAGAGTTTAGGAGGTGTTACTAAGAGCTAAGAGCATCAAGAGGAGTTTAAAAGCAGATTTGGAAGGAGGGATCAACTTCAAGGAGGAAAAATCAAGTTTTTTCAAGCTTTTTTTTTAGAAAATGTTAATGTGATCAATGATCACAAATGATGTGTGCATAATGCACACATCATTCATGATCATTGATCATGATATCAATATGTAGTTTTAATTTAATAATTTTTAAACTCTATGTAAAGAAAAAAATAATAAAATGTAACATTTCCTTTGCATTTTTTTAATAAAAACTATATGTTGTTTTTTTTTAATTAAAAATATCATCCAAACTTTGTGTATGCTCTCACCTCGTGCCTATACGGTGAACTTGGTGATCAAAAGCATAATAAGATGCGTAGGGTTTTTTTTTTTTTTGCTATTTTTAAGAGTTTTTGTTTTTTTAATTAAAAATACAAACTCCGTGTATGTTCTCACCTTGCGCCTATACGGTGAACTTGGTGATCAAAAGCATAATAGGATGCGTAGGGTTTAATTTTTTTTGCTTTTTTTAAAGTTTTTTTGCTTTTTTTTTATTTAAAAAATCCTAACTACATGTATGCTCTCACCTCGCCTATATGGTGAACTTGGTGATCAAAAGCAGAATAGATGCGTAGGGTTTAATTCTTTTGCTATTTTTTAAAAGTTTATTGTGCTTGTTTTAATTAAAAATCAAAACTTTGTGTATGCTCTCACCTCATGCCTATACGGTGAACTTGGTGATCAAAAGCAGAATAGGATATGTAGGTGTAGTTTTATTTATTGTTTTCTAAGTTTTTGTTTTTATTTTTCATTGTAGGTTTGAACTTTGAGATATAAAATATAAATGGCATCTAATTCAACTTCAAGGGGAGGGCATGGGGAAGCAAGCCAAAGGGAGGGCGTGGATCCCACAAAACAAGATCCTAAAGCTCCTCTTTGGAGACATGTGCAAGTGTTGGAGTACCTTGTTGGCGGTGGCACTCGATCTTGGATATGCAATCATTGCAATATGCATTTCAAGTCCTCATATACCTGACTCAAAGCTCATTTAATGGGGTAACGGGAACAGGGATTAGAAAATGTTCCAAGGTTGAAAAGACACAAATTTTGGTGTACATGAAAGAGCAAGAGGAGGCTGACTTGCAAGTGCAAGAGCTTAGATCTAAAACCATTCCTTTGCAAAGGAGGGGTTCAGAAAACCACCCACCCCATCAAACCATCATTTCATTCAAACTCCAACCCAACCACTTGAAGTTGAAACTCCCTTAGAGGAAGAGAGCTCCTCACGAAAGAGAACAAAAGGTCCATTAGAACAAGCATTTGCAAATGAGAAAAGGAAATTGTTGATGAGTTGGTTGCTCGATGCATTTATGCATGTGGGCTGCCCTTCAATGTGTTGCGGTCACCATATTGGCAACAAATGGTGAGAGGTATTAATGAGGCACCACAAGGGTACAAAAGCCCTAGTTATGAGAAGGTTAGAACATCATTGTTGGCAAAAGAAGTGGACCATATACATACTTCTTTGCAGCCAATTAGGGATTCATGGAAGGACTCAAGGGTATCTATTATTTCAGATGGATGGAAAGATGCTCGAAATAGACCCCTAATCAACATTGTTGCAGTGTGCCCTAAAGGGGCAATGTTCTTAAAGGTCATTGATTGTGAGGGCGAAGTGAAAGATGCGCAATTTATTGCTAATATTTTGATTGAGGCTATTGAGTCGGTGGGCCCTCAAAACGTTGTCCAAGTCATCATGGACAATGCAAAAATTGTAGAGCAACAGGGTTGATTGTAGAGGGGAGATATGAGCACATATTTTGGACACCTTGTGTAATACACTCCTTGAATTTGATGTTGCGAAGATTGGCAAAATCCCATGGATAGAGGAGATTTATATGGAGGCAAATGAGATTTAGATGTTTGTCACAAATCATCATGTCCCAGCTATCTTTAGGAGGTTCTCAAGGTTGGAGTTGTTGAAGGTAAGGGAACAATTTACTAGTTTCTAATTTTTTTTTCTAACTTTCTATGAAATTATCAATTGAATTTCTTTTAAATTTAATTTTATATTTTATTAACTTGTTTTAATTTATTTTAATAGGTTGTTGAAACAAGATTTGTCTCTCACACACTTGTCTTGAGACGACTTGTGAAGGTAAAACAAGCCTTAAGCAATATGGTGATTGATGATGTTTGGTCTGTGTGGAGGCAAGGAAACACAAAACGAGCCATCAAGATAAAATCATTGATACTTGATGATGATTGGTGGGCAAAGGTTGAATACTTGCTCAATTTTATTGAGCCTATTTTATCCATGATTAGATATGCAGACAAAGATCACGCTTGCATAGGGAAATCTATGATGGCATTGACTCTATGCTTGAAAAAATTAGAGACATCATACAAAAGAAAGAGCAAGATCTGAAGAAAACTTCTACAATGAAGTTAAAAGTGTGATCATGAGAAGGTGGAATAAAATGACCACCCCATTGCATCTCCTTGCCTATGCCCTGAATCCCAAATATTATAGCAATGAAATACTTGGGCTACCTAATAGGCAACCACCATATAATGACCAAGAAGTTGCAAATGGAACTAAGGCAACATTCCTAGGCTTTTTCCTGATCCAATTGTAGCTAGTGCGGTCCACTATGAAATGGGGATCTTTGTCTCTATGTCTAATGGTAGCATGGGTGAAATGGGGCATTATGTGACAAGTACAATGACCCCAGTCATGTGGTGGGTGAAATGGAGGCCATGATGCCAAGTACCTGACAAGTTGCACTCTCACAAAATATACAAATATTAAAATGAAATCAAAAATTATTAAAAATTTAAGTTCTTAGTAAATTAATATTATTACTAATTGGAAATTTCTAACAACCTTTTTTTGTAACAGTGGCTAGTAATTCTTCAACAAAGCGAGAATTGGAGTACATATACCTTCATCCACTTAGCCAAACGAAACAAGTTAGCATCCAAGAAGGCTAAGGATTTAGTGTATGTACATTCCAATTTGCACATCCTATCACACAAGACTGAAGGCTATATTAGAGGTCCCAACAAACTTTGGGATATTGATCCCGAGGCTAGTGACTTTGATGTTTTTGTCTGCTACTCTTGGCCAACTTTCACTTGCTTGGTATTGATGATGAAGATCCGGGAAGTTCTACACAAGGGATGGATAGTGGAGCTAGTGGGAGTGGAGCTATCAGTGGTATTCATGGAGATGATTATGAGGAAAATCTAGATGATATATTCTAGAATCTAGATTATAATCATGTATATATGAAACATTGAAATTGTAACCATGTTGAATGATGAATCTTTAGAACTTCAATGAATACAATATTTTGAGTGCTTTATCTCTTATGGTCTATGGACGAAAATTTTGAAAATGGGTATTATGCATATATATGTATGTATGTATTGTACTTAACGTTTCCGTAATGTTTCGTACCCAAGGTTTTTTTGAAAATCGACATTTCTACGTTTCGGACATGTACCCGATTCCTAAAGCAACATAGTTGAAAGGTAGATCTTTAAATTGTTTCTTCATTTTATTGATGTCGTTCTTGTTGACTTCTCTTTTTCATCTTTAGTCTTGTCACAAACATTTACAAATTTTGTGTTATTGGTTGACGAAGTAGTTCCTATTCACCGACAAAGTCTATAAATGAGTGCTTCTCTTTTCTTCATAGCGGAGAAAGCATAAAAAAATTTCTAGCTGCTTGAAACTTATTGAGGTTGTTTTTAGAGTTCAATTCATTGATTGTATGATTGACAGTAAATTGTTGTACTTTTTTAGCACTCTTGGCTCACACACAATTCTTACAAAATAAATTCATGTGATGTACGAACAAGGTATCCAAAACACACTAGAATATTTATCTTCGATCATAATCCCCTACTAAAGCATTATTTGTTGCATTGTCCATTGTGATTTGCACTTTGCATTGTTCCAGCCTAGCCCAATTGTTTGACTAAAGAGGTGTACTAGCTCGGTAGTATAATTGATTGAAAGTATGATGGACAATGAATTATAGTACATTTTTAGCACTCTTGATTGTATCATTGATCCAAGCAAGCCGACATATTATTCTTGAGCAATAAATTCATGTGATATCCTCGTAAGGTGTCCAAAACACTCTAGAATATTCATCTTCAATCGCACCCTTGTTAAGCATTATTTGTTGCACTATCAATAGTGATTCGCACTACATTAGTCCAACTCGCTCAATTGTTTGTCTAAAGAGGCCTATGAGATATGTCGCATATTTCATGTGACCTAAGATGTCTTATGATATAATAAATATTATACCCATAGAATGTTGATGAGAGGTCTCCGATCAATACCGGTCCAACCATTAGAAATAATAGAACCAACACATCCTTCCAACCCTCTTGAACATCTTGTAGTCTTGAATCATTGAGAACCCTCTCACACAAAAAAATGGTGCAAAGACTTCCGTAGCTCGGCGCATGTATCCTTTAAAAGCATTACTCGCCATTTTCGTGTCTTTCCATAAGGGAGGCCTAGATTTGTTGAAGGGTATACTCCAACCATAAAATAATCTCCTAATTGCAACATCCACTTTTTCACTATTTGAACATCAAACATATTTATAATGTCTGAAGTTGAACCATGAATGGAGGTGGTGGCAATGTTGCATGTATCATTGGGATTATCAACAAAACTTGGCAGTGGTACCAGCACCCCGAAAAACCTTTGTCCCTTGTATCAAAGACCAAGTACCTCCTCCAAAGTCTTAGATTACTACTGCCAGCTCAGAAACTGGTCCATTTTTTGTGATGCTAGTAGATGTCTTGAGGTACTTTTAGACTTGAATACTTCATGTATAAACTCAATTCTGGTTTTGAATAGTTAGCACCAAGGGGCTTCAGCTATGATGCCCTTGGTGGCAACTTTTGGTTTGTATATATAAAAATGCACTCTATATTTCCAATCAATGCATCCTACTTTCTATTTGTTAGAACGTAATATTAAGTGTTTATAAACCTTAGTTTAGAATTAAATAATTAAGAATCTTTATATACTTAATTATTTAATATAAACTAGGTTGTTTATGTTTAAGTGATTATATTTAATCAATTTATTAAATCGGGTGTTTTGTAAAAAGACACAACCCATCACTTAATTATTCATGACCCGTGGGGTCAAATAAATAGATCATGTGGCATGATCAAATTAACGAATTCATTTGGTGAACTGTGTCACTGTGTAATTCTGTTATTTCATGTTTAAATGTTGTTTATTAATGTTTGGTTAATAAATATTTAATATGATAATTTATATACTTGGTCCTAACATGGTACTAGAGCAGTGTTTCAATAGTTTTTAATTTAATTAACCAATCAAAAATAATGGTTGGTTGGTTGGGAAAAATCAAATAAAATACAACCTCTCTCAAATTTATTTTACCCTTTGCTTGAACAAAGTTTGGTTGGTGAAAAATTGTGTTGGGGCCCTCTGTAAAAAAAAAAGGTAAGGGTAAGTATTTGTGAAATATTTTATTTAAATTGAATATTTTTTTAATGTGGAGGAACACAAGGTCTTTCATAGAGAGACAACCTTCCATAGAAATAGGATTTTGAATTCTCCTATTGGCCAGTGTAAAAAAAAAATTGAAGGGGTTAATATGGTGGAATAATTTTTACTCCAAACCTATGTCTATGTGGCCCCGTTTATCTTTCAATTACTTTGGTATAATATACCTATGTTTTTTATAGACATATATTTTAAATTATAAACCATGCCTTGACCAATTATATATGGCTAGGATATATAGCCTAGGCACTTATATTATAAAAATTTTAATCAAAACAAAATGCAGAGTTGTGGTTAGTTTAGTGCATTTGTTAGAGTAAAACCACTTTCCTCATCTAGGCAAACATAGAATGGGAATTATTTAAATGTTATGTTTAAAGACAAGTTAATTAACTAAAGGTAGGTACATGTAATTTCTCATGTCCGACTAAGGCATCCACCTAATGGGAATCAAAATCTGTAGATTAGGATAACAGATTCTAAAAAACCGAATGCCACTGATTCCATGTGGCACTACCAGCCATGGCATCACTGTTTGCTATTTTCCTCCCTTCTCTTTCGATTAAAGAAGTCTACCCAAATGAGCTGCGCTGCAGAAGGTCCATTTCTCTTTCTACAAGCCTCTCAACCTTAACATACAATTCTCCTTCTCAATGTAAGTTTACAAAGTCTGTTTTCTCATTCACAACTTCGGTTAATGGCTTACATTGATTTTTTATAACAATCTTTGAGGTGGGAAACATAGAACCCATGTCACTAAGAAAACTTACTGAATGCTAGTGTGGGGATAATGGAAACATGAAATGCCCGATTTCCATTGCATACTTGGCATTTGTAAGAATAATGTGTGTGCTTCACATGCTCATTTTCCACTGCATGCATGACATTTGTTGGATTAAAGGGTGTTGTTCTTCAGATGCTTTATTTGCATGACATTAGGATCAATGGGTGTGCCGCAGATGTTATAAATGCATTGAGTATATGAGTAATTCATTTGATCCTTATTACCCTTTTTTTGCCGCTTAGCTTTGAATTTGGATGATGATGCGTGGCATTGGTGAGTTAGATTTACCTTAGCATGACATGTGCAAGGGGGCTTGTTTATTCAAATGGTGCATAGATGGCGAGATTTGCTGGCATTGACACGTGGCTTGGCCACATCATAGTCCTCCTTAACTGTTGCTTGAATAGTTAATATATATGTTGGCTGCATTTAAGGCCACGTAGTTCTTGTTTTTACCTTGTTCATTGCCTCCTAATGTGGAGTTTTGTTAATTGTGGACCATGTATGTTATGTGCTTGGTTATGCATCTTTTAATATATTAAATGCTACCCCTCTATTGGCCGTTTGGATTGTGGCTTTGAACATGCCTTTGGCTTTGAACCATATATAATCTAAACTTTTATCCTAAGAAAATATACAACTCCATGCATGTTTAAGTAGAGACGGGACATGTCTAATTGGTTTAAATAATACATCATCTTCGTGATATAAAGTTTCACTAGGTTGGAAAGACCCTTTCCATTTTTTAATAATGTCATTCGAGGAACAAAATAAATGTGTTTAAACCAAAATTTATTTATCATATGTTATACCTAGATGTGCACTTATTTTTCTATTATCTTGGCCACCAAAGATAGTTTATGAACAACTACATTTAATCTTTAGGTTCATATTGCAATTAGTGTATTAAAAATGAGGGAATAAGTATTAGTGGCATTTTCATGTGTTATTCGTAAGTAAAATAACATAATGGTGGACTAAAAATATTTTTAATAATAGATAAGTGACTTAAATTGTAATTGATATAAAATTATTTGAGGATTATAAAGAGATGGTAAGTTGCATTTAAATCTATGTTTTCTATTTTTGCTTTAAAAGAAGAAATTGTTCTTAATTTGACAACGATTAAGTAATTTTTTCTTGAAAACTAAAAAAATTCTATTACATTTCAATTGAATATGTGTTTTTTAAGAATCAAATATATATGCTTTACAAGAAGGTCTATTTCGGTGTAGAAGAGGTCAATTTCGACATGAAAAGAGCAAAAACACCGAAATACGACCCTCATATTACACTTGAAAAACGACATGGGGTATTCCTCAAACTCCTTTGGTAAAGCTAACCGTGAGGTAAGGTATAAGTAACACAACATTAACTAACTTGTAAGTGTACCTTTATTTGGAAAAATGAATGTTTATTCATTGATAATTGAGGAAAATATGATTAATGTAAGATTGTTTTTTTGCTCACAAAGAGTTGATTTTTGTCAATTTCAAATGAGTAAATTATCCTTGACCTCGCTCTATCTCACAACAAGGAGCACGACAAGGAGCGCGCCGAGGGGACTACCCCGAGACCACGCGAGGGGCGTTGCCCCTTGACCCCGTTGGGGCTACCAACCCCGAACCCCGCTCCCGATCATGTGTTCAATACCTTATGTGAACAAAACCTCACCTTTGTGTCCTTGTGAAAAATGTCAATGGATGATGGTATAATAGTGTTTATATTAAAAATAAATATTTTCTTTGATAGGTTTTATAAATGATGTTTTTCATGTTCTTGAATTGAAAATGAATTTGCTTTCTTGTTCATGGCTAACTCAAAATAATTATAGTATCATTTTGTTATAAGATAAATGAGTTAGATGTTACTAGTTGAAGGAATACAAAAGAATGGATTATTTATGTTTAAAAGTTTTGCTTTTGCTTCTTGTTTGTCTAATCAAAAATAGAAGTGATGTTCAATTGTGGCATGAAAGACTAGGTCATTTTTAGGAGCATGTATGACATGTCTCGGCTTAACCTAAAGGTTCTAATCTGCCACCTATCTTTCAAGAAATGTGTAAAGGGTGGTTACGTAGTAAGCTACCACCAAAAACCATTCCTCTGTCATTTTTGAAGCAAACTCCACATAATCCATGAAATTTTAGAGGATCTTTAAAATTCCCTAAATGGGTGTATTTGTGATTATTATTGCATAATTTGGTCATTTTCTCGATGTGTTATCTTTCATCGATCACAATTTTAAAGGCTTCAATAGATAATGAAGATATATATGTTGTTGATAAAACATTTCTAAATTCTAAATTAGTATGTGATTACTAAAAATATTATTATATGCATATCGAATGACACTTGGGGACGCCTTTGTGTTTGTATTGGAGACGTCCAATACTGATTGCATCTAATATATATTTTACAAGATTAATATGTTGAAATTGTTCAATATATTGGTAATATAACATGGTTAGTTGTTAAGCATATTGTTATTTAAGTTGTTATACAACTTGTGTTTAACCTATCAATGTAAGTTTTATAGATGGTTAAAAGTGAAATCAATAATGATTTATATTATGTTTATTATGATGTCTATATGGATATTATGACTCTAACCATGTTGATGTTGTGTTAGATATAAAATATACAACTAGATATGTGTTCAAGTTTTTGGTACAGTGCCATTACTTGGAGTAGTAAAAAAAAAACAGCTTCCATATTTTCTCTTGAGGCAAAGTATAAAAGTGCAATGGAAACAGCAAAAGAAGTCATGTGGCTAAAGCGGTTGTTAGAAGAAATATACATGGAAGCTAAAGAAAGTACTCCTCTTCTATGTGATAGCAAGAGTTGCATTGCTCTTGTTGAAAATCCAACTCAATAACAGAGAATGAAGCATATAAAGGTTCATATGCATTTTATCCGAGAGAAGGTTCTCTGCGGTGATATAGATCTCCAATACTACCCAACTGAAGATCAAGTTGCAAATATGTTTATAAAGCCATTGTGTGTTGTAAAGTTCTACAAGTTTCATGCAATGTTTTGTCTTTCAAAGTTGCCATTGAGGGGGAGTGTGCATGGCAATGCCACCTCCTAATGGTCAACCAATTGTTATCTCTTTCTCCTCTATACTTTTGCTCCATTGTAAAGCATTGTAAAAGATATTTTTATGATCTTTGTAAACTTGTCACTCTAAGTTTACGATGTACAGTCCAGTGTGTTGCATCTATTGTAAAGGAGGTCCTTATGTTATAAAAGGCTCCTAAAAATGCTTGTTAAGATATTTTCCATGAGAAATTGTGAGATGTAGTCTCACAAATCATGCTTAGCCTAAATCATTCACTATTGATTTATGGATTCCAAATCCTTTTGTACCAAAAGGTAAGATGAGCATGATGAAGGTGTATAAATCCTTCAAATGTGATATGCTAGCCTAAACCTTCACTATGGTTTATGGATTTGTAAATCTTGTTGTATAAACAGTAATGTTGGCATATGTTCCCCACTTAATATTAAGGGGGAGTGTTAGAACGTAATATTAAGTGTTTATAAACCTTAGCTTATTATTACATAATTAGAAATATTTATATTCTTAATCATTTAATATAAACTAGGTTGTTTATGTTTAATTGATTATATTTAATCAATTTATTAAATCGGGTGCTTTGTAAAAAGACAACCCGTCACTTAATTGTTCATGACCCATGGGGTCAAATAAATAAATCATGTGGCATGATCAAATTAACGAACTCATTTGGTGAATTTCGGGAGAAAAGTGAGGAGGGAGATCTCCACCGTAATGTTTCTCAAATTTAATGGAAATATCTTTATTTCGTGGTTTTTACCCCTTGGGGTTTTCCACGTTAAAATGGTGTCACTGTGTAATTTTGTTATTTCATGTTTAAATGTTGTTTATTAATGTTTGGTGATAAATATTTACTATGATAATTTATATACTTGGTCCTAACATTGTTCTTGTTCTCTAGTCTTGTTCAATATGGTAGTTGGTTTGTGTACTCATTGATAAATGAGAATAGGGATCCAAAGTAATTTTACAATTTCCTAATGTAAAGAGCATTAGAAAAATGATATGAAACCACTAAAGATTCCTAAGAAAGTAGAGCTACGATTGATTAAAATTAATCTAGGTAATTACAAGCAAAATATGCTTGTGAGAGTTGTCATGGCACGACATGGCTAGAACAACGCTATGAGGACACAAATTGTAGTGAGAGAAGATCGCATTTAGCAATGTAAAAAGGATAGGAATGATGGAAATGTTGTATACCATATGTTTTGTAGAAAAAGCAAATACACGATGCACCTATAATGTTATTACAAATAGCCATTGTAGTTGTAGAAATCTAGATGATATGGTCTTTTTGGCATAATATTCTAGTAGAGGAAGTTGGTACTTTCAGCACAAGTGTTTGGTGGTGACAACAAATGCAAAAATTAACCCTAATAAAAATTTATGATTACCTTGCTTCTCTTCATATTTTTAGCATCAGTCATGAGTGAAGATTGGTGATGAATGACAAATATATAATCAAATGAGAACATTTGGGTCTAGCAAGTGGTTACTTTCAATATTCATTTTCAATGCTAGAAACTGGCGTCATTTCAGCACTAATGAAGACTAGTTCTCATTGGTGTTGGTAATCACGATTGGCATTGAATGTTTATTTTGGTAACTGCAGAGAAATTTTGGCATTTTTTGTGCGGCCTAAGTTGGCACGGCGGAGATTGTCATCAATGCAATAGAGTCGACGCTATACAGATTTGGTGCTATTATCTGGTGTCTCAAGAGGAAAATTGATGCATACGAACCATGGTAATGTTGAAATCAATGACTTTGATTTGACACTGCTGCAGCTGGTATTACTTGCACAAGAAATGTGGTGAAATCCTGAGAAACACCCATTTGGTTACGCGATGCATTTCGTGGCACAAGAAACCACAATGTTACAACAACATTGTGTTTCTCACAACATGGAAAAAAATTGACATAATGGCTAACATCATATGCATCCCTAACCTGCCACATTAGATTATCAAAGAATTAAATGATGGTACTACCCATAAATAACCTAACACTAAAGGCCTAAGTAAACACAAGAGACATTGAACCCATAATATTCATATTGATCCTCCCCTCAATGTGACATGCTTAACATTAAATATGACTATAAAGGAATCACATGGTGATCCCACCCATATATACTTTAGCACTAAATGCCAAAGTAACCACACGAGATATAAAGGTCATAAGAACAATATTAATTCTTACCTAAATGTGGCATTCCTAACATTACATGCGTCTAATGCAATATAGTGACCCATGGTAGTATAGTTTGACAAGAATATAGCCAATAAACCTCACACTACTTTTAGACTATTGTCGAGAGGATTACAAAAATTTTAAGAAGGGAATAGATATAGGCCCAGAGGGGTGGTTTGGAGGGTGTTCTCATTGCTTGATTCTTTCTCAAGATGTTCTCATGGCATGATTCTTTCTCAGTATTTCCAACAAAATAGTAAGACTTTTAAGTATATATTTGGAGGGAGAATAAACATAGGCACGGGGACGGCATGGGGTGTATTCTCATTGCTTGATTCTTTCCCACTGTGTTCTCATTGCATGATTCATTCTCAGTATTTCCAACAAAATACTAAGACTTTCAAAGTATATCTTGAAATCTTTAGCTTTGAAAGAAATAGTGTCAAGATTAATTTGAATATTTTAAGGGGTTTTGAGTCTCAAAACCCTGCTTAATAGACAGGGTCTGGCATTGATCAGCAGGCTTTATGTCTGACATTAGTCAAGTTTGTTCCACTAGGGCAAGGAAAGTGTCCCCGAGGTCTACCACCTTGGCCTCAAGACTTTTGAATGTTTGGTACCCATAGTTTCGTTTTTTATGCTTTTTTAAGGCATGTCTTACAATGGATTCATTGATGAAATTCATAACTTCTGACACATGGACCTCATCTAATAGGGGTGTGGAACTTGGATTCATCAAAAAGCTTATAGCTTTGATAGCAAAGAAATTTGTGCACATTATTGACCATGAAGGATGACCGAGTTTTGTAAGAGACTCTATGTTATAGAAGAGTGTACTTGTGTACATGTGCCTCAAAGGTCTGAGACAACCAGAGATAAAGTGTATCAACGGACTCTAATAGTTCAAAGAAATTTGACAATAAGTAGATTACAAAGGGAGAACAGCGATCTTTCAAGCATGAAAGGTCTCTGTAAAGGAGCTTACAGAGTCTGCTGAACTGTTCAAGAGTCTATCATGTCATCAACAGGTGTCAGAAGAGAGGGCTGTCAAAGAGCTTCTTGTCAATATGGATAAGCAATATATCAATGATTAAGAAGTTGACAAGAAAATTGTCAATGCTTATGTTAGACCTAAATCCATATAGATCTATTGAAAATATTGCTATTCATGCAGAGTCCAATGCCGACTTTCTGCTGTCTTGACAATCTATTAAAAGACTAATCATTGCTCTTGGATGGGCATAACCTGTGATATTCATTGCCTCCTTGACCTACCTTAAAAGGGTACTCCTTTCAAGGTTAGCATGTATGGTGGACCAAGGAAATTAGTCTATATAATTAAATTGGCATGCATATTGTAATTGAAACACTAAATCCGTGTTACATAATTGCAACTTTACATAATGACAGTGTATCCGGCAATAACTGCATATTACATGCACTGCATAAATGTGCATATCTGAGCAAGCTTCAGCATATTAGCAATAAAAACCTAAAACATTACCATCTTACAAATCTTAGAAAGGTTGGATCAATATAGAATATGAGAAAAGGATAAAAATGTGATGAGTATTTTGATTCCCATTTATATTTGCTGATAATCCATTGAATTGAATATGCACTAACCTATCACATTTGTACTTGTTCTCCCCATCCAAAAACTCAGCAGCTGCGAATTGTTTTAGTGCATCTTCCAAAGACTCTATATTGCCATTTACCTCCACTGTCAGATCCATCATAATTTCATATCGATTAGATTCATAATCGCACTTTTTACACTTCACCTGCAATTTTGGTAAACAAAAATTATTCCAATTAAGGTAATATTGAGTGCATACCAAAAAAACTCATAGTAGACTGAGAAATAGACAGAAAATGATCAAAAGAAAGCCACAGAATTTTAATAAAGAGCTTTCTTTAAGCTCTCTGAACTTTTATTGGATCCAAAATCCAATAGCAACAATAGCAATTCTCATTCTCTAATGTAAACCTTCTGTGTTTCGTTATTTTCTGTTTTCTTTCCCCGAAGTTTATGTTTGAAATAGAATGAAGACAGAATAAGAACACTGCACATGCAATAGGAAATCTAAAACCAACTGTGATTGTTATGGGTTTTATGATTTATGGAATCTTCGTGTTCATGATTGAAAATTAATGGAAAAATAAAGCGGATTTTGTTTCATTATAGAAGATTTGTGATTTCTAATGAATTGTTCCTGAACAAAGAATTGTAAGGCATGGCCTGAAGCTAATATAGCTCTGATCTGTGATCACAAGAATTTGCTATGAATAGAAAGCATGCATGAGCGTGCAGCTAGAAAACAGTTAATTAGCAGTAAAAATAAGTCAATGGCCAGAAAAAATGACTTCATGTTTAAGTTTTTCAAACTATCTTAGAATTTGCTGCTAAGTTTTATTATTCATTACACAACAATGTTCAATAAACCATTATTTTTCTGAAGAAATGCCAGTAAATTTCTTGACAATTTTCAAGGAAACAATACATGTTCCAATTGTTTTTTCGAGAGGTAAAACTATCACTACCTTTGACTGAAGATAGCCACCAAATGTTTGTTGAATGAAGGTAGTCAGATGTGCTATTGGATGAACAGCCTCCTCTCCACCAGCTTCATCCAGGCATATTGACTGCATAGTATCAATGGCAAACCTGAAAAGGGAAAACAAAAGCAATCAACTCTCTTTTACATATGTGTTTGTGTGTATACAAACATACATAAATGTATAATATACATATGTTCATGTGTACATATGTATTTGTATATGTGAGTATGCATACTTATATATACAGATTATAAAAGTGCATGTGCACACACGCGACCACATTAGCTCAGTAAAAATATTGCAGATTAGATTCTATGTGCATGCCATTGGTGATGTATGTTAGATGCTATGTCCTTATGATTTGATAGATTAAAGAAACACTGCAGTTTTCAAGACATGTAACCTTAAAAATTCATGAGCGTCTTCCTGTCTCCCATATCCAAGGTGATTTCCAATGCTTTTAATTCTGGAAAGTATTTTAATAGGTGATAAGGCGCCATCTCCTCCTCTCGCCCTTGAAACTAGTTGCTCAAGCTCACACATGAAACACCAGTCTTTCTTCTGACCTGAGCAGACTCAATAAAAGATACGGTGAATTTTACTGCAATCAAAAGCAAGTCCAAAAACGGGCATAGCTGCAACAAAGATTATCATGCCCATCTGCAAGGATAAATCTAGTGAGAAAATATAACATACATTTTTCTGAATGAGATCCATGGAGCAGATAGGCTGCAAGGGGTCTTGTGTATGTCAGGCATTGGAGCACCACATTGGCAAAGCAGCTGCCCGAAGACCAGTGAAAAGACACAAATCATGGATAACAAAAGAAAACAAGAAAGAATTCTTTACAACCAAATTATCAAAGCACTGTTTTTTTCAGATACGGGAGAGAACTTTAGATACAACAAAAGGTAACAAATTGAAGCTAGAAAAAGTGGATGGAAGGAAACGTGACAATTTCTGATTCATCATTTGAATGAGACAATTTAAGATCATAAGTATCATTGAAGCAAAACTTCACTCATGGAAACAAACCATCTTTGGATCTTGTCAAGTCAAATTCAATTTGAAGAAGACCTGAATATAGTTCAAATTTTGACTTCGGTTTCGTGGCAGGACTAACCGTATCTACACCTTTGCATTAAGATTTGAATAATTGCTAGGATTTGGGAAAACAAATTTTCAAATACTGTAATGTCACCTTTTCTAGATTAAAATAATTAATAATATTATTTAAGTTGGGTCTGGTCATTTCTAATCTTTGTGCAACTTGATAATATTATTATTATTAAAATAAAAAAGTATTTTCAAATACTTAAAGTAAAATTAATGATTTAACTAAGTCGGTCAAATGTAACTTTATGTTATAATATAAGGCAACTTATGTTTTAAAAATAAAAGTGACTTTTAAATAAAGTAAGTCGGCCACCAAAATTGAAGAAAAGAGGAAAAGGTATAAAAGGAGGTGTGGGGGTTCATTTCAAGGATTCTTTTGGACATTTGATAATTTCTAATTTGAGAGTTGGAGCAATTTGCTTCCTCTTCATCCATTGAGGATGAAAACCCTCCATGGAGGTCTATTGAGGACGAAATCCCTCAATAGCAATCAGATTTGAGGACGAAATCCCTCAATAGCAATCAGATTTGAGGACGAAAACCCTCCAAATCTGCATGGGTGGTCTCATTTCAGAGATCACATTGGGCTACAATCAGATTTCCTTCATGCATTTTCAGCTAGGGTTTCTACTGCAGACCTGATTTTCAGCAATTCTGAGTGTGGAACAGCCACAAGGGTCAGTGTTTGGATCAGCCAAGGGTTGTGATCAGTAATTCATCCATTTTCAAAGGTAGCGCCAAGTATTTGAGGGTTTATTGATCAATTTCAGACCCTCTCCTAGGGTAGCGACCCCTCCTTGGGAGGAGTTCACTGGTTTCTAGGGCACGACACTTCATTCTTTGTTGATATTTGGATTGCTCATAATTTCTAAGGCTGGTTGCATTTGTTGGATTGAATTTTGGGCCTTGGAATCTCAACTTCCGGCCATTTTTGTAAGTGGATTCGCTGTTGTTGCAAATTTAATTAAATATACTCCAGCTGAGGGTTTTAAAGCTCATTTCTTGGCTTGTACTATTTATAAAATTTCCTACATGCTTTGGATGTTGTAAAAGTGGTTTTGGTGGTGAATTATTGCAATTTTCCTCTTGCTGTCATAAGATTTCAGACTGTTGTACCTGCTACCAAAAATTCAGTTGACTGTTATAAATTTCAGTTTGCTTTGAGTTGGGTTTGTGCCATTTCCCTTCCTTTTCAGTTTCAGCCCGGAAAGGGACATTGCAAATACATATGAATACACTGGATGGAATGTCACACAACTTGTATTATTAATTATATAAGGTATCCTGTGTATATATTTTCAGAAGCGTTGGTACGATTACAATTTGCTGGATTTTACACACAATTTGTTCCCAAGGATGATGCATTTAAGTTACAAGCAAAAATGCATTCGGTAGGGGAAGTTGTTAGTTACCTGTACTGAGATCAGCTACTTTTGAGTCATGACATGGGTACAATACACAATATGGATCAGTTGTGCAGATAACCAGTGCCTTGGTTAGCAAAGAAGTTTTACTTATAATGGTTCCTTCTTGTGCTTCAGAACTTAAAAGTTTGACAAACTTCTGCCGACATAAACCAATCGGATATGGTACGCTTTTACAGCTAGATGAACTTATCTTCTTTTATGTGTACCAGAAAACAGCCAGTGAAGATATTTAGCTAGTGTCCAGGAGGTTTGCTGTGCCCATAACAGATAACTTTTCAGAGCACCCAAAAGTGATGAGAACATCAATAAATAACCGATTCTTTGCAGCTGTGGTCATGGACATTTAAGACAATATGTCATGATTAGTTGGCCCAAGTAGACTCTGCTGAAGCTGTTGTCACAATATGAATTTCTTGTGAAATTATATCCAAGTCCACAACAAATATATTACTCTGCTCATAGCATAAGATGGTCCTTTGTATGCATTACAGTGTTACACAGATAAATGCATGACTATCTTGTCAGAGAGATGCTTTCTCTCTCATGCATGCACCTAGCAAAGGCTGAATGGTTTGCACCATTTTGTCAATTTGATTTCGGAGGAAAATCTACATTGTACACATTGATGAAATCCAATTTTGTACTCAGATCCTTTCTCCCGCATAAATAACTCAGAACTCATCAACAAAATTAACATTCGAAATATAAAGTGTTAGAAAGGGTTTATGGTACTCATGTAATCTTTGAGCAAATTTGTCAATTATTTAATACAATATTTATTTGTTGATAGATTGTTGATACCAAGAGGAGTCAGTACAAGGTCAACAAGGCAATCATTTCAGATTCATCCAACGAACCTGAAGGTCTTTGACCTTGGTCCATCAAAGTTAAGCGTGTCGAAGCACATGCAAGAAAGAATTTCAACCGTTCTGCCAGAGTACTCATCAAAGGTACAGTTGATATAACACAGAGAGAGAACATTGTAAATCCAATGTCTCCCAAAACTACATATGACTTCCTATATAGTCAGTCATCTATCTTGAGCCAATGCCATCTATGGTGATTTTTATGGGGATGAAATGCATAATGCTGAAATATCCCTTGTTGGGATCTTACAACAAAATTGACAAAATACAGAAATTTGCAGCAAATACTAAATCTGATTTTTTTCTGATTTTTATGCAGAAAATTACAGCTAGGGCAGCGAACAGTAAAATATGAATAACTCTCACAATATCCGTTCAAAACACTTGAAATTTTAAATGGAACTAGATAATAATATAAAGAACACAAGGGAAATATTTTTGGAATTTTTCAGTCAATATAACGCTGCCAGAAAATTACAGCGTGCCTAAAATAGCTGGGAAACTTCGAAAATTAATATCTTTCCGAATACAAGTGCAAAAATGATGAAACTTGGGAAATAACATATATAAATATAGAAGATGACTTTCCAACCTTCAGATCTGAAAACGGCCAACTGGAAACCCTAGAAATTAGGGCTGCAATCTCCCAAACAAGTCGCCCCCTTTGGTAGATGGCCAAAACCCTTGTGAAACCCTCTGTAGATGATGTCAAACCCTTCCTCTATGGCTGCCGTAGGTCTGATCCGAAAACCAGCTGAAAATCTCCACCAAAACTCACAAAACCCTCAAACCCTAATTCTGAAAATCCTGAAAATACCTCTGTAAAACAGCCCTGAAATCAGCTCCAAATGACAAGCTAGGGTAGATCTTTCACTACCGAAGAATGCCCTGCTAGCTAGGGATGGATCTCTCACCACCGAAGCTAGGGTTCCCGTGGGATCTTACTCCACAAGCTAAAAAGTTGCAAACAGCAGTTGCACATGAAAAGAAATATAAGTGTATGCATGAATGAATATCCTTTCACCCCTCTTCTCCTTTTATAACCTTTTCCATGTCAAGGAAACCCTAAAACCCCCAAGTCGCACTTTCTCATAGAGAGGGCCCAATTAAAAATAACTTAAAGTTACTTTTTCCCCTTCTAGGCGCCTTGGCCCAAAAAGGTGACCCCAATGAAGAAATATAACATTTAATGCAATACATATCCCCTCAAGTCGCCAAAAAGGGACCTTTAAGTGGCCCCAACGAAGAAACATAACATTAAATGCCAAAAGTGTCCACTTAAGTGATCCCAACGACAAAATAGAACACAAAGGGCCCATTAGACCCTCCCAACGCCCAAAATATAACAAAAACATAGTAGGAAATCAGACAACCATCCCCAATAACCTCCAAAGTCGTTAGCCCCTTGGGAATGACCAGGGCTAAGACCAAAATAGGGCCGTTAGGCCAACCACTCGGAATTGGGGACATTACAAATGCATTATGATTTTTGCATTAGTAATACTAAGACTGAAAACATTCAGGGAATTATCACAACAATGTAAGATCTGAATGGGGAATGGACTTCCATCTGTTGAAAGATCAAATATATTGATCAAGAAACAACTACATTCAATTCATAATAGACCAATGGTGAATGCACTCAACTCCTAAATCGTGCTAGTATAAAGGTCGTTGGACTATTACCATGCAAAATCATTGAGCGCTTTGCTGGGAATCTATTCTGATACCAGTATTAATTCTGAATAGGAGATTGTCCTTTCACACCTTGACAATAATTATCTGGAAACATATGTCAAGCTCAAATAAATAGCATGGTAATCATTGCAAACTTTGTTAACACCTAATAATCACAAATATTATCTCTTGAAGGCAATTGGATTTCTGTTGGAAAGAAGCTGCAACAGACCCAAACAGATAAATCAATCAGTTTATGGTTGAAATGTCTCAAAATTTCAGACAATGGTAAGGCTAAACATCAACATAGTTATAGCAGCACAGAATTGCCATACAAACGGTTACTATGATGGTTTTATTTGTAAGTAATATCATGCAGAGAGTAGTAAAAATAAAATTCATTGACATCAGATTAAAAGGGGAGATATGTGCATTGGCTAAACTTGTGACACACCTTTCATCAGCAAAAGCGGCTTGAATCCCAATCCAGGATTTGGCTGTATTCCAAGTTACTTCTAAGAAATTTATTTGGCTATTAAAAGCTACAGGAGAAAACAATTAGGGTGCATTGCCATACAAAGCTTTGTTAAAATTTTGCACATTATTTTAATTGCTATGTTTCTTTTCATACATTATATTACACAGAAGTGCCTCTTGAAGTACAATACAGGTAGACGGTTTAAATTGAGAACTCGCTTATCATTTATATTTTTTCAGCGAGAAGAATAGCATGCCTTAGCTGCAGGCCTAACTAAAATGACCCTGCACAGGAAGATCAGATTGTGTTATCTATAAGAGTCTAAACCACAAGACATACTTTAGAGATTAACTTCATGACATACAGTGTGAAAACACGCCTAATAGCAACCAGCACAGGTAATGAAAGTAGTAGTTACTGTAGTTCTAAGGATACTAAATTGGAAGCAAATAATTTTCTCATTCATCAATCCTGAATAAATACCAGAAAGGTATGCCAAGAATACCTGTTTCCACAATTTATCAATCCACGGGGTGGTAGTTCCAAAATGTCCCAGTTGAAAAGCTTAGTAAAATATTCATATGGAAAGAGTAACTGGTAAAAGAAGAAACCAGGTCAGAGAAACAGTGGTTGTGATGGAAAGAAAACCACGGCTCACACTCAAATCCATAATATGAAGGGACAAGTTGTTTGAAAACATAGAATAGTTTTACTTCGATCTTTTGTTCTTTTGCCAAGTATATTTAGTCCTAACATATAATAATGAACACTCCAGGTATAATCTGAATTACCTTCGTAGGCTGTACTAGAACATTTTTTCTTTCTGCAGTGTTTTCTGTCGAGGCTTTTGGAGATCTAGGCTGCTGTGCAGATTTATTTTTAGATCTTTTTAAACCACTGGTAGTGGGATGAGGATTGTGCACTGAAACTGAGTCTTCATCAATGTTGGCATCATCTTTGCTAGAAAAGGTGCAACCTGAAACCCTGTTCTTGTCTTGGGAAGAGCAAAGAATTGTTTCACAAGGCCTTTTCCTTGCACCATTAGACACAGAAGTAATTGGACCCTGGATTTCATCTGCTGAAACTGTAGCATTGGATTCATTTGTCTCCTGATTTTGAAACTTGATGATATTCAACAAAGAGCTAGAACAAGTATCACTGATTATCAAACATCTTTCCGAACTTGAGCTGGTAGAACTGTGAGAGCAGGGGACACTAACGCTAGAAATGCCAGAACTAAGGATGTTATCAGAGTTTCTGGAACTTGGAACATTCAAAAGAGAAATTTCACTTTCGGTATTTGGCATAGAATTTTCAGAATTAAAAGTATCAATGCCACAGTTATTAGGAATTGAAGTGTGGTCGAGAAGATGGTCACAGATATCATTCTTTGATATAAATTTTTTGTCAGGACTATCTGGAGCGATATCAGTGACAAATCTACCAAGACTAAAAAGATTGTGAGAGAAACTCGAAGACCCATTGGGTTCATGTTCAGAAACTACACACTCTCTAAGATTGTTTACAAAACTAGTAGAGGCTGGAAGATCATACATTGGACTATTGCAGGCATTGAAAGTTCTCTCACTGGAACAGAGGATAACATTCACTGCATCTGTGAAGGAGGGGGCACGAATCACAGTATTTTTAGAGAAATGATTGATTCCTTCACTAGGGCTGCCAGTATCTGAGCTGGCATTATTTGGTAGAGCTTCGGTACATGTATTGAAAACATCAGATATTGCACTCTCACAGCCACACATACCATTAATGGTAGAAGTCTTCGCAGGGACATGTGTCGAGATGTTATCTGATGAATGGATATCTGAGTTGTTTACTTCAGGTTCAATGATTAAAGAAGCTGGTTCTGTAGATTCAGTGGCATTAGAAATCTCAACATATGAGATTTCTTTTGTTGCTTTAGGATTAGTTACCAACACATCAGACACTTCTGAAGAAGATGTTTCAGGAATTTCAGCACTACGAGGACCCAACATTTGGGACACAGAACCAATGGTTCTTGTCTCTTGTATATTCGAATCAAAAGACTTAATTTCCTCCATCACTAATAAAATCGGCGAAAGAGGTTTCCTGCTGCTATCTGGCAGCTGACATTCTTGTCTGTGACCTTTTCTCCAGTGAACTATCTGACACTTTCCTGAGCTGCAAATTCATAAAGGAACTGTCAGGCTAAGAAAAATGGAAGTAAACATTTTTAATCTATTTTATCTGGTGGTAACTATAATAAGAATCAACCAACTCATGATAGATTGTTCATTGGAGCATATTTCTGTCAGTTTTTCTCTATAAGGTTGATTTTCAATCATTTATGTGACTGTAAGGCATTTATGGCTTTCAACCTACTAGCTGAGTGCCTAAAGGCTCTCCCTCAACCAACATCAGGTTGCATTCTACTCTAAGCATTACCAATTCATATTTTATCTCTCTAAGACTATAATTAAAAAGGGAACTCACAAAATAAGAAACATGGAGAAAACTAAAAGAATATTATACCTTATTAATACAATAATTTTTCTTCTTTCTCATTGAACACCAAAGTTCATTCCCGAGAAAAAAATATAACATTTTGGTAAAACCAATACTAAAAATTTTCTTCTTCTCATTGAACACCAAAGTTCATTCCAAAAAAATATAGCACTTTGGTAAACTATTTAATCCAGTGAATGCCTTTGAAAATATGAATTTGGATTAAAAAATCAATTCTTACAACATTATATCCTGCTCATTGTCATCAAATGTCTGGGGAAGGTCAACAAAAGATGCAAGGTTCATTACATCATTTATTTCAATGCAAACATTCCACCTCACTATGGTGCAGCCTTATAAAGCCCTGCATGTGGTGAGAGCTTTGTTATTGTTATTGTGAGAAGGTTACATTCTCCTTCTCTTTCACCTATCTTTTGTTATGGTCAATTGGCTCTCATGGTTCCATCAAATATTTCAAATGTCTCACAAACTCTCTCCACATGTGACTGAGACGCTTCAGCAAGAAGTTTATGAGAGGTGGAAACAGCATATTCCATACTCTACTATGCATAAGTGGATCAATGGTGTATGGAGACAAGGAAAGCGCCTCACGAGCTCTCTGCATCCACATGCGACTGAGAAGCTTCAGCAATATTTCTCCGAGTCTGACAGAACCTATACAGGATTGCCACATACAATGGACAGAAGAAATATTTATACTACTGCCTCTGACTTATTTCCTGGAAATCCAGGATATGCCCATTTTTGCACACAGATTTGACTCATATCTATTTGATGTTTGAAATTGCTTTTGCAGAAATTCCCAAATAAAACTTTATTCGCAAACATTTCACCGGGACTTTATTAATTTTCAATTAAGAAGAAGATACGGCTGCAGGAGCATAAAATATAGTTATCTTCTCCCTTCAACAAGAAATCGGATTCAGACAACTAAAGTGCAATCTCCAGACGAAAGCTAAGTTACAGGCTATAAGGGTCCACTTTATATGTGTTCTTATTCTCAAACTTTCAAGTCTGCCTTATCTTATAGTGTTTCATTCTTTCAGGATTCTCTTCAACATGTAACTCCATTTACTTCATAGTTGTCTACACATCAGAGGAATCATGATTGGCTTTGTAGTCTGCTGATAATTTCAATTTGTATATGCAAATCACCATAAACTGTAACTCTAGCTGCATACACGTCTCTATAAGCTTTGACCATGTCTTAATATAAATAGTTGTTGCTTCCTGAGAACACACATTAATAATCTGCACTTTTACACAAAAAGAGCTTCTTTAGAGACCGGCTTCATGGAACAAGGTCTACATGGCGAGACTCTAACATGGGTTGATGGAAGAGCCACAAAGAAATACCACTGAAACTAGTAATCAGCCACCAATTGTATTTATATAATATATATATATGATGAACAAATTAATCACTAGCTAGTTGTAACTGGCAGCATTGATTGTTCTGTTAACAGATCACTGGAGTAGATATACAACATATATATGATGACCAAATAATCACTAGCTAATTGTAACTGGCAGTATTGATTGTTCTGTTAACAGGTCACTAGGTCTACATGGTGAGACTCTAACATGGGTTGATGGAAGAGCCACAAAGGAATACCACTGAAACTAGTAATCAGCCACCAATTGTATTTATATAATATATATGATGAACAAATTAATCACTAGCTAGTTGTAATTGGCAGCATTGATTATTCTGTTAACAGGTCACTGGAGTGGATATATAAAACCCAGAAACATAGTTTCTTTTTCTCAATGTTGAAAGCCAAGGAGGATCAATATTTCTTCTGCGAAGAACAATCAGTGTCCATGGATCGCCCAAGGCTAAAGTGGACCTGACACTAAGGAGTGAAGTTTATCGCATTCAGTGTGGAGACTGCAATGCTCTATATACAGAAGACAGGAAGACAGGAAGAACAATCAGAGCTAGAGTTAAGGAACAAAGTGCTGACATAAGGAGGAACCACACCACCAAATTAGCCTTTGCAGAACATTCGAGAAAACCAAGCACCACATCCGTTTAGAAAAAGTTATGATAATCTACAGCAAAATCGATGAGTGACTGGAGATTGTTATTCACCACAATCTAGACACCATTCCTGACTTCTCCTTTGAAGAAATTATGAAAATGGTCACAATCCTACAAAAATGGATGCAGAAAGGTGCTTTTGTCATGAGGATGCTTCTTTATCACTCAAATCGATAATTCATGCATTTTGACAACTTGTTCTCAATGCACTAATGCACCTATGTATTTGTAGACTTCTTGAATTCAAATGAGAACCGTATTGGCACACGTGCAAACACATAACTGGTGGGAATAGCCCAAATAGATGGGCCAATAACCCTATGGGACCCAAAATAAGGGTGAAAGGGCCCTCTGAAAAAGGTCGTCAGAATTGCAGAGCACATTCTGATCATGCAAAAATGCTCATCAGCTGACAAAAATGATGATGATAATGATAAATGATTAACCTTTTTGGATAGTCTATTGACTAGGGGACCATAGAATCAAGACTCAGCAAGTCCTGATGAGGACCCGAGGCAGCCTCTGAGATTTTTTGCAAAGATTCATCAGACTCGCTGAGTCCAAGGGCAAGTCTCATGAATCTAACAAGACTCGCAAGTCCTGCCCCTGGACTCCGTGAGTCTGTAGAATTATTTTTAAATGGAAAAAGTAAAAAAGGTAAGACAAACCTAAACCTAGAAGCGACTCTAACACACTCATTCAACGCTTATATTCAGGAGCCCATTCAATATTTCAATTTCTTCACTATCACACACTCATTCTAATTTTGTGTTTCCTTGAAAATTAACTGATTGTTTATGTGCAAGGATTGGATAAGAGATGATTAACAGCGATTGTGTGAAATGGTGGAGCTGATAAAAGGGATTGGCTGTTTTTTAACATTTTTCGAGCATCTACATATTTTTCCATGGATTTCTAAATCCATTTTTGGGTACAAGGAAACAATTTTATGAGTCTAAAAGCAATATCAGCTTTGAAGTTTCAAGTTTAACTGTTCAACTTCAAGTTCAAACATTCAATATCACATTATTTACTTCTTTGTGTATACATGTGTATGTTAGATGTAATTGATTAGTTTCGAGTGTATTTTAAGTTGATTTGATATGGAATGCATTTTAATAGGTTTTTCCCCTAAAATTCACTATTGTTTTACCAATGTTAATGGGGGCACATCCCCTAGATTTCGGCGACATCCCGTACGTCCCTACAAGGACTTGGGGACTTAAGAGGGTTCATCCCTAATTTTTTTAATAAAAAAATTTTATGCTTTTAGTTTTGAAAAGTTGTTATTTTTACAAAAACATTGAATTGTAATCTTGACAATATCCTTAAAAACATTAAATATAGTTCAAACCCCTAAATATCATTGAATAAAGTTAAAATATTTAAGTAATAATTTTTAGATAATAAAATATTATTTTATAACCATCCCCTTGCTATCCCCAAAATCTGAGAAATTTTTTGCCATCCCAAACACCCCGTCCCCTCCTTCCCCGAATTAGGTACCTATAATTTTTAATGATTTTTGAATTCACCGAGTCTTGATGAGTCTTGACTGAGTTTTGTTCCCAAGTCTGAGTTCGTAAAAATTGGCTTACCTAGTTTTTACCGAGCTCAATCTCATTACCATGTAGGTGACCCCAAGAATTACTCAAAGTTAACCCTCATCTCTATTAATTAATTCAACTAATTGAGTCTCAATTACTAATTGAGTCTAACTAATTGATTAATTAATCAATGCCTTATTAATTATTCGCTTCTTACCATTTGATAGCTTCATCTATTACACAAGTGGTGTTTTCCACAATGGATCAAATTATGTTTCAAGCCAATCTACATTGACCCATATTTCATGAGTAGTGGTTCACAAGAACCCATCTCTCACAAGCATGAATGGTCCACTTGGCACTTATTGCATCTAGGTGATGCTCACAAGGGCTAAGCATCCGGACTTTCGGGAGGTCACCCATCCCAATACTACTTTGGTTCAAGCAGGCTTAACCATGGAGTTTCCCCCACAATCAAGTTCCCTTAGTTTGCTACCCTATTTGCAATAGCTTCAACAAGTGTTGTCACATTGTGCCTTATGAACCATTCATTGTGAAGTTCCCTAGCTAATTCATTTATATAGATGGTGTTTCCGCAATGGATAAAATTATGTGATGATTTCTCAAGATACATCTATGCAGTTCAAAGACAATCTACATTGGTCCATATTTCATTAGTAGTGGTTCACAACAACCCATATCTTATGAGCATGAATGGTCCACTTGGCACTCATTGCATCTAGGTGATACTCATAGGGGTGAAGGGCTACAACTTTCTAAAGAGGTCACCCATCCCAATACTATTACAGCTCAAGCACATTAAATCATGAATTTTTACCCTGCAATCAATCCCACTTTGCTTGTTATCAATTTGCAAAACCTTCAACCAATGGTGTGCCTTGTGAACAATTCATTATGGAGTTGTCTAGCTCACTCATTTATGCAAGTGGTGTTTTTCGTAGTGGATCGAATTATGTGATATGATTTCTACAATCGCATAGTTGTTGTCCAATTTTTGCACCCCTGCAAAAATTGGACAACTCAAATATGGACTTTAGTCATTTAAAATTTTACAAGCTCCGGACGTTCAAAGCAGACGCCAAATTCCACCTCTCCAAAGCACCGGTGGTATTTAAAAACCCGCGAGGAACTAAGCAATAAAGCATTGGCGGGTTCCATTTAAAAAGCCCGACAAACGCTCAAAGCACCCGTCAAAAAAATACACCGCCGAGCACTTCAAATGCTCGCGATGCACAGGAACACGTGGGGGGATTTTTGGTCCCTTCATAACATTCGGGTTGTGCGGACTTCAAGTTCCCGAAACAAGCCACAACAGATAAATCCGCCAGTGTCCGAGTAACAGCCAAGTCAACAAGTCAGCGAGGTCAACAGGAATACATGGCAACACTTCTATAAAGCCAATAGTTTTAAGTCCGCCCAAGATAGAAGTTGTGACGCGAAGGTGCAACCAATCAAAGGCAAGCACGAAAGCGAGAGAAGCTCGACGCGTGAGGCACACGTGTAGCCTTCTTATTGGCTCATCTTTTGCGATCTAACAAATCCGATGGAAAAGTAAAGTCCGACACGCAAATGATATTGAGAAGAGTGTGGAGCTTTCTCATTGGCTCTTGTCTTGCGGTTGTCAATCAGTATAAAAGAACAAATTGAGTTGCGAAGGTGCATGGAGCTTTCCTATTGGCTCATGCTTCGCAGATAGTCAAAAGGGGCTAAATATTAGTCCGACATAAAGAAAGGGCATGGAACGCTTCTTATTGGTCGGTCTTCGCGCTCCGGCGACAGGATTGATAGATAAAAGGTGAATCATGAAGCATGCATGGATCTTTTTCATTGGTGTATGCTTTGCGATGGTAATGAAGAGTCTAACATTTGCGAAGGAGCGTGGCGTTGTCTTATTGGCTCGCTTTTCATTAAGGAACAAACCTATTCGCAAGGAAGCAAAGCCCAACCATACAACCCAATGAAAGACCGACGCGTGGCAAAGTAAAAGCCATGCACACGTAGGTAGAGGCAATCTCCGAAGCCAATCAAAGGCTCTCACATGTCACATTTTTGTGCTTCCCGGTAGGCAAATGTTCAAATGGCCATATCTTTTGCTATAGAGCTCCAAATTGGACAAAATTTATATTGTTGGAAAGGTCTCCTCGAGCCCTTCAATTTGGCATCATCAAAATCAGATTTTGATGGCGTTTGGTGGGAGAAAAAGAGGGAAAACAGTCCTGAGCACGTAAATGGTCAAATCAGACGGCTCAACCACTCGGAATTGATTGGGCTCTTCCTTCTTCTACAAGCAAGACAGGACATTGGGGTGCATCGATAACTTAGGGGCAATGTTGCAGGAAAACAAAAATCTTCATTTATGACAAAATCAAAACTGATCTTTTCCCTCTTTTTTCCCTCTTCTCTTTCTTCCTTGATATATATTATTAAATCTTTCATTTTTGTTGAAACCGCTCATTGTTGAACGGCATCGTGCCAAAATGGTGGCCGACTTTCCATAAGTTCCAAACCTCGAATTTGGTCTCTGCAATGTATTCTCACCTTCTGTCATGACTGTAATGGAATTGTGCATATTTTAAGCAATAGAACTGCTTTTGTGCACGTTTGTCCGCTTTCTAGCTCGCTTTTATTTGTAGCCTTGCCTTTCTCATTCATTTTTATATGTTGTGTGTATTCCTTGCTTGCAGTTTCCATTTTTGTTGTGTTGTCAATGCGAAAGAAGGTCGGTCGCATGGTTCTTGATCTCGTGGCACATTTGTCTGCCCTCTCTCCCATGCTTTCTCCCTTTCCTTCCCCTTGTGGAGAGAGCTCAACCCCCTTTTCTTGGTGCTATCACCTCTTTTAGCTTAGGATTTCCCTTTTATGCATCTCCTTCTAACCCTGGTCCCTTGGAATGTTTAGCTTAGGATTTGCTTTCTACGGTAGTAGTTTTAACATTAGGATTAGGTAGAGGAACCGACATTCTCCGGAGGTCTGTCTCACAATGCAAGTCCCACAACTTGGACAGTCCCATGTTGCCTCAAAATCTTGGGTTGTCTATTACTCGGGGCAGGGTGCAATTTTGAGCTCCAACAATAGTTTTTAGTCAATCTCCATTGATCCATATTTCATGAGGAATGGTTCAATAAGCCATATCTCACAAACCTAAATGGTCCACTTGGCACTCATTGCATCTAGGTGATGCTCACAGGGGTGAAGCACCCAGACATTCCAAGGGCTCACCTATCCCAATACTACCCTGACTCAAGCGCACTTAACCATGGAGTTTCCCCCACAATCAAGCCCACTTAGCTTGTTACCCCATTTGCAAAACCTTTAACAAGTGTTATGTATTAAATATATTGATTAACTAATAGTTATACATTAATCAATAGTGTGTTACAGTTATCAACCATCTCAACTAAATATGTAGCTTTTTTTATTAATAAAACATAGCCACACCAAGATATGTTTATGTGCCTTTCATTCTCTTCATTCTCTCTCTAATTCTTACTAACATCGGTATCAAAGGCAACATTTAGGGAAGCACTAGGAGAAGGGTGCAAATGGCAAGGAAGAAAGGGTAGATAATTCAAATGAGGGCATTTTCCCGTACAATACTGAGAGTTATTGAAGTTTGCGTTAGGGCATAGACCAAGACCAATGAATGTGACTCATCAGAGGAAAACATGAGTTGAAGGGAGGATGTCGTGGCAGAAAGTGAATACGAGAGGATACCCATACCAAATACAATTTTTTCCTAGAGACTCAAACACATCCCACTCAACATTTAACTCTTATTCAAATCGCAATTTTCACTATTCCGGGAGCTAACCAATCCAAGGAATCGCGAGGAAAGACACAAGTTCATTGACATTTTTGTGTGCAAACAAATCGCAATTCACAAGATTAAGGCGCGATGAAGGCAAAAGACGTGATGAGTTTTACAGACCAAATATGTCGCAATTTGCACAAGTAACTTTTGCAAACAATGATAAAGCAAGGGCAAACACGTTCTATTCTAACACGATTTTCACAATTTTTCCCATGGCATTATTTTTGAGAGTACAGGGCTTGAAGCAAAAAGACATGATTTGTAGACGAATTTTGCAGAAACACAAAAACTCTTTGCCAAAAAGATAATGTTTGTAGTCACAAAATACTCATTGACCAAAATTATAATGCCTAGTCACAAAATACTCATGATTGTGGAGTATCATGATTGCAATGAAATTATTCTCAAAATTGAATTCAACCCCGATACAAATCCTATTGATTGTGACAAATAATATAAGGAGGTTATTTTGATATTGAAATTGTTTGTTTCAAATGATTTAATTCCCGATGTCCTAAATGTCATTATGGCAAGTGATCTTTGGATCGGTCTTGAAAAAGTATCAAATTTCAAAAAAAATCGAGCCCTACACCCGAAAGATTTGTTGTTTTCTCGCAAAGAGTGAGGGTGGATCCTTGTTAGAACATCTTTTTCAAATGAAAGAGCTATGAGACCAGCTCACTACCATGAACAAAAAGGTAGATGATGACAACCTAGTTGCTCTTGTTATGAATAGTTTATCGCCATCCTATGAATCATTTATGGAGGCTTTATACTTGATAGCGAATGTCAAACCTTGACATTTGATCATGTCAATTCCTATTTGCTACAAAAGGAATGCAAGCGTATAGTAGCCAAGTAAGTCTAGTTCTGGACAAATAGAGTGCATTTGTTGCTCAGTCTAAAGGGAAGTGGAAACATAACCCTAAAGGACCTACTTCCACATAACAGGTAAAATGTTATTACTGGCATAAGGTCAAGCATGTCAAAAAGGATCATTCAAGTGATAGTATGCTCTTTCCCACAATAAAATACCACAAGGTCAAGAAAATGTGGTAACGGTTGAAGTTAAACAAGATTTTGATGAAGAGCATGCCCTCTGGCATCATGCTCAAACGATAGTGCTACTAGTTGTTGGTTCTTTGATTTTGGCGCGCATCCAAAATTTCATGTGTCATAAGGACTAGTATGTAACATTTACTATGAGCATAAGTTTTTCTCATTCAATTTCATCAGTGATGGGAGATCACCTAATGTAAAATCCGTGTAGAGTTGAATAATGATGCAAATTCATACTAAGGAAAGTTAGGTATGTTCTAGAATCGAATAAAAATCTCTTATATATTCGTCAATTAACTCGAAAATATCATCATTTCAAGTGAATTTCTCTAGAAGTTTATTTTTTTGATGCAAAACAAGGTAAGGTAATGACCCTAGGCATTAGACAAAGTGGCTTGTATATACTTGTTGACCTTGCCACAATCAACTTACATGCATTAGTTGTGGAGGGTAATAGTGGCATTTTGTGGCACAAGAGATTTGGACATCTCAACCTTCAGTACTTAGCCAAACTTAGCAAAGCCAACATGGTTCTTGGTTTGCTTGACTATCCAAGAAAAACAAAATATACCTTGAATCGAAATGGCCTTCGAAGCCATCTTAGAAATCACCAACAATCCTTGGTGCGAGGTATTTTTTGTTGTTGGTGGATGATTTCTCCAAGAAGATGTGGGTCTACTTCTTGAAAAGAAGTCTGGTTGTTTTCCATCATTTGAAAAATTGAGAGTTGGTGGAAAACCAGACAAGCAAACGGATCAAAACACTGAGATCTGACAATGGGGGAAATTCACTTCCAAGCAATTCAAGGACTACTACAAAGCAGGAAGGTATCCAATGACAATTGATAGTTCCATAGACTCCACGACAAAATAGGCTAGTTGAGAGGAATAACAAAACTATCATGGAGATGGTTCGGTGCATGATGCATAGTAGGGCATGCCATACAAATATTGGGGAGAAGCAATGAACATTGATGGTGTATATCCTAAATAGGAATCTTTGAAAGCTTTGCATGATTTCAACATTGAGGAGCTTGGTCCATAATCAAACCTAAGGTAACAACTTTTCATGTTTTTGGTTCCGTTGCATAGACTTTGGTTCTTGATAGACATAAGAATAAACAAGATTCCAAAAGTAATAGATAATTATTTTTGGCTAAGACTTATTGATATTTCCACTAACAAGATAATTGTTAGTCGATATGTCGAAATGAAGGAGACAATCCTTTGTTTGTAACTAGCAAGCAATCATTGAGGTACCTAACTCTAGTGTTGAGATTCCTTTGAAAGATGAGGACTTTAGTCATCTAATACTCCATCACACACGTTAGTGCCGCAACCCATGGTTGATATTTCTAATACCCCACTAGTCTATCAACAACGTCAGCATGTGTTAGTAAACAATCTTGCTAAGATTCAGCCATCACAAGGTTCTCAAGTGCAATTGAGGCCTAGGTCGTTTTACTCCACTATACATGATGTGTGGGAAGATGAAATTCCTCGATCAAATTCACAAGCCCAAAGGACTAGGAAAAATATTGTTAGTTCAATCGAGCATGTTCACTTTGCTCTCTTTCGATCTTTTACCATACCGAGCAACAACGATATTCTAAAGCAAAAGGCGAAGTTGAATGAGAAACTACAATGCAAGTTGAATATGACGTCTTGATGAAGAACCATACCGAGAATCGGTGGAATTAACTCGAGTAGATATCCCATTGAACATATCAAAAACGGTGTAAAAATTCAAATGCAAAGCCGACAAAGATACATTGGACAAGGAAAAGGATCGCTTGTTGCAGAAAAGGCTTTTCACAACAAGAGGGAATAGACCATAGGATACTTTTACTTCTACAGCAAAGATGGTCATATTTCGATTGATTCTCTCCATAAGACCACGTATAGTTGGAAGGTGTTTCATATGGATGTAAAGAGTGCCTTCCTAAATAAAGACGAGGAGATTTTAATGATGCATCCTTAAGGTTTTTGAGTACCTAGTAGTGATCATCCCACTTTGCGAGATTGATTAAGCCTTTGTATGCTTAAGCGGGTTCATGAGCCTCGTATATTACGAGTGGTCAAAGCATCTCCAAGATTTTGGATTCAAAAGTAGTCTTTCTTATTTCAATCTTTACGTCAAAAGCGATGGTAATGATATTGTGATTCTTAGTGTAGATGTTGATGATCTTGTTATCATGCGTAGTGGGGCCACTACAATTTAGTGAGTGAAATCAGATTTATGTGTTGCTTTTGACACAACCAATATGGGCCTCCCCACTATTGCTTCGGTAGAGAATTTTGGCAACATGACCATCTCATTTTCAAAGCTCGGGTCAAGTATGCCACAAGTATCTTGAAGAAGTTTGGGATAACAAATCACAATCCCACTTCTACCCCTATAGATATCAAGTGACATTGTTAGCCAATGATGATTCATCACCAATTAATGAATCACTCTACGATCAATGGTGGGCACCACGATATATTTGACATCCAAACCACCGAATCTATGTTTTTTTGTTAGCTATCGTTCTCGATAAGCTCAAACATTAGACAACATGAGTTTTTGATATGTCAAAGAACTCTCGACTTTGACATCCTCTATTTGTTGACAACAAATTTCAAATTGATAGGTTACACGAACTTTGGTTGCATGTTCAAGTGGATACTCGGAGGTACACCAACGAGTACATTTTTTCCTTTGGTTCAAGATTGTTTCATGGCAAAGCAATCTTTAACACAATTTGGCTTTATCTTCCACCAGCAGTACAAGGCAATGGTCAATGTCAATTGTGAAGCAATTTGGCTATGTCAAATTTTGATTGATCTTCAACTTCCTCAAACTACACCTACTCCACTTTCCATTTTCTATGACAATCAAGGTGTATTGAAGTTGGTAAAGAATCGATATATCATGCTTCGCACCAAACACATTGAGATTCATCATCACTACATACGACAATTGGTTGATTATAGTGATATTTCTCTTCACTACTCATGCCTCTTGGGAGCAACTCAGTAGATCTAATGACCAAACCCCTTGGGTCCATTTTGTTTGTAAAATTTTGGGCCATACTTGGGGTAGTCTTCGGTTTAGACATTAGGGGGTTATTAAAGATCTTAATTAACTATTAGTTACACATTAACTAATTGTTAGCATGTTTCAGTTATCAACCTCCTCAACTACTTGGGGTAGTCTTTGGTTTAGACATTAGGGGGTTATTAAAATCTTAATTAACTATTAGTTACGCATTAACTAATAGTTAAAGAACCTCCTCAACTAAATATTTAACTTTTATTTTATTAAAAATGAGAGCCACACTAGTATGTCTATGTGCCTTCCATTCTCTTCATTCTCTCTTTGATTCTTACTAACATTGTGCCTTATGAACCATTCAATATGGAGCTCCCTAGCTCATTCATTTATAGAAGTGGTGTTTCCATAGTGGATCAAATTGTGTAATATGATTTATCGAGATACGGCTATGTAGTATTTCATGAGTAGTGATTCACAAGCATCCATCTCTTGCAGTATGAATGATTCACTTGGCACTCATTGCATCTATGTGATGCTCACGGGGTAAAGCACCAAGACTTTATAAGAGGTCACCCATACGGTACTACTCCAAATCAAGCCTCGCTTAACCATGGAATTTCCCAAAATCAACTCGCTTAGCTTGCTATTTGATTTACAAAACCTTTAGAAAGTGTTGTGACATATGAACAATTCATTAAGGGGCTCCATAGCTCAATCCTGTATACAAAAGGTTTTTAAGCAATGGATCAAATTATGTGATGATTTTTAGGATAAAGTTGCATAGTTTTGAGCCAGCCTACATTGACCCATATTTCATGATTAGTGTCTGTCCCCTCTTTCCGCCTAAGCTTGGACGTGGACCTCTGGCCCTTTATGTCCACCCGACGGCCAAGGGGAATTTTTAGGGTGACATGACTTTATTGTTTTATTATATTGTGCTATTATTTCTAAAAATAATAATATTATGAAAGCACAAATAATAAATAATAAAGTACTAATCAAAAAAGTAATTGTTTTAGAAAGAGTGCGACTTGCCTTAGGAGGCATTTTTTGGAAAATGTGCCATTTGGCCCAAAGAAGAAAAAGGCGACCAGCATAGGGGAATGAAACAAATTGATTGGGCAACTTGGAGGTGGTAGTTGGGCTGAGTTCCCTTTAAATAAACAGGTCGACTTGCATGAGGGTATCCAGATTTTCATTATCATCTTTGCATTGCTAAGAGCTCTGAGCTTTTACCAGAAATTCCAAGGACGAAAACCCTTGTGAATTTATCTCTTGCGGACGAAAACCCCAGGAGATTGAGAGGGGATTTCACTCAGAAATTCCTAGTGTTCTTCATCAGACTTCCAGGTTCAGTTCAGCCATGTGTGAAGAGGGATTTGAAGGTGTTTCCCAGTGATTTGCAACCAGCAGTTGGATCAGTCCATTGTAAACAGTCTGGCAGCGAATTCAGAGGTATTTTCATCTGAAAATATTTGTCAAATAATTGCCATCATTTTGTAATCTGATCGCTGTACTTTTTATCAGTTTGAAGTGTATTTTGAAGATTTTCAAGCTGAATAATAACAGGCTCCAGATCTGATTTTCTGGGCCATTTTGGGACTGTAATAAGTTCAGTTTTTTATATAAATCTGTCCCTAAATATCTGAACAGTCATTAGAAATCAGAAGTATTTTTATTTGGCATGATTTATACCGTTATCTCTCTTCAACCCTTGTCGCATTTTCCAGATCTGCACTAGGAACTTGATATAAAATACACAGAAAACTGTATTTGCTGTTTTTGATTGATTAAAAATCAGTATAGTGTAAGGAGGATCCATCTAGGGATCTTTCAATTAGCGGTTCACAAGAATTCGTCTCTTGCAAACATCAATTCCACTTGTCAATCCCTGCATCTAAGTCCACGAGGAATGAAGCGCCAGTACTGCACAAGAGGTCACACATCCTGTTACTATCCCCGCTCAAGTACATTTAACCATGGAGTTTCCCCAAATCAAATCCACTTAGCTTACTACGCCATTTGCAACACCTTCAGCAAGTTTTGTGCCTTATGAACCATTCGTATGTCCCTAGTTCATTCATTTATACAACATTTTGTAGGAAAAATCATTGTTTGGGGATTTTGTTGAAATGAGCACCCTACCCGGTAATAGTACTTTATTGTTTCATCTTGCTAAGGGTAAAGTGCGTGTCATGTTGGGGACAGCCACAGGGTTCTAGCAGTTTTTTTGGGGCTCTTTAAAAGGCCTTGTTTGGGATCGTCTTCCTCGCACTTTGTTTTTCTCTCTGATGATGGTTCAGATGTTTAACTTTAGACCTGAAACGTCTGTTTTGAGTTATTTAGTTTCTCTTTGACACAACTCCAGAATTCTTTTCCATATTATTATTGATTTTTTTGCTATGGCTTGGATTCTCATTGCACCATACTGCAGACTGCAGCTTTATTAGGAGAGTCACAAAATCTCCAGATATGCTAAAGGAAAATAGAAGAATATAAACAACAAATTGTTATAGAGTCAAAGTAACTATGCCTTAAATTTAATCCATGTCTAATGCTAACATTCTGATTATACCTTACGCTGCTACTATTAGCAAATGTAAATTCAATTACTAATATAAGAGATTTTTTTCATCTCGAACATTAGTGGAAACCCTAAAACATTAAAATCCTAAATCAACCAACACAATTTGGTCATTACGAGTGATTATTTTCTTAAGATAAGCAAACAATTTGAGGCATAATGGAAAGCCCACAAAGTTATGAGCAAAAAAATATGTAAATATTTTGCACTGCACATATTCAATGTAAACAGAACTAAAACCTCAACAATTTAGACATAACAACCCCTTTTAAAGGATTGATTGTTGGAGGTAGACCTTTTAAAAGTTGCAAGCATTCGGTTCAGGGAGGAAAATTAATAGTATGAAACAAAAATTACTGGCAGAAGTTGGACAAGACAAAAATAGAAAATCAGTTTTCAGAGAAGAGGAAGAATTGTAAGGACCAGTATGAAGATAAGTACAGTGAAATAACAGAGAAAAGGCAACCCCAGTAGCAGTTAATTGATCACATCCACTCAGAGTCAAATGTGTGTATATAAGCATATGGTCTTCAATACAGACAGCCTAACCAGGGATGCATATGTATAATTCATTTTGTCTAGTCTTAACTAGTAATGCAAAGAGCATGTGTCTGGGACTTCATAGGTAAGGTAGGCCCAATTGCCTATTTTTTGCGTGCTTTGTCAATTAGACTCCTCGTACGAGTGGCTTCAAGTTCAGAATCATAAACAGATCGCAGACATCAGAGAAGTGGTCAAAAATTTCCTCGCTTTAAACATATGAACCCAGTAGACACTTGACAGTAAATAATTATAGTAGACAGCATTCTAAATAACATCACGCAACTGCCAAGTTACATAAAAAAATTTAGCTTTATCTAGAAGTATATGGGCAAATTGGACAAACTATACCCATTTCCAATAAATTCGTCAGGAAAAATAGGAACAATGATCACATATACAAAGGAAATAAGATCTACACAAACAATCCCAAAAAAACACGAAAAACTTTCAAGTGTCAATATTAGACAAACCTGAAGAACAATAACACCAGGTGTGAAAAACAATAGGATGATATGAGTGTTTATTTTTACTAAAGTGGTTATCATCTATTCAAACACCAGTAACGGACGAAAAAATTATTACCTGCTTCCTGAATTAGAGTGTATCACAAGTATAATAAGAGTCTGAACTTTGAAGTTTGCAGATGTAAACCTACTTTCAGAATTTGGGTGTATCACTGTATAGAGAGGATATGACTAAAATAACTATATGAGACTTGAGAATACATATAATTTGCATCTGCCACCCAGTTGCTAGACATTGTCTACATCATTACAGAAGTATGATAATCAAGATGAATACAAAAGATATATGTTTAGTTTCTATGCTTGTATGTGTTTAGCTTCTATTCTTCAGTACCAGAACTCTAAGCACGAAGTTTTAATGGAGTGTAGATAAAAGATATGAGTACTAATTTTTAAATGATGCCGTTATCACCTTCTCAAAGATTAATATAAAACGAAAAAGTCTTCAACCTCATGCCATGATAGAAGCCAATGTATGCAAGTATATTTTCTAAATTAGGCCATTGTCTGGGTATAGCTGAAATAACTACCCCTGTTTTGAGATTATACAAAGGATTTTCATTTGATAACCACGTACCAATAGACTTAATTGACTTCAGTACTGAAGCATGAAAATCAAGAAAATGACCCCTAATTATGAACTTGGCTTTTATGTTTCATCACTAGATAAAATTTGCCTGCTTTCCAAAAACACAAGGGCTGGATTTGTATTAGGCTTTCAAAAATACATCACTCTGGAGTTACATACAAATGCATAGGATTTATCTATATGTTTATTCCAGGCCTGTATACAAAAACAACTTTCCACACTATGACCGTTCGTTTTTTCTTCCGTTTAAATGACGTTTCAAGGCTTGTAGAAACTCAGAAGAGAATGATTTACTTATGGTTCAGCTTAACTGTAAGCAACATATACTGAATATGCAATTCTGAAAAGTAAAGGATGAAAAAGTACGGACATGGAAAAACAGAGGACCTACCAGTATCTCACAGCCTTGCATCTGGAACAGCGGCTTGTGGTAGGACCGAAACAAACAGCACACTGGTTAAGCCTGTCCAACATAGTACTCGTAGTAGTGTAGTCAGCTGCAGCAGCTTTAGCTTCAGCTTCGGCCTTGCCTGCTTCTTCTGCTACCAATAATAGTAACTTCCTGATCTTGGCCTTCCTGGATGCTGAGCTCTTCCATTTCATGAACACCATGCACCCAATCAGAGGGACCACCACCAAGGACAGGACCAAAGGTGAGATTTCAAGGGGCATTTAGTACGATCCTGGTAAGACTACTAAACCCTCATAAGCATTCAATCAGGAGAATTAATGCAGGCAATTGTGGGTATCCCTGTAAAACCAACACAAATACCCAGTTTAATTGGTTTAGTTGGTTAAAAGCATCCCATAGGTCAACCTAAGGAGAAAACAAAACATATTCAGCATAAACCCAGGTAGAAAGCAGGCCTCAAGAGGCCTTGGGTGCCCTTGAAATAAGGGCACCAGAGGAGAAACCGTGGAGAAAAAAATTTGGAGGTATTTACTTACTGCCAGTATCACACAAAATGTGAAGTGTGGCTACAACCAAAGCCTAAGGAAGAGAGCTAGATAGGACATGTCATTGCGTCACGTATACACTTCCACGTCGGCAGGTGATGCTGAGTTTTACACGATGTAAGTAGCAGGTGTTCAGAATTTTGAACAATGCGGCAGGTGTTGAGAGGGGGTGAGAGATGATTTGGGTTGTTGAAGAGGAGGAATCTTAAATTATAAAATTCTGAGCAGGAAGAGACTAGTCAGATCAGATCAATTGGGTTGCTTACGAGGAGCGAATGGGTACCTACCTATTGCTTAAAATGAGATCACTATAGCAGATATGTGGATAACAATCAATGGCTAATTTCAAATCACTTTCTCTATATTGGGTACTGGAAATTGGCAGATTTATGTCAGGTCCAGAAGCAGGGTGCTGCCAATTTAATGCATGTTGCAGGTGGGCGTAAAGAGCGTGCACTTTGGTTAATTAGCTGCTGCGGTCGCTTACATCTGGGTAATGCAAACCTATTAGGAGTAGGGGCTTTGCAACTTGTGCTGGCTTCGTCATTCATTCATTCTTTCTTAATATATTTGTTTGCAGTTGCACCAGTGACTATCCCTCTCCCTCTGCTCATCATAAATGCTGATAGAATGCTGCCGTACATGAATGGAGTTGGGTTGTGTGTGGTGTTTAAGAAAGTGAATATACCTACCTACGCTCTAGCTGTGATATACTATTAGTAGGCAGAAGAATGATGGCCTGTGGCAATGCAATAGCATTTTGAAGACTGGATAGGGCCGGGGTACATAGAAATCAATGTAGACGTACTATCACTTCATGACCGACCAAGGTGGCCTGGATAGAGAGTGCGTATACATAAGAGGTGGTAGTTATATATACAGTGTGTATACAATATAGGTGGCCGTGTAACATGCAGTATGTAAGTGTAGATATGGGATCAAATAGTTGGAATATTTTAGAATAATTGAAAAGTGCATAGAGGATATTTTTGAAGAATATTTGTCAAAAAGATAGAAAAAGCATCACATGAATAGCTTCTGTACGTGCACGTCTAAAGCGTGTTTCAATTACGAAATTGTGTATTCGTAGTCGGCTTCACCACGAGCCTTGGTGCAGCCAGGCTTGCTGAATGCGAAGACTTTTTTCACAGTATTTAATGCATGATGTGAACGGGAAAAGATTGTTTCAATATACCTCCTATAAAATATTCACAAAATATTGTATACAGCTTAATTTTTTCACTTGCCGATGTGACGTGGAACAAGATAGGTTGGGTTGGGGTTGTTGTGCCACGGGCGTGAACCAAGGGTCGGAGTCGTCGACATCAAAAATAAGCCCCGAGTCTCGCCTTTGCCTCTTCTCCATGTGCGTAGGCTAGGAAAATATGCGTATGAGGTGGGAGATTTTTTTTTAAATAGTGATCTAAATTTTTTTCCTCTTTTGATTTGTGTATAAATACAAATGAATCTAAACTTGACCTAATTTAAATTATAGAACTAGTTATTACATGTGTTGTAAAAGAAGGCTAATAGGAAACTAAAAGTGAGGTTTATTCAAATTAAAATCTTTATTCTAATTTCTTTATAACTCGCCTTTTTTATTTCGGAAAATGACAATATAAGAATGTTAGTTGTATTTTTTTAATTATGGAAAGGGGTTTTTATTATTATTAATCATATGAGGCGCGGCAAAGATTGGATGGAAGAGAGATTGGATGGAAGATGGCAACATGTATGTGTCGTATGATGAATGGAAAAGAGGACTAGACATGATATGCATCATGTGATGAATGGAAAAGCACAAGAGACATGATATGTGTTATATGATGAATGGAAATGAGTAGTAGATGTGTCAAAAATGATTGTGTGAAGTATTAATAGGTTTATTAGCCTAAATATATAAGTAAAGCACAATAATCAAAATTTGAAATCACGTTCAAATAGGGCGATCTAGAGAGAAAATAGAGAGAGATTCTAGAGCGTGAGTAAAGGAATGTGTCGATGTATCAAAATGACATGATCACGGGGATAAATGATAGGCTCTTACGTCCTACTCATTTTAGGATCACTTAAAATGTGACTTAGTGCATGAGTTGCAAGGTATTGGTTATTTAAACCAATAATAAGGATGTTTGTTGGATTGTTAGTCCTTCTAGTGCCACTCTTGCAATTTCTTCACTTGATTTATCTTTGAAAAGCTTCTTTAAACTAAATTAATCTAAGGGCAATGCTCAAGGAAAATTAAAAGGGAAAACAAAGGACGAGAGAGAAAAGAAATCTTCTACGACAAATGTATTTAAGATTTCTAGTGCATGATCCTAGAAATAGTGTGTTTTCCTTGTGAAACTAGCAACATAAAACTCATATATGACTCAAATTTTAATGCCACCGATGCATAAATTCAAAGGAATCAAGATTGTGAACCAAATTTACCATATCAAATTGCAGGATACACATTTAAAAGATAAATTTAACTTGTAGTAATTCGTAGCAATTAAATTTAAACTTAAAAACACACTATTTTAAAAATTTACATAAGGAAAGTTAACATGTAATAAACCGGGCACTGAATACTATAAACACATAATGTCTAAAGTGGAAATGGGAAAATGTAAATCAGACAAATTTAGCTTGCGTGAGTTAAGATTCGATTGGCTCGCATTCATTTATCAAATAGCACCGCCCCTTTTAGAATGGACGTAGGTCTACTTATACAATCTAGGGTCTTCCTTTACCGCCCAATTTGAACAATGATTACCAAAAGATCAAGGAATATCACGAATACTTAGATGTTTAAGAAATATCCCGATTGATTCTTGTTAGGATGATTACAATGGGTAAAGCCAGCATGTTAAAAATACAAAATATCTTTAGGATTCATCGAGGTTCCTACTTAGCTATGGGCCCTTTTTGAGTTAGGCCCATCGATGTAAGTTCCTCTTAGGTTGGGTTGGTTGAATTTGGTCTCTTCCTTGCGAATGATGAAGGCTTCTTTGCGGTTATTAATGTAATCCATGCCTAGCTTTGTAAGGTCAACAATAGGCTTCCTGAAGAGTACATAAGCGCCATCCAGTAAGGCCTTTTGGGTAACCATGGCCTTTCCTATGATTTCTTTCAAGGTCTCTTTTTCCACCTTTTTCCTAGTATGAGAAATAATCTCAATGACTTGGGATGCTTTTGCCTCGTTTTCCTCTGATATATTCTTTTGAAATTTTGCAAAGAATTGATTGAGCAATCCAACAAATTCAAAAGTGGACACTAGTTCTTGGTCTTCCCCTTCATAAGACCCATGTGATGGATGCCTCTGAAAACACTTGACGTCCTCTTGAAATTACATCATCAAGCTGAGGAGGAAGGTTACCCATTTGATCAGTCCATTCCTTCAATTTTTCTTTTGTGTAATTGGCACATGCCTAACATATACCAATATCTTCCATAGTCATTACTACAAGGTCCTTGCATATTCCCTCTTTAATGGCATGAGCCTTGATCATTAGCATTTTTTCATTACACCCATCTTTTCAATTATTATATTGGTCTTTTTGAGTAGGCATGTTCTTTCTTTTTGGAATCAATGCTTTCCTTGATCACATCATACATGCTAAGTAGAGAATCTTCTACATCCAAAGTAATACCTTTAGGACAAACCTCTAGCCCGAGTTTCAAGTTCCTTGTTTTGGGCCTCGCATTCTCCTTGCTAATTTTGTTGTCAATTCTATTGAGGATTTTATATAATATATAGGATCCACCTCATATTTTGTTACTTGGGAACCTTTAGATTTCTCTTTCTTGGTAAGGGAGAAGAGGTATTCAGATGTTTCATGCCAAATGATGGCATGTTGTGTAGACATTATCTTCTTTATTGTCCTCCTCAAGGTTCTTGTCCTACGATTAAACTCAATGTTTATTAATGGTTCCTCTTGAGTTACTCGGCCAAATCCTTTGCGCCATATGGGCAATCATTTCTTATTCAACCTAGTCTTCTTAGGCTCGGAAGGAGGGATACTTGCATGGGAAGTCTATGTTAGGTTGTGGAGCCTGTTTTCATGTTAGAAAGTGTTGAAGACTGTACACTAAGAGTAATGTGCTCGATATACTTTGGAAACATGCTTTTCTCATATGGGCGGGATTTTTGACCCATAGGTTTATGGGACGGTTTTGACCCATGGTTTTGATACCCACAGTTTTGTAAAACTACTTAAGTAGTTGTCTACTTATATGGTTTTATGCATATGGTAGGTATAAGGTAACATTGTAGATGTGTTTTGAATTCAGTGTGAATTTCAGAGAGTTTGTTGAGCATAGCTCCAAACAGATATGGTTATTGTATTAAGAGAGCGATGGCTTGTAATAAAATATGAGCAAGTGATTCTTGGTGGACGTAGCCCAAATTGGGTGAACCACGTTAAATACTGTCTCTTTATGTTGTGTTATTTTATCATGCGTTTTATTTTAGATCTATAATATTTTATGCATATTAATTTCTATCGTTGTGATTTTGTGAGGGATTATTCCGCATATTTTATCCATTATTTCCTAACAATCTAAACTAACTCAACTTGTGCTTGCTTTGTTTGAACCTCTACTTGTGTAGCCTCATCATATGAAGAATTTAAATCGTACGAAACCAAAACAAACCCTTCAATTGGCTCAGAATGACCTCTTGGACTTCTAGGAAAGTCACCTCTCTTGGTCTTGGAGGAGTTGGAGAAGTTGGGATTTGGGTTTTCTTGGATATTTTGAATAATCAAGTGCCCTCCTCTTTGTGAATTATATTTTATTGCTCCTCTTGGGGAAGAACTACCCTTTCATTTTTATATTTTGTTAATAAGGTTGTCATTTGTCTCGTGTGATCCATATCCATTCATTAACATTAGCCTCATGAGCATATGTTATACAAATTTGTCCTCTAAGTGATTATAAATGTTTTTCCACTCTTTTCCTTGGGTCATACTTCCTTAAGGGGTGATGGGGCAAATGGAAAGAATTGCGATGGGCTATTCATGAACTTTTATATAATGCCATCTCTTAAACTCTTTACATCCTACTATAATCGCAAGGGAGGGTGAGTCCTAAGTTTCTTGTCCTTACATCTCCCTATTATGCCATTGTAGATTTGGTAGGAAACTTCATGTTCAACTAGTTTGTCAGGTATATAATATGGAAGTTGCAATGGTGGTGTGAGTATCCCCTTAATCATAATTACTTTGTGTAATTAGGATAAAAGAAGGAAACCCCTATTTGTCTTATTGATGCAAGGACCTTCTCAAAAATTCTAGGCATGATTGTTTCATGCATTTCCTTATAGAGTGTGGGATAAAAGGTAATGCAAATATTCTTGATGTGGACCTTGAATCTATGGGAATATATATTTGAATATAGCTTGTTTACTTCTAAAATGCATGATGGAGACCATGGGTCACAAAATTCATGACAATGGAGGACTCCATGGAAAGACTCGCATCTAATAGATAGGAGGCCATGAAAATTGTTTCTTGTGGTCTACAAAGTTAGTTCTTTGGGAAACCATATTGGAAGTGACCTCCTACCCTAGAGAAGGGATATTGTGTTTATCTATGATCATTGCAAGTAGAAGAAGCGACTTACACATAAAACTTTGTAATGGAAGGGTTTCCATACAATCTATTCAGTAGGGTCATGCCTATACAAACCATGGGTTTAAATATTTAAACAAGAATGTCATTTAGGTGAGGATCATCCATATTATCAATTGGGTCCTTGGCCCAATTCTGCAAAATGACCCTTACTTGTCTTGTGGCCATCCAAAATTCAATTGTGGTTGAGTTATAGAGAGTGTCAGAGTCAAGTAATTTGTAATAAGATTTAAATGCATTCCCGATAAAGAAAGTTACTCGATTGGTCTCATATTATGAAAATAAAGCCCAACTCTTTGCCTTTGCATGAATAAGAAGGAAATAAATCAATTCTAGACATGAAAATACCTCAAGCTTGGCTACAACTAAATAAAAGTTGGTCATTTTAATGTCATAATGTTCTTAGCCCTTTGTGCTTGATCAACCGACATCCTCGCTTTGTCTATGGCATATGTGATGAGTCTTTCTCTCTGAATTGTTGAGAAAATGGTTGAATAATGTTGAAATCTGTGGTTAAGTGAAGCCAAGCTAACACAGTGTTCAGTATCACTCTGGTGTCTGAATAGGAATAAAAGAATGCATCTACATTGGAAAGGTCCTAGTTCTCCCACCATAGTTGAAGATTTATGACTTGCAAATTTTGTAATGGATCCTTTGAAATAATTTGCTCGAAAATGGGAAAAAATAGGATTAAACTCACGGTCAATTTTGTACTTTGAAGGCTTGAATGAATTTTCTCGGTTAACACAAAGTCTTTATAATTTAGGAAATCTTTTATCTAAAATGAATTTCTTCGTATTAATGGTGCATAATGTATGACTTGATGTTTTTCGCCCCCAAAGAACGTTACTTTTTTGAATTGATGAGCCTTTTGAATGTGGACCTTACACTTGTGTAGCCTAGGGTAAATCATAATCGTCAATTTTAATTAGCCTTTTGAGACCTCGAAACCACATGTATGACATGTGGGATGCCACAGATAACATTGGAATTGCCTTGCCTTTTGCAATTGGTTGCGTGTATTTGACTTTTCTTGATATTTGGCCTTTTCTTGCACTTCGAGTACGAGTTAATTTCCCATTAAGTGCAGGATGCGAGGCCTGAAATCTTACTTCTCGCATTTGAAAAAGTGATCTTTGAATACTTGTACTTTAGAAGTGTGAGTTTTGCATACTCGCATCTACGATCTCTCTCCTTTTAAATACTCACTTTTTGAATACTCACACTGGAAGTGCAAGTTTTCTCTCTTAGACTGCAAGGGCAAAAGTCAAAAATTTTAGTTAGCCAAAATTCAAACTTTTAAAGAGCAAGATTCTCATTAAGTGCAAGGAAAAATAAATAACAAAGTGTGAGTTCTCACACATAGGGAGTGCAAGTACTAGACTTTTGAAGTGTCGTTGTCTTAACTAAGTAAATACTTTACTTAGTTTAACTAATTCAATCAAGTACAAACACTAACATTTATAGAGTAAGGTAATTCTACTTAAAGATTAAATTCTACTTAAAGATTATTCTCAACCCAAAGGATAAATAATTCCAATTTACCAACTTGTATAAACCATAGAGGGTCCCTACCTATTAAAATGTAATCATTTTCTAAGGTGGGGGAGTTATGCAATAATAAATGACGATTTACACGTGAAAATACTACCAAGTATTTAGAAATCAGATTTTCTAGTTTGAATGCACTTTGGAAGATTATGAATTCAAAGCTAACTACCTCTAACTCAATTACACATTTTAAAACAAAGTACCCAAAAATACTTAATGACATACTAAGTTCAAATCACTTAAGAAGGAAAAATAGCTCTGTGTGTGCTCGTGAATTCATTGATCCTTATTTTATTCAAGCATGATATTATCCAAGAAAATAAGCTCATTTGAGAATTTTTGACTGGGTTTGTTGATTCTTTTCTTCTTCTCTTTTTGAATTTATTGGGATGGCTCAAGGAGGGGAATGCTTGGGCATTGCTCTATTTCCATCAGCATTCATAGCCTCGACAAAGTTACCTTTGGTTCCTATCATGGTCTTGCTCCACTACCAATCAAACCTCCATAACCACAAGCGGAGTTTATCGAATCACCTGTCAAAGAAAGCATTTGGATTGTATCCTTTTGGATGTTTTGAGCTTTCCTTGAAGGTTTGGGAACTAAGGTAGCAGTTACAAGGATTTTGTTAAGTTGGCACATTTGGGCTTTCCTCTTTGATACCAATCATGATTAAGTAGAACAAATTTATTGTATTTTTAGTGTAGCTCATTTTCTACTAAAAATGGAAACCGTTCTAGGATTCATTTGCACTCTGGGCATTTCATCTCTTCAAAGGTGGTTTGTATCATGGGTGCTTGATCTTGGCTTTAAGATTCTTCCAAAATATTTTTTATGTATCTTAAATCCTTAACACGGCAATATTCCCTTATGTATGCAATTTTTCCATTATATATGCAATTTTTTCCAATTTGTTTCACTTGATTATGAATGCAAGGCCAACCAAATGCAAAACAACAAAAAGAAAAGAGGGAAACCTAGATTAAAAGAAGTGGGAAAGTGCAAGAAGGGTAAAACTAAACTAGAAAGCAATAAAGACACAAAGGGAAATTAAACTACTTCCCTAATTTGATCATTCCATTGGGACTTGTGATGGAGCAATGAGAGAAGTAATGTTTTAGGAATTGACCATTGACTAACATCATTGCTTCTTTCCCTTGTAAATCTTTCAATCTAAAAGTATTTTGGCCCAAAATATCAGCTATTTGATAAGGCCCAATCCATAATGGTGAGAATTTGCTATGTTTCCCTTTCTTCTCATGAGCTTTGTCCCATAGAAGCACTAAATATGATATTTTGAATGTTTTCACTTTAGCCCTCTTATCAAACCATCTCTTGACAATATCTTGATGCATACTAAAGTTTTGCAGGATGAGTCTCTTGCATCTTCCATTTGGAGAATGTCTGAAATTCTTGCTCCATGTTCGTCTTCTCCTCCCATGTGCTCCTATATAAACTCATAGGTTGGCAACCTAAGGGTAATTGGAAAAACATGTCATTATCCATACATCAATAAGAATGGAGAAGATTTCAAAGCTTACTTGTATATTGTTTTATTAGCCTATAGTGCATATTTTAGCAAAGAATGTCATTCCCTTGGCCTCTTTCCTATTGATTTCTTGATGGAATTGATCAGATTTTTTGTTGATTCAGCCACTCCATTGCCTTGGGGATAATAATTTGATGCAAACTTGATGATTATCTTATTATCATAGGTCCATTCGACGAATTCTCGTAAAGCAAAGGCTAGTTCATTATCCAAAATGAGGGAAAAAGGATAACCAAATTTAGTTATGATGTTCTCTTCAAGAAATTGGATAACATCCAATGTCATGCGCTTTTAAAGCGAATGATTCAATCTACCTTATGCAATAATATGTAAAGCAGCTTAGGAAAAACTTATGTCTAGGAGATGAATTTGGGTTAATGACACCAATGAAATCCAAGCCCCATTTTGCAAAAGCTTTTCTCTCAATGGCATGGCTACATGTGTTTCTCTACTAGCAAAAGTTTGACATTGATGAAAACTCCTAACACATGCATGAACATCTTTGAATATTATTGGCCAATAATAACAAACCTTTAAAATCTTATGAGTAGTTTCTCTACCTGATGGATGACCACTTCCAAACTTTTCATGAAAGTTGCACGTGATATCAATAACTTCTTTTTGCGAGACAAACCTCATAGAAACCTTCATAGTTCTTCCTATAGAGGACTCCCTTTTTTATCATGAAGTGAGATGCCTTCAACCTCAATGCTCTCCTTTGTTCTCTCTTTAAATCAGGTGGACATGTGTCATACAATAGATAATGAATGATATGATTGTACCATTCATCTTTTATCACATCTTCCTTGTCCAATGCTAGGAATCAACACTCACATTATATTTGTTAGTAAGGTTGTTAATATTAACAACCACATATTTATACAGGTTAATATGTTACGAGTTCTTTTAACAACTCATCAATATGTGTGAGTGGTTTCCTATTTTATAGGATATGTATTTCTTCTATATATGTAATGGTGTTCGAAGGAGAAATGTAATATATAAATCAAGTTTTTTCTGTCAATTTGTTGTTGCTCCAAGATTTGGTATCAGAGAAGGTACAATATGGTGAATTGATTTGTGAAGGGGTAGTCGTAATATTTTTCATTTCCCCCTTGATGTAGCTTCTAGTTGTCATTGAATTCTTCGTAATATATTCATTGTTTGAGGCCAAAAGACATTGAAAATTATAGGATGTATGTTGAAAATTCTTGGCTCTACGTCAAACAGTATTTGATCTATCTCTAACGCTCTCTGACCTATGTTGATCGTCCTCAGCGTAGTGATCTAGCATAACAAGAATAGTTGTGTGTTCGTTTGGCATTGGTACCTTTCAAACGAGCTCTGACTGGTCATTATTTTGGTTCCTGTTCTGATTTTTTTGTGGACATCCACGACAGAGTCATTGCATTCATTGTTAATCTATGTGGTTGCTCTACTTTCAAGGCAGCAGATTAATTCATTCTGCATGTTTGACCTTCTCAACCCATCACGTTCTAAGGAGAAATATCTTGTCATTGCTAGATCTCATGCAGTCGTGCCTCTCTTCATTGTGCCATTTGAGGAGTCCTCCACTCATGATATTTAATTTCTCCAGAATTTAAAGATCATAATCCTCCATATCGACGGTTTTGGCATCCATATCTGCCATCGACTTGTATGTCATTTCCTTGCATATTCAGATCATTATTGTTCTTGTTGTGCTAATATAATTTTTGCATTCATCTGCGTTATACAACCATTGTGTGGAGCTCTTACCACTCTAATTTGATATACAAGAATTCATTGTGGATTAATTTGATAGGCGATAGATTTTCTGTATACCTATATTGTTGAAGCAAATGTCACTTGACTGTAATTGCATGCATACTCAAACCTCAATATCCACTAATCAAATCCTTTCTCTGTCATGCAAACTCCTCATTCACTTGCATGCAATTCCTTTACCTGTTATCTATTACCATGCAAACACGTGCATCGTATTTGAGTTGACATGTAAATATTCTTTGTTGTGTCCAGGTCAAATTGTCTTTTGGTTCTCTCCTTATGTCCATGATCTTTGTCATGCATTTTTGTATAGTGTCCTCCGTGTTCTCTCACATCCAACGTTGTAGGTGGCATTTTTCAATATAGGTGTGGTATGTGTTTAGTTTTTAAAGTGTGTGCATATCAAAAATTGGAATAGGTGTTTATTTTTGTATAGTGTCCTCCGTGTTCTCACATCCAACGTTGTAGGTGGCATTTTTCAATATAGGTGTGGTATGTGTTTAGTTTTTAAAGTGTGTGCATATCAAAAATTGGAATAGGTGTTTATTTTTCTATAGTCTTATAGTTTGTTTTGTTTTTAAAGTGTGTGCATATCAAAAATTGAGAATGTCATCCAACGTTGATTAATCAATAAGTCGATAACTATAGTCTTATAGTTGTTCAAAGTGGTTATTATTTTTGTTGTCCATGTTCATATGTTATAGAGTTATTTTAATATTTTAATGTAAAATACAATAAAAACAGTCTGTTGTCTTAGAGTCAAAAATATGAGTTGTCATTTTGTGTAAAAGTGTCATTGTAAAGTTTATTTTCGTTATTGTCAAGGTGTCTTGCTCATTTTGTAGTAGTCAAAAATTGTAAAAATAAATCAAATTTGCCTCACTGACGCATTTTCGGTGTTACCTAACGTCGAAAATAATGCATTTCACATTGTGGGGGAAGTTATACAAATAACCCCAATGTGGAAACTATTGAGCTTCAATTTCCAATTTGTTGAGTGATCAATGTGATCCTGGAGGATGGAGGCAACAGAGAGGATTAAGGGCAATCAACGCCTCTCATTAGTCATGAACGACGGGGTCACATTTTGGTATGGTGGCATCTCTTTTTCAGTTTGATTTGATTTTCTTTTCAGTGTTCCTGGTTGTGTGAATAAATGGAAATTTCACATTGTGGGGGGGAACATAACACCAATGTTCCATTTCCATTTTACACCTAAAACGACTAAAGTCAAGGGCAACTTCCAATGGCAGTGGTAGTTTCCTATGTTGTTTGAGATCGAGTGGCAACGATTGACAACAATGGCTACAATTAAGAACATTGTGATTCTTATAGAATGTGATGTGAATTTTTTCCAGATTTTAGTTGTTTGCTTTCGAGTGGTGTGTGATTCATTCCCTTGCTATGATTGAAACACGGAGGATGTGCATTTTTGGAATCTGTGGATAGTTGTATAGGAGGGCAGTTGAACTAGAGTGATCCTTTAAGCTGTTGTACTTCTAACATCAATCGATCGGTGAAATATAGCATTCACTTGGAAGTTAAAGCGAAGCTGTTGAGTTTGCGTATGTAGGTGAATCGGTGGAAGTGTGATCATCTGGTATGGGATTCACTGTGGTGAAGCGGATTGGTCATGTGCAGCAAGATCCAAGCCAACAATATGTAGACCTAAAAGTATGCGAGAGGCATACGATTCTGGTTTTCTAGTTCTTCATATGTGTTTTCTTCCCATGTTCGCACTAAGGGGTGGGAATGTTAGGAATCAACACTCACATTATATTTGTTAGTAAGGTTGTTAATATTAACAACCACGTATTTATATGAGTTAATATGTTACGAGTTGTTTTAACAACTCGTCAATATGTGTGAGTGGTTTCCTATTTTATAGGATATGTATTTCCTATATATATATATGTCAATATGTGTGAGTGGTTTCCTTTTTATAGGATATGTATTTCTTATATATATATATATATATATATATATATATATATATATATATATATATATATATATATATATATATATATATATGTATGTATGTATGCATGTATGTATGTATGTATGTATGTATGTATGTATGTATGTATGTAATGTGTAATGGTGTTTGAAGGAGAAATGTAATATAGAAATCAAGTTTTCTCTATCAATTTATTGCTACTCCAAGATCCACTTGCATGATATCTATCCTTGGATCAACATTGGCTATGAGTTGTGCCAAGCCTTGACCTTTTTCCATATTAACGAGTTTAATTTCTAAATCAAATTCTTGTAAAATTTTCATCCATTTTCCTCTTTTTTCCACCAACTCATTTTGTCATAGCATCAATTTAATGGTCAGTTCTACGACAATTGCATACACTTTGCTTCCAAGTGTATAATGTCTAAACTTTTTTACTAATTTTACCAAGGAAAAGGCTTGTTTTTCCATCATAGAATATTTGAGTTAGGCATCCTTCAAGTTTGTGCTCATGAATGCAATCAAATTTTCATTATCTTATAATTTTGAGTTAGTACAACAATAATGGTGTGATCAAAAGCACATGAATACAAGTAGAAGTCCTTGGTGAGTCTAGGTTGATTAGAACATGAGCACGGGTTATTGCTTCCTTAATATCTTTGAAATACTTCTTAGCATCATTTGTCCACTCAATTTTAGCATCCTTCTTTAGCATGGTAATTATTGGCCTCACAATTTCAACAAAACCAAAATGAATTTCCTCACAAAATTAATCTTACCAAAAGGATTTCAATTCTTTCTTGTTATTAAGTGGACTGATTTTTGAAATGTTATTGACCTGTTAGGGTTAATAAAGATTAGCTGCTTTAGCAGCTCGATGTCATTATGTCAATAAAAAATGGCTAGGGGGCATGTTAACTAATTGGTTCACTACAAAAGCAAGACTTGAAAAATTAAAAAATTTGATGAAAAAAAAAAATACGGGAGGATTCGATCGATTTACAAAGAAAGAAGCAGCACTATTAAAGAGAGAATTGAACAAATTGCAGGAATATCTAGGTGGGATTAAATACATGACAAAATTGCCCGATATTGTAATAATTCTCGATCAAAAAGGAGAATCGACCGCCATTCGGGAATGTATAACTTTGGGCATTCCAACAATTTGCTTAGTTGATACAGATTGTGACCCAGATCTCGTGGATATCCCAATTCCAACCAATGATGATGGTAGAGGACCCATCCGATTGATCCTAAAAAAATTAACTTCAGCAATTCGCGCGGGTAGAGAGGTTATATAAAAGGTTAATTTTTAATTAAAAACGGTAAGCTATATACTGAGTTGGCTACTATTCCAAAATATTAGAGAATAGATTAGAATAATCTATTCTTATTAAAATCAAGAAATTTCCTTAATCAAATAACCATTCCATTATTCTATTTCATAGCCAACTTCATTCGTAAGAACATGGCCAAGAAATTTACCTTTAGTTACACAAAAATGCTTTTCTTGGGATTTAAAGAGATCCCATATTTTCTTGCATCTTTCAAAACAAAATTTCAAGTGCCCCACATGGTCCAACCTATTTTTAGAGAACACAGTTAGATCATCCATATAAATGATAATACATTTTCCATTAAGACCTTGAAAATCATGATCCATTGCTCTTTGAAACATTGCACCAACATTGATTAAACCAAAGGGCATCCTCTTATATGCAAAGGTTCCCCACTTGGTGGTAAATGTTGTTTTCATCATATCATCTTTGTTTACCAACACCTGGTTGTATCATGAAAACCCATCAAGAAATGACATCATTTTTAGACCCATTAACAATTTGTATGACCTCATCAAAAGAAGGAAGGGGATAGTTGTCCTTTTTTGATGCTCTATTTAAGTTCTTGAAATCTACACATAGTTTTATTTCTCCACTCTTTTTCAAACAGAAACCTGATTAACCACCCAAGATGAGTGTCTAATGGGAAATATTATTTCAGCAAATCAACAATTTCCTTACCTCTTTATAAATAATTGGTTCTAAAATTGGGTTTCTAATGATCTTTACCTTTGCCTAAAAGGTTTGTGATCTTCCATTAATGGTATGGTATGGGTGATAACTCTAGGATCAAATATCTTTAAGTCATCATAGGACCATGCTATGACATATGTGTAATTTTTTAGCAACTTTTTTACCTTATCCTTCTCTATATCTGAACATGCTAGGCCAACATTCACCAATTTAGGCTTCTCTCTAGTGCCTAGGTTAATCTGATCATAATCTTTATCATTTGCCTTAGGTCTAGCAACACTCCAATTTTGTTGATCAGAATCAAACATTATTTCAAGAGAGATCATACCTTTAGGAATCCTATTCTCCTTCAAATTTAAAACACCGTCATCATTTAAATCATCCAAGTCCTTCTCATCTATAATTTGAGATGAAAAACATCAGAGCTATTCAAAACTAAATTATTTGTTGATCATCATTAAATACCTGAAAATGCTCTATGTTATATAGTACTGAAGGAATAGGAACCATTTCTACCACCATTCTACTCTTCTCCAACTCTTGAGTAGGCATAAGAGCAACAATAGATGTAGCCAATGAATCCGCCTCTTGGTTTTGTTTCCTAGGTACAAATAAAATGTTAAATGCATCAAAACATTCAATCAGATCCCAAAATCTATGTTTATACCTTTTAAGATAAGACTATTTACATTAATACTTGCTTCAACCTACTTGACAAAAACCTTGGAATCGCTAAAAACTTTTAGCATTTTGATCTTATATTTAATGGAAAATTGTAATCCTAACACTAAAGCTTCATATTCATCCAAGTTGTTGGTGTAAGGGAATTATAATTTATATGAGGCAAAGTAATAATGTTCTTTTGGGCCTTTCAAGATTATTCCTACCCCACTTCCCCATTTGGAACAAACACCATCAAAATGCAAATACCATAGACCTGAACTGTCTTAGTTCTCTTTTAACCATCTTGGTTTCTCCACATGCAATGTGTATACTCCAACATCAACTAAGAAAAACTTAACTTCTTCATTATTGGCATTATACTCGTGATCATATGCTTCATTTTAGGTTCCCTCTCTATCCTAATCTAGTTTGGAATGCCTCTCTAAGGAATCCACATGTGAGAACAATCAATTGACATATAACCATTCAAAACCTTTGACCAGTCCCTACTCAACAACATGCCATATGCCTTATGGATCTCCACAACCTGAATGTCCATGAACTATTGAATTCTAGGCTCAGATGTTAATTGCATATGAACATTCAAAAGTTCCCAAATAATTCTACCTTAGACTTGTCTAGTTGGACCACTACCCTATCATATTTGATTGGGGTAAGGCCAAGTTTCTTGCAAATGCTAGAAGGCATAATGTTTACAGATGCTCCTGAATCAACTAGGCAGATTATGCAAGTTTTTCCCAAATATTCTAACAATCAAAAGGAAAGGAGGAACTTCAATTTTGCTTTTGTACAATGCAACATTGGCATGAGAAGGTTTTGGGGTTCCCTAGGGGTCTTATTGTCTAAATATTTCAACAATAAATCTTGTTGTTATGTGATTTGAACCAAATCATGCAAAGTTATGTTTTCTTTAATATTTTTCATGTCCTCCACAATGTTATAACTAGTTTTAGGCATACCCGAGATGATTTTTGTGGATTAGAATCATTCCCCTTTAGAGGAGGAGGTTCATTGTTCACCTTTGGATCTAGTGGAGTAGTGTTAACATTTGGAGGTGTGGATGTTGTGTTGTTGGCTCTATTCCTCAATGCATAGTTACTCTTTTGGTATTATTGAAACACATGGATCTCATCCATATTCTCCTTTGTTCATTGTTCTCCTATAATGGGAAAGAAAATGTCTCCACCATCATAACAGATCTAGGTGATTTTGTATCATCATATGGGTTAGCCATATCATTTGTATTTGGAATTATTTCATAGTTATCCAATTCACCTTGAAAAACTTAAAATGCATGACAAAACTCTATATAATCTAATTCACCATGCTTAGCGATATTGTGAACCCTACACCAATTTGGTAATGCAATTTCACATACATTTATTTCTGGCATTTTGTTTTGAGATGACTATACTTGGTTGTTGTTATTCCCACCCGAGGGCCTATTGTTATATCTTTGATAGCTGAATTTAACTTCATTTGCATTTCCTACTTGCCTCTGCAAATTTATGAAATCTTGACCTAAATTTCTTACCATCCTTTGAATAGAATCGATTCCCCTTTAGCATTCTCCTGATTTGTTGCTTGGGAGGAGCTATTATCGACAAGAACCAAGGATCGATCATCATTTCATTGAGGTTCAATCAAGGGTGTATGTTAGGAAATAAGGGATAAAATATGTGGAATAATCCCTCACATAATCACAATAGTAGAAACTAATATGCAAAAAATATTACAGATCTCAAATAAAAGTACAAAATAAAATAACACAACACAAAGAGACAATATTTAACGTGGTTCACCCAATTTGGGCTACGTCCACTAAGAATCACTTGCTCAAATTTTATTACAAGCCACCGCTCTCTCAATACAATACCCAAATCTGTTTGGAGCTATGCTCAACAAACTCTACAGAATTCACACCCGAATTCAAAACACATCTGCAATATTACATTATACCTACCATATGCATAAAACCATATAAGTAGACAAATGCTTAAGTAGTTTTACAAAATCATGGGTATCAAAACCATGGGCCAAAACCATCCCATAAACCTATGGGTCAAAAATCCTGCCCATATGAAAAAAAATGTTTCCCGATATATTGGGCATGTTTTAAGGCCAATTTTTTTCTCAAGGGTTGCGCCCCCAAACCCCGGTGAGACAACTATGGAAAGTGTACAATACTCTTAGTGTATAGTCTTCAACACTTTCTCACATGAAAATAGGCTCCACAACCTAACAATGTAAGATTAGCTAGGCCTTTTTGTTGATTTGGAGTTATGCAACCGATAAGCATAAGCGGTGTTTTAGCATCGATGCCTATAAAGGATTTGGCATATTTTGATTGCCCTAAAGAAAATAATTGGGATGTGGGTTTTGGAAGGAATGGGTGACATACCCTTGAGGTTGTATTTTCTCATCAATCTGGATAGTTTTAGCATATGCAACAATCAATGTAGTGATATTTTGGGACCTTCTCAAGAAAAATGATGTCATGGGATTAAAGGCATTCTTGTAAATCTCAAGTGCTAAATCATCGATGGTTTGTATGGTGGGTGGTCAAGTTGTACATCTTTTGGAATCTATCATTGAAAGCTCTGATAGGTTCTCGGACATCCATTTGTAGGGTGGTGAACCTTTGGTAAAGGATGATAGAGCTAATGATTCTACCAAATTGGGTAGCAAAGATATCATGAAAGTCTTAACATTTGGTAATTGCATCTTCTAGTAAGTTTAAAAACTATTCATATATTTCATTCTTTAAAGATGATGGGAAAATCATACATGCCACATCCTCATGTCTCACATCTATTAGTCTTAAATAGGATTTGAATGCTCTAATGTGTTCTTCACCGAGAGGTGTTCTTGGTTGTGTCAAATACAGAAGATATGTATTTGGATTTCTTGGTAAGTCATGGACAACACCAAGTATATTAATGGGAGACCCTACTACCCAGGCGATTATGGTCATTCAATAAGAGAAGGAGTTCCTAATTTTGGAGGGATAGGTGGGTTATTAACTGGGTAGAATTTAGAAAGGCCTTAGGCCTTTTAGATTCCCCCTATATGAGCATGGTTTCTTATGAGTATCCAAATAAATATGGGAAAAATCAATATTAGAGCAGGACCTAGTCACAATTATTGGTAGATCCAATGTAAATTCCCAATGTTAATGATTAAGCACAATAATATATCAAAACAATGTATACGCAGACTATGAATATGCCCAAAATATATTATAATTTAGAATTTTCAAGCGGACCTTCCTTCATCTTCAACTTTTCATATTTACCTTTTGATGTATCAAATTGACACAATCATAGAGAGAAAAGGCATGCTCTTATGTCCTACTCATATTAGGTCACTTTAAAATGTGACTCAGTGCATGAGTTGTAGGGTATTGATTATTTAGACCAATAATAAGGATGTTTGCTAGATAGTTGGTCCTTCTAGTGCCACTCCTGCAATTTCTTCAATTGATTTATCTTTGAAAAAGCTTCTTTAAACTAAATTAATCTAAGTGTAGACACAAAATCACACACATATTACTATTTTACTATACCGCCAAGTATGTTGTTATATGCATGGATCTTAAGTAAGAAAAGTATTCACTAGTGACACACTCCCTAGTCCATCTACTTGTTTGAATTGATTTCTATTGTCTTTCTCTCTCACATATGTCACATTTTTACCCAATTCTGTTTAGCTCATAGGGATCCCTATTTGTCGATCTTATCACATTTTTTTGTCATTCATCCCAAGCACAAGCACCCATCCTGGACACTAGCGCTTAGGGACTCCTATCCATTCTGGGCGCTCTTGTCCTCTTTTTTCTTTTCACTTATTTTAACATTTTTGGTTGGCCTTCTTAGTTTTCTCATCCTTATCTCGAGGCCATAATCGGTATGTCATGTCATTAGTGTCAAAATTCAAACAAGATATCCATATATATACCTAACATATACTCTATTATAGGGCAAGAAATTCAAACGAAGAATCTCATCTGCATACTATCACTACCATCAAAGGGACTACATTTTTGGGTTGTATACACTTTGCATAAGAAGGGGAAATGTTGAATTCCATCTCACACATTTGCATTTTATCTTGCCATAGCTTGCTATCTTATCATCATTTATGCGAGGGCAACCTAAGGACACTATTTCACACACAAGCACAAAGAACTACATGGAGTCTAGAATGTAGTGCACCACTCAAACATAAGTTCACCCTTCGGGTGATCAACTGGTCACGGACTTCACATATTACATGTTTAATTCTAAATTTATGTGTTTGTGAGCTTGTGTAGGTAGCTAGGGTTTGTTTTGCAGGTTATAGGTATCCTCGATAATTAAAGTGCAAATAGTAGATGACTAATAATGAATAAGTGTGAAACCCTAGTGACATAAGAAAAAGTAGATTTCGTGTATTTACGCAATCACTAGTGCATAGAAGAGGTCTTTGGTGCCCATGTGCCTCGCCTAGCCCTAACGCCCATGTCCAAATTCTCATGTCTGCGGGTTCCAAAATTAATACTGAGCATTTCTGACACTCTACCCAACATGTTCATCAGTTGTTCCAATTCATATCTATTATGTGATAAACGTGAATCAAATAAGTCTCTTATATCTCGTATTTTCTTACAAGGTTACATCATTAGAGTGTTTATTATTTGTATTATCTTGTATTGTATCATATTATCGACTACGAAATTTGATTTAATTCTATTTTATTTAAATCACTAAGGACATGGCTTAAAGAATATAAAAAGGGAAAAGAAAGGGTAGAGAGAAAATAAATTTGCTAAGACAAATGTATTTAAGATTTGTAGTGCATGATCCTAGATAATAATATGCTTTCCTTGTGAAACTAGCAACATAAAACTTAGATACCACTCAAATTTTAATGTCACCGCACGTGCAGAAATTGTAGGGTACTACACTCACCGGAACAACGTAACACGTGCCCCAATGATGATACAGGTCTCCTCGCAAGGTGTTCGGGATTCGGAAAAGCTCCCAAGTATGCGTTAACATCCCGCATGCCCCGCTTAGCCCCCACGTGCTTTTTTTTCTCTTTTCCCCTCTTTTCTTTGCCTTTTGCTCTTTAGTTACGAAACCGCCGCCCTGCCTGGGTGGCGGTCTCATGACCGCCGCCCGAGAAAGGGCGGCGGTCTCAGAACCGCCCTACTCAGGGCGGCGGTCCTTCACGTGTTTTCTAGAATGCTCTTTTAACGCGACTCACATAAATTTCAACGTTTACCATCTTTTTTTCACCGCCTTTGGCTTGCATTAATGATTCTGGTTCCCTAGAATAGTGTTTTGCCATTGTTTATAGTTTAAGAGATCAATTTGGTTTTTACCTTTGGGTAAATACAAATGCTATAAATAGTTGGCTTGTGCTCAAGCAAATGGCCCCTCAAATTTGCCTCTGAATTTCTCATTGCAATAAATTAGTCTTTCATTTTGCTTAGAATTCTTAGTTTCATTCATTGCATGCTTAGTTAGTGTTGTTTTGTTATTAGGAAGCCACATATCCAACTTGTGCAAGTGCTGTCATCACTTCATCCAAATCAATTGGAATAGGATAGTTTGATTTCAATAGGAAGCCATTAAAGTTGCAGGTTTTGTTCTTCAAACATGATAGTTTCAAGTTTTGGACGTTTTATGTTGCATGACTTGCAATAAATCCTGCTAGGAATTGCATAAGCCAAGCTCTGTACTCTTGCGCTATCTCTCTCCTACTCGCATTGTATTTGGTCTGTATCCTAAGCTGCCTTTGTCCCAATATCTACTTCTGTTGATGCTAGAATTACACGCTTTTCTGGATCCACGTGAACATGAAGGAGCGAGGAGATCACACTGAGGGGAAAAATCACACACACCATCGGATTCGCCACTGTTCTGTAGAATCCAGGTTCTAGCTTTCAAAGTTCTAATTAGAAGCATATCAAATAGAGTAGCCAATCACTTTATTTCATCAATTTTTACTTTCTATATTGCCAGGAAGGCTGTGGGGATTGATAGTTTCGAGAGACTATGATTCATTCCTCACTTCGAGGTAGGATCGAGAGTCTTTCAAATAGATTAGATCAGCTTATTTCATTGTTTAGAATAGATTTATAACCGCATTGCAGCAAGTAGCTATACTCGATTGCTTTGTTGTTTTAAATTGAATAGATTAATTGTCAATTTCTAGATATATTAAAATAAATTTGCTCCTTCAATTTCATTCATATAAATTCATCAGAAAAATACAAAAAATAGAGGAGTCATATATGCTATAGATATACTTCACATAGTTAATTTTACGTTGTTGCTTTTGTATGACAATCACGGGACCTAGAGAGCCCAGAGAATACGTATTCGAGCCAATCGTGCCCCAGCCTGATCTCGTCACAACGCAATAATTGACATAGATAAGAATCTTAGGATCCAAGTCTTCCAAACAACGGCAAATTTACAACAGATCAACCTCTAGTTAAGCGGGTTAAACATAGAAGACGAAAAAGTGCACACGTTTTGGTCAAATCAACCAAAATACAGATTACCCTATATATATATCCACATGACTGTGGAAGGGTTTGAAAGAGAGAAAACATTCGGTTGTGACCCTTTGGTCCCACAGCCAGATGCAGGAGACACTCTCACAGATATAGATACCAACTTAAGAATTCAGGTTGCACGAACACCTGTGAGATACTCTAAAAAGATCACACAACTGTTAATTCTGAATATAGAGGCTGAGAAAGCATATGACTATTGGATACTACTGGATTAGGGGCCGAGTCTCAGTACATGACCATAACAGACCACAACAAACACAAATCTATGGTTGTGACCCACAAAACCCACGGCTCAACGAATCTATAGGTGAATCGACATAGATGTTAGCCTACGCACATTAGTATTCGTATCTACTCCACTTCCATCTATCATCATCAAACAATTATCCTTGTTAGACATAGTAGCTAACTAAGCTAAGGAGTTATGGACTAGGCTAGAGAATCGCCCATAGAGTAAATAACATTTACCATCCACCCTATGACCTTATCTGGAGACATACACGAAACTATCCCAGTCATTTTCCACGTATTCCACAACCCATGACCGAATCACGCCGAGCTCGATATTGATTGGAGCCTTGGCAGTCATCCTTGTTGATCGATCTATCACACCGATTCAGGAGTTAGGAGGGCCTTCTTTGCCTTAGATTCACAATTTCCACTAGTGCGCGTAGAAGACATCGTATTGCCTAACTAGTTTGTCCGCATCCCACGCATATTCGATCCACACCGGTTGTCTCGGCATGACCTCGGGAGGTCGGGTGCGAGGAAAAGTTACTTATAGATTCCCATGCTTGCTTGTCACTTTTCCATCGCATACCACCCGATGCATAAATTCAAAGGAATCAAGATTGTAAACCAAATTTACCATATCAAATTGTAGGGTACACATTCAAAGGATAAATTTAACTTTCATTAAACTGTAGAAATTAAATTTAAACTTGCAAATGCATAATTTAAACAAATTACTAAAGGAAAGTTAACATGCGAATACACCAAACACTGAATATTATAAACACAATGTATAAATTAGAAATGGTAACATGTAAATAACATAAATTTAGCTTGCACGAGTTAAGTTTCAACTAGATCACATTCATTTATCAAATAACATCCCCCTTTTAGAATGGAGGTAGGTCTACATATACAACTGGGGGTCTTCCTTTACCACCAAATTTGAACAATGATTACCAAAAGATCAAGGAATATTACAAACAGTTGGTTGTTTAAGAAATATCCTAATTGATTCTTGTTAGGATGATTACAATGGGTAAAGCCAACATGTCAAAATATAAAATATCTTAGGAGTTATTGAGGCTCCTGTTTAACTATAGTCACCTTTTGAACTGGGTCCATCGGTGTAGGTTCCTCTTGAGCTGTGTCAGATGAAGCTGGTCTCTTCCCTGCAACAATGAAGGATTCTTTGTAGATTTTATTAATCCTTGTCTAGCTTTGTAATGTCAACAATAGGACTCTGAAGAGTATAAGAGCCCCATCTAGTAAGTTTTTTTGGGTAGCCATGGCCTTTCCCATGATTTCTTTCAAGGTCTCTATTTTTTGGACATTTTCCCTAGTTTGAGAAACAATCTCAATGACTTGGGATGCTTTTTCCTTATTTACTTCTACTATATTATTTTGAAAATTTATTAAGAATTGATTGAGCAATCTAGAAAATTTAGCGGTGGACACTAATTCTTGGTCTTCCTGAAGGCCCCTATGATGGATGTCTTTGAAAACAATTGAATTTCTTTTGAAATTACATCATCAAGATGAGAAGGAAGTTTATCCATTTGATTAGTCCATTCCTTTATTTTTTTATTTTGCGTAATTGTCATATACCAATATCTTCTGTAGTCACTACTGCAGGGTCCTTGCATATTCCCTCTTCAATGGCCCGAGCTATGATCATTGACATTTTCTGCATTACACACATCTTTTCAACTATTGTTTTGGTATTTTTCGAGTAGGCATGTTCTTTCTTGTTTGGGATCAATGCTTTCTCGATCACATGATATATGATGAGTAGGGCCTCTTCTACATTTGAAGTGATACCTTCAGGAACAATGGATCTAGCCTAAGTTTCAAGCTCCTTGTTTTGGGCCAACATTCCCATTACTAATTTTGTTGTCAATTCTATTGAGTCTTTTATATAAGATACAATATCCTCCTCATATTTTTCTACTTGGGAACCTTTGGCTTTATTTTTCTAGGTAAGGGAGAAGAGGTCTTTATATGTTTCATGCCAAATGATAGTTGTTTGTGTAGACATTATCTTCCTTGTCACCATCCTCAAAGTTCTGTCCTAGTATTGAACTCAATGTTTATTAATGGTTCCTCTAGCTACCCAATCCAGTTGCTCGATGTGGGTAATCATTACTTGTTGAACCTATTCTTGTTGAGGCTCAGGAGGAGGGATCCTAGAAGGGAAGTCTTAACTACCTCAACTTGTGTTTACTCTTCTTGAACCTCTACTTTTGTGGCCTCATCATCTAAAGAATTTAAATCATATAAAACTAAAGCGGAGTCCTTGGATGGCTTAGAATGATCTCTTGGACTTCTTAGACAACCTCGGTCTCTACTAGTCTTGGAGGAGTTTTAGAAGTTGGGATTTGGGTTTTCCTTGGAGATTTTGAATAACCAAGTGCCCTCCTCTTTGTGAATTCTCTTTTTATTTCTCCTCTTGGGGAGGAGCTACCCTGTCATATTCATATTTTGTTGAATAAGGTTATCATCTATTTGGGTGATCCATATCCAGGTCATTGGCATTAACCTCATGAGCATATGCTATACTGATTTGTCCTTTAAGTGACTCTAAATGGTTTTCCAACTGTTTTACTTGGGTCATACTACCTTAAGGGTTGATGTGGAAAATGGAAAGAATTATGATGGGTTCTTCAACTTTTAGATAAGACCATCTCTTGAACTCTCTACATCATAATATAATCGACAAGGGAGGGTGAGTCCTAAGTTTTGTGTCCTTATGTCTCCCTACTATGCCATTATATATTTGGTAAGCAACTTCCTACGCAGCTAACTTGTCACCACATAATATGGAAGTTGCAATGGTGGTGTGAGAGTAACCCCTCAATGATAATTATCATGTAATTAGGATAGAAGAAGGCAACCCCTATTTTTCTTATTAATGAAAGGACCTTCTCAAAATTTTTGGGCATGACTTTTTTCATGCATTTCCTTATAGAGTGTGGGATAAAAGGAAGTTTGAATGTCATTGATGTGGGCCTGACGAATTTATGGGCATATAAATATAAATATAGCTCATTCACTTCTAAAATACATGATGGAGACCATGGGTCACAAAATTCAAGACAATAAAGGACTCCACAGACTGCATCCAATAGATAGGAGGCCATGAAAAATGGTTTCTTGTGGTCTACAAAGTTTGTTCTTTGGGAAACTAGATTAGAAGTGACCACCTGCCCTAGAGAAGGAATCTTGTGTTCATCTATGATCATTGCAAGTAGGTGAAACTAGGCTACATCAAACTTTTTAATGGAAGGGTTTCCATAAAATATATTCATAAGGGCCATGCCTATATGGACCTCAGATCTAAATCTTTGAATAAGGATGTCATTTAGGTGAGCATCATCCATATTATCAATTGGGTCCTTAGGCCGGTTTGTAAAATGAGCCTTACTTGTCTTGTGGCCATCCAAGATTCAATTGTGTTTAAGCTACAAAGAGTTTCAAAATTGGGTAATTTGTAATAATATTTAAAGGCATGCCGGAAAAGAAAGCTACTCTATTGGTCTTAATATTTGAAAACAAATCCCAATTCTTTTCCTTTACATGAATAAGAAGGAAAGAAATCAATTCTAGACATGGAAATACCTTAGGCATGGCCGCAACTAAATGGAAGTTGACCCTTTTTATGCCTTAATGTTCTTATCCCTCTCATGTTTGATAGGCCAACATCTCTACTTCATCTATGGTGTCTGTGTTGAGTCTTTCTCTCTGAATTATTGAGAAAATGACTGAATAATGTTGAAATTCATGGTCAAGTGAAGATGAGTTGAACACAGTGTCCCGCATCACTCTGGTGTCTAAATAGAAATAAAAGAATGCATCTATGTTGAAAGGTCCTAGTTCTCCCATCATGGTTTAAGATTAATGGCTTGCAAAATTTGTAATGGATCCTTCGAAATATTTTTCTCAAAAATGGGCAAAAACAAGATTACTCTCACAGGCAATTTTGCCATTCGAAGGCTTGAATGAATTTTCTCGGTTAAGACAGGATCTTTATAATTTAGGCAATATTTTATCTAATATAACATGCTCCATATTAATGATGCATAATGCATTCAACTTGATGTTTTTTCCCCAAAGAATGTTGCTTTTTTGAATTGATGAGACTTTTAAATGTGGACCTTACACATGTACAACCTAGGTAAATCATATCCGTCAATTTTAATTTACCTTTTAAGACCTTGAAACCACGTGTATGACATGTGGTATGGCATGTAGACCATTAGGATTAGCTATCCTTCTACATGGGTGGCGTGTATTTGAATTTTCCTGACCTTTGACATTTTGACCTTTTCTAGCACTTTGGAAGTGCGAGTTAATTTTTCATGAAGTGTACGATGCAAGGCACGAAATCTTACTACTTGCATTTGAAAAAGTGATTTTTGAATACTCGTACTTAGGAAGTATGAGTTTTACATGCTCACATCTCGTGAGATTTCTCCTTTAAATACTCACTCTTTGAATAATCACATTTGAAAGTGCAAGTTTTCACTCTTTGACCTGCGAGGGAAAAAGTTAAATTTTTAGCCATCCAAAATTCAAACTTTTGAAGTGCAAGATTATCACTAAGTGCGAGAGAAAGGAAAAATAAATAACCAAGTGTGAGTTCTTACTCATAGGGAGTGTGAGTACCAGAATTTTTAAGTGTGAGTGTCTTTTAATAACTAAGTAAAAATTTTAATTAGTGTAAGCAATTCAATCAAGTACAAACTCTAAAATTTATAGAGTAAGGTAACTCCACTTAAAGATTATTCTCAACCCAAAGGGTAAATAATTCTAATTTACCAACTTGTATAAACCATAGAGGGTCCCTACCTATTAAAATGTAATCATTTTCTAAGGTGGGGGAGTTATGCAATATGAATGACCTGACTTTATTTTTCCTAAAAGCTTATTGTAATGAAGACAAATATTAGAAACTAACTCATAAATGCATCATCAATTGATCCTGCAAATTTGGATTCTTGAAAAATTTTATGGGTCAAGTACGGTAGGGAGGGTAAATTTTGGTACCAAACGTGTCTCGGGGTGTTAAACATACCTTGCATTCCTCAATTTTACCTTAATTTTCTAGCAATCGTTTGTGTACCTTTACTAGAATATGGCTCTGAAAACTTGAGATGATGTGCAACAATGCTAAAGTGTCTTTGTTGATGTATCAAAATGAAACAAACACATGAGGAAAATGACAGGATCTTACATCCTACTCATTTTAAAATCACCTAAAAACTAAATCGGTGCATGAGTTGCGGGTATTAGTTATTTTGACCAATACTTGAGGGTGTTTGTTGGACTGTTAGTCCTTCTAGTGCCACTCCTGCAATTTCTTCACTTGATTTGTCTTTGAAAATATTTTCTTAAACTAAATTAATCTAAAGGAAGTTCTCAAAGAAATTGAAAAAATAAAAGAAGGGGCAGAGAGAAAATAAATTTGATAAAACAAATGCATTTAAATTTTTTTCAATGCATGATCTTGGAAATAATGTGCTTTCCTTGTAAACCAACAACATAAAACCTAGGTATTACTCAAATTTCAATTTTATTGATGCATAAATTCAAAGGAATCAAGGTTGTAAACCAAAGTTATCATGTCAAATTGTTAGATGCACATTTAATGGATAAATTTAACTTGCAAAAAGTTAGAGTAATTGAATATAAACTTGTAAATGCACAATTTAAACAAATTACTATAGGAAAGTTAACATGTAATACACCAAGCACTGAATATTATAAACACAAAATATCTAAAGTAGAAATGAGAGAATGTAGATCAGAAAAATTTAGCTTGCATGAGTTAAATTTAAATTGGCTCACATTCATTTATTAAAAATAACATCATCTCTTTCTAAGACTAGAGGCAAGTCTATTTATACAATTTGGGGCCTTCCTTTACCACCCAATTTGAATAGTAATTACAACATACTCAGAAATATTGCCAACAAAAGGTCGTTCAAAAATATCATAATTGATTTATGTTAGGATAATTACAATGACCAAGGCTAATATGAAAAAAATAACCAAGGACCTATTACAACTCCTACTTAATTATGGAGCCTTTCTAGACGGGTCCACTTGCGAAGGATTCATTTGTGTTGGTTTAGCTTGTGCGGGGCCTCTTGTGATGGATTAATTGAAGTTCCGCTTTTCATGTGACAATGAAAGATTCCTTACAAATCTTATAATCATTGTCAAGCTTTACCAAGTCCACCGTTGGCTTTCTCAAGAGTACGAGAACTTTATCAAGTAGGGCCTTTTCCAGTGTGGCTTTGGCATTCCCCATGATCTCCTTTAAGGTTTCTATTATCTGGACCTTCTCCCCGGCTTGAGAGATAATCCCAATGGCCTAGAAAGCCCGTCTCATTTTATTTTGTTATTTTCTTTCGAAACTTTGTTAAAAATTGATTTAGCAGTTCAACAAACTTGGTAGACACTAATTCGTGGTCTTCCTTGAAGACCCCGTAATGGATGCCTCTGAAAGCAGCTAAATTCCTCTTGAAATTACATCATCTAGCTGAGGAAGAAGTTTTCTCATTTGGTCAGTCCATTCCCTTAATATTTCTCTTGTGTAAGTGGCATATGCCTGGCATATACCAATATCATCCATAGTCACAATTATAGGGTCTTTGCATATCCCTTCTTCAATGGCTTGTGTCATGGTTCTTAGCATATATAGCACCCATATTTTTCAATGATGGTGTTGGCATTTTTTAGTAGGATTTTTCCTTCTTTTTAGCCTCAATGTTTTCTTTGATAACATCATATAAGCTCAGTAAGGCTTCTTCAACATCTGAAATAGTGCTCTTAAGAACAATGGCCTTGGCTTGAGTTTCAAGCTCTTTGTTTCTAGCTTGTACTCCTCTTACTAACTCTGCTGCTAATTCAGCTGAGGCCCTTATGTAAGACATGAGGTCCTCTTCATATTGGGCTACTTGGGAACCTTTGGATTTCTTTTTTTTTTTGTAAGAGAGAAGAGGTCCTCTGATGTCTCATGCCAAATGATGGCTTGTTGTGTGGACATTCTCTTTTTGGTCACCCTCTTAAAGGTCCTTGTTCTAGGATTAAATTCAATATTTATTAATGGATCCTCTTGAGCCACCCGATTTGGTTGCTCCATGTGAGAAATCATGTCCTGTTCCACCCAGTATTGTTGAGGTTGATGGGGAGTGGTAGGGGTAGTTTGAATTGTCTCTTTCTTTTACATGCGGGGATAGAGCCTCTACTTATGTGGGTTCCTCTTCTTGATTTCTTGAATTTCTAGAAAATCTTCTACCTCTCGTTGGTTTAGGGGGGAGGATTGGTAGAAGTTGGGGTTTGGGACTATCATGAAGGTTTTGAATAACTAACTATTCTTCTCTTTGTAAAGTCCCTTTATATTTTTCCTTTTAGAGGAGGAACTGCTCCTGTTGTCTTCATATTTTTCTTGATTAGGTTGTCATTTGTTTGGGTAATCCATACCTAGTCATTGGCATTGGCCTTATGTGCATAAGATATACTTATCTACCCTTTAGTGACTCTAAATGTTTGGCCACTCTTTTCCTTGAGTCATATTATCTTAGAGAGTGTTAGGGAAAATAAAATGAATTATGGCGGGTGTTACAGATTTCAAATTAGGACCACCTCTTAAATTCTCTCGCATCTTATTATGGTTGATAATGGAGGATGTGTCTGAGTTTCTTATCCTTAAACCTCCTCGCTATACCATTGTAAATTTTATATGTAACTTCTTGTTTTTCCAAATTTTTGGGTACATATTATGGAAGTTGCAAAGGAGGTGTGAGAATGCCCTCAATCATGATTACTATGTATTCTAGGTAGAACAAGATAGCCCTTATTTTCCTTATTGAAGCAAAGACACTATCAAAGACTCTAGGCATAGTTGTCTCATGCATTTCTTTGTGGAGAGTGGGATAGAATTAAGTGCAGATGTCCTATATTGGAGCCATGAATCTATGGACATATAGGTCTGAATATAATTCATTCACTTCCAAAATTCGTGAGGGAGACCATGGTTCACAAAATTATGGACATTGAAGAACACCATAGATTGCATCTATTAGGTAGGAGGCCATGTAAAATGGTTTCTTGTGGTCCACAAAATTTTTTCTTTGGGAAACCAAGTTGGAAGTGACTACTTGCCCTAAAGAAGGAATTTTATGCTCATATATGATCATGGCAAGTAGGGAAGCCATGATACATCAAATTTAGTAATGGAAGGGTTTCCATACAGCACTGTTCATTAAGGCCATGCCTATATGGACCCCGGGTTTAAACCTTTGAATATGGATGTTGTTCAAATGAGCATCATCCATGTTATTAATCAAGTCCTTGGCCCAACTTTGTAAAATTTCCCTCACTTTCAATTGTGGTTAAGTTATAGATAATATCAGATTTTGACAACTTATAATAGGACTTACATGCGTACCCAACAAAGAAAGCTACTCTGTTCTTCTCAGATTTGGAAAATAAGGACCAATTCTTAGTCTTCGCATGAATTAGAAGAAAAGAGAGTAGTTCTGGGCATGAGAATACCTCCGAATTAGTAGTAATTAAGTGAAGGCTAAACTTTTTCAATGCCCTTATGTCCTTGGACCTTTTTCTTGATCCGCTGACATTTATGCTTCGTTCTCACATCTATGTCAAGTCTTTCTCTCTAGATTATAGAAAAAATGATTGAATAGTGCTAAAATGTGTGGTCCAAGGAAGTTTAATCAAACATGGTGTCTCTTATTACTCTAGTGTCTGCATAGGAATAGAGGAATGCATGTACCTTGGATGGTCTTTCTCCCGCCATGACCGAAGATTAATGGCACATGTAATAACCGAATGAATCTCTTGAACTAAAATGTTTGTAAAAAGGCTAAAAAGTGAGATTAAATTGTTGGCCATTGTGTCTTAGTATTATCATTGATGTCAACCCCATTGATGGAAAAGGATGTCATGTGGTCATGTGAGTCCCCATGATTTGTTGTTCAGGTGTTAAACATGAAGATTGAGTGGTTTGGTGAGTTCTATGTAGTCTTGGTGCATGGTTGGGTATGCCTAGTCTTGGTATGAGTCCTCCTAAGTTGGTTGGAGAGTTCCATGAGGCCTAACATGGTTGGTATGATGTGTGATGGGTGTCCATGGGTTTTCATGAGGTTAGTATGGTCGTCAGGTCATGTGGTTTCATGGTTGAGTCATGTCATTCTAGGTTTGTTTCTAGCCCCAAACATGTAGAATTGAGTTGGAGCTATGAGAATTGGACCAAATAAGTCATAATGGAGCATGGTAGCAACATGGTGATAGTGTACTCGAGGTATATGTTGAGTTTTAGGTCTGCGCAAATGGTTTGGTGCTTATATGAGGTCCTTGGGAAGTAGTAGGTGAGAAACATGCAATTTAACACATGCAAATGAGATTGGATAGAGAGTTACATGCACATTTGGGATATTTGGTGAGTTCAAGTAGTTATAGGATGTTGTCATGATGAGATAAGTTTTAGGTCAAAGTGGTGAATAAATTTGAATATATGCAAGTTTTGGTGAAACCGGGTAAATAACAGTGTGTTTTAAAGACAAAGTTGGACTTTCTTATGCTTGTTGTGATATGTGTGCTTTACATGGGGACCTGATATATTTTAATTATATTTTTTAGGTCATTTATGAAGCTTTCAAAAAAATAATGAGGTGGTTCGATCGTCACATTTTTATGAACGATCGTTAACAAGGTAAAGTGGTTTGAAACCTACTAAAAACCCTAACTAGGAGCACCTTGCGAGTAAAAATGGGTATAGTGAGCACATTTTTATTAATTTTTCCAAAGTGATGATTGGATGGTGTAGATTACTCCTCCATATTTCCAGAAAGGTATGGTAGTGCATGTGACAATATGTGGGCCCCACCGGACTTTGCTTATTTCCAAAGAGGTTTAGTTTAAGGTGATATGGTCCAAAGGAGTTGAAGAATAAATTGATTGTTTTTAACCATTGAGTTGTTATAGATGTTTATGAAAGTTTCAGGTAATGGTTGTGCCAAAAAATGGTAAAGTGTTCCGTATTTAGGAGGAAAGGTTTTTAGTGTAGCTTGGAGCAACTTGAGTAAAATTAACATCAGCAAGAGCTACAATGGGAGTTAGGAGATAATTCAACTATTTTTGTGAATATGGTTCAGTGATATTTCCATTTATATTTAAAAATTAATATTTAGAAATAGTATGCAATAGTTATGACTCATTCTTTGAGGATCAAGTTTGTGGGATGCTCATTCTCGACAGGGTGTAAGTAGCTACATGAGGTAAGATGATGTTTCTGGTTTTTTCAAACTTTGTGAAGGTTTTTGTGGATTATAAATCATGTATAAGTGTGTTAAATTATTTGGTTAAGCTTGTAAGTATGTTTTGAGGTGGTGGAGTATGTTGGGATAAGAGTCGGTTCTTGAGTCCAAGAAGGGTTAAAATGCAGCGATTACAGAGATGGGCTTGGTTGAAGGTCTTCCACTTGGAGTTGGAGGGATTTTGTATATAATCAAGAAAGTTAATTCATATATATTTATAATGAGGTATTGATTGTGTCATGATAAGGTGCTTTGGTCAGTCATTCAATTCATTTTGTGAAGTAGTTTATAATTGCATTCTCGGGACAAAGTTATTCTTGTTGAAAGATTGAGTTGGTTGAAGCATAAAATGGTTGAGTTGATGCTGGATATCACTTGTAATGGGAATAAGGGTGAACTTGGAAACTATTGAATTCATTTTGAGGTCTTTAAAGTAACATCAAGGGTGTTTATCACTTGAGTTTGGAAAACAACATTTTTTTTGGCAATTTGTTTTTGTAAAGACAAAAGTGGTTGTGGTTTGAGAAGGTAATTGTTTCATGAGCTATAACTTGTTCAGTAGTGCTCTACATGTTATGGTATTTCCATTGAGTGGTCACATGCCATAGTTGAGGTGTTCTTGGGTGTGCTTGAAGCCCATATATGAAAACGGGTTGTTGTGAGCAAGCTCGGTTGGTGAAGGTAATGAGCCAATATGCCCATTAAATGAAATAATTTGATTGGTTCATGTAAATTGAGACCATGGTTTATGTTTAAATGATATATTACTCATGTTTGGTGAATATGGGATCTTGAATAAACATGGTTTTGGCATGAGGTGATTTTTCTCATCCTAGTGATAGGGTTTTGAGGATTTTTAGTGCATGGATGATGGTTTTTGGCATGACTAACCTATATGGGTCATATGTGACCATTTTAATGAGTTTATTTGAATTTTAAAGGTGTATAAGTCAATTTTATTATGAGGTACTGACCACCCTTGGGTTGAGAGAAGAATTGTATATAAAATTGAAGTTTGAGCTCCATTTGAGAGCTAGTCTTGCATGGGGGAAAAGTGCGACCTAGAGGAGAGTGTTTTGCAGGTATGAAGACATGATTTGAAGTCTTATCATATGTGTTTTAGGTTGAGGAAGGTCTTACAATAGGTGTGAGAGAATTTAGAGTTAAGACAAGTTGAGGAGTGTAGACACAAAATCACGCACTTTGGGCATTATTTAGTCCTGGTCTCATACTACTATTCATATGGTTTTTGAGTGAAGAAAGCACTAATCAACCCATGTATTTTGGAAATTTTATTTTACTTTAGGATCGTGGAGGAAGAGCTTGGACTTCGGAAATGAGTTGATCTAGAGTAAGCGGGATTAATAGTGCATAAGTAGGAGGTAACAACATCCATAATAGCACGAGGATCCATCCTAGAAGATGGAAGTTCAATAAAGGAAGGACAAGGGCTATAACCAAAAGAAGCAGTGGGAGTGTTGGTGAAAGCATGGCCACAGCTATCAAATTGCAAAGTAACTGGAGGCTTAGAAGAAGAGGACTTTCTATGATGCTTACCCATGATGGAAAGTGCAGATTCGAGACCCTAAAAGGTGCAAGAAGAGAGGTCGGGTTCACCAAAATGATTAACAAAAACATGGAAATTTAGCTAGATGACCTAAGGGGATATCTAGGGTATTAATGTTAATCTAGTTAGGAGGACTAAAATGCTGTAAATGAACTAAAGTAGTATGAAATAAATGTAAATAAACTATTCTAGATGAAATGAAACCCTAATGTGCAAGAGAAGAGTAAGGAGAAGACTCACTGATATTAGAAGATTGTTGCGTAGTGTCACGAGATCTGGAAATAGAATCGGAAGTGTAGATGAACCCTCAAGGACCTTATGAAGGGTAGATATGGACTTTCCAACTCTAGGTAGATAATAGTGGTGACTAGTGTTTGGTCATTGTCATTATGGTTTCATAACTTTATATTTATATGGTTCTCTTGTTCTAATTTTGTAATTAACCTTGAAAAGGCCAACCACAAGAAAGATGAAATGTGTAGACACAAATATTACACATTAGACAATATTTAATGTGGTCTTATACTACTATTTAGAAGGTTATCAAGGGTACAAAGTACTTGATTAATCCCACCTTTTTGCCACATTTTTTCTTATCTTTTATTTCATCTTTCCCACATATTTCTCGATACCTATCAGCCCATTTCATGACCTTTTCGACATTCTAGCCTGAAATCAAGGCACCCCAGCCTAGTACTAGGGTGCCTCAAGGTGCCCTAGTCCCATTCCAGTGCCCCGGTCTATGCACAACCTCTTCCGCTTCTTTTTGGGTCACTTCTAGTTATTGGTCATCCTTATCTTCTTCTCATTCGGCCTTGTCAGGATTAATTACGAAATTAAGCTTGAGAGCCCTATAAATATAAAGTTATAAGACCATAATAAGGGTCTTAGGTCATTGCATCTTATCACTACTATAACTCCATATAGGGCTGCATCCACTGCATCACTTGCATCCACATAGTTTCATGCATTCAAGTTAGGAGATCTACATCACACACACTTCATAGGGGAGAGATTCCATTATATTCCATGCACACATGCTACTTACATTTCTATAGCTATTATTGCTCACTACTTCACAAAGTGCGACTAACACGAGATCACCTAGGGCATGACATACACACACACACCAAAACTACATCAAGGTCTGTAATGTAGTGCAACACTCAATGATAATTCTAGTAGCTTGGTGGTTGAGGTTAGTCTGACGACCCATTCATATGCATCTTTCATTTTTCTAGGGTTTGATATTTCTCCTTGTATTACAGGTCATTCTCTAGTTCATCCGACGAATCCAGCGCGACAGATGGGAAGTACTCAAAGACATTTAGCGACCTTACCAAATTAAACTTCTGAGGAAGGTTGGTTCATCTACATCACACAAAAATAGGAGGGAAGTTTATTCTATTCCATCCACCTTTCTATTACATTTTTCTACACATAGTTATTGCTCGCTACTTTCACAAAGTGTGACTGGTACAAGAACACCTAGGACATGATTGCACACACTTGCACATAGAACTACATCGGGTCTAAGATGTAGTGCAATGATCAGTTAGTAAGTCCACCATCAGTGCGCTTAAGGACAATCGACCTTCATATGCGTTTTTTTTTTTAGGGTTTGATGCTTGTTTTGGGGTTTTGTAGGTCTATCTTTCATCATTGATCATTGGTGACATTCGACACAAAGCAACGAATTACACGCGATAGAAAACGAGGGTTTCACATCATCATTCGACCTTTTAAATCTGGTTTATGGACCTTCAAGCACAAACCGGGGTGCCCATAATCGACTAGGGCACCCACAGGTGCCCTAATCCTCTCTCAGGCACCCTAGTCTAACGAAACAACTTAGATATGTGTCTTTTAGAGCTCCTGTGTGGTCGCATCTGCATTTTTTTATCCATTTCACCTCGCAACACGCCTTGGTCAACCTTCAAATTAGCTAAGCTCCTCCAACCCTTCTTTACATATTAGGGTTTCTATTTTCATTAGTCTAGTTGCTTAGGTCACTTTTCTATAATTATTTACCGCTTTTATCCATTGTTATTTGCAGATGTTCCTAGTTACATTAACCACGCTTATCCCACCATTTTAGTTAATCACCTCTTGCACAAACCAGGGCACCCAAAACTCAAAATAGGGTGCCCTAATCCTCCCCAGTGCCCCACCACTTAAACTACTCGAGATCTCAGTACTTTTCGCCTTGCACAATCGCTTCCTCCTCTTGTTTCTTCAATCATCTTTGTGACATAGTCTAACAAGTTCATAATGAATCAAATGAAACTTTTTTAACTCTCCTCACACATTAGGGGTTTGCATTTCTACTTTCTTAGTTTGCTTGGGTCATTTCCTTTGTGCATTTATTTGTCATTTACTACTCTTCATAGCATTAGATTAACTTAGAATATCCCCATATTAGTTAATCATTTTGGTGAACTTGACGTTTGACACCACCTTCCACTTAAGACTCTCTGTCTCTTCTTTACTATGGCTCACTCTTCCGACGATTTTTTTATCGACGCTCATCTTAAATCCATCAATGACCATATCATTGAGCATCCCCAAGATCTAGACTTACTTTTACATATTGCTCGGAAGGAAGCTACCAATTTGGCATAACTTAATGCTTTCACAAATGATCTTTACTCCCATTTCTTCCCAACTATTTATTTCAACTCTTCCACCCATTTCTACCATTCCCATTTTTGTTACTACTCTTATAAATCATTTCACACCACCTCTTGTCTCTCATACATGGTAGGTTTCCTCCGTTGGAATTCAAGAATTAACCTCTCTCTATCGGGACCTCAAAGCGTAGATTTGTCACCTATAACATGCTACCGCTCGAGTATCTCCATCTTTAGATTCCACCTTATTATTGCACACGTCATTTGCACTGCCATCTCCACTTATTCATTTCCTCCTAGTTTTTTCACCCCTAAGCTTCCCATTTTCAATGGGCATGGTGACCCATAAGAGCATCTTAGAGCATTCCATGTAGCTTGTCTTGACTTTGCGGACGATCATATTCTTTTGGATAAAATCTTTCCCCGTAGTCTCCATGATTATGCGATGTGTTGGTTTTACAACCTACTTGTTCATTTGGTAACTTCATTTACACATCTGGCACGATGCTTTTCTTACTCATTTTTCTATCAATATCAGCTCCAAGATCTCTTATGCTCAACTAACACAACTTAAACAAGGATCTAATGAACACCTAGCCAATTATGTTTTGAGATATAAAAAATATAGCTAAGATGTCAAATGTGCTAGTGGACTTGTTCTTTAGAGTCTTTTACCACCGCTTCAAGAGAGTGTTCTCTTTGAGACCTCTCCTTCATTCAACCAACTTTTTCATACTCTTAAGCTTCATGAAACCAAACTTCTATCCATAGGAAAGCTTAAATATCAAGAACAAGCCTCGTCTTCTGCTTGTTTTCCAAACAAGACACCATTTAAGCCATCTACAACTAAATCGACCGACACAAAATTACTATCAATGCAGTCACTACTCCTAAAGAGGTTCAATCACCACTACCTAGGCATGCATTTACTAACTTTCCTATGGCCCCACATCTCATATTGCAACAAATTCTTGAGAGAAATCTTATCATGCTTCCTCCACCACTCAAGTAGACCCATCATGACCAAAAGGTAGGAATTACAACGAAAACTTCCGATGTGACTATCATAGATGTGTGGGACACTCAACGAATCGATGTTTCAAGCTCCACACAATCATCCAAGATCTTATTGATAACAACAAGCTTGAGTTTCTAGAGCCTACCAACTCTCCACCTAACACTGACAAGGGTAAAATCAAACTCTTTAATAACCAATCTCAACAACGATGATAAGAAAGCAAACGAATCTTCACTAATCATGCATACCACACAATTTCTCCTCTTGCTTCAGGGGCCCTTAAATTTTTAGTTGCGCATACTAACGCTTCGTCATTGTCATCTTTTTCTCAAACCATGATTATCAAGAAACTTTTACATCTAATCACCTACATATCAAAACATCTATTGGCTCGATCCCCATCAATAATACTAAGGTTGACCCATCTTGGCCTATTAGTGCATGTTCTATTCCATTTCTTCATGCCATCGATTACCCTCTATCATAAATTGAATACCCTTTGAAAAAACCCTATGGTTTCATCAAACTACACATTATGGTTGGTCCTCTCACTTTGTTTGTCCCTTTCCTTGCTGGGTAAACACTCAACAGTTGTGACATGCTACTCGGTCTCAATTGGATTTGTAGATCTCAATCTATTATCTTTATGAATTATTTGTGCCTTAAAATCAATTTATAACAATCAGGTCATCTCTATTGATGGTTTACCCCATCTATTCCATGGTCATCATCTTCTTAAGCGTTAAATCATGCATCTCCTACATCATCTAGCACATCACATTCTATGTTGCTAAAAGTGCAATCTACTCCTAGTTCACCTACTCGTACATTATCTACACGACCTCACCACTCCGCTAGTCCTACACATAGGTACAAGTTCATTCCTTAGACAATTATTACGTCTCGACGTAGGTCACCACCTTGTTTCATTCCACGTGGGAGTCCAACATATTCGTGCTTCACTTCACGTAGATCTCCATCACCTACACATTTTTTTGGCACCTATGTGACCATCATATATTCATCCATCACATGTATATAGACTTCACTCACCTGCGCAACATTTGTCCACCATACCACCACTATTAGAGCATAGCCATATGCTTCCATCACCACATTCATCGAATGGAGGACCTTCACCCTTCACTATTATTGGATATTTCATTTGCTCATGCACACTTGGGGGCATAAAATTCAAACAACCCCCTAACCTAGTATCATCATACCTCACAACATAACATACTTCTAACATACACATATCACATCCTCATCACATTGCGTGCTCATCACACTTATACTAGTATTGTCAATACCCGATGACACACTCTTGTGCTTCGGTTCACACTTGACTGTTGAGGGCTATATAATACACATGAACCCCACACACTACACCATAGGCATTACACATTGTGTCTCTTCACATATCTTACAATACATCTTGCATTTTTCATACTACATCTACGAGTTACTCTACATCACTAGTATTTCGATATTTACACATTTATACGTCATACATACTTTGCACATCATACTAGTCTTCATTATTCATGTGTCGTACTTCCATTGTCTATGAGTCTACCATGCTACATTACTCATCCTACATGCTACACATTATTAGTCTATATATACATCTTTCATTACATCCTATACATTACATATTACACATTTTACACATCACATGGTCATCTATTATCATCACATATAATACATACATCTACTTGTACGTGTTGGAATCACTACCATATGACACACTCTAGTTCCTCGAGCCATACTTGAATGTCAAGGGTTTACCAATAAAATGGAACTTATCATACGCACACATTCATCACTTGACTTTCTATTATGCGACATTACTAGGTTAGTGAAATATGCTATAGGCTAAATGGTCACCTATTTCCTTCATCTTATAGTGGTACACGCTTTAGGATACATCACCACTCCCTCTATTCATCTCATTGTGATATACGCTTTAGGCTACATCATCATGCATTCATCTCTAGGTCACATATCATCAACACACATACACACTCACCACAACGCGCTACACACAACACACAACTTGACCATTTCCTGATGAGGCACTCTCATTTATGGTTCATTATTGATTCTTTGAGGGGGCATACTAAATGAACATCAATGTATACACTTATATTCACTCGGGGGCATGTGGCTCCTATCATATATATTACATTCCATTCCATCCATCCACAACATACTACATTTTATGGTTGCATTTACTCTTGCTCCCATTTGCTTGTATATGTTCACTTTATTATAGATGCTAGCTAGATTTATTGTATGTCAATATATTTACCATACACACATGCGTGTTCATGTCTTTTTCTAGTTGTGATCGTAGATATAGGTCTCTCACATGTAGCACGGATGCTCGCCTCCTACCACTCCTATAACAAGTTTCTGGGGCATTCACTTTTGTCTCTTACAGTGCTATTGTTTCATTTTGTACTAAGCACTTTACATTACTTATTTATACATAATTTTGACATATGGGTTATCTTTATAATATGCTAATGAGTGCTTCATGTGTAGCATTTGTTTGCATGATTATTTGTTTCCATGATTATCTGTCTGCTTGTTTGCTTATTGTTTGTCTCTTATTTGCTATCAGTGTGGGTCTTGCCCTATGTTTGGTGTGCACAATTATTTCTGTATGTGTCCATTGTGGCCTTGAGTATCTTGCGACATCGTTAGGGATGTCCCATGTTTGCAACCCACTTTGGTGGTCTATGATTGTCTTTTTGTGTGTTTACTTGCTTTCTAGCTTTTACATTATTTGGTAGCTTACACTTGTCTCTAGATGCATGCTTGATCGTACTAACACTTATTTCTAGCCACTTGTTTATGTGCACCTTGGTTTATACCAAGCACATTCCCTTCCCCCACAGGGCACAATTTATTCAAATTAGCTCCTCTCTTTAGGGTCGCATCCTCCTATCCATGATGTTGCATGCGCCCCCAAAGGGGGGAATCATTTGGGGTTTTACACACTACACAACGCTCTCTACCGATACAGTTCAGTTTATTTTTCCATCCTTGACATTATGGGTTATACAACGAGTGAGTTTAGACTAGTCTAAAAACTCCATACACAACGAATTTTACAGGACATGGTTGTCCTTAGCATTCTGGGGAACTATTACAGGTTTGAGGATACAATAGAATTCCTCCCTACATTACTTCAACCAAAGGGAACCGATCACCTAAAAAACCAGGGTAAGATACAGAGATCTCTTCATACATTCTTTAGAGAAGCAGTTATAGGTTGGAGAACAATGCAACTTTCTCCCTACACTTCTTCGGCTAGGGTCGTGCGAGATCAACCAAAAAAATCACAGTACAAAATATCCTTTCTACACCCTTTTTCTCATCACGAATCAAGTGCAGATGTTCCTTTTACACTTTTCATACTTCCATTTACAGTCTTTTTTACTATATACATGCGGTTTTTACATATACATGTGTATTTGACTACTTGATTGTATTCTCCTTGCAAGTCCATTCGTACGAGAAGAAAGTAGTCAACAACAATAAAAAAGGTGACAACAATAACAACGTCAACAACAACATTTTGCGCAAAGACACACCTCATACTAATGTGCAGGTACATTAAACACATCAATAACTACACACACGTTTCCGCCCTAGGTTCATTCTCATCACTTTTTTCTCTTTCGCATATTTAGTTTCTATGCTCCATATTTTTGTCACTCCACACTTTGTCTAGTCCTATGGCACACTTTCTACTCCACTCTACATGGATACACATCTCTATCTACTTTATGTTACCGAGTGTTCCATTCACCAACTTAAAGTGGGGGAAAATGTAGACACAATATCACGCACTTTGGGAATTATTTAGTCTCTGGTCTCATACTACTATTCATATGGTTTTTAAGTGAAGAAAGTACTAATTAACCCATGTCTTTTGGCCATTTTACTTTAATTTTTGTCGTCACTACTGACCTCTCGCATGTACTTGCCTAGTTAGTTTTTTCCATTTAACGTCACTTTATCCCCGACCGAGGCGCCTAACTCAATACCGGGCGCCCTAAGTGCCCCGATCCCATTTGGGGTACCCTAATCCTTTTTACACTTTCCCGCCACTTCTAAATGTTTGGGATTTCTATCTTTTGGTGGTCGACCTCTTTGGGGTTAATTATGAAATTAGAACAAGAGAACCATATAAATATAAAGTTATGAGACCATAATGAGGGACCAAGCACTAGGCACTACTATCATCACCTAAGGTTGCATCCATCAAAGGCTCCATTTGCATCCATCTAACTCCATCACAAGGGACAAGGTTGGTTCATCTGCATCACACTGCATAGGAGGGAAATTTATTCTATTCCATCCACCATTTTACTACATTTCTACATCTATTTATTGCTCACTACTTTCTCAAAGTGTAACTCGACAAATCACCTAGGGCACGATTTACACACATACACGTAGAACTACATCGGGTTTGAGATGTAGTGCATCGCTCAGTTAGTAAGTCCACCATTGTGGTCGATGAGGATAGTTTGACCCCTTCATATGCATCTTTATTTTTTAGGGGTTTGATGCTTGGATTTGGTTTTTGTAGGTCTCATCTTCATTTATGATTTATAGTGACATCTAGTGCAGGTCAATCCAATGACATACACGCAACAGCGGTGAAGACTTGATCATTTGGTGATCCCGTTAGTTTTTCTTCCGGACCTCTTGATAGACCAGTGGCACCCCAAATGCCCTAATCCTCCCCAGTGCCCCAATTCACTCGCAATTCTTAGATCTACCATTTTCTAGGCATTGGCACATTTGTTTCCTCCTCTTGTTTCTTCAGAGTCATCTTTGTGACATAGTCCAACAAGTTCATCAAATCAGCTAAGTTCTTTCTAACTCTCCTCACATATTAGGGTTTTGCATTTCTACTTTCTTAATTACTTGGGTCATTTCCTTTGTGCATTTATCTTTCATTTACTATTGTTCATAACATTAAATTAACTTAGAATATATATGTATTAGTTAATCAAGAAGAAATAATATTGTACAAGATTAAATACATAGGGTTTGAGATAGGGTTTGTGAGCTAAATAAGAGATCTCCATCAGTTGTGGCAACAAAAAAGTAAGAGATCAAAAATTTTCGTGGATGTTGAGTTGGTGCTTAGTCATCTTAGGGGGTTGTAGCCTCCTTATGGAGTTGGTGCTTCACTAAATTAGGGGTTGGTGCTCCTTGTAGGGTTGGTGCTCTACTAAACTAAGGGTTTGTGCTCTTTGTGAAGTTGGTGCTTCACTAAATCTTTTTATTTGTGTAATATAAGAAAATTTTCAATGGGTTTTATTCCCATGAGGGTTTCCCACTTACATATGGTGTTTTTGTGTTGTGTACTTTGTTTCATGCTCTTGTGATTGATGTTACATATATTAATAAGCACACATGGTTATGAATGTTGTATGGAAAATCTAATTGATGAATGTATGGTTTTTAATGAAAGAAAAATCATTGTAGGATTGATTCACCCACCCTCTCAGTCCATTGTGCTTCCAACAATTGGTATCAGATAAAGTCCTTGTGAAGCAAGTCTAACAACTTGAAGGAGATCCTAGAAGCACAAGATGGCTAAGTAGATTAGAAAAGAGAATCAAGAGTTGAGATCCATGGCCAAGAAGGATGAAGAAACCATCAAAAGCCTCAAGAGTCAGTTGGAGAAGGCCATTTCATATTTGAGAACAAGGAAGAGGAATGTGAAAGATTGAAAAACAAGCCCTATGATGTGTGTGTGCATGGACAAAATGATCTCAAAGAGATGGTGTTTGATTTACAAGTAGACATAACATTTCATAGGATGGAGAACATCATATTGAAGTCTAAAATCAAAGATATGACAACTATTCTTAAGGCCAAGGAAGAAGAATGTGACAAGCTTAAGGAAGAGGTACAAACCTTAAGGATCAAAAGAGATGAGAATCCTAATCTTGCAAATCAAGTAGTTTGTCCTAGCTCCGAAGGAAGTGAAGATGATAGTGTTCATGGAAAGAAGGATCAGATCAAGGTCTAATCCCATTAGATGACCAAATGCAATGAGGTATACAAAGTTTCATGGTTATTGTTATGCTTGCAATGGTTATGGTCATAAAATAAGGGATCAGTAGGAATTTTTTTCACTTATATGTAGGTATTTCAATAAGGGATTGCATTAATTTTTTTCACTTCGCAGGTGTATTTTTATGAGTATGGCAAGGTCACACCTTTGTATAATATTATCTTATCCGATATGTCGTGATTGTGTCAAGGTGTCAATGTTGTAATGTATGTTATGTCATGTCATGAAGTGATGTCAAGTGATCTAACAATGTTCTCACTTCAAGGAGTTGTTAGATGGTGTATTGAGTGATTCCTCTATGTCATAATGTCTCGAAAGCATGATTAGAGATTGAGGCTTAAATATACATAAGAATGATGATACATTGAAGTATAAGGGTGCTCGAGACAGGGGACTATAGAGTTTCAAGAAGCTCGTTGAATTTTGTGTCTCTACAAGTGAACTTTGTGTCACAGTCTATAAGTAGTTATGATGACTGTAATGAATCTTCAAAAAGGGTATGAATCATTTATGATCTTAAAGGGTTTGAAGAGGTGTTTTGAGACAAAAGGATGGTTATGATGACTCTCTCGCAAGTATGTTCCAGGATGAATCTTCACTAAGGAATCAAATTTCACATCAAGTAAGCTACATGTACAAAGAAGGGTAGATGATGGTGTGTTTCATCTAAGTGAGATGTACATGTCCTTCATGGACTAAAGTATGGATAGGCTTCTCAAGTGACTTTTTCAGACTGAAATGTTGCTTTGAGGTATGATATGATGATTCTAAGTAAGCTTATGTCTCATAAATAAATAAATAAAGGTGTTCAAACATGTCAAGAACACATGGTAGACCTACATATGTCTTGTTATGAAAATTAATAGTTCTTGGAGGTATTATAGTCTTATCAAATGCAATATAGTACTATGTTTGATTTTTGAAGATGATAAAAGCTAAGTAATGCACACACATAAATTATCTCGGGTCTCGATAAGGAGTATTAAAGGATCATGAGATCATTAGCCTTGCAAAAATAGTGGGCTTGGAGTATCAATGAACTATGTAAACTATGAATCTTGTGGAACTCGTGCGGTGTTTCAATCAATGGCCTATTTAGTGATAAGGGTTTTGGACTAAATACATGTGAATGAAATTAAAAGTCCGAGTTAATCAAGAGGATACCGAAAACTATGAAAGATGATAAAATGCTTGTAATAAATTATTACATGTTGGCTCCATCACATGTTTGAGTGAACATTGAAAGTTGCAGAGGTCGGTGAGCATCAATTTAGCATACTAAAAGTTTGAAAAACTATCTTAAGTCAAATGAAGTTGTCTAGGGTTTTAATCATGTAAATACACTCCTTCATATATGAGAAAGTCATTTAAAGCAAGAAATTATTGAAATTGACATTGAACTAGTATGAAAGGTGTATAGGAGGTTTGTATAAGGTTTGGTTGCATAGGGTTGAATTAGTCAAAATATGTAGAGGATGTGTGATTTGTCACCAATTCAGGTGTATATGGTGTTTAGAGGGTTAGATTTGCAAAATGAATGATGATATGAGTGAAGTAGATGCTTGATCTGTGTATGCACAAAGTGTGACATTTATGAGCTCAAAGAGTTAGCTATAGGATTGTACATGATTCTTTGTGCCCCAAAGGGATGTCCTTAGCAATAAAGTGTAGGGTTGTATGTCAAGTGAGATTAATGGTCTGAGATTTATGTCCGATGACTACAAAATAATAGTGATGGAGCTATTAGAGGTTCACTAAAGCTTCAAAATGCATTAAAGGTATGTTATCGGCTTTGTATGAGAAAATGAATTGTACATGTATGTTGCCTTCTATGTGTATGGTTTATCTCTTTCCCAAGTTGAATGAATATGAATGACTAGGTTGCAAGTTGTGAGTGATCTTGAATGGGTGATAAGGTTTAAAGGAGGTTTGAGTGACTCTTGGTGCTCATAAACCAAGATATGATACTTGTCCAAATTCATGGAGCTCTTACATTACTCAAAAAGTATAAACTGATAGGTTATAGGTCCGAGATGAACCTTAAAGGAAAGGGGAGCTTGCTTAGACTCCCAAATAGGGTAGGTATGGTATTTGGGAGGATTGAATGACAAAATCATAAGTGTTGAGGCATGTCATAGTAAGCAAGGTGTATGTGCATGCCAATAATGATGTAAATACTAAGAAAAAGCCTTAGGGAAGGTGGAAATTGACTTGTGTATCTACAAGGCTACTAGATTAAGGTATGAAGCTTATTTTTGTATTTTCAATGATAATATGGTTGTATTGGCTTAGGGGGATCCACAAGGAGAAGTTTTATGATGAGTTTTAAGTTCTATTGCTTGCCAAATTTTGTCATTTTTGCAGATCGAAGGTACTACGGGATAAGTGGTCCCAGTGGTTGACATGTTGAGTTTGAAGGAAAATTTAATAGTCTTAAGAATTGAATCGACCGAGAGTGAGATGTAAGAAAAGAATGAGGGACAAGATGAGAAGCATATGTTTAGGTGGAGCTTTGTTGGGCATCATATTAAGACCATAGAATCTTCTTATACTACTAAAGGAGTCAAAGTGAAGACAATTCAGTCCCAAGGGGAGCTTCACGAGTCTAGTAAGTCATGTTTTCCATTGTTGGTCGGGAGAGATGGGGAAAAGATTTCTTTGTAAAAGATTTGCCAGGGAGTTGAGTAGGAAGAGGATTACCTCTTTTAGCAATGATCGGAGGCGCGTTTGACACGGCCTTCTCCTGCTGGACATGAGCAGCAACTTCTGCTTCTTTTCCTTGCGAGCGGGTAAAAACAACATATGATTGTCCGCTTGCATAGCCTTGAGTACCCTCCTCTTCATCAGATTCTTCCTCATCAAATTCCATGTATCCAATAGTAGAGTCGCCAGTCGGCTCACCGACATCTTGATCATCTTCGCCTTGAGACGAAGGTTCTTCATAATACTGCTCTTCCTCTTCAATTTCGGCCAAAGCATTGACCGGAGGAGCTTCAAGCGCCAACCGTGGAGCAGTTGCAGGTAGACGCGGTCTTTGTGAAACATTGTTGGGAACGAAACTCCTTCGTGGAACGTCTCGGTATGAAGAACTAGGAGCCTGGGCCAACTGCTTTTTCAATGCGAGCAGATCATTCGCCATCTTTTGGAATGCCGGATCAGACGAAGTAGCAGGTGAGGGATCTGAAGATTTGGACTTTGATGATTCCTTTTTCAACTCGCCAGATATTATCAAATTGTCTTCTATCCGAATGGCAGCAGCCTGAGCGAGCGGCAGGGTAGCTACTCACTCTTGAAGGAGCAAGAAGCTGACTTTTGAGCTCATGGCGTTCACGAAGAAACACTTCTGATTCTCCGGTGTTGGAAGCATGGCAGTAGGGACACGGTTGATTAATGCATTGAACCGGTGACGAAATCACGCATAGTCTCATTGGCTTCTTTCTTCAGGTGAGTGATCCGTGATAACAACGCAAATGCATCTTCTGAAGGCTTGTATCTGTCTTCAAAAGCTTCCCGCAAGGTTGCCCAACTGGTGATAGATCCGGCAGGCAAATGCTGAAACCATTCGGCTGCGGGCCCTTGTAGAGTTTCCAGAAAAAGCGAACCGACACATCTTCGTGAGTCACGTCCAAAATACTGCATGACATAATGAATGCAGATATGTGGGAATCCGTGCTTTGATTTCCACTCCCATCGAATTTGGGAAAATTCTTTCGGTTTCCGTGAGGGAGCGCGTGAACTGGATGTGGCAGTGCGAGAGGACCCATAGCATTTCCCCATGGTACCGCCATTTGAATGGCAGGAAAGAGAACACGGGCTGGAAGGGTGGTTCCACTGAGTAGCAAGGCACTACAAAGGGATGTAGATGCACCTTGTAAAAGACTCTTTCTTCGCGGAGGAGAGACACTCCTGGATGACCGGCTAGCCGAGCTTAGCGCTGAGAAACGCGCCGGTGTTACGCTGAAATTGTGCTTTTGAAGCAGATCGAAAGTGGGATCGGCTTCTCCACGGGCTCTCCTGCTGCGCGTAAAAGGCTCACTTGCCAGCGTAGCTTCCAGATTTGCGATGTTATGGCACAGATTTAAACTTTATTTTTGGGTGTACTTGCTGATTTTCTGGTTTTTCTGTCAAAAACCAGCAGCATGCACTTTTCTAGATATTTAGAAACTATCCTCTTCGAAAAACCGATTGCGGTTAATGACAAATAGTAGCGAGGATAAGATGGCAGGGAAGAATAGCAGGCTGATTTTCAGATCTGATTTTTACTTTTTCAGAGGGTTTTAAACTTTTTTAGAAAACAGTCAAAAACTCAGATCTACGGAAAAATGCTAATTTTGATAAAAACTCAGCGAACTAAAGATCTGTAACTAGGCCCGATCTATGGATCTCAGAAGAAAATTTTCAATTTCGGGCACTTTTGCAAATTTTTGGATTTTCAACAAAAGTTGATTTAAACAGCAAAGAATTTTCTTTTTTTTTTTTTTTTGATTTTTACTTTACCACCATCATAGATCCGATGAGATCCATTCATTCCCAAATGTAGTCGCCAAAACTTTGGTCCGAAAATCTATCGCTGCCCCGGACGGATCTATGGATAGACGAGCCAACGGTGTGCGGGCTTAGCCCCTCTTTGAGTCAAAGAAAGCCCCAGTTTATTCTTTATTGCTATTTCTACTAGCAGGAACCTATGCAAGTCTCACAGATTCTGCCTTCGGGGGTTGGGATCTCATCCCAGTAGAGTGTTTCAGGCTGAGAAAAGAAAGGAATGAAAGAGGGAGGAGAGAAAGAACAGATCCGAAGGAAGAAAAGAAATGAATTCCAAAGCAGAAGGGTCAGAAGATTTACGTTTTTGGTTTGGTAGTAAACAGAGCCAAACCTACTTGCGTAAATAAACAAAGCAATACTGATGAGCAAATGACAGGAAAGTAGATATGAATCCAACAGATTAAACACATACAGATCTAACGTAAGAAAGACCTAATGCATAACACAGATATTGAGCACAAAGTCTTAATAATTGTATTACTGTTTTCTTCTGTTACAAGAAAGCTCAAAGTCTTTCTCTCTTCACTTCTATTTCTATCTAAAAAATGTTCACCCTGAATACAACAAGTATTCCAGTATTTATAGAAGATGAGGGAGAGAGAAGGCAAAAATGGAGCCAACCACTTATTTACAAAGATATTTACAAAATATCTAAAAGTCATGTTGACTTTGACAACTTGGTGGATGACATCATCCCATGATGCAACATGGATGATGTCATCATTTGTGTCAACACATTTTAGACATTTCAAAAAGAAAGTCGGAGAAAAGAGAGAAGAAGAAGAGGAAGAAGAAGAAGAAGAAGTTACTCATCATCATCATCCTGCGGCCGAAAAGGGGTCGCCTGTTTCTGATGCTGCTCAGGTGATGATATGTGGAACTGAGCGCGGTATTCCAAAAACTTGCTAATCATCGGCCCAAATTGATCCTGTGATGGATCCTTGTGCCGTTCACTGATTGCTTCGCAAGTCTCCCGCTCATCTATGAGCTTTTCCGGGAGTTTGGAATAATCTCTCTCCGCCTCGATAAGGAACCCGATGAAGTCCCTACAGGCCAGTAGGTTGTTGATAGATTCAGTGTCGAATGTGACCTCTGGCCCTGTCCCTTGAGAAGCTATCTCCTTGAAGATCCGGATAGTGTCATCGGCTGATCTCAAGGTAAGGGAAGGAGTGAGCAACCCTGGAGTCATGGCGAGAACAACTTTCTCCATTTGATGCATTGCATCCAGGGCCTCTTCCTTTACCTTGTCTATCTTTTCCAGAACGAATTCCAGCTGATCTATCCGATAGTCCAGAGTGGACATGGTTTTGTTGAGGGCCCTTGGATGGCCGAAGACTCCGAACTTGACCAGATCTTCGACTGAACAGTCGAACATTTGTTGGAAGGTCTCGTGCTGGAGTCTAGCATGTTCTAGCTCTTCTGATATTGGACCTGCTAATGCTTGGAGTTCCTTATTCGCCTTCCCGATGTTCAGATATAGATTGACATATTCGGCGATCACTCTTTCACTGTCCTTGAGGATCTGGCTCCTCCAAGCAGAAACGGCCATACCCTGCTCGCCGATCTTTGAATACTCATTGATCTTCTCCTGACTGAGCAGCTCAGGAGTCTCGGCGGCAGTTGTGGGAGGTGCACTTCCCATTTTCTGTAAGGCCTGAAGCAGATACTTGTTCTGCTCCTTCAGTAGCCTTTTCTCCTCTTTTGTTTCCTGAAGCTTTTTGCAGAGTGCATCAACTGCGGAAAGAGCTTCCCCCTGGAGACTTTCAGAAGACGTCCCCATTGTGATTTGAGTCACGGTAAAATCTGTCGGAGACAGATCTTTTTCTCTTTGAGGGGGTCGGGGTAAGCTATTTCCATAACTCTCTCACCTGCAGCACTTTGAGAGAAGCGTGTTACAGGCTTGTGCTTCTTTGCCCCTTTGGCTGGAATTACCGAAAAGTCCATCGGAGCGATGGGAACTTTCCTCTTTTGCTGGCTCAGCTGCTGAGAGATCCAAGCTGGTCCTATAGAAGAAGGACCAGAGACAGAGGGGGAGGCAGCAACGGTAGAGGAGGGGAAAAACGTGGAGACACGCGGCGGCGGCATTGAGAGAATAGCCGAAGAAGTGTCCACGGGAGGAAGGGAAACCGTAACTGCAGAAGACATAGGAAGGGAAGGGAGCTCGGAGATGAGGGAAGAAATAGAGGAAGACAAATCAGCGAGGGAGGAGAAGATAGATGAAGAAGCAGGGGAAAGGGTAGAAGAAGGGGCAGAGGGACACGACCAAAGGGGTGGTCGTTTGAGTCACTCGAGGAGGAAGGAAGAGAAGAAGAAGGGATAGAAGGGACCTCACGAAGTTGTAGCGCGCCGACATCCCGGTGGATGGGCGTATAGGACTATCCTCTGTCAATTCTTCCTCCAGAGTTATAACCTGTTCTGGCTCTGAGGGAAGAGGACTTTCAGGGGCTTCTTCCTGAATGGTGCTAGTTTCACCTTCTGCACCTTTGCCTTTCAGCTGCTTCTTGGACCTTGGAGGTGCATTGCCCAACGGGAAGTTGTGAAATCTACCCCTAGGTAGATTAGTCCGTTCATGCGGCACCAATGCTCTGTTCTCCGCATAGTCTCTTTGACCCTCTCCTCAATTGTTTGAGGAGCCTTGTTCCTGTCAATGGCCGGGAAGGGCCAATTGTCCCCATCTGTGTCATTATACACCTTATCTACTTCATCTTCCATAGTCTGGAAGCCTTCGGGGACAATGGCCACTCCGTATTGGATGATTTCCGCCAATGCCAAGCGAGAGTGATCCTTTCTTCTGAGTTCCGCCTCATGGAGAACGTCAATGTAAATATCCTCAATTTGAGGGACATGGATCGGATCGAGCTTCGCTTTTGGCAGGCAGCTTCTTGGGTCGAAGGTAGGCCTGGCTGGGAAGTCATGCTTCAAGTTGAGTAGCTCCAGTTCTGCGAACATTTCCTTCGCCTTATGGTGGGTGGAGCATGTGTATCGGCCCACTGTGAGGGGGAAAGGAGTTCCACCCTTCTTTCTTTTGAGGCACTTCTCATGGTATGTGACCAGCTGCCTTGACAGTTCTAGTAGAATCAGCTTAGGCCCAGCATACCTTGGTAGCCTGGTTGGCTCTCCCAAAAAGTTGGCAGCCCTCAGATAGGTGAACGTGGGAAATTGGGTGAACAGGGCCCCCCATTTCTCTGTGACTGCCACTATGTTTTTGGTCGTCCATCTATGAGTCATGTTTGGCCTCAGCAGGCAGATGACATGATAGAAGAATGCATCGTTAATTTTTGTGAAATGTTGGATGCTATTCTCCAGCCTCAGCTCTGGGTAGTAATCAAATATTTTGGCCTGAGGCCATACTCCACTTCGGTTCAGCCCCGGATAATCCCTTGCCGACGCTGCAGCGTAGACTACATAGGAGTTCATATGGAACAATCCTGTTGTGGCGAATCGTCAGTAATGCTTGCTCGAGATGGTGTTTGCTTATTATTTCACCCCAGCAAAAGCGCTGATCGGGTAAATTTTTATTCATTGTCTCCAAGTACCTCAGCATCCATTTATGGAAGTAGTGGGCGTCGGAAAGCCCGAAGACTCTGCTCAGGAAAGTGATAGTGTCGCTGAGTTCTTCTGAGAAATCACTGCGGTGGATGACCTGGGGCCACCGGGTTACCACCTTCTTGTTCTTCAAGTATACCTCATTCATCAGCTGCATGCATTGGTCTTCGTTGTCTTCCCAGGCCTTGATGCATTCTTTTTGGCTGACGGCCACAAATTGCCGGTGATGAGGGATGCCGAGCATTATTTCAAAATGACGGGCAGTGAGGTTTATGACTACCTCGCCCTTGCTGTATTTTCGACACATCTTGTGTCTTTGTTGTAACATTGGGCAATCACCATCATGAATTCGTTGTTGACGGCACTGACGGGGATTCCTCCGGCGAAGTGCAGGGCACTGCCTATCAATTTGTCCATCCATGGACTTCTCGTAACCTTCTGAGTTCTAACCCAGAATTCCTCCATGTCAATGTGACCCAATTCTGAGTCTCTGACATCCATACTGCACTCAGCCTGTGATTCGGGCATCCTGACCCTCTGATATTTGTATTTCATCTCTTCTTCTGTCAGCTTAGCCTTTCCTCTTGGTTTGGTGGGTTTCTTGCTTGACGTAGACATGTGTTCTTTCGAACTCAGTTGCTGATCTGCATGAAGAAGAAGTGAGACCCAATCCAAAAAGGTTGAATTAGTCATTTGATCTTCCATTGGAATGCTAGCAGAAGAAAGAGTTAGAGATTTTAAGGCTCAGGGCGCAGGGCGCATGAAAAATGTAATTTGCAGGCCAAATAGATAAGGCGCACAGAAAAGGAGTGTTGCAGAGGCTAAACTGGCGCCAAAGGCGCATGGCGCATGGATGTTGCAGATTGCATTTTATATAGGGCGCACAGGAAATGCGTGTTACATTGAGATTTGGTGCGCCCTTTGGCGCATGGGTGTATCGTGTAGCAAGGACTTTTCGTGCGCCAAAGGGATATGGCGCGGCGCACGAAGGGTTAACATAACATGATGTTGTTGTAGTCGGGGATGCGCCTGCGCCTTTATAGCTTTATACTTGCGCGAATAAGGCTTGTGTTGCATGGAAGCTGGGTGCGCCCTTTGGCGCATGGAAACGGGATGTAACATGGATAAATGGTGCGCCAAAGGCTTTTAAGGGGGCGGGATCGACACTTGTAGCATGCGAGAAAGGCGCGCCTTGAGGGCGCATGAGTTCTAGATGCAGCATGACAAATGGGTGCGCCATTGGCGCGGGTTTAGATCATGTAACAGGGCGGGTAGATGCGCCAAAGGGGCGCAACTATTTTTAGTGTAACAAGGCGCGCCAGTGCGCCATAGAACTAAACTCATAGCTCAAACCTTTTCTTTCTTTCCTCCATTTCAAAGGTTGCTTGGACATATAAGGTTTCATAAAAGATTTTCAGACCAAGCCTTTTCAAAACAACACTCTTTACCAGCAGATCTGGAAAGAGGGAGGGAAGGGAGGAGGAAAAGAAGAAGAAAATGAGACAGGACAGCACAGGGGAGGAGCTAGCTTAATCATAATCTCATTTTAAAACCGGCCAGCAAGCCAAAACACAGACCAAGAACACTCAAAGAACCGAAAGCACAAAACGGAGAAGAGGGAGAACCTCTCACCTTGGATATATAGCAAAAGTTTGGAGAGCGGGTCCACAGGGCGATGAAAACGATGGAGCAGAGGCTGACAAGTCGAGCGATCACGTGCTTTGCAAAAGAATGAAAATGACATTGGGCGCGCACGTATATTTATAGAAAAACTGGTCATCAATGCGCCAACCACTTTTGAAATGGCGCATGAAAGTTGTTGTCGACAGGGGAAAGCGTGCGCCCTTTGGCACACCAAAACTTTGTGTTGCAAGGAAAATCCATGCGCCCAGCCAAAAAAGGCTCAAAAAGACTAAGTTCGAAAACTAGATTTCCCGGGAAGGGATTTTACAACGTTTCGAACGCGAAGGATCCCTAACGAGGGATCGAAACAAAATTTTCGGTATGGTTATCGGTAAAATTGCCCTTGTCAATTTTACGGGATAACACAATGACAAAGGGGGAGATTGTTGGCCAATGTGTGGTAGTGTTGTCATTGATGTCAACCCAATTGATGGAAAAGGATGTTATCTTTGTCATGTGAGTCCCCATGACATGTTATTCAGGTGTTAAGCATGAATATTGAGTGGTTTGGTGAGTTTTATATAGTCCTAATGCATGGTTGAGTATGCCTAGTCTTGGTATGAGTCCTCCTAAGTTGGTTGGAGAGTTTCATGAGGTATAACATGGTTGGTATGATGTGTCATGGGTTTATATGGGCTTGCATGAGGCAAGAATGGTCAGGTCATGTGGTTTCATGGTTGATTCATGTCATTTTAGGCTTGTTTCTAGCCCTGGAACATGCAAAATTGAGTTGGAGCTATGTGAATTGGACCGGATCGAGTTGATCAATAAACTACCTCTTAAAACACTAAACAAATCCTTTCTTAGTGACAATTGAATGGAAATTTCTTAAGTTCTTTTTAACCAAACTAACGTGCAAATTATTCACATAATTAGATTGAAATAATAGAGAAAACAAAGACAAGAATGAGATAGAAATTTATCCTGGAGGAACCTGATGTGGGAAAACTCCAATGGGTGAGAAAATTAGCTCCCCTTCACTATATAATCTCAAAATGATACAAAACACTACCAAACTGGCCTTTAAGAAATTTGAGTACACTTCCTAATTGTATCTACTTGCTCGAGTTTCTCCACACATTAGAACTCCTTACCATGAATAAATAAGAGAAGAAAAACAAGTTTTCAACTCTGCTCATAACTACATTCACCCAAAATCACTTGCCCAAACTCTTCATGATGCTTGAATTTATAGTTTTCTAGCCCATGGATGTGGGGGAAAGAGAAATGAACTAACTAGAAGCCCAAACATTTTCAACTGTTTGAATTCTTGAGCTAAAGAACCGAATCACACATAATCATCGCTCATTGTAGACTGATGGTTGCACAATCAAGTCTTTGCACGAGTGATGGTTACATAACCGCCGAGGTGGTTCCATAACTATCACCGAGAAAAAAACCCAAAACTAAACTATGATGGCTTGAATGTCATTCAAAGGTGTCTGGATCACCCCAGCCTAAATGGACTATCTCATGAAGGCATATGAATGCTAAAAACTTAAGATCAAGCACTAAAAATAGAGATTACATAGAATTGGGCATTTACAGATCCATTTTTGGATCATACCTCCCCAATTTGATGCTTTTAAGTCCTTAAAAGATTCAAGGACTGATGAGGTGAGGAAATTTATTCCCCACATCTTCTCTGGAATACCACTTGGCTTTGGTAGGTAATTGTCCTTTCAATCCAATCAACCACCTATCTTGCACTCCTCTCTGCATTGTCCTTTCTTTCCATTATAAAACCACGTCTTCCTCTATTTCCAATTGACTATCTGGGGTGAGGTCTTCAATAGACGGAAGCAATACTCCCCCTTCTTCATCATCCAACATGGAGGGATAAAAAGATGTAAGTTCTCAACATTTACAATGGAATAAATCTTCATATAAGGAGGAAAATCCAAGCGAAAAGCATTCTTACCCACTTGTTCCATAATTTCAAATGGGCCATACCAAAGAGGTTTGAGTTTCTTTTCTTTCCCCTGTAGTCTATCCCAGCTCAAATATAACCATACCTTGTCTCCAATAAGGAAAGAATGCTCAATCCTATGTTGATCATGATGTGCTTTGTACTTGGCATGTGACTCGACAACCTCTTATGTACTTGAAGGTGTATCTGCTGAATTTTCTCAATGAATTTATTAGCCTTGTTGACCTCCAGTTCCACTTTCCCATCATTTTTGCATGGTAATCTTAAAACAACATCAAAATCACTCTTAAGAAAATAACCAAAACATGTTTCAAAAGGAGTTTTACTAGTTGAAGCATGAACTACCCTATTATAAGAATGTTGGATATACACTAAGTTCTCATCCCAGGTCCTCGGATGTTTCTATTATACCATCTCAAGAGCTGGACCAACATGTGATTCACCACCTCCATTTTCCCATCGGTCTATGGATGAAATATGGTAGGTATTTTCATCTTCATATCCAACTTTTCCCATAAAGTATACAAAAAAGTTTCAAAAAACCATGAGTCCCTGTCTGACACAATAGAGCTAGGCAAACAAAATTGAACCCACACATTAATAAAAAATAATTTAGCTGCATCAGTGGCCTTAATGGTCTTTTTACAAGGAATAAGAGTACACATCTTACTAAATCGATCTACTATCACAAAAATGTAATCATGACCCTTTTTGGAGGTAGGAAAACAACCCATAAAATCCATGGAGATGCTTTCCCATGGCCGGGAAGGAACTGGTAATGACATATATAATCCTAACTTCATGTTCTTAGGATTGCTTATACTACATAAAACAAAATCCCTAATGAATTTAACAACTTCTACTTACACGTTTGGATAATAAACATACCTTTGTAAGTGCGCTACAGTCTTCATCACACCAAAGTGACCAACCACCATGAAAGTGCGTGCTTCCGTCATTAATTGCACTCTTTCCCCATTAGGCACAAAAATTTATCATTTTTATAGAGAAATCCATCCTGGAAAGAATACTCCCATCTAGGTGCAAATCCCTCACTTGGAGTTTCCGCTGAAATATCTCTGCAAAATTTGGATCGTGCTCATAGCCTTCCTGATATGCTTCACACAAAAAAGGCTCAAGAAGAGTTAACATGCCCACATCTGAAATCAAAGGAGGTCTAGATAACATGTCATCCAATTTATTAGGTGTTTATTAGTCACACCTTTCTTATATTTAATAACCAAATGGAATTTCTACAAAAAACCCATCCATTTATAATGTCTAGTCTACTAAAGTTTACTTTGAGCTTACAAATATTGGAGAGGTTGGTGATCCGTATGAATAATAGTTTCCTTACCCATGAGATAATGTTTCCATTTTTGACTGCTTGAACAAAAGCATACAATTCTTTGTCATAAGTACAATAATTCAAATTGCACCATGAAACAACTCGAGTGATAACATACTAGCCTACCTCCCAAGTAGGACAACCCCCATGACATAGTCACTAGCATCAATTTCCACTTCAAAGGGGTAGTTATAAATTAGGTGAGGCAAAAATTAGAGCATGAATAATTTTATGTTTTAAAGTTTCAAAAGTAGTTTGCTATTTCTTACCCAATCAAATGTATTACCCCTGTTATCACTTGAATGTAGTGGTCATTGCTATGAAGAGAAAGTTTTAATGAACTTCCGCAAAATCTTGAATGCTCCAACAAAATTCTTGGTCTTTGTCAAGTTTGGAAGGAGTAGGCCACTTCTGAATGGCCTCTATCTTAGCTAGATCAATTCTCAACTCCCCATCTCCAACCACGTGTCCCAAAAAGACAAGCGACTGTTGTGAAAAATCACATTTCTTTTCATTCAATACAAGCTAGTTCTCCTTAAGAACTTACAAAACTTGATGCAAATGATCAATATGTTCCACAAAATTTCTGTTAAAAACTAGAATGTCATCCAAGTATACAATAACAAAGGAATCAATAAATGGCCTCATTACCTCATTCATCAACCTCATGAAGGTAGTCTGGTGCATTACATAGCCCAAACGGTAATACCAACCATTCATATAACCCTTGCCTAGTCTTGAATGTTGTCTTCCAAATGTCCTCTTCCTTGATCCACACTTGATGATACCCAAATCAAGCTTAGTAAAATATTTAGCATGTTGTAACTGATCTAATAAATCATCAATGTGAGGAAGAGGGTACTTATTCTTGATGGTTATTTTATTTAAAGCTCTATAATCAACACATATTATCCACGAACCATCTTTTTAGGTACTAAAACAATAGGAGAACCACATGGAGAAGTGTTAGGATGGATTATACCTTGTTTAATCAAATACTGTAACTTGCTTTACCTCATTGGCATCTTTCAAAGATTGCCTGTATAATCCCAAGTTTGGAAGTGAACTATCGGGTAGCAAATGGATTTCATGCTCAATTTCCCTGACCGAGGGCAGCCACATGGTTCTTGAAAGACTTCTCTGAACTGCTGAGCCAACTCTGCTATCTATTAGAAAACATGATACAAGTGGTTTTAGAAGTAACAACCTCATCATCTGGTATATCCCTCAAAATAAGCAATGAAAATTTACCACTAGCATTAATAAGTTTCCGGGCTTCATGAAACTTACCAAAGATATCTTTGAATCTCTTGAATAGGCTGAAATGATGTAGCTCTTACCATCCTTTACCAAGTGGTATTGGTTGGCTCTCCTTATGAAGATAACATCCTTGACATACAAATATGGGCTGCTAAATACTACACCACACACATCAAGGGGAACAACATCCACAGTAACTTCATCAATAAAAAGTGATCATACCAATGATCTTAGTAACCTTGAACCTCTACACCTTTTTCACCCAACCCAAAGAATACAAACTCGGGTGATTATAAGTTTCCAACTTCAGCTATCTACTAACTCTTTACTAATAAAATTATCTTGAGAACATGTATAAAAAGAGCATCCACCTTATTTTTCTTTACTTGAATTTTAAATTAAAAATATTTGTCAATTCATTCTCTTGAGAAACATGTTACTACCCAAAAATACCTCTCTGTGGATGGAGACACAACACATAGTCTCATCCACCTCTTCACTAAAAATACTTCCTCTCCCTGGAGGGTAAGCCATGAAATTCTTCTTATTTTTCTTGTTCTTGAAGGGATGTAATTCCAGGTGGAGCTTCCAACACTTTTCCTCGGAATGAGTGTCAACATCACAATGCCCACAGTGAATTTTAGTATCCTTTTTAGAAATATAAGTAGCATTTTTCTTACCCTTTCCTTTCCCTTTGTCCTTTTGCTTAGCGTCACTTGATTTGTTTGAAGCATGTCGAGAGGTAGCGGACTCTTCTTCTTGTCCATCTCTAAGTAGTGAGCTTGCGTACAAGCCTCATCTACATCTGTCGGCTTGGCCAAGAGAACGGGTCTCCTCATGTGGCTATGGAGTCCACCAATGTATTTCATCAACAAGTCTCGGTCTACCACATCCTTTCCCATTTGAATAGATTTCTTTTAGAACTCCCTCGTGTACTCCTGCACCATTTGGCCTTGTTTCTACCTAAGATACTGCTAATACATGGACCTCTCTTCCTCATAACAAATATGATATAACTATTTTTTAGTAGTTTCTTAAAAGTATCCCATCTAGTAATAGGATGAATCTTCTTCATAACCAAAGAATGTACATAAATTTCAAACCAAGTCAAATCATGATCGGTTAATTTTAATCGAGCAAGGGAAATTTGTTGACTTTCATTAATTTGATGTAAGCTTAAATATACCTCAAGTTGAGCTAGCCAATGGTCTAGCTTCTCGACATTCACGTCTCCATCATAAGGCCAAATCTCTATCTTTGCCTCTACTTTGAATGGAGGAGGTACATGAATAACATGGGATGGTTCTTCTTCACGAACGTCTTCTTCATGGTCTTCTGGGGTCTCTTTAAAACACGAAGCTTCTCCATGAGCAGTCCCATGATGGACTCCAATTTCCCCAAGGATGCTAAAATGTTGCCCACATCTTTGGACATATTTGCCACATTCTCCTCTAGCTTGTAGAAACGTTCTTCACCATTATCTTCGGCATCAACTCTTCGAGCCATCTCACGAATTCCTTGCTTCCACTTTCTTGTAGAAATATCTTCTTCAAAGGGAATCAAGCTACCTTCACTTTTATTTTCCCTTTCGGGTAAGGGGCATCTAACTACAATCTCAACACAAGTTAACCACACAAAAACTGAAATCTAACCATCTCTGATACCAATATGATCCGTAAATTGCCTCTTAAAACACTAAATAGATCCTTTCTTAGTGAAAATTGAATGGAAATTGCTTAAGTTATTTTTAACCAAACTAATGTGCAGATTATTCACACAATTAGATTGAAATAACAAAGAAAACAAAGATAAGAATGAGACATGATTTATCCCGAAACCCGATGTGGGAAAACTCCAGCTGGGTGAGAAAATTAGCTCCCCTTCACTATATAATCTCAAAATGATACAAAGCACTACCAAACTAGCCTTTAAGAAAGCTTAGTACACTTCCTAATTGTATCTACTTGCTCACAATTTCTCCAACACATCAGAACTCATCACCATGAACAAATAAGAGAAGAAAAACAACTCTTACACTCTGCTCACAACTACATTCACCCAAAATCACTTTCCCAAACTCTTCACGATGCATTTATTTATATTTTCCAGCCTAGGGATGCGTGGAAAAGCAAAACAAACCGATTGGAAGCCCAAACATTTACTATTGTTTGAATTCCCGAGATAAAGAATTGAATCACGCAAAACCACTACTTGTTACTGGATCGACGGTTGGACAATCACGCCTCTGCATGCAGAGCGGTGGTTACATAACTTCCGGGGTGGTTCCGTTCCGTAACTATCACCAAAAAACCTCAAAACTGAATTGTGATGGCTTGAATGTCATTCGAAGGTGTCTAAATCACCTCCACTGATTGAACCATCTCATGGATTCATAAGAATGCTTTGGCGAAGAGAAAACACTAAAAATAGAGATTACATAGAATTGGGAATTTGATGCATTTTTGGATCATCAATAATGATGGAGCATGGTAGAAATATGTTGATAGTGTACCTGAGGTGTATGGTGAGTTTCATGTATGCATTCAATGATTTGATGCTTTTATGAGGTCCTTGGGAAGCAACGGTGAGAAACAAGCGAGTTTGACACATGTAAATGAGACTGGATGGAGAGTACATATATATTTGGGCTATGTGGTAAGTTTGAGAAGTTATAGGATGTTGTCATGATGCTTCATGACAAGTTTCAAGTCAAAGTGTTGAAGAAATTTGAAGATATGTAAGTTTTGGTGAAACCGGGTAACATGTATTTTTAAGACAAAGTTGGACCTTCTTATGCTTGTCGTGAGTTGTGTGCTTTGGATGGGGACCTAATATATATGGAATAGCTTCTTAGGTTAGTTATGCATATTTCAAAAAAATAATGAGGTGGTTTTATTGTCACGTTTTTATGAACGATTGTTAAGAAGGTAAAGTGGTTTGAAACCTTAGCTAAACCCTAGCTAGGAGTAACTTGCATAAGCAAAGGTATAGTGAGAATGTTTTTATCCCATTTTCCAAAGTGATGATTGGATGTTGTAGAGGAATCCTCCATATTTCTAGAAAGGTATGGTAGTGTTTGTGACAATATGCGGGCCCCACCTGAATTTTCTTATTTCCAAAGAAGTTTAGTTTAAGGAAAAATAGTCCAAAGGAGTTGAAGAATAAATTGAAATTGTTTTTCTCCAGTGAATTCTTATATATGTTCATGAAGGTTTCAGGTCATGGCTGAGCTGAAAAATGGAAAAGTGTGTCTTATTTAGGAGGACTAGTTTTGGGCGAGTTTGGAGCGCCTAGAGTAAAATTGACATTATAGGAGCTATAGGGGAGTTAGGAGCTCATTCAAGTGTTTTGTGAATTTGGTTCAGTGATATTTCCATTGATATATCAAAATTGAGATTTTTATATGGTATGTAATAGTTATGACTCATTCTTTGAGGGTCAAGTTTGTAGGATGCTCATTCTAACAGGATGCAAGTAGCTACATGAGGTAGGATGATGTTTCTAATTTTATCTAGCTTGGTGAAGGTTGTTTATGGCTTATAAATCATTTGTAAGTGTGTTACATGATTTGGTTAAAATTTTAAGTATGTTTTGAGGTGATGGAGTATGTTTGGCAAAGAGTTAAATCTTGAGTCTAAGAAGGGTTAAAAAATAGTTCATAGAGATGGGCTTGGTTGAAGGCCTTCCACTTGGATTTTGAAGGATTTATTATATGTTTTAGAAATTTTATTTAGAGATTTCCAATGAGGTATGTATTGTCTCATTATGAGGTTCTTTGGTTAGGAATTCAAGTCATTTTGTGAAGAAGTTTGTAGTTGCATTCTCGGAGACGGGGTTGTTCTTGCTTTGAAATATCAAGTTAGTTGAAGCATAAAATGGTTGAGTTGATGCTTGATATCACCTATAATGTGAAGAGGGGTAATTTTTTCACCTATTAAAATCATTTTGAGGTCTTTAAAGTAACATAAAGGGTGTTTATCATCTTAGTTTGGAAAACAACTTTTTGTGTAGCTTGTTTTGTAAAGATAAAAGTGGATGTGGTTTGAGCGGGTGATTGTTTCATGAGCTATAAATTTTTAGTAGTACTCTAAAGGTTCTAGGATTTATATTGAGTGGTCACATTCCATATTTTAGGTGTTCTTGGGTGTGCTTGAATCCCAAAGATGAAAATAGGTTGTTGTTAACAACTGTTTGTTGAAGGTAATGAGCCAGTGGGCCCATTAAATGAAGTAATTTGATTGGTTCATGTAAATTTTTACCATGGTTGATGTCTAATTGATACATTACTCGTTTTTGGTGAATATGAGAGATTTAATAAGTATGGTTTTGGCATGAGGTGATTTTTCTCATCCTAGTGATAGGGTTTTGAGGATTTTGGTGCATGGATGATGATTTTGGAATGTCCAACCTATATGGGTCATATGTGACCATTGTAATGAGTTTATTTGAATTTTTAAGGTGCATGGGTTGAATTTATCATGAGGGACCGAACTCCTTTGGGTTGGAGAAAATAATTGCATATAAAAGTGAAGTTTGAGCTCCATTTGAGAGTTAGTCTTGCATGGGGAAAAGTGTGACCTAGAGGAGAGTGTTTTGCGGTATGAAGGTGTAAGCAAAAAGTTGTGTTAGTGTGCAACTTATAAATTAGGAAATAAACTGATTTAATTCCTATGCTAACACTACTATCTACCTACCTCAGATTGAGCAAGATAAAAAGAGGGAGAAGATCATATACTTGTACTTACCTACAAGTGGAATCCTCCTTCTTTGATGGTTTTGATTTTCTCCTTGGATGGAAGTCAAGATGCTTGATTTGTGGACTGATTTTGGCAACACTTCCCTTGATAAAATGATGATTTTTCTTGATTAGATGATATGGATATTGATAGCTTGCTTAGAGATTTTGGCAGCATGCACTTGCAATTATTCTAAGGTGGTGTGCATGGAGGGTGGCACCACTATTTATAGCTAAATGGAGGGTTGAGATTAATCCATGTAGGATTAGATCAATGGTCTAAAATGCATGAGAATGGAGAATTCTCTAGAATTAGAGGATTCTAGAGTTTATTAGAATCCTCCATTGAATTAAAAATTCAATGGAAGGAGATATTTTATTTGAATATTTGAAAATAAGAGGGAAAATGGAGAGGCTTCTAGAAATAGAAGCCTCTAGATTTAGAGGTTCATTTAGCTTGTAGTTAGGTGAGATTAATTATGTTTAGTAGGGTGATTAGATGGAGAAGCTAGATATAGAGTAGGTATAGAGTAGGTGGATAAGTATTTTTAAATTGCTAGAAAATAGTTAATGAGGATTAGTTAATATGGTAAATAAAATATTAATGATGTATTAATATTTCTAAGGATATAATGGGATTATGGAATACATGAAAAGAAATAATTAAAGTATGATTACATATAATAATTAAATAATTATTATATGGTTAATGATGGGAATGGATTACTATTGTATGATAAGCATATTATTTGCTAAATGACCATGTTGACATTTTGCATGTCTACATTTTCCCCCTCTTTGAAGTGTTATTGTGAATAAATGACAATTCAAAGAAAAGAAGAGGAGATAAGATAGATGGTGAGGTGGTGCTCCTTGAGGGGTTGAGCGAAGAAGGGAGTAATCATGTGGCCACTCAAAAGAGGAGAGGTCAAAGTGAGTCGATAAGGAGTGATTAGAAGATGAAAATATGAGAGGATGTTGGAGGATTATAAGATGAAGGATATAGAAGAATGAGAAGAGTAAGATATAGGGGAAGGGAGAAGAGATGACTAGAAGAGAGGATGAGAGGAAGATGAGAAGAGAGAATTGGAGGAGATTAGAAGAGTAGAGGATGAGGAGATTAGAGGAATAAAATATTAGAAGATTAGGAGATATTGGATTTTGGAAGTTGGATGTTGGATGCCCCAGTCAATGATAGATGACAAGGGTGAAGATTTTAAATTATTAGATTAGAGGATGTTGGATGTGAAGATGTTAGATATTGAGATGCCTCAGTTTAGGATGTTTGGATTAGAGGATGCCCCTAGTGAAGGGGTGAAGATTTTGGATTGAGATATGAGGATGCCTAGTCAAGGGGTTAGGATTTGAGGATTTGGGATTATAGGATGTTTGGATGATGAGGATAAGGATTGGTTGTTGGATCGATTTGGATGAGAGGATGTTAGTTGGATGTGAGATGATATGTGGATATTGATTGATTGATTAACAGATTGATTGGATAGGAGGATGAGGAGGTTAGATAGTTAATTAGATGATGATGAAGCTAAAAGATGATGATAGAAGGGGGTGTGCTACCATAAAGTGTCCATTGATATCATCATTAACAATGAGTAATGTAGTGTGAGAGCAATATGCACTAGAGCATAAAGATCGAGGTGACTGAAATACTAAATGCTTGTGTCCTCATATCATCAAATAAATTAATATTAAAGATGGTCCTCATATCATTGGACCGTGCACAAGAATAAGAAATAAAAGCGGCCTCATATCATCGGCCAAAATGCAAATGCAACAAGCAAAAACACACATTTTTAAAGAATTTTGTAAATTTTTATGATTTTTTGAGTTTTTTATTCTTTTTACATGATAGGAGGGAATTGAGTGAAAATAGGAAGAAACAAGATGAAAAATGCATGCATGGGGTGAGAGGACGGGCTTGACAAGTTTTTAGGGCATCATGGTAGGGTATAAAAGGGGTTGGGGGCCTCGGAAAATCATTTTCACTATACATAGGTGAAAACAAGAGCTCGTGAGAAGACGTGATTGCTTACGAGAGGATTGCGGACCATCGGGCGGATGTAGTGAGGGTGTGCCACCAATCGGGGAATGACCGAGGTACCGTTGAGTACCTTCTTATTAATTATGTATTTTATTTTTATGTTTTTTATGTTTTTAGGGTTTTAGGAGCTAGGATTATGTTTTAGCACATTTGCGTAAGGTGGGTATAGGTTTTAGCGCATATGCATAGGGGGGATGTGGTTTAACACATTTGTGTGGGGCGAGGATGTGGTTTAACACATTTGCGCAAGGCATGGATCTGGAGTAGCACATGTGTGTAAGGGTAGAGATTAGGATCAATGCATTTACATAAGGTAAAACAGAGTAGTTTTAGCACATATGCATATGCATGGGATGAGGGATATGGATTAACACATTTATGTAGGGAAGGGTCATAAATTAGGGCATTTGTGTAGGGGATATTTTTATTAGGACAAGGTGGCTTAAGTGATATCGGTGGATTGGGTAGGGTTAGTATGGGAGGGGAAGGAGTAGAAATGAGGTGTATAGGTGGAATAGTGAGATGTAGGGGCTAATATAGATTGTGTGATGTGTGTAGGTTGAGTTAGAAGTTGTGTAGGTAAGGCAGCGATGATCCGATACCATGATACATTTATTGAGAGGTTTAGACTTAGAGCCAGAGGAGGATGAGACAAAGATGTTACAAGTATTGGGTCTCCTTCATGTGGCAAAGATGCCTTATATGTGAGTGGATTGAGGGTTACTGATAACATTGGTAGAGCGCTAGCACTCGGAGACGAGCACTTTTTGGTTACCAACTGAGGAGATGATGGTGACATTGGAGGATGTCTACCGAATTTATCAAATACTAGTAGAGGGGGATCTGATGGTATAACACATCTCTAGGCCTGGTCATAGATTATATTTGCCGACTATGTGGAGTATGCACCTCGTCAAGGGATGTGGATAGACTTAGGTATGTATTTTAGAGAGGGATACATAGAGCGGGTCTGTTTCTACTATGTTTATTGATTTGTTGCATTTTATACTAGGATGGTGGGGACGGGGTTCACATCGGGTTTGCAAATGTGGTATATTCGATGTGGTGGGGGGAGATGGTGTTTGCATGGGTGCCAACAATACTAACACAGTTATATCGAGACCTACACAGAGTGGTCTACTGGGGGGGTGGGAGTATTGGAGAAGGGGTTTTATTACAGGTATGGAGTTATGATCATATTTTCGTAGGGAGACCTATTGGGATATGAGATCAACATAAGGTTGGGGAGCCATCAACATATGGTTGGCAAATGATTAGAGGTAGGCTGGAGCATTAGGGGGAGGAGGATTGGTACATGTGATGTATTGATGAGTTACAGCTAGGGGATATTACTTAGCAGCCATATCGACATTATGAGCCATGAGAGGAGGATGAAAGGCATTTGAGAAAGATTCAAACCCCGTATTACATAGTTGGAGGGCAGCCATATACACTATAACGATATAGAGCGGATCGAGTATTATGGCGGTTTGGTATAGTGCGGGGTATTCCAGATGTCCATCATGTATTTACACGGAGGACACGAGAGGTGAAGGAGTGTAGTGCCGTGATTCATGTGGTGGTATTTAGAGTGAGTTTGGATGATGTGCGGAGTTATTCCATGGGCTCCATTAACGGTGAGTGGCAGATCTTGGGACCACATAGGGTTAAGAGGACCGGTGGGTAACTATCGGACCAACGATGCTAACACGTCCACTTAGTAGGATGAGGTTTTTGCATAAATCGGCCTTAGGTGTAAATGTATATGCCATAAGGACAGGTATTAATGCCGCACAAACCCTAGGGACAGGATGAGGAGGAGTTACAATGGGCACCTTGAGTGATTATTTTGAGTGGGCCAAGGTGTAACCACCGATTGTTGTGTAGTCACCTATACACAGTCCAGATAGGCATGAGATAGGTGTGATGGAGGTGGATGATGATATAGGGCCATTACGGTGGTTTTCCATCACGAGATGGATTTAGCGGGCCTTATGGTGTAGGAGGATTGTAGTCATTTTTATGTGCCCTTAGAACAACACTCTAATCCCATGCATGTCGGCCTATCACCCAACGAGTACTGCATTCACCCGAGGCACGCACGAGTGTCGAGCCCTCTTTATGTGAGAATATGAGAAGATGATGCCATTAATAAAATATTAAATGCAAAAAAGTAAATGATCATGCATACATCTATGAAGGCATATGATGAGTTATTATATCAATATACCCATTCGATAAGAGAAACATCATATAGAGAGCATATTTGAGTCATGACATAAAGAAAAGATACTAGGGTTTGCACCCATGAACAATATATTCAAAACATATATTTATATTGATCATAGTTCTAGTAACCACATTACATTCAAAAGGGTCATAACAGACCAAATGTATCAAGATAGACATGACTCATGTATCAGAGACCCTAGCTATGCTTCCCATATTACATAATTTTTCACAAACCCATCCCTCTAGATATGATATCATTCCTACAACCCTCTAATGGTAACCTCAGCCCTTAGAACCTTTCTTCTTTTTCTCGCAAGGCTTCACCTTTCATCCTCTCTATGATGATCCTGAAGCTTCCCCTCATTGAACTCTCTCCATTCAAGTGTGTCTTCCTTGCTCTAGAGCATCTCTATAAATAGGTTTAGCACCCATCGCCATACCTTCCTCTAGGAGTAGATTTCTTTCCAAGTGTCCATGTTGTCCTCCAATGGAGCATGCTTCTTCTGATCCGAGCTCTCTAATTTTTTTAATGATGTCTTTCGAATGTTCTACGCGTTGGATATTATTTCCTTGACCACCAAGTTTCCAGGCTGGCACCTTATCCACTCAACATGCCTAGTCGGGTCACATTTTTCCTCAAGTGCTTCTTGGAGAGCCGAATATGGCTAAGTCCTGAGATCCTTTATACTTTACCTTGCGCACAGTGCACCATGGTTTCGACTAAACCCTTATAAAACCTATATGTTGTGCACTTTTCCCCGCACACCCTTCTTCTTTACTAGACCCACATGCACACGTGCCCTTTGGTACTTAGCCAATATTTTGAGGCCCAACATCACCCCACACTAAGCTTGTTCTCCATCCTCGAAACATCCTTTCTCTAAAGAATAAAGAATGGCGGGACCTTGAATGGTTGGAATAAGGAATGAAGGAATGAAGAATGAGAAATGGAAGAAATAAAGAATGGAGGAATGAAGAAGAATTTTTTATTGCTGAAGAATGAGTGGGAAATCCTTCCTTATATCTACCTCAATCTTCTCCCAAGAATCCACTTCACCCTATGCATTGACAGAGGTCACCTACTAGAGTGCTTACCTCATCAAAACTTAGTTCATCATCCTTAGCATTCAACATACTCACATGTTTCCAATTGCTTTCATCTAATGCATCCATCATGTGGGTGATCTAGGGATATAATTCATTAATCTGGTTTTTGATCGAGCCCATAAGGTCTCGATGGCTTCTGACTTCTTCTCTACTTCGGCTAGGATCTTATCCCACTTTTCCTTTTTCCCTCATTCTTTTCTTGAACTCCTTGAGATTTGACTCATGTGTAGCAACTAGAATGTTTGCTACTCTATCCACGTCATCGTGCAATTTTCATAAGCTTTAGTTATCTACGCAACTACTTCTATGTGGTGCCTTTATATGATGAGCTTAGTGTATCAAGCAACTATCTCCACAACCTTCTATTTTTCCTCTTTCTCCAGAGATTCAGTGCCTCTTTTGCTAACTCTAAGGTGAGTGGACACCTTTCCATCATAAGGATGTGAGTTAAATCTTCCAAGAATTACAAGGTCGACTCGTATTTTTTTGTTCAAGCAAATTCATCTGGATGCTTCAAGAAAATAACATCTATAATCATCTCAATTTTCTTGTATACCTCTTTTCCTTTTCCTCCCTCATCTAGCACCTTAACTATGTGTTGATCAGCTCTTCTTACTTCATATCCTTTCTCTTTTCAATGAGCTCCTCATTTTTCTTCTCTAATTCTCCTTCTAGGAATCTCACCTGTCATTCCTCCCGAAGAGTCTTTCCTCCACCTCAACCAACACCTTGTTGAGTGTATTATAAACATGCTCATTGACAATTTGAGCATTTACCAGTGGGTTTATTCCTTTGTTCTCTGGTACCTTCATCAACTCCCCTTGGCTTACTTCAAACTTAGGTTCATCGACGTGGGACTCAAACACCCAAGATAACATTTTCTTGGTTTGTGGGTATGCGCCTTCCTCTTCCTCAAATGAAGACATTTTTAAATGAGGTGGTCAGAAGGCACAATACTCTAGAAACACGTGCGTAATACCTTATTCGGGTCATTGATGTAGCTCATCCCTTTCCCTTGTGCCATTACCTACCTTTTCCTCTCATGTGCATGCTACTTTTGGAAATGCTCATTGCTAGGTGGATCTCCACCCATGCTTCCATATTCCTTCCCTATGCTTTCTCTTCTATCTCCTTGAGTATCTCATTAGCACTTTACTCCACTTCCTACTCCACTAACTTCTCTATTATGCCCACTACTTCTCTCTCTGTGACCTCTTCTATCTACTCCTTGGTGAGGTTAGGGGTCCTCTGATCCTTAGTATTTACTTCTTCACTCTCCCCTTTTCCTTGAGTACCTTCCTCTTCTCCACCTTTTTCTTCCTTTGAGTCATGTACATCGTACACGGGATGATCCTAAACTTCTTCATCCTCACCATCATCTCTTTCACCCCTGTAGGCCTCCAAACTCTCCATCTCTTTTGCGAATTCTTCCTTATAATTCTTCTTAATCGTGGATTCTTCCTTTTTCTTCCTCTCCAACTATTGATTTCTTCCTTATGAATCTTCTTGCTCTATCACCTCTTCCGCAGTGTCTTTTCCTTCTCCTTGATGGGAGACTTCTTCCTACATGTGTATGTGCTCAGCTTGGCACCTAACTTCGCGCGTCACAGCCACAAATTGTGTTGTCTGCACACTTGGTGCCTTCTTCTCTAGCGTTTCTTCCCTCTCCCTCTATCTTGCAACCTTCTTCCTACTAGTGGGATCCTATGGGATGGAGACATCATTCTCCAAGTAAGTGCCTTTTCATACTTGGGCCTAATGCACAAGTATACTCTTGTTGTGGTTCTTCCAACAATTGGCAACATCATGGGTTTTATCATGCACACCTCATGGGAGACATACTTCTCCACATAAGTGTGCTTTTTGGGGTATATGAGCTTTCTCCATAAGTCACGGTGGTCTTGGTCCACCTCACTAAGGTTGAACCTTAGTCTTTTAGCTTCCTTGAAGTGGTTGACCCTTGCTTGGAAATATTGTGCAGTGAAAGAGAAGGGTAATTTACACCATGGGCTCTTGGTCCCATCTGACAGAGTGAACCTACTAATGTAAAAGTTTTGATAGATAATGAACTCAACTTATCCATCTACTATTGTTGGAAATTGTTCACGTATCCTCCACTCAACCCCAAATGCATCGCACATTCTCTTGTACCATTTCTCCAGGTGTGCCTTTGTGGGCGGCCGTCATGGTGTCGCATGTGTATTTTTCAAACCTCTTCGTAGGGATGGGTCTTCATCTGATACTCCCATACGAACTTCTCTGGCCCATCGAGCACTCCAATTTCTGAGAAGATGATGGTGAGAAGAACATTACGAAACATAATCTTATCTCCTTCTTATGCATTGGCATGATCTCTTCCGCAATGTAATCGGACGGAGTTATAGATGGTTCCTTCAAATTTTCTTCACACATTCAACAAGGCCTTGTTTACCTGTTTCCACCTCTCTTGACCATTCAACTTAGTTACTAAGCGTGCATCCATCTTCATCAATAGTCGAGATATCGGGGATGCCAAAGTAAAGAGACCCTTCTTATAGTCATACTCCTCTAAAGTCTTCTTAATATCCTATTTATCCTCCGGTCATCATCTAATGAATCTCCTTCACATGTAGATCAAACCAAAACTTAGAGATGATTTGGGAGTTATACACATTTTGTGGTCCAAAAATAGAAAGTGTTCCTCGTGCATGTGTGACATCAACCATTGGTATAGCTGTTTGGGATTTCCAAAATAGAGCAACTCATAAAGTTGCAGCAACCCGCCTTCTCCAATTTTACCTTCACCTCATCATTATAGATTGGCATCCCTTATGGTGTCCTCTTATCTATTGGATGAACCATCTCTAACGCCATCTCCTTCTCTGTGGCACTTGTGTGATGGTTGTAATCACTCATGGCCATCTTCCTCACATGGGATACCCATTCTTTCCCAAGTAACACTCCATCTAGGTATTACATCTCCGCATACCACTCCTCATTAAAAATGGTGGTGGCAGTTTCTTTCCTTTTCCCTTGCCCTTCTTAGGTGAAACAATTACCTTCTTTGGTGCCATCTTCTTATCAGGTTAAAAACAAATCTTCCTTAACTCTCCTCTTCCTCACTTTGTTCAAATTTGTGGCTCAACTTTGTGAAAGAATGCTTCTACTCCTAATGCCCTAGCCGAGAACCCTAACTTCCCTTCCACAAGACGATGTACTCTACTGAAACCTTCTTCCCTATGCTCGTGTACTCCTTCCACTCTTCACAAATCACACTAGTCATGCACTTAGATTTTCACAATTCCTCCTTCGCACAAATCTTTCTTCGTGGATGCCCTAGTTCGCAAGAGCTCTTCAATATCGTAATAGCAAGGTAAATAATAATGTGCTGAACCTTCTACTTATAGCTTTTACTCATCTTACATGATAAATGTTATGCCACCTACCAACGTACTTAGCATTAAATGTGGATTTTTCCACTAAAGTTGATCTTAAGTGCTCTTACCCATGCGCCCAATCCCGCACGAAAATATCTATAACCTTTTTTGGCGTAAAATCCTTATTGAAAAATCAAGATTCTTACACACTTTTCCATAATGCCGAAGGCACTTTTTTGTCCTTGACTGATTTATTCCCTTGCCTACCTCATTTGTTCTTCCCGTGCTTCTCATCCTTTATTTAGTGGTCCTTGTAAAGCCTTATCTTGACACCAAAATTTATCGTCCACCTTTTTCCACACGCATTCTCCTACCTTACGTGCTTTAGGATCTTTTAACCTGGGCCATTAAATCACAAATTTCACCTCTAGCCTCTATTTCACTTTGCTCTAATCCACCCCACAATCAAAAAGATGCGTGACCCTCTACACATACACAACCCTTGAAAGTAATGTGGTTACTGGCGCACAAGGTGCGTACAAAAACACAACAAAAAGGAACAAGCAAAAAAAAGGGAAACACAAGGAAAAGAAATGCATTAAGGGAAATCCTAGGCTAACTGGAAAATTACCTTATTTACAAACACAAGGAAGACTTATTTATAGTAGGGCTTCAGCCTACTCCTATTGAAATGACACAGTAGTCTCGCTCATCCAAAGGTTTTAATCTGAAAACACATGAATAAAGGATGTACAAGATGATGTGTGGTCCCAACCAATGGACTTTCAACTTCCTAGGATGGAGTAAAATTTAAAGTCATATAACAAAACCATCTGCCCAACCTCAAATTGTTTGTTTTTGATATGACGATCATGTCATGATTTTTGTCTTTCCTTCTCTATCTTTTGACTCCATCTAGCAAGTGATAACCTTTCGTCTAGCTGTATTAATTTATCAATCCTCTTTTCAAGTGCTTATTCATCAGCTAATTCTCCTACGCGCGCTATACACAATGATGGTAGCATAAATTCAATTGGTAAAACAACCTCCACGCCAAACACCAATTGAAATGATGTGGCCTTGTTCAATCTCTTATAGGTTATTCTATATACCCATAGAATGGCCTATACCTTGTCATCCCAATCTTGTCTTCCAACATCACAAATTTTGGTTAACGTGTGACTTAGTATTTTGTTAAATGCCTTAGTAGTTCTATTCATTTGGGACAATAAGGGGTGGTCTTATGATGGGCCACCATAAACTCTGCCAACAGAATCCTAACCATTTCATTCAGAAAAAGGTGTACCCCTATCACTAGTCAGGCTTAAAGGACATCCATACCTGCTGATTATGTTCACCCATAAAAATATAGCTGCTATCATTGCAGTACAATCCTTTGTAGGTGCTGCCTTTGCCCATCTTGTCAAGTAGTCAGTGCAAGTGATGATGTAATTGTTAGTGCAAAATCACAACGACCCTTAGATGATTTCTAAATACCAATTTTCTAAGGCGAATCATTTGGCGTGATTGCATAACATGGAATTTTTCCTAAGGTGTGGGACCTTGCAAATTGGAAAAGCTCTCTAGATTAAAGGCTAGTTCCTTATTCCTCTGTTTAGGTGCATACATGAGGATTTACAGAGGATCTATATCTATACCTAGTCTAAGACTTGCCAAGGAGACATGGATAAAAGAGTACATAAATGAGAAATAACTAAACTACCAGGTGATGCACCAAAGGAATGATGAATACTTAGTTTGCCTTCGACACAAACCAATAAAATGCATACAATAAACAAACATAGACAAACTGTATCTATAATGAGAGATCATATAGAAGCAAAAGAAATAAGAAGGATTTGAGATCGATCACAAACATATTTTATTGCTCTAATGGATTGATACAGTTCATTACGAATGAATTAGCCGAAAGCGAAACGTAATATAATTTTAAAGTAAGGCTTGAACCCCACAAATTATTTGCTTTATTCAATAATCAGAAGGAGGAGAGGAGCACTATTATTCAATAATCAATGTTCATACAATAGCTTGATCCTAATATTTAGGAGTCAAAGCTTATCGGAGACAACTCACACACAATCCCACAAATCACTTTGAGTTCTTTAAACTAAGAATATCCAACCCTTTATAATGAATCTTGTCCCCATATTTATAGAATCGATCTGAGAGAAGAAAAAGGGAGAGAGAAGTGGGAAAATGCGGGTCAAAGCTCAACCACCGCTGTTAATGTTTTCTATTGAAATCTGCCCTCGAATCCATCTTTACTGCATCAATCTTCGATTCAGAATTCTTGAAGGAAGAGGAAACGATGGAAATAGATTGAATCTGATATGGTTGTTGAGACTGATGATCCTACATTGAAAGCTCGAAGATGTTTCTCCATTTTTCTTCCACCCACCCTCTCAAAAATTAAAGTTTCATACTCTCATGGCATAGACGAGGTCAAGATCTTTCCAGCGATATTAGATTTGCAATCTCTCAAGCCCTGAGTTGAAAGATATGCCCTTTTGAATTTTTGCATCGATTTTGTACAAATAGGTGGGAAAAAAACTTGAAAATGGGTCCCTCTTTTGATTGGGATACGTGGCAGCTAGATTGGGATAAAAATTCGGGTCCACGGGCCTATAATTTACCTTTTAGTCTTTTGCACAAAAATACAAAAACTCAAAAACCTCCGAAGGCCCGAAACTCCATCTAGATGTGTGGCTCCTTTTGGTTGGCTGGGAAATGCGTTTCCATTTTTTACCTCTATGCCTTTTGGACAAAAGGCAAATTTTCACTTTTCTCCCGACGCCTCACCTTGGCTTTGACTCGGGTCTATATGTTGACTTTTTCCTTCTTGGGCAGAGTCGCAGGTCTTTTTATAACTTTTACCCCTTTTGAGGTAAAGGGTGAAAAGCTAACCTTTCCCGACTCCTCTGCTTTCCCCTGGGACACGCATCACCTTGGCACTTGCTTGGGAACCTTCTCTCCTTTTGATCCTTGAATCAGCACTGTTGAGACACTTGGCAACCTCCGCCGGCCTGATTAATGTTTTGACTTTTCAACTAACTTTGTCCCCCTTTGAGGACACGTGGAGGCACCACGCATGTTTATAAATCCAACCCAAAGTTTTCCTTTGGAGGAGCATCGGGTTGACACTTGTCTGCCTCCACTGCTTTGTGGACTGTTCAACGGTCCTTCTTACTTTTTAGACTTTGAGCTATCTAGCAAACTTGTGCTCATTTGGGTTTCCACCCGGGACTGACTCTTGGAAATGTGCCAGGCTGACACGCGGCACTCTCCGCTTGCACTTCTATACTTAACCAATTTTGAAGCCCACCTTTTGACCCTATTTGACCCTTGGCTATGTGGAGGGATGGCACAAGTTTGAGTCTCCGCCCTAGGTTCCCTTTGCGAATTTGTGCCAAGCTGACACTTGGCACGCTTCACTCTCAGCCAAAGACTTTTCAACGCCTCGTAACTTTTGGGAATTTAGATGCACTAAAGCCTGGCACAAGTTTGGACTTCTCCTTTTAGATTCACCCTTGAAACAACGCCATTAAGGCATGTGGCCCTTTCCGCTTCTTCCTCCATACTTAGTCATTTTTGCCCTTTTCCTGAACCAATTCGAGCCCGAGGACTTCAAATCTTCGCCATTCTTCCTTCTTCTTGGCTTCTTTGTAGCATTGATCCTTATTGCTTACCTGTTATTTTATAGTTCTATTTTCCTGTAACTTGGAGGATGGATTTAAGATGTAGAAACGACCCGACATAGTCATTTTCTTTTTGTACATGGTCCTTTGATCTTTCTTAGCCTCTGCCACTCCATTGCTGAATCTTCTTGCAACCAATTTACAAGATCTAGATGAGTTTTCTTGGGTTCCTTCAAGCGGGGTTGTGATTCGATCCAATATTTCACTCGGGTGAAATATGGATAACCGTAACGTGAGCCGAGTCCTTTACGTGGTAGGTGAAATAGGTCCTACAAAGTCAATTGCCCATTTTTCAAATGGTTATGCGCTAGCTATTGGTCTTAAGGGCATCTCATCCCTCCTTCCAGGTTTTCCAAGGCCTTGTAATCATCACATGACTTGCAAAAATTAATACAATCCTAGTAGATACTCTCCCACCAAAGCCCTGCAAGTAGAATCTTCCACATGGTTACATTTCCTGCATAGTGTCCTCCTGCAATCCCACCATGCGCTTCTTCCATAATTGTAACACACTCATGTTCTAATACGCATCGGCGTAAAACCTCATCTCAACCTAACTTGTACAAATCTCCACTAATCAACATGTAGGGTGCGACACGTATAACCAATTACTTTCTCTCTAAAGCATTCATTCCTTCCGGTGCCACACCCATGTTTTAAAAAACACTGCAATATCCTATAAGTCGAGGGATGCGTACCACAACCTAAATAGTTGCATGTTTGACATGGTATCCTCAATGCTCTACGTGTCCTCCCTTGAGTCAATTCTTGATAAATGATCAGGTCTTGAATTACTCTTTCCTGGTTTTACCACAATTGAAAACTCAAATTCTTGAAATAATAGGACCCAATGACATATGCACCCTTGTAAAATGGGCTTGTTCACTAAGTACTTCAATGCCATGTGGTCCATGTAGAATATGAATGGTGTTCTAGTAGATACTACCTAAACTTATACAGCGCATAGATCATTGACAAAGCCTCACGTAGTAGTTGTGTAATTCTGTCACTGTGTTGGCATAAACTTTCTACTTGCAAAACAAAGGGGTGATCAACAATCCTCTCACTAGGTTGTGCTAGTATTTCTCCAATGGTTATCCCTGAGGCATCAACATGTACATGGAAAGGCTTATCCCAAGAAGGGAAGCATACTATAGGCACAATGATAAGCCTATCGTTCAAAGTGTCAAATGCCAACTGTTTACACCTCTCCCCAATGAAATGCACACTTATGTTTTAGTAACTTCTCCAATGGCACGGTGATCTTGGCATATCCCTTAATAAATTTCCGTAGTATCTCGTATGTCCAAGGAATCTGAGCACTTTGTGCTCGACCGCAGTAGGCTCCGCCAATCCCACAATAACTGCAACTTTGTTAGAATCCACAAGTAAACCTTCCTTTCATATAATATGCCCCAACAGGGTTCCAAATGGAGTAGAAAAAGCACACGTATTAATGTTGAGGGGTATCCTCAACTGTCAACATCTCTCAAACATTAACCTCAAATTTTCACAATGATCTTTTACTAGTTCATACACAGTCTAGTCATCTAGGTAGACTTGTAGAAACTTATGAATGAAGTCCTAAAATGCTTGTACCACAATGCTCGAGAACATGACATGCTCATTATTCAATCTAAAAGGCATGACCATGTAAGCAAAGCTTCCCCATTCAGTGGAAAAATTCATCTTCTTCTAGTCTTCCTTTGCAATCCTAACTTGGTGATACCCTGAGAACCCATCCGTGAAAGAATAAACCTCATGTTCGACTACTCCTCCATAATTTCTTCAATGAAGGGGGTTGGAAAAGGGTCAATGACACACACTTGCATTCAAGTCCTTGTAATCAACACAAATCCTTATCCTTCCATCCTTCTTAATGTTTATGACCATTGGACTTACCCATTCTGATTCCTCCATAGCTTCAATGATGCCTAAAGCAATCATCTTGTCTATCTCTTCCTTGACCCGTACACACAAATTTGGATTCATCCAATACGGCCTCTTCTAGAATCATGCGCACACCTTCCTTCAACTTGATCCTCATTTCCCCCAAGGAGTGGTGAACACCTTTAAGTTCATGGTACCCACATGGGAACAAGTCCTGAAACTCATGCAAAAGGTCAATGATCTTAGAAACCTCTTTCTCTCGACCAATAATCCCCAATGATAGCTTCCTTAGGTTCTACCTCTGAACCAATGTTAACCTTATTTGTTTTCAAGGGCTCATGGTAAGCGCGTGCTTGCTCATTAGCACTATCCATGACTTCACGCATACCTTCAGTATGGTTAGCATCCAAACTCTCCATCTCTTTGCCATCTATTACGTAGACCATCTTTCCTTTTTCTTTTTCCATGCATGTACGCTCAAGCTATATTTCGTCTTATTCTTCCTCCTCAAAGCTCGTCCCCAAACCAGGTTCACCTAATAACTCCAATATCCTATCCTCAGCCATAACACTATCTCCCATTGTAAGGTGCTTGATAACATGCAACGCCTTATCCACTAATGGCTTTGTACTTTGATACTCGAAAGATTGAATGAGATCAGCTTCCAACTCCTGCCAATTCCCTGTTTGACGTCGCATCTCCGAGTGAATGTACCATGCATGCGCATAACCTTGTAAGGTGGAATATAATTTATGCACCCATAAAGAAGGTGGCAAAGCTTACGCGCCTTCCATCCAGGCCTTCTCACATGCTTGGATGTGAAATTAGATGGGTTTTTGCCATGGTAGTCTTGTATGATAGTGGGCGCGTTGCTTCTGGAGAACCTAATAGAGAATGTGGCTCTCACCTTGTGCCACTCTAGAAGGCTATTGCGATGTGTTTCCCACCAATATGCCAGTGGTCCCAAGCAGTTATAACTGAGCATCCCTCTTCTTTCTTCCTCATTTCTCCACTGAGCCTCCATCTCCCGCAAGAAATCATTAGGGTTGGCTCCTCCAGAGTAACTTGGAAACTTCTTCCCTCCCAGGCACTTGACCGAGCGCCTTTGTTACCTTTGTCACACAGAGCCCTTAATTTTCACCTAATTAAATCATAAGCCTCGTGCAACCAATTTCTCACATGATATACTAGTTGTATCACTCATAGAATGAGCGTCTTCTAACTAAATAACTCCTCTGTAGGGTGAATCACCTCGGGGTCCCCGAATGGAGCACACATAGATCCTATAGATAATTTCTTCTCCCAAGGGTTCAATATATGGTGCTGATTTTCCATCGGTTAAGGGGATGATGACCCGCTCTTCCTTGTTTTAAAAATTATGTATCCCTTATTGAACCTTAGGTCAACATTATTTTTGTAACACTAGGGGTGCCCAAATAATGCTAGGAAGTTGTCTACCTCGGCTAGCGCCAAGACTTCGAAATCCCCAATGAACTTTTCCCCTTGAATAGTGATAACAATGTCCTTCAAGACACCAATGGGCATTGCCTTTGTCTTATTAGCCATATACAACACATTTGAAGATGGCTGTAACGGGCCTTCTCATTCGATGTCATGCATCCAAGGTGAGAACATTGACTTCTAGTGCCTATATCAATCAAAATATTGCTCAGAAGCCATCCATCTACAACAACATTCAAAGTTATCTCTTTGTCATAGTCAAGGCTATGGGGAGGAAGGTTAGCATGTAGAACTTGCCTCTTGCGCTCTCCTCCAACACATGGTACCTTCTCCTGTAACCATTCTCCTAGCAAGGGAATGATATTCTCTTGCCTTAACATCTTGCATACTTCCCTAACCTCATCCAAATCCTTCTGCAGAGCCTCAACATTCTTCTTTTGCTCTAACTGCCTTGACTTCTCCTTCAGACACTAGATCTCTCCTTATAGACTCCAAATCACATCCATGGTTTCTGATACACCTCCTTTTGATGAACAGGGTCTGGATACTTTCCATGTACCACTTCTTCCCTTGTAACTAGTTTTCTTTATCTTGGTATCTCCTGGTGCGCGCGGCCTCCGCTCGCATCATCACCAGTACAAGTTCTAGTCCTGGCTCACGCGCCACTCTTGGAATCCACTGTGAGTCAACCTTATTTATGCTTAGCATCCCAACACCTTTTTCTTTCTGGTGTTGCTAGCTCATGTTCTCAAACAACTCGGAAACTCCTCATACTTATGTTTCTTTCTGCACCATGAGCATTATAATAGATCATGACACTCATGCTTATAATGCTTTGTAGACCCATAGTTATAGCAGTTTCCTCATAGGAACTCGCTCCTTCCTCCATGGTTGCCATGACCACGAAATCCTCCATGGAAACCTATTCCACGTGCCCCTCCATCTGCGCGCCCTTCATAGTGGTAATCATCATCCTTGGAACTACTTGTAAGGCTGGTCTGGCACACACCAAGATCAATGGCATCATGTATCTAGTCAATCAACCTACAATCCTTGGTGTCATGGGTCATAGAGGTAAAAATATTGCAATAACAAGACACATTCTTATGATCGTGAACTGAAGTAGTAGACACCTACTTGCATCATGATCCCCATGGAAAATCTCACAACCCACCATCATGGTGCGTATTGACCTTCGAGGACATCTGTCCTTTGTGTGCCCGTCTATCTCACAATCTATGCACCACAGACCACTACGAGTCTTGTCTGCCGAGTTCACAGATAGTTTTTCTAGCTACTTAGCCATTGTAGCAATTTGAGCCTCAAGGAAAGGGCTAACATTGGTATTTATGCTTCCAACAACCTTAACATGCAAGGTAGCCTCTAAGACTTCGCACGGATCCGTGAATGTCTTGTGCAAAATTGCTCTCCTAAACGGTGTTATCAACCCTCCAAAAACAACGAGCATGCTTTGAGAAGGATGAATATCATAAGATAGTTTTGACAAGAGAGTCTTAAAATACATGTCATATTCTTGCACACTCTTTTCGACATTCCCTACTAGATTTCTTTCAAAGCGTTAATGCTCTTCTGCTCAAACTCAGGGATATGGAATTCAGCTAAGAAGGCATTCCACAACGCGGTGTAATCTACCACCATCTGATGGGGGTCATACTTCTGGTACCAACTATGTGCGTGCCCCTACAATGTCATTGCAAACTAACTTACCTTTCTCTTCGGGGTAGTGATCCCCTTCACACGCCATAGTAGCTCACACTTGTGCACATGCTCTGTAGCATCCTTAACACCCTTGTAATTTGGTAGATGTAAAGACATCTCAAAAATACTTACGAGGTGGCTGAGGTCCTTGTCCTCCTAATCCAGAACCTTGATTCCCTCTGGTGTTTCCTCCACCACCAGATCCATTGGATCCACCAAGTCTTATCCCTAATGATCCTCCAGACCCTCTAGATCCACCATGTCCTCTAGCTCCTATTCCACTAGATCCTCCTCCTATAGCTGGTAATGGGCCCAAGTGGATGCACCTAGCATTCCTAACATTTTATTGAAATATGTGTAACACCCTTAACAGTTGTTATTTTCCTCCTTTGCATTTCAAGTGTTGACATGTGATTTTCCTTATAAGGATATGTTCTTCTGATTATTGGAAATCATGCTTGATATGGATAAGTCTTTTCTGCTCTTAAGATCCTTTGATGAATTGGAATGGCTTTCCTAAATCCATTTTTTTCACTTCTTGTAGGTGATTTGCAATCTGGTTTAAAAGTTGTAAACTTACCTATTTATCTGACTCATCCTTGGATCAATTTCAGTGATCCAAGGAATGTTTTAAATCTGCTATGTTGAATGAATGGTAAATTGACATTCCATGAATTAAGATACACGTTGGATTGAACTTTGTAGTTACAAGTTCTTTTTTTTTTTTTGTGAACGTGTTTCCATTCAGTGGTTTGTTTTGCTTGGGTCTTTGGAGATCAACCATGGCAGGTCATTGCTGACGAAAATGGAAATGCAAATGCTCACGGCATAGGAGAGATCCAGGATCCTATATAGGACTAACCTATGGGATCCTAAGCTAGGTAATATATATATATATATTATATTTCTACCTAAGCTATGTCACTTGATAGAATTCTGATTCTAACCTTAAGCTTCTTATTCTGTTAGGATTGGTTGATTTGCAACCTAACCTAAGCTTGGTGCAAATGGAATTGGAAAGGTTACTAGGTATTAAAATTAACCTAGATCCTAATACTACAAGGTAATATTGTAATCTAACCTAATGCCTAAAACTATTGTGTTTTGAATTAATTTGCCTATGTGGAAATTATCTAAACCTATTTGCTAAGGCCTATGGTGGGGGTTAGTTGTTAGTGTTATATCCTAAGGTATAAATTTTAATCTACCTAAGATCTAACCTAAGCAATCTAATCTATCCTAAACTAATGGATATGAATGGGGACTTAAGTGGTCGCATGCATTTGGGCGATGGTTCCTAAGGCATTTATGTTATTGATAAGGTTGGTAAATGCATACGGACTGCCAGTTTTGCGGGGACTAGATGACTTGCAAAGGCTTAGGTGGAAGTGTTACTAAAATGGAAATGCATGTTATTTTTGACTTGGCATTCGCCAGACTTGGAAGGTGGTGGTAAGGAAGATTAGGTGGGAGATTTGGAATTAATGGAATTTATTACTTTCAGTTTTTGTGCTCAAACCGTCTTGGTAGGCATGCAAGCAGATTTTTCTTGGGTTGTTTCACTTTGCATGTTTCGCGATTTTTACTCTACATGCTCTCTAGGTTTTTCAAACCAACAGATTGAACTACACTTCATGGCTATTTTTGAAGTTTTGAATCTATTTTCGTTTCATGGAATGTATAAGAGGAATTCTGGAAAAGGAATTTGGTTGTTTGATCTTTCGTGGAGAAGAGGAGAAGTAGTGAGCTCAGCTGGAGGTCTTCTTCGATTTGACAGAGACACTATCAGGCATGATAGGCTCTAACTAGTTAAAATCTCTTGCTTTCTTCTAAGTGTTTTCATTAAAACAACTCTGCTCTGTTGAGTTTTGTGCATTGCATGCTCTATCTAGTTAATTGGTTCTTGGTTTAGTAAATCTTGCATTCTTGGTTTCGAATCCATGGTATATGTGATTCTGAGGAAACTTATGTTGTATTGTTTTAGCACAAGAACTATGCATGCAAGAACGAAGTTGGTAACTCTACTTGGCATTTTTGGTTTTTGGTAATTGTTTGTTTTGGTTCCGATGACTTTCGTTGCCAATAAATTACTAGCTGAGTTTTTATGGAAACTCTAAGTTTTGCCTGTGTTTGTTGAGATTAGTGTTTTGTGATCTCGAGCTAGTAAAGAGCTCGTGTTTTTATGGAAGCTTGTATGCAAGTTCGAGTTCTGTCTAAAACTTGAGGAGTATTTGGGAACTGCTTTGTTAGGTTTCTTGGTGCTATGATGCTTGTGTTTCGTTTCATAAATATAAGGAACCGTGATAGAGCAGTAGATGGCTTGGTTCTTGTTTTCTAACTTGCGAAAATTTGATTGTTGTTGAAACCCTCGCACTGCTTGATACCTGTGTTGTATTATTATGGATAATATGGACTGTTGATAGTCTGCATAGGGTTTGGTGCTTGTGTTTTATTGTGACCATATGAAATGTTATATGGAAAGTTCATTAAGAACACGGCTTTCGTATTTTGTTGTTGTCTAGTCTGAGCTCTGTTAAGGATCTTACATTCCGTTTGAGTTGGGAAATAGGGTTTGATAAGATGTTAACTGAAAATGGAAGCTCTATTCTTATTTTGAATTGTTTATAAGTAATTTCATTATATTCAGTCTAGCATTACGATGCTTTGGTGTATATATGAACTCATGATTGAGATATTGTGATGCAACACTATACAATCAATTTGTTACTTAGTGTTTTTAAAAATTGTAACCTGACGATGTATTGGTTCAGATCTAATAGTCTTTTGGTTTCTTTGATTAAAATATAAACTAAAAAGGGAACATGTTGTTGTCCAAACTTGTTTATAATCACTTGAATGATCTTGATCCTTTGAGGGAGCTTATGTTTTACATTGTGCTCGGATTTGTAATTCGAGTCTTGGACAGAACATATTTTTAATATGTTTGTTTAGATCTTGTCATTTAAATTGAGTTTATTACTAGATTGAATGGTTCTAAATTCAGAATTATTTTTGAAACAAACCACATGCGTAAGGAGAAAACTGGAAGCATGGTTTAGTGGGTTGTTTGGTAAACTCTTTGAGATCTTGATTGGAATTAGCTTGTTGGTTTATCATTTTATTGGAATCCCAATCTTTAGTTCTTATAGTGATGTGTTGAAATATTGACAAGATAGTTCTGTCTTGACTGAACTATTGGGAAATTTTGAGTGTTAGCATCTACTCGGATTTCACACTTCTTGTTGGGTCCAATGAAAGAATGTTAAGTCTTTAAAAGATAAATTATGATTCTTTAGTGTCCTGTGGGTTGTGTATGAACTTCATTGTTATAATGTTCCGAATGGAAAGTGGAACTCATGCATTATAATGGGAAGATTTTGAAAGGAAGGTAGCATTAAGTTTTCTTCTTTCCTTGAAGTTGTTCTTGTTCTCTTTCTTGGGAACTCTTGTATGAACTTAAACTGTATGTATAGAAAAGGTAAATTGTTAATTAAGTTGAAAGAAATGATTACAGTTAGGATCATATTCTGTTAGGACTCCTTTTCTAATGCAGTTGGGTTAAGTTCATTTGTTTGGAACCTTCTGTTAATTATTCTTTTAGGAAAAAGAGAATCATTACTTGATTAATCTTCTCATACTTGTCATTTGACTGAAATGAAGTAGAAAGAGATTGATGACTAGTTTGTTGAAAAGAAAATGCAAACTTATTGGTTGGCTATTGCTCCATCTTTCCTTTCTTGGATTTTTATATTATTCTGTTCTGATGAATATCTTAAATGTTTGATTTTAAGGTAGTTAATCTTAAGTTGAAACAGATTAGGTCATGATGTGAACCTGTTTCTACTTTGCGGATATTATATGTTTTAGTATAGTGAAATGGCTTTTCTTCTTCTTTACTTAAAATTTAGATGAAAACATCTTAACGAGATTATGTCAGTAAACACTTCTTTTATCTTATAGTAAAAATAAGTGTTGTATTCTATTGTGGTAGAATTGGAAACAATGAGATGTTATGTTCTGTTGTTGGTAAAGATAATTGATAGGATCAAGTATACTTTAATTTGTAAGATAGATATTATAGATTATATTTTGTTCTTATTTTAGAAGTGAATTCAGATTCATTAATGCTCGATTTTCTGATTGTTTTTACTTATGCTTGGTGTATGAAATACTAATTGTTCATTAAAGCAGGGCTGTTTTAATTGGAACAATTAGTGGAATGCACTTCGTTTTAAGGCTTAGTGCTTATCATGCTCAGTTCATCAATCGACTTTTGTCTAGCAATTTTGCAGATGGACTTTGTAAGTGATAAAAGAAGGCAAAAACTTATATGATGCATTGGCTGATTTAAGTCTGATTCTTGTGAAGAATTCTAATTCGTTCTTGAGTTGTATATAAAAAAGAAAAGTTATATTCTTTTGAATGAAGGTTGTTGTTATGCAGTATGCCTAAATGCATAAGTTTGTAAATGTATAAGTTTTGAAAATGAATTGAAGGATGAGAATTTACTTGCATTGGTTGTGTAAATTATCTTGTACTTATGTAAAAGAAATGGAATCTTATCCTGTTGATATTCTTCATATTATTTATATGTTTAAATGAGTATTCTTGGATAAGTAGGATAAAGGGAATTAGAGTAATTTCCCTAAATGTGATGCAGCTAGATAAGTTATAGAATTTAATGTTCTTATCTAAACAATTCATTATAGTAAGGTGATGTGTAATGAACATACAATGAAAACTATAGAATTTGTAAAGGACATAAAGGGTGTGTTAAACCCTAGAACTTGACCATGAAGAGGAAGACTCTTCCTCTCTCATGAAAATGTAAACAAAAAGGGAGATATGATTTATAATCATTAGACTTCATTTAATAAAGTCTATTAAGTTACAACCTAGGTGGTTGTTACACTTCCTTGAATGGTTAAGTCACATTAAATGGAACTTATGAGGTTGCTTGTCCTATTTTTTTGGGTAATTGCTTGTTAAGTCAAAATTATTGAACATCAAAAGAAATCTTAAGTTAAGGAAGTTCTTCAAGGATTAATGGAACCTGATTTGGAAAAGAACTTAGGGAGAGTTGGATTAGGGTTTGGGCAAGGTTGTTGAAATCTACTTTTAATTATCCAAATTAATTATATATTAATAATCTCCTAGGGGTATGTACATCTCGATGAGGCTATTCTGTAGGATGCTAGCACATGCCAACTACAGGGCTATACCTTCAAGAAGATTAGGATCTTCTCGAGGATACAACGATGCAGTTAACATGTGGCAACACCCTTCTGCATTGATCGTCAAGATCTACACACTTTTGGAATTGAACTTAGTTTTCCTCTAGGAATGGATAGTAGCATAGTTAGGATATGAAGTAGCCCTCTAGGACTCAGGGTACCTTGGCACATGGGGTTGACCTAGGTTGACCCAGTATGCCAATATACCCTAAGTCTTTGTGAGCCTCTTCCTATCATAACCTATGTTGTTAACCTGAACTAGGGTTAAACCTTGGGCAAGTGGACTGACAAAAGTTAGTAAAGGACATTCTAGATAACAATAGAGTGGGGGTGAAGGATGTATTCCGGATTGACGAGTATGCCGTCAAGGAATAAGTAATATGAACAATATGTTAGAAATCTTTGGCCAAAGTATCGCAAGTTGTTGATTGCGTTGTCCTATGTCACCTAGTCTAAGGATCATGATGCAGATGAATATTGGTAGCAAATATTTAGTTAGGTTCCTTAGATAGATCACTCAATACCCAGAACAGGGTAAGAGAACCAAATATATGTAGTATACAGAAAAGTATTCAATACTTAATGTTAAAACATGAATAGATCGGTAGTTTACCGAGTCATGAAATGAATAGATTGGTAGCTCACCGAGTCATTACACTGCATATGGTTATCTGTTATAAGAATGGTTGTTATGGAATGTGTGTTCTAAATTACATATTTAGAACAGAGAACATTACTCATGATTTTTTTCCCCATGTTTCTAAAGTCTTAAAATGGGAATGTTACAATACGCACCAACAGCTTTGTTATATTTCTTTGTTACTGATGTGTATGTTGTCTACTCCCAGACACAATACCAAAACTTTGTGTACTTGCACTTTGCCCAAAAATCCCTCCAAACATAGGAATTTTTGTGTGGCCATAGATGTCCCAAACGAGAAGTTATACCTCCTAGGTGCAGATCGGTCACTTCCAGCGATACCAACTGGGTTAGTAATACTTGTTTCTTGATTTGGAAAACTAAGCGCTAGAGGTTGGTCACCAGGTGGGTTTAGATGCGTGTCGACGACTCTCCTTTCTTCATGCGATGAAATATCATTAGAATTTGAAGGGGTTTCTCTCCCATGCTTGCCAAGATGGGTTAGCATAGACTACTTAGGTTCCATGTCCTCTGCGTGAACCTTAATTCTTTCCCGCAACGTTTGCCTCCATAGATCTATCACTCCCACAACCTTGCATTGTCTAGCCAACTCCCTTTCAAGCGCTTTCGCTATACTTGATTTGTCTCTCCTCTCTTTATTTTCATTCGTAATGTCTCGCCATCTTCCTCCACCCTAGCTTCTTCACCCAATGCTCAAAGAAGCTTAGCCGACCATAGGGAATTCCTCCAAACTTAGTGTAATGATCAATATTTTCATAGCCAACGGGATAGCTTGCAAAAAAGATCCTCTAGGTTCCCTTAGGAACTCAAAATCAACAACCTTGAGACAAGAATACATGGAAATAACATATTCCAGGTATAACTGGTCAACACTCTCTTCCACCAATGATCAACAACATGTGTCCAAGTCAGATCCACATCTTGTAGCCTCTGGTAATCATCTTGGGTCCACATGCATGATCTATAGTACCAACTTGATCTAGATGCATATGCTAAGAGCCATTCATATAATTCTACTGGAAAACAACAAAAGAAGGTCTCATACAACTCATGATATAGGTGTTCTTCTACCCATTTGTGTGCATCAAACTTAGGTCCAATACTAAATCTTTGAGAAAAATCATCCTCTGTGCTTTTAAACCATGCTTCAACACTTTCCAAGGTCAAGCACTCTGTCATCACGCATCATTCTCACAATAGCTTTGAAAAGAGGTCTCACAACAAAACCAAGATGTAGTCATTTTTATGTGCCCTTAGAACAACACTCTAATCCCATGCACGTCGGCCTATCACCCAATGGGCGTTGGGCGCTCACTCGAGACATGTGCGGGTGCTTAGCCCCTCCTTTATGTGAGCATTGTGAGAAGATGATGCCATTGATAATAGATTAAATACAAAAGTAAATGATCATGCATACATTATGAAGGCATATGATGAGTTATTATATCAATATACCCATTCAGATAAGAGAAACATCATACAGAGAGTAGATTTGAGTCATGACATAAAGAAAAGATACTAGGGTTTACACCCATGAACAATATATTCAGAACATATATTTATATTGATCATAGTTCCAATAACCACATTACATTCAAAAGGGTCATAACAGACCAAATGTATCAAGACAGACATGACTCATGTATCAGAGACCCTAGCTATGCTTCCCATATTACATAAATTTTCACAGACCCATCCCTCTAGATATGATATCATTCCTATAACCCTCTAATGGTAACCCTAGCCCTTAGAACCTCCTACTCTTTTCTGCAGGGCTTCACCTTTCATCCTCTCTATGATGATCCTGAAGCTTCCCCTCATTGACCTCTCTCCATTCAGGTGTGTCTTCCTCACTCTAGAGCATCTCTATAAATAGGTTTAGCACCCACTGCCATGCCTTCCTCTAGGAGTAGATTGCTTGCCAAGTGTCCATGTGGTCCTCTAATGGAGCATGCTTCTTCTGATCCGAGCTCTCCACTTTCTGCAATGATGTCTTTCAAGAATGTTCTACACATGGGATATTCTTTCCTTAACCACCAAGTTTCCAGGCTAGCACCTTATCCACTCAAGACATGCCTAGTTGGGTCACATTTTTTTTCAAGTGCTTCTTGGAGAGTTGAATATGGCTAAGTCCTGAGATCCTTTGTTCTTCCTTACACATGCGTTGTGGTTTCTACTAAACCCTTCTAAAACCTCTATCCTACGTGCGCCCTTCTTCTTTGCTAGACCCGTGCACACATGTGATCTTTGGTACTTAGCTAATACTTTGAGGCCCAACAAGGATCAAGATTAGGAGGAGCTGATGGGTCGTCATGGGATGGAGCAATAGGTGGATCAGGGGTCAAGGGATGGTGGAGCAAGGGGATCATGTGATGGAATTACAAGCATATCGGGGATGGGGTGCCGATCTACAAACATGGATAAATATTTTGGAGAGGGAGGCTTGTGCGTGTGTGAAAGAGATAGTAGGATTGTAGGCTAGAGGTGAAAATCATGTGAGAGATGTACATGTGTTGATATTGGTGGTGAGGTAGAGGAGGCGAGATTATGCGATTGGAGGGGAGTTGTATCGTATAAAGCAGAGAGGGATTGAGCTATACGTCACTAGGACATATATCATGTGCGAGGGATGCTTATAGGGAGAGATATGGCCCATTAGATATAGCAGTAGAGGGTAGTGAGACACAAGGTGGCTCACAAGTAGTAGGAGCGGAAACAACCCTAGTTCTTCATAGAGATCAAGATGGATGGGTCCCCCGACTACATTATCATTGTAGCAGTACCATGCCTTGATGGCGGAGATGCGTTATTATGAGGATATTGTAATATGTGAGTGGCTAGATGTGGTACGTTACGTAGGTCATGTAGCTCAAGGTAGAGACTAAGAGAGGCATCATGACAGAGATCTGGTCGGAGATCAAGATAGGCCACAACCTCTGGGAGTATGGGGAGTGTTGCATAACCTCCACCAGACGGAATAGGGGAGGACACTGGTAGCTCAACATAGTGATGGGCACCAATGGGTTGTATTTTGTTGGATATTTGATGACCATCATGGTCACATTTTTGATGTATGTATGTAGATGATTCAGGATGTATTTTTATTATATGTACATGTGGTGCATGATGATGATGTATTATTTCATGTATATGTTACGGGATATTTCGTGATGACCAATATGGTCATATTTTTGATAGATATGTATATGGATGAGTACCATTTTTTGGATGAGATGCATGTTATGGGACATTTTGTGAGGATGTTTATATTGTATATTGATGATGATATGATGTTTATTGATGAGATGATGCGATTTTACTTTATGTTGATGATATAGTGTGATGATAATTTTTTTTCTTTGTGATGTTGATGATGTATAATGATTTAATAGTTATCATGATGAGCTTGTGATGTGATGATGATATAGTGTTTAGATGATTTGGTACATGATGGATTTGATGATAATGTTATTTTTATTGTGAATGGTATATAGATGTGATGATGTTTATTTAAATTGTTTATATGATATGTAGGGTGTTAGTTATGATGGTGATTTTCATATGTATGTATGGATAAAGGGATGAAATTTGGGGTGCCAACTTATTTTATTATGGTTAATTATAGTGATGGTGATGTAGTTTAATGATGGGTGGTATTTATTTGTAATGAATATTATTAGATGATTGTCTTGATGATGATGAGATGTGGATGGGATCATGATTATTGTATATTTTTGTCGTGATTAGGATGGCATATGATGTGTAGGGCGTGATGTATCATGATGGTTTATTTATGATGTGATGTGTTGGATGTTAGCTCATGTTTGTTATTGATGAGTTGATATTGTTAGATGGTTTAATTATTGATTATGGATTATGGATGAGATGATGATTATTTGTTAGATGTAGGTTATGATTTAGGTCATGGATTTTGATGTATGAATAAATGGATGTATAATGATAGTTTGGATGGTAGTTTATTTGTTTATGTTATTGATGTAATATATGGTATTTACAAATGAGATGGATGTTAAATGTTCTCAAATTTGTACAAATATTTACAATATAATCATGGCGTTAAACATGATAGGATAACAAAGAGAAAGGAGAGTGGCAGGGAACAAGTAATAATAAGATGTAAATGGGGGATGGAGAGAAATGAAGGCCTCGGGATCTTACAAGGGTTGCATTTCTCGGCATTTGACTTAGACTCCTAGAAATTTGTTTCCTGGAAGATGAGTGTGGAAAATGTGACCTTGATTGGGATTGGGATAGATATTCCTAATCATGATAGATCCTTTGCTTTGTAGGGAGGATCGAAGGAGTCTAGAGTTAGAGAATGGATAAGGTGGATTGGGATGAAAAATGTGAATATGGATAAAAGGGATGTAGGGATGAAGGGGTATGTTACCCCAGCAGTGTGCTTGTTTGTGTGTCATATAGTGCTAGTAGATAGAGGATTTGATTTACCATAGCGTCGAAACTGGTTTTCACCATGGTACTTGCCCAAGGCACCACCGAAGTGGTTTTCACCTTTGGATGATTTTTTTCGAGTAATAGATATTTTGGCATAGAAGCGTTAGAGATGTATGATATTCATGGGTTCATCCAGCTAATACCTATCAAGAGTAGCAAGATTATAAACACTAGAACCAAGTTTGGCTATGACGACATATGGTCTCGAGTCGATTAGGTTCAAAATTGCCCTTGTTTTCTCGATCAACATCGGTATTGCACTAGTTTCCCTTGAGGACTAGGTGAGCAACTTCAAACTCATGATATTTTATACTCTTGTTACAGGTCCTGTAGAGGCGGTTTTGGCAGGATTTTAGACGATCTAGGGATTGAAGATGTTTCTCATCTATAAGTTTGAGTTCTTGAAGGTGATAGACATGATAATCTTCGTCATCAATGAGGTGTTGGAGGGAAACGTGTAAGGATGGGAGCTCGATTTCAACAAGAAAAATTACTTCAAAGTACTGCAAAACAAGAGAGTATGGGGTGACACCGGTGGGAGTGCGGATGGAGGTGTGATAGGCCCACAAGGTGGGATATATTTGTGTGTCGAGTCTTGTCCTGTTGTATTCACAATTTTTTTAAGGATGTGCTTTAGCATTTTATTAGATGTTTGTATTCGGCCATTACCTTCTGGATAATAAGGAGTAGAAAACTTGAGCGTGATATGGAATTGGTAACAAAGTTTATGGAGTTCTTGATTTTGAAGGATTTACCATTGTCCGTGATGAGAGCGGATGGAATACCGTAGCATAAATGATGTGGTTATGGATAAACTTGGATATTTGTTTACCGGTGACATTGGTGAGCGGAATGGCTTCAAATCACTTATTGAAGTATTCCGTTGCAGTGATAATGAATTTATGACCGTCAGAGGAAGTGGGATTCAATTTTCCCATGAGATCAAGACCCCAGGTAGAAAAGGTCCATGGGGTAGTGATGGGTTGTAAGGCTTGGGATGGTGCGTGGATGAGGTCAACATGTTTTTGACATGGGACACATTTATGGACATATGAACTTATGTCTTTTTCCATACTGGGCCAATAATAATTGGTACGCAGAAGACTTTTGGCTAGGGCCATACCACTGGTGTGAGCACCACAAATTCACGTGTGAACTTCTTGAAGTGCGTATTCAGCCTCTTGGGAATTTAAGCATCTTAACAATGTTCCATTGAAGCTTCTACGATACAAGGTATCTCCTAGGATAGTGAAATGAGAGACACGTTGGATGAAGAATGTGCAATGGCTATGAGCAAGTTTGGGTGGAAAAGTGTGGTAATGGAGGTAGGTATATATATCGTGGTACCAAGGGGAGTTGAGACCAACAATCTCACATACCAATTTGGAAACAGGAACTTCGTAGGTGGTACCATTAGCTACTCAACTAATAACTAGGAATTAGATGCATCAAAGGGCATGTTTAGGAGGGAGGCGATGGTAGCCATAACATTCACTAATTTGTTTCTTGTATGAGGAAAATATTTGAACTGAATATTCCCCTAATTCCGCATCCCCTTATTCTTTCCCCAAACTATTCAAGGATAGTCATTCTTTATTCATTGAGAAAATGTTTGCGAGGGTGGAGAACATGCATAGTATGGGGTGATGTTGGCCCCTAAAATATTGGCTAAGTATAAAAAGGCACGTGGGCACGTAAGGCCTATTTAAAGAAGGGCGTGCAAGGTGAAAGAGCGCAAGACAAGGTTTTATGAGGGTTTAGTAGAACCAATGTCGCGTGCACACAAAGCAAAGCAAAGGTTTTGGGACTTAACCATTTTTGGCATATCGGGAAGAACACGAGGAAAGCATGATCCGACTGCGCATGTGGAGTGGATAAGGTGCTAACCTAGCAACTTGGAGTCCATGAAAGGAACATACCTTACGATAGAAGATTCCAGAAGATCATCATGGCAAAAGATGGAGAGCTCAAGTTTGAAGGAGCATGCTCCCATGGAGGACCACTTGGACACTTGGCAACCGATCTACAACTTTAGAAAGGCATGGCGGTGCTTTCGAGGCTATAAATACAAGCGCCCGATAGAGAAAAAGATATAGAATGGGAAAGAGGTGAAGCTATGCAAAAATACTGTGAGAGTTCTATGGGTTGGGTTTAGAGGATCTGTAGGAGTATGATGTATCAAGGGGATGGGTCTGAATATTTTTCTTTGTACTATGAGGGGCTTAAGTCCAGTTTTGATGCATGACATTGGTCTGCACTATTATATGGATCATGATAGCCTCAATGAATGTAATGTGATTACCAAACATATTTAATATGGATATATGTGGTTCCAGTTTTTACTTATATCTGTATGGATCAGTTTTATATATATTTCATATGAGTGGGTGTAAACCCTTATGCATTTCCTTTCTGTTATGATTCAGATCTATGTTCTGTAATGCTTTTCTTATCTGAATGAATACATTGGTCTAGAAGCCCGTTCTGAGCTCTAAGATGAATGTATGGTTTGTTTCCATTCTCTTCACTTAAGTTTTTGTCGTAAATAATGCATTCTCACACAACTCACATAAAGGAGGGGCTCGGCACCCACGCATGCCTCGGGTGAGCACCCAACACCCACTGGGTGATAGGCTGATGCACATGGGATTTCCTTGTTCTTTGAAAGGCATAAAAATGACTACACTTGACAAGCAACATGACTTTTGGATGCATTTTCAAATATTTTGTTTTTCTAGTTTTGCATCTTTATGCACTATAATATTGTGGACCACGAGAGAAGTATCTAGACCAAACATATTCACATAGGACCATGTGAATACATCTAAAAATTATTTTAGGAGTACGGTAAAGGTGGCTTGTTCCTCTATAGACAAAGATGCACCTAGTTTGAGAATATTGGGTTCTTCTTCTCGTGCCGATGGTGATGTCAATGGTTTCCTCAATTAATGACGTTGAGCTATCTTACAGTGTTTCAGGAGCTGGAAGAAGTTGATCCATAATTGGATCATGTTTGGGTTTTGGGGATTCTTAGAAGAATTTAGTGAGAGGATATTCCTCATCAAGGTGACAAGATAAGTTGGGATGAGGAATATTAGATTGGGATTGAAGAGAAAGGGGAGGATCTTGTGTGCCAAAGTAGGTGTCAACATTTAAGCATATTTGGAAACACTTTTTATGATCCCCAATAGGTATATTATCACGAGTTCCCATGAACTCAAGAATTGCTTCATCATTTTAAAATGAGTCAAGAGGGGCATGCTTTGATCGTTGGTCCCATTGAATGAGTTATGGATAGGTGAGGGTGATATTGATGGTGAGAACAATGGTATCATGGAAAAGATTAGTGGCGAAAAGGTCTTCGTATTGGATATAGACAAAAATTGTGTCGATATTATCGATGACCTCCTCAACTGTGTTGGAAGTATCACTAAGGTCATCACGGATAATTTCACTAGGTGGTTGGTACCCAAGTCTGTGACCATCGAGGTTAGGGATAACAGCTGGAGGTTCAAGGATGCCTTGTTTGGTGGGGCCTAGTCCTCGTCTAGAATATCCCATATGAGCCATCATCCTTTTGGGAATCAGATATTCATTGTTAGAACAACAAGATGGTATAAAATCGTCAATAAGCCATGTAATATCAGATGGTTCAAGGTACTCATCAACAAGGTACCCGAAGCAAATAAAAGTGGATGAGCCCAATAAATATGTTTGCCTTTTATTTTGACATACACCAAGCCTACCGCGTTGTTTGGGTGATAATGACAACTGGTCGATGCTAAAAGTATGATATTCTCCATACCTTGTCGATTTCACCTAAGTGGTGGCGTGGATATGGATGCGATGGGGAGAAGGAAAGTAGATAATGATGAGGAACTATGTGATGTGGATGGAATACTGTCTAGTGAGATATATGAAGTGGTGATGTTTGTATGGTTTTAGTGATAGGACAATATGGTTCCCGATAACTTTCTGCTTCAAGTGCTTGGAAATATTGGAAAGGCTGAGGATCGTTGTGGATGGTGATTTCGTACAAAGCATGTTTGAATTTGAGACATTGATGTAGTGTAGATGGTATGACATGCATTTCATGAATCCATGGTCGGCCAAACAATAGATTATGTGGGAACTGGATGTCTATAACATGGACGAGGGTGGGAAGCATGAAATACCTGACATTGATAGGAAAATATATAGTGCCAACTGATTTACGCTCAGTATTATCATAAGCTTTGATAGTAATAATATATTTTTGAGATCTAATTCATTATACCCTAACCGTTGGATAAGAGATAAGGTACAAAGATTGAGAGCAGACTGTTGTCTATTAGCACACATTTAACACGGATATGGTTGATATGAAATTCAATATAGAGAGGAAGATTATGTGTGGGACCGTTTCATGGCAGGTCTTACTGAGTGAAGGTGAGTGGGAGCGTTGGGTAGGGATAGAGGTGAGTGACAAGGGCTTGGAATTATGTCGTCAATGTCATTTTGAACACATGTTTCTTGAAGGGTGCGGTAAAGGATATCCTTATGGACGGAAGATGTTTTAAGAAGATCCATAATAGATATTTGTGCAGGGGTATTTTTGAGTTGTTCAATGATGTTATATTGAGGTTGTGGCATGGGATTAGAAGAGGATGGAGCGGCTCCTTGGACCACCACACGGATCCTTCGAGTGGTTACAACACACTGAGGGTTTTGTGATGGTGCTTTAAATTTAATGGTGGCTACTTGGTGTGGGAAGTGGCGAATGTGGCCAAAAGTGATTCGTATTAGAATGGTACACGATGATAATTGATGTGGTTGGAACAATGATTGGATGATTTGGGTTTATTTCTAGACTTCTGCTGACCCTGGTTAGAAGCATGAGTTTGACCATGATTAGGAAGGGGATTTTGATAGATCCCAAGTTTCTTATTTTGAGAGGAAGTGGAAGCATTGTCCTCAATTTTGATTTCACCTCGATCAATGAGATCTTGAATATAATTCTTTAATTTCATACACCTATGTGTGGCATGACCCTTGATTTTATGGAATTTGCAATACTCGTTCTCCTTAAACCACGAAGGTTTAGGTCGAGACTCATCAATTGGTTGAGTTTGAGGGAAAACGACCATATTGGCAATAATTAGTTTATCAAGGATCACTTCCATAGACTCGCTAAGGGGGTGTAGGTTCTTCATTTAGAGTCTTGGGTAGACCGAGGTTATCCCTTAGGGACAGAGATGACAAATGGCTATTATGTGGACATTGTAGACACATAAATTCAGATATCTATACCCTTGATTACCCACATGTGCATAATTATTTAATCCACCCCCTTATTTAACTAAATGCCCATCACCTTTAAATCCTATTTAATTAACATCAATCAATCAATTAATTAATTAATCCTCATCCATGCTCTAACAAAATTCCATTTTGGAATGTTTTTATTATAAATCTACATCCATGTTTTTCCCTATGCTTTTATAACCTATCTCTACCGCCAAATCACCTACACCTCATCCCTAAACAACCTCTTCCCACCTAATGCTTTAAAGAATTTGACCAACTCCTAAAAAAACAAGAAATCACACCAAAAGCAGAAAAATCCTCCCATTGGGGAAACTTTCCCCACAATCGGCGGTGACCCACCTCACTTGCCATCGACCCTATAAATCTAAGTGCTTTATTTCTATTCATCATCGAATGCATGCGAATTCCCAAGCTTCCTTGTAACATGTGAACAATATCCCATTCTTGAGTATCCCAAAAGCAATTAAAGACATCCTAGACCTCCTTGGAACATGCTCATGTCAATCATGATCAACCTTTGTGAGATTGTTATCATTTTGTATTGATTTAATCATTTTTTATCATTTTATCTTGGTATTTCTTGTGTCTAACATTTTTCAGGAGCATATCATCCATAATAGAGATCACAACTTCATCATCAATCTCCCTTTTCGACCCATACTTGTAGGTTTCTCTTCTGGATTTCATTTTCTTAGCTTTATCCAACTTTTTCATAGTCACCATTGAATTCTATAGTCGCGGTTAACTTGGCCTTATGCAGCCTTTGCTATCTATTCTAGAACCTTCTCCCATCTCTACATGAGATTTGTGCCCTTGCCTATTTTCTCTAACCCTCATCCAGTTCCTTTGTTACACTAAGATCAACCTATCTACACCCGAGTCGCCGTCGACCGAGGTCTCGATTTTCAATAATTCCTTTTAATCCTTGTTTTTGTCATTTTCCTGGTTTTTGTTCCTTCATATTCCCTCTGCAGTCGACTCCAACATCTCCCGAGACTTTTGCAACTTTGATTACACTCGGATCTTGCATAGTCTACATATCCCCCACATTCTGATCCAATCTCCTAGTTCATCGTCGACTGCTTCCTCTACATAGTCCGGCTCGTTATCGACCCAAACTAGATACATTTAACTTCTAGTTATTTTGATCAGGTCAATATCTAAATCAATTAATAGTGCTTTCAGATTATGTATTCTTTTAGTCTCTGCATATTGTCAATATACCTTTTCACTTATATCACTTTTGTTTAACAATGGGGGTTGACATCCACCGAGGAAGTTATCGCTTCTCGGGTCCACTTTGTTGAGAAAGCCTTACTAGATCCATCTAATCAATATCTTTTTCAGTCTATTCGCCAGTCTTCTTCATTCGATTGGTAGCAATAATAACCCATCATCCATCTTGTGCCCGTATTCATCACATCATGCATTCGAGGTAACATAAACCCTCCAACATTTCTAAGTTTTCTAGTTTCTTCAGTAACTAGTTCATTAACTTCATTAAGAATGAGAAACTTGGTAAACATTTCTGGCATGCACGTGGGACCATCCTTTAGGTGTTCTTTTGCTTTTTTCTCTTATCTTTTCTTTTTCTGTGTTCTACAAACACTACAAAGTGTGAGGCTCCACTTTATTGCTTTCTCATGTTGGGTTCACGACTTGGATCGCTCATCGCTCATCACTCATCGCTTAAGAAGTGCAGATAAATAGGAAAATTACTTCTAGGTATTCCCCACTTTTTCCCTATTTGCTCCTTTTTACATCATACTTTCTCATTCCTATTTGCATCTTCATCGAATATCACACTTCGTTTTGGAATTAAAAAGAAAATTATTTTTACATCTTACTTGCTCACATAGCTTAAATAGGGGTTTTACCTTCTACATCCTACACTTTATCACACACAACCTTAAACCTCACAAATCAAATTAACACATAAAAACATATTCTCACCCGGTTAACTGATTGGGATTTCATCACCCAATAGGAAGCCACCTCAACCATTTCCCAACCATAAAAAACTTCAAACTAGACATTATTTTCCTTCTCCTAGACACCTAGTTATCCATCTCCTTTTCTTTTCATACTTTCTTAAATTAAGAACATAAAAAAACTTCCTGCTTGACTGGATTGGGTAAAAATATTTTCATGCCCGTAGTTACCCGTTTAGTAGCCAAAATAATGGAACAAAACATTTGCTTCAAATTATTCCTTATCTCAACAAATGTTCACCATAAAAAATACCTCATATGTGCCCTTGATTACTTATTTTATGAGTACTCAACCTCTTATCGATGTCTCTCACCCATAACCCCTTTTTCACACTATAACTTTAGGTGAGACTAACCCATTCTTGTACCACCAATCTATCTTGTCTAGACTAGCTACCCCACCATCCATTCAATTAGAGTCCTTTGGACCTCCTAAGGTCCCTCTCGGTGATACCATGTTCTAAGAGATTCTAGATGCCAATCCAGTGGCACTCCAAGATTATCTCCTTAGGAGATCAACCTAGATTCCCCCAGATGGTCCACCACTTCAACAACTTTATCCTTATCAAACCAATCCCCAAACTACCTAGTTTTGAGATTTCTACAACCCACCTTGCTTCCTCTTCCACCAATCCCTCATCTCATCAAACTACCTAGATAATCATGCCTATTCCTCACAATCTCCCGCCAATCAACACTACTCTCCCCTCTTTGGTTTCTTTGCCTCTAGTGTCCCTAGTTAATATGACCAAACATCATATCCCCTATCCGGAAAATATGATCTTATCACATCTAGCATGCATGTCAATACTTCCTAACCCCCTTTCATGGGTGATTTAAATTATTAAATGTCTAACCCTTTCAACAAAAATTCCAATCTATTCATACCCATATTCCTACTCAGCCCTTACCGCACCACCTACCCAATCCCAACAATCATATCATGTTCCCATCTCTCGGTTAATAATTCCTTTAGCAACCACCCTTTCAATCATAACCCATGGTTTACACTCACCCCCAAAAAATTCCTCAAACACCCACACATCCGTAAGTTCATAAAAAAATTCATCTGACCACTTCTTACATGCAACCACCACCTCTCATCCCCCAACAGACTCTTTCAAATGATCCCATGCATGCCCTCATGAATAGGCTAGCCAACCTCGAGGCTGCTACTTTAGGAACCAAGGTCTCATTATCATATGAGAAAATATGTAATGATCCTATTCACCCATCCATACCAATTAAACCATATCCTCTACACTAGGAATTACCAAAATTTACTAAGTTTAACAACAAAGAAGATCCACAACAACACCTTTGTGCATTTAAACATGCATGTTATCTTATTACACATGATCGAACTTGATGCTCCACACTTTCCCCATGTCCTTGGCCGGTCTTGCATTGGATTGGTACAATAGTATCCCTCAATATTCGATATTTTCCTTCTCCTAACTCGCACAGTTATTTCTAGAACACTTTTCGATTAACATTGTGTAAAAATAACTATCAATTATCTATATGCCATCCGGCAGGTTTGAAGATGAATCCATTACAAATTTCATCGCATGCACGATGATGCATCATTATAATGTTAGGAAATAAGAGATAAAATATGCGAAATAATCCCTTACAGAATCGCAACAGTAGAAACTAATATGCAAAAAATATTACAGATCTCAAATAAAAGTGCAGAATAAATAACACAACACAGAGAGACAAGATTTAACATGGTTCACCCAATTTGGGCTACGTCCACCAAGAATCACTTGCTCATATTTTATTACAAGCCTCCACTCTCTCAATACAATACCCAGATCTGTTTGGAGCTATGCTCAACAAACTCTATAGAATTCACACCCGAATTCAAAACACATCTGCAATACATTTGCTTGTCTTTCTATCATATGCATAAGACCATATAAATAGACAATTGCTTAAGTAGTTTTACAAAACCATGGGTATCAAACAATGGGAAAAAACAAAACCGTCCCATAAACCTATGGGTAGCCGAAGAGGCGGTTTTACAAAACAATGGGTACCGAAAAACCATGGGCCCAAAAACAGCCCATAACGGTTACATTACCCATGGGTTAATAAACCACCCATGAAATTTTCTTGAGGGCTGCGCCCCGAATCCCCCGACCCACTCACCGGCGAGCAGGACCGCCAGTAAAAAACCGAGTGTAACACATAAAAGGTGTACCACACTCTAACATGAAAATAGGCTCCAAAACATAACATATAAATCAATTATCCTTCCATCTTCCACAAGATGATCTCATTGAGCTCTTCTCACATTTGTGTGTGAAGCATATATCTTTGACTTTACAAATCCAATCATTCCAAACCTTTGATGAGGCCTTCACCATGGCCCGCAAGATTGAAACACGCACCCTCAAGCAAGGCCATTTAAAACTAAATCAAATAAACCCAAACATGAATTTACTAAATCATCCACACCAAATGACAAATCAAAGGCAACAACCAATGCTATAGTTATTAAATCATCTCCCACATCTACATCTAGCATGTGGACTCAACAATGAGTCACTCGACCAATGCCTAACTATACTCCCCTTGGGGATTCATATAGTACAATATTTGACAAGCTAATGGCAGTAAACCTTATCACACTTCCTCATATCTGACCAGTTGATGAGTCTAGACCGAAACTTGTGTGGTATCGTGAAGACCATTACTGCAAGTACCACCAAGTCTAAGGCCACAACATAGAAAGATGTCAAACTTTCAAGGATTTGGTCCAAAGACTCATCAATCAAGGTGATCTTCAAGTCGATAATCCAAACGCTTCACCCAATCAACCACTCGACATCTTTAGACAACATTTCCAAAACCGTACACCGACAAGCCAAGCTACCACATCTACTAAAACCCAAACACCTAATGCTCATATTTTAAATACCCTTAACACTACTTGATCAAGAACCTACCCTATCCGTAACTTCCCATCCTTCATCCATTCCCTTCATATCCTCCCTACATCTATTATACCTACATCTATCTCGACGTCCACTCCCACATCTACGACTACCAAAACCCCATTAGTGAATATATCATTTTTTACCCTTGATACATTCATGAAGTAACCATTCCAACCTATTTCCATATCCGGTGTTGGTTCTCAGTATCAACTTCTTTACCTTTCATATCCACCTCATCATTTACTTCATCCACTCTAATAGCCTTGACCACCTTACCTATATCTATTCTACCCTTTCCCATAATACCGTCGTAGAACTTGTTATTTCTCTCACTCTCTTACCCATATCAACTGTTGTGGTTACATCCACACCACCTTCTTCCTTCACCCCAACTTCATCATTTGAGGAATGCTTAAAAAAACTTTACCTTGTAATGACCTCAAACATTCCTTTTGTTGGTACCCATTTATGTATGTCCTATTTTTCTAAAACTAACCTATTCAATGGATTCTCTTCCTAGGAGAAGTAAGGAATGAGGGCTGGTTTTGGCTTATATTTTCCTTATCTGGACTCATATTGTAGTAATGGGATGGTTAAGAGTATAGTGGTCCTACCGATGTTATGAAGGTCCTTAAAACTTTTGCATGATTAAGTTATGACACACATTGTTCTCGATAAGAGGCGAGACTTCGGCACATTTTGTAAAGTGTGAATAGGGTATGGGTGGTGCATTTTTTCCCGAAGCTCGAAAATTAAAGTATCTCTGGAAGTTGTGTAGGCCAGCCTAAAAATACACTCTAAATTTCCTCAGAATTATGACCCAGATTACATCTTCCATAGTGGGAACAAACAATGTTGCCTATTTTTGGGTCATACTGGGGAATGTACACAAGAAGCAGTTTGATCTCGACATCCGAGAAGAGATACTAACTTGGTTTATAAAGTGAATAACATTTTGGATCCGGGGCCTAATTCTTCGGTGTTTATTTGTGACATGGTTCGAGGGTTTTATTTCAGCCCGTAAATTTGACTAGAATGGAAATAATTAGAGAAGCTTAGGTTTTCCCAAGTTTGAGGGCATAGAAGATAACGAGTGTCTACTTTTTCCTCCCATGATTTTTTATAAAGTGTGAGTAAAGTGTAAAATGCAACCATGAGATGAAATTTTTTGTTTTCAAGGGTTTCTCATGTTACAAGGATGAGAAAATAAGTAACTTCAAGATGTGCCTGATTGATTTTAAAATAAATAATATGTACACATGACATGCATTTTAAAATAGAAAGGCTACCCAAAGCAATGAATACATTAAACAAAAAGGGTTCTATTTCAGCCCCCCGCACTCGCAAAACACACACACACACATATATTAGTATACAATGTTATAAACATGGATTGATTGATAAAGGAAAAAGACATAAGCATCAAAATTCTGCAGGATCATTATCACTTGGAAGCTCTGAATATGTTTCAACAAGTCATCCCTGCATTGAATAAATTCATCATGGGCTACCATGCCAAACACGAATTGGATTTTAGATACCAAGCCCCATGACATGCCCATTTCTAGCAATTCTTGAGTCCCTAGCCATGGCCCATTCGAACCTGGACAAAGTTCACTTTCCTTTCAAGGGAGTTTACCCATTCAGGGGGAATGTCCCCCTCTTATATATGCTTTGGTCTTCATACCTAAGGAGAGCCGAGACACAGGGAAATGAGGAATCTTATTAATAAAATATTCCCTCATGGTTATCCTTTTCTTGAGGAAAGGCTTAAATTCCTATCATGGACCAAATTTCAACAAAGGCAAAGCATGTAAATCCATCGGACGCTTCTCTGTTGCATTCTCTGGTACAGTTGGGATTTTCTCATCCCCATGTGGGGTGAGTAGGAGGTTGGGCATTATGATTTCCATGGTCGATTAAGAGGTTGGTAGTAATCCCTATTCACACACTAGTAATCATTGATGACAGAAGGGTGTAATGAAGCCACTGGGATTTCAATTGTTTGGTGTCCACTTGGTACTCTGGGTGAACTAGGTGAAAATGAAGAACTTGGAATATAGGAAAGGAAGGGCACAATTGCGAGGCACTACAAGAAAACTAAAAGCATGCCCTCCGATGAATAAATATTGGGAGCACCGTCCCTAGTACTTGGTATGCTAAAAATATGATGAATGAGTGCTTCATTTTTCCTAGTCAATTCGAAACACTCACTCAAATGAGTGAGTTCTATGGGAGGAAAATTCAAATCCAGAGGTGAAGAAGACATGGAAGTAAGACAGTTGATCGAAAAATAGAAAGTAAACAACTTTGAAAAAGATAGATGACAAATGGAAGGATGGTGGACCACTTAAATAGGCATGATGTTGGCACTAAGATGACAAAAGACATCATTTTGATATTAATACCATATCCCATTCCAATTTACAGGTACGTGTGAGTTTTAAATAAGGATCACCTATTTATGTAGAATGTGTCACCAGAGAGTGATTAAAGGCCCGCACTTTTCAAAAATGTCTTGTCACATTTATTTCTCTGGCCATGTCATGCTCATACACATGTGGAAATTCCAAATATTAAGTGTGACATGACTTGGAAAATTTTGGTAGTGTCATGATGACGTATGAAGGACATGGTGGCAGTTGGCAAAATTGGCCACTTGCTTGTGAGCAATCATTTGTATTTTTCGTGGCAACCTCGTGTAGTTGATAGAAGTAAAATTTTGTTTGAGTATCTGAGGAATATACTCTAAAACCATAAGAAGATAAGGTGATATATAAGAAGTAAAAAGGGTTTGAGGAGGAGGCGGCTCTTTGGAGGGTTCTTGGCAAGGGAAAAAAAGGGTGGGAAGCTCTTGGGGAAAATATTTTAGTGGGAATTTGCAGAGGCACTGCTAACCAGAAGGAAGGACTATGTTGTGATGAAGATTTTTCTCTCGTGTGACCCAATTATTGGGAATTTATGTTAAGATGATTGCATATGTACAATCATTAACAAGATTTGAGAGCATTAATATATGTTTCCCTTGTCTTTTCCTAAGTTTAATGGTTTTCTCCCTGACGAATTCATCTAGATTCATGACATCTCTTTTTTTTTTGTTGCAAAATGATGTTAAGGTGGAGGTGATATGTGTCTTTTTGTTATAATTCTATATGATTCATGGTTGTAACTCAATTTTAAACATATCCTGCACTTTCTTAGATCTCGTCTAGGAAGGGTGTGAGTATTTGATGTTTTCTAGGGGTACCTAAAAACTTCACTTCTAAAGCCTATAAAAATCTCTCTGCGAACTATGTAAGATTGTGATTTCACATGAGATGATTCTACCTTAGGTGTACTAGAGTTAGATTGTCATGAATTTAGATCTTAATTTTCCTGGAGCTTTCCCTACAAACCAACTTCCTACAAGAGGCTCATTCATTTTCTTCACCAATATTCATGTAGTAATAAGGACATACGACGATCGACATTTTGTTTATGGATTTCCCCCATATCCCTTTAAGGATATTTCCCCCTTTCCCTCTATTCTTTAGAAATCCCTCTTATCCCCACTAAAAATCTAAATAACTTTCAACAAAAATCCTAACTCATTGTGCAAGTCCTAGATTGCCTTGCTTATATTCCACTGACCCACCTAGGAGAACACATTATTAAATCATATATCTTGCATGTTCTCACTACCGATCCGAGGTCCCTCATCATAAACTCGCATATAAATTCTGCAATAAAACATATTCTCTTTTTCTAACATCGAATATCATGCCTACGTTCATCTACGACCATTTACATATACATGTATCTATTTCTTCAACCTTTATCAACAACACTAAGGTTGATCCATCTTCCCCCATTAATGCATGTTCCATGTCCTTCTTGTGATCTATCAGTTACACTCCATCATGAATCGACTATCAAGGGCGTCATTATTCCCTTCATTTAATCAACTTTATGTTGATGTCATATTCAAACCAGGGGTGTGTCGAAGCTATATGCAACAAGAGGAATCTTAGTGATCTAGTAATTGATTATAGGAATTTTGTTTTTTCCGGGGGATCTTTTCAATGTCTTAAGGACTTCTTGGTTAAAAACCTTATTGGAATCAAACTATGAAAACGTGTTGGGAGTAAACACACTTTACAAAAATGAATTGCTTGAAATAAACACACTTTATATAAATGAATTGCTGGAAATAAACACACTTTGCATAAATGAAATAAATTGCTGAAAAAAACATTACATAAATAAACACATAATTGAGAATGCTCATAAAACGATTGCAAGAAATAAGAACTTAATCTGGAACACCGCGGGGATAAGTCTAGAACAAATTTTAAATTGAAAGTGATACATAATTGACAAATCTAAACTATTTTCTTTAAAAATATAAATGCCAACAAAACGAGGATCCCGGTTCTTGGAGGAGTGGGTCCTTGCTCCGTATTGAAATAGGATTGACAACTTAATTTTCCTCAAAATAGGAATGGATATTTTATTGATCAAATTTTCTACGCAATACAAAAACTTGCTTTGGATATGTGTATCAATCTATCTCTATCTCGTCTTATATATCTATATTTTCTATCTCCTTCTATATCTATATATTAATCTATCTGCAAGTCTATATGTATATACTTCTTCCAGGGGTGCATTTATGGCCGTAACTATTCCAATGATATGATGGAACTAAATCGAGCCTAGAATAGATGCTTGAATTGAAACATGGCTGGACGTATAACTGTGTGATAATTATCTTGGATCTGTAAGTATGGAGAGTTGGAAGTCTTCTAATCTACTCCTGATTGATAGGATCATTGTTTTGACAAATCTCCTGGCCGTTTGGAATAGATTCTTATCGGTTCTAAACTCTAAAAGAGTTCTGGAACTAAAGGAAATTGTTCCAGGTTCAACCGAGAGAGTTTCGAGCTATCTGCAGGAGTTTCGAGCTAATTCTGATAATTCTGGAACTAAGTACTAGAGTTCTAGAACTAAGTCCGGAAGTTCCGAACTAGGTGATAAAGCATGTGACTATGTAATGCGAGTTCTAGAACTAGCTTAGAAGTTTCGAACTCTATTGTAGTGAAACAGATGCTCTTAAAAACATGCTGACCGATTCATACTTCATGCTTCCACCTGATTGCAACCTGCTTTATTACAAAACTGAGTTTCCAAAACACTTTGTTAGGAATTACAGAGCTTTTAAACGTTAGAATCATAATAAAAAAGATGGAAAATTACATCCTAACTCATATCAGATCAAACAAAAGTCACAAAATGTAGTCAGACTTAATCAAAAGGAGAGTAAGATGAGATCATTTATTGTACATTTATCGGGCATATTTTGGCCTCATCATTTCCCCATACTTACTTGTTTGTAAGTCCCTTTACAAAATTTACTCTTCAAATTTGGGGTTATATATTCGCATTCCATTTGATTGCTTAGGTCAAATGGTGATACTGAATATCCCAATGCTTTAATTCAGATGTACTATACCCTACTCCTGCTTCTACTTTCCTCTGCCATGCATCAAATTTAGTGGAATCCTGTGGTTCTCTATTTTTCCATGGTGACATGGGGGTGAGAAGGAGTGGGGTCTTGTTCTCATTCCTATCCATATGCCTCTATGCTTTTCATTGATATGAGGAATTAGCGTACATAAGGCTTTTGCTCTATGTAAACTCCAGATTAAGTTTGTGGGAGATATTACTTCCATTCTTCTCAATGCCACCGTGAGAAATTCCCATCTTTTCAAACATGCCTCACAAATATATTCAAAATTTTCCTCTTCATAAGAGGTGAAGGCATTAATACTTCTCTGCAAATTGGCAAGATAAGGTTCCTTGAACCTTTTATCAAATGCATGGGATCTGAAATGTGTAGCAAAGGTGGATGGTTTACCATAATGAATTCTCATACAGAGACCATATGAACTAGCCTTTAGCATATGCTCTGACTCCCTTTCCTTCCATGCAATATGATTTTGGAGAATAGAAACAAATGCATTAAGTTGGCTCTCCCCTACATACAAATTGATCATAAAACTTGAGTTCTTTTCCAACATGAAATTACAGAGATAGAATTCACAGAGAAGATTTTTCTAGCTTTGTATTGGCTAAGGAATAGGCTGCTATGAAATCAACTTCATCTTTTATTTCATGTGGAAGACCACATGCTATCCTTGACAACTAGCCAAAGTGAATGAATTGTTCCTCCAAAAACACACTATATGCAAGAGAAGGTCTCCTGCATGCAAGCAATTTCTCACTCATCATGCAAACCATTTGTATTTTCACAAGATATTTAAATTTTTCATTTTCTTCTTTGTAAAAATTTTCTTCCCATCCTTTTCTAGCTTTCTTCTCTTCTTATATCTTTCTTTTCAAGTCCTCTTTGTATGTCTTGCTTCATCGAGTTCTGCATAAGTGTCATCCCATAGTTGTCTAAGTGGCCAATCGGCTTAATTCTAGTTTGTGTAGAGACTGTTGACAGAGCAGTTTGTTTTCTAGAATTTTGACATTCCTCCTCTTTCTCCAAGATCTCTCGTTTAGCTCTTGTCAATTTCTCGCCTTGTCACAAGTGAGTTGAGTTGTTAACTCCTTAATAACCATTTCTCTCGCCTAATTTAAGTTTGAGAAAATTCAACTCCTCATCCTTTTCTCTAATAACGAGTTCTCGCTCCCACAAAATAGGGCCTGTTTCACCTGCTATTTTTCTTCTTTCTTTGAACTTTCTTGGGGAGTTGAGCATTCCTCTTCTACCAAAGGAAATTTCCCTTTATGCCTCCAAGATGCCAACTCTTCTTCTTCATGTGACAATGCTATTGGTTCACCCAATTCATGAAGAACTTGTTCTTCAAATATCTCATCTTCTTTTCCATCTCTGTTTGGCTTGGTCCAGGAGGAGTCATGGCCATGCTACCCAAAATATCAACAGCTTCCTTTTCCATCCCTTCTTGATCTTTCGTTTCCTCCGGAATTTCTTTAGACTTTTTATGAATTTTCCTTCTTTAAGGAGCCTCAAAATGTACAGAAATGGGTCTCCTATAGCTTCTTCTGATTTTCACCTATTGCTCTTGCCTTGGTGAACTGTCACTGTCAGAGATAGATATTGGCTCTCCTGTAGCTACTGCAAAGGAAGGATTTTCTTGAAGAGGCACATTTGGTTCTGCAGTTTTAGTTCTTCTTTCAGATCTTCTTCTTTTTGGTATTTCCTCTCCACCTAATTCTTTCTTTTTCTTCGCAATGGTATCCATTTCCAAATTAATTGTAGGAGCAGAAGGATTTGCTATTACTCTCCTAAGAATATCAAGCTCTGCTTAAACTTGCTAAGAAATTTCTCCCACATTTCCTCTCCATTTTTCTTTGAAAGGAAATGGTGCTGACACACTAAATGCACTAACCCATGATGTCTGATTGTTCCCACACCCTAGGAATACCTCTGGGCCATTGTATGGATGGAGTCAAAAATAAACCCTAGAAGGTTTACTATATATTCTAGTTTTGTGGCTCCATATCTAAGGTATATGAGGATCTTCAGAACTTCTCTTCCTACCGACCCAAATTGACCATCACAGGTTAAATACTTGACTACCCAAAATGCCACTCTATCAAAGGGTTCAGAAAGCTGGCCTTTTGACCCCTTTTATGATTTTCTTCGTGTTGTAAATATATTGGGGTTCAGCTTCCCCTTTTTAAGAAGGTTTCAACCAGGTCTTTTAATGTCCCTCTGACAGGGTTTGGGACATGCACAATTGGTACTCCAGATACATTACTTATTGTATTCATAGAAAAAGGAATAAAAACTTTTCTAACCTTTTTCCTGGATTGCTCTAAATTTATAACGAATTCTCTTACCAATTCATCGTTATACTTGAAAATTTCTTAGAAATTCCAGCCATCCTGCCTGATGGAAGATAGCCGCCACTTCTTCATCTACAATGAGCTAGGTATCATCCTCTGGTTCTGACTTCTTCTTAATCCCCATGATATAGAGGTGATTCAAATTCATTCTTCTTAAATCTTGTGTGAGTTGGCTAAAGAACTCTTTTCTTAGTGCGCTGAACTCGTGAATTTAGTCATGGAATCACCGTACTTAGCTACGGAATCACCGCATTTAGTCGCGGAATTACTGTACTTAGCTGCAAAAATTCTATGTTGTAGCTACAGAATGCAAACCTAATTCGATGCTTCTTTCTTGAAGTTTCTCTACAACTTAGTTTTCACTTTGTTGGTTCCACACTAATGATAACTCATTATAACTATGCCACTGATTTGTTCCATTAATATCTTTCTCATGATTACCCACCTTTAATCATGATGTACAATAGATGACTCATCATATCAACTTTTAAATCAAATATAATCACACAAGCAAAATTTTAATCTAACTTTTAATGAGTTAAAGATAAAATTACCATCCTTGATGATGTCATCCCTTTGTCATGATGACTCATCATTCTTAAAAAGTGAAACAAAAGGAAAACGGTTAGAAAAATAATTGGAATTATAGAGATTTTTTGAAAATTTTAATTAGCCATTTATTTGAGAAGATTAATCGCCATTGTTGGTTTTTAATTGATCTCTGAGAGAATTTTTTTTTGGGGAAGAAAATGCCATTTACTAGTTTTCATTCTCTTCCCTTTATTCTGGATCTATTCATCTGATTATTTGATCATTTTGGAAGAACTGGGTTCTTCCATATGATCAAATTCTCTATCTACTTCAATCTTCTTTAAGAATTCATCCTTAGTAGGAGGCTTCCTATAAAGCTTTAGCCTATGTCCATTGACCAAGAGTGTTCTTCTGCTATCATCAATGGGAAGTAGTTGAATAGAACCATTGTCAAATATCTGATCAATCTGATAGGGTCCTAACCATCTGGTTCTCAGCTTGCCTTTGAATTACTGGTACTTAGAATCAAACAACAATGCCCAGTCCCCTACTTTGAATTACCTTTTCTTGATATGTGTATCATGCCATTGTTTCCTTTGATCTTGGATTATCTCTGTATGCTGAAGTGTTTCCATCCTCAATTCATCGAACTCATTGAGTTGAAGGATTCTCTCCTTTTGAGCTGCATCCAACTCAATACCCACCTTGACTGTTGTCCTCAATGTCTGTAGTTCAAACTCAATAGGAAACAAGGGATTTTTCCCATAGACTAACTCATATGGTGAAAACCCTGTTGTAGTTTTCCAAGTTGTATTGTAAGCCTAGACAACTTCAAGTAGTCTTTTTACCCAATCTCTTCTTCCTACTTCAACTATTTTGGTAAGGATATTTTCCAATTCTTTGTTCATTACTTCAGCTTGTCCATTTGATTGTGGGTGATAGGGAGATGAATTTATATGATTGATCTGATTTGATTGTGGGTGACCAATCCATTTGAATCTCTCCTCCCACATCCTTACAAAAATTCCTACTTAAAAGCATACCATACGAAGGAGGGATATCTGCTACTAGAATCGTAGCCAAAACCTTCTTCTCTGGTAAAGTGGCAAAAGCTACTTGTGCATCTTTAATCCTTCCGACCAAGGGCACCTCCATACTCTCCATAGAATAACATGATCTATAAGTGCGTGTGAGAGTAAGAATCAAAGCATGAGCCACTTTGGTAGGAATTACATTATCTGATGCTTCTGAATCTATGACACAGTTGCTTTGAGTTTATGGCATGCTATAAGAAGAGTCACATAAAACAGTTTGATCTTTTCATTAGGTGAGGTGACTGTAGCTACAAGGTTGGGTTGGGGTGTAGAGGATGGAGTAGGCAAAAGGCCTTTAGAGGTGGTTTTGGAATAGGAATTGACAAAGTGAACCATTTTGGCAAAGGCTTTAGGATGAGTTTGATAATACTTAGCCTCTGAAATTTGAACCTTTGTCTTCTTAAGGTGATCAATGATATCAAAGGATCCAGAGGTGGATGGGCTATCATCATTAGGAATTAGGCTTACCAGGTTTAGGAGCTGGAGAAGAAAAAGCTTTAGCAGTAGCATTAGGAAAAGAAGAATTAGTAGAACTCACCTTTTATGTGGATGCAGTGGGAATGGGAGACCCTCTTCAGAATAACGGGATAGTTGTGGGAGGATCCTTGGATCTCTTAGTGGGCTGCATCACTTTCTCTTTCTCATTTTTCTATTCTCGAGTCATGACAGCGTATGATTCGCTATTCATATCTACTACTACTTCATCATAATCATCCTCTTCATCAACACCTTTAGTGGTGAAGAAATTAACTCGAGATCCCTCAAGTTCCTCTAGTTCTTCATCAACCTCTTCTTCAGGTTCTTCACAATCTTCATTAATCTCTTCATCTTTAGGTTCTTCAACCTCACAAGTTGCATTAACAAGGACCTTGATGGGTGGCCCCTCAATTGCCAGCCTTGTCTGAGAGGAAGGTAAATGATTTCTAGGCTGAAAATTCCTCCTTGAAACATCTGCATAAGGAGCGTGCTGAGCCAATTGTTTCTTGATGGAAATGAGGTCATTTGCAAGCTTTTGTACTAATGGATCTGTAGTGGCTCCAGGAGTAGAAGAAGGGGAAGAAGAAGCTCTAGATTTGGAAGGATCTCTTTTCAACTTACCAGACATAATCAAGTCATCTTCAACGCTAACAGCTAACCTCTGATCCTCAGCCAATGTTGCAAGGTTGGCCCTTCTCAATGCATAACTAACCTCAGGAAATTGAGCATTCAGGAAGAAACATTTTTGAATTTGATCTACAGGCTGAGTGTCTAGTGGGATTTTGTTAATCAACTTGTTGAATCTAGCCACAAATTCCCTCATGGGTTCTTGTGATTCTTTCTTTATTTGAGAAATCTGGGCCAACAACACATGCACATCCTCTACAGGTTTGAAATGGTTCTCAAACCTTGTTCTCATCGTGGTCCAACTGGTAATAGCCCCAGCAGGAAGGTGATAGAACCAATCCGCTGCATTATCTTGCAAAGTTTCTACAAAAATCCTCACCGAGACATCTTCATGTTCAACTCGAGAACTCCACACGCAACTATGAAGGCTGCAATATGTTCATCAAGATGTACCTTTCCGTCACCTCTGAACTTGGGGAAGTTCTTCCTGTTACCCCTGGGTAACTCATGCAAAGGCTGAGGAAGGGAGAGAGGCCCAACACAATGGCCCCAAGGTAATGGAACTGCCATCCTTGGAAAGACTACTTGAAGAGGAATTGAAACACCAGCGAGAATCAAAGCATGAAGGTTAGGGCTGAGTTTCCCTTGAGGAATACTACTCACAGGAGTTCGATTTTCAACAGGAGGTGTACTTGTGGAACAAGATCTTCTATTTCTCTCTGTTGAAGGAAGAGGGAAACCTTGCTGCTCCAAGAGCTGAAACTGAGAGTCTTCAATGCCAAGGGCTCTCCTGCCATGAGTAAACCGTAGAGTCACCAGATCAAAGAATGATCAAGAAATTGTTCATAAAACTGGAATACGTTCAAAATGAATCCCCAACGGAGTCACCAAAAACTGTTGGTTATCAAATAAGGACTTTATTGAAAGCAACAGTCAAGGGACAAAAGTCCCTCCTCTTTAATGGGAGAGGTTCCCTTATTAAAGGCAAAAACTTATTTATAAATGTACAATGTGTAGTTTTAATGAGGAACTCTAATATCATGAAAGTGCTATAATATAATAGATCATCAATACGAAAGGATAGAAGAATTAAGGAACGGGAGGGGGCAGAAAAGCACTCTCAAGAAATATAGATAACAAAATAATTCTTTACGCATGCCAGGAGGGAATCAAATAGAACGGAATCATTTGCATTTCAAGACCATAGATGTTATTTCATAGACACAAAGTTCTAGAGAAGACATCCATAAGAATACAAAGCTTCTTGAATTAAAACAAACTTAATGATTCAATAATTTTAAACGGATAGCAATGAGAGAACAAGAGTTGGTGGAAACAGAAAGAGAGATCCTTTTGTATTGATAACTTTTTACTCCTTTACACTTTCAAAAATAAATAGAGTTCCAGCCCCTCAAAATGGCGCAGAGAGCCCATTATATAACTTACAAATTAGTTACACTTGGTAACTGATTCTTTTAACTAAAGTGTTAATTAAGGAAATGCTTGACACAAGATCCTTAATTAATTACAATGAGCCTGATTTGAGAAAAAGGAGGAGAGAAGAAGCTAGAAGGGAAAATGTCTCGCTTATTGTTGAGGAGGGCCCACTGACTTGAGGATCCGTTGCCTGAATCTTTTCAATGCTTCAACTAACTCTCTACCTCATGGGACTGATGTGTTGGTAGTGGCTTGAGACCAAGTACTTAGACATTTCTCCATGTCCTTATCAAATTGAATATGTACATGATATTCTTTATTAGCCTCTTCAATAGTAGATTGAAGAGAGCAAATCTCCTTTATCTTCTCTTTGGTAACCAATTCCTCCTTGAACAAGTTTTCTTTGAAAAATGCCCTGAACTGAGTTTTAATTTCTTGGAGAGAGAAAGGAACACCTGAAGTTTCATCGTGAAGATGATAATGAATATCTTTGAAGGCAGACACAACACAAGTTTTGAAGGCTTCTCCCTTCTGCCAACTGTTCCTCAACTCTCCCAAGGCTTCTTCCAGAACTTTTATTTTCCATTCCACACTGAAAACCCATGACTTTGACAAGTTGTCTTTGGCATCATCAAAGACCTTATTGGCCATCAATATATTTTCATCAGCCTGTCCCATCAGGTAAAGATCCACGATGTAGCTACTCCAAAGCTTCAGCTCCTTGTCCATAGTTGCAATTGAGGAGGATAGTTTTTGTTGTAGGTTGGCCACCTTCTCATGGAGTTTGAAGGCCTCAACAATAAAATTCAAGCCCACAACGATCATGTCATCAACCATAGCTTCCATAGCCCTCCCATAAGTAGAATACCTATGTATATCCTTGATGCTTTGAACCTCATCTTGACTAAGAATCATAGGGGCGGAAGGGCAGCCAGTGGAGTAGGATCCAAAACCTTGTCCTTAGCCAACAAAGACTTGATGAAGCTAGAAAGAACTTGATTTTGTTCTTCCAGCTATTCTATAGTTTGTTTACCCCTTTCAACTCTCTCAATAACCTTGGTTATCTGTTTCCTGGAGGTTATGCACCTCACTCTCAGGGGTAGATTCTCCCATTGGAATCCTAGAAAGCTCCAGATCAGAGGCTAGTAGATCTTGTTCTGCCTTATCAACCTTAGGTTTTGCTACCTCTAGAAATTGTTGGCCTTGAGCATCTGTCACTATCCTGGAAGTTGTTTTAGCTCTCTTTTCTGGAGCAGGAGGAGTAGTGCCCAAAAAGGCTGCCACAACATCAAAATTTGGCCTTGCCAATCGAGAAGAAGGTTTTCTCTTCCTGTTGTTAACCAAGGGTTGCACCCATGCAAAAGTGGAGGAAGAAGAAGGAGGAGCAAGAGATCCAAGAGCAAGTGAACTCATGGCACTCAAAGTATTTACCACTGTTGCTTCTAGTAGAGATGTGAGTGAGGTATCGGGAGCTTCTTGAACAGAGGAACCGGTGGCACTTGGAGGTTCAGTGCTAGGCACTTCCTTCTCTTTATCTATTGTAGCCTCTGAAGTTCCAGTAGGGTCTGGTGTTTCACTATCATCACTTTCCTTGAAACAATAATGTTCTCTAGCCCTGAAGGTAGTTATGAATGCCTTAGAAGGGGGTCTTCCTCCATTGGCTCTTGTTTAACCTCTTTTACCTTCTTTTGGTACACTTGAGTAGAAGAAGAGGGAGTGGATGATTCAGGTTCTTTATTTGAGGAAGGAGGAGGGGTTTGTACAGGTACCTCCATGTTGGGTGTATGTGACTCCTTCCTAGGTGTTGAAGTATCTTTGGAGGAAGATCCACTTGGATTCTTCTTAAGCTCTTGGACTTTTCTATCAAACCAAACCTTGGTTCTTACAAGAACAGGGGCCAAAATCTCAACCAAGTCATCCTTCTCCTTCTTGTACCAGTCCAAATCTTCCAAGGGAGTATGCTTGATCAATGTCTCATATTCATAAGACAACAAGTCTTCATTATCATCTTGGAACCCTTCAGGAATTTGGTAGAGATTGAGCTCCTGTATAAGCTACAGGGAGAGCTTGCCATAGTGCCTCCGCCTTGCTTCAAAGTCATCGTAACAATCAGCCCAAAGAGAGTCCTCAAAGATTCGACCTATGATGATAATTAAGCCTCGATTCACTCAATGAACTTCTTCAAATCCAAACAGTCCTACGCCCGAAAAGTGAACAATGATGGGAGAGAGGGCCCTTTCTATATTTTGGGCATCTAAGGCTTTTTTTACATGTATAGTTACCCAAGGAAATAGGAAATGCAGACCAGAGATCTTCTTGTCCCTGTAGGTTCTATGCAATTTATCCAATTTCCTGCATACCTCAATCAAAGCCATTTTGTCATTACAAAACATGGGGAGCTTGAGAGGTGTGTTCTCATAACCAGCCACTGATATATGAAAACCTCCTGAAATGAATGAAGAAAGCCCCATACTTTGCTATCAGGTTCATGGCTTCATCAGAAAATCTCCTGGCAGTATCACTTTCTAAAAGCCTCACAATATACATGGTAAAGGCATCATTCACCCTCCTGAAGTTGTGGTTGCTAGTTTCAAGGGTGAATTGAGGGCAGTATGCATAAATAGGTTCATCCTTCTGACCCTCTATGTAAGTGAATCCAAACCACTGCCGGATGCTTGCTAGGGTATACATGAGATAGGAAGTCATATAGAACTTCCTAGTCTGTTGCACATTGGACAATTGCTCTATCAAATTTATGCAAATGATTTCTGCCCAATTTATACTCTGACTACCTTCGCAGACGATGTTGATGAGCGGGCACATCCAAAAGTGAAATTCATTGGTGAGGGTAGTCCCATGACATGAGCTACTAAGATAATGAAATCGATGATAGCTCTTCTAAGTAACACCTTGGAAAGTCGGGATGCTCCCTTTTTAGGGTTCTTCAACCATGATTTTGCTATCCTTACTTTATATTTATCACTGTCCTACTCGAATAGAGTTTGAGCTTGAGCCTGAGTTATAACAATGGAGTCCTCAACTTTTGGAATCTGTAGTGCAACAAAGAATGACAAATAGCATATAGTTTAGCAATCAGCTCCTATGTACATTAGACAATTCCTTGATGTTAGGATTAAAGTGAGCCCCACAAAGCAGCACGGTGTCGACACATTCAGACCGAGATTGGGAAACCCGCAGCATATGCAAGGCCACTGTCATTTATCATTTGTGCCATGGGAGAAGGATTAGGGCTAACCAATCTATTCAAGAAATCACCAAAATCCAAGTGTCGAACCTCACTATCCCCGATATCGGGAACAAAGGACTCAAGCGGTGAAACATGTTCTTGCCCTTGGAATTTAATCTTCATATTTGCAATGTACAAAAAAACAACCTTCACAAATTGAATCCGCAGTGAAAAATGCAAAGGGAATGGAAGCACGAGCAGACAGTCTTAATTGCAGGACTCCGAGCGAATGATAACAAGTGAGCAGTGTGCCAAATGCGTAGAGGGTAGTCCCATTAAATAGCCGTTGAGGAGAGAGAAAGTTATAAATGTGCATTAAATTCATATGCACCGACTCAAAAAGGTAAGAATCGGGAAGAGTGGAAAAAACTAGCCCAGATGGTCTTTGGTACATTTGGGACATGGGGATGCGAAGACGCGACGCGACCGATGCGGCGATGCGGGCAAAGCGGGCCAAATAAGCACAGATAGTTCAGGAACTTGGAAACGTGAGGGACATGAAGATGTGATGCGACCGATGCATGTAATGTAGGTAAAGTGGGGATAGAGGGCATGGATGCTTTTGGGATAGATGGGATGAAAGTACGTAATAGACCCAATGCGCCGATGCGGGTGATTGGGGAACGGAAAAATGAACTTGGAACAAATGGACCAACAAGTTCCGACAGAACCGAAAGTTAAAAGATTTTCTGGGAAAGTGGCCAATCGAGAAATAGAAGGCTTGACAGAACTTGGGACATACAGGACAAAAATGTCCGATGCAGACTGCAGTAAATCACCATAATGACTCCAAAAACATGAATTTTCATTAACTCAACTTTTCTCTTCACTAGAAAATCATAAAGGGGTGTTAACTCAAAATTTTCAATTTTTTGACTTTCGAAAGAAGGGGAATTTTGAGAGGACAACAGCTGGCTCTTTCTAGGGGATGACTTGGCTAGATAAACAAAATGAGACAAGGTAAGAACTCTCTGAAAACTAGGGGAAGAAGACCAATGCCTTATCCATTGGGCCATAGAGTCAAAAAGTAAACCAATACGTAAGACAAGAGAGAAAACATGGAAAAGAAACACACCAAGCAAGGGAAAGGACACACACCCTATACATAATATACAAAGGGACCTCCTATTCACCTAGGACTTGAACAATTTCAGGTACTACCCACTATAAGGAAGTGGGAGAGAAGAACCATCCATGTAATCAAGATAGAAAGAATTCTCACTAGCAAAGTGCCTGATTTTGAAAGGATCGAGCCAAAGAGAATCAATCTTACAATGGCTTCCTTGAGGCTCATGTCTTTTATCCCACAACAAAACAATGTCTCCAACTTTGAAATCCCTGTACTTAGCCTTCTTATCAAAAAAAGATTTTACCTTCTACTGGTGGGCAGATATCATATCAACAACCTGCAGCCTGTCTTCATTCAACTTTATGAAGATACATGATCCTTTTATCTAAGGAATCATTGAAGCTAGTGTCTTCAATGGCCTTCATTAGATACAAAGTTGGTAGCTCCATTGTGACTGGTAATTGAGCTTCCACACCATACACCACTTGAAAAGGGGACATTCTAATAGCTCTTTTTGGTGTAATTCTATCTACCCAAAGAGCATCATAAAGTTTCTTGTGCCAGTTCCTCTGAGATTCATTAACCAGTTTCCTTACTATAGCCACCAGATTTTTATTGGTTAATTCTCGCCTGGTCCATTCCTTTGAGGATAATAATCTAAAGAGTGAGCCAGGGAAATTCCATATCCATAACAGAAATCCATCATCTCAGCAGAAGAAAAATTTGAAGCGTTATCAGTCACAATCTTGTTTGGTACACCAAACCTCACCAAGATGTTTTCTTTGATAAAATTACACACTACTTCAAAAGTAGTACTTTTTACTGGAATGGCTTCCACCCACTTAGTGAAGTAATTTATGGTAGTCAAGACATGAGTATGTCCTGCACTTGAAGATGGGTTGAGTGTTCCAATGAAATCTAAACCCCATTGTTGAAAGGGCTCTTCAATCACAACTAGTTTAAGTGGCAAGGCAGCCAACTTAGGTCTGCCTACAAAGGTCTGACAAGCTTCACATTTATCAACCCATTTTGATGCATCTTTAAAAAAGGTAGGCCAATAGTATCCAACATGAAGAATCTTGTGGGCGAATAATAGATGAGTAATGGTCTCCACACACTTGATCATGGAAAGCTGAGCAAAGCTTCTTTTGTTGTTCTTTGTCAACACATTTCTAAATCTTCCATCCATTCCCCATTTGAATAAAGCATTCTCCCACAACACATACTAGGCTGATCTTAGCTTGATATCTCTCTTCTCCTTGGTAGTCAAGTTAGGGGGACACTCACCATAGGTGAGAAAATACACAAGATATCAGCATACCATTCATTAGTCGAGCTAAGAAATAGAACAATAGGAATATCAAATTTCTCCTTGGATAATTCATGACTAGCCCCTTCAGCAATGAGTTCACACAAGCCTTTACCCCGAACTAGCTTGGTTGGTCTGATGTCAATATCATATTCTTGAACCTTTGCTACCCAGTTTCCTCTCTTAGTTCCAAATTCTTGCTGCGTAAGAATAGACTTGATGGTTGTATCAGGTACAAGCACCACAGAGTGAGAGTTAAGAATATAAAAAGCGAAACCGCTGATGCTTTTAACCACCGCAAAAGCATGTTTCTCCATCATCGTGTATTTCAACTCGTGATTTTTAAGAATGTAGCTCATGAACGCAATTGGGAGTTCATGATCATCAGAATCTTTCTGAGTCAAGACAACAGCCAGGGTGCTTTCTGTGGCATAGCAATAAATAATAAAATCTTTGCTAAAATCTGGACATGCTAAGATAGGATTTTTAGCAATAGCCTTTTTAATACCTTCAAAGGCTTCTTTCCCTTCAGAGGACCAGCCAAACGTTTTTTTTCCTTTCATCATTTGAGAGATATTCAAAGTTATCTCTATAAAATTGGGAATGAATATTCTTAGGAAGTTGACCTTACCAAAGAAAGAATACACTCCTTTCTTACTTGTGGGAAGAGGAATTTGCTGAATAGCTTGAAATTGTTCAGATCAATTTGGATTCCATCTTTAGAGACAACATGTCCCAACAATTTTCCCTCCGTAACACAAAAGACAGATTTCTTGGGATTCAAAGAAACCCCATGTTCTCTGCATTTCAAGAGAACTATTTCTAGATGATGAAAATGATCTGCTCTAGTTTTAGAAAACATAGTCAGGTCATCTAGATACACAACAATACATTTCCCTTTCAAACTTCCAAAAGCCAAGTCCATAGCTCTTTGAAAAGTGGCACCGGCATTAATGAGTCCAAAAGGCATCCTCTTGTAGGAAAAATTACCCCAAGGGGTGGTGAAAGTAGTCTTGTGCTGATCTGTGGTATTAACTTCCACTTGATTATACCCTGAGAAGCCATCAAGCATGGACAACATTTCAGACCCGTAACAACTTGCAAAACTTGATCCATCATGGGTAGAGGGTAGTTATCTTTTAAAGAGGCCTAATTCAGATTCCTAGAAGTCAACACAGATACGAATCTCACCATTTTTCTTCCTGACAGGCACAATATTGGTAATCCATGTTGAATGGTGAATGGGAAAAATAATTTTGTCTTTCAATAACTTCTGTATTTCCTGAAAAATGGTGTCAATAATATTCGGATTATCTTCGCCTTTACTTTTTCTTAAAGGGTTTAATCCCAGGTTTGAGAGGGATGAAATGCTTGCATCTCCTTTGGTTGGAAAGCTTTTAGATCCTCATATGAATATGCAAGAACATCCTTATACTTATTTAATAGGTTCACCACCTTCTTCTTTTCTTCTTGCGTACAACATTTTCCAATGTTAACCATTTTGGGGTCAGCGGTGCTCCCAATGTTAACCTTTTCATACTCAGTGGATTGCCACACTCCAGTAGAAGCTTTAGACTTAACATACCTATCATGTTTATCAAACAATTCCTCCAAACTCACCAGCCCCTTAGGAATCTTGTTACCTTTGAGTTTGATGCACCCATCTTGATCTGTCTCCTCTTGAACACCCTCCTCATTGAGAGATACACTCTCACGAGGAAAATTGTCACTGCCTTCAAGTACAATTGTTCAAAGTTATCCCTGAGCTCCAAGAAAGAGAGCAAATGTTGATCATCGTTGAATATTTTCCAATTACTTGCATTATCAGGCACACTGGGCCTATGAATCATTTCAATGGTAAATTTATCCTGAGAGAAATTAGGGTGAGGTATTAGCAACGATCCTGAGACTGCTAGCGAATCGGCCCTAGTGTTCTTTTCTCTTGGCACAACTTCAATGGAGAAGGCATCAAGAAATTCAATAGAATCCCAAACTTGATTCCTGGTAATGTTTCAACCTTCTATTCTTTACTTGAAAAAGGTCTCTGACTTGTTTAACAACTAGTTCTGCATCTCCATGAGCCAAAACCTTCTATTCTTTACTTGAAAAAGGTCTCTGACTTGTTTAACAACTAGTTCTACATCTCCATGAGCCAGAAGATTCTTCACACCTTTTTCTTTTGCCACGTTAAGTCCAAGAATGAGGGCTTCATACTCTGTTGTATTATTGGTATTTTCAAACTGTAGCTTGAATGAGAAAGGATGAATCTTTCCTTCAGGAGATATCAACACCACACCTGCTCCAGAACCAGTGAGGAGTAGCTTCCATCAAATTCTAGATTCCAAACACCATTAGGATCATGAAGTACTTCGTTGGGAAGCTGAGTTTCCTCTGGAGACATAATCATATAGTTACCATGTCCAATGTCCTCATAAAGTATCTAGGCTTTGGGATCATCCGTTTTTGCACAATATACTCTGATTGCTTCTCAGGCAACAACTTCTTCATCTTTCCATTGACTGGTATGAGGGCATGTGACCAATCCATTTGAATCTCTCCTCCCACATCCTTACAAAAATTCCTACTTAACAACATACCATATGAAGGAGGAATATCTGCTACTAGAATCGTAGCCAAAACCTTCTTCTCTGGAAAAGTGGCAAAAGCTACTTGTGCATCTTTAATCCTTCCGACCAAGGGCACCTCCTTACTCTCCATAGAATAGTAGGATCCATAAGTGCATGTGAGAGTAAGACCCAAAGCATGAGCCACTTTGGCAGGCATTACATTATCTGATGCTTTTGAATCTATGACACAGTTGCTGAGTTTATGGTCTACTATAAGAAGAGTCACATAAAATGGTTTGATCTTCTCATTAGGTGAGGTGACTGTAGCTACAAGGTTGGGTTGGGGTATAGAGGATGGAGTAGGAAAAATGCCTTTAGTGGTGGTTTTGGAACGGGAATTGACAAAGTGAACCATTTTGGCAAAGGCTTTAGGATGAGTTTGATAATACTCAGCCTCTGAAATTTGAACCTTTGTCTTCTTAAGGTGATCAATGATATCAAAGGATCTAGAGGTGGATGGGCTATCATCACTAGGAATCTTAGGCTTATCAGGTTTAGGAGTTGGAGAAGAAAAAGCTTTAGCAATAGCATTAGGAAAAGAAGAATTAGTAGAACTCACCTTCTATGTGGATGCAGTGGGAATGGGAGACCCTCTTCTTGCAACAACGGGGATAGTCGTGGGAGGATCCTTGGATCTCTTAGTGGGATGCATCACTTTCTCTTTCTTATTTGTCTATTCCCGAGTCATGACAGCGTATGATTCACTATTCATATCTACTACTACTTCATCATAATCATCCTCTTCATCAACACCTTCAGTGGTGAAGAAATTAACTCGAGATCCCTCAAGTTCCTCTAGTTCTTCATCAGCCTCTTCTTCAGGTTCTTCAAAATCTTCATTAATCTCTTCATCTTCAGGTGCTTCAACCTCACAAGTTGCATTAATAGGGACCTTGATGGGTGGCCCCTCAATTGCCACCTTATCTGGATCGAGAGGAAGGTAAATGATTTCTAGGCTGAAAATTCCTCCTTGAAACATCTACATAAGGAGCGCGATCATGTTTCAAGTTTAGCAGTGAGCCAATTGTTTCTTGATGGCAATGAGGTAATTTGCAAGCTATTGTACTAATGGATCCAGTAGTGGCTCTAGGAGTATAAGAAGGGGAAGAAGAAGCTCTAGATTTGGAAGGATATCTCTTCAACTTACTTGACATAATCAAGTCATCTTCAATGCTAACAGCTAACCTCGATCCTCACCAATGTTGCAAGGTTGACCCTTCTCAATGCATAACTAACCTCGGAAATTGAGCGTTAAGGAAGATTTTTTTTTGAATTTGATCTACATAACATGGTGAGTGTCCGGTGGGATTTTGTTAATCAACTTGTTGAATCTAGCCATAAATTCCCTCACGGGTTCTTGTGATTCTTTCTTTATTTGACAATCTGGGGCCCAACAACACATGCACATCCTCTACGAGTTTGAACCAGGTTCTCAAACCTTGTTCTCATCGTGGTCTAACTGGTAATAGCCCCAAAGAAGAAGGTGATAGAACCAATCTACTGCATTATCTTGCAAAGTTTCTACAAAAATCCTCACCGAGACATCTTCATGTTCAACTCCAAGAACTCCACACATAACTATGAAGGCTGCAATATGTTCATCAGGATGCACCTTACCGTCACCTCTGATCTTGGGGAAGTTCTTTCTGTTACCCCTGGGTAACTCATGTAAAGGCTGAGGAAGGGCAAGAGGCCCAACACGATGGCCCCAAGGTAATGAAACTGCCATCCTTGGAAAGACTACTTGAAGAGGAACTGAAACACCAGCGAGAATTAAAGCACGAAGGTTAGGGCTGAGTTGCCCTTGAGGAATACTACTCACAGGAGTTCGATTTTCAATAGGAGGCGTACTTGTGGAATGAGCTCTTCTATTTCTCTGTTGAAGGAAGAGGGAAACCTTGCTGCTCCAAGAGCTTAAAATGAGAGTCTTCAATGCCAAGGGCTCTCCTGCCACGAGTAAACCATAGAGTCACTAGATCAAAGAATGATCAAGAAATTGTTCATAAAACTGGAATACGTTCAAAACGAATCCCCAGTAGAGTCGCCAAAAACTATTGGTTGTCAAATAAGGACTTTATTGAAAGCAACAGTTAGGGGACAAAATTCCCTCCTCTTTAATGGGAGAGGTTCCCTTATTAAAGGAAAAACTTATTTACAAATGTACAACATGTAGTTTTAATGAGGAAATCTAATATCATGAAAGTGCTATAATATAATAGATCATCAATACGAAAGGATAGAAGAATTAAGGAATGGGAGGGGGCAGAAAAGCACTCTCAAGAAATATAGATAACAAAATAATTCTTTACGCATGCCAGAGGGAATCAAATAGAATGGAATCATTTGCATTTCAAGACCATAGATGTTATTTCATAGAAAAAGTTCTAGAGAAGACATCCATAAGAATACAAAGCTTCTTGAATTAAAACAGACTTAATGATTCAATAATTTTAAATGGATAGCAATGAGAGAACAAGAGTTGGTGGAAAGAAAGAGAGATCCTTTTGTATTGATAACTTTTACTCCTTTACACTTTCAAAAATAAATAGAGTTCCAACCCCTCAAAATGGCGCAGAGCCCATTATATAACTTACAAATTAGTTACACTTGGTAACTAATTCTTTTAACTAAAGTGTTAATTAAGGAAATGCTTGACACAAGATCCTTAATTAATTACAATGAGCCTGATTTGAGAAAAAGAAGGAGGAGAGAAGAAGCTAGAAGGGAAAACGTCTGCTATTTCCGAGAGAGTGCCCACCGAATTGAGGATCTTTTGAATCTTTTCAATGCTTCAGCTATCTCTCTGCCTCATGGGACTGATGTGTTGGCAGTGGCTTGAGACCAAGTACCTAGACATTTCTCCATGTCCTTATCAAACTCAATATGTGCATGATATTCTTTATTAGCCTCTTTAATAGCAGATTGAAGAGAGCAAATCTCCTTTATCTTCTCTTTGGTAACCAATTCCTCCTTGAACAAGTTTTCTTTAACAAATGCCCTGAACTGAGTTTTAATTTCTTGGAGAGAGAAAGGAACACCTGAAGTTTCATCGTGAAGATGACAGTGAATATCTTTGAAGGCAGACACAACACAAGTTTTGAAGGCTTCTCCCTTCTGCCAACTTTTCCTCAACTCTCCCAAGGCTTCTTCCAGAACTTTTATTTTCCATTCCACACTGAAAACCCATGACTTTGACAAGTTATCTTTGGCATCATCAAAGACCTTATTAGCCATAAATATATTTTCATTTGCTTGTCCCCTCAGATGAAGATCCACGATGCAGCTACTCCAAAGCTTCAGCTCCTTGTACATAGTTACAATTTTGGAGGAGAATTTTTTGCTGCAGGTTGGTCACCTTCTCATGGAGTTTGAAGGCCTCAACAATAAAATTCAAGCCCACAATGATCATGTCATCAACCATAGCTTCCATAGCCCTCCCATAAGTAGAATACTTGTGTATATCCTTGATGCTTTGAACCTCATCTTAACTAAGAATCATAGGGGGAAGGGCAGCCAGTGGAGTAGGATCCAAAACCTTGTCCTTAGCCAACAAAGACTTGATGAAGCTAGAAAGAACTTGATTTTGTTCTTCCAACTATTCTATAGTTTGTTTACCCCTTTCAACTCTCTCAATAACCTTGGTTACTATTTCCTGGAGGTTATGCACCTCACTCTCAGGGGTAGATTCTCCCATTGGAATCCTAGAAAGCTCCAGATCAGAGGCTAGTAGATCTTGTTTTGCCTTATCAACCTTAGGTTTTGCTACCTCTAGAAATTTTTGGCCCTGAGCATCTGTCACTATCCTGGAAGTTGTTTTAGCTCTCTTTGCTGGAGCAGGAGGAGTAGTGCCCAACAAGGCTGCCACAACATCAAAATTTGGCCCTGCCAATCAAGAAGAAGGTTTTCTCTTCTTGCTTTGTTAACCAAGGGTTGCACCCATGCAAAAGTGGAGGAAGAAGGAGGAGCAAGAGATCCAAGAGCAAGTGAACTCATGGCACTCAAATTATTTACCACTATTGCTTCCAGTAGAGATGTGAGTGAGGTATCAGGAGCTTCTTAACAGAGGAGCCGGGTGGCTTGGAGGCTCGATGCTAGGCACTTCCTTCTCTTTATCTATAGTAGCCTCTGAAGTTCCAGAAGGTCTGTGTTTCACTATCATCACTTTCACTGAGAACAATAATGTTCTCTAGCCCTGAAGGTAGTTCTGAATGCCTTAGAAGGGGTCTTCCTCCATTGGTTCTTGTTTAACCTCTTTTACCTTCTTTTGGTACACTTGAGTAGAAGAAGAGGGATTGGATGATTCAGGTTCTTTATTTGAGGAAGGAGGAGGGGTTTGTACAGGTACCTCCATGCTGGGTGTATGTGACTCCTTCCTAGGTGTTGAAGTATCTTTAGAGGAAGATCCACTTGGATTATTCTTAAGCTCTCAGACTTTTCTATCAAACCAAACCTTGGTTCTTACAAGAACAGGGGCCAAAATCTCAACCAAGTCATCTTTCTCCTTCTTGTACCAGTCCAAATCTTCCAAGGGAGTATGCTTGATCAATGTCTCATATTCATAAGACAACAAGTCTTCATTATCATCTTAGAACCCTTCAGGAATTTGGTAGAGATTGATCTCCTATATAAGATGCAGGGAGAGCCTGCCATAGTGCCTCCACCTTGCTTCAAAGTCATCAACACAATCACCCCAGTAGTCCTTAGTATCTGACCTGTGATGATAATTAAGCCTGAGATTCAGCTCAATGAAATTCTTCAAATCAAAACAGGTCCTACGCCTGAAAAAGTGAACAATGATGGGAGAGAGGGCCCTTTCTATATTTTGGGCATCTAAGGCTTTTTTGCATGTATAGTTACCCAAGGAAATAGGAAAATGCAAACCATAGATCTTCTTTTCCCTGTAGGTTCTATGCAATTTATCCAATTTCCTGCATACCTCAATCAAAGCCATTTTGTCATTACAAAACATGGGGAGCTTGAGAGGTGTGTTCTCATAACCAACCAACCTGATATATGAAAACCTCTTGAACTGAATGAAGAAAGTCCCATACTTTGCTATTAAGTTCATGGCTTCATTAGAAAATCTCCTGGTAGTATCACTTTCTAAAAGTCTCACAATATACATGGTAAAGGCATCATTCACCCTCCTCAAGTTGTGGTTGCTAGTTTCCAGGATGAATTAAGGGTAGTATGCATAAATAGGTTCATCATTCTGACCATCTATGTAAGTGAATCCAAACCACTACCGAGATGCTGCTAGGGTATACATGAGATAAGAAGTCATATAGAATTTCCTAGTCTGTTGCACATTGGACAATTGCTCAATCCGCAAGTTTATGCAAGTGATTTCTGCCCAATTTATACTTTGACTACCTTCGCAAACGATGTTGATGAGCAGGTACATCCAAAAGTGAAATTCATTGGTGGAGGGTAGTCCCATGACGTGAGCTAGTAATATAATGAAATTAGATAGCTCTTCATTGAAATCAGCTCTAAATAACGCCTTGGAAAGTCAGGATGCTCCCTTTTTAGGGTTCTTCAACCATGATTTTGCTATCCTCATTTTATATTTATCATTGTCTTGCTCAAATAGAGTCTGAGCTTGAGCATGAGTTATAACAATGGAGTCCTTAACTTTTAGAATCTGTACACAACAAAATGGCGGTAGTGTCAAGTTTAACAATCAGCTCCCCATGTACATTAGATAATTCCTTGGTGTCAGGATTAAAGTGAGCCCCGCAGTGAGCACGGTGTCGGCACATTGCACTGAGATTGGGAAACCCGCAACATACACAAGGCCACTGTCATTTATCATTTGTGCCATGGGAGAAGGATTAGGGCTAACCAATCTATTCCAAAATTGCCAAAATCCAAGTGTCGAACCTCACTATCCTTGATATCGGGAACAAAGGACTCAAGTGGTGAAACGTGTTCTTGCCCCTGGAATTTAATCTTCATATTTGCAATGTACAGAAAAATAGCCTTCACAAATCAAATCCAGATGAAAAATGCAAAGGGAATGGAAGCACGAGTAGACGGTCTTAATTGCAGGACTTCGAGTGAATGATAACAAGTGAGTAGTGTGCCAAATGCATAGAGGGTAGTCCCATTAAATAGCCGTTGAGGAGAGAGAAAGTTATAAATGTGCATTAAATTCATATGCACTCGACTCAAAAAGGAAAGAATCGGGAAGAGTAGAAAAAATTGGTGCAGATCATCTTTGGTACATTTAGGAAATGGGGGATGCGAAGACGCGAAGCAGCCGATGTGGGCGATGCGGGCAAAGCGGGCTAAATGAGCACAAATAGTTCAGGAACTTGGAAAGGTGAGGGACGTGAAGATGCGATGTGGCTAATGCCGCAAAGCGGGGAAAAAGGGCATGGATGCTTTTGGGACAGATGGGATGAAAGTATGCGATAGACCTGATGCGGCTGATGCGGGTGATCGGGGAATGGAAAGCCCAAATGAACTTGGAACAAACGGACCAAAAATTTCCTACAGAACCGAAAGTTAAAAGATTTTCGGGGAAAACGGCCGATCAGGGAACAAAAGGCCTGGTAGAACTTGGGACATACACGACAAAAATGTCTGACAGACCCGCAAATCACCATAATGACTCCAAAAATGTGAATTTTCATTAACTACTCAACTTTTCTGTTCACTAGAACATCATAAACGGGTGTTAACTCAAAATTTTCAATTTTTTGACTTTCGAAAGAGGGGGAATTTTGAGAGGACAATAGTAAGAAAATTAAACATAGAGGCAACAATTTTACTAAAATCCTTGATAAAGCATCTATGGTACCCATCATGTCTTAAAAATGACTTGATATCTGTGGGGGTTTGAGGAACAGTAAGTTTGAAATAATTCTGATTTTGTTTTAATCAACTCCAATTTCTCTTTTTGAAATATGGTGTCCTAATAAAATCCCTTCATTAACCATCATTATACATTTTTCATAGCTTAGAGAAAGATTATGTTGCTCACATCTCATTAATACTCTCTCTAAATTCTCAAAGCATCATCAAATGTATCTCCATGCACAATAAAGTCATCCATGTATACCTCTACACAGTCATTTGTTAGGTTTGCAAAAATTGCTAACACAACTCTTTGGAAGGTTGCTGGAGCATTGCATAATCCAAATGGTAATACCCTATAGGAAAAGGTACCCCATGGACATGTAAATGTAGTTTTATCCTGATCCTCAGCAGTAACTCTAATTTGATTGTATCCACTAAAGCCATCCAAGAAGGAAAAGTACTATTTACCTGAAAGGTTGTCTAAGACTTGATCTATGAATGGTAAGGGAAAATAATCTCTCAGTGTGGCTTTGTTCAGTTCCCTATAGTCAACACAAATTCTCCATTTTCCATTCTTTTTAGGGACAATTACAAGAGGAGACACCCACTGGCTATCTGAGATAGGGTAGATAAAACCTACTTGTAATAGTTTTTCAATTTCTTGTTTGACTATATCCCTTAAGGCTAGATTAATCCTTCTCTGAGGTTGCCTAACTAGTTTAATGTTTTCAGTATAGATGTGATGAGTGCAGATACTTGGGTGGATTCCTTTCATATCTTTGTAATCCCAAGCAAAATATTTAGTATGATATTTCAGAACATCAAATAGTTTAGCTTCTTCATCGTTCTTCAACCAGCTATTAATATTCAAAGTTTTACCTGGTTGAATTTCAACATGTTTGGTTCCAGTGTATGATGAACTGATTTGTTGAAAGGGTTCCATTAAAGTATTTAGTGGACATGCATGTGGCAACAACATATGATATGTAGCAACATCTCCAAAAGTTCCTTGAGACAAAATGTTGGACAAGGGACAATAAGAAGAATTATGATACTTATCTTGTTGTAGGTCAAATTCTTCATCACTGCTACTTTCCAGAAATCCTTCATCATCTCCTGATATATGTGAAGCTGAAGCTATAGATTCTTCCTCTCCCTAAGAGAAATATCATTCCTCTGGATATTCATTTGCAGGGAATTGTTGTTGGTGTGGTTCTGGAATTAACTATGATGGTTCTGGAACAGATTCAGTCGAGGTTCCGAACTAATCTCGTAGGTTCGGAACTATTCTCACCACCGCAAGGATGATTTTGTACATTTAATGGTGGGTTAATCATATATTCTATTTCTCATACGTGATCCTACAATGTGATCATGGCCAACGAAGACAATTTTTTCTCATTAATATCAGGATTATCAACCCATAATTGCTCTTGATTATCATTAAAAGGTCGTGCAGAGGGATATAATGAAATTTTCTTAGAACTCTTACCATTTGAAATAGTCATATCACTTGACCTGCAATCAATTAAGGCAACAACTATAGCTAACCATGGTCTACCCAAAATAATGGGATAACCCAATGTTTTACCTTTTTGCCTCTAGTATAAGGAAGTCAACTGGATACTCCCATGACTCCACCATAACCACCACATCTTCAATAACTCCTTCTGGTTTTGCTACAGACTGATTTGCCATCTACAATATGGTGTTATTAGGTTGTATACTTGTTAATGAAATGTTTTTAGAGTGTCCACTTTGTCATTACATTTATAGCTGCTCCCAAATCAACCAAAACGTTATGTATATCTTTATTCCCTATAGAGACAGAAATAACAGGGCTTCCAGGATCTCCATATTTGGGAAGTAGGAGCTTTCCTGCTAATAAATCAACAAGTTTCCCATCTACTTTTATAGTCCTAGGGTATTGCTTTTCTTTCTTCCAGGCTTTTTCAAACATAGCATTTTGATTAATTTGTTCAATTCTAGAATGTCCTTAATTTCTTGTAGCAGTGGTATTTCAATATTTAGTCTCCTTAGTTCCTACACCAATTGATTCCTTGATTTCTATAGCTTCTTTGAATCTCTCTGGAAATGGAGTTTCAGTAGAGTTTCTTTCTGGTTCCTTATCTCTTTCTTTTTCATCTTTGTTGGGGGAAACCAGACTAGGGGTTTCAATTTCTTCTGTCATTTCAGTGATGATAACAGGTGGACTGCCAACTATTTTTCCGGATCTAGTGTGAATATCCTTACAATCCATGGCGTTAAGATCAACTAATTTTTCTAGTTTTGTTCCATAGACATGAGTTGTTTGTTTGTTTCTTGGGTTCACTCTTGTTGTCTTTGGCATTTGCGTTTAGACTACATTCTCAATTTGTGAATTTTGTGTTGGGGTGCCCATTATGGCTTGTTGATTCTGATTAGGATATGTTTTCCCTTGAGCATAATTACTAGGGCCCCATCTAGGTTGTGACCAAGAATACTAGTTATTTTGACTAGTCCATGGTTGTTGATGTCCTTGTGCATACCAAGATTGACCTACCCAATCCTAGGGATTCCAAGTTGGCTGAGGGGCCCAGGGTGGTTGTCCCCAACTTTGTGGTACTATTTGAGTAGCCCATGGCATCATCCAAGGATTAGGAGATGATCTTGGCATGAAATGTCCTTGGGTAGGTTGTCTCTGGACAAAATTTAATTCTTCATTGTGGATGATGTACTGGTTTATTTGAGTTGATTCTTTAGAAGTGGGAGAAGAGAAAAAAATGTGAATATCATGTTCTTTAGATTCACAGATAAGACATACTTCTATTTTATCTAGAGGACATTCCCTTATTGCATGCTTCTTCCTACATCTAGGAAAATACATGGCTAATGGTTCAGTTTTGGCATTTGCTTTAGCTTGTAATCCATCCATAGTAGAGGTTAATTGAACTAAAATGTCTATTTTAAAGTTTGCTAACTCATCCATTAGTTTGTTCATATCTGGATTCAAAATTTTCACTGATTTTCCCTTCCTAGGTCCACCCCTTGTTCTAGAATAGCTTCTACAAATGTCTTTAATTTCATTCATCCTTAATTGATCAATGTTTCCACCTCCTATCAAGTTAAGAGCTTCCCTAGATTCATCTTCCAAACCTTTGAGAAAGATGGTTTTACTCAACTCTTCTTGAAGTACAAATCCACATCTTTTACTCACAAAGAGGAATCATCCAAATAATATTCTATATTCTCATCCTCCTCCTACTTGATTTTGAAAAACTCTTCCTTCCTATTTCTCCCTCTACAGTAATCTTGATATTTGTCTAGGAAGGTAGTTTCCATTTGTGCCCAATTGGTAATAGAATTAGATGTTAATCCCATAAACCACCTCATTTCGCATCCTTCAAGGTAGATGGAAACAACTTGAGATTTTGATTATCTGTCTTGTAATCATAGGTCTGACACAATATTTTAAATTCAAACAAAAATTGATCAGGGTCTTTAGATGACATCCCTCTAAATGTGGGTAAATTTGTAGGTGAAATGTTCTTCATAGTGGTTTCATCATCCTCTAACTGAATGGGATAGGTAAAGGTCCTATCAGGTTGTCTTTAAGCTTCTCATTCCATTTCTCTAGTATTCTCTAGCCCTTTCTCCCAATCAATGTGGTATGTGATTTGTTTTGGGGATGGTGAAGAGTCAGGAGTAGGAGGTTGACTACTCAATTTTGAATCAAAACTTGCTCTAAATGGATCTTGAGAAATAATCTTTTTCCTGAAGGCTCTACTTCCTTCTGGTGATTGATCCCAGAATTCCAAAGGTGGCAACTCTGCTTCTTGTCTTACAGGGGATAATGGTGCCTCCAACTCTTGATTAATTTCCTTATTTAAACTAGAGGATGATGGTAGTTCTTGTTTAGATATTTTTGGGAGAAATCTACCCTTGGAGTCTCTTGGCCTACTCATAAATTTTGTGATAGCTTAGGGAATATTTCTTCAACTACTAGATGTATGATTATTGCTCTTGCTGACACCTAATTAGAAAATTCTAACTAGTGGTCCCCAAAAACGGTGCCAAAAATGATGGGTGTCGTTATTCCCTTCATTTAATCAACTTTTTGTTGATGTCATATTCAAACCAGGGGTGTGTCTGAAGCTATATGCAACAAGAGGAATCTTAGTGATCTAGTAATTGATTATAGGTATTTTGTATTTTCTGGGGGATCTTTTCAATGTCTTAAGGACTTCTTGGTTAAAAACCTTATTGGAATAAAACTATGAAAACATGTTGGAAGTAAACACACTTTACATAAATGAATTGCTTGGAAGTAAACACACTTTGCCTTTGAAGTAAACACACTTTGCAGAAATGAATTGCTTGGAAATAAACACACTTTGCATAAATGAAATAGATTGCTGAAAACAAACATTACATAAATAAACACATAATTGAGAATTCTCGAAAAATGATTGCAAAGAAATAAGAACTTAATCTAGAACACCTGCAGGGACAAGTCTATAACATATTTTAAATTGAAAGTGATACAAAATTGATAGATCTAAACTATTTGCTTTAAAAATATAAATACCAACAAAAATGAGGATCCTGGTTCTTGGAGGAGTGGGCCCTTGCTCCGCCTTGAAACAAGATTGACAACTTAATTTTCTCTCAAAATAGGAATGGCTATTTTATTGATCAAATGTTTTGCATTACAAAAACTTGTTGGATCTGTGTATCAATCTATCTCTATCTCGTCCTATATATCTATATCTTCTATCTCCTTCTAATCTCTATATTAATCTATCTACAGGTCTATATGTATATACTTCTTCCAGGGGTGCATTTATGGTCGTAATTGTTCCACTGATATGATGGAACTGAATTGGGCCTAGAATAGATGCTGAATTGAAACATGGCTGGATGTACAACTGTGTGATAATTATCCTAGATCTGTAAGTATGGAGAGTTAGAAGTCTTCTAATCTACTCTGATTGATAGGATCATTGTTTTGAAAATCCCCACCATTTGGAATAGATTCTTATTGGTTCCGGAACTCTAGAAGAGTTCTGGAACTAAAGGAAATCATTCTAGGTTCAACCGAGAGAGTTTCAAAGCTATCTGTAGGAGTTCCGAGCTAATTCCGATAATTTCGGAACTAAGTACTAGAGTTTTGGAACTAAGTCTGGAAGTTCCAACTAGGTGATAAAGCCTGTGACTATGTAATGGAGTTCTAGAACTAGCTTAGAAGTTTCTGAACTCTGTTGTAGTGAAACAGATGCTCTCAAAAACATGCTAACCAATTCATACTTCATGCTTTTGCCTGATTGCGACCTGCTTTATTACAAAATTGAGTTTCCAAAACACTTTGTTAGGAATTATAAAGCTTTTAAACGTTAGAATAATAATCAAAAAAGATGGACAATTACATCCTAACTCATATCAGATCAAACAAAAGTCACAAAATGTAGTTAGACTTAATCAAAAGGAGAGTAAGATGAGATCATTTATTGTACATTTATCGGCATATTCTAGCCTCATCAACTACCCGTTCAAAAGACCCTATGGTGTTGTTAAGTTACATATCATAGTTGGTCCTCTCACTCTCCTCCTACCTTGTCTTGTAAGTCAAACCATCAAAGGATGTGACTTACTTCTTAGCCTCAATTAGATTCATAAATCCCAAGCTATTATTTCTATGAACCATTTGTGCCTTAAATTTGTGTATGACAATCAAGTTATTTCCATTAACGACATTCCTCCTTTACCACCATTATTGTCACCTTCTAGTTTTGCTGCTCATGCATCTCCTCCTCTTCCTTACACAACTCCTCCGATGTCACCTACATTACATCCTATCCCCACTTCATTGCCTTGATTGGCCCCTATGTGCCCACTCCATTACGTTAGTCCTACCCACCAACATAGGCCTCTACCTAGGAATACTCACCTCCTACCACTGCGCCGATCACCACCTCGTTTTGTTCTACATGGCACGTTCTCTCATTTACGCACAATACCTCCTTACTCTCCATCGCCCACACTCTTTACTATGCCTCGATATTCTTCTTACATAAAACCATCACATGCATATTGGATTCATTCTCCCACACAACATTTTCCTCGTATACCACCATTACTTGAGCATCATCCTACATTTTCATCATCCCACCACCAATCGACGGACCTTCATCCCTCAACCTTATAGGGTGATTTCTCCTTCATTACCACTTGGGGGCATAACCACTGCACAATCCCCCTTCCTCATATTTACTACCGTAGTTGTACCACTACTCTCTATATTATTTCTCATTCATCTCTTCACATTTAGGTACACTTATTTCACGTTCTAGCACTCTCGCTACCCGATGATGCACTCTTGTGCTTCATTCACACCTTTGGATTCTTTAGGGATTACCATTACATTGAACTCCACACACTAACTCTAGGTTCTACACATTTACATTGTATAATAATTTCTATACATAGCCTACATCTTACATTATCTTATACATCCCTCATCTATTAGTCCTTTAGACATCATTTATCTTATACATACTACACTAGTTGTCATCTCATCTACGTCTAGTTTTGCATCTCATTCATACATCCTATATTTATGCTAGGTCACATTATATATGGGTCTAGCTTTACATATCATCACTACATATTCTATCTACAACTACCACCGCACCTCACATCATTTCCACAACCTACATTTCCTACAATACATAATCCCCATAACACATTTCATACATCCTATATATTCTACACGCTACACTAGATTCCATTACACATGGATCTAGTTCTACTTCTCATTATTGCATATTCCATTTCTATATACATTGCATATCCTATATACATTATACATCCTACATTGCATTGTCCACACCGCACATTTTACATCACATATTCATCCCTTGGTCATTTATACTACGTTGTCTTCTATGCGCTACACTCACCACCCTATGACACACTTTAGTTCCTCGGTCCATACTTGAATGTTGAGGGTTTACCAATCAAATGGACCTTACATTCACCAATGTGACATTTTCCTCATCCAACATTTCCCGCGTTAGTGACATACACCTTAGGTTAAATTGTCACCCCTTTTTATCATCTTATAGTGGTATACACTTTAGGCTAAATCACCACCCCCATTATCATCTTATAGTGGCATACACCCTAGGGTACATCACCACTCCCTTCTTATCCATCCTATAGTGACATATGCTTTAGGCTAAATCATCCACTTTCTTTCTCCTTTCATCTCATAGTGATATACGCTTAGGGCTAAATCATTACTCTTACATTCAACCAGTTGTGGTATACGCTTAGGCTATAGGGTCCACACATATCTTTCCATCTATATTCTCACCATCCACTCATTCTATAGTGATATATGCTTACGGCTAAATCATCACTCCTCCACTTCACAAGTCGTGGTATACAATTCGGCTATAGGGTCCACACACATCTCATCCCCATACACTCATTCTATAGTGATATATGCTTAGGGATAAATCATCACTCTTCCATTCAACAAGTCATGATATATGCTTCGACTATAGGGTTCATGTACATCCCTCCACATGTCACATTTTATCACCATTACATATACGCCTCATCACAACGCATTATATACAACCAACACTACTCGACCATTTCCCAATGATGTACTCTCATTTACTATTCATTCTGATCGCTTGAGGGGAAAACAAAATGAACCTCATTGCATATAATTCCATCCACTTGGGGGCACGTTACTCCTATCATTCCATCTTGCATTCCATTCAATCCATCCACAACATACTGCATTGTCTTGGTGGCATTTACTCTTGCTTACTACCATTTTGCATGATCAATTTACTACACATGTTGGATTGTTTTCCTATGTGTCATTATCATACACACATGCATGTTCACGTCTTTTTTTAGTGTGATCACAGATACAAGATATCTACATGCAACATGGATTCCCACCTTCTACCCTTGCTATACTAGTTGTTGGGGCATCCACACTCGTCTTATATAGGTGATAATGTTTCATTTTGTACTTAGCATATTATACTACTTGTTCATACACACTTTGACATATTGGTTATCACTCTAACGTGCTAATGGGTGCTCCATGTGCAACACTTATTTTTCAAGATTACATGTTTCTATGACTACTTGTTTGTTTTTATTTGTCATTATTTGTGATTGTATGTCGGATTTTTCCTTTGCTTGTGTGCACACTTGTCTACTATTTGTGGCCATGATGGCCTTGTGTGTCTTGTGACATCATGAGTGATGTCCTATATTTGAAACTCACTTTGTGTGGTCTACGTGTTTTCTTGCATGTTTACACTACTTTGTTTGGTAGTTTCTACATTGTCTGCGTATTTTACACTTGTCTTATTGCATGCATGTGTTTTTGGACTAACACTTGTTTTGCGAGCCATCCCATTTTGTGCATGCCTTGGTATCTACCAAGCATTTCCCTTTCCCCATTCGGGGTAAAGTTCTATAGGTCGAGTGATGTGGGTGCTCTTTTGGGGCCGCATTCTACTTTCAAGTGACATCGCATGCACCCCCAAAGAGGGGGGCATCATTGAGGGTTTTATATTAACACAATGTATTTACACAAGTTCACACACAAAAAGTGAGTTCATGTCACACTATGAGCTCCATACACATCGGCCTTAACAGACATGGCATCCTTCGAAATTTTGTAGAGCGATTATAAGGATTGGGGGTTACAGGTGGGTGTACCTCTCTACACTTCTCCGTCAATGGCATAGGATCACCCAAAAAATAGGACAATACATGGATCTCTTCACTTATTTCGGCGAGAAGTGGTAAAGTTAGAGGACACATCACATTTCCTCCATATACTTCTTCATCGGGGTGGCGTGAGATTGCCCAAAAAACTCGTGACAGTACAAGATATCCTTCTACACCATTTTATCGACATGGATTAGGTGCACATGTTCCATTTACATTTTTTCTAGTGTATTTTACATTTGCATACTTTACACATTTCTATATACATGCGCATTTTACACATATTTTTTTACATACACACATATTTGACTACTTGATCGTTTTCTCCTTACAGTCTAGCCATATGAGAAATAAGTAGTCAAAATGGGGAAACAACAACAACAACATCAACAATGATAACACACTATTATAGGCATTTTCCTTTACTAACCTTGTAGGTACACTACACACGTAGAAGCTACACACACGTTCGCCCTAGGTTCACTCTCATCAATTTTTATGCACATTTTTCATTTTTAGAATCCACGGTCCTCAACATTTTTCTTTTTTCATTCCACACTTGAGTCTAGTCCATCGACATATCATCTTCTACACTCTACATGGATATCAGGTACCCATCTCTATCTCCTTTATGTTACTTGAGTGTTCCGCTCAAAGAACATAAAGTGGGGGCAAAATATAAACACAAAATTATGCACTTTAGGCATTATTTAGCCCGGTATTATACTACTATTTAGAAGGTTCTCAAGTGAATAAAGTACTAAGTAATCCCACATTTTGGCCATCTTTATTTTATATTTTATTTCTTCATTCCCACATATTTTCTTACACTTATCCGTCCATTTCACAACTGCCCCATCATTCTAGTCAAAAATTAGGGTGCCCCAGCTTGTACTAGTGTGCCCTGGTCCCACTCTGGGTGCCTTGATCTATGCACATCCTTTCCCACTCCTTTCTAGGGCCTTTATAGCCATTTTTCATCCTTATTCTTTTCCCATTCGGTCTTGTCAGGATTAATTACGAAATTAAGCTTGAGAGCCTTATAAATATAAAGTTATAGGACCATAATGAGGGTCCTAACATCACATACTACTATGACTCCATCTAGAGTTGCATTGGTTACATCACTTGCATCCACATAGTTCTATGCACTAAGGCTAGGAGATCTCGCATCACACACACACTCCATAGGGGGTTGATTCTATTTTATTCCATCACTAATGCTATTTACATTTTCTATAGTTACTATTGCTCGCTACTTCACAAAGTGTGATTGACACGAGAGCACCTAGGGCACAACATGCACACACTCACTAGAACTACATCCGGGTCTGAAATGTAGTGCAACGGTCAGTGATAAGACCACTAGTTTGGTGGTTGAGGTTAGTCCACCCCATTCATTTGTATATTTATTTTTCCTAGGGTTTTATACTTCCTTTTGTATTACAGGTCATTATTCAACTCATTCAGTGAATCTAGTGTGATAGACATGCAAATATTCATATAAACTTGCGACCATACAAAACTTGGATCCGAGTTTTTATAGAGACCAGACACCTCGGTACCTTCCCAAGAACCCCACCGGTTTAGATCTTCTAGATCTAACCTTCACAGAGGTCCCCGAGTGATTGTCCACACTTCAAGATTTTATTTCTAGATCTCGTGACACTTTGTGTGATAGTCTCTTCGAATCGGCTAATTTGTTTTCTTACTCTTCTCTTGCATATTAGGGTTTGTTTCCATTAGATTTAATTGTGCAATCACTTTACATTATTTTAGCATACTTATTTACAACATTTTATTCCTCCTAATTAGATTAACATTAATACCCTATACCACCATTTAGGATTTTTTTGTTAATCACCTACGCCATCCAACCTATTTTTAGAAAATATAATCATATCATCCATATGAATAATGATACATTTACCATTGAGGCCTTGAAAAGCATGATTCAAAGGGCATGCTCTTATATGTAAATGTTCCCCACTTGGTGTTAAAGGTTGTTTTCATCCCATTTTCATGCGGAAAAATTGACAATTTTCTTACATGATAACTATACCTCTGTGTCAAAACTTTCAAGTTTTACCTTTCCAAGTCATCCTGGTCTACCCAAATCAATCCAGATGACCTCTAGTTGATGTTAATTCAATACCCTAGGTGATTTAGGAAAGTCAATTCAACCCCGAGGTGATTTTAGGAGTTCTTGAAAAATGCAATTTTTTGGGCATCAAGGGATATCATTGGCCTTCCCAACGAGCGTAACCCCATAGAGCGGAGAATAGGATCTAAATTTTACATGGAGGTGAACTAAAGGTATAGAAACATCATAGAAGTTATTTTGGAAGATTCATGAATTATTTGGAGGAGTTGGAGCAATTCGATCAAAAATAAGGTTCACGGTTTGAACAATGCACAAGGTCTAAAGAGGCTGCTTGAGCTTTGAGAAGAGATTCCGAGAGATCTGGATGGATTTAAGAACCAAAAAGATGATTGGAAAGGGAATTCCAATTGATACAATATAGTGTAATCATATTTTTCACAACACCTTGGTGCAATAGGTCTACGGTAGCTTTTCTCATGCATAAGTAAAGTACCAAATCAAAAATCCATTTTTAAGGGATAAAATGGAGGCAAAAATACAAGAGAGAAAAACCATGGGATTCAAAAGGAAAATTTAAGTCAATATCATATAAAATTTCATCAAAAATTCCATCGGGAGCTCAATTTATTTCCGTTTCAAGTTGCCCTCTACGAGCGAGTTCGGAGTTAGTCAAATTTTAGGGTGGACACGTGTCAGCTCCAGGAGCCTGGTGAAATTTCATGTCCCTTATGTCCCTCAAGAAAAGGGACATTAGGGAGAAAAATGTGCCTAGCCCTATAATCCCTTTGAATTTTCATCCTACCTTGCGGACCGCCGGTTCCACTCCCGTGTGCTTGACAAGCTCATTCCCTTACTCGCTCAGATCATGACAAGTGGTGGCTTCTAGCGTGCCATGAAATTTGATATTCCTCATGTCCCTTTGTGTTGAGGGAAATCAGGGACATGAAGATGTTCCTAACCCCAAGAGAGTCTTCTAGTCACCCATGTGACCCTCTCTAGTGTTTTTTTCAGCCCTCGGGAGCTAATGACGCTTAAATCCTCAACTTTCGATCGCGCCACATGCCATCACTGACGCATTGTGAAATTTGACATCCCTCATGTCCCTTTTGGCTGAGGGACATCAGGGACATAAAAATTCACCCAACCCCTAGGAAGCCTCATGGTTCCTTATATGACCAGTTTTCAACCCCCAGATGCTTTAAAGCTTTTTTTGGCTCAAATCCCCTGCCATTAGATCTCTGCCAGGTGTTGCAACCAAGCGCCACATGACAAATTGATGTCCCTCTCATACATTAATTATTAAGGGAAATGAAAATGTGCCTCACTCCCTGCTTTGAAATTTTTGAAATATTTCAAATCCTTCCTACTTTTCGCTTCTAACTTCAAACTTCTTACTCTCCATACTTTGCAACTTACTCACACTAGCACTGTTCACCATTGCTGAACCTCAAACCTATTGTGCTACGAAAAGGAAACCTCTGAATCCATGATAATGCAAATATTTTGAAGGAGATATTGACCGAAAGAGCCAGAGGAACGAAGAATGAAGAAGAAGAAGCCTAAAATCCTCCATTGTCGTGAAACAGAAATTTGAAGAGATCTTTCAAAAAAATTCATGAATTGAAACACCTTTTTTGATGTGTTCTTGATTCTCATAGGCCATAAAATCCCCACCTTTAGATCTCCCATTCATAGAAAGAAGTGTTCATAATAAGAAATCCATTTCTTTGCACAATGGAAAAAAAAAGATCATTTTCCCGTCAAACCGGTAGTTGGATCGAAAAGAGATTTCACCAGAAGCACAAGAAGAAAAAACCCATAATGAAAAGGTGATTCTCATTAAAAATGGAGAAGAAAACAATACCTTTAATTTTTGAGGTCCATTAATGGCTGCCATGTTCAGAGGTGCCACTAGGTCAAAAATTTAAAACTTTAAAATCTCCCAAACCGCTGATTGGGTAGGTCCAAGATTTCAGAGGGTCGGTATTGGGAAAAGACCTATATCAAAAAAATTGTTCGGTAGCAACCCAACCACTAGAAGCCCACTTTCTAAAAATAGTAGGTCTTCTACATAGGGGACTGCTATTTTGGGAAAATCATCAACTGAATAACATGCGAAGGAAATAATGAACACAGAGGATGTACTGTAGTGGAAAATTCATCGAAACATCATCTTGGTCCAAAATTGAGACTTACTAAAACTAGTAAGTGGTCTCACAAGCACCTGCCCGAAATATAAAAATTGATCTAGAAGGTGAGAGAAATGTAGGGAGAAAGGGAAATCCGAGTTGCAACATCTAGTTGAGGTTTGAGGCAGATGATTTTTCATACTTAATAAAAATAGTAAGTTGTTTTTTTTTGAAGAAATCATGAAGCATAAGTGGACAGGACAGAAGAAAACATAATATTTCACTTCTAAGTAGTATTTATGAAACAATACAGGTCTCTATCATTAGACTATGCAAGAGTAGATGACAACGATGTTACTTATATGGATCTCAACAGTGTATTTCGACACTCATTTCATGCTTCAAATGGTAGGTGTAAGGTGGAATTCATAGTCAACACCATCAGACTATTCACGATGTGCTTCATTAGGATCATGTTTAGATCAACTAGGCAGTGTGGTAGTGTTGCAAGGAGTCGGGGTGAGATTTATTCCAAAGCTTCAACTTCTTTAGAGAGGATATTCATGAGTGATGCTCATGGTCACTAATGGAATCATTTGAAAATGTTTTTAAACACTTAGTTTGTTGTGTCCATGTGTCATCCAAGGAAAGTCTCTCAGGATCCAAATTTCACTACATTGGAGCATTGCATCAGATTGGTCAAGTAGAACAGTGGATTAGTAAGGATTTTTCTTCATCGGCATTATTCTCCCTCTCTCTCTGCTCTCTTTCTCTCTCCTCTCACCCCCAACTTTATCTCTCCTCAATATTCTAATCTTGCGTTGGGGTTGCACTTTTCGCATCCTTTAATATTTTCAATGTAATAAGTCACCTTTCAGTTATAAAAGGGGACTTAATGTTTTACTAGGAATGTGAAAAGTTTCAAGGCATATGAAGTGTCATTTGGGGGTATATGAAGAATCACCAGGAAGATGAAGAGTTGTTCTTCTTCTATAAATTGTAATGCACTCCTCATTTGAAGGCCTTCTTAGTTCTTCTGAATTCAAGAGAGATAAATCCTTGTGAAAGATCAAATAGATAGAAAAATTATTCCATTCCCCCCACTCTTAAATTTCTTCCATATCTTATGCTATGTACAATTTCTGCTTGAGCATCTATACAAGAAAAACGAGTTTCCAACCTTTTTAACTAAGGAATCTACTGATACTTTGTGTTCACTAAATTCTATTTGGTCTTATTGTTGTTTGCAATATTGTTTCTTCCTAATTTCAATGCATGTGATGAAACTTCTAACTGGTGTATGCAAGAATTTGATTTTCTACTTACAACATTAGTTTCCCTTATCTAACATTCTCACTCCCTTTTCCACTCTCTTATTAAATTCCTCTCTTACAGGTATCTGCAAGCTTTGCTGTAGGGTCAGTGTAGTGCCCCTGTTGGATCTCTGACTGCAAGGAAAACCCAAAGAAAACTCATTTCACTCATGCATGCATATATGACAGCTGTACCAATTAAGTAGAGGTAATTAGATTCCCGGAGTGTTGGCAAGAAATCCATTAGTTTGTCCCCCAAATTTTTTTCTTGCAAATAGTTTTTTGCGCTCACCATGGGGCAAATTTAGTAGCATCTACACCCAAAATACAACCGCAAGGTCTAAAAATACAAAAAAATAAAATATCAAAAAAATAAAAACAGATAGTTTATGAAAATCCATTATTGAAAGATATATTGTCAATTGCTGCACGTTACCTTTCATATTCCACAATGTCCTTTTGTATTCCCACTACAAGAATTTCTAAAAGCTGGCTGAAAGGAGATACACTAGGTTGAATAGATCAAGAAGAATTATTGACCCCACTTTTGAGGCTTTGCAAAACAACAAGAACGAGTTAGAGACAATCCCTACTACTTTTCTCAAGCCTCATCCCCATCCAAGTCATCAAGTAGTTCACTTGGAAATCCCATCCAAAATCCTATTAATACTCCTTCAAATTCTCCCATTTTTCAACCGCCCTTGAGAATTGAGTTCTGAAAGAAGAACAATTTGAAGAAGAAATTTCTAAAGTAGAAGTCAAGTAGAAACAACAATGGCAGATGAAGCGAGAAAGACCTCAACCTTTTTCCATGGGAAGAAATACAAGCTGCGCACTCTTGAACCACCTCCTTATGATTTACCAATAGGTTCCCGTAAGAAATTTCCAAATTTTAAAGGCAATAGCAATAAGATACTGAAGAACATATCGCCACTTTCAGCACATCATGCAGGATTATTGGAGTTGAACATGAAGACATTTCCATAAGGTTGTTTGTGGAATCTCTCCAAGAAAAAGTAGCAGAATGGTTCTACATCCTACCTGGCCGATCCATCACCCTTTGGAATGACATCAAAACTTCCTTTGAGGAAATATTTAAATCAAATGAAGACTGTCAGGACCTCTTGGTATAGTTGGCTTAAATGAATAAAGAAGAAAGTGAAAATATGAGAGAATTCATGGCTCATTTTCACTGGCTTCTTTGTAGGATACCAGAAGAAGATTCACCGTCTGAAAATAATGTCAAGAGATTCTTCATGAATGCTCAATCACCAAAGGTAGGATTTTTCTTAGGAAGAGTTCAACCAAGGAACATTGGAGAAGTACAAAGGATGGCCATTGAACTCGATGACGATCTCATCCTCTCTAGAAAGATCAATAACCCTTCATAGGATAAGGCTCAACATTTTGTAGATGAGAGAATATATCCATTGCTATAAAAAAATTGGAAAATGAGATGGCTTCATTTAAGAGGGAATTTCTTGAATGAGTATCTTCTCAAAGAAACAATATAAATCAGATTAAAGGAGCACCGTGAAGGATTGAATTGGAGGCCTAACCCATCAATGCAAGTGTTAGGGTTCAAGAAAATGAAGAAGAGCTTGAACAAGAAAGTGAAGGTGGTAATTTCCTAGAAGTTGATGAACTTGAGAATGATGCACAAATCAGATTTTGTGAGTATTATAGAGGTGATGAAGATGACAAAGAAGATGCACCCATTTTCTCATGTGTGGTATTCACTCGTTCTCAGTATGAGAAAGGAGGCTCTTCCTCCACTACTAAAAACAAGAAGACTAAAGATCCTCCTATGGTCACTCCACAAAACAAAATAATCAGTCAAGGGTCTCCTCTTCCACCTTGCATAGAGTTCATGTTGGAAAAACCTAACCTGTGCAATCAAGAGGTCACTCGTTACTCCAAGTAAGTCTTCCAATGTTTCTTCTAGTTCTAAATCTAAATCTACTCCTATAAAATCTGGTGCTTCAAAAGTTTCTAGCGTGCCTTTTAAAATACCTTCCATTCCCCAAACATCTACCATTGTTTCCAAACCTATCCCGAATCCAAAAGTAGTACTTTCATCCCCTTTTCCCGCATATGCTCCTTTTGACTTCGTAGAATTTGTAAACAAATCCAAGGTGTAGATCACTGAAACTAAATATTTGTGGACTTGTCCCAACCAATTTGAGAGATTTATTCAATATATTAGGAGTGGTAGTTTAACACCCAATGTTATAACTCCTAGTTATAAAGGAATAATACCAAACCCACCTACACCTCCATCACAAAACATGCTTTCTTTGAGTGCATCCAAGATTGATAAGGTTGAACCTTTCTATGTCTCCCTTCTCATTGGAGAATATGTATTGAACAACTACATAATAGATTTTGGTGCCTCCAACAATGTAATGCCTGTAAAGGTTACCAAGGCTCTCAAACTCACCATGAATCCACCCGATGGATCTTGTTACTCCTTGGAGTCAAAAGAGGTCCCACTTGTAGGGAAGGTCAAAGATGCACAGTGGCTCTCACTAAATTTCTAGAAAAGAAGGTTTCAACGATGATTTTGGTAGCAGACATTCCACTTCATTTGGAATGTTGCTAAGTAGGAAGTTTCTGTCAGCAATTGGGGGTAAGATCCAGATGAACTGGTCTTCCACAACCATTCCAGTTAAGGGAGACATGGAAAAATTTCTTCCAAAGAAGAAGATGAGGTACACAGTGTAAAAAGTAGGAAATCTGAAAGCCAACATTTTGTACCAAAACAACAGGAGGATGAATCTTTTTCGTAACAATTGAAGAAGAAGAGGATATTCCCATTTTGATAGGACCAAACATTCATTCCCAAAGGAGTATGGATCTCAAAGAAGCATTGAGGAACTTTGAGTTCGAAGAGGATATACCTAATTTTCTGCATGGTGCGAGCCAAGAAGAAGAGGAAATGGTTCTTAATGATTTACAAATGGAGAAATCATCTTGTATGCTTATCCATGAAGAGGAGATGTTCTCATTCCCATTTGGAGATGAAGATGATCTCAATCATGCCATCCATGTGGAATAAGACCAGCTTGTGATGAACTGTGAAAGGTCCGAGGAAGGATCATGCAAAGATCTCCTACGAGCAGCCAAGAGAGAAGATCCACAGTGCTCAATATTGAACTCCTGATGAAATCCATGAATCTACAAGAAAAACACAAATATGATTTGGAAGCCTCAATCAATGTGAAGGTTGGCCATGTTGAAATAAAGAAAGATGAGAAATCTGATGTCTCTCCCAAGCCAATAGTTGATGGATACAATGATGAAATGGAGGTATTTTCTTTCCCATTTGAAGAAGAAAACTCTTTCCATGATGAAAAATATGAAATAGATGGTGTTGAGGTCATTGAAGGTGAATATCCCCTTGAGAAAGAAGTATCGAATGTAATAAGCTTAAGGGAAATGAATTAATCCATCTAGATAGTTTCCTAGAGCTTCAAAATGAATATTCTTCAAAGAAGTACAAAGATGAACTGCAGGAAGCAACAAAGTATAACTCCATGCAAGAAATCTTGGATGCGTAAGAAATCATGGAAGACCTCGAGCTAGTTATCGATCTCTTAGCTCGTGTCATGGCATATAGGAAAAGTATGAGGCTACTTTTAATCCTCCATTCAACATTTAAGCACTTCATAGTGGAGTAGAGATAAAATATAAGTGCGAGGTTTCTAAAAAAAAATGAGGTCAATAAGCACATATCGGGAAATAAAAGAATCAAAATATTCAAGTAATTTGAATGAAAAGTAACCTTGGGGGGTCGGTGGGATTCTCAAGGAAGAATCGACTATGTGGATAAACGCATAATGCAATCGATTGACACTATGAAACCGATCTCAAAGGGAATGAATACAATGGAATTTCTAAGCGAAGGCCCGAGCATTAGGAAGCTCAAATGGAATCACTCCTACAAACAACATAGACAATCATGAAAGCACCTAGATTTCATAAACAATTAAGGAGAGGAGGCTAATTTCTGGAACAAGTCAATGGATTCGCAGAACAACATCACTCAGTGTTGCCCACTTAGGGGTAACTTTTGAGGAATGAAAAGTACTTCAGTGAAAGTGGGTTGTCCCCTACCTTGTACCATAGGTGATGATTTAGGTGTGTTTCCCTTTCTGTTGTGTGTGTATTTTCCTTCCCGTGTGTGTTGTGTGTTTCCTTTCATTGTTTTTGGTGTGTGTGTGTTTCCTTCTTCTTCTCTCTCTCTCTCTCTCTTGTTGTAAGTTGTACATGACTCCGCAAGGCCCAATGGATAACACATTAGTCTTTGTATTGTAAAGTTGAGATTCTGGTTTTTTAATGTCACATCTTCACTACGCTCGGTCCATGCCATGTCCCCAAGCTAGAGCTAGTTGTTGTTATGTAAATGTGCAACATGAGAATTGAAAATTTTCTTGCATGACAATTATACCCTTGTGTTGAAACTTTCAAGTTTTACTCTTCCAAGTCATCCTGAGTCTACCCGGTTAGTCCAAGTGACCTCCCGGTTGGTGTTAACTCAATCCTTGATGTGATTTAGGAAAGTCAATTCAACCCCTAGGTGATTTTAGGAGTTCTTGAAAAATGTAGTTTTTAGGCGATTCTTGGAAGGGCTATCACTAGCCTTTCCAGGACGAGTGCAACCCCTAGAGTGGAGCATAGTATCCAAATCCAACATGGAGGTGAATTAAAGGTATAAAAACATCATGGAATTTATTTTTGAATATTTTGGAATGATTTGGAGGAGTTGGAGTAATTCAATAAAAACAGGGGTATATAGGTCCTGATCGAAAAGGTAAAAGAGCCGATGAGCTTTGGGAAGTGATTCCGGAGATTTGGATGGAGTTAAGATATAAAAAATACTACACCAAAAGGGAATTATAAGCCCTACAATATGGCGAAATCATATTTTTACAACACCTTGGCACAATAGTTCTACAAGAATTTTGTTCTCATGCATAAGTAAGGTACCTTATCAAAAATCCCCTTTTTCAAGGAGAAAATGGAGGAATCAATACCCAAGTCCCCCACCATTGGATTTTAAAGGCCATTTAAAGTTAAGATCATATAAAATTTCATCAAAAAAGTCCATTGAGAGCTCAAGTTATTGTCGTTTCAAGTCTCTAGGAGCGAGTTCGGGAGTTAGTCAAATTTCAGTGGACACGTGTCAACTCTAGGAGCTTGGCATAATTTCATGTCCCTTATGTCCCTCAAGAAAAGGTACATGAGGGAAAAAATTTTCCCAGCTCCTATAAGCCCTCTGGATCCTCATACAACCTCTTGGACCGCCAGTTCAACTCCTAGGTGCTTGCCAAGCTCATTCCCTCGCTCGCTCAGATCATGACAAGTGGCGGCTTCGACACACTATACAAATTGATGTCCCTCATGTCCCTTTGTGTTGAGGGACATCAGGGACATGAAAATTCTCCTAGCCCCAAGGGAGTCTTTTGGTTACCCATGTGAACCTCTCGAGTGTTTTTTCAGTCCCCAGGGAGCTAATGGAGCTTGAATCCTCAACTATCGATTCTTTGCCACATGTCATCACCTGGCACTCTGTAATTTGATGTCCCTCATGTTCCTTTGTTCTAAGGGATATCATGGATAGAAAAATGTTCCTAGCCCCTAGGAAGCCTCATGGTTCCTCATATGACCAGTTTTCAGCTCCAAGATGCTTTAAAGCTATTTTTTTGCTCAAATCCCCAACTGTTAGATCTTCGCCATGTGTCGCAACTAGGCGCCATGTGAAAATTGATGTCCCTATCACCCCTTAATTCTTACAGGACATGAGGGACATGAAAATGTTTCTCACTCCTTACTATTAAATATTTTAAATATTTCAAATCGTTCCTTCTTCCCGCTTCTAACTTCTAACTTCTTACTCTCCATACTCTGTAACTTGCTCTGCAACCTGCTCACACTAGCACTGTTCACCATTTCTGAACCTCAAACTAGCTTCGCTACAACAAGGAAACCTCTAAATCCATGAGAATGTAAATATTTTGAAGGAAATATTGATTGATAGCTAAAGGAATGAAGAACAAAGAAGAAGAAGCCTGAAAAATCCTCCATTGCCGTGAAACAAAAATTTGAAGAGATCTTGCAAACCAGTGCACTAGATTGACAAACCATTTTTTGTTGTGTTATTCATTCTCAGAGGCCATAAAAACCCCACCTTCAGATCTCCCATTCATGGCAAGAAGTGTTCGCAGTGAAGAAATCCATTTCTTTGCACAACGGAGAAAAAAGCTCATTTTCTGTCAAACCGGTAGTCGGATTGAAGAGAGATTTCACCGGAAGCACAAGAAGAAAAAACCCATAACGAAAAGGTGATTCTCATTGAAAATGGAGAAGAAAACTAGACCTATAATTTTTGAGGTCCATTAATGGCTACCGTGTTCAGAGGTGCCACCGGTTGAAAATTTAAAACTTTAAAATCTCACAAACCGCTGATCGGGTAGGTCCAATATTTCAAAGGGATGTTATCGTCTAAAAACCCATATCAAAAACTTAGTTCCCTAACAACGACCACTAGAATCCCACTTTCTTAAAATAGTAGATAATCTATATAGGGACTACTATTTTAGGAAAGTCATCAACTGAATAACCTGGGAAGGAGATGGTGAACATAGAGGATGTGCGGTGGAAAATTTGTCGAAACATCATCTTGGTCCAAAATTGAAACTTACTAAAAATAGTAAGTGGTCTCATGAGCACTTGCCCGAAATAAAAAATTGATCTAGAAGGCGATATAAATGAAGGGAGAAAGGGAAATATGAGTTGCAAAAATCTAGTTGAGGTTCAATTGGTAGGTGTAAGGTGGAATTCGCAGTTGACACCATCGTACTATTCACGATGTGCTTCATCATGATCATGTTCAGATCAATTAAGCAGTGTGGTAGTGTTGCAAGGAGTCAGGGCGGGATTTGTTCCAAAGCTTCAGCCTCTTTAGAGAGGATATTCATGAGTGATGCTCATGGTCACTAATGGAATCATTCAAAAATGTTTTTAAACACTTAGTTTGCGGTGTCCATGCGTCATCTAAGGAAAGTCTCTCAGGATCTAGATTTCACTACATTAGAGCATTGTATTGGATCGGACAAGTAGAACAAGGTGGATCAATAAGGCTTTTTCTTCATTATAATTGTTCTCCCTCTCTCTCTGCTCTCTTTCTCTCTCCTCTCATCCCCCAAATTTCTCTCTCCTTAATATTCTAATCTTGCGTTGGGGTTGCACTTTTTCACATCCCTTAATATTTTCAATGTAATAAGTCACCCTTCAATTATAAAAGGGGACTTAAAGTTTTCCTAGGAATGTGAAAATTTCAAGGCATATGAAGCGTCATTGAGGGGTATATGAAGAATCACCAAGAAGATGAAGAGTTGTTGTTATTCTATAAATTTTAATGTACTCCTGATTTGAAGGCCTTCTTAGCTATTCTTGTGAATTCAAAAGAGAGAAATCCTTGTGAAAGATCAAAGAGATAGCAAAATTCTTCCATTTCCCCACTCTCATTTTTTTCCATATCTTATGCTATCTATAATTTCGCTTGAGCATCAATACAAGAAGAAGGTGTTTCTAGCCTTTTTGAATAAGCAATCTACGATACTTTGTGTTCATTAAATTCTATTTGGCCTTGTTACTATTTGCAATATTGTTTCATCCTAATTTCAATGCATGTGATGAAACTTCTAAATATTGTATGCAAGAATTTGATTTTCTACTTGCAACATTAGTTTCCCTTGTCTAACATTATCACTCCCTTTCCCACTCTCCTAGAAAATTCATCTCTTATAGGTATCTGCTAGCTTTTTGTAGGTTCGGTGGAGTGCCTGTTGGATCCCGATCGCAAGGCCAACTAAGAGAAAACGCACTTCACTCACGTATGCATATGCGACAGCTACATCAGTTAAGTAGAGGGACTTAGATTCCCGAGCATTGGCAAGAAATCCACAAGTTTGTCCCCCCGATAAAGTTTCTTGCCAAAAATCTTATCGTCTTTGTTTACCAACACCTAGTTGTACCATGAGAAACCATCAAGAAAAGACATCATTTCATATCCACTTACAATTTTTTTGACCCTATTAAGAGAAGGAAGGGGATAATTGTCCTTTTTCAAGCTCTATTTAGATTCCTAAAATTGACACATAATATCATCTCTCCACTATTCTATCTAACAAGAACCAAATTAGCTACCCATGTTGAGTGTCAAATAGGAAATATTATTCTATCAGTCAAAAATTTCTTTACCTCCTTGCAGATCAAAGGTTCAAAATTAGGTTTACCAATATTTGTATTTTCTGAAATATTTTTGATATTTTACTAATGGTATCATATGGGTGATGAATTTAGGATCAAAGATATTTAAATCATCATAGGACCATCCTATAACATATGTGTAATTTATTAACATTTTTTTACCTTTTCCCTCTCCATATTTGAATATGCAAGGCTGATTTTCACTAATTTGGGTTTCTCTTTAGTGCCTAAGTTGATTTGATCATAATCTCTATCATTTTCCTTAGGTTTAGTGACACTCAAATTTTATTGATCAAAATCAAATAGAGAAATCATATCTTTAGGAATCATATTCTATTTCAAATTCAAAATAACATCATCATTCAAATCATCAATATCCTTTTCATATATAATCCGAGAAGAAAAAACATCGAGCTATTTGAAAATTGAATTATTTGTTGGTCATTTCTAAATACATAAAAATGATCTATAGTATCTAGTATTGAAGAAATGATAACTATTTCTACCAACATTCTATTATTCTCTAGCTCATGAGTAGACATAAGAATAACATCATATGTAGCCAATAAACATGCCTCTTGGTTTTGTTTCCTAGGAACGAACAAGATGTTAAATGCATCAAAACATTCAATCATATTCCAAACTCTATGTTTATACTTTCTAAGAAAATACTGTGTGGATTGATACTTTCTTCCAACCTGCTTGACAACAACTTCAAAATCACCAAAGAATTTTAGTATTTTGATGTTATATTTAATGGAAAATTTCAATCCTAATACTAAAGCTTCATATTCAGCCAAGTTATTGGTGCAAGGGAATTGTAATTTATATAAGGCAAAGTATTGTTCTTAGTTTGGGCCTTTCAAGATTATACCTACCCAATTTCCTCATTTGGAACAAGCACCATCAAGACATAAAGACCATAGACCTGAATTACCTTGGTCATCTTCTAAAATTTTTGGCTTCTCCACATGTAGTGTGTATACCCCAATATCAACTGAGAAAAAAATGGCTTCTTCATTATTGGCATTATAGTCAGTGATCATATGCTTCATTATGGGTTCCTTTTCTATCCTAATATGGTTTTGGACGCCCTTCCATGGTAGCTAAATGTGAGAGCAATCAGTTGACATGTAACCATTCAAAACTTTTGACTAGTCCCTACTTAGCAACATGCCATATGCCTCAGGGATCTCTATAACTTGAATATCCATGAATTGCTGAATTCTAGGCTCATATGTTAATTGAATGTGAATATGCACAAGTTCCCCAATTACTTATACCTTAGACTTGTATTATTGGACCACTAACCTATTGGATTTTATTGGAGTAAGGAAAATTTCCTTACGCAAATGCTAGAAGGTATAATGTTTGCAGATTCTCATGAATTAACTAGACAATTATGCAAGTTTTTCCCAAATATCCTAACAGCTTAAAAGGAAAGGAGAAACTTCAATTTTTCTTTTCTACAATGCAACATTGGTATGAGAAGGTTTTTGGGATCCCTTAGGGGTTTTATCGTCTAAATATTTAAACAATAAATATATTTTTATGTAATTTGAACCAGTTCATGCAATGTTATGTTTACTTTAATATTTTTCATGTCCTCCACAATATTGTAACTAGTTTTAGGCATACCTAAGCTACTTTGTGGTGGGTTATAAGTATTCCCTTTTGTAGGAAGAGGGTCATTGTTTTCAATTAGATCTGCGGTGGAGTTGTGCTAAAATTTTGAGGTGTAGATGTAGTGTTGTTGGATTTACTCCTCGGTGCATATTAACCCTTCTTGTACTATTGAAAGGCATGTATCTCATCCATATTATCCTCATGTTCTTTGTCCTCTTGCCATTGAAAATAAAATGTCTCTACCATCATAACAGAGATAGGTGATTTTGCATCATTAGATGGGTTATTCGTATGATTTGTGTTTAGAATTATTTCATAGTTATCCAATTCTCCTTGAAAACCTTAAATGCATGATAAAACTATATATAATCTAAATCACCATGCTTAGTAGCATTGTGAACCACCGCACCAATTTGGCAATGCAATTTCACATATATTTATCTTTGGAATTTTGTGTCAAGATGACTTTATTTAATTGTTACTATTCCTATTTGGGGGCATGTTGTTATATCTTTGATAATAGTAATTTATTTGTGGGTTGACTTCACTCACGATGCCCACTTGCCTCAATAGATTTATGAAGTCTTGGCCTAGTTTCCTTACCATCCTTTGGATAGAATGTACTTCCCCTTTAGCATTATCTTGATGTGTTGTTTAAGAGGAGCTATTGTTGACAGTGACCAAGGCCAAATTATCAGCTATTTAAGGCTCAATCAAGGGTGTAGGATTAGCTAAGATCTTTTTCTAATTTGGACTATATATCTAATAGGAAGGGCATTTAGAACCGACATCTACAAAGGGTTTGGCATATTTATATTGGCCCGAGGAAAATAGTCGAGTTGTTGATTTTGGAGGGAATTAAAAACATATCCTTAAGGGTGCATTTTCTTATCATTTTGGATGGTTTTAGCATATGCAAAAATTGATGTAAGAATATTATGGGAAATTCTTAAGAAAACTCGAGATCATAGGGTATAAGGCATTCTTGTAAATTTCTAGTGCCAAATCATCTGTGGGTTTGTATGCCTAGATAGTCGGACTATATATCTTCTAAAATATAACATTGAAAGTTCGGATAGGTTCATGGACATTCCTTCGTAGGGTGGCGAACCTTTTTATAACAAAACTGGACTAGTGATTCTACCAAACTGGGAAACAAAGGTGCCATTGAATATTTTTGAGCTGGTGATTACGTCTTAGTAGATTAAAAACTAGTCATATGTTGCATTCTTCAGAGAGATTGGGAAAATTATACAAGGCACATCTTCATGGGTCACATTCAAAAACTTTATATATGACTTGAATGCTCTAATATGTTCTTGAACATTAGTGTTAATTTATGGGTCAAATATACGAAGATGCCTCTTTCGATTTCTTGGCAAGTCATGGACAACACTAGGTATATTAATAGGAGATCCTACTAACTAGGACATTATGGTTACTACGGTAGGAGAAGGGATACCTATTTTGGTAGGACTTGGTGGATTATTAACTTGAGTAGAGTTTAGAAAGGCCTTTGGAATTTTATATTTTCCCTTGTCTAAGCATGGTTTCTTGTGATTATCCAAAGAAATATGAGATAAACCAATATCAGAGCAGGACCTGGTCATAATTTTTGGTAAATCTAGTGTAAATGCACAATGTTAAAATGATCAAACACAAGAAATTATTTAAACCAAAATGTATGAAAATCAATGAATATGCCTAAACATGATTATGATTCAAAATTCCCTGGTCCTCCTTCTAGCACCAACTTTTTTTATCTCTCTATTGGTGTATAAAAACGACACAAACATAAGAGGAAAATGATAGGCTCTTATGTTCTACTCATTTTAGAATCACCTAAAAATGACTCGGTCATGAGTTGCAAAGTATTATTTATTTAGACCAATATTGAGGGTGTTTCTTTGGATTTAGTCCTTTTAGTTCCACTCCTTCAATTTATTCACTTGATTTGTCTTTGAAAATATCCTCTTAAACTAAACTAATCTAAAGGAAATGCTAAAAGAAAATAAAAAAAGAAAGGGAAAAAGAACAAAATCGATAGAACAAATATATTTAAATTTATTTTAATGCATGAACTTGGAAATAACGTGTTTTCCTTGTAAAATAACAACATAAAACCCATGTATTACTCAAATTTCAATGTTATTGATGAATAAATTCAAAGGAATCAAGGTTGTAAACCATATTTAACATGTCAAATTGCTAGATGCACATTTAATGGATAAATTTAACTTGTAAAAACTTAGAGTAATTAAATATAAATTTGTAGATCTTTGATTAACTAAAAATAAGGATTTCGAGATAGTTAATCTAACTAGGAACAATAGTAAATAACACTAAATGAATAAAGGAAAATGACCCAAACAACTAAGTAAATGAAAATGTGAAACCCTAATTGATAAGTAGGGTTAGGAAGAGCTTAGTGACTTAACGAGATTGTTATCTTTGTGTTGCGAGATGGCTGGAAAAATAGGAGGGAATGACGTGCCAAGGTACAAAAAAAGTGCGATTTAGGCAATCTAGAAGGACCGGGGTGTCTGGATAGCTATAGAGGTGCTTGTGGGTGCCCTAGTATGAGATATGGGTGCCCTGGTTTGTGAAAAAGCTCTGTAACCTTCCTCTCGAGGTGTCACTTGATGGTTTTCGCCTTCGATTCCTATCACACTAGCTTTGCTAGGCTATGCAATATGTCACAAGAAATCCAAAATGAAGATGAGACTTACAAAACCCCAAGACGAGCATCAAACCCCTAAAAAGAAAGATTTGTATGAAGGGGTTAGACTGTCCTCATCTGCAAAAAAATGGTGGAATTACTAATTGAGTGCTACACTACATCTCAGATCCGATGTATTTCTATGTGCTTGTGTGTGTAATCATGCCCTAGGTGCTCTTGTGCCAGTCACACTTTGTGAAAATAGTGAGTAATAACTATGTGTATAAATTTAATAAAATGATGGATGAAATAGAATAAACTTCCCTCCTATGCGGTTTGATTCAGATGAACAAACCTTGTGCCTTGTGATGGAGCTAGATGGATGCAAATGGAGCCTTTGATGGATGTAATCTTATGTGATGATAGTAGTGCTTAGTGCTTGGTCCGTCATTATGGTCTCATAACTTTATATTTATATGTCTCTCTTGTTCTAATTTTGTAATTAACCACGAAAATGCCAACCAAAAGAAATATGAAATGTTCAAACAGATATAAAGTGCCCAAAAATTGGTGGGAAAGTGAAAAAGGATAAGGGCACCCGGATTTGGGACCAGGGTGCTTGTGGGCACCCCAATACAATCCTGGCCACTCGAGTCAAGGATAAAATGATGCAAAACATCAAAAATAGACCAGAAAATATGTGTTGAAGGTCGGTAGGGATGACATAAAGCAAAGTAAAATGGTGAAAAGACAGGGGTTAATTTGTAATTTCTTCACTCAAAAACCATATGAATAGTAGTATGAGACCAAGACTAAATAATGTCTAAAGTGCATGATTTTGTGTCTATATTTCCTCCCACTTTATGTTGGTGAGCGAGAATGCTTGGTAACATAAAGTAGGTAGAGATGTGTACCACGATATCCCTATAGAGTGATGTAGGAAACATGCCAAAAGACTAGACAAAGTGTGGAGTGATAAAAAATGATGGAGTGTGGAAACTAAAGATGCAAAAGAGAAAAAGTGATGAGAGTGAACCTAGGGTGGAAATGCGTGTGTAGTTGTCGATGTGTGTGATGTACTTGCATGGTTAGTATGAGGTGTGAGCTATCGAAAATGTTGTTATTGATGCCTTTGTTGTTGTTGTTGTTGCTTGCTTAACTAACTACTTGCTTCTCATACGGTCAGACTGCAAGGAGAATATGATCAAGTAGTCAAATATGCATGTATATATGTCAAAAAAAAATGTAAAGATGCATATATATAGTAAAAATCATGTAATGGAAATGAAAAATGTAAAAGGAACATGTGCACCTGATCCATGATGAGAGAAAGGGTGTAAAAGGATATCTTGTAATGCCTAGGTTTTTAGTGTGATCCGACGCCACTTTGGATGAAGTAGTAAGGGAGGAATTACACTGTATCCTCCAACTTGTAACTGCTCCCCTGAGAATGTGTGAAGAGATCTCTGTACTTCTTGGTTTTTTGGGAAATCTGATGCCACTGGCTAAAGTAGTGTAGAGAGGAAATCCGTTGTATCTTTTGATCCTGTAACTACTCCCTAGAATGTTAAGGACAACCATGTCCTATAAAATATGTTGTGTACGGGGTTCATAGATGGATTGAACCCACCCAATGTATATACCCACAATGCCAAGGGTGGAAACTGAATCAATCCGAACCAATGTAGAAGTGATGTATAGTATGTAAAACCCCAAATGATGATCTCCCTCTTTGGGGGCATATGTGACATTACCGATAGCGAAATGCGGCCCTCAAAGAGGACCAATCACATATTCTATGCCTTATAGGGGGGAAGGGAATGCATTTGGTAGAAACTAATGGGCACACAAAGCACGTGGCTAGAAAACAAGTGTTACTATGAACAAACATGCATATAGAAAACATGTGTAGGATCTTGAACAATTTGTAAGCGAGAATGCAAGTAAACACACAAGAAGAAAATCATAGATTGCTAAAGTGGGTTTTAAACATGAGACACCACTCACGATGTCACAAGACACGCAGGCCACAATGGCTGCATACAACAAACAAGTGTGCACACCAAACAAAGGGCAAGGCTCGCATAGAATAGAAACAAAAAAAAAAAAAGTATAAATAACATGAGATAGCCATGGAATCAAGTAATCCTACAAAACAAATGTTGCACATGAAGCACTGTTAGCATGTTAGAAAGATAACCCATATGTCAAAAGCATGTATAACCAAGTAATGTAAAGTGCTAAGTACATAATGAAACAATAACACCTATAAGAGATGAATTTGGATTCCCCTAAGCGACTTTGTAGGAGTGGCGGAGGTGAGAACCCATGCTTTGCATGTAAGAGACCTGTATCTGCGATCACAACTAGAAAAGGACATGAACATGCACATGTGTATGGTAAATATAATGGCATATAAGAGATCTAACTAGCATGTGTACATAATGAACATGAACTAGTAAATAAGCAAGAGTAAAAGAAACCAAGATATGTAACATGTTGTGGATGGATGGAATGGAATGCAAAATGGATGATAGGAGCTGTGTGCCCCTCGAGTGAATGGAAGTGTATGTAGTGAGGTTCATTTAGTATTCCCCCACAATAGTCAAGAATGAACCGTAAACAAGTGTGTGATATTGGGAAATGGTCGAAGTGTGTATTGTGTCTAACACGCAGTGATGAATGTGTATGTGTGATGATGATATGTGACCTAGAGATGATATGCGTGTGACCCTTATAGCCGAAGTGTATATCACAACAAGATGATCAAAAGAGTGATGATGTAGCCTAAAACGTATATCACTATTAGATGAATATAGGGAGTGGTGATGTAGCCTAAAGTGTATACCACTACAAGATGAAGGGATAGGTGACCATTTATCCTAAAGTGTATGTCACTAACCTAGGAATGCCACATGATAGAAGGATGAATGATTAATGTGTAAATATGATAAGGTCCATTTGATTTGTAAACCCTCGATAGTTGAGTATGGAATGAGGAACTAAAGTGCATCATAGGGTAGTGAGTGCAACGTGTAGAAGAAGATGTGATGTGTGCAATGATGCAATATGACCATGCGATGTGTAAAATGTGATGTATAATATACAATGCAAGATGTGTAGATAGCTTAATAATGTGAGATGTTTTTATGTAGTATGTATTATGAGTAGGATATAATGCTAGACTCGTAGACAATAAAAGTGTGACACATGTATGATGAATGCTAGTATAGTGTGTAGGATATGTAGATGTGCCAAGGTCAAGACTCAAATGATGTAGATTAAATGCCAAATGTAGTATGCAAAATGTAAGATGTAGCGTAGAATGTGTGAAGAGACACAATGTGTAGTAACTACTATGTAGTGTGTGGGGTTCATGTATGTAGATAACCCTAAACATTCGAGTATGAACCGAAGCACAAGAGTGTGTCATCGGGTAATGACGATGCTAAAACATGTGATGAGTATGCCTATGTAAGGAGATTGATGTATGATAATGTAAAGATGATAGATGTGCTAATGTTAATATGGTGGGGGTTTGTTAGATGTTATGCCCCCAAGTGTGTAATAGTGAATACAGTCATGTGACAACTTTGTCGGATCAAAGCATATAAGAGCGGAATTGGAAACTTGATAAGCAATAGAATGAGGTGGATCATATAAAGAACCATTACGATGTAATGTGTAGACAATCATGGCATACTCTTCATCGGTGAAGGGTACTGGTGGATAGTTGTGTGCATACCAATGAGAAAGATTTGGAGCATAAGTCGAGAGATGAGTCATTACCTATGGAGACACTACTTGAATGGCATAGGAAATGTGAGAGAAGTGTGGTTTATATCTAAAGTACTGCCAATATAGTCAAGCCAAGATTGTTTGAGTGTTAACGGAGAAGCGTGAGAAGCGCGAGCCACAAAGATTGTCAAATGGAATACATGAAGGCCATAAGTGGCCATAACGTGATAACAACCGTGGTAGAGATGTGGTGAATGAATCGGTGGTAGAATGTCATTAAGTGTAAAACCGAGCTGAGTTAACCCCTCAATTGTGTAGATAGTATCTTAATGAATATGATCGATTGGGATGTTATGCCAAAAAGAGTTATTGATGAGAAGTGTACATGTGAAAGGAGGTGACAAAGATGTAGAGTGCACAGTAGAAGATGAAACCATCTCAACAAAGTGTTAATAGATCCTTGATATAGTATCATAACATTGGTAGAAGGAGGGGTCTTGAACTTATATTCACCCGAGCCATCGGCCATAAATGTGTCTTCAAAGTAAGAGTCATCTATGTCAATAGGTGTGAAATTTAGTTGGCCTAATGCTTCATCAATGAGTTTGATAGCGTTAACTTCATCATTAGAGTCCTCAAAATCATCGGTGTTAGCATCCTCATGTTGTGTAGCATTATTGAGTATGTTAGTAGGTGACGTAGTAAGTGGAGAAATAGAAGGTTCCTCGATAGGTGGAGAAGAAATGATGATAGGAGTTGATACCGTAGGTGAAATAATAGCCATGGCATGGATGGGAATAATTGGAGTATTTGCAGTGGTAGAAGAAGATTATGGAGCATTGGACTGACCAATATCATATGTGTTAAGGTTACTATATGGAATACGTTGCGAAGGTAGTATGGGCATATCAGTAATAGGGTCTATGCAAAAATATTTGAAAGGCTATGGATTTGAAGTGATAGTATGTTCACAACCATTGTGCAAAAATTTAGAACATTGGTGAATAGTAGATGGAACTACTTGCATTGCATGAATCCAAGGTCTACCTAACAAGATATTGAATTGAAACGAGGAATCTATAACATAGAAATTAGTGAGAACAATCTTAGGCCCAACCCGGATATGTAATGAAATAGTTCCTAAACATGTACGAGTGGTAGAGTCATAGCCTCGGATGATAGTAGAATTCCTAGAAATGAGAGTATCACTAATACCCAACTTATTTAGAAGAGAATAAGCACATAAGTTGATGGTTGATCCATTATCAATAAGTACTCATTTAATACAAGTGGTGCTAACGATAGAAGTAATGAGCAAAGGTGCACATGGATTGCTTTTAGCAAAAGGTGATAAATCCTTGTCAGTGAAAGATATGGCATGTGGAAAATTGTGAAGAGACTATATGAGATGTGTAAAAGACACCACAAAGTTATCAATTTCAATATAAATAACACAAAGGGAAGCTTCTAGTGTGTTACTGACAATCACAGGTGCACTACTGCATAAGTCATAAAGATAAATCTTAGTGGGAATTTTTTTAAGATGCTCAATGATGTCATAGCCTTTAGAAGTAGTAGGAGGAGCTATAAAAGTAATGGGTGGAGGAGTAGAAGAAGATGGAGTTGTAGGAGGATTAAGATGAGGACACCGAGTAGTAACTATACTAATAGATGGGTCATCCCTAGGTGTGAATGTCCTCGAATATTGCATGTTCTTTCATGTGGAAAGAACCATAGCTATGAAGAGTGCTTGGACATATATGAGCATCCGAGTAAGAAGCGTAAGCAAGAAAACAAAGGTGTCGAGATGGTTAGAATCCAACGCACGGTAGAAGATCAATGGATACCCAAGATAGTACGTAACTTGAGGCCTTAATCGTGAAGATTACTACACGAGCTGAAGCGGTGCGTGCAAGAGAGGAATTGCTCCAAAATCCTATGATCACCAACGAGGAGGTTTTGCATGCAAGGTACCCAGATCCTGATCATCAAAAGGAAGTTTATGAGGATACCATGGAAGTGCTAGGGAATCTTCAGGGTGAGATATAGTACTTAAAAGAGTAGAAGAAAACATTAGAGATGGTCCAAACTGATATCGATGATATGAGAGAAGTGTGTAAAATGTTGTGCCAGGAGAACATCATTCCACTATTAGGAAGTTGGTTAAAAGGGAACACTCTGCGCGTAAGTATTGAGACCGGACGGCAGATCCTGCATGTAAATCTTCCCCCTGATAGCATTGACTATGACAAAGAAATTACTTTGAATGTTGTTGTAGATGGATGGTTGTTGAGCAATATTTTGATTGATATAGGTGCGGAAGTAAATGTGCTTACATTAGATGCATGGGTACAAATGGGGAGGCCTCCATTGCAGCCATCATCTAATGTTTTGTTTATGACAAACAGGACTAAGGCCACTCCCATACGAGTTTTACGGATGCATCTATAACCATACAAGGGGCCAAGTTCATTGGGGATTTTGAGGTATTAGCACTTGCGAAGTAGACAATTATTGATTTGAGATTCAATAAGGGGTATATCAGCTTTGAGAACAAAGAGGAAAGGGTTGTGATACCTTTGACAGATGGGAAGTCTACACCATATGTTGAGCCTCTAAGTGAGGAGGACTTAAACATAATTTATGTACGCATTATTCAAGATTCTGAGGTCATAAACCATCAAAGGAAGGCATCCTTCAGTGGGAGGATTCTAGTTCTATTAGTGATACTACGATTATTTCTTGTGACAATTGGGCTCATGGTATGAATGAACTAGTAGGGTGTGAGGTAAAAAGTGAGGTTACGTGCAAGAATGGACTTCGTTGCATTCGACGGATAGGTAGCACAAGCCTTGGTATACGAGGCGAAGATCTCCCGTATTTTTGAAAGCCATGGAAACACAGTGGATAGATCAAATTAAGAGAAGAGATATGTTAGTGTATACCTTACGCGGGACAGCAGTGCGCTGGTGGGTAGTCCACAGAGATAATATTATAGAATGGGAAGAGATTGGAGTCACCTTATCTATTAGGTTTGTAAGGAACAATGCACCTACGCAGATTTTCACTTATCATGGTGATCAACTTGTTCAACATCACATTCAACAGTGTGAGAGACTCGGATAGCAGGACAGGAAAGCATTACCACCTTCACTCTGGGTGCATAGATTGTACTCTACTCTACAAGGATGCGCACGTGCTTGGTATGTATATGCAGAACTACATCGAGAGACTGGAAACTGGAAAAATTTGACTACAGGAATGCTCCAAACCTTTGACTACTTCTCGACTAAACCTCCAGTGGAAGAAGCATTAAAATTTGTCAAGCGCTTAACTATGGGAGATAGTGCAAAGGTAGAAGAGCATATTTAGAAATTATTGGGTGAGACAGAGTCTGGAGCGCGTTTTGAAAGGGAAGAAGAAATGGACTCCATATTACTTGAACATGCTTACCTTGAGAAAGAAAAAGGAAATATGGTTTACATCGTGGATGATGAGGAAGTTGAGAACATGGATATTGAACATTCACAAAGGGTGCACGAGGTCTTGGATAGTGCAGACAAGGATACCCGTGCCTATCACAAACCCATGAAGACAAAGAAGTTGAATATAGGTTCAGAGACTGAGCCTAAGGAGGCCATCATTGGAGACTACTAGTTAGACTTGGAGGTGGCTAAGATCATTGAGTTACTCAAGGATTATCAATACTTATTCCCTCGAGGGTATCATGAACTTAAAGGTAAGCATAAATCACTTGGGGAAATGAAGATAAAGCTTAAGGATGATGCACGCCTAGTTAGAAAGTGACCTTATAGAATGAACCCCAATTTGTAAGAAAAATTCAAAGATGAAATTAATAAAATCTTCAAGTCTAGAATCATTCGACCTTTGGATGAGTCAAAATGGGTTAGTCTAATGGTGATCAGTATCAAGAAGGATGGATGGATTAGAATATGTGTGGACTACAAGGAGCTAAATGTTGCATGTGTAACAAACCCATTTCCTACACCATTTACTGAGGAAATATTAGAAGGATTTGCAGGCGCAAAATATATTCCTTCACAGATGGGTTTTCCGGGTATCATTAGGTTAGGATTGCTCAGGAGGATCAAGCAAAGACAACTTTTACTATTGAATGGGGTAGTTTTTCCTATACTATGATGCCCTTTGGATTGAAAAACGTGCCTATTGTATTCTTGCAGATAGTTGTTCAGGCATTCAAATATTTTATTCACAACTTCTTACAAGTCTACCTTGATGATTGGATAGTATATGGGCTTGACAAGAATCACTGTGACAATCTGTGCTTAATGTTTGAATGGTGCAGACAATTGAGTATCTCTTTGAACATCAAGAAGTGCATATTTGCTACACCTTTTGGAATATTATTAGGACATATAATTTGTAAGGAAGGTTTGTTGGTTGATCTAGCTAAGGTTACAATCATTCTAGGCCTGGAAGTGCCTACCAATCAAAGTGAGGTGCGCATTTTTAGGTCATACAGGATATTATAGAAAATTCATCAAAGGGTATGCCAAAGTTTTTGCACCCTTAGAAGAGTTACTGAAGGGGAAGGGTACATTTTATTGGGGAGAACCGCAACAACGCACATTTGAAAAATTGAAAGAGAAACTTACTACCATGCCTATCCTTCATTTTCCTTTATGGGACAAACCATTCCACGTGCATGTGGATGCCTCTGGCATGGCCATTGGTGTTGTGCTAGCTCAACCAGGAGAAGGTATTCTAGATCATCCAATTTTTTTTGCTAGTAGGAAGCTGACTCTTGCTGAACAGAATTATACAACTGACTACGAGCATGAAGCTCTGTCAATGATCTATGCATTACACAATTTTCGATAGTACTTATTAGCAACACCATTTTTGTTTTATACAGATCACATGGAATTGAAGTACTTAGTAAACAAGCCCATCTTATAGGGGCACATATGTAGATGGGTACTCCTATTTCAAGAGTTTGACTTCATAGTTGTGGTGAAGCCAGGGAAAAGTAACTTTGGACCAGACCATTTATCTAGAATCAACTCAGGAGAGGAAGCACAGATAATTAAAGAAACCATGCTAGATGCACAATTATATAGGTTACAACGTGTGCCATTAGAATTAGAAGACATTGTTGTATTTCTACGGACTAGTGTAGCACCAAAAGGAATGAAGGCATTAGAAAAGAAATAACTTGTTATACACGTGACACCGTTTATGTTAATTAGTGGTGACCTCTACAAGTTAGGAAAAGATGAAGTATTACATTGTTGTGTATTAGAGCATGAGTGCAAGGATATTATGGGAGAAGCCCATGGTGGTATTGCAGGAGGCCATTATGCAGGTGATGTGACTACTCGGAAGATCCTACTTGCTATATTATGGTGGGAGACATTATATAAAGGTTGTAAAGAATATTTTAAGGTGTGTGATCATTGTCGGCGCCTAGAAAACCCAAACAAAGAGATTGAATGCCTTTGAGACCAATTACTAGTGGCAAACCATTTGAGAAATTGGCCATTAACTTTGTAGGACCTATTTCGCCAACCGCGCACAAGACGGGGTCACGCTATATTATTACTTACACAGATTATCTCACATGGTGGGTAGAAGAAACACCTACAAAGGACTATCTGAGCTAGGTTTCTATGGGATAATGTTCTTACAAGATATGGATGTCCTTTAAGTTTGACAAGTGATAGGGGTACACACTTTTTAAATGAAACCATAAAGATCCTATTAGATGAGTTTATGGTTGCCCACCATAAGACTACACCTTACCACCCTTAGGAAAATGGATCTGTTGAGGTTTTCAACAAGATTTTGAGCCAGAATTTGACAAAGATTTTTGATGTTGGAAGAAAGGATTGGAATGACAAAGTGTCAGCTGTTCTTTGGGCATATAGAATAACTTACAAGAGATTGAACAAAGCCACACCATTTCAGTTGGTGTTTGGTGCAGAATCCATTCTCCCTATAGAATTTATGTTACCTTCTTTGTGCATTGTGTGCGCTAGAGGTCTAGCTGATGAGCAGGATTTAGAAGAGCGTATTGAGAAAATGATTCAACTGGATGAGCGATGAGCCATAGCACGATGGAGTCAGAAGCAGGAAAAGGCCAAGCAGAAAGCATGACATGACAAAAACATAAGGGATAAGAAGTTTGAGATTGGACAAATGGTACTTCTTTATGACTCAAAGTTCTTGTGCCATCCAGACAAGCTCAAATTACATTTGTTAGGGCCGTATGTCATCACTCACATACTTGAATCAAGTGTTTTCCAGTTATAAGCACTTGATGGAATGCGGCTACTGTGATTTTTTAACGGGAATAGGCTAAAGCCCTACTATAAATAAATCTTCTTGGTGTTTGTAATAAGGTAGTATTTCCATTTAGATTAGGTTTCCATTCTGTCTTTCCTTAATGTATTTCCTTCATTATCGTTATGCTTTGTCAATTTAGTTGTTGATCTTGTGTAATAAAAAGCGCGCTTGCGAGCATGAAACTATTACTATGTGAAGAATGTTTATGCCAGAGGACTGAACATACCTTTAGTGTGGAGTGGTTGTAGTTATCCAAGTAAAAGAATATGGGAATTGAAAGGTGAAAGGAATAAGTCATTTACGGGTGTGCTTTAAGTCAAAAGAAGATTACTTCTCAAAAGTGACCAAGGATGGAGATGAATGAAAGGAAAATATAACGTGAGGTAAGTAGAGGCCATGATAACTACTAGGAGAAGGTATAGTGATGAGGTACTCGGGCACAAGGGTGCGCGTTGATGAGAAATCTATGACCGAGAGGGTAGGAAGGTGTCTTTAGAAGGTTATAGCTAGGGCACAAATATGTACCGTGCTTGAAATGAACAAATTTGGTCAATGAATGAGAGGATATTTGGTAGGTGAAGGAACAATAAATGCATCAAAATATGAAAAATTAAATAAGGATGGGATGTGAATTCATTTTTACCATTGCGACTAAGAGAAATTGAGGAAAGAGCTAAGTGCAAAGAGTTGAGTGATTAGGTTAAGGTGCGAAGGGTGTGAAACCAAGTGTGACAAATAGATCTGTGTGAAAATAAGCTTGCATCCTTGGTGGTGAGGGGTTTGAGTGAATAAAGGAGACAGAGAGAGGAGTTAGGGCACAAAGTTTCTACCTACGACACGATTGAATCGAGCTAGGGTTTGGTTTGAAAATTACAAAGTTAAAAAGGATATGATTGCAAGGTAAAAATGGCACCCAAGAAGGTAGTTGCAGTAGGAACAAAAGGAAAGAAGAAGGTGGTCATCGAGGAGGAAGAGATGGCACTCGAAAGTGATTTTTTAGAAATGCAATATCCAGAAGGAGTTATCGTTGACCAGGAATGGGATTCACCCATCAGAAAGAGCAAAGTGAGTGAATACAATCATAGGACCTCAGAGAATAAGAAGGAGCTTGATTCCTTACTCATTACAAGGAAGAACAAACGTCTTGACGGATGACATGCTGATTTATGATAATGTAGGTGAGAAGCTTATGAAGATAATTGGGGTCTACCAATTATATGAGCTTCCATATTTTGGGAAGTATGAGCCCTTATATCGGTGACTAATGAGCGAGTGCATGAGGACTTCTTCTACTTTACAGGATGTATAGTTAGAATCTCATCTGCGCTTATTTCATCAGTTACAAGTTTGAAGGCCACAAGAGAGGATATAAAGAATGATCTCATAGATAAAGTCCCGATCCTAAAGACTAGACAGGATTTGGGGTACCTAAAGGGTCCATGCGGTATGGATATACACAAATTGAAGAAGCTGTCTTGTTGTGCAAACAAAGCAACACACCTTGTTACAAAGTTGAACGACCAGGAGTGGTGGTCATAGGTAAATACTATGTGGTTACATGTTGTGTGCAAGATGTTAGAAGGAGCAGTCTACAATATTACAGGCTACATTGTAGAGAAAATAGTTGAGGAAGCACACATAGGAGGGAAGATCAGCTTTGGGGCTGTTCTACTATCACTAGTATTCATGGAAATTAGCAGTACTGGATGGGCCAAAGGAAAAGGTATGGGAATACCCCATGGATAGTAAGTCACCGGTTGAAAGGTTCAACAAGTACCTATGTAAAGGGGCCATGATAGATGACGTAAAGTAAATGGCGAGAGAAATGGTATGATAGGCTCCATGTGGAATTTGGAGAAGAGTGGTGCATCCCAAAGGACCTACCATCAGTAGTAGGGAAACAAGTCCAGTTTTGTTATATATCAACATTTCGCATCATGCGCTTCCCAATGAGAGATGGAGTTTAGAGCCCTTGGTGTAAATTGCCTTACGCATTCACTGCAAGGTATTTCCAAGCATTTGTTCATAGATTCACAGACACACGCCGATTGGTATTCAATGCAGATAAGGTAGACTATGACTACCACACATTGAGGAAGAAGTATGTGTATCTTGGAAGAAGTGCCTATACCGAGAGGATCATTTTGGAGGTGTTGAATATTAAGCCAATAAGTTTGGCTATAGCAGATGTAGGGGCAACATTAGTGTATCTTCAGCTGAAGCCCAAGATGGAGAAAAATAAGTATGTGGAGAATGAATTCACGCTCCTAGGGCCACCAAAGGGTAAGCACACAATGGAAAACATACCAACGCACAAAGGCCCACAGAAACTGTTGAAGTAGAGGATGAAGAAGAGGAGCGTGAAGATAGTGGAGGCTTAGAGCGCAGAAGAAAGCAACCTTATGACAGGGAAGAGTCACAACGTGCGACCACTCCACCTCAAGGACAAGATGAAGAGGAAGATACAGAGGTTGAGCAGGGGGAGCACAAATTTAAGAAAGTATTTAGATGCACAAGGACTCAAAGTGGAACCCCATAAGTAGTAAGGAAATCACCTCATCTCTCTCCACACAAGGAGACCGTTGAACCAAAGAAGAGAAGAAAGTTGAAGTTGGATAAAGAGGCAGAGGAATCAGGGGAGAGTGAGTGTGCATCTCTGACCCCGCTTGAGCAAGAAGATGAGCCATAAAATGAGGAAGAGAAAAAAGATGAAGAGATGAAGGACAAAGAAGAAAAAGAAAAGGAAACCTCTGGATCTACGTATGTGACTACTCAAGATGTAACAGACAGGCACCTAATCTTGAAGCTACAATTCCCAAGGGTCCTAGATCAAAGAGGATGAGTGGAGAGCACATTCCACTAGTCATGGGGTATGCAGAGGATGCAGGTAAAATTGTTTACGCCCACTTCCAGAGCATGATAGCGCATAAGGATTTCTTCAGATGGGAGCTAATGGATGAGGATATGGTGACTGTGCGCACTCAAAAGTAATTATTGTGGTCAATGCACACCCACATGGATGAGCCCGAATTTGATGTATGTGAAGAATCACGTGTTTTGAGATGTTGAAGAAGGCACCCCAAGCTAGACATATGATAGTAAAAAGCTACTTTGTAATGTCAGATGAGCAGGTTAGCAATGCATTAGTGAAGGTTTTTGCTGAATTTGCTAGAAGAAACATGGGAAAAGGTGCAACAATCAGAGCATTGTGCAAGGAGCTAAATATGAAGGATGCGGAGATAGCGCACATAGCACAAAAGAGGGACTTGGCACAGAAGAAGAATGAAGTATTTATCATCTTCATAGAGGATATTGGGGACAATGTCATAAGAGCTAGGCCACACTTAGAGACTAGGGTACCATAGATGTTTCCCTCAGCGATACATTATGTAGGAAATTTGGTGGACCTGGTACTCGAAGATGAACCTCTGCACATACCAGGGCCAAGGAATCTATAACAAAATATTGCATCCTAATTAGTGATGCTATTGCATCCTATGAGGGGCCTGAAGTGCTAAAGGAAGTATCAAGAAAGTAGACCATGCTTTGAACATCTCGCATATCTCTAGAGGTGTTTTTAAGCATAAAGACCTGGAAAAAAAAAATGAGGTCTAGAAAGCAATGAAGGACGAGACATTGGGCGCGAAGAAATATTGTCAATGGTTAAGCAAAAGTGCTAGGCCCACATGAGCACAAGATCTACACAAGACTCACTGGAAGAAATTGGGAAGCTCATTGCGCCAGAAGATGGATCTTCTAGAAGGAAGAATGACCTCAATGTCCAGCATTGTGTTGGTTCTGCAAAATGAAAAAGGGGAGATTACGAGGGATGAATTAGAGTCCATTACTATGGAAATTCCAGAAAAATCAGAATAAGCACTTGCTGAATGGCAAGCCTTGGAGGCCGAAATAAAGGAGGAGTATCTAGAGTTGATACTTCAAACTGATACAGAAGAGGCTACCTCATAAAACTTCTTTATTCATCTACATTCTTTCATTCTTATTCTTTCCATTCTTCTATTCTTTACTTCAATTTTTGGAGATACCCATTGTCGGGGTGACAATGAGATTAGTGTGGGGTAATGTTGATCAAAGAACACTTGACAAAACTCACACAAGAAGTCTGCACATGGAAACATGCTAGGTTTAAGGGTGCGGAGGGACAGGAAGAACTCACGCACGCAGAGAGCAAGTTCAACATTTAGGACTTAGCCGATTTTGAGCATGAAGACCTATTTTTAGAAGATGGCATGCGGAACACACCAACAATGCAGAGACGTGCGCGCCATGCATTGTCTATCTTTGGAGGATTGGATCGAAGCATTTTACATGGAGACGAGATAAGAATAGGATTTTCACTCCAATTAACTGTAAGAGGTCTATAGACAACACACTTGCATGTGTGGCTATGCATGTAAACGGCGCGTGGCTATTAATAGCATGCGACCTATTTTTGGAATAGATAAGCGGTGAAGGGAAAGTCCCCACCCTATATATATGATGTGAATCACATAGTAGTAGAGTGTGGTGGAGACATGGATGTATGGAGGTATAGATTAATGCGCATATGATTGGATTATTGTATCAGATCCATGCACACATCGCTATAGATTGTCATTATTGTAAGGATCTTATGTGTTTATTAATAGATGGAAGATATTGGTTGAACCTAAGTGTCATTCCTGTGTGTAATTGAGTAGTGCATGTTCTTGATTCAATCATGATTATTGTTTAAGATTGTTCTTTCATAAATTTGAATATGGCATGCATTGTAGAATGATGGATTAATTATGGATCTATATGTTTCTTCCTTCATCACGCTAACATCCTACTACAACAACCCTAAATAGGGACTTGGTACCTTTGTGTGCTTTGGGTGAGCACTTAGTCTAGGCTGAGTGATGTGTCAGTGCGTCTAGGATGTTATCTAGTAAATTCTAGGCTACATCGAAGCTTACGGTGTTAATTCCTATCATTTATTATGGTTTGAGATGACCCTTTTGACTGTAATGTGGCTACTGAACCCCTTTAAATCAATATATATGGGTTTGTTACGTATAAGCGGTTCATGGGTGTAAACCATCATGTTATATGACTTTTCATGGCTCATATATAGCTTATTATGCTTCTTACAACTGGCTTGTAATTCAGCTTTTGTAATGCATTAATGGGTGGATCAGTTAGTTGCACCTTCTACCTTTTTAAATAAGTGAATGTACTTCTACTTCTGCAAAGCATCCTCCATTAGTGACGGAACCTTCTCACAAAGCTCATGTAAAGGAGGGATGTGGCACCCGCGCATGCCTTGGGAGCACCCCAAAGCACCCGTTGGGTGATAGGTCGGCATACTTGGGGTTAGAAAATAGTATTAAGGGTAAATAAATGACTACAAGTGACAAATGCAACATATAAAGCAATTACATTAGATTTTTTACTATTTTTCTGATTCTTGTTTTGATTTTGATTTTTGTTTGATTTGTTTCCCTTTTGGTTTTTGAAATTTCAATTATTTTTAACTTTACAGTCTTCTTTCTTATGGCCAAATTTTCCATAGTTATGACATTTACCATCAAAAATAACTCTTAAGTTTTTGATTTCTTATATGTACTAGGAGGTTTAAAAGTTGATTTTTGATTTTTGTTAAACCTAGAAGGTTTATTTTTTTATTTTTGAGGGAGAAGTGCCTAAGGGACATTCTCTTCTAAATCATTTTCTTTCATAACTTGTTCTTCTGAATCGGGAGAGCGCTAAGGGTTTTCAAATCAAGGACGTCTTATTCATTTTAATACTTAGTATTGAAATAAAATTTTTAAACCTTTCATGTATATTTAATCTTGAATAATTAAGTAAAGTGATTTGTCATGAATTAAGTTACAGTTACGTCCATCTAATTGAGACTTAATATTTTTAATTTTAGCCAAAAATATTATTAATTTTTCATCTCCCTTCATGGGATTCATCACTAGTTCTAGAATCAATTTAATGATTTTTGATAACCGTGTACCTTCATGCATTGATTCCAGATGTGTCAAAGCCTCACTCGGAATTTCTTGATTCCCGATATGAAGCATAAAATCATCTTGCACACTGCAAAATCATAGGCATAACTTCCTACACCTTTTGTTGATATGCAACAACATTGTCCGTTGTTGCTTGCATCTGTCGGTTGGAGCCTTCTCTCAGTCTGTGTATGACCGTCCCAAAGCTTACGAGCCATGAATTATGCCTTAATTTGTATCTTCCAGATGCTATAATTGTTTCCATTCAACATCTATGATTTATCAATAGTAAAGTGGTTAGATCCCATTTTTGTGTAAATAAATTTTCAATAAATAAGAACAACGAGGTTTATAGTAATCAAGGTTTTAAAAATCCCCTATCGTTGTTCAAGCCACGTAGTCAAATTTTGATGAATTCACGATGAAAAAAGAACTTGTCAAATCACTAATCCAAACATATGATATACGTTTTTAATATAACAATTATTTATTGAAATGTGAGTGAATTTATTTTTAGTTTTGCATGAAAAAGGACGAAGATTAAGTCGTCTTGTTGTTGTAAAAATTACTTTATTTGAACTACCAATTTATACAAACAATATTATTGAAATAACTTTCCCATTTATAAAAGGATTAAATTAAATTTTAAAAATAATTTAATTTAATAAATGAGAAAAATTTAAAAATGTTATGAAAAAAAAGTGGAGCATAGCTCCTATAGAGAGAGGTTAGCTCGGTCGAGTTGGATTTACCAACTCGGCGAATCAAGTTGATTATACCACCGAGTAGAGTTAATACTTATAAACATTCACTTTCCACTTGCCATTTTACCATTTTTTAACAATGCCAAACCAATGTAACTCAGGTCCGAGTTAATTAGCTACCAACTTCGGTGGCTCGTGAGGCAAACAAACAATATTGGGCAAGCCAACCATGCCACCGAATCGGCGAGTCCACAACCAATGCCGCGCTAAAAAAACAACAATGGTGTGACCAAAGTCACGCCACTCACCCTGCACTCTAAGGATTATAAATCCTTACGCATCCATCTACCATCTCCGTGTGGGACTAAATTCCCAATCATTTTAAAAAAGCCAAGGCCACTGCAGCGGGGAGGGAGAAGGATAGTCCGCGGGGGACAGGGAGGCCACGTGGCCATGGGAGGTTGGAGCGAGGGAAGGGACATGACGATCGCCACTTGGTGCGTGTAGAGAGGAACGGGTGGGAGGCATGCAATGGCCTCCACTTGTTGCCTAGTTAGATGTGTCACAATAAAGGGGCCGTTACACTTAGTTGTATAATACTATAGTTTAGGTTTTAATAAATAAACCATAGGTTTAGATTTTTAATATATAGTTTTTTAAAACTATATAATATGTAGCATAGTTTAAATATAAACTATAATATATATGTTTTAAACCTAATCTTTTTAAAATATAGTTTGAAATTTATAAACTATAGTTCTAAAATAATGAAGGTGACCCTTATTTAAAGGGGCACTTGGAGACAAAAATAAATTTATTTTCGAATTCCAAAGGGTAAATAAATTTAACACGGTGTTTTACCAACAGGGGGGACAAGAGATTTGACCTTGACAATGGAAACAAATTGGAAAAATAATTCTAATGGAGCTTGTCTCATGGCCTTTTAACCTTTATATAAAGTTGAAATATTTCACACAAATGTTTAACCCTTACCTTTATTTTGTAGGTCCTTGTAATTCTTCCACACTCGATATTTCACGTGAGGGGTAAAATCTTTCAAAGTGATTTACATTAATTTCAACCTGTGCACATGTAATAAACTCGTGTCCCAAGGGGGTATCTATTGAATTTTTCCAACCAATTAACCACCCCAACCGACACACCCATTGGTTTAAATAAAAATTAGAATTAATTATACTTCACTCTGGTATTGTTTTAGGACGAGGATTATTAAACTCTATTTAATTGATACTTGAAGAAAACATTAATATGAGTACAAGTAAATAAATAAAAACAAAAAGAAAATAACATTGTGACCACAAGATTTACGTGGAAAACCCCGAGGGGAAAAACCCATGGAAAGATAAGAAATTTCCATTAATGAGAAACAACCTTTTACAGTCTAGTAAAATTTTATTTTCCTCACTTCTCTCCAAACCATTCACACGAGGTGAAAAAATATGATCCATGACCATATTTAATTGACCCCACAGGTCACGAACATATTAAGTGACGGGGTATGATTAAATCGTACCCTGATTTAATATAAATTAGTTAATAATTAACCAATTAAACATAAACATAAAGTTTATATTAAATAATTAAGAATATAACTTATTCTAAATTATTTAATTATAAAATAACTTTTATATGCACTTAGTATTATGTTCTAACAAGAATTCTAATATAAAATCTTTCTTGGACACCCATGGATCCACGCTATACGTTGTGTCCCATCCACCCTTCATCGTTGCCTTAAGTATGAGCACAAGGGAAAAATACATACACTCCCCACCGATCTTCCTCCCTTTAAAACATGCCACATGACCTCATCAAGCTAAATGACGTGATCATCCCCAAGCAAGATTCATCTTCTAAGATATCCACTATTTCATTCGTACTGTATACAAGTTACTGACGACAAATATCTTGACAATGTGATGCAACGTCTCTCATTGGGGGAGTATCAAATCCTCACTCTTAATGCTCTTCCCACACCCAATTGATTCGGTAGACCCAAAAAAAGCTCCCATGTATCAATCCAACATTGGGGATATCATTTCCTTTGGTCCACCTCACTTAAAAACCAACCTTATTTACGGTGGCATCGATCGCCCTTCTTCTCATGCTTACAATCACCCCCATACCAAGCTATACACCAATGGATTTAATTTACTCTACAACAAATCTTTTTCCTATACCTATCTCCACCACTATGCGTGGAAGGGATTTGGTCTTAGACGCTATGAACAAGGCATGCATGATCTTGTCCTTGATCAATCCCGCAAACCCCACAAGAAGTATGGATTAGGATTCAAGGAAATATCCACCGAATCTCTCACACACACTTCTTCTAAATCCCCATGCACACAGATCTATCACCTCCTTCTCCATCCAATGACCCCATGAACATGGATGACACCATGTCCCTTCCTCCTAATTTTTTTAATCTCCATGATCACTCTAGGACTAGTCACCTATCAGGATGAAGGTGAAACTAGGTCCCTTCCTCTCAAATTCCCGACATGATAGAGGAATCCTCTACCATCGATGTTCTTCAATGTAGTGATGATGAATCTATCCTTTCCTATATGGGGAAGAATATTCTCATCTTCATAAGGTCTTACCTCTTGACACATTCACCCTTCTTAATGAATCCACCATTGATGTCAACATAGGGACCTAGTAAGAGCCTCACATCCTCAAAATCGACCAATCTATTGATCCACGAGAGCTAGAAGCCTTCACTACTTTACTTTGTAAGAATAATCAGGCCTTTGCAAAGTCATACACCAACATATTAGGCCTTAATCCTAGTATCTTTGTTCATAATATGATCACCATCTATAACTCCAAACCAGTTAAGAAGAAGTTATGTTGTATGCATCCTTGTGTAGCCCTCCTTGTTAGAGAAGAATTACAACATATTCTTTTGGCCAACTTCATCCAACCCATCGATTATCCCTAATGGGTTTCTAACATCATGCTCATTGCCAAAGCCTATGGTAAGCTTCACATCTGTATGGATTTTTGAGACTTAAATCTCATTTGTCTCGAAGATGACTTCCCTTCTTAACATTGATTAAGTTGTCAATCTAACCACTTTGGACACAAAATGATTTCTCTTATGGATGTTTTTATGGCTACAATCAAATCCTTATCACACTAGAAGACCAACATAAGACATCCTTCATCACCCCTTAGGGAACCTTCTATTATCACGTCATGCCCTTTGGTTTGAAAAATGCAGGAGCCACCTATCAACATGCCATGACTTATATCTTCCATGATCTCAACCAAAAAATCATAAAGGATTATGTCGATGATATTTTGGGTGAATCCAAATGTCAACAATACCATCTTACCATCCTTTCAATCCTCTTCACACACCTTATCCAATACTTCATTTTCCTTAATCCCACCAAGAGTGTGTTTGGAGATCTAATTGGAAAACTCTTTGGCTTCATCGTTTCCATCAGGAGTATTGAAGTTGACCCTAGCAAGATCAAGGCCATCCTTGAGATGCCTCCTCTTATCAATCTAAAGAAAATTTTTAGTCTCCAAGGTTGAATTCAATCAGTTTTCACTTCATCTCACAAATTTCCAATCATTTCCAACCTTTCCATCATCTTCTCCGAAAAGACACCCATTTCAAGTGGGATAGAAATTTCCAAAAGGCCTTCGACAAATTTAAGCAATATTTTCTTTCACCACTGTCCTCACGCCTCCACATGAGGGGGATCCATTCTATCTCTACATATCTACCACTAACCATGATCTAGGTGCCATGTTGGCACACCGTGATGAGTAGGGCAAGGATCAGGTTGTCTATTATATCATTCGCACTCTTCATGACTACAAAACCCGTTATACCAAAGACAAAAGGTTATGTTGTGCTCTCTACTTCACAACTTCCAAGATTTTCCATTATATTCTCAATTACAAAATATACGTCGTCACTAACTTCAACCCCTTCAAACCATGTATTCCAAACCATATTACAATGATCTCATTACTCGATGGCTCATGCTCATGACTAAGTTTGATTTATAGTTCATCTCCCAAAAATCAATCAAAGGCTAGGCTATTGTTGATCAAATCAACGAAGCTCCTCTTCCGATAATCAAATCCCCATGAAAAACTTATTGTGAATCAACACACCTGATCATGAATATTCTCCCCTCAAGATGAAATTTTTATTTAATGGTTCTAAGTGCTGAAAAGGGGGAGGTGTCACTGTCATCATTATTCCTCGGGAAACTTCTATCCTCGTCACCTACAAGCTCAAATTTAAATGTAGCAACAACATGGCTGAGTATGAGGCCCTTATCATGGGGCTCCAAACTGCTATCATGCATGGCATCCAAGTTTTGTACATCTATGGTTATTCCCAGGCATCATCATCAATAAAATCAAAGGAGTCTATTAATTCAAAAATGAAGTCCTTCATAAATACAAGGAAATTGTCGATTTTATCCTCAAGGCCTTTAATCAATACACTATCCAAACCATTCCTCATTCATCCAAATAATTCACAGATACCGTGACATCCCTTGCATCACTCATCCCTTGGACAATGGAAGAATCTAAATTATTTGTTGTTGTACATCACAATGATCAACCATCCCATACTAATGAGCTTCCTCATATCAATCTCATCAAAACCAATCAATTTGATCTCTGGTATACTCAGATCTTCGACTATCTCTCTCAATCCAAAATTCCCTTCGACCTATCCAAAAATGGTAGGAGTTCATTTCTTCAATGCGTCAACCACTATGTTATCCTTGGTATAATCCTCTATAAATGTGGGTTTGACGGTATTTTACTTTGATGCCTTAAATCTCATGAATCTATTTGAGCCATACAAGAAGTCCACAATGACATATGTGGTGGAAACTTTATCGGTTTGTTCATCGCCAAGCGCATTCTTTGGATGGGATACTATTTTCCCACCCTCAACCAATACTTTTTGAATATGTTAAAAAGTGAGTCAAGTGCCAGTAACATGTCAATCTCATCCACATCCCTAGTCAAGCCTTGCATCCAACTCAAAATCTACAGCCTTTCTCACAAAGGGGCTCAACCTCATTGATCTCATTAATCCATGTTCTTCTCAACATCATCATTCCATCCTCACTACTACCGAATACTTCACCAAATGGGTGTAATCCATTCTACTCACGTCTATCAAAGATAACAAAATAGTTGATTTTATCTATCAACACATCATTTGTCACTTCGGCATTCCTCACAAAATCATCATGAACAACGGAAATTCCTTTAAAAACAAATATCTTTAAAATATTTTTGACACCTTCAATATCAAGTTTAGCCTCTCTTCTCTATACTATCCACAAGCTAATGACCAAGCTAGAATCTATTAACAATACTCTCCGTAACATTCTTGTCAAAACTATCAATAAGGTAGATCGAGATTGGAACCTTCATATCCCCTTCACTCTTTGGGCTTATCGAAATAGCATCCACACCTCTAAAGGTGCTACTCCTTTCTCTCTATTCTATGGATCTATAGTTTTACTCCCTCTCAAAGTCCACATCCCATCCTTTCCATTTCTCTTTATAACTTTATCTCTAACGAGGACTATTGCCAAGAGCATCTAACACAACTTGAATTGTTAGACGAATGTCCCTTAATCAACCTCCAACATCATCACATCTATCAAGAACGTATCCAACGTTCCTAAAAAAACACATCAAAGAATGTGACTTTAATATTGATGACCTTGTCTTAAAATAAAATAAAAATGTCACTACTCTAGAAAGGATCCAATGTGGAAAGTTTACTCCCAACTAGATTGGAACATACATTATCACTCATAAGTATGGTTCTAGGGCCTATCACTTAGCCTCCCTCGATGGTAAACCTAAAAACAGAACCTCTTAACACCTTGCACTTGCAGTATTTCTATTGTTAACACACCTACCAACATGACCTTAGTCGCATTAACAATATCATTTCCATCATTAACCTTCTCCATCTCTCATCGCAATGATTTGGAATCATGTGGTCTTTCGTCACTATCTTATCTATGACCTTGAATATGGGCACCACGTCTATGCCCATAGCATATTCCTTATGGAAAATTCCTCCTTTTAGGTGGCAACCCCATAATCATTGCATTTATCTCCTTCTTATCTACCTACTAGAATCATGACAAGGGCCCATAGGTGTCTCTTGTACACATTACTTCCCCTCCCCAATTGGTCTACTAGGCTATCCTCACTCTATTTTAAAGGTCAAAAATTTATGGATGCTCATATCAAAGCTATATTATTCAAAGTCATGACTGCACCCTCAAAGGACAACTATTCAAATAACGTAAATATTGTCAAAAAAATAGACTAGTCCCTCAAGGACAACTATCGTATATGTTTATCCTGTCATCTAAAATCAAAATTCAAAAATCCAAAGTAAATATTTATATGTGTAGACCACTCCCTCAAAGGATGGCTACTTTCTTATATCATGACAATAAATCCTTCCCGAATTGATCAGCCTTCAAAATATCAAAAACAAAAAGAAAATCCAAAAATCAAGCATCCTAAGAAAGCTTCCCGCATTGATCATCTTTCCCTTAAAATAAAATTTCTGCATTGATCAATTTGTGTAATATTGCTCAGAGTTGGGGATATACACCTAGGACAACCACCTAAGGAGAAACTATTCCCTTGTACAAGTTACATCTCAACCCCTTGTTGTGTCTACAACAGGTATGTAAGCACACTCTTCATCTTCCCCTCATGGTCTTATATGTGACTAACTATCGTTAGTTATGTGTTAACACCTACCATATGGCCACAAGTGCATTGATTTTTTCATGTTCCCTCTCATGTTTTACCTCCAATCCAGTCTCATACTGTCTATCCTACATACACTCCTTACTATGATGTAAGTGTACTTCCTATATTTGGTCGCGTTTCTTCATACCTTTCACTCTAATCATTTTTCATTATCCAATCATATCACACCCATTCACATTGAACATGGGTTTCCATTTTGATCTATATTCTAATCAATCACATCCAATCTAATCAAATTACATCATCTTATCTTATATTCAATCCAATTAACACATCTATATATAATCTAAATCCATCACATCATATCTAAGCTAAAACCACCACATCATTCCCATATCTAATCTAACCCACCATTTCCATATCTAAATCCATCACATCATTTTTATATCTAGTCTAATATCTAAATCCATCACATCAATTCCACATCTAATCCAATCAATACATCATATAAATTAATCAATACATCACATCATAATATCTATATTTATCAATTCCATCTTCACATCCATAATCCACTCAACATAATATCAAAATAAAAAATCCATCACATACATCTAATCTACTCATCCACATATCACAACATATATAAGACACGACAAAATCACACAGACGCACACACACACAGATATTAATATTATATATATATATATATATGTCTATACATCATGATAAGCCTTAATCGGGGATTTATTTACATCAACATATATATATATATATATATATATATGTTATAATGTTCACCCACTACGTGGTGAACTCAAAATATGAGACTCTCTCTCCTATGATAAGACCTTATCCTCCTACATGTCTTCCTTGTCCACCATCTGGTCCATGATCGTGCCTCGATTGTGCTACACTCATTGTGCTCCTTGAAGCGATCTGTCATGTCAATCATCTCTCACTATCCAAATATGATGCGTAGCAAGGCACATCGGGTAGTCTCATCATCGTTATGCACTCGTAATATCACGCGTATTCTCCTAAAGCCTAATACTACTCCATCATCAACTAGTATGAGCCATCTTTCCAGTCCACTGTGTAGCTATCCGGGTCACTCCACTCATCACCTATGAAAAAGTTCCTATATCTCTGTATCTATATCATAAGGCATCTCTTTGCCTCTCGATATTTATCCCTCTACTAGATAGCCACGTATCTCTCTTAGTGCATAGCATCTCACTCCTAGTGCATCGTATCCCGCTATTGATGAGCTGCATTTAGCTCTACCTGCAGCTTGTGTAATCTCACTACTCCACCTCCCCCATCTCCTCCTTAGGTGTTGCCACCTCCCCTCATGTTGGTGTTGCCTCCTATCCTCACCGTGTTACCTCCTCGCTCTACAAGTCACCCACTTCGAGTCATCCACTCCACATACCCATTTTCTACCCTCACAAAGATCCTCATCTCTATCCATAGGCTCTGCCTCCTCCACCAATGGATTTTACATAATTGAACTAGGTAATTCCCCCTCTGCCTCATCACATCTATATTTGATCGGTGCCCCAAAAAGCGTCCTGCACCACTCCAAACTACCTCATCACTCATGGAAAATGTATCGCCTCCACCATATCTGGTCTCATTCCATGTACCCACCTCACTCTCCTCGGACTCCGTGAGTTGGATATATGCACTTGGACATGTAGGGAACCCTCGTATGGCCTCCATTTGAGATCATCGAACGCAAGTCTTCCCAATCTCTCTGTATACCAATCCTCTCCTGCTCACCCCTATCGATGACCCCGACCGACTCTCCATTACATAAATCTAATTGTCGGGGACTGTTGTACATTTTTTGTTGTGCATAAACGTCGAGTCTACATTGAAAATTCTTTCCCAAGCATTGAAAATATCTCGTATCCATAGAGTTTCCAAAATACTTGAAGAGCGATTTCTAATATTTCTTACTTACTTTTAGGTTATTCGTATTCTTTGAGCTGGCACCTTCCATTATTCTGAAAAGAGTCCTGCATCAGCAAAAGAACCAAGTAGCGACTTTGTCCAGTGTCTGAGGTCTTGTCGCGCATCCCCTGTCTAAGGTCTTTGTCACGTGTCAACTCTGCACTTGTCGTGCATCAACAACCCATTTCCTATCACGCGTCCACTGTCTGAATATACTGTCGTGCGTCAACACTGCCCTTGTCGTGCGTCAACTGCTTTGCCCAAGTCGCGCGTCAACACTTCCTCTGTCGTGCAACAATGCCCTTGTCACGCGTCAACACCGTGCTTTGCATTTGTCACGATCAACAATCACAAAGCAACAGATGTCCCAATCAATCTCGTGCTTAAGGGTATGCGAGTTAGAATTTCACAAGTATTGGTAATTTGGTAAGCTACTTGAGGTATACTACCGTTTGAATCACCTAGGTTTTTATAGGAGATGTTTTCAAATGAAGGCGAAGTTTAATTCCCCAAAAAATATACTATATATTTTAGGCGAACAGGACATCGACCCACTCCGAATAATTCACCTTTTCAAATTTTCCTAAAATGAAATTTTCACCATATTACGAATATTCGCCGCTAAAATTATCCCCGCTCTCAACTCAAACACCGAATATTGTATCATTTTCTATAATTAATTTGTCACTTGCACATGGGATCAAGAGAATGAGTGCAACTTGTATAATGGTTGTATAGCTTCTATGGATTCATCGATCGATAGTAGCCTTATTTGTTTTGAATAATTTTGCACATTATTCAAAGGCATGAGAGGAGAATCCAGGTGATTACATATTTGTACAAGCGTTAAGCATCCACGATTTAACCTTTTTTGGATTCGATTGCATTTTTGTATTGACAACTAATCTGTACTTTATCTCAGTATTTGCATCATATTCCACGTTCCTACCATATTTTTAAAAATTGTTGCAAAATACCGATTAGGTGGATATCACATTTTATGTGGTAAGTCAAAATTGTTCGTGTGTTCATCCCTCATATTATTGTTTATTGTTTTTGTAAAAATGTTATAGTCTTAGGTATTTTGTTTACTAAGTTATTTATATGTGTTGTGGAATTTGTGTTTTTGAGTTTGGTATACATTCATACAACATTTACCTTTTAGTGTAAAAGGTAAATCTTGATAGGGTTACTTGTAAATTTATAGCTCATATCAAAAATTATAATTCACGTCATCATGTCATTATTGTTCTGTCAATTTATTAGGAGTTTTTCACTTGATTCTAGAGCGTTTCTTTGAATATTGATGAAACAGGTAAGGGTAAAGGGCTAGGAGGAATACTTGTTAAAATTTTGGTTATAGGTTGTTGCGCGTATGATGACTTCGATCCACAAACTGATCGTGAGAACTTCCTTTTGGCTAGGAGGAACTACCTGAAATAGAAAATAAGACCACCAAATAGAAGTTAAACAGTATATGCAGTGGACTACCTAGCATATGCTAGATCCGGAAGTGTGATACTCCCTAGACGAAGCTATCAATCCACTGTTTAAAACAACTCAATGTTAACAATAAGGGAAATCCTACTATAGTTAAAATGATTTAGGTATCTCATTCGACTACAATAAGTAGACTTTGTTCACAACATGCTAGGCTATGATTAAATCTGAAGGTCAAGGTCATTATCAGTGAGTACCGTACTTGGTCAGTGGTCCTGTTCGGGTCAGGGTGTTTTGGTATTCGGTGGAGATTTTAAGCTCTGTTCTGGTCCGAGGGTAAAAACACGAGACCGATGTCGGGTCCTAGTATGACCGATGTCGCTTTAGGTGAACCGCGATGGTTGTGGGTAACCGGTCAATCGGCTATGGTCGTGGTACAGAAACTTAATAAAAACTTGGTGTGGTGACATATCCGAGGCTAAATGGAAATGGAAAGGGAAATGGCAAGGTCTCAGTGAGTCTTAGGTATACTCAGGGGATCTCTAAAACCAAGTATGGGTAGTTCAATGGTGTGGGTGAAGGAATGGTCAAGTTTGCATGGAGAGGTAAATGGTGAGAGAATGGGAATGGGAGTAAAAACTATAACATAAGTAAAAGAGTCTACTAAAATGACAATAGATAAATGTTGGTTAACAAAACACTTACTGTTGTATGAGCTTGATGGCTGGATGGCAATGGCAGTTGATAAGATGTGTGTAGTTTGGTGTGGTGATGGTGCTTCCCAGGATGCTCCCGTGAATGCAAGTGGCTCTGTGATTACTTCGATGCATCTTGGCATGGATGCTCTAATGTGTGTACGAATGCTAGTTTTGGTTGTATGCAACTCTGGTTTCGTCTCTTGCTCTCAGAAGATGTGCCAACCTCAAAATTAGGTTGTTTTGGGGAATAAATGGTAATCGACGATGGTTCTAGGTTGATCGGCTGGTGGTTTAGGGTAACCGCGTCGGTTAGGGTGGGATTTCCTAGGTTTACTAAACTGGGCAGATCCTCTTGATTTTCTGGGATCTTGTTCATTTTTTCTCCATGGATTAGAATGGAAGCCTCCTTTCTAATGGGTGGGAATGTGGTTAGAGGGAATGTAGGCTTTGATTTTTAGGTTTTAGGTAGGTCTTAGTTAGTTATGGAAACATACTAAGAATAGGTCTTAGGTGAGGTGGCTAGATGAGGTGTATAGGTGAGGTGGTGGTGTGGGCATTATCCAATTAGGATATTTAAATAATAGATATTATGAGATCATAAATTAATTTAATTAAATTAATATTAAAGTGGGGTGAAAGGGGCCATGGTTAGGTGAGTGTGTTTGAGTTGGTTATTTGTCGAGGGACCAAGGGGAGTGTGACCCAATTTTGTGTCTACATTTTGCCCATTTTTGTTGTGTAGCTTGTATTGGTTGTAAGCAACTGACAAAAAATAAGATGTGGTTGCCCCATGTGTGGGTGAAGGTGATCCCCCTCAAACCAGAACCGAATGAGGCAAAAGGTAGAATCGGTGAGTGGTTTGATAAAAGGTGAATGTGATGAAGAGGAAGGTGGGAAACGGGGTAAAAAGGGAAAAGGTCTACTCGGTAATCCAGGTAATGGGTCAGGGTCAAAGGTAGTAACATTCAAACGCACGCACACATATAAACTACAACACGGTACTAGGTTGAAGAGCAGCAAACTCTACATTGTCTAAGGTTCGATAGGTTTATCCAAACAAGGTTGAGGTGATTCCAGTATCCAAGGTATAGGATATGGTCAGAAACACATCACAGGTTAGGTGCAGGAACATTTAGGTATGTTCAATACACCAAAGGTTGGGTCAGGATAAATAGTCACGGTAAAGAGGCAAGGTAAGGTCAGTATGTCAATCAACACGGGTATTAGTGCCACAAGGTATAGTGAGCACATGAGGTCACAGGTCACTAGCAATGTTCCATGGCCAAGTAACTAGGTCACAACATGGGTAGGGCCGAGGTATGGGTAAAATAATGAGTCCCCAAATGAGGATGAGGTGAGGTAGTAAATAATGAGGTCAGGAGGATAAAGTGAAGTGTCCAAGTCAGGTGTGGGTGAGGTAAAAGGAGGTAGGTCATCAAATTAGGGGTAGGGGGAGGAAAAGGACTACAGTAGGCTAACCAATGATGGTTTGAAGGAACCAATGCCAGTCCGATGGACCAACCACGGTAAGCTAGGGCATGGGACCGATGTTGGTCAAGGTAAAACCATCACCGGTCAAGTCGGGTAGGTTATAAAAAAAGAAATTTCTATGTTTTTTACGAAATCATTTGTCACTTTCCAAATAGGAGAAAATGATAAGTGAGAGAGAGAAAAGGTGGAAAGCATCATGCGGAATGGAAGAGCTGAGTTGAGTGAAGCGGTGTAGTGGGTGATTGGTAGTTGATAAGTGGGTCCACGAGATCAGATTGACCAATTCGGTTGGTTCGAGGTGAGACGGTTGATTGGGCAATGACAAAGGTAGGAGAGGGATCGGGTGGACCACCGGTGCAAAGGTGTTCGATGTGCCACCACGATGATGGCAAATGTGATGAGGTAAGAGTCAATCTCACTCTTTGTTTTGTGTGTTAGATTGATTTAGATGTTGGGTGGGTAAAAATGGGTTTTGGGGGAAATGAATTTTGAATTGGTGGGAGGGAAAATCGGGTAAAATAGGCATGGGGGAGAGGTGATTGGTCAAGGGGGTGGGGAAGGGTGGAGGGTGAATTTGGGTAGGATTGGGTGGGTAGAAGGGAGAAAAAGGAATTTTATAGGAAGAAGGGGGTTTGGATGTCACGGTTTTGGATGACAGTGACCGGCATTGGTTGAGGGTTAGCCGACGTCGGTGGTAGCGAACCGGTATCGGTCACGAAGAAGGTGACCGATGCCGGGTTATGGGGGACCGGGTCGGTTAGGGGTAACTAGTACCGGTCATGATTTGGGGAGAAAGGGCCCAAAAGGTGTCCTAGGTTGGGTGGGTGAGGTAGGTAGGGGTAAGAAAAGATGTTTTGGGGAAGATCAAAACATAGGTAAAGGGTGAAAATAGGTAAGGGTGAATGATAGTGGGTTAGGGTTGGGGTGGGTAGATAGAAGATGTGATACAAAGGTAAGGAGGTCTAGGGAAAGAGAGGTAGGGTGGTAGGTATAGGTGAGGTGCCGAGTGAGATTGTGGTTATGATTAAGGTGAAATTAATGTGATGTTTTGTGGATGCAGGTGAGAGATCAGTTGAGGATGCGAGATAGGGTGCCACCCCTACTCTTGAGAGTTTGAGGCGCGTGACAGTCAAGGAGTGGAGGCATGTCACAGATGTGGGCCTGATTGGGGTCCGACGCTACCGGCATGTAGTTCGGGAAAGCTTGAGCTTGATGGTCACTCTCATCGATAGATGGGATTCAATGACCAACACATTCCACCTACCGACGGGGAGATGACAATCACCCTGGAGGATGTGTACAGGATCCTGCGGTTACCTATATTGGGGACAGTATACTCGATCTCCTTAGAGGCATCTGAGGAGTTGATGCTGACAATATTTGGTGAGGGACTAGCGAGCTGACATTCCACAACACCATCCTGAGTTATGGAGAGATGTACCTAGCCCATCCAGAGGAGACGAGGCTAGTAGTATTATTGATGGAGGTAGTCTATTGTTTTGCACTGCCAGATGCAGAGGGTGGGAGATTCCCATGATCACTGATGGGGGTGTGCATGATATGATGATGGATAGGACCTGCTTTGCATGGGCACCAACATTCCTAGTGTAGTTATATAGAGAGCTATGGGCGTATGGGTGGCTCCATAGGTTCAGCTTATGTTGCACATTTATTCTTCATTATTGGGCCTACGAGCACATTGTGTGTGTTTGTCCGATTGGTATGCCCCAGTGGATGCATTTGAGCCTGGTTTTTTTGGGGGGGTACAGGTGATGGGTGCCTATGATGGGAGAGCATCGAGCAGTAGGGTTACACATGATGTAGCCTATTATAGGTGGTTACTGGAGGGATTGTCCGCATGGACATTATTTGGAGACTATATGTGGGCTATCCCTCATATAGACAGATGGCCGATGAGTTAGATGGCTTGCAGATACTCAGATGGATTGAGGGGCATCATGTAGGGGAGCATGAGATGATCCTAGTAGATAGGTCGATGATAATGCTTTGGGCTACCGTAGGATATACCACCACCTTTCCCATAGTACCAGAGAGATGATGTGGAGAGACCACTACCGCTACCATAACCACTAGACTACTACAGGGTAGGAGGAGTAGGTGATAGACCGATGATTGATGATGCCGGAGTGACTGATAGGTATAGATAGTGGTGGGTGGCTCATTTACGAGCAGTAGACCTCCCCCAGTGCCAGGCAGCCAAGATTTAGCCACCATCACTGTGTAGAGAGATACGCCCTATAGGGGCAGGTGGTGACCCTGATTACACAATTGGGGATGGTACGGGTAGTTGGTAGGTTCAGAGGTGGAGGTGGCTGCGTTGCATGCATGGGCCAGTGGCTGAGCCCAGATGGCCTGATGGCCTAGGGTGGAGATGGAGAGGGTGATGATGAGTAGGTGGCTGCCCTATAGACATAGGTTACAGGTTTGTAGGGCCAATTGGCCACTACAGCACATGCATAGATTGAGGCACTACAGGCTCAGTATATGTACAGGGTGTGAGGCCGATGGCACCACCATACACCGGATAGGTCCCAGTCCCGCTCATAGGCGGGGCGGAGACAGGTCCCACAGATAGACACAAGGGCAGAGGCTGATGGGGCCACCACATATAGTACCCATATCTAGGTTACAGGATGCCCTAGGTGAGGCCAATATTATCAGGATCAACATGGCAAATGGGGATAGATTTTCTATCCTATGGAGAGTACAGGCACATTAGGCCTTGAGTGAGAGGACTAGATCCCGTACCCACAACGTGGAGAGCACAGGGGCCATCGAGCCCCGAGATAGGATCAAGGTGAGGCCACTAGTTCACGGAGACCAGCCCCAGGTGATGTACTAACAGGGACCCAGCCACGACCCATGATGGGTGGTGAGATGTTATCAGCCTGCCACCGACAGAGCCGAGAGGGAGGAGGAGATGGGTGAGATAGATATGGAGGATGTCCGGCAGATGATGCCTGATGTATGTCTCTCCTTTGTGATGTATTTATTCATTTTTGATATATACCGCCTACATGTGTGCCAAAGAGAGTGAGGATGTATATGAGAGTTTTGAGAGATTTTTTATATACACCGCCTACATGCCGAAGATATTTGAGAGTTATGTATATGGATACACATATTTGGATGTTTTTATTTATAGAGATGATGGTGATTTTGGCATGATGTATCTGTGTTGATAGAATTGGATTATTATGCATAGATGGATTCATGATAGGTGTGTTAGGCATGGTGGAGGAGTTATAGGCATGGTTGAGTTGGGTTAGTTTAGGCATGGATTGAGTCAAGTCAGGTTAGGCATGGATTGAGTTAGGTCATAGGCATGGATTGAGTTAGGTTTTTGGTTTAGGCATGGATGGAGTTAGGTTTTGGTTTAGGTATGGATGGAGTCAGGTTGGTTTATAGATGGTTGAGTTGAAATGGGTTGAGTATGTAATTCATTAATTTGTGTAATTAATGATGATATGGGTCACGTTTGAGATGTTTTATAGTCACATGCATGATAATGGTAAAGAAATGGTAGACATAATGAATGTATGAATGATGATGATAAAAATGTGAAGCAATCTGTTGTTTGTTTGGTTAAATTTCCAATTATTGATATAAAAAGGAAACTAACTAGGGTAGAATGTGATTTAGGAAAAGGAAAAGGGGAATTGGTTGGGGTAGAGAGTGGTCGAGCTAACCTCCAAGGGCCCCATGCCCTCGGAGTGCTACCTACATAGTCCCATGAAAAGGGACCTCAGCCGATGTAGTTCTCCCATAAGCTAGGGAAGAATGCGAGGAGGTATGAGAATGAGTTGGTAGGTTATAGGCATGATTGAGTTTAGGTATTTTAGGTATGGGTGAATTGTGGGCACATTGGTATGGGTGATTTTGAGTTGATTTGGGTGAAAGAGGAAAAATTACCCAAAGATAAGCATCGAGGATCTAGGCCTGTATAAGGTAATCAATACGTAATGAAGAAGGTTAAAAGATAAGAGGAGGCAAGAAAGCCACCTGATTGGTAAGGATCATAATGGGTGGGTCATACCTTAGATAGGTGATGAACGGAAGACCCTAAAGACATTGCATGATTGATTATTCTAAAGGTGAAGAATAGTCACATGATCACCGAATGTCTCGGTTTCAGCAGGTCCCTTGAGGTGGTAGGAAATGAAGGTGCAAAGGGTGAGAAGGTGAAAAAAAATGGTTATGTTATATGATATGAGGTAACATGCCTTTTGGCAAGAGATCCAAGATCACGATGAGCGAGTCCATGACTGAAAAAGTTTTTTTTTGTTTTGACTTATAGTTGAGATAGACTGATCGATGCGGGAAGTCTATATGGGATGAGAAAATTAACTCCTTGAGGTCTTCGCGAAGTTGATCGATGCGGGAAGCTTCGATTCTCTTTTTTTTTTTTTTAAGAGCTTTACATAGTTGTCCTTCGAGGGAGCAGTCTATTTATAACAATGATTTAGAGAGAAAGATGTCCTTTTGAGGGAGTCATCTTTTATTGGAAGTTTGACTCAAGGAGTTGGATCCCATGTGAGGGATTTTTTAAGTCATGGACAAGACTAAGGTGAAGAATAGGATTCTTGTTCAGAAAGCAGGGTGAAATGACCATGGGATCTCATCTAAAAAGTAGATGAAAAGTATCCATGAGAATCATGCCATGTGCAAAGTCCGTGGTACACATATTTAAGAGAAGATAAAAGAGTGATGGGTATGCACATGATTCTTGTTTAATCATTGGGGGTGGCATAGTGAAAGAAGGGAAGTAAAAAGTGCTCAAGGGATGAGCATGAAAAGAGGTAAAAGGTGAGGGGGACTGAAAGTCAACAATAGAATGGTCGAAGATGCAAGGCATTAAGGGGCTCAGGTTCGGGTTTACCATCTAGTGAAGATAAATGATAAGCACCTGATCCATAAGTATGAGTCACGATGTATGGTCCAAGCCAATTAGGAGCAAATTTTCCCCATTTACTTTTTTCCGCTTTGGTTACATGTTGATTTTCTTTCAGACAAGGTCACCGACTTGGAAGGTTCATTCATGAACACATTTTTCATAGGCACGTTTGATACATTTTTAGTAAACTTGAAGATGGTCAAGAGCATTAAGACGACGTTCATCTAATAACTCAAGTTGTGCTAAAGTGGTCTTGGCAAAAGTCATCATCATTGAGCATGTCATGAAGAGAAATACAAAGTGAGGGAATCTGACTTCGAGAGGCAGCACAACCTCTATACCATAGACCAGAGAAAAAGGTGTGGTAGTAGTGGAAGTGTGAATACTAGTGTATGCCCATAGGGAAAAGGAATGTGTGTATGCCAGTCCTTCCCAGTATCATTAACCACTTTCATGAGAATTTTGTTTAGGTTTTATTAGTGGATTCAGCCTAGCCATTGGTTTGTGGGTAATATGGTGATGAGAAGCTTAGTGAATACCAAAGGCATCATAAAGTTTCCAAGGTTTTATTTTTGAATTGTTTTCCATTATCAGTAATGAGGCGATGCGGGACACCAAAGCGACAAATGATGTGATGATTGATGAACTCACATATTTTCTCACTTTTTTGGAGATGAGAGGTATGGCTTCAACCCATTTGGTGTAATATTTGGTAGTGGTGATGATCCATTGATGTCTCTGGGAAGAATGGGGATTGATCTCTCCGACAAGATCCAAACCCCATTGAGAGAAAGGCCAAAGGTCACGGGCGACCTGTAAGGCATGACTGGGTGTATGATGAAGATTGGCATGTTGTTGGCATTTTACACAACGCTTAACGTAGTCACAAAAATCATGGTTAAGGGTCACCAGTAATAGCCTAGGTGAAGAATACGCTTAGCAACAACAAGGCCACTTAAGTGACCTCCACATATGCCATCATGAACTTCCTTAATGGTATAAGGAATTTTAGAACTCATAAGGCACCGTAAGAGAATACCATCAAAGCCACACATTTATAGAGGAGGCCACCCAGATGACGTAACGAGAGACCCTTTTAAGAAAGGCACATTGTCCATTACGAGTGAGGTCGGGAGGTAAGATGGAGAGGGAAAGATAGTCTAAGTATTGTTTATACCAAAGGTCACTCGGGTCGAGAGCAAAGTTCCGATAGAGTAAACTGCATGAGGTAAATAAGAGGGTGATTGAGTCTTTGTATGGTGACAAATATTTTAGAGTCGGCGGGGTGAAGTAGGTATCTGAGAAGCCAAGCAAGCCATGGTATCTACAAATTTGTTGGTAGAACGGGGAATGGTTTGAAGGGCGTAATAGTCGAAGGTGGTCAAAAGTATGTCCACATGATGCTTATACTTTTGAAGTATCTCATTACGACACTTGGTATATACCATTGACTTGGTTTACGACTAGTTGAGAATCACCAAAGATGTTGATTGACTTAACATCTAAGGCATAGGCAGCCTAGAGACCCAATACGAGTGCTTCGTATTCAACAATATTGTTTGTACAATCAAAATCAAGTTTGAAAGACAAAGGCATGGGTTCACCATCAAGTGGAATGAGGATAACACCAGCCCCACCCCCATGCTGACACTTGGAACCATCGAAGAAGAGTGTCATTTGGTACGCGGGTTCATCCAAGGAAAGGGTGGTAATAGACTCATCTGGAAAGTCAAAGTTAGAGGGTTGGTCCCCGAAATAGGTGCATCGCCAATTGGTCAGTGATAGCCTAGCCCTTGATGGACCTTTGATGGGTGAATTCGAGGTCGAGGTCAGCCAGAAGCATAAGCCAACATGCAGCTCATTGATTTTGGTAAGGTTTGGCATACATGAAGTGTAAGGGGTCGGTGTTGGTCACCACATAGGTTTTGTGATTAAGTAGGTAATGGCGGAGTTTGGTGGCAATGAAAACTAAGGCTAAGCAGAGTTTTTCGGCATGGGTATATCAGGTTTCATAGTCCAAAAGGGTATGGCTTATGTAATAAACTTACCTTCTCTCTGTGTTGTTCATCGCGATGAGTGAGCATGGCCCCTAGGAGTGATCGGTGGTTGATATGTATAGGTAGAAGGGTTGATCATCTTTAGGTGGAATGAGTATGGGTGGTTGGAGAAGGTATTGTTTTAAGGCTTCAAAAGCTTTATGGCAGTCCTCATCCCATTTAAAGGAAACATCTTTTTTGAGAAGGTGATGAAATGGTTGACACCGATCAGATAATTGCAAAATGAAACAAGTGAATAGATTGCAACTTACCTTGCAGGCTACGGAGTTGCCGCAGGTTAGTGGGTGGGGGCATTTTGAGAATGGCCTTGACTTTAGCAGGGTCAACTTCTATACCACGTAAGGAGACAATAAATCCCAGGAGATTCCTCAAGAGAACCACGAAGACACATTTATTGGGTTGAAAACACAATATTTAATGAGGTGGTCAAAGATGGTTTTAGGATGGCGAGGTGCTCGGAGTGGCATTTAGATTTGGCAAGAGATCATCCACGTAATCTTCCAATATATGATGCATGATGTCATGGAAGATGTAAGTCATAGCCCGCTATTGGTATGTGGCACCAGTGTTTTTAAGGCCAAAAGGCATGACTCGATAGCAGAAGGTCCCCCAAGGGGTGATGAATGTAGTTTTGTGCTGATCCTCTGGGCAAGCAAGATTTGGTTATAACCCGAGAAACCATCCATGAGTGATAGCATCTCGTGACCAGCGGTAAGGTCAACCAGTTGGTCAATACTAGAGGGAAAGTCATCTTTTGGGCAAGCTAGGTTGAGGTCACGAAATCATGTGCAAATGCGAGTCCCCCTATCACCTTAGTGATAGGGACAATGTTAGAAATCCATCGAGGATAATCAATGGGTAAGATGAAGGAAACAAAAAGAAGGTGCTAAAGTTCTTCTTTGACCAGAAGAGCAATGCGAGGGTGCATTTTCCTCAAATTATTTTTATGGGCTTGGCATCAGGAATGGTTACGATATTGTGGACCACTATGGTGGGGTCAATACTAGGCATGTCTACATAAGACCAAGCAAAAGCATGGTTATGATCTTTGAGAAAAGAAGTGATGGCTTCCTGTTTAACAGTATCTAAAGATTGGCCAATCTTTAGAATGTGCGGTCGTCCTGAGTATGGATGTTAATTTTGATAGTCGATTCATTCAACATGGTTTGTGTCTCAGATGGTAACGACCGATGAATATATGAGTCTTCTCACACAAGATAGGTGAGTATAGATTCATCATCCCGACATTGAACGACATTAATGGAAGGTGTATCATCATCGATCATTTTAGGATACAAGAAGGGGAGAGAAGAGGGAGCCTCGCCCTCACGTTGATAAGTTAGAGGCCCCAAGGAAATGGTGTTTATGAAAAAAAAGTTAGGAGGAATGGATTCTAGATCCATCGACTCTGTTGGTGAAGGTGGTGAAGAAGGTGGAGCGGGTGAAGAAGGTGAAGAAGGGCTGATGTTCTCAATGAGTTCAATTTGAGCCTTCTTGGTAGGTGGTTCAGTAAAGCCAATACCACTATAGTCATTATGTTTTGGGTAGTGCATGGAATAATAGTGTGATGACCTTGCTCGTAAAATCCAAAACCAAAACCCTTCCATGCACATCGGTGTAGGAAGGTGTGGGTGAAATGGCAATTGGTGAGTGACTAGAGGTCAGTAGAAAATGGGTGGGTTTGTGATGGTGGTTCAGGTGTATAAGTGGTAGTATCAAGTCCCCCATAGGTGAGATTGGTGCAAAGGTGGGGAGGACCATAAAGGAGACACTCTCCTATACGGTGATCATAACGAGGGTGCATGTGAAGACTTCCATACTCTTGTGGAGTAAGGAATGTGTTGACACTATATAGGTGATACTCCCCCAGAGTGAGGCATTGAAAAATACCTTCCAAGGGATCGGTGGTCGATATGTGAGTGGATGAGATAGATGATGTTTAGATATTGATCGAGGGGGAGCTAGATGATTGGGAGGCTGGATGGTTCAGCCATGGAGGTCAGGCAGAGAGTAGGAATGGAGGATATAGGTGTGGTTGAGGTAGTGGTGACATTGGTGGGTGGAGGTGTAGGTGAAGAGGAAGTAGTCATGGATGAAGATGCTTTAATGGGTATGAGCACGTCATTGGGTCGATAAAGCATGTTGCAGGTTTTGAAAGGTGATGGGTCAGCCAGAATGGTATAAGTGTGCCCTTCATGCTCAAACTTTACACAACGATGCAAAGTGGAAGGAACACAACCCATGACACGAATCCAGGTCTACCAAGTAACATGTTTATATTAAAATTCCCCTCTCAAGATGTAAAATAACTCGAATAAGTGGGGGGCCCACGCAAACATGGAGGATGATGGTGCAAGTAAGTGTAGAGGTGATAGCATCATTAAATGAACGCAACATGACAGGATGTTTATGCATGTAATTTTCGGTATGCATTTGGTCAAATGCATGGGAGGAGATGATATTAATGCTAGCACCCCCATCGATCATAACATGTCATACACATATCATCGATGTGGATGGAGATGAAAAGAGATGGATCTGGGTCATCGGTTTGGTGCGGTGTGATCTCTTCATCTAAGAAGCTAAGGGTGGCTACTTGGTGAGTAGGTGGAGGTGTAGGAGAAGATGGTAATTTGGTAAGGGAGGCTACATGATGAGGTGTAATAATGGAGGCCACGGGTGTAGGGTCATTGGGTAAGACCTCAATAGACTGAAGAACCTCCATGAGAGCTTGACGATGGGATTCTGAGGTTTAGATGAGGTCATACAGGGACATTTTGAGGGGGATTGGTGTAATTGTTTGAGCATCGTGCGATGTGTAACCCCATTAGAAATAGGATATGTGGGGCCATGAATAGTGACTTTAGGTGTGGGTGCAGATGGTATGTTGGGTATAGGATTGGTTGGTGGGTCGGTTTCCTTTTCCTTGCCTTTATCTTTCTAAGCATGGGGTGGCAACGAACGTGGATCATGTTGATTTGAGGTGGGGAGGTAGGTGAAGTAGGTGAGCCATGAAAGGTATAGTGATAGGAAGGGAAAAATCCAAGAGGTGGGAAGGAACCTTGTGAAATGAGTTAGGCACACCGACATGTGGGTGGAGGTTTGGCAAGTTCTCTGATGCAACCATGTTAATTTTGAATCTTGGGGTGGCTCTAAGAGTTGGGGGGTGGAGGTCTTGGTCGTTGAGTAGGAAATGAGGGAAGAACTGTGGAAATGGGTGCTGGAAAAATGGGGTCCTCGTCGAGAAGGTCATCATCATCAAAGTTTTCTTCAGGACACAACTGGATAAGAATGGTTTTCAAAGCCTTGCAGTTCTCTACATCATGCCTTGACACACGATGGTAGGTACAAATTTTGGTGTCATCAAACCCTTTGGTTTGGGTTTGAGTGGGTCATAAGGTCTGAGAGGTGGTAATGTGATGACAGAAGTTTCAAGGAGGTTGGTTAAGATTTTGGCATAGGATCCCGCTAGTGGATCACAATGGGAAGTGAAGGTGGGTTTGGGTGCAGGTGTGGTGATTATATAGGAAGGGTCTTGGCAAGAGGGGGAGTGGGTCGAGCTATGGTTTTAGGTGCTGTGTGGTCTTAGGTGTTGGTCATGTCTACTTGGGTAGGGGCATGGCAGATGAACTGGCAATAGAGTGTGTGGTTGGCTTTGACTACCTTATTGAGGGTAGCAGATTTTTGTCTTTAGGTTGCACCTTCTTGGGTAAAGGTGATACGGGTGCATGATATCTAGAGGGAAAAGTGGATGGTGGAAGAGGGCGTGTTACCCATGGGGATAATCGAGGTGTTGTGAAGGTAGATGGCACGGGTTGTGCAGAGGTGTGAGGGAAAGAGACTGAAGTGTCATGGGTAGTGAAGAAGTTACCGATGGTATTGGAGGTATGGGTGGTAAAAATGTTGTAGGTGTGGGGAAGTCATGTCGGGCGCTTGGGTATGTTAGAGGTTTGCGAGGGAGGAATGGGCTGTGTGTTTTTAGTTTACCAATGGGTGGAGGTTTCTTAACCATGCTGGAAGGGCAAGGTCCTAAGATGGATGGAAGGGGTGAAGGTGATGAAGGTGTGATTGGTGAGGTTGGGGTATGAGATCTAGGGGATTGGTTCTTCTATTTGGGGGCTGGATTAGGTTTGGTGTTAGTTTTGGAGGATGTGGCTAAGTCTAATTTGATGGGTGGATGAGTAAGGTTGGCCATTGGGATGACCCCTAAGGTAGTAATAGGTTTAGGCAGGAAGATGATGTAGGTGTAGGTTTGGATGTAGAAGCATGTTGAGTTATGGGTAGAGGGGTGAGTTGAGCCATGAGTGGCATCATGGGAGAATTTGTGATAGTTGTGGTTGTGTTTGGTTTGAGTGGCCAAAATATTTTTGGATAGATAGTGGAAGTGTCAATGAGTGACATCTACATTTGTGTTGAGACAAAGTAGAAGACACCCCCAAAGTAAGGCTCTATCCACATAATCTAGGTGGTCAGCTAAGCATGAGAATGACACTGTTGTAGGTGAGGTCGATGTGGATCCAATGGTGATTCCCATAAAATGTGTCTTAGAAATGGGGAATTCACTAGCTTTAACCTCTGTGGGTAAGAGAGCCAAAGTAAGTCCGCAGGATCTTGGGTAGCTGATGGAGAATGGTCACCTAGAGGCAACATTTCTACTGGATCTTTGATAGGTGGAGGAGATGATGGGTGCTCCTCTGTGGGTGGAGGAGATAGACAAGCATCTTCCGTGGGTCGAGAGGTACTGCAGGGTGATGGCTCTCTAGGTGGAGAAGCCAAAGGTGAAATGGTCTCGATGTTAATAGAAGGCTCCTCACAGGTGAGGGAGGAGACGAAGGGTGCTCCTCTGGGTGGAGGAATAGGTGAAGTGGGTTCGTGTGTAGGTGGAGGACTTCGGGCTAGGATTTCCTCTATGGAAGGAATATGAGGTAATTGGGAAGTGACTGGTGCATCATTGAAAAATAGCATGGACCTCATGGGTATGGATATCATTAGTTGAGGTCTCTCCAGTTTGATCAAGAAGAAGGGCATGATTAGGAAATGGTTTCTTGAAGATGTGTAGGTTTTGATTGGTAGGTGCATTAGGATTATCCAAGGTTAACTCACCTTTCTCAAGCATTTCTTGGACAATGTTTTTGAAAGTGATGCAATTTCCATCACTATGACCTTTTACCCGATGATAGTTGTAGAAGTCATGCTCTTTGTACCACACAGGGTGTGGGGTGAGCAGGATCAAAACCAAGTATGTGGCTTTACAGGGAGGAAGGGTGATGGCCCCAACTTTAATGAGATTTTCTAAGATAGAAGAATAAGGCTCCCCAATTGGGGTATATTTCCATTGTTCCCATCTAAATTGAAAGGTCTGGACAGAGAAAGATTAGATGAGGGGTTAGCCTGATTTGATGGATGAGTTGGGTCGGCCTTGAGTACCACTACATTAGTGGTTCCCTTGGATTTTGAATAATTATTCTATGGTTTCAAGAAGAAGAGGTATCATTTGACTTAAATGCCACATTCTTATTGCGTAGTTGAATTTTATTTTCTTCGATGGCCCAAATCTCTAGCTTTCATGCCATGGTGAATGCCTCATCGAAGGTTCGAAAGTATACACTGCTAGGGTTGGAAAATATGTCTAGCACAAGCCCACGTGAAGAGCTCTATGAGTTTGGTTTGTGGTAGTTGGAATGTGAGTTGATTGATCAGGCTACGCCAACAAGCGACAAAATCTGCGATAGATTCATCATGTCATATTGACGCGTAGAGTAGAGGTCAGTCATGGTAACCTTCTTAACAACATTGATGGAGAAGTGATCCAAGAAGGCTTGGGCTACCTGATTGAATGAGAAGATAGAATGTCTAGGTAACCCACTATACCACCAATGCGGGCCTGGTCAGACATGGGAAAGGTCCTCAGAAGAAAAGCATCATCATGGGCGATCAGATAACACCCATGTTTGAAAGACCGCAAATGTTGTTGCATGGGTCCTCTTTGCTATTGAAGTGGTTAAATTTAGGCATTTCCCAATGTATGGGATATGGATGAATAGGAATGGATGGGTGTATGGGCTCATTACAAATCTCATCGTAGGTGAGAGTGTTGTGGGTGCCAGAAACCGATGCTTCCAGTGTCTACATCTTGTCCATCATTAACTTGATTAGGTCGTTGGTAGGTTGTGATGGCTGGGTATCTCCTGTAACATAAGAGGGTTGGTGTTGGACATATGATGGGGGTGGCATTCCAGTATATGGCACTGTCATATAGGTAGATTGAGAAGGAGGGAGTGAAATAGGGGTACGTACCCAGAATGAATGATAGATGAAACAGAGGCTGTTGATAGTATGTATATGGAGGTGGAAGGGTCATGGTGACCCTAGTAGCAATGGGGCTAAGGAATGTGGAATAGAAAGGACAATGTTTTGAAAAGGGGTAGAGGTCACCGACACTGGGGTGGTTGTGTAGCTATGGGTATGTGTGAGACAATAGGCACATGGATGAGGTTATGTTTTGGGTGGTTGGCGAAGGTATAGTGGATGTGGCGGGTGCAACAGATGTGGCAAACGCGGCAGTCATAGTAGGTATAGGGCCTAGCTATGAAATGACTAGGGGCAAGGCAGGTGCGGGTAAGCGCAGGAGCCGAGGGGGTTGACATAGAAGTAGGAATGAGAGTCGGGGGATAGATACGGGCATGCCGTATATCAACTGACTCGAGGCATCTCGAGTGGACAAGTGGGAAAGATAAAACTTAAGGCGGCAGGGGTTTTGGTCAAGGAGTCGTGTGAACTCCTCGTCCCCTATGGCGATAGTGATAGGTTGGGTAGGATCCATGGGTGATAAAATAGAAGGTGGTGAAGGACTAGGTGGGAGTGGTTGAAAACTAGCATGGAATATGAGGGCGTTTTCTTGGCTACGCATCAACACCATGTGAACAAGTACTGACATGGTAGGACTACTTTCTATAAATGACACAGAAATACAACAGAGATAGGAGAAATAGGCGGTGGTAGGTGGATTAGGTACAAAATGTCCGCTAGAAATTTGAATAGGCTAACCGATGCCGATTAGGGTAAACCAACGCCAGTCACAAGTAACCATGATCGGTCACTATAGAAAATGGACAAGTTTGTCAAAACAAGGTAAAAGGCTAATAATTTTCCAAGTAGACAAGATGTTGATGGAATTTACCTGACAATGAATATGATGAGAGTGACAGAGACTCTGAATAACAAAGAAGGTGAAACATGTGTCCTTTTGGGTAGGTTAACCAAAAGAACAGTAAACCGATGCCGGTTGGGTAAAATCGATGATGGTCAAAGGGGGTAACGACGACGATCGTTGGACCGACACCTAGTTACTTATGAAATTGAAACAAATGAAGAAAAGGTGGTTGTGAGTTAAAATCAGATATGGAATCAAACCCAAAATTCTGAGAATGATGAAAATAGGGTCCAGGCACACTCAGATGAAGCTGAATACACCAACTATGATGAGGAGCGTGCAAAGGGGAAATAAGAAAATGAAGAACGTGTCCTCTCACCTCAAAACACAAGCCAAACAGAAACACTAAGAAAAATATGATCCTAAGAGTGCTTTTTCTATTATGTTTGTTCATCTTATGCTATTAAGGACTGACTCATGAACTTTAGAATAGAATTTTTGGTGAGGAAGGCTTCCTACGAAGAAGGAGATCTACAAGGAGAGGTTTCAGGTATGTTATGGTGAGGGGGGGGTCGTCTCTTCTGAAGTATGACTCGACAAAAGTAATGAGTTGGGAGTACCTACCAATCCTCTTATTAGTGTGATCATTGATAGGCATTCCTAGGAAAGATGTCATTTAAGAATGTGTATATTTTTGAATTTGTGTAGTTTGGTAAGACTCAGAGAGAGAGAGAGAGAGAGTGTGCTTTCTATGATTCATTTGTCAACCATCAGCTAGGAATGACTTCCAGCATATAGGTTGCCCTCAGTTAATGTGAGCTAATGCAAAAAAGTAGAATGAAATGAAGTTGATTTTTAAACCCAAATCGAAATATTGAATTCGATGACACAAAAAGATGAATAGAGAAGGGATGCTCTTTCACTAATGTGATACTAATGAAAGGGAAGAAATGTTCGTTTTAAAGCACCAAAATATGATTGCTTTTAGACAATAGAAGAAAAGAAGATTCTAGGGGAGAAATTTTAATGTGAGAACCTTTTAGAAAGGAAACAAACATGCAACTTTTCACCTAGAAATGAAGAAATGCAAAGAACCCCGAATGGGTCCCACCAGGCATGCCAAAATGTTTCACCTGATTCTAGAGTGTTTCTTTGAATATTGACAAAACAGATAAGGGTAAAGGGCTAGGAGGAATACTTGTTAAAATGTTGGTTGTAGGTTATTGTGCGTATGACTTCTTGATCCACAAATGATCGTGAGAGCTTCCTTTTGGCTAGGAGGAACTACCTAAAATAGAAAACAAGACCACCAAATAGAAGTTAAATAGTATATGCAGTGGACTACCTAGCGTATGCTAGATCCGGAAGTGTGATACTCCCTAGACAGCTATCAATCCACTTTTTTAAAACAACTCAATGTTAACAATAAGGAAAATCCTACTATGTAGTTAAAATGATTTAGGTATCTCATTCGACTACAATAAGTAGACTCATTCACAACAAGCTAGGCTATGATTAAATCTAAAGGTCAAGGTCACTGTCAGAGTACTTGGTACTGGTCAAGGTCTAGTTCTGGGCTGTTTTGGGTATTTGGTGGAGATTTTAAGCTTTGTTCTTGGTCTGAGGGTAAAAACATAGAGACCGACATCGGTCTGGTATGACCGATGTCGGTTTAGGTGAACCAGTGATGGTTGTGGGTAACCGGCATGTCGGTATGGTCGGGTACAGAAACTTAATAAAAACTTGGTGTGGTGACAAATCTAGGCTAAATGGAAATGGAAAGGGAATGGCAAGGTCTGTGTGAGTCTTAGGTATACTCAGGGATCTCTAAAAACCGGGTATGGGTAGTTCAATGGTGTGGGTGAAGGAATGGTCAAGTTTGCATGGAGGTAAATGGTGGGAGAATGGGAATGGGAGTAGAAACTGATAACAAAAGTAAAAGAGTCTACTAAAATGACAATAGATAAATGTTGGTTAACAAAACACTTACTGTTATACGAGCTTGATGGCTGGATGGCAATGGTAGTTGATAAGATGTGTGTAGTTTGGTGTGGTGATGGCGCTTCCCAGGATGCTCCCGTGAATGCAAGTGGCTCTGTGATTGCTTCTGATACTGGTTGTGGATGCTCTGATGCGTGTACAAATGTTGGTTCTACTTGCATGTAGCTCTGGTTTCATCTCTTGCTCTCAAAGATGTGCCAACCTCAAATTAGGTTGTTTTGGGGAATAAATGGTAACCGACAACGGTTCTAGGTTGACCGGTGGTGGTTTAGGGTAACCGGCGTCGGTTAGGGTGGGATTTCCTAGGTTTACTAAACTGGGTAGATCCTCTTGATTTTCTGGGATCTCGTTCATTTTTCTCCATGGATTAGAATGGAAGCCTCCTTTCTAACAGGTGGGAATGTGGTTAGAGGGAATGTAGGCTTTGATTTTTAGGTTTTAGGTAGGTCTTAGTTAGTTATGGCAACATACTAAGAATAGGTCTTAGGGTGAGGTGGCTAGATGAGGTGTATAGGTGAGGTGGTGGTGTGGGCATTATCCAATTAGGATATTTAAATAATAGATATTATGAGATCATAAATTAGCCATGGTTAGGTGAGTGTGTTCGAGTTGGTTATTTGTCGAGGGACCAAGAGGAGTGTGACCCAATTTTTGTGTCTACAAGGAGTTATTATAATTTTATATATATGAATATAAAACTCTTATCATTATTTTAAGTCAAAGTCATAAAAGTCATTTTATGTAATTTTGTTCAATTATCATTATTGTTGTTCTATATTCTAAAGCATCAAAAGTCAAAGTTGTCATTTGTGTTTTCAGTAGAGTCATTGTCAAAATTTTAAAATTCTCATGTATATCATCATCATTAATGCCAAATTCCATTATCAAGTTGTTGTCAAATGTTTTTGGTCCATCGTTAAAAATTTGTATAGTTATGTCTTGTCAAAAATTCAAGAGGCAAAATATTGTAAAAAAATATTTGGGCCTTACAGACACATTTTCGATGTTATCCAACGTCCTGACAACCATTAATCCTCAAAACCAAATTCGTTGAGATAGTAACATTACACTCAAGGACGGAGCCATCAAAGGTCGATCAACAACCGCTCGTTAGTTGCCAACAACGGGGCTGCATATAAGTTATGGTGGTATCTTGTTTGTGTTAGTATGCGCTTTTAGATTTGCAGCTTTGTTTCTTTTCGCTTTTATGATTTGCGTTGTTTGTTGTGGATGCTGGAAAAACAATTGTATTAGAGAGTAGATGACTGCAGAGATCCTATGACTGTAGTGATCCTCTGCCGCCATACTTCATTATAAGGTGATCGGTTAGTGAATATATTCATTGGTAATAGTGATCATGTGCAACAAGATCCCGTCAGTAGTATGTAATTTGGTATGATTTTCTTTTCAGTGTTCCTAGTTGTGTGAATAATGGAAATTTCACATTGTGGGGGAACATGACACCAAATTTCCATTTCCATTATGCTCCTAAAATGACTAAATTCAAGGGAAACTTCCAATGGCAGTGGTAGTTTCCCATGTTGTTCGAGATCAAGTGACAACGATCAACAACAATGGCTGCAATTAAAAACATTATAGTTCTTATAGGAAGTAATGTGAAATTTTTCTAGTATGTGTTCTATTGTGCAGTTTTGTAATAAGAGAAATACGATTCCTATATACTTCCTTGATGTAAAAACATAGTGGAGAACAACAGAACCAGAGTAAGTCAGTTCATGGATCTTGAAAGGGTTTGTGGGAGATTTTAAAACCACACGAGGTGGACAATTGATCAGCCCTATCACGTCAAGGTTTGTGGTAAACATATTTAAAACTATGGAAGGAAAAAGCCTTTCTTTTGATCAAGATCATGAGTCACATTGTTGGACATGTTTCACAAAAAGTGATCATATCGCAATTGAGTTAGTGGATTTTTTCTACCATGTTTGCACTAAGGGGGAATGTTAGGAATTAATTAGTTAGTTATTGCTCACATTATATTTGTTAGTAAGGTTGTTAATATTAACAACCATGTAAATATGGTTTAATATGTTACAAGTTGTTTTAACAACTCGTCAATATTTGTGAGTGGTTTCCTATTTTATAGGATATGTATTTCCTATATATGTAATGGTGTTCGAAGGAGAAATGTATCATAGAAAGTAATTTTTCTCGTATCCATTATGCTAATGTACCATCATATTTTCCTACCTTTTGTCCATAGAAATTTTACAGCTTTGCTCAATATGTATACACAAACTTCACTATATAATTTCTTTGCATGAATGATGCATTATATAATTTATTGGTTTAATCCCACTTTGCCCCCTACTCTAAATTCTTGTTTATCATTTTTTGGTAACAAAGTTCATGCCTTTAAATTGAACCCTTTATGTCTCCATCACTTTTCATTCCTCCATCCACTCCCTTTCGGTGGTCACATTGCATTGCTTGCGTTTGATTGCAAGTAGCTAAAAGAATGGAATACTTCTAGACCACGTTATTTGAAATAATATTGAATAATTTTGATTCATTCATGGGTACAATGCATGTTAAGATTGAGAATAGGTTTAACTCATAACTTTTCTCATCTAATTTCAACAAATATTAAGGAAAATGTAATTACTCACCGCTTTTGAAAACATCATTATCACTTTTTTGTGTATTTCTTATAGAGGATAGAAAATAAAAGGTATTCATTTACATGGTAGTGGGAAACACATCGGTTAAAAGTTCATTATGAATATCTTTGTCATTATGATGTTGAAGATGATCATTGTGTACGAGTGAAATGAGCATTCAAAAATTAGAGAGGTGCTTGTAGTACAATGTTTTCACCGGTGATCACCGGTTTTATGTCCTTCATAACCATCAACAATGACACCCATAATGTAACTTTTACTAACATAATGGTCTCATAGTTGCGAGATGCATATGCTTACTTTCGTCATCTTTTCTTCTCCTCCTCTAAATATATGTCATACTACACAACTTGGATATGCCTCCCGAACGCATTTTGGTATTACATGCATTCTTGAATGCCTCTTAGAGTTCCTCATATTTTTTTATTCTTATCTTCCTACTACTTCAATTTACTTATCTTTATTTTAGATTCCAAAAATTTATTCTATACTTCACTATCCTTATCAACCTCTCCATTACACCTTTTCTTTTTTAAAATATATAAATATTCAATCAATGAAATGGCTAGATAGTATGGAAATCGACACCCCTTTATACTCTCATGTTGTAAAAAGAATTCCCTTGAGAATGGAATAATATATTCTTAGTACACCGAAGGCATTCCCCCTATAGGAAAGGCCCTTGCAGACATTTATGTGGTCATGTGCTAAATTTTACGGTTGTGTGGACGTTTTTGCATTTTTGGGCTATTTTTAATAGAGTTTTTTGATCCCTACATGCTTGGCTTCGTTCGTGGTATGTTTGGTCTGGTTTGTTGCTATTTCACTTTCGTTAGAAAGTGTACCTCTGTACACCATCCCGAACCCTCCCTCGCCGATGAGATTCGATTCCGAAGAAATTTTGCAAATTTCAAATTTGCGGCGATTCAGAGAAACCATGAAAAGTATCGTTGATTCCATAAAACATCTGATAAGTCACGCTGTTGCGAGCAAATGCTCTGGATATTTTCCTCAATTTTACTTTATGAACTATGTCTGTAAATATATGGAAAAGCCATTGTTTGCAGTTGAAAACGCCTCTTTCAAAAATTTCACTGGTGACATTTCTCACGTTTCTCGGCCAAACTACGTAATATTTGTGCTTCAGGCACGGGGAAGTGATCACATCGGGCTTGGCTTCTTCTTCGATGATGATAACAATCTCATTGCTTGCATTTTCCAACAAGATGTCTACCGTGAGAAATGATGCCTTTAGTCTTATAAAAAAGCGCTCAAGTTTAGTGAGTTGATGTCCACTTTAGTCATGTGATGTCCATCATTTTCTTTGATTAAACTAATTTTTTATTAACATTCACCGAATCACTCCTCTATCCCATTTGGTGTTTTTTTTTTGGAATTTTTAATACTCTTATATGGGATATTTGTTTATAAAACACTATACACTAGATTATTTATTATTGTGTGTTTATTATAATGACGACTATTCAATAATGTATTCATATTTTTATTTTTATTTTATAATAATGGCAAGGTAAATGTACCTATTTTAGTATATAACCACCTTAGATATTATTCGCCCAATTCAGGGTTTCATCTTTAATTTTGTGTCTATTGGGTCAAGTATTTGAAGTATATATTGCCTAATAAATTATCCCTCACAATTATTATCAATATGGAATCAACCCAATTACAACCTAATCATGTATTTTATGTTAAATTGTTCGCTTCCATAAGTAATTACTCCTCAATTATTACCAATGTGGAATTAACCCAACCACAACCCAAGTAATGAATTTAATGTTAAATTGATGTCTTCCACGAGTAATTACGTTGAAGGTGTCCCCTACGGGAAAGGGCCTTCTTTGTCGTTCACGCGATCGTGTCAAATTTGACGGTCATTTGGATGTTTTTAAGTGTGATTTAATTTGATGGCCGTTTTGATAGTTTTGACGTGCATTTTGTTTTTATTTCCTATTTTTAGTGATACAAATCGGGAGCCCCAGAGTCGAGAAAGTTTGGAGATAGCACCAATCGGTGTACTCACATGAAAACCAGTCACATGATTTTTTGAATAGATCTTTTTTTGCCTTGTGGTTTTATTCTCACTACTTACCTTGGATTAGTTATCGTCTTTGTTGTTAATGACCCATCATGTTGAATCTATCAAACCTTTAAAGGTGCCCCATTCTTAATGCAACCAATTTGTTCATATAGTGTTTTCAGGCATCTTTACAGTTAGTTTGAGGAAAAACTATGTTAATATTTTGTGACTTTTCTGTTACATATTTATAAAGAAAAGCAGGAACATAATAACCTAAGCTACTCATAGACTTAAGAAATCCCATTTACAACTGTGCTCCAATTAGCCATCATATTGGAAACCGCCCAATATTTTGGTGCATGTCTGTCTCACACTTTCTGATTAGGCTTATCAATAAGATTGTAGCTTAGTGTGCTTGAGTTCACGACTATATATTAAACTTTCAAATCCCATATCAACATAACATTCTGGCATTTAAGTTTATTGTTAAAACAAGGTTTTCTGAGCCCAAAACTGACAAGTAAATTCCCAAGCAACATGTACTCCATCCAATATTGAGTTTTGCTTTTTGCTTTAATTTGGGATGTATCAATCCCAAAACAGGGGCTCATCTTACTCATAAAGCTACATCTTAAAAAACATCATTTTATTTACCAAAAGAAGCAAAAAGCATCATTTTATTTACCAAATAAAATCATTACTGCATCTGCATTAGTCATGTAGTGCTCAATAGTTTCCATGCACAAGTGCAAGGAGACAAGGGTTCAATATAAAAGCATCAGTTCAATAAATTTCTTTTGCAGATAGATGTATCTACATTAAAAGGAGGAGGGAGGTAATCACTAGACTTTTCATGTGATGGTACTTGAACAATAAAAAGAAAGAACTTCAATCAACCATATCAAATGTCAAATGAAAGGTCAAAGGATTTGAACGCTCCGAGAAGAGGCCAGAAGGACCTACCAAAAGTAGTAAAAACATTGAAATACACCCCATAGGAAAAAAAGAATATCAAACATGTTTATATTGCAGAAGGAAATTGGAATAGTAGACTTTTGGTACATGTAATAAAATCTACTTTTTTATTTGTTCCAAACTACATAGCTAATATTTATGTTCCCTCATCTCACACGTATGAATGGCAACATAGAGGCTCCACACATGTCCAAATTTTATTATGGCTTGAGAACGCCCCTAAAGTTGATGCAATGGACTGGGAGGATACAACATTTATTGAGGTGAAAAAACAATACTTTAATAAGTTTGTGTCTACCTGGAACCCCCTCCCGGCTTGCAACCACTTGGATTTTGTTCGCATTTCACTCCTAGATGACCCTTGTTTGCTAGATACAACACAAATTCTATCATCCTCCCCACATGTGGACCTTGAAGAATTGCTTAATTGTGTTCAATGCCACAATAAATTTTCAAAGCAGACATGCTTGCATAAAAATCAATCACAGTTGCAGTGTAGGTACAACGCCCCCTAGGCCACACAACCTACTTCATCCTTGTTCATTGAAAGTGATGGAAGAATTAAGTACCTCCCTTGAATAAATGATGATAGATTGAACATCCATGATCAAACTATGATATCCATATGGAGAGCAAATGTCGATTGCCAACCGGTACTTTCCCGCCATGCAATGCTTAAGTATATTAAAAAATATGCTTCAAAAGTATAGCAACGTTCATAAACATATCACCAAATGTTATCCATATTTTCAAGAGATGCTGACGAGGATTCTCCATCACATATTGCGATCTCCAAAATGCTCATAGAAAGTGTTGTTGAACATGACCTAAGCACACAAGAAACATGCCACACGCTGCCAAAAAAATACCACTTGTTATGTGTAGTCGTTCATTTGTATCATTAAATGCTAGAAAAAAATCTTGAGATGTTTCGTTGAAAGTGACGTTGATGTACAAGAAACAACTACTTTCTTGGATGCATATAGAGTTAACCTTACAACCATGGAACACCTACCTCTTATTCAGGTTGCTCGAGATTGGAGCTACAACAAGAATCGTAAAGGTGATAAATGGAAACTGCGATCGAGTCAAACAAATGTTTGGGTTCACCCAAGATTTGTGGATGTCCTGACTTAAGATTCAACGTCCTATGACCAATAACTCCTTTTATACAAGCCTTTCAAAAATATTGCCTCCAAATTTGGCTCAACCCCACATGACATCAATGGCACTTGGGACATGTTCAAGCACAACTATAGATTGTGGCATGTTTTACGCACTACCATAGACACATGACATGCTACGGATGTTAGTTCTGACTCTGAGGTCAAATGCAATATTCAACGCGAACCATTGCATGAATGGCATGTCTTCACACAACTTCTTTCGGGAAACAACACGGGTCTTGACAGTCTTGAAATGTTGGGAAACAGATTTCAACATACACAATAATTGGAACATACATGACGTTCCACCTGATTTGCAGATAATTGGTTCATCATTCATCGAGAGAGAAAATTCAAACATAATTAACACCAACATATAGGCCACACCACCATCTTCCACACTACCTTTGTCTTCAGAACAACAACTAGCTCTTGATACCATACTACACCATTCATCAAACAAATCCCTTCTACCTCCACTAAGATTGATAATTTAAGGAAAAATTGACACAGAAAATAATTTCTGATAAATAAAATACAAAATTCATTCACATCAAAGATCAACCACATCTCCCTCATCTCTCCTTCTGCTTGCCCCTACCGGTGTTTCAAGATTCAACATCTGCGCATCCACAATCCAGGCAGGCCTCCGCATTGTAAATTTATGGGTTGACATAGGCCTCGTAAATGGCTCTATAGGAAAAATCATCGACAATGTCTACAATGCATCAATGCCATCACCAACATTACCTTTATTTGTTGTTGTCAAAATTGATTGATACAACGACCCATGTTGGGATCCCTCCAACCTATTACATATTCCCATACCCCCTATTTCAAGAGGGAATCGAAGACAATTTCTTATTAAAATGGCCTGGGATTAACTATCCATAAGTCCCAGGGACTTACTTTGCATAGAGCAATCTGTGACATTGGAACCACTGAAAGCCAAGGTATGACATTCACACCTTTCTCCAAAGTTCCCTCGCTTGCAATTTTTGGATTTCACCTCCTTTTTCATTCGAAAGGTACTCAAAAATGGCGTGCGTAACAACACTTGGAGCAAGAAGAAAGGAGGAGTCAAGACTACTATCACTCAACCCATCGTAAATACTACCCTCTACTTTGATAGCACCTCCACTACTACTTTACTCAACACTTCTTGTATCCAAAGCGGCAATGTCGTTCAAGGGGTATAAAATGTATTCATGTTTAGTGAAAATAAAATTTCCCACAAAAGGATACCATTCATGATATAAAATTTGCAAATGTACAATGGTCTTCATGTATACATGTTTAGTTCAAATGTTGTGATATAAGATTTACAACTTTACATGTACGAATTTGTAACAAATTTAAATGTACACATAACAAATCAATGTAATGTTTCATCTATATTCCTACACCACCACTATCAATCCCACCCGTTATCAACTATACAAAAAAGGTTTTTTCAACAAAAGACCAACCAAACAACCGATACAACATTAGCATATTTTCCCCGAAATAATTACAAACCACATCAACTATAAAAATTGTTTCCTATCTAAAAAAATATCAAATGTATTCATGTTTAGTGCGAAAAAAATGGCCACAAAAGGCTACCACTCATGATATAAAATCTGCACATGTACGAAAGTCTTCATGTAACATGTTTAGTACAAATAAAATTGACAACAAAGCGCTACCACTCATGATATGAGATTTGCAAATGTATATGTACAAATTTGTAACAAGTTCGAAATGTAGAGATGGAGCCTTTAAATGAAGTGGTTCGTCTATATTCCTACACTTAACAAATTCAATCACACCCATTATCAACATCAACTACACAAGTAATAGTTATCCCTCTAAATCAAATAACATATACCGTTCGACATTCACATTACATTGTACACATGCGAATGCTAGTTAACTATTATCGCATCAATATAAAAAATTAACCGTGTAGGAGATCTTAACAACATATATGCGTTACGTGTTGTGATAGATAGGAATCACGATGTATACAAACCCCAGCGCAGCGACATATATCCAGTGTATATACGACTTCCATGTGGATATACATCGTAAATACACCTTAAGTGGACTGTGGATGCGATATACAAAGTGGATATACATCCGTGTTGATATTTCCCGTGTACAGGTGGCGACCTTTTACTGGTCTGTTGGATACCGTACGTCGCCGCAGTTTCCCTCGCGGTGGGACCCGCCCCGCCGACAAAAGCAGCAAAAGCCGCCTCGATTTCCAAATTCCCGAGGTGCGCGTGAGTTAAACCTGACGATTCCGTACAATAACGGGAATTAGAAAACTTTGTTGAAGTACGAAGAATAAAGTGCCAGTAAAAAGTGAAAAAAAGTCAAATCTGAAGTTGACGGGAAGGTGAAAATTTCTTGTGAGCCGTAAATCGCAATCGAAAACGCAAGGACCTAGGAAATCGTATTTTAATACATTACTATTTTAATAATAAATAGTCTGCCGCCATGATTTTGACCCTTTAATAATGTTTAGACTATGGTGGAAATTGGAAAGGGAATGTTTGGGTAGGTTGATTTCTCCTAGGTTGCAAGTGGGGGTATTTCTTTGCCTTTAATTAGAGGATGAAAGGATAAAGGATCTATTTTTAAACCAAGTTTGGCATTCCAATGTCATGGCTAATGAAAAGTTTTCCCATGGTGGGGTTTGTCTTGTCCTAACATTATTAGGGTCTACCTAAAAATGGTAGGTTCTTCATCATCACTAAGAGGAACATGGGTTTCAACTTTTTATGTTGCTTGTACTATTGCTTTCATTTTTAATGCACTTGTCAAAGTGGTGATTGGTTTATGTATATGTTTGATTTCTTTTAGTCTTGAAGACACATTACAAGTGGCTTAAATCATGGATTATAAATGTGTTTTATGTGTATTTGTTTGATGTTTGATTATTGGTTTAATTCAAGGATTGTTAAGCATGTTAGAACTATTGAGATGTTTATGGTAAGGATTCTAAGATATAAGAGAGAAGAGGGATGGGGCCGAGGAGCGAACAAAATAGTAAAAACTCTCGAAAATACACAAATAGACAAGTATCCTAAAATGCATAATTTCAATCAATGATACACAAATAGACAAGTATCCTAAAATCATGTTAAAATCAATTATACACAATTAGACAAGTCTCAATAATACATAATTTCGATCAATGATACACAAATAGACAAGTATCCTAAAATCATGTTAACAAATAACCAAGACATGTCATTTTAGGTGTTTATATTTAGCCCCAATTTGAAGTGTATGTGTGAAATCTTATATTTTAAAGTGAAAACGAGAATACATAGAAGGATATTATCGAAATGTCTAAATCTCTAAACCATAAACTCGATGCGTATGGGAACATACAACAACATTCTTTTTCTATACTCAAGGGTTAATGCCAAATAATAACTATTGAAGAAATTTGAAGTAGTGAAATCGTATTACCTCATTTTGCTAAGAAAGATACACATACTATTCCAAGTTAAATACATCCAAATTTGTGTGAACTCCTCAACAACATTCTAAGTACAATCTTGGATAACCTTTTTAATAAAAGCTAGATAAATTTTTAGATTCCATCTTAAATAAACATTAATATTAATTAGACATCAATCCTAAATAAAGCTTAATAATACCCTTAGTATAATCTTAAATAAAGTTGAATGACATCCTAGATACAACCTTTGATACGAGTAAATGAAGTTGAATGGCATCCCATTGACATTCCTAATAGGAATAAATACAACCTCGAGTATACTCTAAAGTGAATTCTCGAAAGAGGACTTAGTAAAATATGAGTTACCCAATTTTGGTGTGGTGTTGGACAAAATCAAAAACATGTTTCTAAATATCATGAGTGGGATAGAATGCCCCTTTTTGATATTTGAGATAAATATATGAAGGTCACGCCTCAAAAGAAAAATATTAGAAGTAATATGTATATTATATCATGTGTAGATAACCAAAAAAATGGCATAGGCCCCTTTATAATGGTTTTGTGTCTATGTGGTGATTTAAAGGATTAATTGGCACATGACCCTTCTCTTGGTCCCTATTTCTTCCACAATCATTCCTAAGAAATTCCCGATCTTCATTCTTCTATTTTGATTTTTTTAGGGATCCCTACCTCGAGTTTTCATCAATTGTCATTCTAACGTGCTTTGGATAAATTTGCCGATCTAGGGAAAAAATGTTCAAATTGTTTTTCCCTCCCTTCATTTTCACTCAAACTTGCGAAAAACAAAACGATCTTATTACTAAGATCATACTAACTATCCTAGTCTCATGTGTTAATTTACTACACTACGCTAGTAAAATACCTTTCTAACCTCTTCTAAACCCCTAAATCTGTAATCCCTCTCTAACCAACTTCTATAAGCTTGTTTTCCCTTTAATTAACCTTGTTTAGGTTAATTAACCCTCTTATTGACTTTCTAAAGAGAATTTGACTTTCTAAACAAATATCTCACCTTTCCAAATAGCCACTTAGCCTTCCAAATCCAGTTCACACCTCCCAATGTGCTTTTCTAAAAATCACCTTTTTGACTCCTTTTTAGTCCCACATGCATCCAAAACACCTTTTCTCCAAACCAAAAACTATAAATAGAGGGGTACCCCTCCCACCTTTTCCTAAGAACTCTCTCTCTCTCTCTCTCATTTCTGATTTAGGTTATGCTTAAGTCTTTTAGAGTCATTTCATAGTTTATTTGAGCTATTTACTTGTTATTTGCTAATCCTTTTCAAAGCTTTAGGTAAATGGGAGAAGCCATTAATGGTGAGCTTCCATTCTTAAGCTTTTGAAACATCAATAAACACATAACTGATTGCTAGAGCTTTAATAGGTTCATTTATAGATAGCTTTCATGGAGTAGAGAACTAATATAGTCATGTTTAGAGGTTGATTGTTTGTTTCAAGCTTTATATATGCATGCAAATAGGTAGCTCTTGCTTATCTCTAATCTGATGGTCATTTGAGTTGTTTGTTCCAAAGCTTTTGGGGTTTCTTTAGAGATTCTTACCCCATGTTCATAGCTTTAACAAAATTTTCATTGCACACATTTGGCACGCCTAGGTGGGACATACTCCATTGTCCTCTAGGAGCCTTTTCCAAGCTTTTTAAGTTCACTTTCATGCTTTCTAGGAGAAACAACTTGTTATTTACTTGATTTCATTTTTTAAGTAAGCTAAATCATCCTTGTTCATGCATATTTTGTGGGTTTAAACTAGAAATAGGTTTCTTTGACTAACAAACTAACCTGTTTGATTGTTGAAATTTTCATTTCCATGACTTTTGTAGGTTTTTCGGGGTACGCGTAGGTGTTCTAGAGGGAGCATCTCCATCAAAACCCTAGCACACCCATCAAACGGTCACACACCCAGTCAATATTTTCATTGAATTCATTTACAAAGGGTCACATATACTCACAACGCACACATAGGTGTCTTTCGTGTCATACCTTTTCTCGATAGTGTGTATTTACAAAGGTTGATTTTCATTTTGGGTTGCAAAATCCATCATTTATAGCATCTCATTGACTATCACGTCGTACCTGTGCCTCTCTGGATGCGCTTGGTGTATTTTGGCATACTATGTTGATTTTCATTTTGGCTTTTTCAAGCATCCATCAACTAGAGGCATCTCCATTGAAACCCTAACATGTACCTATCTTTAGGCCCACGTAGGTGTTGGACCCTACTTCATAAATTTTTTCTTTTCCCACACATCCATCCTGGTTTTTGGGTTTGGTGTATCCCACATCCATTGGTGGGATGCATGCATGCATCGTCATTTCGACGTGCATGTGTGTTTGAGTTAAAAATTAAATTTTTCTTTTGAGTTGTAAGATCAATTTTTGACTTTTTCTAGTTGTTTTGTAGGCTCTAACAAGTGATTGCAGGTTTCTTTTGGGTTATTTAACTAACGTAGTTTAAGTGTTTCATTTTCTTAGTTAGAAAGGGGTTTTTTAAGTGTGTATGCTCTCTCCTCACACCTTCTAGGTGATCTTGGGGATCAAAAACACTTCTAAAAACCTTTTTCACTTTCAAAAACACTTATTTTACACTTCCTAATTGGATTAACCTTTCAAAATTGGTTAAAATGAACTCTATCTTTTGCAAAAACTTAAAAAGTATTTTCCATAAAAAAGGCTTGTTTTAGTGGAGTTTTCACATTGTGTATGCTCTTCCTTCACACCTTTTTGGTGATCTTAGGAATCAAAAACAACACACAAACTCTCTTTCTTGATATCATTATCTGTGGTGGAAAATTACTAACTCCTTACATGTAGGGCCTAACGCTTGTCAAAGAAAGGAGTTGCAAAAAAAACAAAACCTTCTAATACATGTTTTTCATACAGTTTCCAAATGGTGTGCTACTTAAACCACATTAAGTTAAGCAAGATAAAAAACACACCACTCCACATCACACTTGTATTGCAGGTTTTAAAAAAGGGTACGTCCCTATCCACTCAACTAGAACATAACCCCTTTGGCATAACACCTTAAGCTACAACAATGGGGGTGGTTCTAGGAACCCTAAAGTAATCCACCACTGAGTAACCTCATGGATGAAATAGGAAGCACTCCGCTTACCCACTTGACTAGATTTTACATTGCAAGTTAGAGTCAAAGTTTTTCATATCACGACCCCAATGAGAATACGCGTGAACACATTTATTTCTCATCATATTTGAAGGGGGTAAAGTAAAGCCGAGATACTCCCAAATTAGTCAGTGTGACTCTTTGGGTAAATCAGCTCACATTTAGACAAACTGTGACACCTAGTTGAGTGATCTTATTAGGAAAGCCATTTTTTCTTGGAGCCCACTTTTCTAGTCCATTATCATGTCTTGTCAAACCATCACAAAGTGACAACTTACTTGGAGTCTAAACCTTGTTTTTTGAACAAGGAAAAGAGTCCACTTGAGTTAGATCTAAGTGTCTTTCATCACGAAAATTAAACGACGTCTCACTTAGCTTAGTTTCTTTCTCACCTTCGGACGAGGTGAAAAACTCTACCCAAGTGGTGCTTAGTTTATTTTCATCTTTTGATCTATACCCTTGCATTCTCACTACCCATTTGGGGTGAGAAGGAAGCATACCCCATGAGTCTTATCAAAGACAATATTCACCACTTTTTTTCCATTACACCCATCCATGTTTTTGGTTGGGTTGTTAAACATCTAAAGTGCACAAGTACATTTTCATGTCTTTGATAGTCCTTTGATCTTGATTTCAAGATCATCTTCATTACTACGATTTTGGTTCATCATTATTTCCTTAAGTTGTTTATTTTTTTTTCACATTCTAGCCCTACAATTTTGGTACTTACATCATGTTTTCAATTTTGTGAGAACTTGGTATAAGTCCCTTTATTGTATGGTTACGTTACGCTTGCACACAAACTAAGAACTTCTTGCTATACTCATACTTAGTTTCAGTTCCAACATCATCTAAGTCTTTTGAGAGTGTCGATATTGCCTTGTGTATATACCATGATGATGACATCATCTTGATACTAACACCTTGCTTTCTAGGTTAATGTATCAAGATAGTGTTGTTACACTATCCACATTCACAACTTCCATTTTTCAAAAAAACTTAGGTTTCATCGGCATTTAAACTAGTCTTAGTATATCTCATGGAGAGATCACATCAATATCACTTTGATATTTAGGCCTTGTTGGTATTCTAACTTGACCTATATATTAATAGGGTATTGTCACTATCTTTTTGAACCCTTCATTGGAATCATAGTTTAGGGTATAGTCTTGCTAAAACGACAATTTGAGTGATTGTTTGATTTGATTTAATGTTCATATGATGTTCTTTGAATGATAAAAATGACTACATAACATTACATCTAGAACACACTGGGATATTTTGGCATTACATCAAATGACTTACACAACATACACCTAGGTTTCATACAAATTTGAAGGCATTTAGACAAAACCTAGTATAACTTTGACTAGTAATGCCTAGAATCACGAAAATGGCATCTAAACCAAATGAGCGACTTAGAAGAAAATCCTTTTGAATCCTTCCCATTTAGTGGTAATAACTTAGCACCTCTCTTTTCACAGTCAAAGACATATAAACCATTGATTGATCATAGTGGAGAAGAATCTGATTCTTCTAAGAACAACATAAGTTAGACCTAGGTCGATTTGATGAGCTCCTTTATTATAACAGAGATCAAGTACTCACAAGAGTCCTAGAATTAGGGGCTAAGCTTCCACAAGAACACAAAGTGGAGACTAAGATCATTAATCATAAAATGGAAGAATGAAAATCCCTCTTAGACATGGATAACCCCTTTGACATAGGGTATGCTTCTACTTCTAGAAACAACATCACAAAAACGTTGAAGAAGACCCATCAAAACCAATTGGTGATTCACAAAGACCTTATTATAAGGCTTCACGTAAAGTAAAATTGAGCATGAGCAAAAGCCTCACCACCTCCTAAGTTTGATGAGGAAGATGATCCTTTAGTTGAAGAAGAGATCCTTCAAAAAAAATATGAAACTAAGTCAAAAATTAGCAAACTTAGGCTCTTCGAGTAGGAACGTGCATAAAGACAAACTCAAAACCAAATCTAGTGAGTTTCACTTTGATCCATATGATGACACAACTTTTAAAGTTGCTAAGGTAAATAGACCAATATCACCTACAAAAGAAAAACTCATTCAATGGAATTATCAATGAATGAAGGACACACTTACTACTACTACAGAAGGAAACATAGGACACAATAGGAAGTACCTATATGAAGAACTATGCCCTTACCCTTTGATAAGGACATGTTGTGACAACCCTTCCCAAAGCATTTTTCCATTCCTAAGTTTGATAAATATAAAAGCAAAGGTGATCCTCGTGATCACATCAAGGAATTTTATATGGCTTGTCAAGAGGTCACATACATGATAATTTCTTAATACGACTCTTCCCTCATAGCCTAGGAGCACTGACATTAGAATGGTTCTTTAGTATACCCAAGGGATCCATTACAACATGGCCCACCCTAGCGGAAAAAATTTGTGACATTATTCCTTCAATATGGAGAATGATATCATGATGAATGAATGACTTTGCAATGCAAAAAAAAAAATCCCAATGAGACCTTTGTGAGCTTTTACAATGATGGCATGGGTTGGCAAGCCATTTCCCATGTGCCTTACTAAAAAAAACTAGTAAGCATATTCATTCCTAACCTAAACCCGAGAGATAGCCTTTCATTTACAAATGCACTATGGCTCTAACTTCAAGAAGTTATAGAGAAGGGTAGTCAAATCAAAAGGCTCTCATCATGAAGGGTACACTTAAACCGGTCATCAAAGGACAAACATGAAGCAAAACCCTTAGATAAACCAAAATTCTTCAAAAAAAAAACATGTCATTGGTGATGGCATTACGAGACTCCAAAAGAGTCCAAACCATACAAATGGTCCACTTTTAAAGCTCTCACAAGGACCTCACCCAAAGGCACCCACCAAAATGTATGTTTATGCCACTAACTAAATCACTATCATCTATACTTAAATAGTTAGATGTGTGAACATGGTGCAGTACCCAACCATGATAGTACCATATCCAGAGGATGCTCCAAAACCCATGGTTGGTTCAAAGAGCATGAGTACTATGTGATTTCCATCATGTTAAAGGACACAAAACAGATAGGTGCTTGAGACTACATACATTATATACAAGACCTCATCAAAGAGGGAAAAATCATCTGTAGATTCTCCCCCTACTCAGACAAGGTCCAAATGAGAAAATGGGTATCTTCAAAGAGCCCTTTCCTAACCATGTAGATAAGAAGAATAAGAAGCTAGATCATGGACAAACTTCCAATGACTATAGGATTGTTGCTTATGTTTATCCAACTAATGATAGTCCCTTTGATTCCCTTATAGGATGTATCCATTCATCGATGATGAATGTCAATACTATTAGGATCTTAGAAAAAATTTGTGTGCAGTAGGGACATGACGCGCTCATTTGATCATACCAGATCCCCTACCTATCCCTCAGGAAGGTCAGTATAATTTAATAGAATAGTTAGAGAAGACACCCTAGGAGGATATCAATTTTAGATCTCCTCAAAATATCTACTACTCATAAAAACATATTGTATAAAACACACAGAGTTTGGGAGTCTCCACAGATGTAGATCCCGCACCTTCAAGCCATGATTGCACACCTTGATTCCAATGATCATATCACTTTTGATCACACTTGCAATCCCACGTAATGACCCAGAGCACAACTTACCCCTATACTTAGAAGTAGTTGTTACCCATCGTAAGATCAAGAGAGTACTTGTGGATGGTGGATCCAGTCTAAATATTTGTACTTTGAAGTTGGTTAAGTAGCTAGGCCATTCAAAAATGGATCTAGGGGCTAAAACTATTACAATCACAACTTATGATAATGAGGAGTGAGAGTCAACAGTAGGTACTATAGTAGTTCCATGGAAGTAGGGCCAACTTTTCATGATACAACATTCCATGTCCTTGACTTGGATCTTCCATACAACATGCTCTTAGGGTGCCCATGGATCCATGCCATGCAGCCATTCCTTCAACATTTCCATCAATGTATCAAGATGTGCCATGAAGGACAAATAGTCACCATTCAGGTGATCCAGAACCATTCACGCATTGTAGGGCATTGCACAATTTTTCTTGCAACTTATGAATGCCCTTCTATGATATTGTTGTTCCTTTACAAACAAAAGCTATCAAGGAACATGTGGATCCAGATTCACTCACTCCTTGTAATCAAAAATTTCCTTCATTGGTCAACCCTTTCACATCATGGGAGGAAACATCTACAAAGTATGGCCCAGTGAGAATTCACTCTTCAACAAGCCTTATTAATATCATATCTATCAGTGTCACCCAGACACATGGTAAACCCTACTTTCAGTTCAAGAGCACTCAGGGATAAATGCCCTAAACCATTGGAGAAGTTCATCCCTAGTGGTCTCCTATCCGAGGAAAATGTTAGAAGATCCCATAGAGAGGTACTTGAGGTACCATGGCTTCATGCCATCAGGCCCTGCAGTATATCAAAGGCCACCGTATGATGTACATCATGGGTTACAATGGGTTTGGATGTGGTATCAATGCACAAGGATGATTAGAACCCATTCCTATCCCTCATTTCAAATCTAACTAACAACATGGTCTTGGAATAAGACCTCATGATGATCCACCCTTTGAGATTGATGCCACCTCTTCCAAATGTGAGGATGACTCATCTCATTCGATAGTGACGATGCATAATTCCCAATGTAGCCTCTACGAGGATCTTGCCTCCACTAACCTATTCCCTGATTCAATTTTTTTACCTTATCTAGATCCAATCCTCAAACCAATTTCCAAGTAACCCTTGTATATCCCAACTTGTAGATTGGGATCAAAATTTCACGTGCCAATCAATTTCTTTGAGAATGATGAGGCATTTGCATAAATTCATGGGACTCGGGATTCTATTCCAACTGGGATCACAAGAAAGGATTTTCAATCAACTAGATGCTATGCATACTTTGGAGAAGAGGTAGAGATGTGTGGATGCTTGAATAAGAAGGTCATAAGAAAGAGTAAGAATGCTTTAGAGAAGCCTTGTGGAAAGAACAAATGCAAGTCTCATAGTGACAAACTTTTTGAAGCACTAGTAGATAAAAAAATGAAGAACCTATAGAAAAAATGGTATATCCATTCAAAGATGATGATGAGCCACCTAAGGAGGTTGATCTTACTCTTCCCCCTGATCCTACATGGATGGAAGATGCTTCTAAAATGCTTGTTGAAGAAATGATCAATGTCAACATTGGCTCTAAGAGGAACCTAGAATGATAAAGTTGGGAGCTTCACTCTCAACTCAAGAACAAAAGGTTTTTGTGGAGTTATTAAGAGAATATGCAGATATATTTGCATGGTCATACACAATATGCCTAGTTTGGACCCAAACTTGGTCATGCACAACCTCATTGTGTGCACCCAAATGCCAAACCCATCAAGCAAAAAGTTGAGAAAGATGCATCCCCCAAAATTGCACTACTTGTCAAAGAAGAACTTGAAAAGTTATTAGCTATTGATTTCATTAAACCCATTGACTATTCGATTGGATATCTAACATAGTCCCAGTTCAGAAGAAGCTCGGTTGGCATAAGAATCTACACCGACTTCCATGACATCAATAAAGCATGTCCCAAAGATGACTTCCCCTTGCCTAATATTGATATGATTGTCGATTCTACCACTTGGTTATGAAATGTTATCCTTAATGGATGGTTTTTCAGTTATAACCAGATCCAAATTGTAGAGGAAGATCAACATAAGACAAATTTCATCACCCCTTGGGGACATTTTGTTACAAGGTCATGCCTTTCGGACTCAAGAATGTCGGGGCCACCTATCAACGTGCAATGATGGTCATCTTCATGACATGATGAATGAAATCATGGAGGATTACGTTGATGATATCTTAGCAAAATCCAAAAGTAGAGGAGAACACCTTGAAGTGCTAAGACATATTTTTCAACATCTCCGAGATTACAAAGTACGTTTGAACCCTAAGAAGTGTGTCTTTGGCATTTTTTTAGGGAAGATCCTAGGTTTCATCATTTCACAGAGAGGAATAGAGGTGGATCCTGCAAAGGTTACAACTATCACAAAAATGCCTCCACCTACAAATCTCAAACAACTAAGAAGTTTACAAGGAAAGATACAAATCCATCATTTTATTTCATAGCTTGCAGATAAGTGCCACCCATTTACACATCTCCTCAAGAAGGATGTTGCATTCAACTGGGGACTAGACTATCAAAAGGCATTTGCACTACTTAAACAATACCTTGTCAACCCACCCATACTCATGCCACCTACCCCAGGTGAACCTCTCCTATTATACATTTCAGCTACCTAATTTTCTATTGGTGCACTTTTTCCCAATATGACCTAGACCATAGAGAAAGGGAAGTTTATTACCTTAGTCACACCTTGATTTCCTATGAACTAAATTACCCACAGATTGAAAAGGCTTTCCTAGAAGTTTCTTTTTACCTTTTAAAAACTATGCCACCACTATCTCCTTAACAATAAGACCAAGCTAATATCCAAAGTTGACCCTCTCAAATACCTTTTATCCAAACCCACCCTTACAAGATGAATGGCTAATTGGATCATTCTCCTAAGTGAATTTGATATTGAGTTTGTAAACCAGAAGTCATTAAAAGGACAAGTATTGGCTGATCAGTTTAGCGAAGCTCCTCTACCAGGGATGGAACCTTTGTGTCTGGATCTTCCAGATGCATCCATGATGTATGTTGAAGAGTCTATAGAGTGGAAAGTCCATTTTGATGGATCATTCACCTTCCATGGATCGGGAGAGGAGGAGTGGTGCTCATCACTCCCACATGTGAGGTTATTCCAAGAGCATTTTGTTTGGGATTCCCATGCACTAATAACATTGCAGAATATGAGGCACTCATTATTGGCCTCAAGTTGGCTATCACTTGGAATATCAGATAACTACGAGTCATTGGGGACTCCCAACTTATTATTAAACAAGTTAATGATGAGTATAAGGTTAAAGATGAAAAGCTTATTCCATACAAGAAATTGGTTGAAACCTTGAAGGAATATTTTATACAGATTATCTTTGAACAAAACCAAGGTCACATAATAGATCAACAGATGTTATGGCTACAATTGGGTCTCTCTTACACATTCCACCTCAGAAAGTAAAATTCCCTTCTTTATAGAGCATTTACGAGTACCCACATATGATATGCCAAAATCTTGTTTGGCATGTGAAATTGTTGGTCCCTTTTCCCCTTGGTATGACCCTATATTTAGATACCTACAAGATGGCATTTCCCCCAAACATTACCCATTATGAGAAAAAATCCCTTATCCACCGCATAGCCCATTACACCCTCCTAGAGGCACCCTTTATCATCATGGCTACGACGGGAATCTACTTCATTGTTTGGATGTTACTGAATCAGTCCACGCTATTAAGGAAGTACACAGGTATTTGTGGAGCACACACTAGTGGTATGGTCTTGGCTAAGAAACTCTTAAGAGTGGGTTATTATTGGCCCACCATGGAAGTAAACTATTGTAATTTTGTAAAGAAATGTGAGCTATGCCAAAAATATGGCAACTTGATACATGCACCAACACAGATTTTCATCCTATCACAACACACACCTTGGCCATTTTCTAAATGGGGCTGGATCTCATAGGGAAGCTCCATCCTTCTTCTTCAGATGGCCATACCCACATTATCACCACCACCAGTATTTTACTAAATGGGTAGAGGTTGTGCCTCTTACTTATGTCACTGGTGCACAAATTTCCAAATTCATCATGAATCACCTCATTTTCCATTACGGTATCCCCTCCACCATTATCACAGATAATGGTAAATCCTTCAAGAATAAAATAATTAAAACATTGTGTCAACACTTCCATATTCATCTCAAGTGGTCTACCCCCTATTACCCCCAAGGTAATGGAAAGCCGAGGCTACCAATAAAACTCTTGTATGGATCATGGAGAAAATGGTAAGTAAGACTAGTCATAATTGGCACTTACAGATACATCCCACCCTCTGGGCCTATCAAACCTCCATCCACACTCCTACTGGTGTGACCCCATATTCACTAGTCTATGGCACTTGAAGCCATCATACCCTTGGAAGTGGAGCTTCCTCCCTGAGAATATCTCTCTCGAGACTATCTTGATAAGGATGAAGACTATAGAGTTTCTCGGCTAGCTAGCAGAGCTAGAGCTAGAGTTGTTGGATGAAAAGTGTATGAGAGCACTTAATCACCTAAAGGTTTACCAGAATAGAGTATCAAGAGGATATAACAAATGGATCATTCATCATGAATTTGATGTAGGTGATCTTGTTCTAAAAGAAAATAGAAGAACAACATTGTCAAGGACAAAGAAAAGAAAGGTAAATTTGAGGCTAACTGGTTAGGGCCTTATGTGGTGGTTGCTAAATATGGATCAAGAGCTTATAAACTGGCATACTCAGATGGTGAAGAGCTTCCAAAACCTATGAATGCCATGCATCTCAAGTGGTTCTATGCTTAAGCATGGTGCAATATATAAATACCTAAAAAAAGAAAAAAAAAAAAAAATAAGCAAAAATGATGAAAAAATCAAGAAAAAAAAAAGAAAAAGGTCATCCACATGTGAAAACCACACAATTGTGGCATGGGGGTAGGTCTTTGGGTGAAAACTAGTTTTCGGTGCTCAAGGAGGATTCATCGGTCACAAGCTACTCTTACATCTGGATGGGTAACTCTCACCACTTTCTAGGATTAGTTTCCTTTGCTAGGTCTAGGAACCCTACCAAATCTATCTTGCAAAGCCATGATCTAGCTTATTTGTTCTTATATCTGCATGAAGGATGTGCCTTTGTATATTCCCATCTAACATTGTTGGGGGAACCTTCACATTCCACTTTCTCATACATATATGCATGGCATTCTTCCTTTTGTATATTCCCACATCACATGGGGGCATCCACACTTCTTTTTGTCTTTTGTACATTGCTTTTGGAAACATGACCTTAGAAAATACAAAAACATTTAGAAAAGATACACAAAAATCTAAACATTCAAAAATTCCCCTTGGAATGAAGCTACACCAACTTCATAATTGTCTTAGGAAACCTCAAAAACAATGTGAATAATAGCCTTGAAAACTTATCTTTCAAGATAACCCAAAAACATTAGAAAATATATCAATGTTGTCCCACAAAAAAAAGGTAGTGATTTAATTACTTTTAGTTGTCGGTTTGTATAGTTTTGATTGTAAATATATTTTTTTCATTTGTTGTGATTTAAAAAATGGTTCATTTTCTTACCTTAGATTGAATCTTGTTTGATTTAATTGTGTGTTGCATTGAGTTCATTTTTAACTTTCATACTTGTAAGATATTGTTATGTTTTCATCATCTATTGTATGCATCTATTAGGATTCATTTTACTTACTTAGATTGAATACCAATTTAATCTATTGTTAAAATTTGCATGAATTCATTTCTAGTTGCATTTTTTTGTGTGTTTTTTATGTGTATATTTGTTTAGTTTTGTTAAATTTTTTTGTGTGTTTGTTTTTACTACATCTTTTTTATCACATCTCATCATCTATCATCTATCATTCATCATATAACATCATCTAATACATCATATATACAAAAATGCTAAGTTTTACATCATGCATGTATACTAAGCTAATCATCACATATCGTATCATCAATGGGGGAAGAGGGGTTGCACATGATCACAAATCTATCCCCCCACACCAATATCATCTAGTATCATCCCAAATGCTAGCATAAAACTAGAATATCTCATGTCCAAAACATATGATATCATCTAAGATATATCATCAATATAAAAACATGTGGTACAACATCACTATCTAGCATGAAATATACATAGGAAATGAGAATCATACATCATCATGATACACTCATACATCTATAAACATGAATCATCATCATAAAGCATATAAAAATGACAAAATATAAACCATCAAATGTCCATATATACATGTATAAATGTCTATCTCAAAATAAGATATACATCATCGATACAAATCTGCCATCTAAAGGGCATGAATCAAAACTAGCCTTCATCAAGAGGCATAATCAAAACATGATACATCAATACATACATCAATCAAAATCATCCTTCATAAGAGGCATGTATACATACATATGTCATTGTAAAAAAAGAGAGTCAACCATGACTCTCACCCTCTCTGGGGCTACCTGGTCTATGACCTAGGAGGATGAAAAATGATGGTGGTGTGTGATGGGCCAGCTCTAGGTGTACCACCCTGTATCCTAGTGCAGTTGTTGTCAATCTGATCTAATCGACCCCCGACCTCCGTGATCTAGAGCCTATCCTTTACTCACATCTAACTGATCAAAGGGTGTGTAACCCACTTGTCCCTTGTTTGAAAACTTTTCTCTGTAATAGGTGGCCTTGTAATACGAGGCCTCATCACTAGCTCTCATGATATCCTAAATCATCTCTGTATCCCCAAAAGTAGTGGCTTCCTATACAACAACATCTCACTCCCTGTCAATCTACCCATATCAACATGGGCATGTCTCATAGTGGACCTCTCCGATCTCTATCTCTGTAATGTAATGGTACCTGGGCCCATGCCTGATCTCTCTAAATGATAAAACCTACACCTTGTGCTGAGCCTAGGTCCTATTGTATAGTAATACACTATGCATGTGTGTATGCACTGATGTAGAGGCTCAATATCTCGCACCCTACTTTGCTAGCTACTACTAATCTAATCTGTGTCATGCATGCTCCACCATCCCCCCTACAGAGTGGCTTGGCTCTCACCTGATCTCTCTCTCTCTCACATGGCCTATAACTGTATGCCCCTGGCTCTCTCTCTCTCTGTCACCACCTATAACTAAATATGCTATCACCACCTAGCTTGTTGTTGAAGTGCAACTAGCTAGCTATCATCATCATCACCACCACCACTGAGCATGAGGTGGTGGACCCTGCTATGGAAACACTACTTGTAAATGGGGCATATATCCCCACTAGAATGCCTACTGGAGGAACTCTATATCTGGAGCCCTAGGTGCCTATCTCTTTCTAATCCTAGGCCCCCCTGTCTCTGTGGGTGGTATAGTGGTGAGGACCCTATCCCCACCCCCATCATGACATTGGCCATCAAAAGGATCATCATCATCATCATCATCATCATCATCATCATCATCATCATCATCACCATCACCTCCACCCTCATCACCACTAGGAGGCCCCACTGGGGGTGCTCTCACTCCTGCATCATAGGAAGCTCTCTAGAATCATCAATCGATGAGGTATCACTACATGGTACCATGGAGCATACTCTAGAGTACACCCTGATCTCTAACCTATCTCAAAGGTACCCACATAGTACCACCTATAAAAATAGCTAGTCAATGCTCTATCCTCTTGTAATCTTGGGCCCCATATCAAAGTACTCTCCCTATGCAGTAGCATACCACATGTCTGGCCCAGGTACATCCTGTGTGATGCCAAACTATCTCTGCACCAATCCACCCTATAAAAATCTCCCGCATATAGTTGTGGCTTCCCAACATGAAATGCTCAACTATCATTGTGTTGAGCTCTAGGCCATCCTTGAGGCCACTAAAAATGTCTATATGGCCTCCATACTACTATGGCCTATAGATCATCTAGCTCTCATGGTGGTAATGGTATGAATCTCCCATGTGTGGCCACACATCATCCCCAATCGAACCCAACCCATAGTAGAAGGATCCTCTAGAGCTCAAACCTCTCAAGTACACCTATGGGACGACCAATAACAATATGGTCCCATGCCCAAATCTGAAGTAATCCTGGAAGGTCCTACCATCTTCTTGGTAGTATGTGATCAAATGTAAATCCCAATATAAGTGTGCCAGTATGCACTGGCCCCAACAATATGTCTCACCATCAATCAATCCATGTATCACTCAATGAGAGGCAAGTGAAATGAAGCTCTAGTTTTTTCAGGGAGTAAAACTCCACTTGAAAAAATCCATCAGATAAACTACAACCCGATCAAGCTCGGGATCCTCATACACCGCGATAATCTAATATCATCCCGATGACGCATATAGCTGGAATGCCAAATAACTCTAGAATGCACTGATCATATCAGGTTGGTGACTCATATACTAATCAACTCACCCTAGATGGGGACCCACATAATGCACCATACATCCTCCAAATGGTGATAGTGATCTCACCAAGGGGAGCTGAAAACACTTTCACTCTCATTATGCCATCTCTCGCTAAGGCTATGGGCTATCAGGAGGCCATGATCTAGAGTAATCTGTGGCATATCGGCCACGTAGGCTAATCCCATAACATATATAAGGATATCCAGTATCTTCCTATCCTCCTCATCAAATTGTGCCTCTCTATCACAAAAGAGACGATATATCTCTCTCTGGTGTGAAGGATGGGTAGTATCCACTTACATGCACAAAAAAAATGATACACATTAGGGTTACATTTCTATCTACTTCTATCTAGTTTTCTAGTAAATTCTTCTTTCATTCATCTAACATACTAATTTTTCACTTTCTTCTACAAAAACCTAGTCTATTTTCATCTATACTTGGCTAATTGTTTGCAAGGGTAAGTTATGTACTTTTCCCTGGCACATGCACATCTACTTCGATTTGATGCATGCACTGTTTTTCGACATGTACACACCCAACACATGTGTGCCTCCCATTTCATGCCATGCCTACGCCTCCATCTCGATGTATGCACATCCCCCCCCTTTCTAACCTAATCACCCTACTACCTACCAGATGCATACATATCACATCCTGATTGACATGCATGCACTACCTTCCTGATGATCGACATGCATGTCCCACCTTTTTTTCCCCCTGACATACATGTGCCCCCTTCGATGGATACATGTGCACGTACCCATATTTTGATAGGTACACCTACACATACCCATAGTTTTTGACATGTGCACATGCATGCATACGTCAAAATTTACCTAAACTAGCCTAAAAATGCTAAAAATGACATTAAATGCTAAAAGGACAAAGTAGGGATAGGGCACTCACATAGGGTCCATCCACTGCATCCCAAAGGTACTCCCGATGTGATCTTCTCATCTCCTCCTACTCAGTAGCCTCACCATCTCACTCCAATGCTCTCACACTCACTCGGTGAAAATTTGCAAGAGCTCTGCTACAAATGAACTGGTCGTGATTGATTTACCCCCTGGGTGGGTATATTAGGCTTCGTGATGCCCCTGGGGCATGTTTTCTCCATCGTGATCACTCTAACACTTCTTCTGCTCACCAAAATGATTATTTTTATATTTAAATAATTTTTTTACTAATTTTTTCACTACGTTGGAGCACTAAGTGCTACCTAGCGGTCATTTCTTCACCCGGGGTAGTTTACAAATATTCTAGGTATTTTTTACTCATTTTCTTCTTTTTCTTCTATTTTACCCATCATGATAATTATTTTTATTAAATAATTATTTTTGGCTTGTTCTTCTTCTCATTGGGGCATTTTCATTTACTTGCTATCGATGCCCTTTCTTTCCTTTTCCTAGGGCATTTTTTTGCATGCTTTTTAGGAGATCTTCCATTTCTTAAATTCTTTTGACCAATAAAAAATTTAAAAATTATAAAATCATCCAAAAATCCAAAAAAAAATGTGAAAACTTTGAAAATGGACTAAAATTGGTAATCAACTCATTTGCAGCTGAAATTTGTGTCTTTCACATGGCATTCATCTCATATCTTGTTGGCATTTCCACGTATTTGAAACAATGACTCATGGATCATCTCTAATCTCCAAACCATTTACAAAAGCTATGTTGCTTACTTCATCGATACTCTGGGGCACTGAATTTCTTGGTATTGTTTTGTTGTGCACACTATTTCTTTTTCATCGGACCTAAGTGTCCTCCATCCTTTCCCTTGCATATACAAATTTCTTGGGGCATCATTTTAAACCCTTTTCATTTATCAAAACATTTGGGATTGCAACTCGATAACAAAATATTTGTGCAACCATCTTAAACGTTGTTGGTTTGAGTGTGTGTGATTGTACTTATTTCCCTATTAAGTGAGTTTGTTTGCTTCTCGTATTGCATTACATTCATGTATGTTGCATGGAGTTGGCCATTTTTAGCAATGGATAATTGTTTGTATCTTGGATTTTCATGTCATTTTACGCTTCCATCATATGCTTATATTTTAATAAGGACCGATGATGAAGATTACTAGTAATATGATGAATAAGAATTGTTTATATAACAATGCCTTGTGGATAGCTCAAAGTCCCTTTTCTTGTTATTTTCTCTTCTATCTCCCCTTTCTTCACATTTTCTTTCTTTCATCCTCTTTTTTTCATCGATCGATTCCTCCATCACCCCATCGACACTCGAGGGGGCATCCTTCATCCTACTAATTTTTCTTCTACCCCTTCAAAATTTTCTACTTGTTTATGCTTGTCTACTTTCTTTGAAGTGACGTCACACACGTCACCTCAAAGAGGGGAAAATGTAGACACCTATAATTTGGTCTACATGATCTTATTACTAAGATCATACTAACTATCCTAGTCTCATGTTAATTTACTACACTACGCTAGTAAATCACCCTTTCTAACCTCTTCTAAACCCCTAAATCATGCTAATCCCTCTCTAACCAGCTTCTATAAGCTTGTTTTCCCTTTAATTAACCTTGTTTAGGTTAATTAACCCTCTTATTGACTTTCTAAAGAGAATTTGACTTTCTAAACAAATATCTCACCTTCCAAATAGCCACTTAGCCTTCCAAATCTAGTTCACACCTCCCAATGTGCTTTTCTAAAATCACCTTTTTGACTCCTTTTTAGTCCCACATGCATCCAAAACACCTTTTCTCCAAACCAAAAACTATAAATAGAGGGGTACCCCTCCCACCTTTTCCTAAGAACTCTCTCTCTCATCTCATTTCTGATTTAGGTCATGCTTAAGTCTTTTTAGAGTCATTTCATAGTTTATTTGAGCTATTTACTTGTTATTTGCTAATCCTTTCAAAGCTTTAGGTAAATGGGAGAAGCCATTAATGGTGAGCTTCCATTCTTAAGCTTTTGAAACATCAATGAACACATAAACACATAACTAATTTAGAGCTTTAATTCATTTATAGATAGCTTTCATGGAGTAGAAACTAATATAGTAATGTTTTATGCTAACTATACATCTCGCATGATCTATTAAAGAAGGCGCTATAGGGTTGCGCGTTGTTCGGGTGATCACTTGGACATTAGTATGAGTGATGTGTCAATGCACTGACTAATATGGATTAACAAATAAGAATACATTTTGGTTCCGTTGTCGGGACCTCTTTTCATTCTAGTCATCAAGATGTAGCATGTGTATGGCGTTCACGACTCGTTGGAGAATATTGAGCGTTATGTACACAACGATAGGATGAGTTTTCTTAAAGGTATAAAATTGGCGTAATTTTAATCTGCAAAATGGGTGGGAGATAATTTAAATGATTCACTATACAAGACATTCTTCATTTCTTCTAGTAGAGTTATACAAATGGTTATCATCTTATGCACATAATAAAGGTAGTCGGATGGGAAAGAAGAAAGTATGGAGCTAAGATAAGTACTAAGAACTCTCTGATTTGGATGAACTATGGATGCATGCAGTAGATTGTTGGTGGGAAGGAGTGTTGTAGAATTACACCTTGGAGTATGTGATATCAACATACTCATTCCCGGAAGAAGCGAGTTCTTGTTTTTACGTGAGCCAAGAGGATCGTAATTACACATGTTTCTATTAGCCATGAAGATCTTAATGATTGAGCTAGGAATGGAGAACTTACCTATGGAAAGCTAAAACCCCACCGGGCACAAGGGCAGGAAAGGGCTTGGGGAATATGGTGTTAGTCCAAGGAGAAGATATAGATAGAGAAGAGAGACTTCACATGTATAATGATGCGAGAGAGAGTGTAGTTGAAGAGGCACTAAGATTGAGACAAATGGGGAAAGAAGGAAGTGATGAGAACCCTACAGAAGGTGAAGGGTCATAGGACCATGTCCCTAAGATATTGGGTAAGTGCAGCAGAAGGACTCCATCAACATCTGATGAAAGTGAGTCTAGTGAAGAAAGGATAGGATCCATTAGCGTGCATCCGACCCACCCCAGACCTCGGCACTTGCGCTTGGTGCTTGGAATTCATAATTTGTTATAGAGGATCATCATAGGACAGAGAACAAGAAGGTGATAGATGATCACCTAGTTGGGTTGGAGATACGGTAGATACATCTTAGTATAAACACATAAGGCATGTCGGATAAATATAACGCATATGAAAACATAACAAGATTACGTAGTTAGAAAGTAAGGTTTGTTTGTAAGTTGTACAATAGGTGCAAGGACATGACAAAACGTTGGTGCTCTAGTCATCAGTGGAAGTAATCCCGTTGGAGGGATATCACGATAAACATTTGGCACATAGTTTAGTTATACTATGATTATGCATACCAGTTCTTCTTTGAAACCACCATTAGTCCCAACAACAGGAGACTCAAAGGCTTTGGTCCTCCCCAAGTGGAGGAAATTCTAGTGGAGGCTCGGCATCGAGCTCTAGCCCCACTCTAGGACAAGGATTGTCACAAAAATAACCACAACAAAAACACACACACACGGATATATATATAATAATATGTCACTCCATCTACTAGAATATAGAGGAGTTGAGGATGCTTTGGAGCACGTGCACAAGTGCGATATCTTATGGAGGTATAAGAAAATAACAACTTAAGACATGAAGGAGAGCTAGTTCGTGACCACTCTGTAGGGATGTGCGCATAGCTGGTACAAGAAGTATGACCCTAATCAAACGATGGTGGACTATGATGCCTTGCACACTACTTTCTTAGTAATATTCTACATCCTTGAGTTTAAGAAACATATTATTAGTGCGCCAAAGCACATTAAGAAAGGCCTATTTGAAAGTGTTAGGATTATGATGTGTGATGGTTTTGGGTGGACTATTGACACCATTTTGAAGGGCACTATCGCACGAAAATTTTAAAGACCCACGTGAGGCCTTGAAATCAATATTACACGTAGAGGCGGTTGGGAGCATAGACACTTGGCATAAGCCTATTTATTGAATCTTAGATTATAGCCATGACAACTCGGTTGGAGAAATTATTTGCTAATTCTGCTTATGACACTCAAAGTGGGCTATGGTGTACATATTTTGACATTGAGGGGCACACAAAGGATAGCTATATGTGTAAAATTGTGTACTCGTTACTCTTGGCTTGCAAAATATTTCACAAGAACCATGATGTCGAGAGAGGCGCCCACTTTTGTAGTGTGCCACACGAAAGAAGGTGTCGATGTATTGTAAGATTTGTGACACACACACCCATGATACAACTAGTTATTGGATGATTTACTATATTCATGAAGACTGTGAGGCGGGGTTGTGCCAAGATAGTGCAAAGACCATCTCTCGGGGACACTCACGAGAGAGTGGAAATAATGTTGGGTAGAATAATGGTGCATGAAACAATGGTAATGGGGATACCGAGGAGGATATCATGGCAAAGAATGATGAGGTCTCAAAGGTAGGTTCAACAGAGGGACGTGCTATATATGTGGGTCACTATAACATTATCGGTGTGAGTATCCAAAGAACCATCATGTAATTACTGTGGAAAGGGGCACAAAGTATAAGAATTCTCATATTTGTATGCACATATGTGTAAAAACAAAAAAGACATGGGCATCCATAATATAGGTTGAGCACTTTGGGAAACAAAAATAACATCCTAAGACTTTAGTTGTGGCGTAACATCAACCATTAATGGTTACTACACATGCAAAAGCATCACACGTGCATGAAAGGAAAAATGAATCCACTTATCATGTGGGATGAGAATGTACAACCAACTAGGTATCCAAACGTAGGGAAACAAAAAGAAGTATTCAAGGAAACCATGGGATTGATTAGAGAAATTTAGGGGGAGATATAGTGCTTGAAAGAACAAGCGTGGGATGGAGATCATGCCAAACGGATCAAGGTTCCGAGTTAAGGATGTGAATGACCTCAAGGAAGTATGTAGAATGCTTACGTAGGAGAACATCATCCCTCTATTAGGAGAATGGTTATGAGAAAAAATATCACACGTAGGAATATAAAGGCATGGAAAGATCTTACATGTTCATTTACCACCCCATGACCATGAGTATGGCAAGGAGATTACTTTGGATACAATTAAAGATGGTTGGATGATAAGTAACATTTTGATTTATACATGCACAAAATTCAATATTCTTACATTGGATTCTTGAAATCGAATGGAAAGACCACCATTGCAACCATCTTCAAGTGTATTTTACATGGAAAACAAAACACGAAATACCCATTAGAGTATTGAGTAATACAAGCATCACAATTAAAGGAGTCAAGTTCAGAGGAGATTTTGAGGTACTAGAGTTGGCAGAGGTGAACAATTATCCTGCTATACTTGGTCGGCATTGGTGTTATGTGAACAATGCAGACTTGCACTTTAACAAACGGTATATGAGCTTTGAGAATGAGGAAGAATGAGTGGTAATCTTGAAGGGTGGCACCAATACTACACCTTACATCAAACCTATCAATGAAGAGGAACTTAATCCATTATACATATAGACAATGCCATGCATAGTCCAAAAATGTTGAACCAACAAAGGAAGGAGTGATAAGTTGGGGAGATACACATTTTGTTAGTGACATGACTAACATTTCCTATAATAATTTGGCTCATGAAACTTATGAAAAGGTATGTCACAAATCTCATGGAATAGTAACTCATGCGTGTGATTGAGCAGTGAAAAATTGGGCGATTAGGTAAAGCGGCACTACCAAGGTATACTGGGGAGGAAAAAACCAAGTCTTTCTTACATGCAATGGAAGAGGAGTTGTGAAATGAAGGAGATAGGAGAAACATGATGGTTTACTCCTTGACATGAACAACAACATACCTTGATCGGTTGTGCATAGAGACAATCTGCTTGGATGGAATGAAATAAGGGTAGCCTTCTTGATAAGGTTTTATAGAAATAACTTTCCTTCCCAAGTACTTGGTTTATTATGGGAAGACATCCCGTTAGGGTCATATACAACTTTGTGAAAATTTTTGGCTAAAAGGTCATGGCGCACTTTGCCACCATCATTTTGGGTTCATAAGTTCTATTCTACACTATGAGGATGAGTGTGCACATGGTACATACACGCGAGTTGAAACAAGAGACAACAAATTGGAGCAACTTAACATCATGTATCATGCATACCTTTTATTATTTTTCTACTAAACCTCCTATCCATGAGGCATTACAGCTGATGAAGTGCATCACGTTGGGGGATAACGCAAAGGACGGGGAACTCTTGACCCAATTATATGGTGAGACTAACCACTAAGAGTGCACAAGTGATAGAACATGTTTGGATATAGATGAAATTCTTATGGAGCGCAAATGGAAAGAAAGATAGAAAGGAAAGCTTGTATACTTGATAGAGGATGATGAGGTTGAGGATTTTAACATAAACCATACAAAAGGTGCATGAGAAGTCTTGGATACAACCAACGAACAATCATGTGCATACTATGTACTTTAGACCAAGAAGTTAAATGTTGGGACTATGACTCACCAAAGGAGGCCATAATTGATGATTGCTTTGGTTTGAGCCGAGATTGCAAAAATAATCAAACTTTTGTGTTATTTGCAATATTTGTTCCCAAGAGGGTACCATGAGTTAAAGGGTGTCCATCCGTCCTTAGGGGAGATGAAGATAAATCTTAAGGATGGCATATTACCAGTTCATAAGATGCCTTACCGTAAGAATCCCAAATTGTGTGTCAAGGTAAAGGATGAAAATTATGAAAGATGGCATCGTAGAACCCACGGAGAGGAATCAGTGGAGCATCCCGATGGTCATCAACATCAAGAAGGATGGGAGGATCAAGATATGTGTTGATTATCAAGTTTTGAATGCTTTCTATGTTATTGATTCTTTTCCCACTCTATTTACTAAATAAATACTAGAGGGTGTTGCAGGGCACAAGATCTATTCTTTCACCGATTGATTTTCAGTCTATCATCATGTGAGGATTGCATTCAAGACCAAATGAAGATGACATTCATAATAGAATTGGGATGCTCCATGTACACATTCATGCCTTTTGGATTAAAGAATGCACCAACAATATTCTCGCACATTATTGTACATGCGTTACAAGATTCCATCCATAAGTTCCTTCAAGTACATCTGGATGATTTGACCATTTATGAGCTGGTCAAAGACCACTTGTGACTATTTAAGGTTGATGTTCAAGAGGTGTAGGAAACTTAGTTTATCATTAAACATTAAGAAATGTATCTTTGCAACATCGTTTGGTACACTATTGGGGCATATCGTTTGCAAATAAGGAATGTTGGTTGATCCAACAAAAGTTGCAATCATCTTGGGATTGGAGGAACCAAAAATCAAAATGAAGTGCTCTAATTCCTTGGACATACATGGTACTATCAAAAATTCATTAAAGGGTATGCCAAGATCGATGTGCCACTAGAAGAGTTGTTGAAGGAAAAGGAAATTTCTATTAGAAGGATGCACAATAACATGCATTTGACATTAAAGGAGAGGCTAACAACCGCACTCGTTTTATGCTTCCTTATTTAAATAACCATTTCATGTCCATGTGGATACTTCTAGAACAACAATTGGAGCAATATTAGCTCAACCAGGGGAAGGTAATGTGGATCATCCTATCTATTTTGTAAGCAGGAAGCTAACATCGGTGAATATAAATATACATGTCTATAAGGTGTACACACTTCACAAGTTTAAACAAGTATCTACTAGTGATACCATTTATCTTCTACACTAATCACATGGAACTTAAGTATCTAGTCAACAAGCAAGCTTTACAAGGTTGCATCTATCGTGGATACATTTATATTAGGAATTTCAGTTTTTAGTCATTTTCAAACCTAAAAAAAGTAATTTGGGACCCGACCACTTGTTGCGGATCAACTATGGCAAGAACACACGGAGCATAAAGGACACTATGTGTTATAAATATAGGCACTAAGAGGGGGTTGAATCAGTTTCTTATCACAATTTGTGTAATTCATAATTTGGAAATCATCTAATTTTTGAATTTACTTTAGTTGTGATAAGAATGCATATTTAACCATGAGAGATAGAGAGAGAAGTAAACACACATAAACACATGAGGAAACAAGATTTAATGTGGAAACCCATCTTGGGACAAAAACCCACTGAAACCAGAGAATTAACTTGGACAATTGTCCTATAAAGTTACAATTATTTTATGGTTGAGCTTCAACTCAACCTCGGAGCTACACTCCTAATTGAGTTGCTACTTAGTCTTTGACAAGCTTCAACTTGTCTGAAGCTTCAACTCCAAAATTTAACCAACAACAACTGATCTTCTGTAAGCTACTAATTACAAGGAGGTTTCAATCCCCTAATTTGGTATAGATATAACTGACCTTTAGTAATCTACTACTTACATGGAGGCTTTAACCCCATATATGCTAAGTTATAACTTAGAATTTTTACAAAACTCTGATCACTTTAATGTGTTGTCTTCCACAACTGATTATGACCACTTATTTAGCTCACTTATCTTATTCTCTCATCTTCTCAATTATTAGTAGTTTCAACACATTAACACCTTTTTTATCTTCTTTAAGGAAAGCACATAACTCTCTCCACTTTCAACAACTTCTCTGCATTTGACAACAATGTCACATCTCCCTCTCTCTATAGTAACAATAACTCGCACACAACAATAATAGATACATGCTAAAAAATAAGCTTATATCGGAATACACGACTCTTGGAGATTACCCTTAACCTTTCACTTATAGAGAATTTTCAGGTGACTTGAAATTCATACATACACATGAGATTATTTGTCTTCTAGTCTACCTCTTGAGATCTTGATGATTTTCTAGCTTTTCATATTTCATTGCAAAGAATATGAAATGAACTTTCCATAAAGTCCAAGATATAAAACTTTGGACAAATAGGGTGAAATTTATTATAATGCGGGTGTGGAGGATACATGGAGATCTGGTACCAAATTGATATACATAGTCAGTAAAAATCTTTATATTCCCATTTATAACCTTTTATATGTTATCCCTTTGTCAATCGGACCACTCAAGATTTTGGGGAACTGGAGGTACTTGTGGAACCGGGGCCATATATTGTTAGTTCTTCCACAGCCCACCTTTTCCACATCCACTTCCCGTGGCCTAGTGTTTAGGGCCAACTCAGCCTATGGGAACTCACCATTTGGAGGAATGTGTTTTGTGAGCCGTATTTTCACCCGCACTCCAACTCTTCGCACCGAGCTCATTTTTCTTCTCCAACTCACTTCATCTTTTTGTGGCTCACTTGGCCCTACGGTGAACCTTAGTTCTCGATGAACTTGTTCCAAGTGCCCTATGTTATTCTGAATCTTCATCATCCACACTATACCCCTTTTCCTCTATGTTACGGCTCCCATAGTTGACTTTATGGGAACTCGTCTTCCCGTGGAACTTATTCCATGTCTCCAAGGTTATTCCAACACCTTATCTATCCACAAATCACTCAACTCTTCCAATCTCCCAAATCCTTTGTTACAGCTTCAAAGTGACTCATGGGGAAATTTGTCCCACAAGGAATTGTTCCTTCATAACCATTTGTGCTTGTATCACTCTCCAAGTCTCGCAATGCACCATCTCCTTCACTTTTCGGACCAAACCACTCCACATGGAACCGATGCTCTAGAGAACTCATACCACATGGACTCTTTATGCTCACATCATTCTCCCAACCTGTAATACACTTGGATGATTTGTCTTGCGGATCCAAAACCCATGCGGTGAATTTAGTTCCCAAGGTACATGTTCCATCCATACACCAAAAGTTTGCACTACACCAGAAAATCTTGTTTTCTCAAATTTCCCCAACTTTTCTAATTACTTGAATTTTTTTACTACACCAAACATTTCAGACCTTCATGTTGTAGATAGGATAACTCCACCTTCACTTTACATTTCATCACGTGTACAGTACAAGGGAATTTATGATCACTCGGGAACATCAACCTCACTGTTCAAGTACTGCTTCTCTCCATCCTTTAGAAGCTTGGAGCAACAACTCATACCTATAGAGAATCAAACACCATGGCATGTTGGCTTGTTTCCACTTTGAACACATGGCATGTTGACTTGGAGAGCTCTCATACCAATCATACCAATCATTACAATATCCTGAAATCATCTTGGAACCTCTTTGTAAGCTCTAACTATTACTGAGAAGACACTACCAATCAACCTTCATGTTCTTTATAGAGCCTCACTTCACCACTCACTCCTTTGCCATCAATGCCACTTGACATCAATGACAACACCAATGACCATGGTTCAACAATATCCCCCTTTTTCATTGATGACAACTTAGAAAATTTTGATGAAAGCATCTTCACCACCATCTTCATATCTTTCATACCTAGTTTCGAAAAACATTCATACCTAATTTCTGATAAAACTCTCTCCCCATTTGACATCTATGACAAAGGGTCACATATTCAATCAACATAATCAACATGCAGATAAGCATTTACAAATCACAAACTTACCTCAAGGAACTCCCCTTTGGATGATGTTGCTCTTTTGACTGATAGGATACAATTAGCTACATAACCTTCTTCACACCTTTTTTCTTGGACTAAAAACTAGCTCTTCTTGTCCACAATCTCCCCTAGGACTGTACTCCTCTTACTTGTCCTCATTTTGTCCATTCATCATGTTTCAAACTTGATTCTTTCAAGAAAACATGTCAAACCAACATAATCTACCCTCATACCTTGTTGTCTCCTGTTTTGCACTTAAAACATCCTTGAGAGGTCTCTTCTTGAATAATCCAAGCTCCACCGAAATAATATCATATTTTTGATGCATCTTTTAGTACAATCTACCCTTTCTTCTTTTACTCGCAATTCTACTTCACTAGATCTTGGCTCCACTACCAACTCTTTGACCTTTATCTTACTGAAACTTATCCACAACTTAGTACCCTATTTTGCACTCAGTTACTATTGGAAGCATTAATACAATGCATAAAAAGAGGCTCTAATATCTAGCTTGTACTATCTTTCTTAACTTGACCTTTCATGCTCTTAAGAAAACACAATTTGCCCACATTTAGATTTTCTCATGATTTCATGTCTCATGAAGTGATTAATCATTATGATCTTTCCTATAATTTCTTTCTCAATGATTTTAACCTTATTTGCATGTGATTTTCTTCTCAATTCCTCAACCTTGGGTAGACACCTAAATTCTACTTTTGTAATCTTATTGCCAAAATGCACGCAAATCACTCCTATTCTTCCTAATTCCGTTATAATTAGTGCTCTTTTCTAATTAACTAATAGTTCTTGCCAATTTAGCCAATTAACACCATGTTGTTGATTGTGTAACCCCTTTTGCATTTAGGATGCCAATTTACAGTGAATCATAAGCCAAAACCTCTTCAAAACATACATTAGTGATTATAGGCTAATTAAGCCTATTTTGCCCTTGATTTGGTCAATATACCCTAGTATTGACTCAAACTCCCCTTCCAACCACTCAAAATAACCTCATTCACCTCTGAATGTCTTAGCAAGCTTCAAAATCTTATCATAGCCTCCCGATTGACCCTAAGTGGTCGATTAAGGTTCCACACCTCGTAATCACTTGAAAATTTGCTAATTGTGATTAGCGAGGCTGAATCATGATTAGATATTCTAATCTAATTATGGGCTTTTAGTCCCACATGCACCAAAATACAAGTTTTTTCCAAAAGGAAAACTATAAAAAGGGTTCACCTCATTCCTTTATACTTTACACCATGTTTTGATTTGCATCTCATATAATAAATATGATATATAGCCAAGTTCAATCCTTGCTTAAAGCCTTGATGGGGTTAGTAGATGAATATCTAAAATGACCAAGTAGTCATTTGGAGACGTCATTTCACCTTGTTTAGAGTATGACCATAACCATTTGATTTCCCTCTTAGGTCTATTTAGGCCCATGTTAGGTAATTCAAGCATATTAGTAGGCATGTTTAGTTAGATTTTGTATTGTTTTCATACTAGTTAAGCATTCTTTTAAGCTTTTATCTTAATGTTACATTCCTAAACTTAGAATCCTTGAGTAGATGGATGGGAATGGTGTTATATTTCCTTTTTAGTCATTTAATTTTCTTTGTAAAGTTTAGGGTGTTTTCATTTGGCACATCCGGTGGGACAAACCCCATTGCATTTAATTTTTAAGCTTTTAAACTTAGTTTCAAAGCTTTTTATTTCAAAGTTTTAGATTAGTTTTAAGTTTCCTAGATTAATTTCAAGTTTTTGTAGTTTACTTTAAAGCTTTCTAGTGTACTTTTAAGCATTTTAGATTAATTTCAAAGTTTTAGATCAATTTCCATTTTTAAAAGGTTGTTTCAACTAGATTAGTGGTAGAAATTGTGGTTTCTTACTTTTTGCATGATATAAGGAAGTGAAGCCTTATGAAAATTGTCAAGAAATCCCAAAGATTGGACTTTTTTTCAGAAAATTGCTTCAAAACTCAAAATTTTGACCATCTACAGGAAAAAGGTGCCTGTGCATGACTGTGAGCACTTGTGCCTCAGTGGAAGCACTTGTGCATCATTGACCATGTGAAAGATGACAAACGGGCACCTATGAATAAATGTGAGTTCATGTGCATGACTGTGAGTTCATGTGCAATAGTAGGGGTGCATGTGCATCAAGGTGAAAAAAATAAAATGCCAGAACTTCAATTTTGTGATTCCTACTAGTTTTTAAAGTTTTTTAGATGTTGTTTTTATCAAATTATTTATTTTAGAGAAATATTCCTAACAAAATTATCCTAGGGTTTGATAAAGGATTTTTTTTAGTAAATTGGTTTAGGATTTGAGGAGTGATTGTGTTTTCATACTTTGATTGAGTTTGGAATATATTTGTGTTTGATCTTCTCTTGCACTAGTGTGATCTTGAGAACCAAAAGCACCTCTAAACCATTCTTTTTGCTCTTCGGGAGTATGTAAGAACAATTATCATTCATTTGGTGCTTAAAAGAATAAACATTCATCTTTTTTACATGTACTTAATCTTTTAGTTTAAGAGCTTTTTCACTTAATAAATAAATCAATGCTAAAAATTGTGTATGCTCTTCCCTTACACCTAGGGTGATCTTAGGAATCAAAAGAAATTTGAGTCTTTCATTAAAAAGCACTTGGATGAATTGGGAATAAACCTTGTTTTCACAAAATTTGATGGTAGTTAATTGATTTACAAGCATTTTTCATTACTATTTTCCTATGATATTATGAATCTATTTGAAACTACTAAGCATTTTGTGAAGGACCTAATGCTAGTCAAACAAAGAAGGACCTAAAAAAATCTAACTACACATGTGATTGTAGGTTGCCAAAAGGAGTACGACAAAAACCACATTAAGTCTAAAAGATAAAAAAATACACCACAATCATCACATTGTGTTTGCGGAGTTTCAGATTAAGAGTTATGGATCGTCCACTCAACTAGGACATAAACACTTTGGCATAAGCATTAAGCTATAACAATGGGGGTGGTCCTAGGAACCCTAAAGTATTTCACACAAGAAGGAACCTTGTGAGTGAAACAGATAGTGCTTAACTCTATTGACTTGTCTAGTACACCTTGGTGAGATTAGTTTCAAAGATATTTTTATTGCGACCCAGGTGAAAGTATAACTGAATGCACTTCGATGCTCATTAGGGTAAAGTAAATCCAAGATACTCCTTGGGAAACCTTGGTAAATCGAGCTTTCTCTAGATATCTTATGACACCTAGAGAGAGAACCACCTAGGAAGATTGTCGGCTTAGAGCCATTGTTTTTGTCTTAGATAATATACTTGAGAGCTCTCACAAAGTGACAACTTTTTATATTCAAACTCTTGTTTTTCAAACCAGGGAAAGAATCTCTTAAATTTGAAAGTGTGTGATTTTCATCACAAAATCTACTTAGTGTCATTTTGTCCTAGTTTTTCACTTGTCCTAAGACAAGGTGAAACTCTGCTAAAATAACACCAAGTTTATTTCAACACCACTTGTTCTACACCCTTGTTTTCTTTTTCCCCATTTTGGACAAAACGAAACAACATATACAGATACCGCTAGATATCACATGTCACCCATTGTATTATAATTGCGCGACTAGGTTGTAATGTCGAGCGCAAGTGTTGAAAGTGTGCATGGTACATACTCATGTCTAGTAGGCCCCCTTGTATCAAAACCCATATTTGAGACTTATTATCATCGTAGTTAGGTGATCTAATTCTTGTATTATTTTGAGTTGTTATGCTTCCCACATTGTAACCATACAATTGAGATATTTACGTCTTGTTTCCATTTTGAAATTAGGTCTTAATCTCTATATTGTAGAGTTATGTTATTTGCATGCATAGTAATTTTTGTTATACTTAGACATAGTTTTTACATCCTAACTTTGTCTTGAGTTTTGTGAGTGTTGAGGATACATTGTTAGCATCGCGATAACATCATTTTGACACTAGAAATATTGCTTTCCCGAAATCTTGGTTCACATGTCCAAATAGTGTCATTACATTACTCACATTGTTATCATCCATTTTATGAGACATGGACTTTGTTAGTGTTTAGAAACTGGTTTTGGTATATCTTGTTAGAATATCGCATCAAAGTCTCTTATCATTTAGGCCTTGTTTGTTGCAAACTTGACCTAACTAGTGATGTTGTGTTGTCACTATTTGGTTTCAAACCTATCTAGATGAAATCTTAGAGAATAAACTATTTGGTGTAGCCAAATTTTGAGAATTGTACGTAATTGTATTATTCTAAGGAAAACATTTGTCGTATATTACCTTATTAGGGTAGCTTGTTTGTTATTATTTAGTTCGTATGATTGTTTTGACCTATCACTTTTGTGGCTATTCTATAGTTGCCTTGTTTTAATACCTTAGGTCATTACGCTTTACACAAATTGGACTAAGGTCCATTTTTACTAAACCTAAGTGGAAATTATTCATGTCGTATTTCCTATATCGAGTATGCCTACTATGAGGATGGGATCCCGAAGATTAGGAACCGATATATTTGGAGGTGACAACCCTCTTTTAGAGGATAATATCATGGTTGACCATAGTGGTGGAGAGGAAGAGTCTCCTCGTATGAATATAGAGCATCCTCCCGCTAATTTTGACAATTACATTTTTCAAAACAAACATGAGGTTATTATGCATGTTATGGAACTAGGAGCTAGGTTACCTCCCATGGTGGACCCTTCTCTCATTTCGAAATGGTTTGAGGGGAAGAGGAAGTGGAATGTCCTCATCACCATATAGATGACATATTAAACCTCAGGTCATGCCTCTACTTCGCACGACAAAATAATGAGGAAGTACCTTTCGAAAATGATGGAGACTATCATTTTCCTCCTATTAAAATTTGTTGCGAAGACCATGAATAACATGTTCATCATGCACAACCTCCTCCTAACGAAGATCATCATGAAATACTTATTAAAGAGGTTACGTTAGAAAATAGGTCTAATCCATCACTCTTGAATTGGCAAGTTCGAAACCGCATATATACAAAAGGAACAACCAAAAGTTGTGAAACAAACTATACAAAAGGAAAAACCTAAAGCTTCATTTTACGAATTCCCAATAAACACTCCTTAATGGGAGACATGAAATGATCCTTATGAGGAAATTTTCCCCAAAAATAGGGGTGGGCATACACCTAGGCCTAACCCTTTGTATAGACATATATGCCACCACCAACACAAGACCCACTTTTTAATCAAGAGTGGTCAACAATGAAGAACACCCTTCAAGCGTTATGAGAGGGCCAAACTGGTAACAATAACAAGAAATATCGGTTCGATGAGTTATGTCCTTACCCATTTGACAAAGCCATGCTATAGGTACCTTTCCCAAGACATTTTTATTTTCTAAAATTTTATAAATATAAGGGAAAAGGTGACCCTCGTGATCATATAAAATAATTTTATATGGCATGTTAAAAGATGGCATTCAACGAAAATTATCTTTTGTGCTTGTTTCCATGAAGTTTAGGAGAAATGACACTAGAATAGTTTGTGCATATCCCTAAGGGATCCATATCAACATGGCCAAAAATAGCAGAGAGTTTCATATGACACTTCTCTTTCAATATAGAAAATTATGTTACCATGTTAGATCTCTACAATGAAAAGCAATGAAACAACAAAAAACGTTGTTACGTTTTTACAAAGATGGAGAGGGTTAGCTAGTTGTTTCCCTTGATCCCTACTCAAAAGCATCGATAGAAAAATTTGTTCCCAACCTCTATCCAAGATATTACATTCCACTTGAAAATGCATTTTGGTAACACATTTGAAGAGGTAATAGAAAAATGGAGTCAAATTGAAAAGGCATTGTTAGCTAGGGGGACTCTAAAACCTTTCTCTCACGAACACAACGATTCTAAATCTAATGATAAAACAAATTTTGTTCTTAATAGAAACAAAAATGTTGTTAATGATGGGATAGTAGACTCTAAATGGGTGTAAGCCATGTAGAACCACACACCTTTAAAACTTGCAAAGGGTAATCCACCTACCAAGTATAAACTCCGCACTTTTACTCCTCTATCTAAATCCATGTCATCTATAATAAAATAGTTAGATGCCGTAAACATGGTAAAAACCCCTAAAAAAAATCCTATGGGGATGACACACCTAAATCATCATGGTTTAGGGAGAATGAATTTTATGAGTTCCACCACGTAAAAAGTCACAAAAAGACAAGTGTTTAAGATTAAAACATTTTATTAAAGAACTAGTTGACAACGGTGATATTGAAGTAGATTCTATTACAGTGTAAAATCTCCAAATGAAAAATTAGGGATCTTCAAAATCATTTTCCCAATCATGAAGAAAAGAAAAAGTTAGATCAGGGACAATCGTCTCATAATAAGAATGCTAACTATGTGTCAAACAAAGACCATTTCGATGCCCTAATAGGTTGTGTTAACTCCCTCATTGAGCAAATCAATACAGTTAGAATCAAGACAAGAGAGTACATTGTGGCAACACAACGGGCTTGCCTCATTATAAATTCTAAACATACCACCCCTCCTCAAAATAGTCACTATGATGTGTTAGATCAACTAGAAAAAACTATGGCTAAGATTTCCATCTTAGACCTTCTAAATATCTCTAGCATCCATAAGGATATACTATACAAAACCTTACGAGGATCGAAAGTATCTATTGATGTTGACCCAACACATTTACAAGCCATGGTAGCACACTTGTTCCTTTAGAACATATAACCTTCACAAGACTATAGAATCCTTAATTAAAGATCCTTCAAATAACCTACCATTACATATTGAGGTTATTCTCAAACTACTCTCAACATAGGTACTCTCAAACTATGTTATAGAAGAAGCCGATATGGAAACAAAGGTCATCACCATTAAGGCATATGGCAATGAAGAATGATAATCAGCTTTGGAATGATCAATTTCTCATGAGAAGTGGGTCCCATAACACATGATACGAAGTTCCATGTCTTGGACTTGGAACTCCCTTACAATATCTTTCTCAGTCGCTCATGGATTCACGCCATGCAAGTTGTCCCATCAATGTATCATTAGTGTTTAGAGTTACAATATGAGGGATGGACACTTGCCATACAGGGATGCCCTCAACCTTTTGCTCATTGTAGAGCATTGTCAGGAATTTTCCTACAATCTATGAGTGTCCATATACAGAGATCTCTATTCCTATCCATTCAGAGGCCCTCGCTTCACGAGTGGATCTAGATACCCTATCTATCAATGAAAATGGTGCTTCCACCTCATAAATTCCTTTGTCTACATGGGAGATGAAGGTAAAACCAAGTGGTTGTGGAGAGTATGATCTACAACAATCCCTAATGGTTCACAACGGTCCACTATTAGCCCAAGCACATGGTAGGTTGTGTTTCAAAGTTTAGAGATCAAGAGAGGCTTGCCCTTTCAAGAATTTTACTCTGATGGCTTGCTTAGAAGATGAAAGGTTTCTTATGGACATTGTATTTTGTCCAAATGATGATGACATGGCTACATGCTATAAATCACCTAAGTATCTCATTCCTAATCGATAATGCTTTCCATGGGGTATAAAGGATGCGGTTGCGGCCAGAACAAGGCCCATTAGAAGCTCTTGCAATACCTTGGCGTATAGTAGGTAAATCAGGTATAGGAATCCATTTATATGAGTCTCACTCTTCAGATGATGAGTATGCCTCTTCTGAGAGTGAGGATAGTTTGTCCGAAAAATGAAAGCGAAACAGATTCCCGATGTAGTCTTTACGAAGACCTTGCCTCTACAAACCTATTCACCAATATGGATATCCTTACTATAACCCCTGTTATACCCACCATATCCCCTACTCGACCACTAAACCTCACCTACCCATCACTAATGAATTTGGATCAACAAAAACACGTACCCATTGACGTGTTTTAGAATGATGAGGCCATTAGTGATTTCTGGGAATCAGAGACAACATTCCAAGAAATGATCACAAGAAGGGGTTCTCCATTCAACTTAATGCATGTGCATACTTTAGAGAGGAAGTAGAGTTGTGTGGACATTTAAGTAAAAAAGTGAGCAAGGGAAAATTTTCCAAAGAAAAGCCTTGTGGAAATAAAAAGGGAAGTCCTATAGTGAAAACCTCTTTGAGGTGCTTATGGACAAATAGGAAGAACAACCTATGGAAAAGATAATGTACCTACTTCAAGATGAAGAGATTCTTGAGCCACCTGTGATAGAGGAGGATCTCAATCTCCCTCCTAATCCTACATGTGTGGGGGATGAATCAAAGTTATTAGTGGAAGATATAGTAGATGTTAATATCATCACAGAGGAACTGCCACAGATAGTTAAGTTGGGAGCTTCCCTCTCAGCCAAAGAACAAAAAAACATTCACAAGAATCTTAAGAGAGTATGTAGACATATTTTCTTGGTCTTATGTTGACATGCCAGGACTTGATCCTACACTAGTGGTGCACAATATTTTGGTACACCCAAATGCCAAGCCCATAAAAAAAAGGCTATGAAAGATGCATCCTTGCGTTGTCAAACTAGTAAAGGAAAAGCTAGAAAGGTTGCTAGAAGTAGGATTTATTAGGTATATCAACTACTCATAGTGGATCTCCAATGTGGTCCCAGTTCAAAAGAAGCCAGTTGGTATTAGAGTATATACGGATTTCAGGGATATAAACAAATTTTTTCCTATGGATGATTTTCCTCTTCCAAACATCGACATGATTGTTGATTCTACAGTAGGCTATGAGATACTTTTACTCATGGATGGATTCTTGGGTTATAATGAAATAAATATTCGGAAGAAGATCAAGTACAAGATGGCTTTCACAACCCCATGGGGGACGTTTCGTTATGAAGTCATGCCTTTTGGCCTTTAAAATGCACGTGCTACATATAAAGGGTGATGACGGTAATCTTTCATGATACAATGAGTGACATCATGGAAGATTACGTAGATAATATATTGTCTAAATATAGAACCCGAGAGGAACACCCAGAAATTTTGTGGTGTACCTTACAATGTCTAAGTGATTACAAAGTCGACTTAACACAAATAAGTGTGTCTTTGGGGTGCAATTTGGGAAATTACTCAGATTCATTTTTTCACAGAGAGGAATAGAAGTGGACCTTGCAAAGGTCATGGATATAACAGATATGCCTCCCCTAATAATATTAGATAGTTACATAGCTTATAAGGAAAATTCGGCCATCAAAAGTTTATTTCACGGCTAGCGAGATAAGTGTCATACATTTACACATCTTCTTAAGAAGGATGTTAATTTCAAATAGGGACTAGAACAACATCAAGTGTTTTCTTTGTTACAAGAATACTTGGCCAACTATCATCACCAATCCGGCACTATGATAATTCTTCACTGAGAACTCCTCGTGCTATGATTATTTACTAATGCACAGCCTTTAGTTTGGTGGATGTAATCTGGAAACAAAACAACAACATAACACAAGAATACCATCGACTATGATAAGACAGAATGATGACAAATCTGAAATATCAAAATAAATTATAATATTAACATGAAACTGTTACAATCTCACCCATGAGGTACTTCAAGTGTTATTGACTTCACTTGCCTTTCACCAAGACTATGGGAGAAACTTTACAATTACACCTCTTAATGGCTTCTTCAACACACCTTTAAACTGATGGCTTCCTTCGCACACTTCCTACAATATTTCTCACTACTTCCTTCTATGCTAAATGAGGGGGGTGGCCTCTCTATTTATAGAACTTCCAGGCTTATCCATCTTATCTCTAAGATAGGATAAGAAATCCACTCTGACGAATCATATTCCATACCTTAACTCTTATCTGTACATGTAAGCTTATCTTATAAGATAAGATAAACCTTATCATTTTACATGGGTTCCACATTTTTAGACTTTTTACAAATAAAATACACAAAATATTTATGACCTCACTCCTTGTCCTTATTACCAATATAATATTTCTAATTCCTAATCATGTAGACCCTACTTCTCTAATTACCCAAACTTTGACATTTTAACATTATTGGACCACTTACGACAAATATTTACTTTTTACAACATTCCTATTGTACTTTGACTGTTACCGTACTCCACATTATTGGCGGCGTCGTACTGGCAGTGCCGTTATCTTCTATCGGACGCTACTAATAATTATACTTAACAACATCCTATTCCTAATACATACATTAATGAAATAGAAATTATGGAGGAAAATTTTAGTGTCCACCCCTGTTCTCATGCCACCCATGACAAGAGAACCCTTTTAATTTATATCTCTACTACACATTTTGCAAGTGGATCATTTTTGGCTCAATATGAAAAAGAAGCTGAGAGAAAAGGTGGTATACTATTTGAGTAGGACATTGGTAGAATATGAGCTAAATTATCCACAAATAAAAAAATCTTGCCTCACCATGGTGTTTCCTTTCCAAAAGCTATGTCATTATATTCTTAGCAACAAAATCAAGCTAAATTCAAAGGTTGAACCTTAGAGTATTTATTGTCCAAACCAGCACTAATAAGAAAGATGGCTAATTGGATCATCTTATTATGTTAGTTTGACATTGAATAATTTCATCAAAATTCAAAAAAGGAAAAGTGTTTGTAGATCAACTGGAAAAATATCCACTACCGGGTACTAAATCCTTGAGTCTAGAACTACCATATGCATCCATTATGTACCTCGAAGAATCTACAATTTGGAAAATGTACTTCGATGGCTCTTTTACCTTTCATGGTTCAGGTGTCGGAGTTGTGCTAATCACTCCCATGGGAGACTTGATTCCACAGGCATTTCAAATTGGATTCCCTTGCATGAACAATATAGTGGAATATGAAGCTCTCATTACAGGAATGAAGTTGGCCATCAAATGGGATATCAGACAAGTAAAATGCATTGGTGATTCAATGCTTATTATCAAATAGGTCACAGATGAATATAAAGTTAAAGATGAAAATTTACTTCCATATAAAATAATGGTTAATTCCTTAAAAGAAATCTTTGAGAAAATAACATTTGAGTAAATACCAAGAGATCAAAATAGAGTGACAGATGCCATGGCTATGGTAGGAACTATGTTGAGCATTTCACTAGAGAGAGATGATATGCCATTCTTTGTTGAAAATCTAATAACAACGACATATGACCTACCAGAATCTTGTTTAGCATATGAAGTTGTTGGTCCATTTTCACCGTGGTATGCTGAAATATTTAATTATCTCCATGATGAAACCTTCCCTATGAACATTTCTCATGTTAAAAAGTGCAACCTCATCATACGTATAGCACTTTGATATACCCTATTTGGGGGCACCCTCTTACGCCAAGAGCTAAGACAGAATCATGTTGTCTTATTTAAATTCTAACAAATCTATCCAAGAAATCAAGGAGGTGCACGAGGGAATTTTTGGAGCTCATACTAATGGGATTGTCCTTGCAAAGAAGATACTTAGATTAGGTTACTATTGGCCTACCATGGAGCATGATTGTTTTCAACATGTGAAGAAGTGTGTAGATTATCAAAATTATGGAAATTTGATACATGTGTTGACACAGTCCTCCTTACTGACCAATCACGACACCTGTCCATTCTCAAAGTGGGGTCTCGATCTAATAGGAAACTTAATATTGTCTCCTCGGATGGCAACAAGCTCATTATAATGGTCACTTTGAGTACTTAAAAAAATGAGTAGAGGTTGTTCCTCTAACCTATACTGAAAGGTCCCTAAATTTCTAAGTTTATAACGAATCATATCATCTACGAGATATGGAATCCATTCTTTTATTATCACTTTGATAATGGTAAGTCATTCAAAAATAAAAATGTGAAAAAACTCTACAAATTCTTTCAAATTTCCCTTAAGTTTTCAACCCCTTATTACCCTCAAGGTAATGGGTAGGTCAAGCTTCCAAAAAAACCTTAATTTACATTATGGATAAAATGGTGAATACCACATGCCATAAGCCGCACCTACAAATTCACACCGCCCTTTGGGCATTTAGAACTTCTATCTGCACTCCTACAGGTGTAACTCCATATTATTTAGTATTTGGTTCATAAGTTTTCTTTCCTTTAGAGATCGAGATCCCTTCTTTGCGTATTGAGCTAAGGAATTACCTAAATGAAGAGGAGGACTATAGAGTAGCCTAACTAACAGAGTTGGAACTATTGGACGAGAAATGCCTTCGTGCCCTCAATCACCTAAAATTATATCGCGATCGAGTGTGGAAGGATACAACAAGAAGTTCATACCTCATTAGTTTGAGGTAGGAGACATGGTGTTGAAAGAGAATCAAAAGAACAACAATAAAGATACATAAAAGAAAGGGAAATTTGAGCCCAACTAGCTAGGAGCATACATTGTGGTTGCCAAGTTCGGTTCGGTGCATATAAGCTAGCCTATTCGGATGGCCAAAATCTTTAATAACCCATGAATGCAGTGCATCTTAAGTGCTTCTATGCTTAAGTATGGGGTCTCTGTAGAATACCAAGAAAAGTAAAACAAAAAAGTATAAAAATAGAAAAATAAAAAGATAAATAAATAGGTATGTCCAATAGTGAAAACCATGCAATGGTGGCACTTTGGACAAGTCCTTTGGTGAAAATTGGCTTCCGGCACCAAGGGAGGGTCTGTTTTCACAAGCAGTCTAGGTTTAAGGAGTACGAAAACTTTTCCCTAAGTTGATCTTTACCTTCATTTGAGCCCCTTGTGAGCCTATCCTTCTTTTCCCTGATCCACTAATCTAACCTTTTGAGTGCGGAGAAATTTAAGATTTGAATGATGCCACCTCATGTTGGGGGTAACTTCACGGTGTCACTTCTATCATATACCATGTGGCATTACGCCTTGTACATCCCATCTAATGATGGGGGCATCCATGTTTCTTCATTTCCTTGCACATTTACTTTGGAAAATTGTTAAGAAAACGTCAAAAAAACATTCGTATAACTTTTAAAAGTCCCAAAAACATACATATATGTTCCTTGAAAAAACCAAAACATTCAAAAATATTTCGTAGAAAAATCCAAAACGATAGAAAATTGTCTTAGAAATAAAGACCAAAAACAACGAAAAACATCACAAAACTATCCCACAAAAACAAAGTAGTGGTTTGCTTACTTTTAGTTGTTGGTTTGTATGGTTTTAGTTGCATTAATTTTTCATATCGTATACTTTAAATTAGATTCACTTGCTCACTTAGATTGACTATCACTTTAGTCTGTAGTATATTGCATTGATTCCATTTTGTATTGCATACTTGTAAATAAATGTGTTGTTTTGATTAGATTTGTTTAAACTTGTGCTTGTTAATTTTTACTTGTACATTGTGTTATCATTTCATCATCATATCACACATATCCATCACATCTATACATCATGTATAAAAAAATATGCTAATTCTAAATCAAACATGTATACTAAAAGATAATCATCAAATATTGTATCACCAATGGGGCAAGATGGGTTGCACATGATCACAAATCCCCCCACACCAATATCAAAAATATAAACATGTTTTACTTAAAGTATCTCATTAACATACAATATGATATCAACTAAGGATATCTCATAATCTAACATGTGATACAAACATAAAGAAATAGATTAAGCATGATATCTCATACAACATGTGATACATCGGTAATCCATCTATCATCATATATATCATCAAAAATATAAGTGTCCATATACATCTGATATAACAAGTCATCATGGGAATCTATATAAAAAAGTGTCTTCATCACAAGGCATGATAAAAAACAATATACATACATTCGTATAAAATTATGTCTTCATCACGAGGTGGTACACCAAAAAGAATTAATATATTTGGCACGTTAATAAGAAAGTCAACCATGACTCTCACCCATGTCGAGAACACTAAGTCCAAGAAGACTGTTAGGTGGGGGCATCCAGTACTAAACGAGTAGAAGGAATTGCATCGAGCCGAGCTAACGCAGCTAGGCCGACCCATGCTACTCGAGGCCGCTGTCTTGAAGGACCCTCTACGGATCACACTGATCGGGATGGTCTATGGGATCTAGATTGAGACCCTGCTTGCCATTATATGACTATAATCAAGAACTCTTAAATCAACTCGGAACAAATGCGTAGTATGGTATCCTATAGTAAATGGCCTCACCTTACAGTATAGCATGTGACCAATCATTAGTTGCATACACCGAGGATGTATTTTCCTACTATAATGTATCACACTCTGTCCTAATGCTAAATAGATCTATCCACAACTATGACCTCTCTACCATAATCTGATCTCGTTCTACATGTAGTTGTAGGCTATATGTTATCACTTGAAATCTTGCTCGTCTGCCGCTGATCTCACTCTACTATATCTTGATCTCTCTCTACCTATGACCGTGGGTTATCTACTATCACTCGATATCACACTTTGAAAAGGCCTAATATCACTTAGTCTTAGCTTTGGTCTAGCTCTGTCACAAGTTGGTCCCCATCTGCAAAGGCCCGATCTCTCTCAGCAATAGCTTGATCCCTCTCAACTACCATCCAAGCTACAAAGTTGTCACTGCTAAAGCTATTGCTGCAAGGTAGTAACCTATGTATCCTGGTATAACTTGTGAATCTGGTATAACCTATGTATCACGGTATAACTTGTGTATCTGGTATATCTGTGTATACTTCACATCCTATGTATCCCGCATATTTTCTATATCGGGCATAGTCTATGCATCCTGTGTATTCGAATATCCGAAAGGTCTTCCTCCATATCCTCATCATGTCGGTCCCTCCTTCACCCCCTACTAGATCGTGTGTCATGACTCACGTGATGGGGTGATAAAGGTCCCTGCACCTTTGGTACCCCCATATATGGTACTACCTATCTCTATGTTTGTGCCTCTACCGATGGATCTGGAGCCTGCTCATCATGCTCCATTGTGATCAATATCTCCTTAGGAATAGACAATCGACATGGCAACACTAGCATATACCACGTTGCATAGTCTGGTGTAGCACCTGGATCTACTATTTGTGCTCATTATACCCAAGGCTATGAGACTACCTATGAAAATATCGCAAGGGCTCGGTCCAACCTAATTTGTGGTCACATATCAAAAATATCTCTATAGCGGTGCGCATACCACATCTCATCGCCAGAATCCATGGATAAGACAAATTTGGCACTAAAATCGGTCCACCATGTACCACTCTAAGATGTGGCTCCTGCTCCCAATAATAAAGTGATCTACTGCAGTTGTCCCCAACTCGTCTGCATCTTGTGGCCACTTGATATAACATGTATGGTCATCAAGTGATCATGTGGGGTTGTAGCTCATCGAGGATAATTGAAAATAATCTGTGTCCCCCTATTGCTATGAATCTCATCTCCATCAAGAACCCAGCCCATGAGAGAAGGATCTCCAAGAACTCGAGCTCTCATTGCTCCTAAAGGACATCCAATGGCAATGTGGTCCCAAGCCCAAATCTGTAGCAAAGTAGCAAGGTCCAATGTCCTCTAACCATGATAGGCTATCAAATGTAAGTTGGAATATAAGTGAGCTAGTATACACTGACCCAGCAGTAGAATCTTCCTTGAAGTAGGTCATGGATCACTCTAATGAGACCCAAGGAGAATCAGGCACTAGTCTTGTTAGGAAGCAACACATCGCTGACAATAGATAATAAGTATACATGGACCCATCCTAGCCACGTGTCGTCCATGCATCTCCGAACCACATCTATCAAGCCTCGGCGGGAATGTCAGTCAATCCAAATACCATGGCTATATAGTTCTCAACTCGATCTGAGTGACTATCATAGGTAATCAAACAACCCTGGATCGGAACTCGCAGGATCTGTCAAACATCCTCTAGTGTCATGCTCATCTCACTAGCCAGAATTCAAAAGGTATGACTCTTACTATGCCATCTCTCAACTAAGGTTGTGAGTAAACTATGATAAAAAAATATGGGAATGCGAGCTATGTAAGATAAGCTTGTCACCTCCAAGGTAATCTCTAGGAAAGCTTTGATTAGAACGTCCAAACGTAGCCTTGAAATTATGAAGTTGTGCATGCCACTCCCGCATCCCTAGCACATCTAAATACAGCTGCAGAGCAAGTTAATTAAATTTTTGTAGTCTATTTTTCTATTCTACCATGTAATTTCTTCTAAAAAGGTCTAAATTTAGTGTGTTATTCTTCTATTTTCATCGTTAAATTTCTTTATGGTTCACATTTTTCTTCTACATAGGGTTTCTTTAAGAAAAATAATATTTTTTTGGCCTAAAAAGTAGTTATAAGAGTGTCATTCGTGTGTAAGCACCTGTTTCGCATAGAATGGTTCAGTTCCTAGAATAGAGTTGCTTCTATCCTTTCATTCTCTTGAGAAATAGATAAGGGTTAGGGCTAGGAGGAATACCTGTTGAATGTTTGGAGGGTGTGCGCGTACCGTAGAGAGAGATCAGATCGATTGCGAAGAAATCCTTTTTGTCTAGGAAGGACTACCTGCAAGTAAGAATACAAGACCACCAGATTCTAATTAGACAATAAATGAGGGAACTGCCTTAGGCCCAGGAAATATTGGACTTCCTTTCGAAGGTGGTCAGTTCCCCTGCTAATATGAATTAACACAAATTCTAACGAAGAAGTTATTGCCAAATTACAATTTAATTGCCTCGTTAAAACAATAGAGGAAAGGCTGGTTTTGGTTTTGAGTCACAAAGACTTAATGCCGGTCACATCCACTGCAGACCGGTTTCTAATAACCGATATCGGTAGGGGCAGTGATTTAGGGGCTTTTAGTGAAGGTTGGCTATAAGGTGGCTATGGTGTTTATTAGGCTGGTAAATGATTAGGGATAGGTAATGGGGGTGATGGAGAAGACTCAGAGAATATGGGGGACTGTTCTTGGGGCAATGTAAGGGTAGAGGAGGTACAGTTAGATGTAGGGTGTTACCGGGTAGTGGATCTGGGAGTAGACTTATAATTACTGTGATTCAAAAGTCCAAGAAATGTTATTAAAAGAACGTACAAACACTACTTACTAGTTCCTGATGAAGATACAGGTCCAAGGACTGTGATGACGAAGGCAGGGTTCAGGTAGGATGATCTAACAATCCAAGATGAGCTATCTTCTCTCCCAATGCTTGGATGAGTGTCACTGAGCTCTAGTTACTCAGTTGCAGTCTTGGGCTTGATGTCCTTCCCTGCAAAACTCTTCTCTTTCCTTCACTTGTCTCTGCTCTGTCAAGTGAATGAATTTCCAATGACTTCCAATCCTTCCAATGACTTCCGATCTTTTTTTTTTGGTTGGGGAGGTCATTTACAGGGAACCGATGGCGGTTATGTAACCGACGGTCGAGTAGGAACCGATGTCGGTTAAGTCAAAGTGGGCTATTTTTAGTAAAATAGCCAACCTTCCCTCCTTTTCTCCCGAGGAATTAGTTGTGGGCTTGGTCAAGTCATTATTAGGTTGGTTTTGGTGCGGGTGAGGAGTAATTAGTCATGGGTGTGGATGTAGACCAAGTTATAGGTCTTAATTAGGTTAGTTTAGGATTAGGGCTAGGTCATGATGAGGTGGCAAATGAGGTGGTAGGTTTGAAAATGTGGATTTATTAATTATAAGGTAATTAATAAATAATTGTGCAAGGTTTAGGTGGTGAGGTTAGGTTGCGAAATGAGATGCGGGGCACAGGGTGTCGTGAGACACAAATTTGGTGTCTACATTAGCCCCTTGTTGTCGTGTAGCTTGTCTTGTAAAGCTGCACTGACAATAATAAGAAGTGGTTACTCCCGTTAAGGGTATAGGTAATCCCCCTCAAATCTATCACAGATTGAGGCGACGTGAAATCAGGGATAGGGTTGATAAAGGGTGAATGGTGTTGAGATGATGGTAAGATGGTGGGGTAAGTTCAAGGAAGCAGACGCATGTTGAAATGCAGTAGTGCGACTAGGGTACATGATTTGAAGAGCAAACAAGCAATTCATAGGCAAAGGTCGATAGTTTATCCAAACAAGGGTGATATAATCCTGGTATCCAAGGCATAGGAAGTAGCTCCAGGGGATATAACGGGTAAGGTACAGAACGTTTAGGCATGTTCGGCAGTACCAAATGGTTGGTTTGGTTGAGATAAACGTCACGGTCTCTGGTCTAGGCAAAGTTGGTCGACTGATCAAGTCAAGTACCCTAATCATGCTAAAACACGAACAGGTGAGCTCGATTGAACAAAAAGCTACATGATGGGTGGATAAAATTGTAATTTGTGGGTTTTGGGTGAGGTATTTAATTGGTGCGGCCTTGGTCAGGTTAGTGAGGCCATGGGTCGAATTATTGTGAGGGCCTTGGATCGGGCCATTGGGTGGTTGCGGCCTTGGGTCGGGCTTGATTGGTTGGTTAGTGGGTCGGCCAAATGGTCGGGTCGGCCCGATTAGGTGGGTTGTTGGTTATGCCCTTGGGTCGGGCTAAATGGTTGGTTGCGTCGGGCCAAATGGTCAGGGTGGGCCAATGGTTGATTGGGTCAAATGGCCAAATGGTTGGGCCTTGGGTGGGCCAATTGGTTGGTTGCGGCCTTGGGTCGGGCCAATGGTTGGTGTGTGGCCTGGTTGGTGGCCTGGCGGCTTGGTTGGTCGAGCCTGGGTCGGGCCAAATGGTTGGTGCGGCCTTGGGTCCAAATGGTTGGTTGCGATTGGTTGGTTGCGGCCGAGAATTAGGCCAATGGTCAAAAAGGCCTATTTAGCAAAGGAGGGTATGGTGATGTGGTGAGAAAGGGAGATTGGTGAATAAGGGCGAAAAGTGTGGTGAAATAGGCATGGAAAATGGAGATATCGGGACGAGCAAGGAAGTGACCAGATATTGGCATGTGTGACCGATGACCCAGAATATCGATACCTTTTCGGGCAGGGTGAAAATAATCGATATCGGTTATAGGTAAAAAAACCTATAAAAAGAAAAATATGGCTTCATTGTCATTGTCACATTGTCAATTTGATAACCTAATATGGTTATGCTGGGTTTAAAATTGATTTGTGATGAGTTGTGAGGTGAGGTTATTATTTGAGTGGAGGAGTGAGTGATTGGTTGGCAGACCCCAGCAAGTAGGAGGTAGAATTTGATTGGTGGAGGACCCAGTAAGGAGATTTGGAGCCATGGCACAACTAAGAGGAGAGGAGGGCTTTACCGTCAGAGAGGTTGGACATTGTATGGAGGCCCTACAGAGGCCATCACCCCGAGGAGGAGCCCGAGCACGATGTGCTAGATCCAAAGATAGTATCTAGAGAGGACAAGGCCCGTGAGTATGAGTGGATACCCTAGAGAGGGTACGATGGAGTTGGGCTTTTTGAGCCACCTCCTTGGACAAAGACAAGGGGGATGATGTAGAGGCCCACACCCGCACCCAGCCCATTGACCCAGATTGGGTAGTAGAGAGAGGCTAAACGATGATACTATGGATGACGCAGAGTGATAGGGGCCTTTTTGGTTCTGGGTAGGGGAGAGAGCAGCTAGAGAGCACACCATGTACCTAGATTTAGTGGCTGTTATATAAGCAGAGAGGGACCGCCTTGGATAGGTAGGTGTAGTTATTGGGGCATTTTGTTCTGCATAGGCATAGATTGGGGTGCTACAGGGGTAGTTAGTCAGCACACGTGCCACGAGCACTAGTATAACCACAGTAGCACCATCACGTGCACAGCAGCTCACATCGCAAGCAGTGATAGCAGTACAGTGCACCATCACGAGCACAAAGCACCACATGGCAAGCACCGGCACAGTACAAGCACACGTGTACCGGCAAGGGACAGATAGGGCCACTACCGTGTAGGAGTCGAGGACCAGCCCCAGTAGCCATGGTGGCACGGGCCCATTATATGGAGGCGAGAGCAGAGGCCCGGTATTATCAGGACGTCCTTGATGGTACCGGGGCTGACTATCAGCCATATGCGGCACACAGAGCCGAGACATCCCGTAGCCAGAGATCCCAGGGGGCGCAGCCACAGCCGGTGGGTCGGTGACAGGGAGGAGGCGAGAGCCAGCACAGGGACCAGCAGGGAGAGGGGCTGAGGGTGGTGGGGAGAGCTGAGACATCCCTAGAGTGGAGATGGGTTTTTGGATATTGGAGTATGTATATAGAGGCCTGCGTGCCCACACATGATTTATTTATTCATTCTTGTTGTATATACCGGCCTGCGAGCCGAGTACAGGTTGTATAGTTGATACCGGCCTGCGAGCCAAGTATATTTTTGACATGAGAGACCGGCCTGCGAGCCGAGTCGAGATTTTGATAGTGATTGCGGCCTGCGTGCCGGCTTTGTATTATTTTGAGCTGACAGAGGCCCCCATGCAGGGGAAGTTGTATATTTAAACATTGATATATATATATAGATGATGATGATTTTGATCCACATGGTGTGTATAAAAATGTTTTATGTGTTTTGTCGATGGTTTTTGAAATTGAATGTATATAGATGATGAGTTTGATCCACATGGTGTGTATAAAAATGTCTTATGTGTTTTGATGGTATGTATTAAAATAGATGATGTATGAAATGTGATGATGATATATATATATATATATATATATATGTGTGTGTGATGATGTTGTGAAATTATGATGTGTATATATGTGTGTGATGTGATTCGATGACAAATAGTGATAATGGTGTAGTTATGTAGGAAAAAGAGGCGGGCGCCACAAAAATTTGCAAAAAATAAAGAAAAGGCCCAGGTTTAAGAAAAAGGAGGCATGTGACCGATATCGGTTAGCTAACCGATGTCGGTAGATTATGGACCGATATCGGTTAGGTAACCGATACCGGTTATGCCAAAACGAGATTTTCTAAAAATAGAAAAGCTTGGGTGGCAACTTAAGTTCTTATTTTTAGAGTCATGCAACAAGTTAAATACGCGAATGCGATGCTGTTTGACGACTGATACAGGTAATTGCATGAGAGAATTGAGTGATAAGGAGGAAAGAGACAGGTAAAGTGAGTGTGGGCTGAGATTAAGAAGGCAAAAAGGCAAGTTATATTTGAAGAGGGTGGTGAACATGGCTGAACGAGGAGAAGCATCTAGCAGGCAGGGACGAGAGGGAAGACAGGTTCCACCCCAAGCTGCTGCATCCCAAGAGGTAAACTGTTTGGTTGTATTTTAATTCTTGCATGTTTTGATGAATAGGATGAGAGAAGGTAAGAGGGTAGAGATGAGAAAGAAAAGGTGATAGGCAAGGGTTTGGGGTAGAGTGAGTGTTATGGGGTAGGTAAGCAGGGTGTTCACGTATGTTTGTAGGTACAAAGAGGGGTAAACGAGCAAATAATTATCGTAGGGGATGTTTTTAAGCAGGTTGTATAAGATTGACAGTGACCGATATCGTTTAGAGGTAACCGGTATCGGTTATCTGTAACCGATACCGGTTACTGTATGAAATTCCAGAATGTGAGAAACAACACTTGGGGATTTGAGTTATTGAATGGTTGTGTGTCATTTTGATGTATGCAGGCAGAGGCAGGGCTGAGGATGAATGATAGTGTGCCAGCTTTGTTGTCAAGAGTCCGAGCGGATGTAACACCAGCTGAATGGGCATTGATAAATCATGTGGGGTTAAGTGGAATCCGCTATTATTCACGAATCGCACGCAATCATGCTATGTTGCAAGCATTGATTGAGAGGTGGAATCCAGAAAAGAATACCTTCTATCTGCCAATAGGGGAGATGACAGTGATGTTGGAAGATGTGTTTAGAATTTTGAGGCTCCCAATTATAGGAAGACCAGTGTATCAGGCATTGCCTAGCGGCACGGGGAGCGATAACAATAGTATTTGGTTCAGCTGCACGAGATTTGACACAGTGAGGTTTGACATTCACTTATGGTACAATGTATGCAACACACCCTGAGGAAACAAGGTTGGCAGTGGTATTAATGATAGCGGTGGGGTATTATGCATTACCGAGGGTGGATGGGGGAAGATTTCCAAAAGCATTGATGTGTATTATTTGGGAAATGATAGAAAGGAGCGTGACTTTCGCATGGGCACCCGCATATCTGGCGGAGCTATACAGGGGTTTATGGGCCTGCAAGTGAAATCACAGATGACACTTGGATTGTGCATACTTATTACATTGTTGGGCCTATGAGCACATTGTGTGTGTGCGACCAATAGGCCAACCAATCCAGGAAAGAGAGACAGGAGTGCAGAGGTTGGGATTCAGACGATGGGTCTAGACAGAACAAGAGGCGAGATCCCAGGCCGTGATAGATGACATCGAGTATTATAGGTAGGTATGGGAGATGGTGACGATTGTGGATATTTGTTGGAGGCCTTACGGGAACTATATGGTAACAGAAACATAACATAGGGAGGAGTTGAGGGGTGTAGAGCGATTGAGGTGGATCGCAGGGGCACAGCCAGTGAGTACGAGAGGATTCCTCTAGTTCGCGTGCGGTGACAATTTAGATTTGTTCAGGATATACCTATGGCTTATAGACCATACATGAGGATCGACGCCGGCATTATTCTCACCTCCCCAAATGCCGACACCTCTAGAAGGGCCAAGAGATAGCAGCAGCCCGATCGCAGGTAATGGATGCGGGAGCAACAGAGGCTTATAGATTATGGTGGGTAGCAGAGCTGCGAGGTGTACGTGAGAGGGCCAATCATCCTAACATAGCTGTGATTACAGCGGAGAGAGACATCTGCAGGATTTGGTTCACCAGCTTCAAACATAGGTGAATGAGACAACGAGATTGTTAGAGTTTCACGCAGTCACGAGTGGAGAGACTAGAGGCAAGATTCCTCCACACGAGAGGGCGTATTCATATGTTACAGGAGATGTTGGCGATCAGTGGGAGGAACCAATAGCAGTGGCACCTTTGAGGATGGAGAGGCCAAGTGAGTGGCGTCGACGATCACGATCACCACCTGATTCGGGAGGAGGCGCAAGGGTCTAAGTGAATTTCATAGGAGTATAAGAATAAATAAGGATGCCGACCTGTGTGTCGATGATAGAGAAGATGTATTTGTTTAACATCTAAATAAAACTGAATATGTATGTTGATTTGAGTTATGATAATAATAAGAATGGTTGTGTTTTGAATGTTTTGTTTTGAAAAAAGGATAAAATGAATGTGATCAAATAGAAATACACAAAAAGATTTATATTTACCACACATGATAGGTTATGGTAGGGGATGGTCGAGCTAACCTTGGGAGACCCCATGTCTCCTAAGTGCTACCTACATAGCCCATTACACAAAGCAAGGAGGGGCCTCAGACTGATGTAGTTCTCCCTTAGGACCAGGGAGAGGTGAATTCAGGCAATTTGGTTGTGGTTAGGCAATTTGTTGGTTGGTAAAAAAATATTGATATTGGTCGGGTAATGTTGTTGGTGTTGGTAAGGGATTGGTGATGTTGGTGTAGGTATAGGTGAAGCGAAAGTTAGCTTACCCAAGTAGTAGGGAACCGTATCCTGATTAAGGTCAACACATAATCCTAGATTCGAGTAAAAGAGGCAAAAGTGTCCCGTAGTTGAGAAGAGCTAAACAAACCACATATTAACATAGGATGAGCTTGAATCCCTAGGTGCCTTGCATAGGTGAGAAGTCGATAGGTGAAAAGAGTCGTATAATCACAATATATCGGATATACGTCACGTCCCTTGAGTTTTATTGCTTTGACGAATGGTGAGGTGAGGTAGCTGGTATAGCGGGGGTGCAGAGAACTTGTTATAAGGTGATTATTCTGACGAAAGAGAACCAAACCTAAATAGACAAGCCCATGACTCAAAAGTGCTTTGGAATACTACTTTTTACTTTTCTGGATATAGACTGATCGATGCGGGAAGTCTACATGGGATATGTATTTTGTTGTTCTTGAGGTCTTCACTGAAGCTGAGCAATGTGAGAAGCTTCTGATAGAGGCTGACTTTGTATAGTTGTCCTTCAAGGGAGCAGTCTATTTATAGTAGCAGATGCAGCTTTTGTGCGTAGCTATCCTTCGAGGGAGCAGTCTATTCAAAATAGCAAATGTGGCTTTACACATAGCTATCCTTCGAGGGAGCAGTCTATGTAGAACTTAGAGGTCTAGATGTCCAGTTGGCATGAAGCATCTAGTTTTGTAGGAAGTTTGACTCAAGAATATCCCATAAGCGTATAATTGAGAACGTGTTATTTTGATACTTTTAAGTCATGGACTAGACTAATAAGGGGAAGGCATCTTTAAGGGGAGATTATGACCAAACCATGTGAGCTTGATTTTATTTTGAGATGCATGAAACAAAGTGTATGAGGTGGTAAATGAGCTCAAGGGATGAGCGCAAGGTAGATAAGAAGTGATATAACACTAAATTCAACAGTAGAATAGTCAAAGATGCAAGGCATTAAGGGGTTCAGGCTCGGGTTTACCATTAAGCGAAGCTAAACGATAAGTGCCTGATCCGTAAATGTGAGTGATAATGTAAGGCCCAATCCAATTTGGAGCAAATTTGCCGCATTGCTCTTTTCTAGTTTGGTTACATGTTGATTCTCTTTGAGGACAAGATCACCAACCTTAAAGGTACGCTCATGAAGTCGCTTATCATAAGCACGCTTGATGTGCTTTTGATAGATTTGAAGGTGGTCAAGAGCTGTAAGACGATGCTCATCAAGAAGCTCCAATTGGGCTAACCGCTCTTGGCGAAATCATCATTGGTGAGAATATCCTGAAGAGATATTCTTAGGGAGGGTATTTGTATTTCGAGAGGTAAGACAGCCTCGATACCATATACCAAAGAAAATGGGGTGGCATTAGTGGAGGTGCGAATGCTAGTCCGATAAGCCCAAAGGGCAAAGGGGATGTGATCAGGCCAATTGCTTCCAAAATCGTTAACAACTTTCATGAGGATTTTGGTTAGGGTTTTATTAGAAGATTTGGCTTGACCATTTTCTTGTGGATAGTAAGGTGATGAGAAGCTAAGTTTGATACCAAAGTTGTCACAAAGGTCTTGTAACAACTTATTTTTGAAAGATTTTCCATTATCTGTTATCAGGCGATGAGGAACGCCAAAACGATAGATAATGTGATGGTTAATGAATTCTACGATTTTTTCTTTTTTGGTTGAAATGAGTGGAATGGCTTCCACCCATTTAGTGTAATATTCGGTTGCTATGATTATCCAACGGTGACGTTGCGAAGAGGGTGGGTGAATCTCACCGATAAGGTCTAAACCCCATTGTGAGAAAGGCCAAAGATCTCATGTGACCTGTAGCGGATGGCTAGGAGTATGTTGAAGATTGGCATGTTGTTGACACATAACACAACACTTAACATATTCATAGTAGTCGTTATTAAGAGTAGGCCAATAATAGCCTAGGTGAAGGATCGCTTTGGCCACAGTAAGGCCACTAAAATGTCAACCACAAATACCGCCATGGACTTGTTGGATGGTATAGGTGACCTCCGCACCGGTTAGACATCAAAGGAGGATGCCATCAAAGCCACGTTTATAGAGGAGTCCCCCATGACTGACATAACGAGAAACACTTTTAAGAAAAGCACGTTTTCCGTTACTAGTAAGGTCAGGTGGGAGAACAGAGGTTGTAAGGTAGTCGTGAAATTGGTGATACCAAGTATCCTGCGAATTAGTAGACACATTATTTATCATACAAACATCCGGGGCGGAGTAAGATGGGGCAAAGAGTTGTTGGACCAAGACGAATATGTCAGAGTCAGTTGGTGAGGTAGGAATTTGTGAGGCTAAGCAAGCCATAGTATCCGCAAATTTGTTAGTGGAGCGGGGAATGGTTTGGATAGAATAATGAGTAAATAAGGTCAAAAGTGAATCCACGTAATGTTTGTACTTTTGAAGTTCCTCATTTTTACATTGGTAGATGCCCATAACTTGATTGACTACCAATTGAGAGTCACCGAAAATATTAATAGATTTTACACCTAAGTGTAACGTAACTTGGAGACCCAAAACAAGGGCCTCGTATTCCGTTGTATTATTAGTGCAGGGGAAATCGAGCCGAATGAAAGAGGCATAGGCTCAACGTCAAGAGGAATGAGAACAACGCCGGCTCCTCCACCGCGCTGGCATTTGGATCCATCAAAAAGAGGGTCATTGGATACGACTCCTCACTGAGTGAAAGAGTGGCGATGAGTTCATCGGGGAAATTAAAATTGTAAATTGCTCCCTGTAAAGGGGCTTCATGAGTTGGTCAGCAATAGTTTGTCCTTTTATTGATTTCTGTGTACAAATTCAAGGTCGAGGTCGGCAAGGAGCATAAGCCATCAGGGCGATGCGTTGGTTTAGATGTGTTTGCGTACATATAATGAATGGGGTCCACATTGGTGATGACAAAAGTTTTGTGATTCAGGAGGTAGTGTCAGAGTTTGGTGGCTACGAATGATAGGGCTAGGCACAACTTTTCTACATGTGTATACCTAGTCTCGTAATCCATGAGAGTACGACTTATGTAATAAACGGCTTGTTCTCGATGCTCAGAGTCACGATGTGCGAGCATGGCTCCTACAAAGATGGTTGGTGGTGGAAAGGTAAAGGTAGAAAGGGCGATCATCCTGAGGTGGGATAAGCACAGGTGGCTGCAAGAGATAGGTTTTAAGAGCCTCAAAGGCTTGGTGGCACTCTTCACTCCATTGAAAGGCAATGTCCTTTTTAAGGAGATGATGGAAAGGTTGACATCGATCCGAGAGTTGAGAGATGAAACACCGATAGATTGAGTTTACCTTGCAAACTACGTAATTGTTTGAGGTTAGTAGGTGGGGCATTTCTAGGATAGCTTTGACTTTAGCTGGATCGACCTCGATGCCACACAAAGAGATGATAAAACCAAGGAGTTTTCCTAAAAGGACACCAAAGACACATTTCTTTGGTTGAAGACGAACACAATATTGTAACAGGTGATCGAAAATAATGGTTAAAACATCGAGATGTTCACTGCGATGTTTAGATTTGCCAAGAAGATCATCGACATAATCCTCAAGGATAGTGTGCATAATGTCATGAAAATGTAAGTCATAGCCCACCGATAGGTCGCACCAAAGCATTCTTAAGGCCAAACGGCATGACACGATAATAGAAGGTTCCCAAGGAGTTATGAAGGTAGTTTTATGTTGATCGGCCGGGGCTACCAAAATTTGATTGTATCCCGAGAAGCCATCCATGAGAGAAAGCATCTCATGGCCCGCAGTGAGATCAACAAGTTGATCAATACTTGGGAGGGGGAAGTCATCCTTCGGGCAAGCGAGGTTAAGGTCCCGGAAATCTGTACATATCCGAAGTCCCCCCGTTGCTTTAGTAACAGGTACGATGTTAGAGATCCATTGAGGATAGTCAATAGGTAAGATGAAGGAAACAGAAAGGAGTCGTTGAAGCTCTTCTTTGACCAAGAGGGCAATGCGTGGATGCATTTTTCTCAGTTTCTGTTTAACTGGTTTGGCATCGGGTTTTAAGGTAATGTTATGGACAGCAATGTTAGGATCAATTCTTGGCATGTCAGCGTAGGACCAAGCGAAAGCTTGGTTGTGGCACGGAGGAAGGTAGTGAAGGCAGTTTGTTCTGATGCGGTAAGAGATTGTCCGATCTTCACAATGTGAGGATCATCCTCGGTGTGGATGTTGATTTCTATAGTTGACTCATTCAACATGGTTTGAGTGTCAGATGGCAAGGCACGTTGAATATAAGAGTCATCCGCACCAAGGTAAGTGAGGATGGAGTCATCATCCCGGCACTCAACAACATTAATCAAGGTGAGTCCTCTTCGATCATGTCCGGATACGTAGGGGAAGAGAAGATGGGTCTTCATTATCACGTGCTGATAAGTGAGAGGACCCAGAAGATAGCGTTTATGAAAAAAAAAAAAAAGTTAGGGGGATAGATTCAGTGGTCTATCGACTCAGGTGACGATGGCAAAATGGGTGATGATGGTTCTAAAGGGGTGACTTCGTCATCTTCCTGGATACAACGGATATGCGGTGTTTTTGCAGTGTAGGTGGTTCAGAGAATCCAAGACCACGACGATCTTTGTGTTTGCGTGTAGTTACAGGAATGATCGTATATCGGCCTTGTTCATAAAGACCGAAACCAAAGCCCTTCCAAGCACAGCACGTCAAGAAGGTGAGGCGAAATGACGATTAGTTAGATATTGAAAATCAGATTGGAAAGGAACCACACCAAGGGGAGGTTCAGGGGTGACAGAGGATGTATCGACACCCCCATACGTTAGGTTGGTGCGGCAATTAGGTGGTCCGTAGGAGATTACTTCCCCCACACGACGGTCATAGGTAGGATGCGCATGTAACTATCCGATACTCCTGTGGGGTATGGAACGTGCTAACGTTATATAGGTGATACTCCCCCATGTAAGGTGTTGAAAGACATCTACTAAGGGATCTGAGGTTGGGATATTGTCCGCGGGAAAGGAAGTGGTATTTGCGATGGGCGGTTTCATTGGCTGAAGGTGTAGGTGTGGTTGAGATGGATGGTTGAGGTGTGGTCAAGTGATGGTTGGGTTGATGAATGGGTGTCTTGACTGGTACAAGCACATCATTAGGGCGATATAACATATTACAGGTTTTGAAGGGGGGAGGGTCAGCTTTTACGGTGTAGGACTTCCCTCATACTCAATTTTATGCATCTATGTAAGGTAGAGGGAACGCATCCCATAGCCCGGATCCAAGGGCGGCCTAACAACATGTTGTATTGGAATTCACCCTCAAGGACATAGAAGAGTTTGGGTAAGGTACGTGGCCCTACATGAATGTTAAGGATCACAGTGCCTAAGGTAGAAGTAATAGCATCGTTGAATGAACGCAGCATGGTGGGGTTGGCACACATGCAGCTAGAGGGGATATTCATTTGTTGAAAGGCTTTGGAAGAGATGATGTTTAGGCTAGTGCCCCCATCAATCATAACACGACGCACCGGATGTCCCGATGTAAGCTGAGATGAAAAGAGCGGGGTCAGGATCTTCTGCACCAAAGTCAACAATTTCGTCTTCGAGAGAAACTGACAGCAGCTTTCTGTACAGGGACGGAAGTGATAGATTGTTTGGTGAGAGAAGCAACGTGGTCAGGTGTTAAGATGGAGGTAACGGGCAAGGTTTCGTTAGGTAAGACCTCTATCCCTTGAAGGATTTCAACGAGAGCTTGTCGATGAGATTCAGAGGTTTGAATGAGATCATACAGTGTCATTTTTACAGGTGATTGGTGAAGCTGTTTGATCATGGTTCGGTGGGAAACTCCATCAGAGACGGGGTAGGCAGGTCCACGAATAACCACTTTAGGTGGTGGTGCGATCGGGATGGTGGACGGAGAAAGAGAGGCCGCAGGTGTGCTTTCTTTAGCTTTCCCATTGTTTTTCTGCCCTCGAGTAGCAACACTAATCATGTTGATCTCGTGAACACGAGAGGAGGAAGACGGTAGGGATAAGTCATGGTCTTCGAGAGGTGGGGTTGTAATAATGATAGATCTTGGTGAGACGGGGACAGGTGGTATAGGAGAGGGAATTGAAGCTAAAGGTTTCTCCCTTCGTAAGTTGTCTTTCTTAACCTTTCTATCCGAGAGAGGTGACTGACGAAGTATGGCTTTCAACGCTTTGCATCCCTCTACATCATGTCCTGGTGTGCGGTGGTAAGTGCAGATTTTAGACTCATCATAACCTATAGGTCGAGGTTTAGATGGATCATAGGGTCTAAGTGGGGGTAGGGAAATGGTCGCATTCTCCACCAACATAGCAAGGATTTTGGCGTAAGACCCTTTGAGCGGGTCAAAGTCAGAGGAAGATGAGGCTATTGACTGGGTGGGTTTCGGTAATGACTGGGTATGGTTGATTCGTACGGGTGGTGGCTTAGCCAAGGGGTTTTGATAATTGGATTTAACTAAACGTGGCTTCTTCGGTGTAGAAGTTATGTTTAGCTGGTCAGATGATGTGGTAGCAGAAAACAACCACGGAGAAAGAGGAGTGACAGTAAACAAATCCTTTGATGATGGAGTTTGTTTAGGGTTGATAGGTGGACAGGATACTTGGGGTGATGGTGTTAATACACCCGTGGATCTCGTATATGGGTGTAAAAGATGCAGGTCGTTTTTAAAGAAAACGCCGGAGGTATGATGTATTGAGGCAAGGTGGAGGGGTGAGGTCCTAATATAGAAGGTAGGTGTGACGGCGAGGGTTTTAGTTGTGACAGAGGCATAGATTGGACTTGGGCTTTAGGGGATCGAGTTTGTCTCTTAGGTGGATGGACGGCTTTATTTTTGGATAAATCTAACCATTTAGGTGGGTGTGTTAGGCTGGGTATTGGTAGAGTCCCAAGCGTAGGGAAAGGTTTGGTTAGGTTAGTAAAGGTGGATGAGGTATTTGGTAGAGATGAGGGGGGTGAAGATGAGGACATAGGCATTTTGAGCTTTTGTAAACACTTCGGGTATATGGTAGAGGCATCTGGATCGGTCATCTGCATTTGAGTAGAATATGGTGTACTCAAACGTTCCCATAGGACTCATCTATCTTCTGAGGGGTGACAATCCTCACGTGTGAATAGGAACTTTTGTATGGAAGAAAGGTGGGTTGTGATTCCGGTCCACTGTGGGTGTGATACAGGGGGTAAATGAGGCACTGTATCAATGGGCGTTAAGAGGTCAACCGGTCACTGAAAAGATTTAGGCGATGAAGAACTAATAGGTAGGAGGGCATGTTTGAGAGGATCCATCATGATTAAAGAATTTGGTGATGTCGGTTCAAGGGGTTTCTCGTCTAAGGATGACGAAAAAAGTGGCGAGCCTTCCTCTTGTACAACAAGAGTGGTAGAAGGAGATGTTTGGGAAATAGATAAGTTAGATAACATCCGCTCACAGTCTTGCAAGGATGTGGTGTAAGAAGGCTCATCTGTGAGAAGAGAACTCTGGGCGGTTAATTCCTTTATGGGTAAAGGAACGGCAAGGATTTCATCTTGTCTTGATGGTGGTGAAGGGGGTTCGGGTTCCTGCGTTAGTGAAGAGGCTTGATTCAGAATTTTCTCGATAGAAGCTTTTGGTTGGGAGTTGAAGATCGCATGGATTTCATGAACACTCTCCTCGGCTAAGATATCCTGGTTTATGTTTATGTTATCATAGATGAGTGGTTCGGGAATGGTTTGTTGAAGATTTTCAAATTTTGGTTAGCAGGGGCATTAGGATTATCGAGGGTTATATCCCCTGCATCAACCATTTCCTGCACTATATTTTTCAACATCTTACAGCTTTTCATGATTATGTCCCTTCACGTGCACGTGAAAGTTACGTGTCATTTTCTTTGTACCAAGAAGGTATAGCGCGGGTGGAATCAAACCCGGAGTGAGGTTTAACAGGAGGCAAGGTAATAGCTCCTGCTTTGAGCAATTTTTCCAAGATGACACCATAAGTTTCTCCCAAGGGAGTGTAATTGATGGGCTCGGCTTTATACTTATAGGTGGTTTTTGGCGGAGTATTAGACGGTGCTTGGGATTTGACCATCACCGCGTGGACAGCTCCTTTTGATTTCAAAGCAGTCGATGCGTGAGAATTGGTGGTGTTGGGTTTGTTGGTGGAGTCTTGGGTTTGGAAATTAGGGTTTTTGTTGCGCAACCGCAATTTCTCTTCCTCTAAGGCTCAAATTTCTAGTTTCCGAGCCATAGTAAAGGCCTCATCAAAGGTGTGGAAAGTTTGAATTTGGAGGGTAGGAGAAATGTGCTTAGCGCAGGCCCGCGTAAAGAGTTCGATGAGCTCGGCCTGAGGCAAGGCATAAGTAAGTTGGTTGATGAGGCCCCGCCATCGTCCAATGAAATCTGCGATAGATTCATCTTCAAATTGTCGGACGGCATAGAGGTCAGTGATAGATACTTTCTTAGCAATATTAATGGAGAAATGATCCAAGAAAGATTGGGCTAATTGGTTAAAAGAGAAGATTGAGTGCTGGGTTAAAGCACTGTACCACTCCAAGGTGGGTCCTGATAAGGACATGGGAAAGGTGCGGAGTAGTAAAGCATCGTCATGAGCAATCAGATAGCAGGCATGTCTAAATGATCGCAAGTGTTGTTGAGGATCCTCCTTACTATTAAAACGAGTAAATTTTGGTAATTCCCATTGAGGAGGATATGAATGAAGGGGGACAGAAGGATGAATAGGCTCCCGACAAACTTGTTCGTATGTCAGGGTGCTACGGCTTCCTGAAATAGAAGCCTCCAGATTTTGCATCTTGTCCATCATTTGTTTGATTAAATCAGTGGTTGGATGAGATGATGGTGCGGTTGCCGTAAACGGAGGAGGATTGGGCCAAGGGCCACCACTAGACAATGGTGGGGTTAAATGTTGATAAGGTATTGAGGATGAATATGTTGAGGTGACCGAATAGGGATGTCCTATATAAGATGTTGAAGTCACCGGATACGTGTGTGGAAATGAAAAGGTGGGCGGAGCTTGAGAAGGAAAGCTTGTGTGGATAGGTGGCAGAGAGCAAGTTATGAAAGGAGCAGTCTACGAGAGAGACGAGGTAGGAGCAGTCGGTGGTAATGATATGTTGGGCCCCAGATTAACCAAAGGAAAGCCAATCATGCCGTATGAACCCCGAAGCCACTGAGTTGGGAGACGGGGCTAAGGATGAAGAAGGCAAGGTGGAGTTATCAGGTGGGGAAGGAGCTAAGTGAGCGGCTATACTAATAGGCATGCCAACAAGGAGTTGACCATCAGGTGTATGGTCAGGGGCATGAGACAAATAGTACTGTACAACGCTAGGATTAGCGTCCAAAAATTTCACAAATTCCTTATCTCCTACAGGGATTTTGGGAACCTCGCTGGTGTCCGTAGGATTCCCCACAGGATGTGAAGGGGGTGATTCAGGAAAAGGCACGGAGCAGGCATGTGAAACCATGGCTACGGCTTGTTTCCGAGTGATAACAACCATGGACAAGAGTACACAACAGGGATGCAATCTATCGTGAATGTAAACAAAAAAAAATGTTGGAATTGGTAGGTTGCTGGTTTTGGGAACTATGAAAGACAAGAACGATATCGGTCGTAATCGATGTTGGTGATCTATAGCTGGTGTCGATAAGTTAACCGATGTTGGTATAATAGACCGTGTAAGAAGTCAGTAAGAAGTTGCTGATTTGGGGTTAACAATGCTTAGTATGCCTACCCAACTGTTCTGAAGTGATCACAAAATAGTGTATGTGACAGAGAAACAGAACTAAAAACAAGCAAGATGCACAAGCAAATTAAGAGACTAACCCTAGGATTAGTTTTAATTATTGTGGGCTTATGCCTTAGATGCAAAGATGATGTCAATCCTAAACAAAAGACTTAGGGGAAATGTCAAGTTTGTTTTGGCTTATAAGGTTACCTCAATCGGGTGGAGGAATACCGCGGAAAAGGGGGATGTTTGAGTTGTTGTGTTAATTATGATGTGATTCGGTATGTGTTGTGCAGTGAAAGTAAGATTAATTTCTTGTCAATACCGTGGATATCACCCCCACGTGTATGACCTGTTACTTAATCTATGTTCACTAGAATTGAAAACAGCAAGCAAGAATGTGATGCAAGTGTTTTAAACCCAAATCGAAAATGATATTCGATGAAGCAAAGAGATGACTTTCACTAATGCAAAGATGTGAAAGCAAGACAAATTCTTTTACCAAAAAATAACAAAATATCTTGTGAATATTTAGCAGAAAACAAACAACAAGTATGCTCCCTATATGAAAGCAAGCAAGAAAGAAAGAAACCCAAAATGGGTCCCACCGGGCGTGCCAAAATGTTTCACACAGAATGGTTCAGTTCCTAGAATAGAGTTGCTTCTATCCTTTCATTCTCTTGAGAAACAGATAAGGGTTAGGGCTAGGAGGAATACCTGGTTGAATGTTTGAGGGTGTGCGCACTGTGAGAGAGAGATCAGATCGATTGCGAAGAACTCCTTTTTGTCTAGGAAGGACTACCTGCAAGTAAGAATACAAGACCACCAGATTCTAATTAGACAATAAATGAGGGAACTGCCTTAGGCCCAGGAAATATTGGACTTCCTTTCGAAGGTGGTCAGTTCCCCTGCTAATATGAATTAACACAAATTCTAACAAAGAAGTTATTACCAAATTACAATTTAATTACCTCGTTAAAACAATAGAGGAAAGGCTGGTTTTGGTTTTGAGTCACAGTGACCGATGCCGGTCACTGTCACCAGTACTGGTTTCTGATAACCGATATCGGTAGGGGCAGTGATTTAGGGGCTTTTAGTGAAGGTTGGCTATAAGGTGGCTATGGTGTTTATTAGGCTGGTAAATGATTAGGGATAGGTAATGGGGGTGATGGAGAAGACTCAGAGAATATGGGGGACTATTCTTGGGGCAATGTAAGGGTAGAGGAGGTACAGTTAGATGTAGGGTGTTACCGGTAGTGGATCTGGGGAGTAGACTTATAATTACTGTGATTCAGAAGTCCAAGAAATGTTATTAAAAGAACGTACAAGACACTACTTACTAGTTCCTGATGAAGATACAGGTCCAAGGACTGTGATGACGAAGGCAGGGTTCAGGTAGGATGATCTGACAATCCAAGATGAGCTATCTTCTCTCCCAATGCTTGGATGAGTGTCACTGAGCTCTAGTTACTCAGTTGCAGTCTTGGGCTTGATGTCCTTCTCTGCAAAACTCTTCTCTTTCCTTCACTTGTCTCTGCTCTGTCAAGTGAATTTCGGATCCTTCCAATGACTTCCGATCCTTTGTTTTTGGTTGGGGGAGGTCATTTACAGGGAACCGATGGCGGTTACGTAACCGACGGCGGTCGAGTAGGAACCGATGTCGGTTAAGTCAAAGTGGGCTATTTTTAGTAAAATAGCCAACCTTCCCTCCTTTTCTCTGAGGAATTAGTTGTGGGCTTGGTCAAGTCATTATTAGGTTGGTTTTGGTGCGGGTGAGGAGTAATTAGTCATGGGTGTGGATGTAGACCAAGTTATAGGTCTTAATTAGGTTAGTTTAGGATTAGGGCTAGGTCATGATGAGGTGGCGAAATGAGGTGGCAGGTTTGAAAATGTGGATTTATTAATTATAAGGTAATTAATAAATAATTGTGCAAGGTTTAGGTGGTGAGGTTAGGTTGCAAATACCAAAGTGGCTCAACATAGGTGCTTGGGCGCCCATGTAGGCACACTACATGCAAAATTGCCAAGCCTCGGCTCAAAGCACAGTGCCCACCACCCATGCCACCAATAAAAATTTAAAAAATGTAAAAGTGGCTCAAGCCAGTACCCAGTGCCCATCTTTGCCAACTAAAGGTAAAAATCCTAAATTGGCTCAAAGACATGCACCCAGGCACCCATATTGACCAAGTAAAAACCAAGAAAATGTAAAAGTGGCTTAGCACAGGCACCCAAACACCCATGTTGGCTAGCAAAAGTCAAGAAAATGCAAAAGTGGGCACAAGTGCCTAGGCACCCATCTTGGCCAAAAAAGTTAAAAACCCACTAGATTGGCTCACCACAGGCACCTAAGTGCCCATGCTAGCCAACAAAAACCAAAACAATAAAAAAGGGGCTCAACATAGGCACTTATGCTAACCAAGAAAATCAAAAAAAAAAGGGGATCAAATAGGTGCCCATACTAGCTAACTAAACTAAAAAAAAGATAAAAACAAATGGCTCAACATAGGCGCCCATGTTGGCAAGAAAAACAAAAAAAATTCACAAACACAAATAACACAGTAACCCCCAATTTTACCCTAAAAATTAAAAAAATTGAACTACTAGGGTAAAAGAGAGAATTGGGTACCAGTGGTCCATCCGTTAGAAGTCTCAAGTAGTCCCTCACGAGGTCTACACGGTGCCTTCGATTCACTAATCTCACCATCTTCTTCCGTAGGTCAAAGCTCAATTCAATAGTCAAATGATAAGCAAATGCAGTAAAATGACTTGCCGCGTGGCTTATATACTCATTTCTACCTCCCGCGGTGTGTTTCTCGCTCCCAAAGTGCCTTGAAACCGCCGTGTATCTTCTAAAATTCCTCTAACACTAGCCGCGATGATTATTTTTCAAAAATAATTATTTTCAACTTTTTTATTACGTTGGGGCATATTTTTGCTTCCTAACGGCCTTTTCTACTACTTGGGGCATTTTTTTTTCCTTGTAGTCATTTTTAGCATGCCTCGTAACTTTGTTATTCTTCCATAATATTTTCTTTTGAAAAATAAAAATAAAAATAAGCGAATAAAAATTCAAACAATCAAAATTTGAAATCCAAACAATTGTAAAATTTAAAATTTTAGAAAAAAGGTAAACAACATATATGCAGCTAAAACCTGTGTCAAATGCATCATCCTCGAATGTTGAAATATTTCTTACAAAAGCATCTTTCTACGAGTTCTTGTTTGTTCTCGGTCTCAAACAAACTGCGGATCATTGTGATCTACCCCCATTAACAAAAGCTCAGTTGTATACTACGTCGGTACTCCCGTGTAATAGTGAGTTACCAGAAATTGTATCGTAGTGCACGAAAGTTTTTTCCATAGGACTACTTATGTCCTCCATTTTTCGCATTACATGTGTTATTTCTTGGGGCATCATTTTTAACCCATGTCGTTACAACATGAACATTTGGGAACTACAACTTGATAGTAAAAACATTGGTGCAACATGTTATTTGTTTAAGTACATGTGATTGTACTGGTTTCTCTGTTAGGTTAGTTGGTTTAATTTATCGTCTTATTTCACATAACGTATGTTACATGGAGCTAAATATCATTTTACTTCCTCGTATTACAGTGCATAATGTATGTTACATGGAGTTATGTATTGTTAGCGATAAAAATTATTAGTAATTTAGCTTTTCAAGTTATCTTACACTTTTTTTTATTTTAAATAAAGGCCGATGATGTAGACCTAGAGGAAAAATGATATAAACAAGTTGTTTATTCAAAGTTTGGATGCAAATATTGGGCTTGTACTATACTCTTTGTTAATCATTTATTCTCCATTATCATTTATTACCACTACTAATTTTTCTTCCAAATCACTTGGGGCAATAAACAACCACATTTATCCCTATTCCTTCTAAATATCCAAGGGTTTCGTGCCCATTCTAACATGTTTTCTTCTATCCATTTTCAAATCATATTTTCAATCATTGACTTCTTCTATCACCCACTCATTGACTTCATCCTAATAATTTTTCTTCAAAATTTATCTATTTTACACTGTTTGAAGTGAAGTCACTAACTTCACTTCAAATAGGGGCAAATGTAGACACCTAAATTTTGTTTTTGCAATCTTATTGCTAAAACACACGTAAATCACTCATATTCTTCCCAATTTCATTACAATTAGTGCTCTTTGATAATTAACTAACGTTTCTTGCCAATTTATCCAATTAACACCACGATGTTGATTATGTAACCCCTTTCGCATTCAAGATGCCACTTTACGACGAATCGTAAGTGAAAAACCTCTTCAAAACAAACAATTAGTGATTATAGGCTAATTAAGCCTATTTTCCCCTTGATTTGATCAATATACCCTATTATTGACTCAAACCCCCTTCCAACCACTCAAAATCACCCCATTCACCTCTACAACGTCTCAAAAAGCTTCAAAATCTTATCCTAGCCTCCTAGTTGACCCTAAGCGGTCAATTAAGGCTCCACACCTCTTAATCACTTGGTAATTCACTAATTGTGATTAACAAGGCCTAATCATGATTACAAATTCTAATCTAATTTGGGGCTTTTAGTCCCACATGCACGAAAATACAAGTTTATCCCAAAAGGAAAACTATAAAAAGGGTGCACCTCGTTCCTTTATACTTTACACCATGCTTTGATTTGAATCTCATATAATAAAATGATATATAGCCAAATTCAATCTTTGCTTAAAGCCTTCAATTGGGTTAGTAGATGGATATCCAAAATGACCAAGTAGTCATTTGGAGAGGCCATTTCACCTTGTTTGGAATAGCAACCATAACCATTTGATTTCCCTCTTAGGTCTATTTAGGCCCATGTTAGGTAATTCAAGCATATTAGTAGGCATGTTTAGTTAGATTTTGTATTGTTTTCATACTAGTTAAGCATTCTTTTAAGCTTCTATCTTAATGTTACATTCCTAGACTTATAACCTTGACTAGATAGATGGCAATGGTATTAGCTTTCCTTGTTTAGTCATGCAATTTTCTTTGTAAAATTTAGGGTGTTTTCACTTTGTAGTTGGTCTTCATTTTTCCTTTATAGATACTTCAAACCATCTAAATAGTCTTCAAAACTTGTGTGAGAGAGTATAATTATTCCCCCTACCTTAAACTCACTTTCACACCTATAGTTTAATACAATTTTCACATCCATTCTAGACTTACTTTAACACCTGATCTTCATTGTCCATTTGCACTTAAGAATGCTATCATGAAACACATGGATGTTAGACCATCATAGTACAACATCATGCTTTATCCACAGATCATACACTTGGCATGGATAACACTTCATCATTGAGGCTTAATCTATGCAATTGACATACAAGAACAATGACACCTTCTTCCATACATGTAGCCTATCATGGGGAAATCTCTAGAATTCTACAATCATTTTCTCATCATTGTTTACACATAGTCCTTGTTACCTTGAAGATACAAGCTTAACACATACCATATTAATGAACAATCCTTTAACACAATGTTAGATTTTCAAGTACACAAACCCTCTTTAATGGACGAATGCTCGTATACATGTTGAAAGAAACCGATCAAACTAACACATGTATTCTTTTTTTGATTAAGGATATTTTTCAAGACTTGACAGAGACCTATTTGAGACTTATATTTTTTTATCATGAAACACTTTTCAAGATGAGATCTTCTATCATCTTGCTAGACCAAGATACAATGTATTATCTAACAGTTTTAGACCCTCTTGAGAATCTTTATTTTATGGAAACATGTTGATAATGATATCTTAGATATAACTCAATATTTACATCATACAGAAAACCACATAGACCTTAGGACCTCTTGACCATACTTTTTGCATGAATACACAATAAGCACATTCAGAAACTTCAATGAGCACTTAACTCTAACAAGAGACTAAACAAAAACATCTTGAACTTGGCATACCTTGGCACACATTTACAACTTTGATCACCTTGAAATAGTCTTAGAAACTTGGCTAGACCTGATGAATTTACAAACATTGTCACTTATTGACACACTATATAATACAAGAACACTCTTCCAAAGACCAAACTGACCTGCAGTAGATTGTGACCACTTTTATGACTCAATTACATGAGAACCTTGCCTCAAAGCACTTTATACCTTTCAACAACCCATCAGGAGATTTTTTTTTCTTGAAAACACTCTCTGAAACACTTAACAACTTTGATGGAGACTTTATTCAGCAACAAATGTTGGCATCTTTTATTTAGGAACATTCTTTGGACCATTCACCCAACATTATCATGAGGAACACTTGATTGACATTAGTATACATATGAACAACAAACCATACTTCTTTCAATTGACTTTTGTCTTCTAAAAGCCTAGAGAAGGAACTTCACCATGTGAGGACACTTCAAAATAAAATATATTCATTAAATAAATATGATGACTCCACTTCCCTTGAGCTCTTGCCATTCTTCTTGGGTGTACTCATTTGTGTGATAATATCATCACCTAAGTTCTCACTTTCTATTTCATTGTCTAATAAGCTTTCAAATTGCATTTTATATATCTACTCCAAGAACTTGAGGCATAAATTATTCATCACTTGATTGCATACTGGTCAAACATGCATGATGGATTTCATTTTCTTCCCTTCTTGGCTTGCTTTCAACTTTCTCAGTGTGATTACTACTTTTTGATGTCCTTCTTGAGCTAATTTCTCCCATGACTTTCTCTGGCACTTTTTTAGGATTGATTTTCACCTTATATATCTTTTTAATCTTCCTTTTGATTGGTTGAGTCTTGTTGATATTCCTAAGAGGCTGATTATGCCGAACTACTTTGCAAGGTGTCCAAGTTTATGACAATTGAAGCACTCAATCTGATTCTTGCTTCTATATAGATATGGACTGTGATTCCAACCATACTTAGCATTCTCATGACTAAAAAAATCTCTAGCAACATGTCCAATCATATTACATTTGTATCAAAATATCTTATTCATACCTCTTTATTTTTTTCCTCTCTTCTCTTCTATCCCTCCATGGAAGATCATTCATGACATTTTCTGCATTCCTTAGCTCTATGTCCAAAATTGTGACAAGAAAAGCAATAACCATTAAATGTTCTTTCATACCTGAATGCATTGGGTTTCCTAACTGATTTAGGCTTCTTAAATTTTTTCCTTGGTCATCTTCATGTTTGATTGTTTTCTTGAATTAGCTTTTTCCTCTTCACACTTCTTCATAGGTTCTTCTGTGAAGCCTAGACTTGTTTTTTCACTTGTTTCCTTTTTTCAAGCATTCAATTTAAGATCTCAGAGCTCTTTTCCATCTTGCTATACATCTTTAGTCTCTCTTTTGTTTCCTCTAATTCAGTTCTCAAGGATATCAATTCTTCTTCATGTCTCATACAAGTGTCCTCTTTGGCATTCAGAGCTTTTTTCATCTTTTCAACTTGTGACTTCAACTCAGTATTGAGTTTCAGGTGCTCTTCTTCTTTGAATTTAAGGGAGGCTGAGATCAAATCCAATTGGGCTTCAAGTTCTTTGATTTCATCTTCATCTTTATGCTTCTGCCTTTCCTCAAGGAGCTTAATTTTTTCTTCATATTCTTTCATCTTTATCTTCAATTTTTTTTCCTTTTCCTTTGATGTTTCAATTCATCTAGGGTACTTATTAGTTCTGCTTCAAGATTTACCTCAGCTTCTTCTTCATCTGAGACTTCATCCTCACTGACATACTTGTCTCTTGATTTTATCTTATGTGATGTTTCAACATCCATGAACAAGGTTGTAATCTTGAGTCCCTTCATCATCACTCTCAGAGTTGTTGGAGTCACTTGAATGAGAAGAGCTTGAACCTTCTTGTGTGTAGAAATTCTTCTTGTTTTTGAAATATTTCTTCTTTCCCCCTTGCTTCTTAAATTTCTTATTTTTCCTTTGAGAAGATTCTTCATCATCTTGATTCTCTTTGTGTTTGTTGGGACATTTTGTAGCAAAATGACCAACTTGGCCATAATTGAAACATTTAAATGAAAAATTTCCCTTGTACTTACTTGATCCTCTTTTTAACTTCCTCACAAACATGGCTTCTACATTCTCATCATCTATCTCCATGTCAGACTCAAATTTATTCTTATTGACCTGTGATTCCTTATCATCCTTAAAGGATACCTCTTTCTTGAATTCCTTTGAGTCACTTATTCTCATCTCATATGTAGTTAAAATTCCATGGAGATCATCCATTGTCAAGGTGGTTAAATCATTGGCTTCCTTTATTGTTAAAACTTTGGAATCAAATTTTTAGGATAGAGATCTTAGCACCTTTTAAAATAGCTACCCTCTCTTTTACTTTCTCTCCTAAGCCTCTGATCAGATTTATAACCTCATCCATTCTTTGCAAGTATGAAGCAACATTTTCACCTTCCTTCATTTTCATGCTTTCAAACTGAGCACGATAAGTCTGTAGAATTTGGCTAATTTTACCTTGTTGTCTCCTTCGTATATAGTCTGAAATTTTTCCCACATTTCCTTGGTTGTGGTACACTACATGACCTTTATGAACTCAGTCTCACCTAGTCCACAGAGAATTACATTCATGGCTTTAGAATTGCTTTAAAATTCTCTCTTTCCTATTGCATTTGTAGGAGGTGTAGCCGGAATAGTATAACCATTGTCAACTGATTTCTATATGTCGAACCCAAGTGACATTAGGTAAGTATTCATTCTGACACTCCAAAATGCATAACTTGATCCATTGAATAAGAGAGCTTTTGAGGTGGAAAAAAACTTATGATTGATTGCTTTCCATGACTGAATTATATAGATCTCCCTTTATCTGTTAAACTCACTACACTAGGGCCACGCTCTAATACCAATTATTAGAAATCTAGGCATTGAGAGGGGGTGAATCAATGTATTATCAAAAATTGTGTAATTTGGAATTTGTCAATCATCCAATTTTTAAATTTACTTTAGTTGTGATAAGCATGCATATTCAACCATGAGAGATAAGTAAACACACATAAACACATGAGGAGACAAGATTTAATGTGGGAAACCCATCTCAGACAAAAACCCATTGAAACCAGAGAACTAGCTTGGACAATTGTCTTATAAAGTTATAATGATTTCATGGTTGAGCTTCAACTCAACCTAGAGCTACAACTCCAAAATTTAACCGAAATGCTACTCAGATTTGACAAGTTTCAACTTGTCTAGAAGCTTTAACTTTGAAATTTAACCAACAACAACTAATCTTCTGTAAGATACTATTTACAAGGAGGATTCAACCCCATAATTTGGTACAGCTACAACTAACCTTTAGTAAGCTAATACTTACAAGGAGGCTTTAACCCCTATATGCTAAGTGAAACTTAGACTTTTTACAAAACTTTGATCACTTTATTGTGTTGTCTTCCATAATTAATTATGACCACTTCTTCAGCTCACTTGTCTTCTTCTCTCCTCTTCTCAATTTTTCATAGTTTCAACACATTAACACCTTTCTTATCTTCTTTACAACAAACACTTATCTCTCTCCACTTTCAAAAAATCCTCTGCATTTGAAACAATATAAAATCTATCACTCTGCAACAACAACAACTCTACACACATCAATAAGAGATACATGCTAAAAATGAGCTTATATCGGAATACACAAGTCTTGGAGATTACCCTTTACCTTTTTTTATAGATACTTTTCAACTACCTTAGAATTCATGCGTACACATGATATTATTTGTCTTCTATTCTTCTTATTCATATACTAATGATTTTCTAACTTTTCATATTTCATTGCAAAGAACATGAAATGACCTTTCCATAAAGTCCAAGATATACAAATTTGGAAAAATAGGGTGAAAGTTATTACAATGCGGGTTTGGAGGATACATGGAGATCTAGGTTCCAAATAGACATACACAATCTGAAATAATATTTATATTCCCCTTTATAACCTTTTATATTTTATCCCTTTGTCAATCAGACCACTCAGGATTTTGGGGAACTAGAGGTATAGTGGAACTGGGCCTATATATTGTTAGTTTTTCAACAACCCACCTTTTCTACATCCATTGCCCAAGCCTAGTATTTTAGGTAACTCACCTTGCGAGGAACTCACCATTTGGAGGAATGTTTTTGTGAGCCTTACTTCTTCCCTATACTCCAACTCTTTGCACAAGGCTCCTTCCACTCCTCTAACTCACTTCATCATTTTGCTACTTGCCTCATCCTGTGGGAAACCTTAGTTCCATTGAACTTGTTCCAAGGGCCCTCTATTTTTTTGAATCTTCCTTCACCCAAGCTATACCCCTTTTCCTTTGTGTTGTGGCTTGAGGTGACTTACAGGGGAACTCGTATTCTGTGGAAATTATTCCACGTCTCCAAGGTTATTCCAACACCTTGTCTATTTGCAAAGTACTCAAATCGTCCATTCACCCAACTCCTTTCTTGCAGCTTTGAAGTGACTCATGGGGATATTCATCCCACAAGGAACTATTCTATCATAGCCATTTATACCCGCATCACTCTCTCAGTCTGCAATGCACTATCTCCTTTGATTTTCAGACCAAACCACTCTACGAGGAACAAATGATCCTAGAGAACTCATACCACACGCACTCCTTATGCCTGCATCACTCTCCCTACCCACAAACACTAAACCCTTTGTCCTATTGCTCCAAAATCCATGTGGGGAACTTGTTCCATCCACACACCAAAAGTCCACACCACACCAAAAAGGTTGTTTTCTCAAATTTCTCCAAATTTTTCTAAGTACTTGAACTTTTTGCTTACACCAAACATTTCAGACCTTCATGCATGAGACAAGATAAATCCACCTTCACTTAACATTTTCTCACATACCTAGTACAAGGGACTTTGTGAGAACTTGGGGAACATCAACCTCATTATGCAAGTAAATTGTTTCTCCATCCTTTATAAGCTTGGAACAATAACTCATACCGCAGAGAATAAAACACCATGGCATGCTGGCTTGTTTCCTCTTTGAACACATGGCCTACTGACTTGGAGAGAACTCATACCAATCATACCAATCATTACAATATCTTGAAACCATCTTGGAACCTCTTTGTAAGCTCCAATTATCACCGAGAAGACACTACTAATCAACCTTCATGTTCCTTACAGATCCTCTCTTCACCACTCCTTTCCATCAATGTCACTTGAGATCAATGACAACACCAAAGGACCGTGGTTCAACACTATACCAGATGTGCATCTATTTAGATTACAGCACACACAACTTATTTATAGGATATCACAAGTATTCTTACGCACATGTATGGAACCCGAGGGAATGCAAATGATAGATAAGAAGCAATTAGCTATCCATGTTTCACTTGATTAATTATTTAGAGGTGACTTGTAAAAAATAGGAAAAGATGAGGTATTGTGCGCGGATGTGTCTTTGAGCATGAACGACAAGACATTATGGAGGAATTGCATTACAGGATAGCATAATGACATTATGCATGTGAAGCTACACACACAAGATACTATTGGCAGGAATTTGGTAGGAAACATTATAAAAGGATACTAAAGAGTTTGTTAAAGCATGTGATCATTTTCAAAGAATAGGAATAACAAGAAAATGTGGTGAGATGTCGTTGCGACCTATAACAAGCGTAGAATCTTTTGAGAAGTGGGCAATTGAATTTGTTTTCCCAATTTCACCACCTGTAGAGGACATGAACACATTACATTATAACTTGCACAAATTATTTGAAAACGTGGGAAGAAGAAACACCCATAAAGGATTACGATGTAGCTACAAGATCAACATTTTTATGGCAAAACATTATTAGTAGATAGGGTTGTTCATTGATCCTTACCATGACACAGAACTCATTTATTGAATCATAAAATTTGAATATTGTTAGCTAAATTTATGATAGACCATAATAATACTACCCCTTATCACCCACAAGCCAATGGTACTACAGAAGCCATCAACAAGATCTTGGGACATACATTGACAAAAATTGGTGATCTAGGAAAAAATATTAGGATGGTAAAATATCAATTGTTTTATGGGTGTATAAGACTACCTACAAAAGGTTAAATAAGGCAACACCTTTTCGATTGGGGTTTGACATAGAGGAAGTTTTACCAGCTTGAATTCATGTTACCCTCCCTACATATTACGTGCGAAGAGGATTTTTAGATGATGAGGTAGTAGCAGAGCGCATTGACATGCTAATGTAATTGGATGAAGGGCATGCAATTGTGTGATGGAGTCAAAAGATAGAAAAATATGACAAAAGGCTTGGTATGATAGACATATCAAAAATAAGTCTTTTTAGTTGGGATGATTCTCCTCTATGACTCTAAGTTTACACACCATGGGCGGAAAGCTCAAATTGCATTGGTTGGGACCATTTAAAGTAACTAAGATACTGGATTCAAGAACATGTCGATTCACGAGCATCGGATGGTACAATGTTTCCTAGTTACTTTAATGGGAGTATGTTGAAGCCCTAATATAAATAATCTTCGCTTTATGTTTGTAATAAGGTAGTATTGCCATTTAGATTAGGATTCCCTTCTCAGTTTTTTTTGTAATAAGCGTGTTACAATGCAAGAGCTGATGATATTTGTTCAAGAATGATGCGTAGAAGACCACACATACATTTAGTGAGGTGTAGAAGGAAAAAATGCTACACAATGATTAAATTTGAAAACCATATAAAGATCAGTACACATGTGTTTATTATTGCTCATGATTGGACCACTCAAATATGACCAGTGAAAGGCATGTGTGTAATGGTGAACTTTCTCAAGGGTATGATGGGTGTTTACTTATGTGAAGGAAAGCTAGTAGAAGTGCACATTATAATGTGAGGGAAATAACGTAGTAGTGAGAAAAACTAATTGGAAAGTGGCATGGATAGAGAATGTGTGTAATGTAGGAGGATGTGCACAAGAAGGTTTGCAACCTATGAAGTAGTAGGGTGCCAAAATATTATGTATTTGTGCACGAAAGAGGTTTATGAAAAGGAAGGAAAAAGTGAGAAAGCATAAAAGATGATTTAAATATAATAAATAGTGATAGGTGAGTGCATTTATTGTGTTCTAAAATTAAAAATCTATAAAGGAAGGGAAATCAAATTCATTCTCACCTTGTTATTTGAGAGTTAGTGTATGAAAGAGATCTTGTAAATCGTGAGAACAAGTGTAAGAAAAGTACAAACCAAATCAAACTAAATTTGTGACAAAATAGATCAAGTGTATAACCTATAGAATATATCTAGAGATCCTTGGGTGAAGTGGAAGTCTGGGTGAAATGGAAGAGTTGTGAGGAAGGTTATAAAGCTAGGATTCGATGGTGATGAGGAATAAATTTGTAGGATTAGGGCACGAGGCTGATTTGCGGATTGAACCAAGGAACAAAGTGGTTTAAATGATTGATTGTTATCGAAAGGTTAAAGAATGTCCTAAACAAGTAAAATTTGAGTTTCCAAGAACTTGGGGCACAAATTTGCAAGAGAGAATAAACCAAGTGAAAATGGCACCCGGGAAGGCACCAAATGTTAAGATGATAATGGAGGAGGAACTAAATGACTAGTTTTTAGAAACGCGAAATCCATAAGAAGTGATTGTGGGAAAATCATGGGCTTTTAACTATGGAAATGTAAAATTATTGAATATAACCACCATGTGCAAGGCCATGAAACATACATTTAGAGTGATTTCTTAAAGGAATTGAGGTAGTAGACATCGGAGGGAAAGACAATTTTTGACAATAAGTTGTGCAAAACTCTAGAGAGTGTTCGGGTGCTAGAATTATATGAGTTGTCATTCTTTGGTAAGACCACATGTTGATATCAATGGTTGATGTCATGATTATATGAATACTACTTCTACTTTGTAGGTAGAAAAATGCACATAATTGTAAAATTAATCCATAAGAGTCATGATACGGAGGGCTTGAATGACATATACCCAAATTTTTACTTCTTTGTCAATGCTCTCCACCCCTGAGTTGATCTACTTTTGAGCTGAGATGATGTTATCATAAGTTTTTCATGCTTCATCAATGAACTCTAATCCTGTGATAAGGATTTTCTCCACCCAAGCTTCAACTTCCTTGCCCAGAGTTGCATGTCTGTGTATCTCAATAATATCTTTCAAATCAATATCAGCAATTATAGTGGATGGTGGGAGTGAAGACAAGGGAGTTGGATCTAATGGGGTATTATCAGGTGAAAGGAAGGATTTAATAAATTTTTCTAGTACTTGCACCTACTCCTCAAGTTGCTTCTGAGTTTTTCTCCCTTTCTCAACTCTCTCAATTACCTAAAAATAATTTCTCTAAGGTTATGCACTTCACACTCTAGGGTTAATTCTCCCATAAAAATTTTTTCAATTTAAAATCAGCTATAAACCTCTTATTCACTATTATCTCCTTTAGGCTTAAAAATTTCAATGAATTGGTGTTTTAAGGCATCTAAGACTAATCGAGAGGTGGTTTTGACCTTTTTAGGGGAGGAGACATGCCAAAGAAAGAAACCAAGACATCATAGTTGGGAACTTCAATCTTGGATTGAGCTTTTATTTTCTTATTGTCGATCATAGGCTACACCCAAGAGAACAAATCCCCGAAGATGTTCTAAGGATGACAATGTGAGTGAAAATGGTGGAGGAAGGGGTTGAGAGATAGAAACAATAGTCACCATAGGAGAGGAATAAGGTATTCTCACATCTATCTTGGTTCTAGAGGTACCGACCTTCCCTAAATCACCCACTTTTAGTCATTATTTAGTCCCAGTCTCATACCACTATTCATATAGTTCTTAAGTGGAAAGAGTTAACTAACCCATGTCTTTGGCCATTTAAATTTTCTCTCTATTTTCATTTTAGATATTACACCCATACTTTCCCTATCTTTATTTTCATACTTTTTTTCCCTATTTTTGACTAGGATGCCCCCAGTGCCTCAGTCCCCTCTAGGCGCCCTGATCCTCTTTGTACTTTCCTCTCACTTTTTGGGAACTTTCTAGCCATTTGAACTTCTTATATTTTTGGTGGTTGTCCTTTTCAGGGTTAATTACAAAATTAAAGCAAGAGAACCATATAAATATAAAGTTATGTGACCATAATGAGGGACCAAGCACTAAGCACTACTTATCACCACATAAGGTTACATCTATCAAAGGAATCTAAAGCTACATTTACATCCATCTAGCTCCGTCACAAGGAACACAAGGTTGGTTCATCTACATCACACTTCATAGGATGGGAGTTTATTGTTTCCACACACACATTTACTACATTTTGCATCTAGTTACTTGCTCACTACTTCACAAAGTGTGACTAGCACAAGAGCATCTAGGGCGTAATTACACACACACACACACACAGAACTACATTGGGTCTTAGATGTATTACAACGCTTAGTGATAAGTCCATCCATTTAGCAGTTGAGGAAATTTTGACCCCTTCATTTACATCTTTCTTTTTTAGGGTTTTGATACTTTGTCTGGGGTTTTATAGGTGATCCTTCCATTGCAGGTTTACCAGTGCTTTGCGATCATAAAACTAAATTCAAGTGATATGGATCAAAAACAAGTGAACATACATTGACACTCCATAGGAGGTTTCTTGGCCATTTCCGTAGACCATAGCACCCGATCTTAAACCATGGCACCCACGGTTTCCCCTATCCCTCTCCAGCATCCCGGTCTATCCATACAATCCAGATTTGCACTTTTCTTAGGCTCTTATGCAATGATTTCCTTATCATATATTCACCGGTCTAAATCGTGACACACTCCCATGACATATGTGAATCAGCTAAGGATTTCTTAACCCTCTTTGCACATTAGGGTTTTACATTTTATTGCTTAGATTGCTTGGGTACTATTTCGTATTTTATTATTTTTTATTATTTTTTACTTTGCTTCTATAACATTATATTACACTAGAATAAATCTATTTTAGTTAATCATTTTGTGAACCCATGGATCCAACCCTTCCTTTTGAACATGTCTTCTCCTTATCATTTATCAATTCATGGCTCAATCATCTTATCCTTCTTTCACACCAACTAAAGTCTCTGGTATAGTCACTATTGCCTTCTCGATTTCACAAGTATGTACTCAACATCCTCTTTACTTTGTTACCCATAAGGATGATCCATCCATTAATATAGTTAATACTCGACACACTTTCCCTCCTACGGTTCCACCCGCTACTCTTCCTCCACCTATCACTTCCTCGCTCCTTTGGCTCCTCCTAAGGGTTATGATATCATAGAACAACTTAAAAACACACCAACCAAGATTTCTCTCTATGACCTCTTATGTAGTGCACCAGACTATCATCAAACACTAGAAGCAACCCTTCATGTCATTCATATAGAAAGTGATAATTTTGTGGTGGCCTTTACACACCTCATACAATCTCTCTGAAATATTCCACATGTTATATCCTTCATTGATGAGGATCTATCACCTTTTTCTAAAAGAAATCCATGTGCACCATTTCTCATTACCGCTGTCATTAACACTACTTGTATCAAATGTGTACTTATTGATAATGGGTCATCCATCAACCTATGTGCTCATTCTCTTTTAAAACAACTGGGTATTAACGATAATCTAATTTCTAATAATTCTACTCTCATCTAAGGTTATGATTCTACCACTCACACATGTTTAGGGACTATCTCATTACACATTCAGGTTGGGCCTAAGATTGTTCTCACTGACTTCTATGTTATAGATGCTTCATTTCAATTCAATCTATTGCTAGGTAGGCCTTGGATCCAAGCAATGCAAGCGGTCCCATTTATTGTTCACCAATGTGTCAAATTCTTACATGATGGATATGAACACACTATTTCGGCAGATCCTGAACCTTTCAAATTTTGTCACATAGACCCCATTATGGATATTCCTATTCCTCCTACACAACGTATCCCATATAAGTAGTATTGATACATATGACATTGGTCAGTCTAGTGCTTCCCACTCATCCACCACTCAAAATACTCCAGTCATTTCTACTCATACTATTGCCATCATTTCACCTACAGTGCCTACCTCCATCCACACTACTACTCAACTGTTGAGGTTTCCCTCACTCCTACACCTAGTGCACCTCCTAGCAATATTCTTAACAAAGCTATACAACATGATAATGTTAACACAGATGATTATGAGGATTCAAATGACAAAGTCGATAGTTGTCGAACTCACCGATGAAGCATTAGGCCAATTGAATTTTACACCTATCGATGTAGATGACTCTTACTTCGAAGACACCTTTGTGGCCGATGGCCCAGGTGAATATAAATTCAATACCCCTCCTTCTACCAATGCTATGATACTCTATCAAGGATATTTTAACACTTTAGATGTTGTTTCATCTCCTCCTACATGATCTGCATCTACACCACCACCTTTCACATGCACATTATTGATCAACAACTCTTTTTGGCATCATATCCCGATCGATCACACTTGTCTAGATACTATTTACATACATGAGCTTGAATAGGCTTGGCTTGATGCTTAACACATTCTACCACCGATTCACTCACCACATATTTACCATGGTTATTATCATATTACAACCGCATATGGCCTGCGTGTGTTCCATTTAACAATCTTCATTGCACGTACACCTCGCACTTCTCCATTGACATTGGGAAATCTTGGATTGACTATATTGGCAGTACTTTAGATATAGACCACACTTCTCTCACATTCCCTATGCCATTTGGCAACATCTCCATCGGTAATGACTCATATCCTACTTATTCTCAGAATATTTCTCGTTGGTATGCACATGACTGTCCACTAATACCCTTCACTGATGAAGAATATGCCATGAGTGTCTACACCTACATCACAATGGTTCTTTATATGATCCACCTCATTTTATTTCTTATCACGTCTTGAATGTTGCTTTGGTGTGTTTCATCATGACAATGATGATCTGTTAGATAGTGTCACATGATTATAATCACCACCACACACTTGGGGGCATGACATCTATACTCCCCTAACATCATATTCCTCTCTCATCACTTTTTCCACATGCTTAAACATACATATTAGCATACACATCTACATTGACCATTACCCGATGACACACTCTTGTGCTTTGGTTCACACTTGACTATTGAGGGCATTCTCTACACATGAACCCCACACACTACACAATAGTCACTACACCTTAGGCATTGCATATCATCACATGATCCTACACCATATATACACATACTACATTACAGGTTATACACATTGTACGTCTTCCTACATACACCATACATGTTCTACACATGTTTCATACAATACACCATAGCCATCACATGTTGCACATTTTTCACACATATACACATCATCTTACATTTTACATCCTACATCCTACACTTACATCTACCATGCATTTGTACATCTTAGGTCATCTAAGATCTTGCATTACATACCATACACCATACTACGCACACATTACGCATTTTACACACTCTCTTCTACACATTGCACTCACTACTCGATGACACACTCTAGTCTTGTGGTCCATACTGGACTGTTGAGGGTATACATCACAAATGGACCTCATCACCCTTACACATTCATCATTCAATATTTTCTCATGCGACATACCTAGATTAAGTGATATACACTTTAGGATATAGGTTCACTTCTTCTACCATCATCTCATGATAGGCTACATCATCACTTTTCTTGCATCATTTAGTGGTATACACTTTAGGCTACATCACCACTCCTTTTCTATTCATATTTTCATGATATACGCTTAGGCTACAGAGTCACACATACTTCATCTTTAGGTCACATATCATTAATACACACTCATCACAACACGTAGCACATAACACATAGTTTGACCATTTCCGATGATGTACTCTCATTTATGGTTCATTCTTGATTGTTGAGGGGGCATACTAAATGAACCTCATTACATACAATTCCATTCACTTGGGGGCACGTGGCTCCTATCATTCAATCTACATTCCATTCCATCCATCCACAACATACTACATTTTATGGTTGTATTTACTCTTGCTTTCACTTTATTTTACATGTTCACTTTATTACACATGCTAGATAGATATCTTGTATGTCATTATCATTATTATACACACATGTCTATTTAATTACTTTCTATTTGTGATCGTAGGTTATATAGGGTTATCACACATAGTATGGATGCTTGACTACCAGTCCCACAATGGTCCCTGAGGCATCCACATTCGTACACTACAAGGTGTTATTGTTTCATTTTTGTTCATAGAATGCTACTTTATTGGTTTATACATGCTTTGACATATGTTTTATATTTCTAACATGCTAATGGGTGTTTCATGTACAACATTTTCTATGCATGGATATTTTCTTCCATACTTGTTTGTTATATTTTCTGTTATTACTTGTTCTTGTTTGCAGGATTTTCCCTTTGTCTTGTGTACACACTTGTTTGTTTGTGCCACTGCGGCCTTGAGTGTCTTGTGACATCATGTGAGTGGTGTCCCATGTTTGCAACCCACTTTTGCTACCTACATTGTTTACATTATCTTCTTATGTTTTAGCTTATCTACTTATGTTTGGCTTACACTTTTTTCTACATGCATGCTTTCTTACTAACACTTGTTTTCTAGCTACCTTGTTTGTTTGTGCCTTGGTTTCTACCAAGCACATCCCCTCCCCCTACAAGGCACAATTTCAGTATCCGTGGTTGGTCCTCTTTTGGTTGCATTCTCCTATCCGTGATGTCGCATGCACCCCCAAAGAGGGGGCATCATTTGGGTTTACACACAATACCGATATAGTTCAGTTTTCATTTTTTTCCATAACACAGTGGGTTATACAATGAGTGGGTTCGGATCAACTAAACTCCATACACAACAACTTTTATAAGATAGGGTGTCCTTAGCACATTCATAAGAGTAGTTAAAGGATAGAGGATAAACCAAACCTTCCTCTCTATACTGTCATGGCATCGGATCACCCAAAAACTAGACAATACAAAGATCTCTTCACTCTTAGGAAGCAATTATAGGTTGGAGGATAAATCATAATTTCCTCCCTACACTTCTTCGGCCAGTGGCGTGAGATCACCCAAAAATCTCACACGACATTGACATGATCCTTTCTACACCCTTTTTCTCATCATGGATCAGGTGCACATGTTCCTTTTTCATTTTCATACTTTCTTTACATGATTTTTACATATATACATGCATTTTTACACATTACACATATACATGCGTATTTGACTACTTGATTGTCTTCTCTTTTGCAGGTCCATCCATATGGGAAGCAAACAGTCAACAACACACATACATGGTGGGTACATCACACACATGATACTAACCATGTAGGTACACTACACATATTGGCATCTACACATGCACTTTCACCCTAGGTTCACTTTCATCACTTTTTACACTTTTGCATCTTTAGTCTCCACACTCCATATTTTTTTATCACTCCACGATTTGTCTAGTCCTTCAAGAGGCATTCTACATCACTCTACATGGATATCAAGTACGCATCTCTATCTACTTTATATTACCAATCTTTCCACTCACTAACATAAATTGGGGGAAAATTTAGACACAAAATCACGTGCACTTTGAGTCATTATTTAGTCTCGATCTCATACTACTATTCATATGGTTCTTAAGTGAAAATAGTAATAATCAACCCATGTCTTTGGTCATTTTACATTTGCTTTCTATCATCATTTTAGATCTTACACCCATACTTTCCCAATTTGTATTTTCATATTGTGTTTTCCCTATTTCTTATTGGGGCACCCAGGTGTTTTGGTCCCCTCAGGGCACCCTGATGTGCTTTGTACTTTCCTCTTGCTTTTTGGGCACTTTATAGCCATTTGAGTTTTTATATTTTTGGTGGTAGGCCTTTTCAAGGTTAATTACAAAATTAAAGAAAAGAACCATATAATTATGAATTTATGTGACTATAATGAGGGACCAAGTCACTAAGCACTAGCTATCACCACATAAGGTTATATCCATCAAAGGAATCTAAAGCTACATTTGCATCCATCTAGCTTCATCATAAGGAACACAAGGTTGATTCATTTTCATCACACTTCATAGGAAGGGAGTCTATTATTTCCATGCACACATTTACTACATTCTACATCTAGTTACTTGCTCACTACTTCACAAAGTGTGACTGGAAAAAGAGCACCTAGGGCACAATTACATGCACACCTAGAACTCCATTGGGTCTGAGATGTAGTGTAGTGCTTAGTGATAAGTCAATCCATTTGGAAGCTGAGGATATTCTGACCCCTTCATATACATCTTTATTTTTTTAGGGTTTTGATGATTTGTCTGGGTTTTATAGGTGATTCTTCCATTGCAAGTTTACCATTTTTTGGTGATTATACAATGACATTCACGTGACAGGGATCAAACAGAAAAACATCCAACGACACTCCAAAGGAGGTTTCCTAGCCATTTCCACAAACCAGGGCACCCAGATCTCAAACCAAGGCACTCATATCCATCTCTAGGTGTCCCAGTCTATCCAAACAATCCAGATTTGTACTTTCTCATGCTGCTATTTGACGGTTTCCTCCTCTTGTTTAACTTGTCTAAACTACTGCAACACAGTCCCATGACATTTGATAATCAGCTAAGGCTTTCTCTACCATCTTTGCACATTAGGGTTTTACATTTTATTGTTTAGATTGTTTGGATACTATTTCGATATTTTATTATTTCATTTATTTTAGTTATTTTACTACTTCTATAGCATTAGATTACATTAGAATAAACCTATTTTAGTTAATCACCGACCTTCCCTATATCTAGAACTACTACTTCCACCACATCTTCTTCTTCCTCTTCATCTTCCTCACTTTCTTCTTCTTCTTTAGTTTCCTTTTTCTCTTCCTCTACTTGTTTAATAGTTATTTCTCCTTCTATTTCTTGTGTTTCAGCTTTCTTATCATCTCCTTTTCTAGGTTTCTCAATCTTCTTCTCACTCTCTTTTGTTTTATCTTTCTTTGCATATACTTGAGTCCCGGATATTTTTGAGAAGAAGGAGAAGCTTGGTGAGGAGTTGTATGTTGGGAAGAAGTTATATGTTGAAGAGAATATTCTTGTCGAAGTGTTAAACTCCATCATTTTCTTATTAAACCATTGTCTCGTTCTTGATAGAACAAGAGCATTGAGATCATCTAGATTATCTTTCTCCTTTTGAGACTAGTCAATTGTGGGGAGAGGACCGAATTGAATAGAACTAGTGAATTTAGGAGAAATAAAATCGAACCGTCTTCAATCACGCCCTTTGGCACCTTGTGCAATTTGAAGTCTTGGATTTTTTGGAGAGACAACATGTCATATGCTCTTTTTCTAACCTCAAAATCATCTTCACAGTCTTCCCAGATAATCTTCAATTGTAGGCATATGTAAATAAGAGATTCATAGATTGTTTTTAATGAAGTTCTCACTATCAAAATGTGTCCAATTTTGAAAGGATACAAGTTAAATGGAGAGATACTTCTCTCAACATTTTGGGAATCAAGAGTATATTTACAAGTATAATTTCTCAAGGATATGGGAAATTGGATTTTAGATATCTTTTTATCCCTACAAGTCCTATGAAGAAGATCCAATTGTCTACAAAGCTCAATCAAAACAATTTTATCACTGCAATAAATAGGAAGTTTATAAGGAGCTCCCTCAAAACCTATTGTTCTGATATATGAGAATTTCTAAAACTGGATAAACAAACTGTCATAAATAACTATCAGTTGTTTAGCTTCTTGAGAGATTTGCTTGTGATATTTCCTTCCAATAATCTAACTAAGAACATTGTGAAAGCATTATCAATTATCATGTGATTACTCTTTCTATTTTCATAAGTTAGTTGAGTATAAAACTCAAAGATAGGAATATTTTTCTATTACCTTGGCTTGATAAGCTAATCCATATTTTGTACCCATCTATGGTGTAGATCAAATAATAAGTCATATAGAAGGTTTTAGTCGACGAACTTTTCAAATGATTTCTCCTAATTTAGATTTTGTTTTCCCTCACAAATCAAATTGATAAAGATGCACATCCAGTCTTGAAATTATTTTGTGGAGGGAAGACCCATTACCCTAGCAAGAAGTGTTATCATATCAGATAATTCTTCAATAAAATCAACTTTGTAGAGAATTTTGGGCAACTTGGATGGTCCCCTCTTTTTTTACCTTCAACCAAGACTTGGAAATCATGGACTAATACTTATTTGGGGTCAAGTCAAATTCCTTCTATGCATCAACCATAGTTAAGACCTTATATTGATCAAAATTAGGAATACCTAGGGCCAAGTTAATATGATGTGCATCAAGTTGAGAAATTAACTGCCCTTGAGGATATTTCAATTCTTTGGTTTTTTCTGGAAGCACAATCCAGATAATATCATCACATTGTATAGAGTTGGGAAAACCTCCTAGATGAGCTAGGCCACTACCTAGGATTCTCTGGCCAATGGAGTTGAATTGGCATCTCTCATTCTTTCCCAAAATTTATCCCCAGGTCCATATATTTGATGTTAATGTCCCCAATTTTAGGGACTAAGGTTTCCATCATACCCAACATATTGGAATTTCATTTTGAATAGTTTGAACACTCACTCAAAGGTAAATGAGATTTCATAAGATATTTTAGAGGTAATTGAGAGGAAGGGCACCAAAATTAGAAAAAGATTAAAAAGTGAGGAAAACAATGATGAAACAACTTACCAAATGGATGGAAAGAAAGGTGACCTCTCGATGTTCTGCACAATTTTTTTGAATTTGGCCTAGAAATGAAGGAGAAATGGGTGGAAAAACTTTCGGTGAGGAAAATGAAAGGGAAGACCTCTCGATATAGTGTGAATGCCCTCAATTTTTTCCAATTTTAAATTGAGGTAGTGGATTGGATTGGCTAAGACCCAAGGAGCACTTTCATGAGGGGATTAAACTCTTGATTTATTTGATAGATCATTTAAAGTAGGAGAATTGGCTCAAGAGGGAACATGAGGTACCAGGAACAAGTTCACATGGTTCTCTTTTGACCCAAAATTCTGAATTAGCCGATGGAGGTCAAAAATTCGGGGAATTGGCAATGCGGAGAACACAAATCCCAAGGGAACAATGCTAAGTTTGCCAACAAATCTTGACTTATCCAATTTAGTCGATAGGGTGAAAAACTCATAAAACCAAGTATGTGGGGAATAGGATAAAAGGGTCGAAGGTACAACCGAGTCCCAAAATACTTGACTTGACCAATGGAGCAGGGGATGGTGGTAAACCAGGGAACATGAGGAATAAAGGTATAGTTTCTCCTATTCCTCGGAGACCTGATTTTTCTGGGTACTTCAAAAAAATTCCAAAATTTGTCTAACTCCTCACTTTATTTCTTCATTTACTAACTTAACATGTGGTAGAGATGACTAAAAATGTAAAGGACTTACCCATGACTCAAATTTTCAAAAAAATTTGTTCCATGACAACAATGAGGATTGTTCCTAAGAAAATATATGTTCTTGATCCTTCCCCTTTATCATTTTTGTGGGCTTTTCTCTTATATATACCTTTAAAGTGTCATCCAACCTTCTGTATGCTGATTTCACCCTTGGTGATAGCCATGGTGGCAAGAGTTACATGATGACATGTGATGCGGTGGAGAATGATGGTGGGAAAGTGATTATTATAAATTGTGTAGTTTGGGAAGGAATGGTGGATGGTAAGGAAGTGAGATCATGTGAACTGGGGTAGAAATAACATTTGAGATATTTTGGCTTGACACTGACATTAGAACCTCATTTAAAATTTATCCTCTACCTAAAACATGTGTACCAATAGCTTGGGAAACTACTAATGAATTTTTAATAACACAAAATTTTCCACTAGTAGTGGCAAGACTTGACACTACTACATGAGATGCAACATGAGATACCTAAATTTGAGGCACATCAACTTGAGAAAACAAGAATTTTGAATCACTTTGAAACTCACCACCAGATCTAGAAACTTGTGGGAAAATAACATGTGATACATTCCTAATATAACTAGAATCAATACTAACTTAAGACATAATAAAATTGGCTAACTCAATATTAGAGACACTAATAAGAGCATAAACAACCTAAGGCAATAGTTATTGAGACCAAAATACTAATGAAACACTTTAAAACTCACTAATAGATGGAGAAACGTTTGGTACAACAACATATGTGATGGGAACCACCAAAAAGGTAATACTTACCACACTTGGTACCATGAATTGTGCACCCGATGTACAAGAAGCACACGAACTAGAGTCACCTTGAGTAAACCTTAGAAGGGGAGAGAGAGGTGGGGAAAATTTATATGAGGGATGCTTTGGGATTCATTTGAGAATGGGTTTATTTATATATTCTATTGGTCCCTCGTGTTCATTATATTCTTCACCTTCTTATTATTCCATTGATTAATGAATCCCAACTTGAATAATCCCTAACCATACCTTCCTCCCATAAACGTAATTATCTTTTTAGGGATTTAGGTGATCTAATCTTCCTATATACACTTGTGTTTTGGATAGATCTCTATACCCAATTTTTCTCTCAATGGAGTATAATTGTTCCTCGCCTCTCCTTTAAGATCCAAGTATCTCGAAGGTGTTTTTTCTATGAATCTTGTATGGTTCCTACAAATCAACAATACTAATGGTTTAGGTCTAAGTGTTAAATTAAACATCTCAAAACTTAAATGGGATGTCAAAACAAACTCTTTGTTGTTAGTTTTACAACTCCTTTTATTCTATGTATAATTTGTGATTCCACTTCAATTGTCACAATTTTATTAGGTACATACTTGAGAAACATATTTCAATCAAGATAGCATTCATATAATATAATGACTATAAATTCATCATAGTACCAATAAGATTGTTCCTCCATGATTTCCTTTTTCATCATAGATGAGATCCTAAGTATCTCCTTGCCATAAACTATCCTATACATAGTGGGATAAAAATGGTTACATATGTCATGAATATATTTCTCATACCTATTAGGGTTCATTTTAATACCCCTCCAAAAATTATTATAGGATGGATGGAAAATGTTCAAAAAAGGTATTTGCATTGTTGGAGGATTTAGGAAAAGAGGTTTCAAGATGGTGGTGAATGCAAATATTTTTCCACGTTGTCAATTGTCTGCGTATATATGTGTTTCCGTATGGTAATAAAAAAAATTTACCATCCGATGACAAAGATCCATGTTGACATGTGGTACCCTCGTGGATGTTCCCACATGGTAGACACTACTCTTTCCTTTTGGTTGCACAATCACGTTTCCATAAATAGATCTTCCCTTTTTAAAAATGTGAAATAGTCTGAGATTGTATATGTTTTGATTAAAGACTTGCATCAACAACTATTGCAAATTTATCCTTTATTGTTCCATCTTTCTCAACAAGGTCTTGAAGATGTTTATGATGATTGTCATATTCTGTTGCATTTCTCTTATGTAAAAAATCATCCTCGGTTTTCCATATAGATGTTTTATTAATGTTCCATCTTCTTGTTTTTTTGACTCATATACTTTCCCACAATGCTTCTCTATTGTGTCCAACTTCAATTGCATTTTGTGGTATTTGCCTAGTTTCCAACTACATATAATACATCTACATTTGGTAGGAGTATTAGTAGTGTTTTCTAGTTCAACAGGTTCAATAAATGGATATTTGGCTAACCATTCAAATTTATAAGTCCTTCTTAAAGTCCACTTCCCACTCTTATGTTTCTGATGTTTGTTTCTGGAATCTTTATCTTATGGTAATTGGGATTATCACTACTATCTAAGTGAATTGAATTACTACGTTGATTATAAATTTCATATGGCGTTTAAAGTCATTAGTAGGGTTTTTTACATTTGAAATAAATTGAGTTGCTTTTACATCCTTAATGAAATCAACATATAAAGTAATCATTAATATTCAAAATTACCTGTTGGCACTAGTGTAACTGTGGGTTGACTAAAATATTTTGAAATGTTCCATGTCGCATTTTCTTTTTCCTTGAGCTCTTTTCTCATTTGCACTAGGGGCCATCATATGGGTGATTTTGAAGTCTTCACATGTGACAAAAATATAAAAGTTTAAAATAAAATTTGTAAAAAAATTCAAGACATTGTGAAAAATAAACCTCATGTTATATGATAACATGATAACATGGCTTAGGTTACCAAACAAGGTTATGTGAACATGTTATCGGGCCACCATTCAGTTGTATACATTCACGCCACCAAATGGTGACTCAGTTTTAGGTTACCATCTGGTAACATAAATTTTGCTACCATCCGACATTGTACAAGCATTTTAGCGGCGACATCATGTATTTAGGTTTTTGTCTGGTAACATTTTTTACATAATGCCTTGATAGTTAAAACTTTATCGCTTACCTTTTTCACTTATACCTTTGGCATTTTTGCTTCTACTTTCAGCTTCAACTCCAGATTTCAAAATTAACAATTTTGGAATTATATTGTATTACTACATTATGGTGAATTAATCATATATATAATAGTATATTATAACATAATGGTGAATATACCAACATTGGTTGACCCTTAGTGGAAATAGTAAGGTGAAATTAGGGTCAAATTTATTTATGACCCATAAAATTTTGGTGAACATGCTACCGTATGGTAGTGAAAAAAACACCAATTTCAAACTTCAAAAATCATAATATTCATACATGTACAAATATTTTCCCTAAAATGAACCATGATACCTATGCTAGTGTAGGGAACTATAAGCCACATAGATAGGTTGGGTTTGGTTCCATAGAGGGGAAAGAGTGTAGTTTAAATATAACTTAAAAATACTACATACATGAGTAGGAAGCCATGTAGAAACTTTGCTTTGGCTCGATGGATCCAAATTCTACTTTTCTTCCGGACTTGAGGCAATTAAGCATCCCCAATGTGTTTTATAGTCCTTCTTGATAATCCATATTAGTAGGAGCACCCGTGATTGATCTACAATCTCGGTGGTCTTATCTCCCCATATTTGATTGATCAAAACCATTACCACTCTAATTGCCTTCTAATATGGTGAGCTACCACTTTTAGTAGCTTTTCTTCTTCAATCCCATAGGGTCGTATGAAAACTCAACCAATCCATTGCCCCATATATTCATCTATTTCATCAACTAATTTGTAAAATCCTCATCATACACCATATTTTCCTTTGGTAGATGATATAACTCACAAAATGTGGTCTCATTGACTATAGAAGTAGTTTGCACATAGAATTATAGGGCTCCATATTACATTGTACAATTAACCAATACATGTGAGAACAATTCCCTACAAGGAAAGAGTTAAGGCTTGGTTGTGGTCTTTTACAACCTTGAATCTCTAATTTCTTCGAAATCCTCATAGCACTAAACATATCTATTACTCAACTTATATTTATCTAGGTGTTTTCCGTCTAAATTCATTATTTCATAATAAATTGCATTATAGTTAGCCAACGATTTCAATAGTTGTTGGGAAAAATGAGTATCTATCAAATCTAATTCAATTTTTAGGTACGCCTCATTATAGGTAGCCTTACGCGTATCATCTAATTTGACATCAAAATGAACCCAAAAAGTGTTTATTTGGATTCCTCCCAAGTTTCATCATATCTCGGACCTCGGTGTAGCATAAATATCGATCCTGCAAAAGTTTAGGTCATCCTTGAGATGGTTTCACTAGCCAATGAATTTGGGATCATATTATTTTTATGGAATTTAAGTGTCATACACAAGTTCACACCTAATATTACATATGTTTTCCATCTTATCAAAAATCTTCTAAAGAAAACTATGTTATGAAAATCGCTTATTGTATACATATCCGTAGTGGAAATATCCTTGGATTCCATGTTCACCTAAGAAGATGATGATGGAAGAGAGTGAGTTGTGTATTTTATCAATCACATTCTCTTGGATTATGAAACTCGACACTCTTGGGCTAAACAAAAATGTCCGGAAATATTATTTTCATATAATCTATTATGACATTATATGTTGAATAAAGAGACAAGGGTGATCATTAAATCACAAGGCATCCACACATTTTTCACCTAGACATCACTCTCTACGAAGGTTTTTCAACTAGTTGCTCTCCTTAGTGAGTTTTATATGACTTATGTTCAACATAAGTCAATCAAAGGATAAATTATGGTTGATTGGTTAGTTGATTCCCCATATAGGTAGAGACCTTATAGATATTAATTTTATGTATGAACTAGTCTACTACCTTTGAAAAACCCCTTTTTCCCTCTTCACCTTGGTATTCGACATTATTAACTATATTACGGAGCATACCTCCATGAGAGTACCAACTCCCAATGACGGTGACTTCTCATATTATATGCAAATTATGTCATCTTAGATGTAATATTATATAGGAAAGCCTTTGATGACATGCTCCTTTGATGGATAGATGAGGAAGAATGGAAATTAGTCTTGTTACACTATCGTAATGGGGTTTGCGGTGGCCACTTTAGTGGACATGCAAATGCATGAAAAATCCATAGGATGGATTACTTTTGGCCCACCCTTGAAAATGATGCATTTGAATATGTAAAGTAGTGCCCCAAGTGTCAATAATTTTTACATATCACACATCTTCTAACACAAGCCTTATAACCTTATAACACATCTTCTAACACTTAATCTTCTAATGGGAACCATTTCATTATCACAACTATTGAATAGTTTAATAAGTGGGTGGAGGTTGTACCCCTCACCACCACCACTAGTTTAGTCATCAAAAAGTTCATATCAAACTAGATTATTTTAGGTTTGGAGTTTCCCAAGTCATTATATCTAAAAATGGGGGATATTTCATTGGAGGTACACAAGTTGTGGAGAAAGTTCTCGAGTCTCATACCACGCAACATCTCTCTTAATCGCAAGCCACTTTGGTTAGGGTCAAGTTACTAATAAGATGTTAAAGCCTATTTTTAAAAAGACCATCAAGAATAACAATAGGGATTGGAACTTGGACCTATATTCTTCTTTGTGGGCTTACAAGACCAGCATTTACATGCCTATAGGGAAAACCCTTAGTCCCTAACATTTGGATTTGAAGGTATTCTCTATCTAGAAGTCCAACTTCCAAGTTTACAAGTCTCTCTCTAAGGTATCTTGGGAAAAGATGAGTATAGGGAGACATGCCTCGCCATCTAGAAATATTGGATGAAAACCGCCTCAATATTCCCACCATCATGGCCCACATGCCCTACCAATATAATAAGAATTTCCATGAACAACCTAGCTAGGTCATGACCTCATCCTTCAAGAGGATAGTCAAATTGAAAGAATAAAAGAGAGGGAGCAAGGTTAGATTGAACTATTTAGGGCCCTTTTTAGTCACTCGAGGACTTTAAGAATAAGGTATTTCACCTCTACACCCTTAAGGGTGATGATTTTGATGAATCAATGAAATATTTCCACCTCAAATAATGCTACATATAGTCTTTTATTTTACATTTCCCTAAATATTTTTCATTTTGTATTATTTAGCTTTTGTTATGTCATCTATTGTGCCTATCAAATTGTTTCAAAGTCATATTTTAGTTGTTATTCGCTATCAAGACTTCATTAATACACGGTTCTATCATTTCCATAGAATAAAATTCACAATGAATCTTTCACACTAGATCATTCTAGTCATCATGATTCCTCTTTTCCTTTGACCACTTGTGACGATGTCAAGTTTTTGGATTTTGTAATAGTCTTGAGGCTCATTGTTACAAATCCCCTTTCCTCATTTCTCTCTAAAAAAATCTAGTATATATGCTCTAACGAAGGATAGCTCACCCTCCTTGGTATGTAGTGATGAGCCCTTACATCCTACTAGTTGTAGGGGTTGGGGTATGGGAGAAAGGTTTCACCCTACTCTCAAAAAAAGTAAAGTGTTGAGAAAATTTTCCATATCAAGTAAAGCAAAAAAATCGATCAATCATACCACATCACTCACCCTTGTTGGTCCTCGGTGATGAACCCTTACATATTAATAGTTGTATGGGGCTATCACTAAAGAGTGATTTCCTTACTCATCTATGTATAGATCTTCCTAGTCACATAAGGCTAGAAATAAGGGGTCATCATGCTTCAAAAGAAATTAAAATAGAAATGTGAGAGAAATCCAAACCCAAAGTAAACCTAGTTTCTCACAATCATAGAGAATTCTTCATTATAACCCATCCTATAATAATTTAACATCAAAATATGTAAATCTACACCTATTGCATGTATCTAAATTCTCGTTTTTTGTCCTAAGAGGTATGTATTTCTAAATTGTGACCCCTAGAAACTAAGTGTGTGTATTTTCATTAGTTAAAATGTTTTTGATTTCATTATTTTCATTTAATTTATTCTCCATTTTCTAATACCATTATACATTTGTGTCTCTCCTAATGTTGTTGTCACCTATGGTGCATGTACACCTTAGTCTTACCTCTGAAAACTATTTGTTAATGCATATTTGTTCGGTTTCTATTACATCCCCATACATTATGTTACGAAAGTAAAAGTGATGCATTCATTCATTATATTCTACCATTAGATTATCCATAAGCATAAACAAAAAGGACAAAAACATGCATATATGAGTCCCATGAAACATCTATAATAAGATCCATAGTATATATAAAGTACGTTAAATTTTTATATATAATGTCTCACATCCACACCGAGAGGGAAAGTTTGGGCCAAAAATATGTGTACATAGTGTAAACATAGCTAACATAGGTCATATTTGTAACCCTACTATAAAATGGTGGGAAGGACTCCTAGTCTTATGCCTTTAAGAAGCTCTTGATATGGAGTGGTGAGAACTCCTCAACCTACTCCGGTGTCTACGATGGCTCAACCACCCTCATATGCTCTTGTGTTTATGTCCTCGAGATAGAACTAAGTTCGTGATCACCTAACCTATGGCATAAAATCTCCTATTCACTTGTAGCTCTTCCACCAACTCAATCACCTTGGCATGTCACTCACCTAATAATTGAGCCTCGTGTTAGGATGGGGAAGACGTCGGGATGCTTCCCAATGCCCCATGGATGATGGGGATCAACCAAAAACATTTTCTAACTCGATCTCATCATGAACATGTCCATTAGAGTATTTCAAATTTCCCCCTCCACTCGGTAGTAGTGTTTTCACATAGACACACCGACACACAATAAATTAGAACTAGCTAGGAAAGACGTATAAGCCATCAAACTAATCAATTAATCCATTAATAATTCAAAATAAATTATTAGATAATTATGATAGAAATCCAAACCCATAGTAAACCTAGATTTCATAGATAAATCTTCATTCTAACCCATCCAATAACGATTTTCTATCGAAAGATGTAAATCTAGGCGTATTGCATGTATCTAAATTCTTGTTCGCACCCTTAGAGGGTTGTATTTCTAAATCATGACCCATAAAAAACTAAGTGTTTGTATTTTCATTTGTTAAAATGATTTTTCTTTCATTGTTTACATTTACTTTATTCATTTTGTAAGGCCATTAGATCATCCATAAGCATAAACAAAAAAAGACAAAAACGTACATGACTCAATGATGACCATTTATGCATTCCAAATCATTGTTTGTGTTAACATGTTTGGTAAACAAAAAGAAGAAAACATGCATATCCCATGGTCATCATCCGTGTATGTTGTGTTAACTTTGTATATAATATGTATTGCATACACGGAATCTAACAATAAACAAGTCATCCATCCCATTATGGTGGGAAGGACTTGTCTCTAACTCTTAATATGGAGTGACTATCCTTTTTATGTGACTATCCCTCCAGTTGGAATTATCTCCATCCACCTAACCTATGACGTAACATCTCCCTAGTTTCTTGCATCTTTTCCACCAACTCAATCACCTTGATGAAGACCTTACAAAATTAGTGGATAGGGGAGTGTCTCAAACTATCCATCTTGACCTCCTACTTGACACATGCATTGGGTGCCCATGCATCTCCAAAATACATGGCCCATGCGTCGTCATCATGCAATCAACCCTTCTTTATCGCCCAATGGTTTCCAAACTAAACTTATCTTCCACACAATTTTTGGTCATGCGGTATCACCAGGAGTCCGTAAATCCTATTGACATCCTCTAGTGTGATACTCCACTCTCATTAAACTTTTTAAGACCGAGAAGTTTTTTTGGTCCACATCCCAATAAGTTAACATGTCACATAATATCATGTTGGTAGGTGCAACTAGTGGAGCCTTTGCATCTTCCAAATCCCCACTTTTCCTAAGTGGATGATTTATTGTGGGCCTAATTGGTCTATGGCCCCTATAGCTCAATCCTAATCTAGGCATGGATTCATTTTACATAACCGCTCTCTTGACCACATGAAATAAACCTAGAGTTAAAATGGTTTCAAAATTCACAAAAACTTGAAGTTTGATGTCCCTATCCACATCCTGTGGCATATAGTTTGAACCACTGACTAGTGTTGGTGAAACTACTAGTAGATACAAGTGGTAGTTTCACAAACCACCACAATGGTTGTGTAACCACGAAATTTACAAGTAGTTGGTTTCTCAATCACCAATCAAGAAGGCACAACCAGTGACCCATGTAGTCTACACAAACCGGTGATTCACAAATCCTATGAATGACAACCACGTAGGACAACCCTAAAATAGCCTATAACTACTCAAAACTCTCAAAAACACAAAAATAATGTTGGTAAAATAATTCTTAATCTACCTCTCCCATTCTACTTTTTGACACTAATCACATGCAATTTAACCTCCCCAAACTTTAGATTTGACCACAAATACTATTTTCCCCCAAATGACAATTTGTACAAAACTTACATGTTCAACCATGCCACCACCTACCATTGGCATCCCCGACATCCTCGTCTTGTCATCTCTCTATTGCCTATCTTTATGCATAAAATGGTCATTGTTTTCCTAGAGCTCTAAAATCTCCTCTCAAATGTACAAATGATTTCCAAAATTGGGTAAAATTTAAATATATAGCCTTGTATCAAAATTTAAAAAATTGCTTTTATAGTGTGTAGGGGCATATATTGATGTTTTGGGCCCCTTTTGGGCATATTTTCTAATTCTCGCATGATTATGGGTGGCTAAGCACCCTCTCGATGTTCATTTTACCACTTGTTAATATTTTATTCCTCACATAGTATATTTTCTCCTCTCTTGTAGGTGACAACTCTCCGCACATCACACACACGATAGGTATTATCTCTCATTCTCACATGAATGGTGGGTCCTCCATTTGAGTTGTGATTATTTAATTTTATCTTTAATGTTGTTTTATACTTTATTTAATTCCCCTTTGTTTGATTGTAGGTAGTGAGACATCTCACCGCCTCCTTTCCACCAAGAGATAAGTAAAGGTAAGTGAGATAGGTATCTCTCCCTTTTTGTTTTTTCTTTTGTGCGCATTTCTTGGCATCACACCTTCCACAACTCATGGTAAGACACTTCCCCAAGGGGGCAATATGTATGCACCCATTTTAATATGGTGTGAAATTTCAATAATACCCTACGATGATATTAGGACCTCCAAAACATGACAAGATGTTTCAAAAACCCTCAAACCCCTTCCTAACACATGCACTTGTCCATTTTTCCCTTTTTCTGCTCAAACTTGCTCTTTCTAGCTTTCCCCAACTGCGAAGTTTTGTGATTTTTGGCTTCACCTACTCAATTTAGCATTTTTGTTTTTAGCTCATTAGTCGTCATGGCGGTTGCACAATTGTTGTGGTGTTTTGTGCATCAACCATGGTGGTTAGGCAAACCACTGAACACCTTAAAAAGACACTATGGTGGTTTTATAGGATGTTGTAGAAATTGCAGTGCAACTACCACCTTCTTATAGCTCTAGTTTCCCCACCTTTAAATGTCATCCTCACTTTGTCTCATGCACGTGATCTTTTACTTTCATTTTAAGTCATGCACATTTTTGCTTTGTTTTCAGCCCCGATTGACTACTCTCTTCCTCCAGTTCACTTTAGTTCATCCCCTTATAATCTTATCTTGACCCTTGATCAATTTTTGATCTAGTGTGTAGATTTGATATTGTTAGAAGATTTATTTTAAGAAAATGTATGCGCTCATTTTCTATGGAAATGAGGTTAGGGGACCTGAAAATCTATCTTACACCTCACATCATTCATAATGCGCTTGGAATAACAAGTCAACATAAAGAAAAAGTGCATCGACAAAAGATCAAATGAACACATTTTAACAAAAATCAAGTTTGTGAATATGTTATTTGTTAGTGTGAGTTATCCTATGTGTCCTCCTCTCATGTTGGAGGGTCATCTCACATGGGTTAGGTTTAGGGTTAGGTTTAGGGTTTCATATGTGTCATGCACTAGGGTTACTCAGCACCCTATATGTACCCCTTTTCTATTCATTTATGAGTATGCCAAGACACTCCGCTGTCTTTCCTCTATGCAAGCTTTGTTTCTGTTGAGCAAGTTCTTCCATTACTGATCAATTTTTTCCTTGCTATCGCTGGAGCTTTCACGATTCCATTGGAGTGCAACTACTTTGTGGTGCCTCATTTCCAATTCGATTCTCGCAAACTCTTTTCATGGTATCAGAGCTGAGATCGGGTAAACGTGCACTCGATTTATTTTTGTTGCTATTACTCTTACTTGGTTTCATTATTTTACTCTGCATGCAAGTCTTTTGATCACTATTTTCTGGAAATTATCTTGCTAATATCTCTAACAAGCTTTCTCGGAAAGTTTTTGTGTTTTTTTTCTTGTGCATGTTGTCTGTGGTTGCAGGATCCTTGAGTTCTTCAGTCGTGGTTGCTCATCAACGAACTGCTGTCCCTCTGACCATTTTTGGACTGTTCAAACTGCCATCACTATTCATTCATGTGTGGCCTACATTTTTCTTCATTTTCGGGCGTGTTTTGTGGACTGCCCAAGCGTTTTCTTGGACCTTCAGATTTTTGATTATTCATTTTTTTATTGTTTAGGCATTTTTTTATTGTTCAGGCATTTTTAATCATCTGCCACGTTTTTTTATTATTCTAGGCATTTTTTAATCATCTGCCACGTTTTTTTGCTTCACAGGGTTGTAAATTACCTCTACCACACCAAAAATGCCTCTACCACACCAAAAACAGCCTGCAACATCTCTTTTTTGGCGCAGCCTGTTAAAACTTGTGTTTTTGGGCATTTGTGGGTGGATGCTTTGTTGTTTCATGCAAAGGACTTTCTTATAACCAAACGCCTCCTTCAATCTTCTCTTGCTTTTTTGTCCACGCACATGTTTCTTTTTTTTCGGTAAGTGGCTGGTAAGTGGTTTCTTTCCCTTTTTTAAAATCTTCCTTTCACAAAACAATCGTTGCTTTTTCCAATCTACGGGCGTTTTTTTACATATCTTTCTTTATTTAAAGGTTCCTTCTAATTCCTTTCAATCTTTAAAACAAATCACGGCCTGTTCTTTTGTTTTTTGGTCTGATCAAAGTCAAACGTGCTTTTTAAAAACAAAAATCAAGCAACTCTTTTCATGGTAAGTTTTTTTTTTTTTTAAAGTTTCCATATATATTTAAACAAAAAAATCTTCATCTAAATATTCATTAGATTAGATCTAATTAGATTTAATTAAATTAGATCTACTTTTATTTAATTTCACATTATTTAAACTATATTTTCTTTGGCATTATACAATTTGGTTTTTGGCTTGTTGTATTTCTAACCTTCCGTCGAGTGCCGAAGACGAAGGGTGAGGTCCGGGATTGGCAGGTGGCTAATCCCCTCGCAATACAAACAAACCCTATCTCAAATTCCATGTTTCATTTCCAACGAGCATACATACGACACCCTTTGCATGCGTTTAGGGCACTTTTTTAATCCGTTTGCAGGCTTATTGGCTTTTTCTCATCAAATTGCGGGAATTGGTTTTTGCTATAACTTTTGACTCGTTGCTCGGTTTTGAGCACTTCTTTAGTCAAAGTTGCATGTTTTTTCGCACTCTAGATGATGGGATCATTATCTTTGTAAATGCACTAATTTTATAAAGTGCCGCATTCTGGGGGGTGTCTTTGTTTTGCTTATTTCTGCTCATTTTTTGAGCTTTGTTCTCTTCTTTTTTTCGTGGACTTGTGAGCGCGTCCGCCATAGTTTTATGACAAAGGGATTCTTTCATGCGATGTGAGATGCTTTTTCTCACCACCAGGGTTGGCTTTCACCTCCTTTCTATTTTTTGCTTGTGCTTGTTTACGGTGTTCCTCTTTTGTTGCGCTCCATGAAACACTGTTGTGGTCTCCTCTCTTGCGCGTTATTACACTAATTGCAAGACGAGTTACCAAGTGTTTCAAACCACACGCATGGACCCGATTGTAATCAACGCACTCAACTATAAAGTGCCGAAAGCAGGGGGTTGTTATTGTCCTGGGTGGTTGTGTTTCTTTTACATTTCTTTCTCTCTCTCTCTCACTATGGATGCACTTTCAATTCCTTTGCTTACGCCATTCAACTTTTTCGAATGGAGATCGAAAATAATAATGAAACTAAGGGGTAAAGGGTTATACCACATCACCATGGGAACTGAGACTGAACCAGATGACGAACCTGAAAAATCTAAGTGGTTAAACCGTAGTGATGAAGCTTTAGGTCTTCTTTGCATGTCCATTTCTCCTGACTTTCTCTTCCACATTGAGGCGTCTGAAACACCTACATCTGTATGGAAAATGCTAGATGCGATGTTTGGACAACTAGATGACATGAGAGCACATGAGTTGGAAAACGAACTACTAGGGTTAAATCCTAGTGACTTTGAAAACCTACAAGCCTTCTTCTCAAAATTTGTCCACATTAGATTATTGTTAAAAGGATGTCAAGTAGAAAAGAAATATTCTCAACTGATCTTGTCGATTCTCTCTAAGCTAGGTCCCGAATATTTTGTCTTCGTGTCAACTTTCTACGCTACAAAATATGCTTTAGGCGATACTTGGATGATGCCCTCCTTTGACTATTTTTCGTCCCAACTCATTCGAGAACATGACAAACTCATTCAAATGGGGTCTCTCAAGTCCAAGTCACATGCCCTTGTAGCAAGTACTAGCAAGGGAAAGAAGACTAAAAAGAAGAAAGAAACTAAGGATCAACCTAAGAAAGAAACCAAGATCAAACCTAAAAATGACACAAACACTTCGACTTCTGAGCCTAGAGCGCATAAAAGCAAGTATTTGTGTTCCTATTACAAGAAGACTGGTCATGATGAGCAACACTATTTTAAGAAACAAATTGATCACTTATCTCATTTACTTGAGAAAAATAAAATAAGTGTTCCTGAATCAATAAAACAAAGTGCTCCGAAGGCCGAGTCTTCTGCTGCAAAAGGTGCTAGAAATGATAAGAAGAAAGGAAAGGCCCTTGTAGCCAAAGTTGCTCCTTCATCGACATGGATTATAGATTCCGGTGCCTCGCACCACATGGGTTCTTCGCATGTTGAGTTTTCTAACATCAAACCTTGTGGAATGTCCCAAATCATGATGGGTAATGACATGAAAATGTCGGTTTCCGGTAGTGGATCGGTAGAGATGGATGGGGGAACATTTAACCAAGTGTTGAGTGTTCTTGATCTCTCTACCAATCTCCTATCAGTTTACCAAATTACTCACCTTGGTGAAGGAATGTGAGTGGAATTTGGTCCTAACTCGGTGATTATTCATGAGCTTAACAATGACACTACAATGGCTGAGGGAAAGGTAGATCACCATTCACGGTTGTACACCTTCTCCCACTTTACTTCTGATTCTACGCCCACTACCTTGCTCACTCATGTAAATGAGGTTAGTAAGCTATGGCATGAGCGTTTTGGACATCTAAACTATCACTACCTTGAACAATTGAGTCAAAACGAAATGGTCAACGGGTTGCCTCGTGTCAAGTTTTCTAAGGGTCTTTGTGAGGGTTGTACCCTTGGAAAGCATCCTGAAAAGAAATTTGACAAAGGAAAAGCCTGGAGAGCCACTCATCCTTGGATCTTGTTCACAGCGATGTTTCTGGTCCATTTCCTTCTCCTTTGTTTACTAGAGCTCTTTATGTGCTAACCTTCATTGATGACTATTCGCGATATACTTGGGTATATTTTCTTAAGCTTAAGTCTGAAGTCTTTGAACATTTTCAGGACTTTAAGGCTCTTGCTGAGAAACAGGTGGAATGGTCTATCAAGGTTCTCCGAACCGAAAATGGAGGTGAATATGTAAACAATAGGTTCATGGATTTTTGTACTTCTGAAGGGATCTCTTTGCAACATACAGTTTCTTATAGCCCTTCGCAGAATGGAGTCACAGAAAGAAAGAACCATACTCTGAAGGAGATGGCCACTTGTATGATTCACTCGAAGTCTCTTCCTCCGCAGTATTGGGCCGAAGCAATGAATTGTGAAAATTACATTCAGAACCATGTTCCACACAAGGTAGTAAGAGGGATGACACCCTTTAAAGCCTGGTTTGGACACAAGCTTTGATGTTGAGCACTTTCGAGTCTTCGGATCCAAGGCTATGGCTCGATTCCCAAGAAGAAACGCAAGGCCTTGGAACCACAATCCAAACCTTGTATCTTTGTAGGGTATCCTGATGGCATGAAGGGATATCGATTGATGAATTCTACTTCTCATGAGCTATATATTGAGAGAAGTGTTAAGTTCGATGAGTCTTCTTCGACTTCTACTTCTCCACCTATAGAGGTTCTTCAGCTCACTGATTCAGATTCTGACTCATCAGATGATGATACTGTTGAGCGTGCTCCTCTTCTAGATCCTCCCGACCATCAGATCTTTGAGTCTTCTGATTCTGACAGTAGTGATGATGAGGACTATGTCCCTTCTCACTCAAGTGAAGAATCTTCCGACTTTGAGCCTGATCCTCCTGGTCCCCTTTGGGCCAGGAAAACTTTGCAAAGTGTTGGAGATTTAGTTGGAGATACTTCGGATATGAGACGTACTCGCTCAGATTTCATTGGACCCCACTCTTTCTTCACCTCTTGCTTCTGATCCACAGTCTTTTCTGGGAGGCTTCTGGTATTCCTGAGTGGGATTCTACCATGGATGAGGAGTATTCCTCTCTCATGAAGAACGATACTTGGGATCTCACCACTCTTCCGAAAGGAAGAAAAATCGTTTGGTGTAAGTGGGTGTTCCAAACAAAGTATGGAGTAGATGGAGACGTCGAAAATTTTAAAGCATGATTAGTAGCTAAGGGTTTCTCCCAGATAGCTGGGGTTGATTATACATAAACCTTTGCTCCGGTGCGAAGATGACTTCTATTCGATCTTTATACATAAATGTTAAGAATGCCTTCCTTCTTCCTTCATGGTGACCTAGAGGAAGAGATCTATATGGAACAACCTTCGGGTTATGTCCAAGATTCCTCCTCGTTTGTAAGTTAAAGAAGTCTCTTTATGGCCTTAAACAAGCCCCTCGGGCTTGGTATGCCAAGATGGACTCCTTCTTACATCGGGTTTACTAGGTGTCACTCTGATCCAAATGTTTATATTCTACGGCAAGATGACTCCATACTCATTCTTGTTCTATATGTTGATGACTTGTTGATCACAGGCAACTCTTCCTCTATTATTGATTTTGTGAAGATTGCCTTAGCCAACAAGTTTTCCATGACTGACTTAGGTCTTCTTCATTACTTCCTTGGGATCCAGATTTCACAATCTGACTCGGGAATCTTGATTTCGCAACCTAAGTATGCTCTTGATTTGCTAGCTCGGTTTCAGATGTCTAATTTCAAGTCTTCTCCTACTCCTTTTCTTTCCGGGGTTAAGTTGGTTTCAGATTGCTCTACTCCCTTGGTTGATGGTACTCTTTACCAACAGTTAGTTGGGAGCTTGATCTACTTGACTCACACTCGACTAGATTTATCATATGTTGTTGGGATCGTGTCCAGATTCATGCAGGAGCCACATGAGCTGCATTGGAAAGTAGCTAAAATGGATCCTTCATTATGTTCATGGCACTTATGCTTGATGGCATACACTATCATGGAGGGGTTGATATTGACTTGATTGGATTCACAGATTCTAATTGGGCCGGTGACTTAGATCATCGGAAATCTACTTCTAGCTACAGTTTCTCCCTTGGTTCGGGTCCTATTAGTTGGTCTAGCAAGAAGCAGAATGCGATTGCGATATCATCTACAGAGGCAGAATACAGAGGAGTAATCAACGCTACCACGTGTTATTTGGCTATAGGGTATTCTCGACAAAGTTTGGCATCCACTTTTGGTGGCCTACCATTATCTACTGTGATAACACGAGCACTATCTCTTTTTGCAAAAATCCAGTTCAGCATCAGTGGATGAAGCACATTGAGATCCATATGCACTTCATACAGGAGCTTATTCATGATGGTATCATCGACATTCAAGACATTAAGGCACATAGGTTGATCGATTGTTAGACTTATTCACCAAGCCTTTCACTGAGATGAAGTTTCTTCACTTACGGTCTCTTCTTGGGGTGAGGTCTTCTGCAGCTACCCATCTTCTTAGGGCTATTTAGTCCTTCTTTTCTTCTTCTTCTTCTAGGAAGATTGTGTTTGTATATGGGCACCTTATCATGCCTTTAGTTGTCGGGCCCCATTGGCACATCTTTCTTAGTTGTTTAGGAGTGTCTTTCTCTTCCGTTTGACTCATCATAGCCACTACCCCAGCTTCGATGAAGGGGGTGTTAGTGTGAGTTATCCTATGTGTCCTCTCTCATGTTGGAGGGTCATCTCACATGGGTTAGGTTTAGGTTTCATTTGTGTCATGCACTAGGGTTACTCAAAGACCCTATATGTACCCCTTTTCTATTCATTTATGAGTATGCCAAGACACTCCACTGTCTTTCCTCTATCGCAAGCTTTGTTTACATTGAGCAATTTCTTCCATTATCGATCAATTTTTTCCTTGTTATCGCTGGAGCTTTCACGATTCCGTTGGAGTGCAACTACTTCATGGTGCCTTGTTTTCGATTTGATTCTCACAAACTCTTTCATTATTTAGAGAAATAGCATCATCAAACTTGATATCCAATGATACAATCTATGTTTACATCATTACTATGGTTATTTTATTCATCATCACAATTTGGTGAGAATTAATCTCCCAAATCCAACTCTTCTACTAAACTAAGCCTTCAATCTTCGAGCTTCTTCCCATGATCTAGAGAGCTAGTCTCTAAGGTAATTGGGATATTTTGATATAGTCGTTCATGCCACCTCCTAAATGCCTGATTCTAGAAAATTAAATAAGAATCAAAGGACAAAACAATAGACTCAAACAAAACTAGTCAACCTTTCCCAAAACATGTGCCTTCAAACATTCAATTATTCCAAATTTGCTTTAAAAATACATTATTACCTCTACCAAAAACAAATTTATGTGGGCTCTTACTATGTACTTCATTTTAAAACTACATTATTATCGTTTCAAATTAAAATTAAATCCCCTACATATTCCAATGTCCGAAGCAAGAGGTATAAATAGTTTCGAAGCCCATTTCTTAAGGATGAAGATAGTAGGATAGTAGGAGAAATAAATCACAAACTTGGCCAAGCAGGCATGGTTGGGTGATAAGGTAGAGAAATTACCATGGTGATGACCTGGGTTCAAATCTTGCACACGAACCTCTGGGCCATCTCACTGCAATATTGCAGGTAGAAATTAAATGGGCCTTCTTAAGAGTGTGTTCCCTACACACTCCCTACATAAGGTAAATTTGAAGAGGATGAGAATTTCAAGGTGGCTCAGTATAAGAACCATTGAACAACACTTAGTCATTCAAGATCTACATAATATCATTAAAAAGAAAGAAAATAGCATGAAAAATTACCATTTAACCATCATCTCAAGTCTGTTAGAATCTACATTATCTAATACTTTTCAAAGTAGTAGAGAAATAGAGCAAAAGAAACATATTTGCTCGATGAGTTCCATAGATTATTTTTCAATTTAGACACTCGAATATAGAACTTTAACCAAAAAGAGGTTAACAATTTGAATTCACATAGCACTTTCAAATATTTCTTGGAGTGTACCGGCCAATCACTTAATACAAAATCACCCATGGCCTATTGCAATAACCTTTGAACCAACCCCAAAATTTGTTATCTATGTACAAAATTATAACCTTTGATGAGAACACTCCATAGACAGCAACATTTACTCATAAATGGCTCTCTCTTTGCACAAAAGCTAAGCTAGTACAACACCAATGCTCTTTTGTTACATATGCCACATTGCTAATTCATTATTGAAAAATCTACATTTTATTGTAAAACAACTATCTTACAACATAAATTGACCATCATAATTACCAAACTGTTACCACCAAGTTTTGGCCATCAATTGAAGTGATGTTTGTTATTTTAGTACTAGAGGCAAGGAAGATATTAAGACATCAAGTGGGTGACTTTCACCATAATTCAGTGTCGATTAGCAAGGGTTGTGGTGCATGTAATGCCTTATAAGCCTTCTTTTCTCTCACAACTATATCAATGTGAGAATTATTACAAAATAAAAATATAAGAATGAGTTGGCATTGAGGATGTGGTACAATTTTTACCAATTTGACCATCAATTTGCAATTTCTTTCAAAGAAAGCAACTTTTGGCAATTTCTTAACTTTTCATAGATTTGATATGAAAACCAGATTATAGTTACTTTGTCATAGTTTCAAGAAGTTTGCTCAAAATTTTACAGCAACGTAAGAGGGGGAAATACCCCATAAATTTCTTAAATGCATAACAAGTTGTAATATTTTAGCATATGGTTTAATGACCACTTACAATTATTAGTATGAAACAATATTCATGTGCCGATTAGCAAGGTTTGTGGTGCATGTAATGCCTTATAAGCCTTTCTTTCTAAATGTGGGAATTAATAACAAAATAAAAATATAAGAATGAGTTGGCATTGAGTATGTGGTGCAGTTTTTTTACCAATTTGACCTTACAAAGCTTCAATTTGCAATTTCTTTCAAACAAAACAACTTTTGGCAATTTCTTAATTTTTTTACTAAATATATATGAAAACCATATTCTAGTTACTTTGTCGTAGTTTCTAGAAGTTTTCTCATAATTTCGTTACATAAGAGGGGAAAACTAAACAAAAATTGCCCCATAAATTTCTTAAATGCATAACAATCAGAAAATTTTAGCATATGGTTTGATGACCACTTACAATTATTGAAAAAAATAGTATTGTTGGTAGTTACATATCCGAATAACCCTTGTTGATTTTTAAAAGTGGTTGTAGTAAAGTATCCATAATACACTTTATTCTCCAATACCAAATTTAACCCTTAAGCATAGCAAACATTATCTTGATGGTTAAACTCCAAACCTAGATAAGAGTTCTTGAATAAAAAAATTTAGATAGGTTCATGGTTGTGGAGATATCAACAACCACATCTAAGAGAGATTAAATTGACTTTGGTTATTGCAAAAACTTTGAATTTCTTGACCAAGCAAGAAGAGCTCTTTTACCACACCACCAAAGGGATCTCCTCATAGACTCGAACTCGACATGTGGTGGCTCCAGTTTATTTTGGCTCTCACGGCTCCTTAAGGCCTCTTGGCTTTGGCTCTTCTCCTACTGGCCCGGCCTGTTTAGTGCCTATGGATGTTTGTTTTTCTATTCCCTTGCGGTGTTTTTGGGCAACCGTGAGTTGTCCAATGACCCTTATTATGTAAATCTCTCTCTCTCTTTTATTAATATAAAGGGTAGTTCTAATAGTAAAACTTTGAATTTCAAACTATCCTTCATTGATCAAAAATTTGTTTGTGCTTTCTAATCTCAATTCATCTTCCAATTTTGCACTTTTCAAAGCAATACTCGGAGATTACTATGCAAACTCTTCCATGCATTCAACCTTAAAAAAAATATATGGCATGCAAAACGCAAACTTGATTCGGGGTTCATCAAATGCTTTACACAAATTTCTCTCTCTAGTCAAATCCAAAGAAACATAACAAACAATAAATATCCCTCTCAAACCAATGATCATTTTGATTATCCTAAAATTATTAATAGACTTATGAATCCCGAAACTTGAAAGCCACCCTCAAAGCGACTTAATTTATCTGTTTAAGGATTGATCCCGAGCAACCAAGTGGAGTGTTTACTGAATGAATTGATTTCTTATCAAAGAGGTCTCCAAACCATAGTTCAAAAAATTTGTTATCGGTAATTGATCGCAGACCAAAAGCCGACACGAAATTGGGAATCGATAATTTCTCGGAATTTATCGCTACTTTAAAAAACAATTAAATTTGTGCATAGAAAATTGACCCTAAACACTTTGAAATGAACTCATTTTTTTTAGTTTTGACGTTTTATACCTAAACAACGATTTTCCATGATTTTTAAACCGATTATCCATGATTTTCCCCGAAATTTCTACTTGAAAATCATCGATTTATCGGGAGGGAAAAAATCACGATTTTCCCAAAGATAAATCGTGATTTTGTATCAGAGCTCCAAACACATTTCCCAAAGAGAGATGTAATGGATATATCCAAACCACTTCCCTCGATAATTCCTCTCTGATAATATATTATCACATCTAATACAATGTACCCACTTATTGATGCAAAGTGAAAATCGATTTAGAATAACACATTGTGTCTTTCTTATTTGAATTATTAAATGATATAAAAGAAAGAAAATAGAAATTTCTTAAATAGCATAAGGGAGTTCCATGAATCTAAACATGAATAATACATCCCATCTTAAAATACTATTACAAAACAAATCAATACAAATTAAGGAGCATAGAGTCCAAGCACATAACCTAACCAAAATTTATGACAAAGGACTCTTGAAAGAGTAAAATACCCAAATATTGAATGCTTAGAAGCCCGCAACATTAGTTTCTACTAAGGACATGTACATAATGAAAAAGTTACAATTGAAACTTTCTACATGTGATCATGTCGATTCTCACTAGTTTATACCCCATCATTACTTAAATATTCATCACATGAATGCAAAATAAATACACAAACAAAATATTTAAATCCTTGTCAAAATTTTAAGTCTGCAATAGCTTATCATTACATATGCATAATGGAGATCATGAAATCCACTGAATTGATTAGTTTATATATATATCAAGTTTAAGGTTATACAAACCAGAGAAGATACACCTTGATAAATTACGGAAAGTGATCCTTTTGCCACCCTTTGTTTCGCCTTTCATTATCGGTCTAGTTAATTCCTTGAAAGTGAGAGTGCAAATTACATGAGGCATTGAGTTGATGAGCTTCACAATCATGATGTGAGTGTGTAATTGTTCTTGTTTAAGTAAAACAAGGAGAAAAAGAAACTATTTTGTTTTCCTATTTTGATGGTTTTCTTACCCAAAATTTTAAGTATTTTCATCAAGGTAGCAACTTTTGTACGTAGAGTATTAAATGATGATCTTTAAATATGAAAAAATGACAGGTCGATCAAGAAAATATCAAGTCTCAATCATCTTCTAAACAATACTGAAAAATAAAATCCTTTTAATTCCGGACCATAAAATCTTGGAAGTGTTCATAATTTAAACATTTATGATATAAAATAATAATAAATAACATAAATTTTCTAGATCCTGTATTTTAAAATGTTACAACGAAAATACGAAATTTTATATGGTTGAATGGGAAAAATAGAAAACTATGGAAAATCTTTATGATTTTACCGTATTTGGTAACTATGATTTTGGTTGGTCTGCGTATATGTTTTTTATTTAATTCCATTGTATTTTTCTCTCCCTCGCATTCATTTAACAAAGTTGTGTTTGATGACCGAAATGCTAGATAGTTGGGAATGGCCACACCCACTCACTTATATCAATCCAAGGCATGCATGGTTCGGGTAATAGGTGCAGTTAGGCTCCAAGTACACCCATGATGGTGTAGGTATGCTTGGGATTTTTGTTAAGGACTTGGCTGCCCCAGTGGTGCCTCTGTGCAAACTCTAAACAATCCACAAGTTTTTTACTGTTTTTAATTTTATTGTTATTTTTCATTGTTAGACTTTGTGATATAAAACAAAAAAGAAACCTTTAAAGTTGCAAAAACCCAAAAAAGAAAACACAAGATGCCACTTGCCTCTAATTTTACCAAGAGAAAAGGAGAAATCTATCATGGTATCAACTTGTAATATCAAAACTAGGGTTTGCATAATTAAGATATGTACTATGTGTCAATTATGATTTAGAATTAAAAAATCAATAAACAATCAATGTACAAATCTTAAATTATGTATAGTTCAATATATCAAATATTAAAAATCTATAAAGTTAGATAAAGGAAAGTGTGGGATAGGGTTAAAGAAGATTGTAATGATTGATTATTTCTATAAGTTGATCGACAACTATGATGATGAATTTGGGTCATGCAAGCCGAAATCTTATATGTGCAAAATTGGGCAATCTAGGAGTGTACATAGGATGAATTTGGCCCTCTTTGGATGAAGTCACTCATGCGGATTTGTCCTTCTGGGCAATTTTATCCTATATGATCTTTCACTCAATTCTAGTTATGACAACTGCAATATTTTGTGTTTTAAGTTCTTTATTTTGTACTTAGATTTCAACAAATCTAAAAAAATTAGGCCTTATTCTTTGTGCAAACCCTAACTTTGTCCTTGAAGACTTGAAAAGGGGTTAGTCCAATTGGTTGCAGATCGACCTCACACCACCCCTATGGTGTGATGAGCATTGTACCATGTACCATGAACATGTACCAATGAGGGTTAAGGTGTCACATAGTTCTCCCTCAAAAGGATCTAGGTAAATGTGCAATAAACAATGTGTTGGCAAGATCCTAAAATGGCCAATGATCTTGAGTGTAGATTATAGATTAGATAATGACATATGGCAGCCTTACAAAGATATACTCAAATTAGGTGATTGGCGATGTGCTTGAGAGAGTGATTTTGCAATTGGGTGCTTTGTTGTGATCTCCTAGGTAGCCCAAAGATGTGAGAGATGAGGCCCTTTGAATGGGTAGGTGATTGTGTTTTTATATGTAACTATTGCAAAAGTTCTCACTCAATCGACACTAAGTCGACTAGGTTAACTTGTATATTTGAAAAAATGACCGTTAAATGATTAGAGGACAAAAATGTCTACTTTAGGAAAAACCATTGGCTAGTTTTGTCCTTAACAAGCAATTATGTCCCGTGAAGGTGCAAATTTTGTTCTAACAATTGGAGAGGGAGTCCATATATCTAAAATGCTTTGTATATAAAATATAGGCTTTTGATGGGTCATAGCTAAGTAAGAAGTATGACCTAGTGGCCAAGGAGTGCTAAACTAAGTGAGATGTGTAAGAATAAGTTATTTGATTACACAAGATGATATGGGCTAAGATAAAAGTCAAGGATAATTTCCAAAAAACATTAACCCAAATTTAGGGTACCACACAACTCAATGATTCAAAAGATGGTCATTATAAGTGCAAAATAATAAGATCTTGACGAAACTTTTTTCAAACAAGTGCAAATAAATCTCATTGATTAGTGGAACAAAATTACCTCCCCAAGTCCTCCCCCTCCCTAGACGACAACTCCTTGCCTTTGTATTGGCTCCTAACTACTATAGCACTAAGATCCTTATTTTGCCTAGGAGGATGCCACCATACAAGGATGCTAAAGTTGGTGAAGTGTATCAAAGGTCAATCTCCACCTCTTCCCTAATCATGATGTAGAAGACAATTGTGGATGAGTATAGGAATTTCATTATCTCCACAGTCACAACCTTTGTGTTAATTTGGGACAAATACAAGGCCACTCATCCATGGTAGTACCTCCATGTCCAAGGATACACACATGTGCAACCTCTTCTAATCAAAATTTTGTCGCAAGTATGATTTTTAAGAACTTTATTTTTATTTTATGTTATATACTTTTATAAACTTTAATTTTGAATTGATATTGCCTCAACAAGTTGCAAGTTCAACTTATTTCAGCATAACTCAATTAAATTCACATTATCCACTTAGTTAAGTGTAACAAGTGGGAAGCAAACAAAAAGGAGTTGGTCCATGTGCCTTCTATCAAACAAGCAAGCAGTGAGTACAAGGAAGGGGTGAAGAATCATGGGTGCTTTCCATTGCCCGCCTTTCATAACTCAATTCGGACTTCTTTGGCTTCGTAGGACCCATTATGTGCAACAAATGTGAGTGCCAATGGCAGTGCTATTGCTTGAGGTTCTAAAGAACCAAAATTGATGATGATGTCAATGCTCGATGAAGATGAATATGACATATTTATTAATTTTGATTTAAAATTCAATATTTATCATGACATATCATATTCACTTATCATTATCAATTTATTACCGTGTTTTGTGGTTATTTTGTTTATTCTATTTATATTCTTTGGTTAGCTCTTGTTTGTTAGGCTCAAAAATTTATATTTTTTTATAAGTCGTGCATGGGACAAATCACTAAACCATTTCACCGTAACCAAACTTGTACCCAAATCGAAACAACAACTTAGCTAAAATATACAAACATCCACAGTGACTATTGGCAATTAGATTCAATTTGGTCTAAAGAAGTTTGTTTTTTATGATTACTTATTCTATATAGTGATTTGTCTTGCATGCATTTTACTTCTTAACACCAAAATTTTATACATGGGACAAATGCATGGTCCTTTCACGATTATGATGCATATTCTAGAAGATTGATGGTCATTTCATAGACTGTGGCGACTTGAAATTGTGGCAACAAACATATTCATAGTAATCACTCAATAACAATAAACTACTAATTGTAGGGCATGACTCCCTGTACTTATTAATATACAACCATGATAAACTTGAAATGGATACATCCTAGTACCTACATGATCCACTGAAAAAAGTGTCGTTTAGAAAAATTCTATTTTCAAAATCCCAATGTTGATAAGGTATCAAGATCATTCATTGCACCAATAAAGATTTATCAAGTCATTGCAAGCACGTTGTTAATAAGAAAACACAAACAATTCTCAAATAAAGCATACCTGCATTACATTCATATGGGAAAAAGTTGATGTTATGATCTACATATAGCTCCTACAGACTGTCTTCATATTCTTGCCACATTAGGTGAAAATAACCATAGAAAGGAATCTCAGCCCACAAGATTTAATGTCCATGTGTGGCATCCCAATAATAACAAATAGGATTCCAGGAATAGAATGCATCAACAACATGAAATGACCATGCATTCGATTTTATATACAGCTTGGTTTTAAAAATATAGAAAAACGTCGTACAAGATGGATCAAATATAGAATCATTAACCATTGTTACAGATGCCTACAAAGTACAGACTTGATCATATCTAATCACAAGCAGCAATGTGTACATCCTTGTACATTCAGTCGTTAACAACAACAGCTTCTACGATTGTCAGTTTAAATAACCACTCTCAAAAAACAAAGAGTCATGTTGTAGAGAACTGTAATTTCGGTGATTCTTCAACTTAAGTGAATGAATATTGATGTTTGGTTCAATCTTGTTACCAGTAGCCACTGCATGTTGGAGCTTTTCACTTAAAGATGTGACTGAAAATTGATATTTCGTTCAAACTCATTACCAGTATCCACCGAGTGATGGGGATTTTCAATTGAAGATGTGCATCAATGAACAAAATCCTACAATGTTATGCACCAATGAGATCAAACCACTGAAATTTTGACAAACATCTTTACCAATAAAATTTGGGAAAAAGTGACAACAGCCAAACCAATGGAATTATGAAATCACTCATAATATCTATACTTCAATATGCAAAAGTAGCATAACTACAAGCAAGTTTGACTAACTAGCTACCCTTCCACTTGAATAAAGAGATTCGAGAAATGTCAATCCCTAGCAATGACTTGGATATTTCACTCTCATGTAGTATTTTACCTAGAAATTTCATTCTCATCTAGTATTTACAACAAAACGAATCAGGTAAGAATCAAGATCAACTGAATATCTTGATTCTTGTCTACTCTCCACTAAGACATTCAGAGAATGTAATCCTCAATTTAAGGTCAAAACAACTAGGACCAACATGTAATATCAACTTAATATCTTATGTAATATCTCACAAGGCATTCAGAAAACAAATCTTACCTAACCATGAAGCCCTCAATGTGAAACACAAGGCCGTCACTAACAATTTATATAAGCATTCGGTATTTTACAAGCACATCAACAATCCCCAAAATTCCTAGTCATAAGTTGATCTATCTAAAATTTACCGCTTTCTGTGTTATATCTAAGGTTTTTAGCTCCCAATTTATTTGTTTAGCTTTAAACAGTAAATTTTGATATTACTGTGGGTGACGGTGTTCTTGTCTACTCTCCACTAAGGCATTCAGAGATTGTAATCCTCAATTTAAGGTCAAAACAAGTAGGACCAACATGTACCACCTTTAGGTAAGAACAACTTAATATCTTATCTAATATCTGACAAGGCATTCAGAAAACGGATCTTACCTAACCATGAAGCCCTCAATCTGAAACACAAGGCCATCGCCAACAATTTATATAAGCATTCGGTCTTTTATAGGCATATCCACAATCCCCAGAAATTCCTAGTCATCAGTTGATCTATCTAAAATTTACCGCTTTCTGTGTTATATCTAAGATTTGTTAGCTCCCAGTTTATTTGTTTAGCTTTAAACGGTAAATTTTGATATTACTGTGGCTGACGGGGTTGTAAGTTCTTTGTTTGTGTGTGCCCACAACAATATGATCAATCATGGCTTGTTTAGCAACAACAAAACACATGACCGACACCCAGCTCCAACTCGAGCATACCCACAATGACAACAATATACATCATAAAGGTAAGGTTTACCATGCTCCATTTGTTGGATCTCAAATTTTATGCCCAACAAACTAAACACTATAGTAAAAGTATAGAGGAACAACAAAATGGTGTCTTTTAAAAACTACGTCACATCTCAGCACATCTCGTTCCTCCAACTCAAAAGTTTTATCGATCTCATTTCAATTTTCAATCTCAATGTACTTACGTATTTGTATCAGTAGGATTTTATTTCACATAAAAATAAGGTTGTTTGATGTAGTTGGGTGATGAGGAAGAGGGAGAGCAAAGAAAAACAAGGATAGAGGAAGATGTATGGTCTCAAAGACAAGAACAGGAAGGAGGGGGACGAGTGCAGGTGGCATCTTAATGTTAAGGGAAAAACAAGGGACTCTATACAGAACAAGAAGAAACACCACATGGTCTCTTCTTCTGAATAAATAGGTCAGTTAGACATCTAAAAATGAATATTCTTAATATCTTAGAATACAAGCATTCTTTACTAAGATGTTCAAGCATGCCTGCCGTGAAATTTTATCGACATTCAGGCCAGAAACAATTAATCCCCACATATATAACAAAATATCATTCATGTGAGTTATAAATAAGGAATAAAGTGCTTCTTAGATTACTGAAAGAAAATTATGAGAGATTTAATTTTCTAGTAGTTTCGCATTTTACTGTGATTTCAACAGATCAATTAATATGGACAAAGCATTATTTCTGTCAAAGTGTTTTGCCGATTCTTCTACTTGTTTCACCACAGTTTCATCTCCCAAATGTTTATGGTTGACTATTGCCAATTCTTCTACTTGTTTCACCACAAGTTTCATCTCCCAAATGTTTCTGGTTAACTATCAAAGGAGGGCAATTTAAAGCCTCATCAAACCCCATTGCTATTTATTTGACCAGGTTAGTATTTCTTTATAAATAATTAACTATTATATCTCCACTCTAATTCGTTGCATCCTAGGTTAAGTATAAGAATATTCTCTGCAAAATTTATCTATGCTTGTTTTTGCATTTTCCCATTACATATGTACTAGACTGCACGGATACGGGTGCGGTACGGTTTCGGTGCGCTGAAACGGCAAATTTTAAAAAAATCTCGGCACGTGTACGCTTTTGGGTACATTTTATATATATATATATATATATTATAACTTTAAAGAAACATTTGCATACTTATTGAAATTTAATACTTATACAACTTAAATCATTCATAGAACATGAAAACAAATTTCCAATACTTTGAGAATTGAGACTTGAGTTTGTATTGATTCATAATGTTCAAAACATAATAGTTAATAACATAGACTGTATTATAGATTTGATAATTCATTATTAATGCCTTAAGCTTGAGTTAGACATATCATTGGACATTAAAAAACATTTAAAGTCTTGAATTATTTTAATTCCTTTCTCAAACCAAAGGAGGGCAGAACAACGTCTTGTCAAGGCAAGGATCTTGTCATTATATTTCTGATTCGATTTAAATCAATTTGTAGGCTTGGCACATAATGTCAAATGAAGAGAAGATAGTTTGCCCAACCACCAAGTGCTTCACTTGTTCCCATGCCTTCAAATGAAGAGAAGGACCCATGAGGAGCAACAAGAAAGCTCCCAAATAGTAAGTCAACCAAATGAATTCCTTTTCATCTCTCTCGACCCTTGAGCCTATTGGCAATATTGAATCTCATGAACTTACCAAAGTTCAATTTCAATCAAAGCCCTCATGTTTTATTTTATTTTTTTGCACTTTAAAAAAGAAAAAAGCTGTGGGTACTTTCTGGTACTCTCTAGGTTCTCTTTTTATTTATTTTTTTGCACTTAAAAAAAAGAAAAAAGCGTGGGTACATACCCACGCAGTACCCAGTGCGTACACGTACACGTACCCATATACCCGTACCCATACCCAAAACATACCCATCCTGGTACGAGGGGGTCTAGGGCATTTCCATGCGATCTAGCATATATACAATCTCAACGGATAAAAGTTACTCTAGGGATAACAGGCTGATCTTCCCCAAGAGTTCACGTCGATGGGGAGGTTTGGCACCTCAATGTCGGCTCTTCGCCACCTGGAGCGATCGCGAGTTCCAAGGTTGGGAATTTCCTTTTGAGCTCAAAACTATATGGAGAAAACTGAACTCTTGTGTTTCTTCCAAATCCTCGAGGAGAATGAAGCAATTAAGGGCAACATTATCACTAGCTCCACAAACAGAGTAGACTTTGAGATCCATGCTACCCTTCAATGGGTAACCCCGGATGCAAAGATTCGTATTGTCCACAAATCATTCTCCTACTTGTTTAAAAATAGTTTATGTTGACCAATTTTGCCCCTTAGGCAAAATTGATCGAACAAGACCTTGCACAGGAGAAATTGAAGGGTTGTTTCAGTCGTGCAAGCTCACATTCGATCCCAAAAATCAAGTGGCGAGGCGGACTCGAACAATGGAGAAGCAAGGTCGGAAGATGAATGGCCAATGGAAATGTTGAAGAAGATCGAGCCCAGAGTGAGTCGACTCGAAGCAAAACAAAGAACCGCGGAAGGTGCCACGTGTCTCTTCGGCACACTTTTTGTATGGTGCATAAAAGCGGTGACCCCAAACGAGCGCAGCTCTCCACGTGGTCAGAGCCTGAGAAAGGCAGTGTTCACTCGGGCCTAAATCGGCTAAGTATAAAAAAGACCAACAGAAGCCTCCACATGCCTCATCGACGCAACTTCAAAGGTAAATCCAAAAGCGGGTTCCCAAACGTGCGCAAGCTCTCCACGTGTCTAGAGCCCAAGAAAGTTGCACCGGCCGTTGAAAAGTCTAGATTCAGCAAAGCCTCCACGTGTCTCATCGGTGCACCTTCAAAGGTAAAGTCCAAAGGCAGGTCCCAAATGAGCGCGGGCTCTCCACGTGTCTAGGGTATGACGTAGTTGCTCCATCAAACAGAGGCACTTAGCCAAAAACGAAGAAAGTAAAGCAGGCCCGCAAACGATGCCAAGTGTCCAATCGGCGCAACTTCAAGAGTGAAAGGAGGGGGTGAAATATTAAGACGCTGCGGGGCTATCACGTGGGTCTTGCACGGATAAACTCTTTTAAATATTGTGAGCCCGTGTTAAATGCTCGAAATTGACCTTCAAACAGCCAAATCTTTCAACTAGGAACTCGGATTTGAGCAAGGGAGGACTTTTTGGAAAGCTCTCAATGTCTGCTACTCACTTGCCACCATTAAATACAATCCTCCATTTTCGAGGGTTGTCGGTTTCTCACCTCTTGTCCATAATGAAGAACGGGCCTCCTTTCTTGCCCAAAGGAACATTAATGGAGGCATGGGTTGTGTCATGGAACCCATCATTGTTGCAGGGATTTTCAATGCATTTTGGGGTGGTTGGAGTAGGTGAATTCAATGCAATCTTGGGGTGGTTGAAGCAGGATTCGAATTCTTCTCTCCTTTCCCTCTCATTCTTCCTATATATTGTAAGGAGGGGCATTTTTCTAAGGAGGTTGGTCATTTTCTCTCCTGCCCCCTCTCTCTTTCTTCCCTAGGGTTGAATGTGGAGCTTAAGCCTCCTCTCATTGCTCTGTAATGGCATTTTCTTGCCTCTTGCCCACTAATGATGTACTGTGTGAACTCATGGAGTAATAAAATTTGTTTTGTGATGCATTTTGTCCATCCTTATTTTATTGTCTCTTCTTGCCTCTCATCATTGCAAGGTATACTGTGCATATTTTTGATGTCTATTGCAGGTTTTGAGAGTTGTGTTTAATGGGTTTGAAGTGGTGTCTGTGTGAACTCTATCTTTGGTCTATGATGCATCTTGTCCATCCTCTCCATTGCTCACCTCTCTCCATTTCAGGCAGCTAAGATTGTGATCAACAACCCCCTTTTCTTGGTGCTATCACCTCTGTAGTGTAGGATTTCTTTATTTTCATGCTCTCTCTCTCCCTGTCTCCTTGGCATTGTTAGATTAGGAGTAGATAGTCGCATTTCCTTCCTTAGAAGTAGTTTAGCATTAGGATTAGGAAGAAGAACCAACTTTCTCTGGAGGGCCATCTCAAGTTCGCAAGTCCCACAACTTGAGAGATGGTCCCATGCTGCCCAAAAACACCGTGAGCTCAAGCACACACACTTGTGCAAATCGGAGGGTGTTTTTTTGGTACCAATAGTTTCATCTCTCAATTTGTTTTGGTTGACTATAAAAGGACAATTGAGCTTCATCACACTACCGTATTTTTGTTTGACCAGGTTATTATTTCTTCCTAATAATTCACTATTGTATTTCCACTCTAACCGAGTTTACCCATGCATGTGTTTGCAGCAGGCCATCACAAACACATTTTCTGTATAGTTAAGTCTCCAATCCCACCCCTTTGAGACAACAATAAAGAGGATGCCGGGTCTCTTTTTTACTTTCACATCCTCAAAGACAATGGGGAATCCAAGGTGACATGATTACTAGGCTCACTTACGGTGTAAACTTTGAGGCCCGGCCTACTCTTCAATGGACAACCCCAGCGATAGTATACATACTTTCCAAAAATATAAATAAGGGTCTTGTCCTCTTCCTCCAAGGTCTTATTCTCTACAAATCCTGCTACCTACATTAGAATTTGCTTCAAATTGCTCTTTTGATTCACAAGATCATCATATATAGACAAGGCCGTCTTGTCCTCTTCCTCCACCATAACCTCATTATATACCTATTGTCACATGGATCTTACCCCTGTTTGATCAATAAGTTGATCCAAAGGCAACAATGGGAACCTCCCCAAGGTGTGGGACCTTGGCTCCTTGGGATGAACCACTAGAGAAGGCCAGCTCCTGCCTAAACTATGTGCACCTAGTGTCAGATCAGCTTGCAGGCCTAAAACATTACTACAAAGACCTATTTACAGCTATTTATAGCTATTGCTAAGCTTCTTGTCATTGAAAAGGGAATAGAGGTAAACTGAAAATCACAAATGGCGATGCACGAAAGCTTAGAGAACTCCTCATCTTGCTTTAATCAGCACAAGACACCTTTCAAAACTGATCATTTGTCTACACAATTTTCAACTCACACATCTCTCACATAAGTAATTTGCATGAAGGTAAGAAGTCTAACACAACATCAGGAAGGACCTCAATTCACCCTTAAAAAACTCAAATGGTGAGAATCCACAGCCAATTCTACATAAACCTGATTATACTCAACGTACAACCTGTAAAAGATTATACTTGTGCATAAAAGTAAGAAGGATTTGACAGCATTACAAGGGAAAATAGATGTCCACAAGCAAAGATCGACAACCCCAATGATATCACAACATGCAAGAAATCTGAAGAAAGGCAATGTCAGTTCTTTATCTTAAGTTACAAAAACGGCAACCCTAGGGCACCCGGTACTGGTACAAAATGTACCCGGTACAGTTACGGCCTGGCATACGTGCCCGAAACAGCCAAGTACAGCCAGGCAGGTTCGGGTGTGGCTGCAGACATACACAGACCTGCCTGGCCATAGCCTGGCCGTTTCTGCGGTATTTCCAGGCCTAAATCTGTGTTTTTTAAATAATTTTTTCTAATTTAAATTTAATATATCATTACAGCAGAAATTAAAGTTTTCACACCAGTATTATTCTAAGGAAGCTACCAAATACAAATCATCATAAACAAGGACAAAAGTAGCATGTATAACAAAAATCATAAATGTAAGAAACAGCTCAACTAGATATGGTAGGGATAAATGACATTATGAGTCGTTTGTTGTGGTTATTTGGCTTGTTTTGTTTTCATATGCATAATATGTGGTTAATTCCTATTTAACAGGCTGGAATTTATATATTTTATACATTTTTGTACAGCTGTATCCAATGCCGTATCCAGGGCCAAATTTTTTTTTGCCGTATCCGCATATCGGATACTCCGTACCTGTACCCGTATCCAAAACATATCGGCTACTTAGTTCTTTATTGATATCAAGGCTAAAGCCTGTATACAATCCTCAAAAGAGCAGAGTTTTGTTATACCAAAGTAGAGGACTCTTTTTTTTAATCATTTTACAGTGATACATATAGAGAACAAGTGAGAGAAGAAGACCACAATAACTTCCTCAACTACCTTCATCAATTCAGGCATGTGTAGGAAAAAGAGACCAACTTAGGCGTAGCAGAGGATAAGCCATCCTATTTTCACTCCATTTGTCTCTTCAAAGGGCTTGTCCAACATAGATTTGGTCAAAACTCACCCCATGTTGCCATGTTCTGGGAATGGACTTGGCTTCTTGCTCAAAATACTCCTAGAAAAGCTTTGAACTCGCCATCTTCCTCTTGAACATATGATGGTTGGAGAGAAGGTAGTAAAACTTGACTTGTTCTCCATGCTTGGATTCCTTACTAAATCTCCTGCACAAAAAAAGGCCTAACTGACATAACTCGCCCATTTCCAGCCTTTGCACATGCTTCTAATGAATGCCAACTACCTTGGGGAGGTTGCACCTCTTTAGGAGCATCGTTTCCAACTGGTTTCCAGGTTTTAGTCACCCCCTTAAGCAAAGTGAATCATTCATCAGTCTGAAGAATACTTATTTCAGTTCTTGGAGACCTGTTTAGGATGTTTTATGCTTGTAGATGCTTGGGGAGGCTCAAGAACTTGTATGGCACAGTAGATACCTAAAATGCTTAATCTCTGCCAGTTGGAGGGTGTTTCAACACTTGTATTGGTCAAGAAGCTTTAGAACTATGCTGCAGACCTGTTGATGGGGCCGCTGAAATCATATAACCCTTTGTTATCTTATCTATGGACTTATTGATGCTCTTGAAGACTCATAGGTCATGCTCAGACCTGTAGACCTCGTGGAACCTTGTTCATCATGGAGAACAATTACAATTCTTCTTGCAGACCTGTAGGTATCTTAGATCATGCTTAAACCTTGTTTTGACCTTGCAAAATCATGAAAACTTGCAACCTCTATGTTTCTTGCTCAAGATGTTGCTTACAAACCTGCAAACTCATATCCCTTGCTTAAAAACTGTCTTGTGGCTTGAGGAGGTCTTGAGATGCTAAAACCCTGTTTCTATGCCTTTCCAAGCCTTAAAGACTGCCAAGATGCATAATCATGGGTTTAAGGTTTTAGAATGGTCATTTAGACTGCCTGCATTCCACATGCTTTCTCCATTCTCATGAAGCCTAGAGACCACTGAGAGATGTATTAACACTTACTAAGAGTCCTCCAAAACTCTCTCCACACCATGCATGAGGGGAAAAAGGAAAGAACCTTGATTGTTTTTGCTTGTAAACCCTTGCTTGTAAGGGCATTACTAGCTCTTGCTCAGCTGGTTTAGGCCTAGAAGTCTTGTTTCTAGCATGTGAAGTGATGAGAGATCAAGGAAACTTGAAAAGTCAGCAATACCAATCCCATCACCTTTGTTACAAATTGAAATTTCTTTAGATCCTCTTTTTAGTTCACAAGATCATAAGTCAACATCAATGACCTACACAGTTTTAAATTTTTAATAATCATAACTATAAGATTGCTTCCTTGGGACGCAATATTGTAAAGTTATTGCAGGAATCAATTCAAACATAAAATAACATTACATAATATTGAACATTAGCATTCTAAAAATGGACATGATAATTACTTTAAAAAGCAGCATTACCAATATTGGGCATGGGCATTCGGCGGAATGTTATTAGCCAAAAGTAAAAAGCTTTTCATAGTCAAATTAAATGCCAGTATGAATGCAGTAATTTCATTGATGGACCACACATTAAACCTCCTGAGGGCGGCGGCCCTCAAGATATATCATGATGACTCTATAAGTAGTGCTGCAAAGTAAAACAATCAATCTTTAATATTATTCTGGATTTGGAGAAAATCAAAACAGAACTATCACCTATAACATCACAAAGCGTAGCCTTTGATTCATGAAATAAAACGAGAATTAAAAACATTAAAAACACAATAGAACCATGTTATACAATGTTTCATCTATAAGTTTCTGCAACAAAAAGCAGCCTACTCTGTGTTGCAGAGTGAAATATATGCAACAATATGACAATACAATACCCAAACTTCAAAACGAGAAATCTGAATACATAGTGCAGTTTCAGGGTTTATCAAATGCCCAAACTGTGCAAATGCACCCAGCAACCCTTCACCGATACAATTTAATTTCAAACAAGGCAAAGCAATTTCAAATTTTGGTTTGATATTTCCAAAATCTTTAGAATTTGTGGTCAAAGAATTGAAAACAATCTGGAAATAAAAATATCATTTAAAGCGAGGAGATTAAATATAAACTTAAAAACAAACTATTCTCCAACCTTCTATCTTATGCTACAGTTTTGGATAAAATCTACATCCTGGTTCAAGTTCTAAAACTATGGCCATTGGAATAATGACTCTGCAGAAATCTGGGTGAATTGATTCTTATAATTTATTAATAGGGCATGATTAAAATCTGTCTCTTCATATTCATGAATGCAAGGCAATTAAGAATAAAATTGGAAAGAACAAATTAGTAAACAATTGAAATTCTCAAATTACTCTCAAAGTATTGTACGCTCTTTCTTGAGAAAACACATTTATTGCAATCAGACTACAAATGATTAATCTTAACGATTTCCTCTTAATTGCAAGAATGATGGAGAATGGCTTAGTGGCTAAAGCCTAAAACCAAATCTCTGTGGACCTAGCCTGAACCCTGCACGTATGGTTCCAATCACTCGAAACTCCCAAAAAGCAGAATAGAAAACAGTTTGTCTTGAAAATACAAGGTTTCTTCATAGGGCTTCAAGGATCAACAAACTTTGGCTCTCTAAATCTCTGTATCAAATCCCATCATCAGGACTGCAATCGCCAAACTTTTCAAGGAATAATCGCTCCGATATATTAAGCATGGAAGCTAGATTAGGAAGATTCTTGGAACCTTGGCTCTCATTCAAAGCCTTAAAGACTTCATATCGAGGCTTGAGTCTTTTCTCTATGCTGAAACCCAATAGCAAAGGATAGGTAACAACAATGTTGGGGTTAAGCCTCGCCGTATGTGTCACGAAATTCATGTTTTTCTCCATTTTTTTAGTGGAGAGAGCAAGCACAACAGGTGCCTTCCTGAGCAGCTCCTGAATCTCCTCTGGGAGAAGACCAAGCTTTGCTATACACGTCAATTTTTTTCCAAGTTTTCATAGTTATTGCTAGTAACCAACCTGAGGCCATAAATAAATGTTTTTGAGCCTTCCAAAATCCCCATGCTTTTGACATACTGTAGCTTAAATTTCAACGACTTTACGGTGCTGCTGCACAAAATAGATGGGGCTACTAATAATAAGTGAAAGAGCAACTCACCTTGAAATCCATATTCTTTTAAGAGCTCCAATTTGGGTTTCAGCAGCTTTTCTACATCGGAAATCAGAAGCCCAGGTGCCCTTTTGAGACCTTTGGATAGATTAGCCTTCGACCCAACAGACTTTCAAGATATGAAATGCGAGGAACCAAAGTGTTTTTCAAACTAAAGTTAAGCAATCTGGATTCTGTAGATATGACATGCCCCAGGTCTTCGCCAGTGAGACCTAATTCTGCTTTTATAAACTCAATCTTGAGCTTCAATTGTCCGTCTACTTTGAGTTCAAGAAAAGATGGGTTGCGAAGAATGGTCTTTCTTACCTGGTTTTCAGTGAATCCCGAGTCTCTCAAGAGATGAACAGCGTTTTCAGCTGTGCGGGTGGTTTTTGCCCTCGCCAGCGATGTTCTTCCACCCAATACTTTTGTTACTTGCCAGGGGCTGAGCTTGCATTCTTTGAGAAGGAATTCTGCGATTGTAATGTGATGGGATTGGGTTTCTGTGTTTTGTGTTGAAGTTGGAGGCAGTGCATTGGATAAGCAGATAAGGGCTGGAAATTTAGAGGATGGTGATGTGGGTGCTGCTGTTAATGGTTTAAGAGGGTGGAGAGCAGAATGTCTGATTGAGTTTAGGGATGAGTTTCTTCTTTGGCTCTGGCTTTGAAAAGGGATGTTGAAGTAGAAACAGGTAGAATGTGAAGCCATTGACAGGGAGTGTTCGAGGTTCACTTCACTGTAGAATGTAAATGTTTGTATTGGCAGGGGTTTCTTTAATGGGAAGGCAATATATTGTTTGGGTTTTAAGGTGAAAGGCTGCATTCTTATGAGATGTTTGGGATTTTGTGGGTAGGAAAGAGAAGTTATGATTTTTTAATTTTTAAAAGTTGAATCTAGAAAATAATATTTATTTTTTCTCAAATGATTTTAAATTAGTAATATGAAATTCTATTCACAATTTCTTATTAAATTAATGAAAGTGATGCGAATGTAACAACAATTTCAAATGAGTCGAGGGTTGTATATGATTGAATTGAAGTTAATAGTTATGGTTCATACAAGTAAGTACAATACATTGGATATGCACACATTTATCTATTGGATGGATGTTCACAAACATCTGAATATTACTAAAAGCAACCCCAACTTGCAATGTTTATTGTGTGCGAGAACATGATTGTATTTGAGATGGCAAGAAAAAATCTATCAAAACTATTTCTATTTTTGTGTCTAAAATTTTATTTAACAATATTTATTTCCCAAGATTGTCTTTCCAATTCGAGAGGTTGGGTTCTCTAGACACATTTGTGTGAGAATGGTGGTTACTCTAAGAGCCATTTTTTCATGTTTTGTCTAAGTGAGATCAAACTTTTTTTAATGAAATAAAACATTATTAAAGAAAAAGCAAATTGCATTATTGATGTTCTTTAGTAATCATAATTAAAGAACTAAACATAATGTATTGAGAATGAGGTCAAATCTTTTGTATAATTGTGTTTTGAATACCAACTTTCAATATGTACCATAAAATAATAATAAGTGTTTAGTTATGTTTTGTATGTTCTTGAAAGTAAGGATGAATAAAAGATTGAAACAAAGTTTTTAAATTGTTGTATAAGATATTATACAATTACATTTACATACTTGTGTTTTCTACAAAGGGAGTAAGTGTAATCAAGCCTCTTCTTTCTTTTTGATCATATTGTAGGTATTGCATTACATATTAGAGTATTGCTAAAAAATTGTAGTTTCTATGCAAAGCCATGTGATGGATTTAACTCTAAACATAAGTGTAAATGGTAGGCTTCGTGTTTTAGTTGTACCAATATCAATTGTGGCTTTATTCAATGTAAGGCCTTATTATTTGTATATAGTAATTGACCACACCATGAAGAGTGGTGTTTATCTACTGATTACCTTGTGATATAGGTTGTATTCGTATAGATTATGGGTCTATTTGGTTCCATGTTAGAATACTGCAATTATCAAATCTTCTCAAGATATATGTAGGCAATTTTGAGGGTTTGGATCCAATAGGGTATACAATATCTTTCACCTCTTTGAGAGATCCATGGACAAGGCCAGTTTGAATACATAAGTTTCTTGTAAGCACAACTCTTCAATGTTTGCTCGGTAATAACTTGGGGGGAAGTTGATTGTTGTTAATATCAATGTTCAATTTTCATTGCATGTTTATTGCAATATCGAGTGTCACGTGTAGATCTAGAAGATTTAGCATCTTTTGTTATTAATCTAACAAGTTCGTTTGTTGCACACAAAATTTTGTGGCCAAAATCTTCTTGTCTAGTTGTTGTTAGTTGTTTATTTGTGTGGGTCATTAATATTTCCCATCCATATTGTGTATCTTATATACTATATAAGGAAATTGGGTTTGAGTTTGAGTGTCACCTTGTTATTGAAATATTGTTTGAGTGTAACAATTGTATTAAATTTGTGCCACAATATTTTTGAAGATGATTTTAATAAGTAAATAAGGTTTTCCATAACATGTGGTGGCTAGGAAGGTCCCCTATAAAAATTACAAACATGTTGCCAAAGTAAATAATTTTTCTTTGTGGGATTGCTTCACATAATCTAGTGTCTAATTTTAACATTATCTTTGGCCCAACAAAGCTTGTCTCGTTAATGAGGATGTATCATATTTTTTCATGTATTCTTACAAAATTTCAATGTTTGCTTTTAATGGTTGCATTTCATGAATTAGAATCTTGAGGGTTGCATGTATGGTAAAGGATTGTATGTTAAATTTTCAATTCCTATTGAACTAGAACAAGAAGTGGGATTATTTTATTTGTGTTGGTGAAATAATTTTTCATTTTGCAAATTATGTGTTTCCATCCATGTTCACGGGCTATGCCCCTCCTTCTGTGTATATGGAGGCTCCCATTATTGAATGTAAACTATCCTAATTCTATCTAAATGTTGTGGGGTGGACAAATAGGTCGAGAGATCACACATGAACACTTCACTAAACATGCGGAAAAGTGCTTGTATGGGGTGCGGGAGGAATTAGCAACGATGAGGCTATAGACACAAAATCGCTCACTTGGGTACATATATAGGTCCTAAAAGCATGCTAGCATTTACATGGTTCCTAAGAAAGAAAATTAGTGGTTGATAACTATCTTTGGCCTCTTTTCTTTGTCTCTTACTTTCTATATGGTCTTCCACACCCTAAAACCCAGTCAGAAATTAACTTGTTTGTCTTTTATGGCTTCGACACTAGCACCCAGACAGACAATAGCACTTGGGCGCTCTTGACCCTTTCTAATAGTAGTGCTCTATCTCTATATTTACATAATGGATTCACTATAAATCTATGTGCTCTATCTCTCCTTAGGAAAATGAACATTTTTGATAATTTAATTAATAAATCCTCTACTCTCATTCACGTGGCTATGATTCCACTACTCGCACATGCATGGGCACTATCACCTTACCTCTACAAGTTGGGCCTAAAATCATTCATACTCTATTATTTTTCATCGGCGCATCATTTCAGTTCAATTACTTACTCGATAGACCATGGATTCATGCCATGCATGTTGTTCCCTCTACCATTCATAGGTGCCTTAAATTCCTACATGATGGCTATGAGCTTATCATTACTACTAACCCCGATTTGTTCAAGTTTTCTACATAGACCTAGTCATTGCCATGCCTATACCTCCATCACAACTTATTCCATATCATATTATCAGTACATATGATGTGGGTCAATCTATGCTTCACATCCATCTTCTACCTCCACATGCATTATGTCCATCCCTACACATACTATCGATCTCATATCACTCACCATGTCTACCTCTTTAACTACCACTTCCCACCATGACTCCTCTTAACCCTACATCGGGCTTCACTCCTACTAATATCCTTGATAATGCTATCCAACAAGACAATGGTAAGACTGATGATTTTGATGACGAGGTCAATGTTATAGAGCTTAACGATGACACATTATGTAATCTCAATTTTACTCCTCTTGAAATAGATGAATCCTACTTCCAAGATACATGTGTTCTTATTGGACATGGTGAATATCAATTTAAAAGCCTCCTCCTTCCATGAATGCCATGATACTTTTCTATGGGATTGTTCACATGTTGGACACCTTATCTCTTAGTATATCTCCCCAACTCATTTTGTGTCGTGCCTTGATTCTTTCATATGTACTCTCTTCATACATGGCTCTTATTGGCCTCATATTTTATTCAACCCCACTTGCTTTGAGACTATTTACATGCATGATGGTTTAACATGTCTAGGATTCATATTTACCAATCTCCTTCTCCCACCTCACTTTCCTCACTTGTATAATATGTATATTTGTTACAATTGCCTATGGCCTCTGCATCTTCCATTTATCGGTGTTCCTTGCACGCACTCCTCACCCCTCTCCACTCACACTTGGACAGTCTTGGCTTGACTACATTCGTGGAATCCTAGATCCCAATCAAAGTGACATCTAATTTCCGATTCCTTTTGGTCGTGTTTCTATATGTAATGATTCATTCCTTGGCTATACTCAAAATCTAACTCACTGGTATGCACATGATTTTCCTCAATCTCCTATTACTGATGAAGAATATGCTATGTTCATGTACAATTTACGTTACAAATGTTCTTTATATGATCAATTCTACACCATTGCTTACCAAGTATTTAATCCAAATCCAATCGGTTACGATCCCGACACTTATGATCTCCTAGATGAGTTTACTTGATAATTCTCCAATTACACACTTGGGGGGCACCACACGTTTTCTCCCTCCATTACTATCAGTTGTCTCTAGTGTTTACTATCACATTTTAGACTCCAGGCATCATGTATAATATTTTCAAGCACTTTCAAAACCCTCTGATACACACATTGTATCATCATTACTCGATGACGAACTCTAGTTCTACTGTTCACACTTGACTATTGAGGGCACACTTCATCAATGAGCCTCACATCATGCACATTTCATGTTCACCGCTTCATGACGCATCTTTCTAGCATTTATTTTCACACCACACATTACCCGATGACACACTCTTGTTCTATGGTTCATTCTTGACTATTAAGGGTTCCTATAAATGAACCTCATCTCATACACATCTGGTGGGGGGCATGTTGCTCCTATCATCTTCACATTTTACATACCACACCATCACACTCACCACAATATTTGCATATCTTGGTTGCATATATTCTAGCTAGCTCATTTCATTTACATGTTACACTTTGTTTTCCATGTTAGACGGATTCTTAGTATGTCATCATCTTTCTATATATATACACATGCGCGTTCACTTGGTCTTTTGAGGTGAATGCAAATCTCTTACATGTTTTTATACGCTATAATGATGCTTGGCATTGTAACTTTTACTAGTCCCATTGAGGCTCATGGGGGTATCTACTTTTGCCATTTACATACTTCATATATCACATGTTCTATTGTCAAAGTCTTTTGACACAAGTTACTCTACTTTTTCATTGATTTATACATGCCTTGACATATTATTTATCTTTCTAACATGCTAACGAGTGCTTCATGTGTAGAATTTGCCTTGCAAGATTATATACAACCATGGTTATCTGTCACTACTTGATTTCTATTGCTTTACTACTATATGTTATTGTTTACGGGCTATGCCCTATGTCTTGTATAATCATCGTATGCTTTTTTCCACTTCGACCATGATTGTCTTGTGACATTATGAGCGATGTACCATGTTTAAACCCTTTTTCATGGTCTATCTTACTTGCACACTTTCTTGTTACATTATTTTCTATTACATGCTTTACTTGCACTAACACATATTTCTAGCCCACTTTGTTTGCATGTGCCTTGGTTTCTACCATACACATCCCCTACCCCCGCAGTATTCACTTCGGATCGACATCAACTCATCTCCTTTGGGAAGCATTCTCGTACTATTGTCACATGCACCCCAAATGAGGGGGACATACATTGGGTGAACAAATCACCCCTATAACATCTCAAAGCTATAGTTCGGATCTCGTATATTACATAATCAACATAGGAACACAGTCATAAAATGACCCTGAATGTGACTTGGGTCAAAAAATAGAGTAGACATTGATGCCTAATATTAGACAAGTGAGCACTTGGTGTTTGTGTCCTCCCCAGCGCTAATTTCCTAGGGGAAAAAATAGTCATCTTCTCGAATCAACATAGTTTACATAATTCTTCATAATAACTTTATAATATCAATCACCGACCTCCGGACACATAATGCATTTTATCTCCTTCAATCGGAACAATTCGGAACTAATTTGAAACAAACAAAACAAATTGGGATGAACCATCTACAATGGTGCTTATTAGGTAGACTCATGGAAGGAGAGTAAAACTAGACCTCTCTCCCCAACACTTGCTCTTTGGTGTGAGATCGCCTAAAAAATTGCACTTGGCGTGAGATTTCCCAAAAAATTGCACTTGGCATGAGATCACCCAAAAATTCGCACTCAACATGAGATCACCCAAAAACTCACTCTTGGTGTGAGATCTCCCAAAATCTCACCTTGAACATTCAAATCAACAACTTCAAGTAACAAGACACTTTTCTACCTTTTACTCTCTCACATATCAAGTGCACACTTTCCTTTTTACACAATTTTACATACTTTATTCAGATTTTTCATATATAGAACTTTGACTACTCTTTTACTCTTCTTTTCATAAGTGCGTCCTTATAAGAAGCAAAAACACAACCTCTGATGACATAGCTACAATGCATATACTTCACCCCTAGGGTCCACTTCCCTTTCCTAGTCTCCATGCTTCACTTCACTGCAAATCACTCCACGCTTCACTTGTCCACTCAACATGCTATCGCATACACTCTACAGGATCATAAGGTACACATCTTTTATCTACTTTATGTTATCGAGTATTCACTCAAAAACATAAAGTGGGGGAAAATTTAGACACAAAATCATGTACTTGGGTACATTCTAGGTCCTAAAAGCATGCTAGAATTTACATGATTCCTAAGCAAGAAAACTAGTAGTTGAAAACTATCTTTGGCCTCTTTTATTTGTCTCTTGCTTTCTATTTGGTCTTCCACACCCTACAACCCAGTCGAAACTTAACTTTTTTATCTTTTATGGCTTTAGACACTAGGTCCTAGCTAGAAAAACAACTCTCGGGCACTCATGTCCCTCTTGGCGCCCCCGGCCCTTTCTTACCCCACTCATTATTTTTGGGTATATTTTTTCTTTTGGACATCTTTTTACTTATGGGTTGGGTTTCGAGTTGTTAATTATGAAATTCAAACAAGGGAATCATATAAATACATAGTTACATGTTCAAAATAAGGGACCAAGTACTAAAAATTACTTTGATCACCTAATCTTGCATTCCAAAGGCACTAAAACACTTCAAAGGCATCCATCTAGCATCCATTCAAGGGACAAGGGTTGCATACTTTTGTATACACAACATAGGAAGGGGAAGTTTATTCTATTCCATCCACACATGTTATACATTTCTACATTTTAGATTTAGCCCGCTATCAAGTGTAACTTGCACAAGGGCATCCTAGGGCATCATTTCTACACACACACACACTAGAACTACACGGAGTCTGAGATTTATTACAACGCTCAATCATAAGTTCACTCTTCGGGTGATCTATGGGGTCAATCTGACTCCCCATTATGTGTTTTCCTTTTTAGGTTTGATGTGGTTTTGGGTATGTGTAGGTGAACTTCTTTCTTGCAAGTTATCGGTACCTTCGGCGATCAAGGAGTGAATATCATGTGATCAACAAGAATCAACAACGAATAACTTTGTGACACATAAGAAATCATTTTCTGAGTATTTGCATAGTCAATAGTGCCCACATCTAGTCACTAACACCTAGGCGCCTCTACCCTGCACTAGGCGCCCCTCCCCGTCTCTGCTCCTGAGTTCTTGAATTTACAGGGATCAGTTACGATGCCATTTGCAGTCTATTCAACACTTTACATTACCTAAACCACTTCCTGTTCACTCGGAAATAATATAAATCCTTCTCTCTCTCTCTCTCTCTCTCTCTCTCTTGCGTAGATTTTGACATAATACATGCTTATTTGCTTGTGTCTTAGTGTATGTTAGAATTTTTACATCATTTATTGCAAATAATTACTCTGTAATATTAGATTTAATCAAATTAAATTATATTAGAGGGATAAAGGGGATAAATTAGGAAAGAGAAGGTTATCGTTGTGAGTAGGCATTAACATAGTTCACACATAATAACCAAAGTACTTCAAAATTCGATTAGAGGAAATAAAAATGTAATCCATCTAGCGATACTAACAAACTAGAGACACACAATTATTTAAATTCATCAATTAAGGATGCAAAGTTCCTTCTTGATCACTATGCTTGTAAAGTGCATAAAAGAGAGAGAATAGAGGAACACATGAGAAAGGGAAATGGAAGAAATGTAGATTTTATTTCTTGTGTTGGTGATACAAATCTAAACATAAAAACACAATCCACGTTTACTACTGAAAACTAAAATTTAGGATCCTTTAGAATGGAGTAGCCATCCTAATTTATAGCATTATGAATTGTCTCTTCACCTACCTCCCCACATGACCCTTCATTTTCTCATTCAACTTATGACTTTACATCTTCCAGGAAATGACAAAAAGTTCCCTTTTTATAAATCAAAGGGACTTTTACAATTCAACTTTAGAAAGTCACTTAAGTGAATGAGACAAATTATCATGATTACATATAATGAATAATTAGAAAGGGGAGAGAAGAAAGAGGGAGAAAGAGAGAAGAAGGAAGGAGTTGACATATATGATGAAGAAGATCATTATGGTAAAGAACTCACTAATTCATGATCATTGATGAAGATTTTATGGATCAAGCTCCGGTTCTTTAAATTCTTTCTTGAATTGAGCCATCGTAAGTGTCAACTTGTCTTTAGAATGTAAATGCAAGTCAATACCATGATTGATGCCCCAGGGAACATCATTGACTTTCTTACAATGATATAACCATCCTTTGAGATCTCTCACAATGTTAGAGATACATTATTCAATGTTGGCGGGGAATCTAAGATATTTTCATTGAAAGAGAGAGATTCACCTACTTCTTTCTTGATCAACTCTTGGAAGGAAACAATTAGTTATTATGATGATGAATTCTTGGTGAGTGGAGGGAACTCAAGTTTTGAACACACTTAGACCTCATTCGGGATCTCAAAAGCATGTTGTCTGTAAGAGTCAAATTCGGAGATGGAATCTTTGAGCATTCCATATCTTGCATCCATGATGTGGATCCAAACTTGAGACAAATTATTAGTGGCTGAGGCAAACACATTTTTACTTACGAGGATGTGAGAGTCGAGGGAGCTCATCTCAAACAAAAGTGGGAGCACCTCATCCAAGTGGATTATCTCTTTTACAATCTCCTCCTTCACTTTCTTCACTTCCGAAAAAGTGGCAAGAATGTACTTGATTAGAGAGATGACACCTAGAAACACTTTCTTTCCTTTCTCGATGATCTTTTCAATCCACTTCTCATTATCCTTCCCCTGCATCATATACTCTTGTTATTTCTTGATTACCTCGGGGTTAAAGATGCTAATTAGAGGAACATATTCTACGGAAGAGAAGATCTTGAATCTAGCTCCAAGAAAGGTTGAATGTGAGCATTGAGAGCAAGTTAAATTTTAAGACCCACTACCAAAATCAAACCTATATTTTTGGAGAATTTGTAAAAATGTTTTTCGTGTTGATGGCGAATATGAAAAAAATTATTTCATGAGGCGAGCGAATTTTTTAGGAAAAAATGGGTCGGGAATAGAAGTAAAGTTCTGACTTTAAAAAGGTATTGATGAGTCATCTATACGAATACACATACACCTAGGTGTCTATAACACGCAACCACATGGTCACACGAAATGAGTCATCTGTCTGACCACACATACAATCACGTGTATGTGTTCAATAACTAGGTTTGGAATTAACTAGTGGGCACTGTAGTCATGAGTATGTTGTTGAGCATCTAGAGTCGGGCGTCCAGACTATGCGAGTCAAGCATCCGGACTATACAATCGTGCATCTCTACAATGCGGTGGGCATCCGGATTATGCGTCATACCTCTAGACTATGAGTATGTGGTCGAGCGTCTGGACTATCCAGTTGGGTGGTTGGAATATGTACTCGGGCTTCGAACTTTGGTCTATGTGGTCAAACTTGAACTCAAATTTTGTAGATGCTTAAGCGTTATATTTTTAATTAGTATGTATTAGTAAATGTACCCGATTTGTGTTTCAAGGTAGCGCGATATATATGTATAAGTATGAAATTATTTTAAACACTAGGTGAGCCGACCCCAAAAATTACTTGTATCCCAAAATTTTAGGTGAAATGTTGCTCCATCAACTCCTCAAAATTCCAAAATGCAAATTTCAAAACAATTAATATTCATGAATTAGCGAAGAATCACCATTAAAATTTTCCTTAATCGAGAGTTTTTACTGTTCCTCTAATTGCTCAATTGTTCACTTATACTCTTCATTAGAAAAGGAGGCGGGAAGAAAATTCTTTGAATAGATGAGAATCACCCTTCTACGAATGTTGACCCAATGAGATGTGGGTCAAATCATAATCCAATGGAGTCATCTCCTCAATAGGATTTTCATTCTTAGGCCTAGAAAATTCTACATACTTGATTACACCGAGGTTTCACCAAGAAACAATAAGTTTTCTGGCCTTCTTCCTCCATTGGAATTTTAGATTTCTTAACATAGCTTCAAGATTGGGCATGATGGCTCATTTCATTATTCTTGGCTCACTTTCGAGCATTTCTTGAATCTATGGGAGTGGCTCTTCAGAGTCAACATAATGTTGCTCGTCGGAGAACTTTCGGAAGATTGTTGTGGAATCACCTTTTGATCACTATGGGAAAGCTCTCCTGTTATCCAAAATTCACCCCACTTCAGAAATTTGATAACTTGAGGCTGGAGCAAGAAGAAATGGTGAAAGGCCAAAAATCATATTTTTGGTATCCTTAGCTTTTTCTAACCTCCTGTCCAAATAAAAATCCAAGGAGTTTGTGAAAATTGCAAAAATCCAAAAAAATGAAGTCAAAGGCCTGTTTTAGTGTAAATCGGGTCTGGGGCATGCGATGGAACCAATGCAGTTGTACTGGGGTTTTTCGTACCATGTTTGAGGCCGAAATGTTATGGAGGAAGTAAAATATGCTTAAGGCGGAAAAATATGACCGGGACAATCGGGCTTGAACAAGCCAAAAATCAAAACCAAGGGAAATGCGGAAAAAGTGGAAAACTTTGTCCACGCGGTGTGGGACAACTAGGACAAAGGTACGCGTGAGACCCAAAAATTGAAAGGCCCATAGCTAATGTATTATGGAAAAGGTGGCAAAAATTAGCCCATGAAACACTTGGGACACTTATACTGACTGGACTTGAAATCACCGAAACACCCACGGCTAAAGCAAAGTGGGTGGAGCAAAAGTCAACGGCCCTCACGGCCGGTCAACGTAGGGACACCCAGGACATCAAAACCCAAAATCTCCACAAAATGAAGGAATCGAAAAAAGTGAAAAATCTTGGCCGTGACGGTCCAACTCTTTGTAGGAACATGAATCCCCGAAAACCCGCCATAGTCGCAATCTGAAAAGAAAAAAGTCAACACCTGACCCCCGAACTTCAAACGGTTATAACTTTTGACCCAGAGCTCCGTTTTTCACAAAATTTGAATTTTTAGAAAGGGCACACCGTTCTTAATTTTATTGAGGGTAGGTGGGTGAAAATAAAAGAAACATCTCCATATCCAAAAAATTAAATGCTTAGTCCCGTAAAAGGCAACAAATTTCTGGCAAACCCAAAATAGCTGCTCACACTCAAAAGATCATAACTTTTGTAATTCTCAATGGATTTTTACAAAATTGGTCCCGTTGGAATCATGACTCTAAGACCATTACTCTTTAAGGGAGGCATATTTTAATGCTACATAATCTACGCAAGTTTTTTCAGGGTCAAACTTCTTGTACCAACTATGTGTGTGTCCCTGTAATGTAGTTACAAATTGACTTTCCTTGGGCTCAAAAGGTGTGATCCCTTTTCTATGCCACAGAATCTCACACATGTGCATGTGTTCAACAACATCTTCTATGCCCCTATACTCTGGAATATGGAGAGACATCTCCATGTAAATATTTTGGGGTTGGTGTGGACTCGCCCACTGATCCGTAACCTCATGTGTTATCTTTGCCTCAACCACCAAATCCACCAAAACTAGAGCCACATATACCCCCTAATCCTACACCTATAGGTGGACATGCAGACTAGAAGATGTACTTCCCTATGTCCCAATAGTAGTACTGAACTGAACTCCTACAGTCTGCGTGGTGGTACTACTCCCAGAAGTGAGTCCAAAATTCTGCGCTTGAATTTTGTGTTGATGATGTGCTTAAAAGGTACCTCCAAACAACAACGAAGATGTTTTCCCTACCATATATGTACTTGTTATGTGACTTACCCCTGCTTCCCTACTGCCCAAATTAGCTTGCTGACTATTGGATGTACTAGATACTAGAAAACCAAGTGCAAGGGCTAGGTTGTTAGGTAGATTCAGATGTGCACCCGCGACCTAGGTTTTCTTTCCTAACGCACTCCGGGTGAGACCGAGGAGGGTTCCTTGTCATGCTTGCCCAAATGGGGAGTTCCGGATGCTCTGCTCTACTGCCTTTGCGTGAGCTCCAAATCCTTCATGAGCCATCTCTCTCCTTAACTTCATCTTCTCTTCGCAATATCCCACTTCTTTTCCATCTCCCTCTCACACACCTCATTATACTTAATCCGCCTTTCTCCCGCTAGGTCCGCCATCTTTCACCAAACCTATTCCCGCCCCGCGCATGGTGGGATTTAGCTAGCCATTGGTTTTTCTTCCAAGTTCGGGGTCACCATCAAGATCTTGATCACCATGGAATGCCTTGCAAGTAAGTTCCCTGGGATAACGTAAAATTGGAACTCGACCACCTCTAGGCAAGAATAAGTTGAAATTGAGTACTCCGAATATAGCTGTGTTGAAACATCACTAAACCAAGTATCCACATCGCATATCCAAATCATATTAGCATCATACATGACCTAATATTCTTCCTGCGTCCAGACAAGTGTGTGATACCCATAACTCCGTTTAGACATATAAGCAACCACCACTCGCACGCTTACCAGAAAATATCAAAGAAACTCTCGTCTGTACAAGCAGTCATATAGATTATTTCCACCATGCACATCGTCAAACTTAGATCCAATGTTGAACCTCCATGTGTACTCTTCTGCCTCAGATCTTTTATCCACTCATCAAACACTTTTTAGGGTCAACCGCACGTCTTCATCGTGAACCATCCTGAAAATAATCGAAAAGAGGTCCCGACAACGGAACCAATGATGTAGCCTAGAATCCACCACAAACAACCCGATGCGCTTAAGCACATCACTCAAAGATGAGCCGAGTGATCACCCGCGTCTGCGCAAAGGTATTAGGCCCCTCTTTAGAGTTGCTTGTGCAGGATATCAACGTGTTGAAGATAAAACATACATCGAAAACCCTAACTAACCATAAAAATTCCATAGAGCATATTCCGTAACTAGATCTTAAAGAATCATGAATTAAACAATAATCATAACGAAGTTAACCATACAAGAACCGATTCTGATCATATTTAACACATTTATTCACCAATACACTCCATTATATAAAACATAGTAAATACGAAGCTTTTATAATAAATAGTATCAATAGTTTCAAATGCGTAATGATCCGATAGCATAAATCTACAATAACTCATACATAGTGTCTCTCTTTAACTACACAAACTAATACATACTTATAGGGGTGGGGAATTTCCCTTCACCACTTACGCACCTCCCAAAATATGTCGCATGCTTTGAAAATAGCCATGTGCCTTTACAATAATATGCACACATGCAAGTGCGCGAATAATAGATCTCCTACGGTTAACGCGGCGGTAGTAATCCTATTATTATCCCGAAATCATGCATGGCGCTTAGTAGATGCTCTATTATAGTCCTAAGTCATCTTACCCTCGTGCGTGTTTCCTTCCGTATCCTCCCACGCCTTCAAATGTGCCTTGGTCCTATGCGTGAATCTGCTTTGTGTGCCCTCTCCTTAGTGTCATACCTTTTCTACTCAACATACACCTTAGTCTTACCTACAAAACTATTTGTTAGTGCATATTTGTTCATTTTCTATTACATCCCCATACACTATGTTACAAAAGTAAAATTGATGCATTCATTCATTCTATTTTACCATTAGATCATCCATAAGCATAAAAAAATGACAAAAACATGCATATATGAGTCCCATGAGACATCTATAGTAAGATCCATAGTATATATAAAGTACATTAACTTTCTATATAGTATGTCTCACGTCCACATCGAGAGGGAAAGTGTGGGCCAAAAATATGTGTACATAATGTAAACATAGCTAACATAGATCATATTTGTGACCCTCTTTATAAAATGATGGAAAGGACTCCTAGTCTTGTGCCTTCAAGAAGCTCTTGATATGGAGTGGTGAGGAATCCTCAATCTACTCGCGGTGTCAGGGCGGCTCGGACCACCCCATATCATGTTGTGTGACTATCCTCCGCTTAGAACTAACTTCATGATCACCTAACCTATGCAATAACATCTCCTAGTCACTTGTAGCTCTTCCACCAACTCAATCACCTTGGCATGTCACTTAGCCAATAATTGAGCCTCGTATTAGGATGGGGAAAGATGTCGGTATGCTTCCAATGCCCCATGGATGATGGGGATCAACCGAAAACATTTTCAAACTCGATTTCATCATGAACATGTATATTGGAGCATTTCAAATTTCCCCCTCCACTCGGTAGTATTGTTTTCACATAGACACACCGACACACAATAGAATTAGAACTAGCTAGGAAAGTCGTATAAGCCATCAAACTAATTAATTAATCCATCAATACTTAAAAATAAAGTATTAGATAATTATGAGAGAAATCCAAACCCATAAGTAAACCTAGTTGCTCACAATCATAGATAAAGCTTCATTCTAACCCATCCAATAACAATTTGCTATCGAAAGATGTAAATCTAGACTTATTACATGTATCCAAATTCTCGTTTGCTGAACCCTTAGAGGTTTGTATTTCTAAATCGTGACCCATAGAAAACCAAGTGTGTGTATTTTCATTTGTTAAAATGATGTTTCTTTCATTGTTTACATTTACTTTATTCTCCATTTTCTACTACCATTGGATATATTTGTCTCTCTTAATGTTGTTGTCACCCATGTTGGACGTACACCTTAGTCTTCCTTGCAAAATAGTTTGTTAGTGCATATTTGTTTGTTGTATATTCCATTCCATTACATTATGTTACAAAAGTGAAAGTGATGGGTTCATTCATTTTGTAATGCCATTAGATCATCCATAAGCATAAACAAAAAAGGCAAAAACATGCATATAAGAGTCCCATGAGCCATCCATAGCGGGATCCACATTATATATATTTGTTTGTTGTATATTCCATTCCATTACATTATGTTACAAAATTAAAAGTGTTGTGTTCATTCATTTTGTAATGCCATTAGATCATCCATAAGCATACAAAAAAAAAAAAAAACATGCATATAAGAGTCCCATGAGCCATCCATAGATAGATCCACAATATATATATAAGTTGTGTTAACTTTGTATATAATATGTATTGCATCCACACCGAAAGGGAAAGTGCGGGCCAAAAATATGTGTATATAGTGTAAACATAGCTAACATAGGTCATCTATGTGACCCGACTACATTATGGTGGGAAGGACTCCTAGTCTTGTGCCTCGAGAAGCTCTTGATATGGATCGGTGTGTAATCCTCAATCTACGATGGTGTCTAGGATGGCTTGGGCCACCCTCATATCCTTCTTGTGTGACTATCCTCCAGCTTGGAATTATCTCCATAATCACCTAACCTATGGCATAACATCTCGCTAGTTTCTTGCAACTTTTCCACCAACTCGATCACCTTGGCATGTCATTCAACCAATAGTTGATCCTCAGTGTTAGGATGGGGCAAAGATGCTAGAATCTTTCCCAATGCCTCGTGGAAGGTGGGGATCAACTCAAATAAAAGTTTCAAACTCGAGGTCATCATGAACATGTCCATTAGAGTGCTTCAAATCATCTCCCTCTACTCTGCAAAGTAGTGTCCACACATATACAAACCAACACACAATAGAATTAGAACTATCTAGGAAAGTATTGTAATCCATCAAAATAATCAATAACATACTAGTAATGTGTGATGACAGAAAGTAAAGAATGACTATTCATGAAACCTACCTAGGTCCCTCTCCCGCTTGTTGAGGTCGAAATCCTCATTTGAGGCCGAGGCCTCATAATCCACATCATCACGCAATCAACCATTTTCCATATCTAGACCTCCTCCTCCTCCTAGCAGTGTTATCCCAATCTAATCTTGTCTTAATGCCTTTGCCACCACAAGTTGTGGCTGCGGTTGTGCCTATGGTTCTACCATGGAAATGCATGTGGTGGTGTCTATTGCTGGGAATAAACCCCTAGCTCCCTATCCTCTCCTCTCATGAGACGGAACCCCTACATCATCATCTAACACGATAGGCACTCCTAATATTAAGGGTGTCCATGTTATCCTTCCAAGGTGAGCATCCCACATCTCCTACTCATCCATGTAAAGCATATATGACATTGGAAATCCCACCAAAGGAAGTTTAAATTGTTGAGGCACCCAACTAACTAGATGTCTGTTTGACTAATCATGTTAGTCCTTAACTTGCCCTAATAGGGAGCAGCCATCAATGTAGCACCTTCACTAAGCCAAGAACATTACATCCCTAATAAGACTCTACAATCATGTCTACATCAATCAATTTTTGACTTCCCACAACACATCTTTTAATAGGGGCATGTCCCTTCACCGCGATCCCTAATGTCTCATGATGTCCCTATCGACACCATGGCATATAGTTTGAACCACTAAAACACCCAACTCATCACGAGTGTAGGGTAACTAAGAGATTGAGCCACCAATTTGGAAATTTGGTAAAGCTCTTTATAGGTATGCACTAACATGTTTGGTGCATGTGGTCGCCATTGTCATGTACAATAGGAGTCTACCAATACAACAAGTCATCCATCCCCTTGCCTCCAACTATCCCCCAAGGCCAGAATACCAATGAAAACCTTACAAAAGTAGTGGATAGGGGAGTGTCTCAAACTATCCACTTGACCTCCTACTTGACACATGCATTGGGTACCTATACATCTCCAAAATACCTTGCCCATGCCTCGATTTTATTGTCCCAATGGTTGCCACAACTAAACTTAACTTTCCTATCACCAGAGTCCGTAAATCCTATTGACATCCTCTAGAGTGATACTCCACTCGCTAAACTTGTGAAGACTAATTTTTTTCTCGGTCCGCATCCCAATAAGTTAACATGTCACATAATATCATGCTTTGGTATGTGCAACTAGTGGAACTCGTGCAATCTTCTAAATCCCCACTTTGTCTAAGTGGATGATTTCTTGTGGGCCTAATTGATCTATGGCACCTATAGCCAATCCTACTCCCAGGCAGCATGGCTTCATTTGACATAACCACTCTACTGACCACACGAAATAAACCTAGAGTTAAAATGGTTTCAAAATTCACAAAACTTGAAGTTTCAACTAGTGTTCGTGAAACTCTTTGGTAGATACAAGTGGTAGTTTCAAAAACCACTACAATGATTTTGCAACCACGCCATTTACAAGCAATTGTTTCTCAATCACCAATCAAGAAGGCACAACTAGTAGTCTACACAAACCAAAGATTCTCACAACCACGTGGACAACCCTAAAATAGCCTATAACTACTCAAAAACTCTCAAAAACACAAAAATAAATTTTCCTAATCTACCCCTCCCATTCTACATTTTGACACTAATCACATGCAATTTAACCTCCCCAAACTTTAGATTTGACCAAAAATACTATTTGCCCCCAAAATGACAATTTGTACAAAACTTACATGTTCACCATGTCATCACCTACCATTAGCATCCACTGCATCCTCGTCTTGGCACTCTCTATTGCCCATCTTTACGTGCAAAATGGTCATTGTTTTCCTAGAGCTCTAAAATCTCCTCTCCAATGTACAAATGATTTCCAAAATTGGGTAAAATTTAAATATATAACCTTGTATCAAAATTTAAAAATTGCATTTTATAGTATGTAGGGGCATATATTGATGTTTTGGGCTTCTTTTGGGGCATATTTTCTAATTCTCGCATGATTATGGGTGACCAAGCACCCTCGATGTTCGTTTACCGCTTGCTAATATTTTATTTTCTCCTCTCTTGTAGGTGACAACTTTGCACATCACACGATAGGTGTTATTTATCATTCTCGCATGAATGGCGATTCTCCATTTGTGTTGTGATTATTTAATTTTATCTTTAACATTGTTTTATACTTCATTTGATTCCCCTTTGTTTGACTGTAGGTAGTGAGACATCTCGGCTACCTCCTTCCCACCAAGAGATAAGTAAAGGTAAGTGAGGTAGGTATCTCTCCCTTTCCATTTTTTTATTTTGTGCACATTTCTTGGGCATCACACCTACAACTCATGGCAAGGTGCTTCCCAAGGGGGCACTATGTATGCACCCATTTTAATATGGTGTGAAATTTCAATAATACCCTATAATGATATGAGGACCTCCAAAACATGACAAGATGTTTCAAAAACCCTCAAACCCCTTCCTAACGCATGCACTTGACCATTTTTCCCTTTTTCTACTCAAACTTGCTCTTTCTAGATTTCCCCGATTGCCAAGTTTTGTGATTTTTGGCTTCACCTACTCATTTCTAGCATTTTGATTTTTAGCTCATTGGTCGTCATGGTGGTTACACAATTGTCGTGGTGTTTTGCACATCGACCACGGTGGTTACGCAAACCGCTACGACACCTTAAAAAGACATCGTGGTGGTTTTATATGATGTTGCAATTCTTGCGCAAGTACTACACCTTCTTATAGCTCTAGTTTCCCCACCTTTAAATGGCATCCTCACTTTGTCTCGTGCACGTGATCTTTTGCCTTCATTTTAAGTCATGCACATTTTTTGCTTTGTTTTGAGCCCAGTTGACTACTCTCTTCCTCCAGTTCACTTTAGTTCATCCCCTTCTAATATAATCTTGACCCTTGATCAATTTTTGATCTAGAGTGCATATTTGAGATTGTTAGAAGATTTATTTTAAGAAAATGTATGCATTCATTTTCTATGGAAATGAGGTTAGGGGCCTGAAAAAGCTATCTTACATCTCACATCATTCATAATACGCTTGGAATAACAAGTCAACATAAAGAAAATGTGCATCAACAAAAAGATCAAATGAACACATTTTAACAAAAAACAAGTTTGTGAATATATTATTCGGAGAAATAGCACCATCGGACTAACATCCAATGATACTGATCTATATTTACATCGTTACTTATGGTTATTTTATTAATCATCACAACTTTGTGAGCATTAAGCTCCCAACTCCAACTCTTCTACTAAATTAAGCCTTCAATCTTGAGCTTCTTCCCATGATCTAGAGTGCTAGTCTCCAGGTAATTGGGATATACTTGATATAGTCGTTCATGCCACCTCTTGAATGCCTAATTCTAGAAAATTCAAATGCAAGAATCAAAGGACAAAACAATAGACTCAAACAAAACTAGTCAACCTTTCCCCGAAACGTGTGCCTTCAAACATTCAATTATTTCAAATTTGCTTTAAAAATACATCATTACCTCTACCAAAAACAACTTTATGTGGGCTTTACTATCTGCTTCATTCTAAAACTACATTATTACCGTTTCAAATTAAAATTAAATCCCCTACATATTCCAATGTCCAAAGCAAGAGGTATAAACAATTTCAAAAGCCCATTTCTTTAGAAATTTGAAGATAGTAGGATAGTAGGAGGAGCAGTCACAAACTTGGCCAAACAGGCATGGTTGGGTGATAAGGTAGAGAAATTACCACGGTGATGACCTAGGTTCAAATCTTGCGGGAACCTTTGGGCTATCTCTCCTGCATATTGCAAGAGAAATTAAATGGACTTTCTTAAGAGTGTGTTCCCTACATAAGGCAAATTTGAATAGGATAAGCATTTTGAGGTGGCACAGTATAAGAACTCTTTGAACAACAACTAGTCATTCAAGATCTACATAATATCATTAAAAAAGAAAGAAAATAGCAAGAAAAATTACTATTTAACCATCATCTCAAGTCTGTTAGAATCTACGTTATCTAATACTTGTCAAACTAGTAGAGAAATAGAGCAAAAGAAACATATTTGCACGACAGTTCCATAGATGTTTTTCAATTTAGATCTCGAATATAGAATTTTAATCAAAAGGAGGTTAACAATTTGAATTCACAGAGCATTGTCAAAGATTTCTTGGAGTGCACCGCCAATCACTTAATACAAAATCACCCATGCCTGTTGCAATAACCTTTAACACACCCCAAAATTTGTTATCGTGTACAAAATTATCACCTTTGTTGACAGAAAACTCCATAGACAACAACATTTACTCATAAATGGCTCTCTTTGCACAAAAGCTAAGCCCGATAACACCAATGCTCTTATTCATTACATATGCCACATTACTAATTCATTATTGAACAATCTACATTTTACTATAAAACAACTATCTTACAACATAAATTGACCATCATAATGGCCAAATTGTTACCACCAAGTTTTGGCCATCAATTGAAGTGATGTGTGTTATTTTAGTACCGGAGGGAAGGAAGATATTAAGACATCAACCGGGTGACTTTCACCCCATTTCGGTGCCGGATTAGCAAGGCTTGTGGTGCATGTAATGCCTTATAAGCCTTCCTTTCTCTCACAACTATATCAATGTGAGAATTATTACAAAATAAAAATATAAGAATGAGTTGGTATTGAGGATGTGGTACCATTTTTTACCAATTTGACCATCAATTTGCAATTTCTTTCAAAGAAAGCAACTTTTGGCAATTTCTTAACTTTTCATAAACTTAATATGAAAACCAGATTGTAGTTACTTTGTCATAGTTTCAAGAATTTCGCTACATAAGAGGGGGCAATACCCCATAAATTTCTTAAATGCATAACAAGTTGTAATATTTTAGCATATGGTTTGATGACCACTTACAATTATTATGATGAAACAGTATTCCTGTGCTAGATTGGCAAGGCTTGTGGTGCATGTAATGCCTTATAAGCCTTCCTTTCTAAATGTGGGAATTAATAACAAAATAAAAATATAAGAATGAGTTGGCATTGAGTATGTGGTCCATTTTTAACCAATTTGACTCTAGCTTCAATTTGCAATTTCTTTCAAAGAAAACAATTTTTGGCAATTTCTTAATTTTTCATTTGAATAAATATGAAAACCATATTCTAGTTACTTTGTCATAGTTTCTAGAAGTTTTCTCATAATTTCGCTATATAAGAGGGGAAAACTAAACAAAATTGCCCCATAAATTTCTTAAATGCATAACAATCTATAAAATTTTAGCATATGGTTTGATGACCACTTACAATTATTGAAAAAAACAGATTGTTGGTAGTTACATATCCGAATAACCCTTATCGTTTTTTTTGAAAGTGCTTGTAGTAAAATATCCATAATACACTTTATTTTCCAATACCAAATTTAACCCTTAAGCAAAGCAAACATTATCTTGATGATTAAACTCCAAACCTAGTTAAGAGTTCTTGAATAAAATTTTTAGATAGGTTCATGGTTGTGGAGATATCAACAACCACATCTAAGAGAGATTAAATTGACTTTGGTTACTGTAAAAACTTTGAATTTTGTGACCAGGCAAGAAGAGCTCTTTTACCACAACCGCGAAGGGGATCTCCTCACAAACTCGAACTCGACTGTGGTGGCTCCAGTTTATTTTGGCTCAGGGGCTCCTTAAAGCCTCTTGCTCAAGCTTTGCTCCTTCTAGGCCCGGGCCTATTTAGTGTTTATGGCGTTTGTTTTTTCTTTGCCCTTGCGGCGTTTGTGGAACCGTGAGTTGTCTGGTGACCCTTACTATGTAACTCTTTTTTATTATTATTAATATAAAGGCGTTCCAATAGTAGAACTTTGAATTTCACACTATCCTTCGGTTGACCAAAAATTGCTTGTGCTTTCTAATCTCAATTCATCTTCCAATTTTGCACTTTTCAAAGCAATACTCGAGATTACTATGCAAACTCTTCCATGCATTCAACTCGAAACAAAATATAAAACGCACCCAGCTTGATTAGGTTCATCAAATGCTTTACACAAATTTCTCTCTCTATAAGCACGTCAAATCCAAAGAAACACCAAAAAAATTGCTCAAAGGGTAAAAACAACAAAAATAGAGTGGGCAACTACTATGCCATAACAAACAATAAATATCCCTCTCAAATCAATGATCATTTTGATTATCCTAAAATTATTAATAGAATTATGAATCGCACAAACTTGAAAGCCACCCTCAAACCGGCTTAATTTATCTCAGTGAAGGATTGATCCTGCAACCAAGTGGAGTGTTTACAACGAATTGATTTCTTACCAAAGAGGTCTCCAAACCATAATTCAAAAAGTTGTTATCGGTAAGACGGTTTTATCGCTACTTTAAAAAACATTTAAATTCATAAAATACACTTAAATTAAATGTAAAACATTTTTAAATGACATGAGAAGTGAATGTATAGATTCATAGAATGCCATAGGCCCATAAGTATATTTTCACAACTTCACACAGACAAAAGTTACATATTAATAAACTATACACTTAAGGCAAAAGACAGACACAAAAGACTGCAGACCTGAAATACGTTTTAATATGCCAGTACATGGCGAGACAGTCACAGTTCACAGTCACACAATATATAAAAGAGGATAAATTTTACAAGAAAGCTTGATTTGACTGTAATGGAAAATGACTAACAATTATATTACCAATGTTTCATTTAACTTTACCAATGTGACACGAACTATACCAGAAATCGTGATTCAAGAGGCTGAGACTCTGAGTTATTTGAGTTCATGTATAAAACAAATTCGAATGCAAGGAAAATAAATGAAAGCGAGCTCAAATACACGAACTCAGAATCTCAGACACCTGCAGGCTGCAAATAATGTAAATTCGAATGAGCAATGAACATTGAAAATAAATAAAAACAAATGTATAATAATAAAATAAAGCTAATCATGGTGAAACCTAGCAAAATGCAGGGTATAAATTCGTGCAATGCGAAGAAAATCGACCCTAAACGCTTTGAAATGAACTCGTTTTTTTTCAGTTTTGACGTTTTATACCTAAACAACGATTTTCCACGATTTTTAAACCGATTATCCATGATTTTCCTTGAAATTTCTCGCCAGAAATCGTCGATTTATCGGGAGGGCAAAAATCGCAATTTTCCCAACGATAAATCGTGATTTCGTATCGAGCTCCAAACACATTTCCCAAAGAGAGATCAATGTATATATACGAAACCAGCTTCCCTCGATAATTCCCTCTCTGATAATATATTATCACATCTAATACAATGTGCCCACTTATTGATGCAAAGTGAAAATCGATTTAGAAAAACACATTGTGTATTTCTTATTTGAATTATTAATCGATATAAAAGAAAGAAAATAGAAATTTCTTAAATAGCATAAGGGAGTTCCATGAATCTAAGCATGAATAATACATCCCATCTTAAAATATCACATTACAAAACAAATCAATACAGATTAAGGAGCATAGAGTCACCCACAATTTTAAGTATTTTGATCAAGGTAGCAACTTTCGTCATGTAGAGTATTAAATGATGATCTTTAAATATGAAAAAACGACGGTCGATCAAAAAAATATCAGTCTCAATAATCTTACCTGGGACGATTAAAAACCTTCTAAACAATACTAAAAATGAAAGTCCTTTTAATTCCGGACCATAAAAGCTTGGAAGTGTTCATAATTTAAACATTTATGATATAAAATAATAATAAATAACATAAATTTTCTAGAACCTGTATTTTAAAATGTTACAACAAAAAATACAAAATTTTATATGGTTGAATGGTAAAAAACATAAAAGTACCGAAAATCTTATGATTTTATCGTATTTAGTAACTATGATTTTGATTGGTCTTGCATATGTTCTTATATTTAATTCCATTTTATTTTTCTTTGGCATTCATTTAACAAAGTTGTGTTTGATGACCGAAATGCTAGATAGTTGGGAATGGCCACACCCACTCACTTATATCAATCCAAGGCATACCTAGTTCGGGTAACAGGGTTGGTTAGGCTCAAGTACACCCATGATGGTGTAGGTATGCTTGGGATTTTTTGTTGAAGGGCTTGGCTGCCCCAAAGTGGTGCCTCAGTGCAAACTCTAAACAACCCACAAGCTTTTTACTGTTTTTAATTTTATTGTTATTTTCATTGTTAGACTTTGTGAGATATAAAACAAAAAAGAAACCTTTAAAGTTAAAAAACCCAAAAAAGAAACACAAGATGACACTTGCCTCTAATTTTACCAAGAGCAAAGGAGAAATCTATCATGGCATCAACTTGTAATATCAAAACTAGGGTTTGCCTAATTAAGATATGTACTATGTGTAAATTATGACTTAGAATTAAAAAATCGGTAATAAACAATCAATCTACAAATATTAAATTATGTATAGTTCAATATATCAGATATTAAAAATCTAGAAAGTTGGATAAAGGAAAGTGTGGGATAGGGTTAAAGAAGATTGCAACGATTGATTATTTACGTAAGTTGATCGACAACTATGATGATGAATTTGGGTCATGCGAAGCCGAAATCTTATATGTGCAAAATTGGGCAATCTGGGAGTGTACATAGGACGAATTCAGCCCTCTGGATGAAGTAACTCATGCAGATTTTTCCTTCTTGGGAAGTTTTATCCTATCAAGCTTTCACTCGATTCTAGTTCTAACACTGCAATATTTTGTGTTTTGAGTTCTTTATTTTGTATTTAGATTTCAACAACTCTACAAAAAAATTAGGTCTTATTCTTTGTGCAAACCCTAGCTTTGTCCTTGAAGACTTGAAAAGGGGGTTAGTCTAATTGGGTTGCATGACCTCACACCACCCCTATGGTATGATGAACATTGTACCATGTACCATGAACATGTACCAATGAGGGTTAAGGCCTCACATAGTTCTCCCTCAAAAGGATCTAGGTAAATGTGCAATAAACAATGTGTTGGCGAGATCCTAAAGTGGTCAATGATCTTGAGTGTAGATTATAGCATTAGATAATGACATATGGCAGCCTTGCAAGATATACTCAAACTAGGTGATTGGCCGATGTGCTTGAGATAGTGATTTTGCAATTAAGTGCTTTGTTGTAATCTCCTAGGTAGACCAAAGATGTGAGAGATGAGGCCCTTTGAATGGGTGGGTGATTGTGTTTTTATATGTAACTATTGCAAAAAGTTCTCACTCAATTGACACTAAGCCGACTAGGTTAACTTGTATATTTGAAAAAATGATTGTTAAATGATTGTAGGACAAAAATGTCTACCTTAGGACAAAACCATTGGCTAGTTTTGTCCTTAACAAGCAATTGTGTCCTTTGAAGGTGAAAATTTTGTTCTAACAATCGGAGAGGGAGTCCATATATCTGAAAATGTGCTTTGTATATAAAATATAGGCTTTTGTGACGGTCATAGCTAAGTAAGAAGTATGACCTAATGGCCAAGGAGTACTAAACTAAGTGAGATGTGTAAGAATAAGTTATTTGATTACACAAGACGATATGGGCTAAGATAAAAATCAAGGATAATTTCCAAAAACATTGATCCAAATTTAGGTTTACTACACAACTCAATGATTCAAAAGATGGTCATTATAAGTGCAAAAGAATAAGATCTTGAGGAAACTTTTTCAAACAAGTGCAAATAAATCTCATTGATTAGTGGAACAAAATTACCTCCCCGTCCTCCCCCTCCTAGATGACAACTCCTTGCCTTTGTATTGGCTCCTAACTACTACAAAGACTAAGATCCTTATTTTGCTTAGGAGGATGCCACCATACAAGGATGCTAAAGTTGGTGAAGTGTATCAAAGGTCAATCTCCACCTCTTCCCGATCATGATGTAGAAGACAATTGTGGATGAGTATAGGAATTTCATTATCTCCACAGTCACACCTTTGTGCTAATTTGGGACAAATACAAGGCCACTCATCCATGGTAGTACCTCCATGTCCAAGGATACACACACGTGCAACCTCTTCTAATCAAAATTTTGTCGCAAGTATGATTTTTAAGAACTTTATTTTTATTTTATGTTATATACTTTTATAAACTTTAATTTTGAATTGACATTGCCTCAACAAGTTGCAAGTTCAACTTATTTCAGCATAACTCAATTAAATTCACATTATCCACTTAGTTAAGTGTAACAAGCTGGAAGCAAACAAAAAGGAGTTGGTCCATGTGCCTTCTATCACACAAGCAGAGTACAAGGAAGGGGTGAAGAATCATGGGTGCTTTCCATTGCCCGCCTTTCATAACTCAATTCCGGACTTCTTTGGCTTTGTAGGACCCATTATGTGCAACAAATGTGAGTGCCAATGGCAATGCTATTGCTTGAGATTCTAAGGAACCACAAATTGATGATGATGTCAATGCTCTCGATGAAGATGAATATGACATATTTATTAATTTTGAATTAAAATTCAATATTTATCATGACATATCATATTCGCTTATCATTATCAATTTATTACCAGTGTTTTGTGGTTATTTTGTTTATTCTATTTATATTCTGTGGTTAGCTCTTGTTTGTTAGGCTAAAATTTTTATATTTTTTTATAAGTCGTGCATGGGACAAATCACTAAACCATTTCACTATAACCAAACTTGTACCCAGATCGAAACAACAACTTAGCTAAAATATACAAACATCCACAGTAACTGTTGGCAATTAGATTCAATTTGGTCTAAAGAAGTTTGTTTTTTATGATTACTTATTCTATACAGTGATTTGTCTTGCATGCATTTTACTTCTTAACACCAAAAGTTTATACATGGGACAAATGCATGGTCCTTTCACGTTTATGATGCATATTCTAGAAGATTGATGGTCATTTCATAGACTGTGGCGACTTGAAATTGTGGCAAGAAACATAATCATAGTAATCACTCAATAACAATAAACTACTAATTGCAGGGCATGACTCCTGTACTTATTAATATACAACCATGATAAACTTGAAATGGATACATCCTAGTACCTACATGATCCACTGAAAAAGTGTCGTTTAGAAAAATTCTATTTTCAAAATCCCAATGTTGATAAGGTATCAAGATCATTCATTGCACCAATAAAGATTTATCAAGTCATTGCAAGCACGTTGTTAATAAGAAAACACAAACAATTCTCAAATAAAGCATACCTGCATTACATTCATATGGGAAAAAGTTGATGTTATGATCTACATATAGCTCCTACAGACTGTCTTCATATTCTTGCCACATTAGGTGAAAATAACCATAGAAAGGAATCTCAGCCCACAAGATTTAATGTCCATGTGAGGCATCCCAATAATAACAAATAGGATTCCAGGGAATAGAATGCATCAACAACATGAAATGAACATGCATTCGATTTTTATATACAGCTTGGTTTTAAAAATACAGAGGTCATACAAGATGGATCAAATATAGAATCATTAACCATTGTTACAGATGCCTACAGAGTCCAAACTTGATCATATCTAATCACAAGCAGCAATGTGTACATCCTTGTACATTCAGTCATTAACAACAACAACTTCTACGATTGTCAGTTTAAATAACCACTCTCAAAAAAACAAAGAGTCATGTTGTAGAGAACTGTAATTTCGGTGATTCTTCAACTTAAGTGAATGAATATTGATGTTTGGTTCAATCTTGTTACTAGTAGCCACTGCATGATGGAGCTTTTCACTTAAAGATGTGACTGAAAATTGATATTTCGCTCAAACTCGTTACCAGTATCCACCGAGTGATGGGGATTTTCAATTGAAGATGTGCATCAATGAACAAAATCCTACAATGTTATGCACCGAATGAGATCAAACCACTGAAATTTTGACAAACATCTTTACCAATAAAATTTGGGAAAAAGTGACAACAGCCAAACCAATGGAATTATGAAATCACTCATAATATCTATACTTCAATATGCAAAAGTAGCATAACTACGAGCAGGTTTGACTAACTGGCTACCCTTCCACTTGAATAAGGAGATTCGAGAAATGTCAGTCCCTAGCAATGACTTGGATATTTCACTCTCATGTAGTAATTTACCTAGAAATTTCATTCTCATCTAGTATTTACGACAAAACGAATCAGGTAAGAATCAAGATCAACTGAATATATTGATTCTTGTCTACTCTCCACTAAGACATTCAGAGAATGTAATCCTCAATTTAAGGTCAAAACAACTAGGACCAACATGTAATATCAACTTAATATCTTATCTAATATCCGACAAGGCATTCAGAAAACGGATCTTACCTAACCATGAAGCCCTCAATTTGAAACACAAGGCCATCGCTAACAATTTATATAAGCATTCGGTCTTTTACAAGCACATCCACAATCCCCAGAAAGTCCTAGCCATTAGTTGATCTATCTAAAATTTACCGCTTTCTGTGTTATATATAAGGTTTTAGCCCCCAGTTTATTTGTTTAGCTTTAAACGGTAAATTTTGATATTACTTTGGCTGACGGGGTTGTAAGTTCTCTGTTTGCATGTGCCCACAACAATATGATCAATCATGGCTTGTTTAGCAACAACAAAACAGATGACCGACACCCAGCTCCAACTCGAGCATACCCACAATGACAACAATATACATCATAAAGGTAAGGTTTACCATGCTCCATTTGCTGGATCTCAGTTTTATGCCCAACAAACTAAACACTGTAGTAAAAGTATAGAGAAACAACAAAATGGTGTCTTTTAAAAACTACGCCACATCTTAGCACATCTTCGTTCCTCCAACTCAAAAGTTTTATCGATCTCATTTCAGTTTTCAATCTCAATGTACTTACGTACTTGTATCAGTAGGATTTTATTTCACATAAAAATAAGGTTGTTTGATGCAGTTGGGTGATGAAGAAGAGGGAGAGCGAAGAAAAACAAGGATAGAGGAAGATGTATGGTCTCAAAGACAAGAACAGGAAGGAGGGGGACGAGTGTAGGTGGCATCTTAATGATAAGGGAAAGAACAAGGGACTCTATACAGAACAAGAAGAAACACCACATGGTCTCTTCTTCTGAATAAATAGGTCAGTCAGACCTCTAAAAATGAATATTCTTAATATCTTAGAATACAAGCATTCTTTACTAAGATGTTCAGCATGCCTGCGGTGAAATTTTATCGACATTCAGGCCAGAAACAATAAGTCCCCACATATATAAAAAAATATCATTCATGTGAGTTATAAATAAGGAATAAATGCTTCTTAGATTACTGAAAGAAAATTATGAGAGATTTAATTTCTCTAGTAGTTTCGCATTTTACTGTGATTTCAACAGAGCAATTAATATGGACAAAGCATTATTTCCGTCAAAGTGTTTTGCCGATTCTTCTACTTGTTTCACCACAGGTTGACTATTGCCAATTCCTCTACTTGTTTCACCACAAGTTTCATCTCCCAAATGTTTCATGTTAACTATCAAAGGAGGGTAATTTAAAGCTTCATCAAACCCCATTGCTATTTATTTGACCAGTTAGTATTTCTTTATAAATAATTAACTATTCTATCTCCACTCTAATTCGTTGCATCCTAGGTTAAGTATAAAAATATTTTCTGCAAAATTTATCTATTCCTGTTTTTGCATTTTTCCATTACATATATACTAGACTGCATGGATACGGGTACGGTTTCGGTACGCTGAAACGACAAATTTTAAAAAATCTCGGTACGGTACGCTTTTGGGTATGTTTTATATATATATGCATATAAAATTATAAATTTAAAGAAACATTTGCATACTTATTGAAATTTAATACTCATACAACTTAAAATCATTCATAGAACATGAAAACAAATTTCCAATACTTTGAGAATTGAGACTTGAGTTTGTATTGATTCATAATGTTCAAAACATAATAGTTAATAACATAGACTGTATTATAGATTTGATAATTCATTATTAATGCCTTAAGCTTGAGTTAGACGTATCATTGGACATTAAAAAAACATTTAAAGTCATGAATTATTTTAATTCCTTTCTCAAACCAAAGGAGGGCAGAACAACCTCTTGTCAAGGCAAGGATCTTGTCATTATATTTCTAATTCGACGAAATCAATTTGTAGGCTTGGCACATAATGTCAAATGAAGAAAAGATAGTCTGCCCAACCACCAAGTGCTTCACTTGTTCCCATGCCTTCCAAATTTATTGAAGAATAAAGGACCCATGAGGAGCAACAAGAAATCCCCCAAATAGTAAGTCAACCAAATGAATTCCTTTTCATCTCTCTCGACCCTTCGAGCCTATTGGCAATATTGAATCTCACACGAACTTTCCAAAGTTCAATTCCAATCAAAGCACTCATGTTTTTTTTTTTTTTTGCACTTTAAAAAAGAAAAAACTGTGGGTACTTACTCTCTGGGTACTCTCTAGGTACTCTTTTAATTTATTTTTTGCACTTTAAAAAAAAAAAGAAAAAACTGTGGGTACGTACCCACAGCGTACATATAGGGCGTACACGTACCCATACCCATACCCGTACTTGTACCCAAAACATACCCATCCTAGTACGAGGGGGTCTAGGGCATTTCCGTGCGACTCTAGCATATATACAATCTCAACGGATAAAAGTTACTCTAGGGATAACAGGCTGATCTTCCCCAAGAGTTCACATCGACGGGAAGGTTTGGCACCTCGATGTCGGCTCTTCGCCACCTGGAGCGGTAGCAGGTTCCAAGGTTGGGAATTCCCTTTTGGTCTCAAAACTATATGGAGAATACTTAACTCTTGTGTTTCTTCCGGATCCTTGAGGAGAATGAAGCAATTCTAGGCAACATTATCACTAGCTCCACAAATAGAGTAGACTTTGAGGTCCATGCTTTGCCCTTCAATGGGTAACCTCGAGATGCAACATTCGTATTGTCCACAAATCATTCTCGTACTTGTTTAAAAATAGTTTCGTTGACCAATTGATCGAACAAGACCTTGCACAGAGAAATTGAAGTGTTGTTTCATCGTGCAAGGTCACATTCGATCCCAAAAAATCAAGTGGCTGGCAGGCTCGACAATGGAGAAGTAGGGTCGGAAGATGAATGGCCAATGGAAATGTTGAAGAAGATTGAGCCCAGAGCAGTCGACCTGAAGCAAAACAAAGAACCGCGGAAGGTGCCATGTGTCTCTTCGGCGCACTTTTTGTATGGTGTATAAAAGCGGTGACCCCAAACGAGCGCAGGCTCTCCACGTGGTTAGAGCCTGAGAAAGGCAGTGTTCACTCGGGCCCAAATCGGCTAAGTATAAAAAGACCAGCGAAGCCTCCACGTGCCTTATCGACGCAACTTCAAAGGTAAATCCAAAAGCGGGTTCCCAAACGTGCGTAGACTCTCCATGTGTCTAGAGCCCAAGAAAGTTGCACCAGACCAGTTGAAAAGTCGAGATTCAGCGAAAGCCTCCATGTGTCTCATCAGCGCACCTTCAAAGGTAAAATCCAAAGGCAAGTCCCAAATGAGCGCGGCTCTCCACGTGTCTAGGGTTTGACATAGTTGCTCCGCCAAACAGGAGGGACTTAGCCAAAAAAGAAGAAAGTAAAGTAGGCCCGCGGACGATGCCAAGTGTCCAATCGGCGCAACTTCAAGAGTGAAAGGAGGGGGTGAAATCTTAAGACGCGCGGCTGCCACGTGGATCTTGCATGGATAAACTCTTTTAAATATTGTGAGCCCGCGTTAAATGCCCAACCCTACCTTCAGACAACCATATCTTTCAACTGGGAACTCGGATTTGAGCAAGGGAGGACTTTTTGGAAAGCTCTCGATGTCTGCTACTCACCTACCACCATTAAAACTACAATCCGCCATTTTCGAGGGTTGTCAGGTTTCTCACCTACTGCCATAATGAAGTACGGGCCTCCTTTCTTGCCTAACAAGGAACAATAATGGAGGCATGGGTTGTGTTATGGAACCCATCATTGTTGCAGGAGAATTTCAATGCATTTTGGGGTGGTTGGAGTAGGTGAATTCAATGCAATCTTGGGGTGGTTGAAGTAGGATTTGAATTCTTCTCTCCTTTCCCTCTCATTCTTCCTATATATTGTAAGGAGGGGCATTTTTCTAAGGAGGTTGGTCATTTTTCTTGCCCTGCCCCTCTCTCTTTCTTCCCTAGGGTTGAATGTGGAGCTTAAGCCTCCTCTCATTGCTCTGTAATGGCATTTTCTTGCCTCTTGCCCACTGATGATGTATTGTGTGAATCAATGGAGTAATAAAATTTGTTTTGTGATGCCTCTTGTCCATCCTTCCTCATTTTATTGTCTCGGTGGACTGTGCATATTTATGATGTCTATTGTAGGTTTTGAGAGCTGTGTTTAATGGTTTTGAAGTGGTGTTCTGTGTGAACTCTATCTTTGGTCTGTGATGCATCTTGTCCATCCTCTCCATTGCTCACCTCTCTCCATTTCAGGCAGCTAAGATTGTGATCAGCAACCCCTTTTCTTGGTGCTATCACCTCTGTAGTGTAGAATTTCTTTATTTTCATGTTCTCTCTCTCCCTGTCTCCTTGGCATTGTTAGATTAGGAGTAGATAGTCACATTTCCTTCCTTAGAAGTAGTTTAGCATTAGGATTAGGAAGAAGAACCAACTTTCTCTCGAGGGCCATTTCAGTTCACAAGTCCCATAGCTTAAGAGATGGTCCCATGCTGCCCAAAAACACCGTGAGCTCAAGCACACACACTTGTGCAAATCGGAGGGTGTTGTTTTTGGTACCAATAGTTTCATCTCTCAATTTGTTTTGGTTGACTATAAAAGGACAATTCGAGCTTCATCACACTACTATATTTTTGTTTGACCAGTTATTATTTCTTCCTAATAATTCACTATTGTATTTCCACTCTAACGAGTTTACACATGCATGTGTTTGCAGCAGGCCATCACAAACACATTTTCTGTATAGTTAGTTTCAAATCCCACCCCTTTGAGACAACAATAAAGAGGATGCCAGGGTCTCTTTTTTACTTTCACATCCTCAAAGACAATGGGGAATCCAAGGTGACATGATTACTAGGCTCACTTACAGTGTAAACTTCGAGGCTCATCCTCCTCTTCAATGGAACCCCGGCCATAGTATACATACTTCCCAAAAAATATAAATAAGGGTCTTGTCCTCTTCCTCCAAAGTCTTATTCTCTACAAATCCTGCTACCTACATTACAATTTGCTTCAAATTGCTCTTTTGATTCACAAGATCATCATATATAGACAAGGCCGTCTTGTCCTCTTCCTCCACCATAACCTCATTATATCCCTGTTGTCACATGGATCTTGCACCTATTTGATCAATAAGTTGATTCAGTGCAACAATGGGAACATCCCCAAGGTGTGGGACCTTGGCTCCTTGGGATGAACCTCTAGAGAAGGCCAACTCCTGCCTAAACTAAGTGCACCTGATGTAAGATCAGCTTGCAGACCTAAAACACCACTAGAAAGACTTATTTACAGCTGATACTAAACTTCTTGTCATGGAAAAGGGGATAGAGGTAAACTGAAAATCACAAATGGTGATGCACCAAAGCTTAGAGAACTCCTCAACTTGCTTCAATCAGCACAAGACAACTTTCAAAACTGATAACTTGTCTACACAATCTTCAACTCACACATCTCTCACATAAGTACTTTGCATGAAGGTAAGAAGTCTAACACAACATCAGGAGGGACCACAATTCACCTTGACAAGGCTCAAATGGTGAGAATCCACAGCTAATTCTGCATAAACCTGATTATACTCAACATACAACCTGTAAAAGATTATACTTGTGCATAAAAGTAAGAAGGATTGGACAGCATTACAAGGGAAAAATTGATGTCCACAAGCAAAGATCGACAACCCCAATGATATCACAACATGCAAGAAATCTGAAGAAAGGCAATGTCAGTTCTTTATCTAAAGTTACCAAAACGGCACCCCTAGGGCACCTGGTACTGGTACAAAATGTACCCGGTACAGTTACGGCCTGGATACGTGCCCGGAAACAGCTAAGGTACAGCCAGGCAGGTTCGGGTGTGGCTGCAGACATACACAGACCTGCCTGGCCAGCGCCTGGCCGTTTCTGCCGTATTTCCAGGCCTAAAACTGTGTTTTTTAAATAATTTTTTTCTAGTTTAAATTTAATATATCATTACAGCAGAAATTACAGTTTTCGCACCAGTATTATTCTAAGGAAGCTACCAAATACAAATCATCATAAACAAGGACAAAAGTAGCATGTATGACAAAAATCATAAATGTAAGAAACACCTCAACTAGATATGGTAGGGATAAATGACATTATGAGTCGTTTCTTGTGGTTATTTGGCTTGTTTTGTTTTCATATGCATAATATGTGGTTAATTCCTATTTAACAGGCTGGAATTTATATATTTTATACATTTTTGTACAGCTGTATCCAATGCCGTATCCAGGGCCAATTTTTTTTTTTGCCGTATCTGCATATTGGATACTCTGTACCTGTACCCGTATCCAAAACGTATCAGTTACTTAGTTCTTTATTGATATCAAGGCTAAAGCCTGTATACAATCCTCAAAAGAGCAGAGTTTTGTTATACCAAAGTAGAGGACTCTTTTTTTTAATCATTTTACAGTGATACATATAGAGAACAAGTGAGAGAAGAAGACCACAATAACTTCCTCAACTACCTTCATCAATTCAGGCATGTGTAGGAAAAAGAGACCAACTTAGGCGTAGTAGAGGATAAGCCATCCTATTTTCACTCCATTTGTCTCTTCGAGGGGCTTGTCCAACATAGATTTGGTCAAAACTCACCCCATGTTGCCATGTTCTGGGAATGGACTTGGCTTCTTGCTCAAAATACTCCTAGAAAAGCTTTGAACTCGCCATCTTCCTCTTGAACATACGATGGTTGGAGAGAAGGTAGTAAAACTTGACTTGTTCTTCATGCTTGGATTCCTTACTAAATCTCCTGCACAAAAAAGGCCTAACTGACATAACTCGCCCATTTCCAGCCTTTGCACATGCTTCTACTGAATGCCAACTACCTTGGGGAGGTTGCACCTCTTTAGGAGCATCGTTTCAACTGGTTTCCAGGTTTTAGTCACCCCCTTAAGCAAAGTGAATCATTCATCAGTCTGAAGAAGACTTATTTCAGTTCTTGCAGACCTGTTTAGGATGTTTTATGCTTGTAGATGCTTGGGGAGGCTCAAGAACTTGTATGGCACAGTAGATATCTAAAATGCTTAATCTCTGCCATTTGGAGGGTGTTTCAACACTTGTATTGGTCAAGAAGCTTTAGAACTATGCTGCAGACCTGTTGATGGGGCTGCTGAAATCATATAACCCTTTGTTATCTTATCTATGGACTTATTGATGCTCTTGAAGACTCATAGGTCATGCTCAGACCTGTAGACCTCGTGGAACCTTGTTCATCATGGAGAACAATTACAATTCTTCTTGCAGACCTGTAGGTATCTTAGATTGTGCTTAAACCTTGTTTTGACCTTGCAAAATCACGAAAACTTGCAACCTCTATGTTTCTTGCTCAAGATGTTGCTTACAAACCTGCAAACTCATATCCCTTGCTTAAAAACTGTCTTGTGGCTTGAGGAGGTCTTGAGATGCTAAAACCCTGTTTCTATGACTTTCCAAGCCTTAAAGACTGCCAAGATGCATAATCACGGGTTTAAGGTTTTAGAATGGTCATTTAGACTGCCTGCATTCCACATGCTTTCTCCATTCTCATGAAGCCTAGAGACCACTGAGAGATGTATTAACACTGACTAAGATTACTAAGATCTTTAATATTATTCTGGATTTGGAGGAAATCAAAACAGAACTATCACCTATAACATCACAAAGCGTAGCCTTTGATTCATGAAATAAAACGAGAATCAAAACTATATTAAAAACACGAATAGAACCATGTTATACAATGTTTCATCTATAAGTTTCTGCAACAAAAAGCAGCTTACTCTGTGTTGCAGAGTGAAATATATGCAACAATATGACAATACAATACCCAAACTTCAAAACGAGAAATCTGAATACATAGTGCAGTTTCAGGGTTTATCAAATGCCCAAACTGTGCAAATGCACCCAGCAACCCTTCACTGATACAATTTAATTTCAAACAAGGCAAAGCAATTTCAAATTTTGGTTTGATATTTCCAAAATCTTTAGAATTTGTGGTCCAAGAATTGAAAACAATCTGGAAATAAAAATATCATTTAAAGTGAGGAGATTAAATATAAACTTAAAAACAAACTATTCTCCAACCTTCTATCTTATGCTACAGTTTTGGATAAAATCTACATCCTGGTTCAAGTTCTAAAACTATGGCCATTGGAATAATGACTCTGCAGAAATCTGGGTGAATTGATTCTTATAATTTATTAATAGGGCATGATTAAAATCTGTCTCTTCATATTCATGAATGCAAGGCAATTAAGAATAAAATTGGAAAGAACAAATTAGTAAACAATTGAAATTCTCAAATTACTCTAAAAGTATTGTACGCTCTTTCTTGAGAAAACACATTTATTGCAATCAGACTACAAATGATTAATCTTAACGATTTCCTCGTAATTGCAAGAATGATGGAGAATGGCTTAGTGGCTAAAGCCTAAAACCAAATCTCTGTGGACCTAGCCCGAACCCTGCACGTATGGTTCCAATCACTCGAAACGCCCAAAAAGCAGAATAGAAAACAGTTTGTCTTGAAAATACAAGGTTTCTTCATAGGGCTTCAAGGATCAACAAACTTTGGCTCTCTAAATCTCTGTATCAAATCCCATCATCAGGACTGCAATCGCCAAATTTTTCAAGGAATAATCGCTCGGATATATTAAGCATGCAAGCTAGATTAGGGAGATTCTTGGAACCTTGGCTCTCATGCAAAGCCTTAAAGACTTCATATCGAGGCTTGAGTCTTTTCTCTATGCTGAAACCCAATAGCAAAGGATAGGTAACAACAATGTTGGGGTTAAGCCTCGCCGTATGTGTCACGAAATTCATGTTTTTCTCCATTTTTTTAGTGGAGAGAGAAAGCACAACAGGTGCCTTCCTCAGCAGCTCCTGAATCTCCTCTGGGAGAAGACCAAGCTTTGCTATAAACGTCAATTTTTTTCCAAGTTTTCATAGTTATTGCTAGTAACCAACCTGAGGCCATAAATAAATGTTTTTGAGCCTTCCAAAATCCCCATGCTTTTGACATACTGTAGCTTAACTTTCAACGACTTTACGGTGCTGCTGCACAAAATAGATGGGGCTACTAATAATAAGTGAAAGAGCAACTCACCTTGAAATCCATATTCTTTTAAGAGCTCCAATTTGGGTTTCAGCAGCTTTTCTACATCGGAAATCAGAGCCCAGGTGCCCTTTTGAGACCTTTGGATAGATTAGCCTTCGACCCAAACAGATTCTCAAGATATGAAATGCGAGGAACCAAAGTGTTTTTCAAACTAAAGTTAAGCAATCTGGATTCTGTAGATATGACATGCCCCAGGTCTTCGCCAGTGAGACCTAATTCTGCTTTTATAAACTCAATCTTGAGCTTCAATTGTCCGTCTACTTTGAGTTCAAGAAAAGATGGGTTGCGAAGAATGGTCTTTCTTACCTGGTTTTCAGTGAATCCCGAGTCTCTCAAGAGATGAACAGCGTTTTCAGCTGTGCGGGTGGTTTTGCCCTCGCCAGCGATGTTCTTCCACCCAATACTTTTGTTACTTGCCAGGGGCTGAGCTTGCATTCTTTGAGAAGGAATTCTGCGATTGTAATGTGATGGGATTGGGTTTCTGTGTTTTGTGTTGAAGTTGGAGGCAGTGCATTGGATAAGCAGATAAGGGCTTGAAATTTAGAGGATGGTGATGTGGGTGCTGCTGTTAATGGTTTAAGAGGGTGGAGAGCAGAATGTCTGATGGAGTTTAGGGATGAGTTTCTTCTTTGGCTCTGGCTTTGAAAAGGGATGTTGAAGTAGAAACAGGTAGAATGTGAAGCCATTGACAGGGAGTGTTCGAGGTTCACTTCACTGTAGAATGTAAATGTTTGTATTGGCAGGGGTTTCTTTAATGGTAAAGCAATATATTGTTTGGGTTTTAAGGTGAAAGGCTGCATTCTTATGAGATGTTTGGGAATGAGGTCAAATCTTTTGTACAATTGTGTTTTGAATACCAACTTTCAATATGTACAATAAAATAATAATAAGTGTTTAGTTATGTTTTGTATGTTCTTGAAAGTAAGGAGGAATAAAAGATTGAAACAAAGTTTTTAAATTGTTGTATAAGAGATTATACAATTACATTTACATACTTGTGTTTTCTACAAAGGGAGTAAGTGTAATCAAGCCTCTTCTTTCTTTTTGATCATATTGTAGGTATTGCATTACATATTAGAGTATGTGATGGATTTAACTCTAAACATAAGAGTAAATGGTAGTCTTCATGTTTTAGTTGTACCAATATTGATTGTGGCTTTATTCAATGTAAGGCCTTATTATTTGTGTATAGTAATTGACCACACCATGAAGAGTGGTGTTTATCTACTGTTACCCTGTGATATAGGTTGTATTCGTATAGATTATGGGTCTATTTGGTTCCATGTCGGAATACCGCAATTATCAAATCTTCTCAAGATATATGTAGGCAATTTTGAGGGTTTGGATCCAATAGGGTATACAATATCTTTCACCTCTTTGAGAGATCCATGGACAAGGCCAGGTTTAAATACATAAGTTTCTTGTAAGCACAACTCTTCAATGTTTGCTCGGTAATAACTTGGGGGAAGTTGATTGTTGTTAATATCAATGTTCAATTTTCATTGTATGTTTATTGCAATATCTAGTGTCATGTGTAGATCTAGAAGATTTAGCATCTTTTGTTATGTAATCTAACAAGTTCGTTTGTTGCACACAAAATTTTATGGCCAAAATCTTCTTGTCTAGTTGTTGTTAGTTGTTTATTTGTGTGGGTCATTAATACTTCCCATCCATATTCTGTTGATTTTGCATTGTGTATCTTATATACTATATAAGAAAACGTATCTCGAGTTTGAGTGTCACCTTGTTATTGAAATATTGTTTGCGAGTGTAACAATTGTATTAAATTTGTGCCACAATATTTTTGAAGATGATTTTAATAAGTAAATAAGGTTTTCCATAACATGTGGTAGCTAGGGAAGGTCCCCTATAAAAATTACAAACATGTTGCCAAAGTAAATATTTTTTTGCTGTGGGATTGCTTCACATAATCTAGTGTCTAATTTTAACATTATCTTTGGCCCAACAAAGCTTGTCTCGTTAATGAGGGTGTATCATATTTTTTCACGTATTCTTAATTTTTTTCAATGTTTGCTTTTGCAATGGTTGCATTTCATGAATTAGAATCTTGAGGGTTGCATGTATGGTAAAGGATTGTATGTTAAATTTTCAATTCCTATTGGAACTAGAACAAGAAGTGGGTTTATTGTATTTGTGTTGGTGAAATAATTTTTCATGTTGCAAATTATGTGTTTCCATCAATGCTCACGGGGCTATGCCCCTCCTTCTTGTGTATATGGAGGCTCCCATTATTGATTGTAAACTATCCTAATTCTATCTAATTGTTGTGGGGTGGACAAATAGTTCGGAGATCACACATGAACACTTCACTAAACATGCGGAAAAGTGCTTGTATGGGGTGCGAGGGAGGAATTAGCAACGATGAGGCTATAGACACAAAATCACTCACTTGGGTACATGTATAGGTCCTAAAAGCATGCTAGCATTTACATGGTTCCTAAGCAAGAAAATTAGTGGTTGATAACTATCTTTGGCCTCTTTTCTTTGTCTCTTGCTTTCTATTTGGTCTTCCACACCCTACAACCAGTCGAACTTAACTTGTTTGTCTTTTATGGCTTCGAGACACCAAAGACCCATCTAAGACAAGATAGCGCTGGCGCTCCCGACCCTTTCTAACAAAAGTAGTGCTCTATCTCTCTATTTACCTAATGGATTCACTATAAATCTATGTGCTCTATCTCTCCTTAGGTAAATGATTTTTTTATAGTTTAATTAATAAATCCTCCACTCTCAATCGCGGCTATAATTCCACTACTCACACATGCATGGGCACTATCACCTTACCTCTACAAGTTGGGCCTAAAATCATTCATACTCTATTCTTTTCATCGATGCATCATTTTAGTTCAATTACTTGCTCGATAGACCATGGATTCATGCCATACATGTCATTCCCTCTACCATTCATAGGTGCCTTAAATTCCTACATGATGGCTATGAGCTTATCATTGCTACTAACCCTGATTTGTTCAAGTTTTGCTACATAGACCCAATCATTGCCATGCCCATACATCCATCACAACTTATTCCATATCATATTATCAGTACATATGATGTGGGTCAATCTAGTGCTTCAAATCCATCTTCTACCTCCACATGCATTCTGTTCATCCCTACACATACTACTGATCTCCTATCACCCACCATGTCTACCTCTTTAACTACCACTTCCCCACCTGTCATGACTCCTCTTAACCCTACATCGGGCTTCACTCCTACTAATATCCCTGATAATGCTATCCAACAAGACAATGGTAGCACTGATGATTTTGATGACGAGGTCAATGTTATAGAGCTTAACGATGATACATTATGCAATCTCAATTTCACTCCTCTTAAAATGGATGAATCCTACTTCCAAGATACATTTGTTGGTATTGGACATGGTAAATATCAATTTAAAAAGCCTCCTCCTTCCATGAATGCCATGATACCTTTCTAAGGGACTATTCACATGTTGGACACCTTATCTCTTAGTGCATCTCCCCAAACTCATTTTGTGTCATGCCTTGATCCTTTCATATGTACTCTCTTCATACATGGCTCTTATTGGCCTCATATTTTATTCAACCCCACTTGCTTTGAAACTATTTACATGCATGATGGTTTAAAGACGTCTAGGATTCACATTTACCAATGATCCGGAGGATTTTTCACTATGAAAATTTTCCCTAAACTTCCCTAAAATTGGACCATGCTGAAGGGCTTATTGAGACCTTTCCGACGGTATGCTGAACTCCAGAAACAGAGTCCGTATGCAAATTCTATCGCCGGTCGAAGATGGGCCTCCAAACGGGTCAACTCTGGTCAATAGGTCAACCAGTGGACCAATGACAAGGTGACACGTGGCAGTTGGTGATGAGGAAAAATTGATGGTACTGTAATGTTTCAAAATCAATTCCATGGTATAGAGCTCATCGCAAGCTTTCCGACGCATTTTGAACGGACCAAATCTGAGTTCGTACGCGAAAGATATGCATAGTCAAAGTTGCGGTCAAATGATGACGTGACACACTCTAACGTGGACAAATGGCATATTATTGGCGTGACACTTGGCAGGTTTGTAGTGGATTTAGATTTTAAAATAATAATTTTAAAAATCTATTTAATCCATTCCATGTGAATAAATTCAAATCCCATGGTATAAGGAGGATTTTGTGGCCAAAAAAGCTATTTTAAGGCTTATCTTATCTCTTTCCCACCAAACGTGGGGTCAATGGCTAAATTGGGCTCCTAAACCTATGGAAGGGGGATTTTAACCTTTTCCAAAATAGTAATCAGCCTTCCCAAGCTGCCACTTTCTAGCAAATGATAGAGAAGGAGATCACATCTATTTAAAGGGAAGCTTTTGGTAGGTTGGAAAGGGGGACAGCCAAGGACCAGTTTGCAGAGATCACAATTTTCGAGGCACTTATGGTTCGAATTAGGACTTGGTGTAAAAATGAAAGTTGTTCAAAATTCTGAGAGATTTCCAGAAAGGTAACGTTTTTGCATGAAGTGCTATAGAGTTTTCTGTGTAGGCATTTTTCCATCGCAGTTTCACAGAACAGGCACGAGGGGCAAGCAGAGATCTATATTTTGCATCCACTTCTGATCTGAATCAGACCATGAAGTAAAAGGGGAAGTTTTTAATAATTTCCTAAAGTTTCCAGAAATGTAAACCTTATTTGTATAGGTATTGTATATTTCAAGTTGTAGACGTTTTTTGAACGTATTTGCACAGGGAACAAACAGAAGAAATACCAGACCACGAATGAACTTGGGAATGATTATGGTAAATTGCAGAATTCCTTGAGGTTTGAATCAGCTCATTTGCAGGTATAAAGGTCTGTTAAGTCAAGATTGAAGGGATATTGTACTTCATTGGACGTTTAATGGATCAATTCACTTTTTGTGAATCCTAGGAGATGTAGCCTTCGGGTGAACTCCGTTATCAATTTCTTGTTTTGTGGATTTGTGTATTTCAGTTTTTTTAAAGCTTTTTATCAGTTGAAATTCATCATTGGATTAATTTTATTAATTGATAAAATAAGTATAAAACTGGAATAAATGGATTGAAGGAACTTTCAAGATTCATAACCCACAACAAGATTTGAATACACTTATCATCTTAGATTCAAATGTCGGTTTGAGTGTATGATTAAAAAATCAATAAGTAAAATGGATTTGTATTAGATTCAAGTGATTCACTTAAAGTTGAAAAATCAGATTAATTGGTCTTTTTGGAAGAGTTGAGGATTTGGGTTTCAAGAAACCTAAAATTGGATCAAATTAACTCAAGATCAATGTTGAAGTCAGTAACTTTCAAAATCTGGAAATTTTCTAAGTACTTCAAAAATAAATAAATAAATAAGTACCATTTTCAGATCAACCAATCTCCTTCTCCCACCTCACTTTCCTCACTTGTATCACAAATGTATATTTGTTACAATTGCCTATGGCCTCTGCATCTTCCATTTATCCATCTTCTTACACACACTCACTCACCCCTCTCCACTCACACTTGGGCAGCCTTGGCTTGACTACATTCGTGGAATCCTAGATCCCAATCAAAGTGACATTTCATTTCCGATTCATTATGGTTGTGTTTCTATATGTAATGATTCATTCCATGGCTATACTCAAAATCTAACTCACTGGTATGCACACGATTGTCCTCAACCTCCTATTACTGATGAAGAATATGCTATGTTCATGTACAATTTACATCACAAATGTTCTTTATATGATCAAATCCACACCATTGCTTACCAAGTCTTTAATCCAAATCCAATCGGTTACGATCCCAACACTTATGATCTCCTAGATGAGTTTACTTGATAATTCTCCAATTACACACTTGGGGGGCACCACACGTTTCCTCCCTCCATTACTATCATTGTCTCTAGTGTTTACTATCACGCTTTAGACTCGGGCATCATGTATAATATTTTCAAGCACTTTAAAAACCCTATGGTACACACATTGTATCGTCATTACTCGATGACGAACTCTAGTTCTACTGTTCACACTTGACTATTGAGGGCACACTTCATCAATGAGCCTCACATCATGCACATTTCATGTTCACCGCTTTTCATGACACATCTTTCTAGCATCTATTTTCACACCGCACATTACCTGTGTACACACTCTTGTTCTATAGTTCATTCTTGACTATTAAGGGTTCTAATAAATGAACCTCATCTCATACACATTCGCTGGGGGGCATGCTACTCCTATCATCTTCACATTTTACATACCACCCCATCACACTCACCACAATATTTACATATCTTGGTTGCATATATTCTTGCTAGCTCATTTCATTTACATGTTACACTTCGTTTTCCATGTTAGACAGATTCTTAGTATGTCATCATCTTTATATATATACACACATGCGCATTCACTTGGTCTTTTGAGGTGAAAGCAGATATCTTACATGTTTTTATACGCTATAATGATGCTTGGCACTGTACCTTTTACCAGTCCCATTGAGGCTCATGGGGGCATCTACTTTTGCCATTTACATACTTCATATATCACATGTTCTATTGTCAAAATCTTTTGACACAAGTTACTCTACTTTTCGTTGATTTATACATGCCTTGACATAGTATTTATCTTTCTAACATGCTAACGAGTGCTTCATGTGCAAAATTTGCCTTTCGGGATTATATACAACCATGGTTATTTGTCACTACTTGATTTCTATTGATTTCTACTATATGTTATTGTTTGCGGGCTATGCCCTATGTCTTGTATAATCATTGTATTCTTTTTTTCACTTTGACCATGATTGACTTGTGACATTATGAGCGATGTACCATATTTGAAACCCTTTTTCACGGTCTATCTTACTTGCACACTTTCTTGTTACATTGTTTTCTATTACATGCTTTGTTTGCACTAACACATATTTCTAGCCCACTTTGTTTACATGCGCCTTGGTTTTTACCATACACATCCCCTACCCCTATAAGTATTCACTTTAGATCAACATCAACTCATCTCCTTTGGGCCGCATTCTCCTACTATTATCACATGCACCCCAAACGAGGGGGACATACATTGGTTGAACAAATCACCCCTATAACAACTCAAAGCTATAGTTTAGATATGCATATTACATAATCAACATAGGAACACAAATCCACAAAATGACCACTGAATGTGACTTGGGTCCAAAAATAGAGTAGACATTGATGCCTAATATTAGATAGTAGTGCCTAGGTGTTTGTGTCCTCCCCTAGGTGCTAATTTCCTAGGGGAAAAAATAGTCATCTTCTCATATCAACATAGTTTACATAATTCTTCATAACAACTTTATAGTATCAAACACCGACCTCCGGACACATAATGCATTTTATCTCCTTCAATCGAACAATTCAAAACTAATTCTAAATAAATGAAACAAATTGGGACACACCATCTACAATGGTGCTTATTAGGTAGAGTCATGGAAGGAGAGTAAAACTAGACCTCTCTCCCCAACACTTTCTCTTTGGTGTGAGATTGCCTAAAAAAATTGCACTTGGCGTGAGATTTCCCAAAAAATCGCACTTGGCATGATATCGCCCAAAACATTCGCACTCAACGTGAGATCACCCAAAAACTCACTCTTGGTGTGAGATCTCCCAAAATCTCACCTTCAACATTCAAATCAACAACGTCAAGTAACAAGACACATTTCTACCTTTTACTCTCTCACATATCAGGTGCACACTTTCCTTTTTACACAATTTTACATAATTTATTCAAATTTTTCATTTATAGAACTTGGACTACTCTCTTTCTCTTCTTTTGCAAGTGCATCCTTATAAGAAGCAAAAAACACAACCTACAATGACATAGCTACAATGCATATGCTTCACCCCTAGGGTCCACTTCCCTTTCCTAGTCTCCATGCTTCACTTTGCAAATCACTCCACACTTCACTTGTCCACTTGGCATGTTATCACATACACTCTACGGGATCATAAGGACACATCATGTTATCTATTTTATGTAATCAAGTATTCACTCAACAACATAAAGTGGGAGAAAATTTAGACACAAAATCACGTACTGGGTACATTCCTAGGTCCTAAAAGCATGCTAGAATTTACATGATTCCTAAGCAAGAAAACTAGTGGTTGAAAACTATCTTTGGCCTCTTTTCTTTGTCTCTTGCTTTCTATTTGGTCTTCCACACCCTACAACCCAGTCGAAACTTAACTTCTTTATCTTTTATGGCTTCGAGCACTAGGCTGCTAGCCAGAAAACAACTCTCAGGTGCTCATATCCCTCATGGGTGCCCCTGGCCCTTTCTTACCCCACTCATTATTTTTGGGTATCTTTTTCTTTCGACATCTTTTTAGTTATGGGTTGGGTTTCGAGTTGTTAATTATGAAATTCAAACAAGGGACTCATATAAATACATAGTTACATGTTCAAAATAAGGGACAAAGTACTAACAATTACTTTGATCACCTAAGCTTGCATTCCAAAGGCACTAAAACACTTCAAAGACATCCATCTAGTATCTATTCAAGGGAAAAGGGTTGCATACTTCTATATACACAACATAGGAAGGGGAATTTTATTCTATTCCATCCACACATGTTATACATTTCTACATTTTAGATCTAGCCCGCTATCAAGTGTAACTCGACAAGGGCATTCTAGGGCACCCTTTCTACATACACACACTAGAACTACACGAGTTTGAGATGTATTACAATACTCAGTCATAAGTTCACTCTTCGGGTGATCTATGGGGTCAGTCTGACTCCCATTATGTGTTTTCCTTTTTAGGTTTGATGTGGTTTTGGGTATGTGTAGGTGAAATTCTTTCTTGCAGGTTACAGGTACCTTCGGTGATCAAGGAGTGAATATCATGCGATCAACAAGAATCAACAACGCATAACTTGTGACACATAAGAAATCATTTTCTGAGCATTTGCATAGTCAATAGTGCCCAGATCTAGTCACCAACACCTGGTCGCATGTACCCTGCACTAGGCACCCCTACCCATCTCTGCTCCTAAGTTCCAGAATTTACAGGGATCAGTTATGATGCCATTTGCGGTCTATTCAACACTTCACATTACCTAAATCACTTCCTGTTCACTCGGAAATAATATAAGTCCTTCCTGTTGACTAAGCAAAAAGGTAAAAGGAAGAGGGAAGTGGATTCTGATCTTGACAATACACAAATTGAGGATATCTATAAAAATTTAAACTCCCTGGACAACCGTCTGGGGAAAGCTAAGGATCGCCATGATCACAACATGGCAATTTTTAATGCAATTGGTGACTTCCTTGAACAACATGTTCGCAGTGTCTCTGTTCTTAGTGAGATCCCGAAAACTCTGTGGGGTACGGATAAAGAAAGAAGTCAGACCATTAAAAAGTTGGATGCTAAGGATCCCACTCACATGACGGTGTTGTCTTTGTTTACCTCTTTGTAAACTGTCAAATCCAAAATCAACAGAGCCACCAAGAAGTAGAGATGTTCTTCGCTGCAGATGTTGACTTCCATCATGTTTTTTGTTGTTTTGTTGCTGTTTTTTGGCTGCTTTGTTGCAGCATTCGCTCTGTTTTGTTGTTATGTTGTAACTCTTTTTTGGTTACCTGTGGATTCAATGCCTATTTTGGATTCTGATCCTTCTATTTTGTGGAACTTCTTAGTATATTATCTGGCTTTTAGGCCATCATTGTAATCAGGGTATAGTCCCTTCAAAACTATTTACCAATAATAAAAAAATAATATAAGTCCTATCTCTCTCTCTCTCTCTTTTGCTTAGATTTTGACATAATACAAGCTTATTTGCTTGTGTCTTATTGTATGTTAGAATTTTTACATCATTTATTGTGATAATTACTCAGTAATATTAGATTTAATCAAATTAAATTATATTATAGGGATAAAGGGGATAAATTAGGAAAGAAAAGGTTATCGTTGTGAGTAGGCACTAACATAGTTCACACATAATAACTAGAGCACTTCAAAATTCGATTAGAGGAAATAAAAATGTAATCCATCTAGCAAGACTAGCAAACTAGAGACACACAATTATTTAGATTCATCTATCAAGGATGCAAAGTTCCTTCTTGATCACTATGCTTGTAAAGTGCAGAAAAGAGAGAGAATAGAGGAACACATGAGAAAGGGAAATGAAAGAAATGTAGATTTTATTTCTTTTGTTGGTGATATACAAATCTAAACATAAAAACACAATCCACGTTTACTACTAAAAACTAAAATTCAGGATCCTTTAGAATGGAGTAGCCATCCTAATTTATAGCATTATGAATTGCCTCTTCACCTACCCCCCACATGACCCTTCATTTTCTCATTCAACTTGTGACTTTACATCTTCCAAAGAAATGACATAAAAACAATTCAACTTTAGAAAGTCACTTAAATGAATGAGACAAATTATCATGATCGCATATAATGAATAATTAGAAAGGGGAGAGAAGAAAGAGGGAGAAAGAGGGAAGAAGGAAGGAGTTGACATATATGATGAAGACGATCATTATGGTAAAGAACTCACTAATTCATGATCATTGATGAAGATTTTCCGGATCAAGCTCCGGTTCTTTGAATTCTTTACCGAATTGAGCCATCGTAAGTGTCAACTTGTCTTTAGAATGTAAATGCAAGTCAATACCTTGATTGATGCCCCAGGGAACATCATTGACCTTCTTACAATGATATGACCATCCTTTGAGATCTCTCGCAATGTCAAAGATACATTATTCAATGTTGGCCAGGAATCTAAGATATTTTCATTGAAAGAGAGAGATTCACCTCCTTCTTTCTTGATCAACTCTTGAAAGGAAACAATTAGTTATTCGATGATGAATTCTTGGTGAGTGGAGGGAACTCAAGTTTCTAGAACACACTTGCAGACCTCATTCGGGATCTCAAAAGCATGTTGTCTGTAAGAGTCAAATTCGAGATGGAATCTTTGAGCATTCTATATCTTGCATCCATGATGTGGATCCAAACTTGAGACAAATTATTAGTGGTTGAGGCAAAAACACTTTTACTTACGAGAATGTGAGATTCGAGAGAGCTCATCTCGAACACAAGTGGGGGCACCTCATCTAAGTGGATTATCTCTTTTACAATCTCCTCCTTCGTTTTCTTCAATTAAAAAAGTGGCAAGAATGTACTTGATTAGAGAGATGACACTGAAACACTTTCTTTCCTTTCTCGATGATCTTTTCAATCCACTTCTCATTATCCTTCCCCTACATCATATACTCTTGTGATTTCTTGATTACCTCGGGGTTAAAGTTGCTAATTAGAGGAACGTATTCTATGAGAAGAGAAGATCTTGAATCTAGCTCCAAGAAAGGTTGAATGTGAGCATTGAGAGCAAGGCAAATTTTAAGACCCACTACCAAAATCAAACCTATATTTTTTGGAGAATTTGTAAAAATGGATTTCGTGTTGATGGCGAATATGAAATTTTTTTATTTCATGAGGCGGTGAATTTTTTTAGGGAAAACATGGGTCGGGAATAGAAGTAAAGTTACAACTTTAAAAAAGGTATTGATGAGTCATCTATACGAATACACATACACCCAGGTGTCTATAACACGCAACCACATGGTCACACAAAAACGAGTCATTTGTACAACCACACATACAACCGGGTGTATGTGTTCAATAGCTAGGTTTGGAATAAACTAGTGGGCACCTATAGTCGGGAGTATGTTGTCAAGCATCTAGAGTCAGGCATCTAGACTATGCAATTGAGCATCCTGGAATATACAGTCATGCATCTCTATAATGCAATTGGGTGTCTAGATTATGTAGTCATGCCTCAGACTATGAGTATGTGGTCGAGCATCCGGACTATCCAAATCGGGTGGTTGGAATATGTACTCGGGATTCGAACTTTGGTCTATGTGGTCAAACTTGAACTCAAATTTTGTAGATGATTAAGCCTTATATTTTTAATTAGTATATATTGGTGAATGTACCCGATTTGTGTTTCAAGGTAGCGGTGATATATATGTATAAGTATGAAATTATTTTAAACACTAGGCGAGCTGACCCCCAAAAATAACTTGTATCCTATAATTTTAGGTGAAATGTTGCTCCGTACAACTCCTCAAAATTCCCAAATGCAAATTTCAAAATCAAATATTCATGAATTAGCGAAGAATCACCACTAAAATTTTCCTTGACTGAGAGTTTTTACCTGTTCTTCTAATTGTTCAATTGTTCACTTGTGCTCTTCATTCCAAGAAAGGAGGCAGGAAGAAAATTCTTTGAATAGATGAGAATCACCCTTCTACGAAGGTTGACCCAATGAGATGCGGGTCAAATCATAATCCAATGGAGTCATCTCCTCGATAGAGTTTTCATTCTTAGGCCTAGAAACTTCTACATAGTGATTACCTAAGGTTTCACCAAGAAAAAAGAAGTTTTTGGGCCTTCTTCCTCCATTTTAATTTTAGATTCCTTAACATAGCTTCAAGATTGGGCATGATAGCTCATTTCGTTATTCTTGGCTCACTTTTGAGCATTTCTTGAATCTATGGGAGTGGCTCTTCAGGAGTCGACACAATGTTGCTCATCGAAGAAATTTTAGGAGATTGTTGTGGAATCACCTTTTGATCACTATGGGAAAGCTCTCCCCGTTATCCAAAATTCAGCCCCACAGTCAATTTGATAACTTGAGGCTGGAGCAAGCAGAAATGGTGAAAGGCCAAAAATCATATTTTTGGGTATCCCTTGGATTTTTTCTAACCTCCCTGTCTAAATAAAAATCCAAGGAGTTAGTGAAAATTTGTAAAAAATCCAAAAAAATGAAGTCAAAGGCCTATTTTAGTGTAAATCGGGTCTGGGGGCTACGGATGGAACCCATACAGGTCATACCAGGGTTTTTTGTACCAATTTTGGGGCCAAAATTATATGGAGGAAGTAAAATATGGTTAAGGAAAAAAATATGATCGAGACAATCGTGCTTGAACAAGCCGAAAAAGCCGAAACCAAGGGAAATGTGGAAAAAGTGGAAAAGTTTGTCCAGTAGCGGTCCGCGGACAACTAGGACAAAGGTACGCGTGGGACTCAAAAACCGAAAGCCCCACAGCTAATGTATTACAAAAAGGTGGCAAAAATTAGCTCGAACAACCCACGAGACACTTGTGCAAATAGACCTTAAATTGCCGAAAGACCCGTGGCTAAAGCAAAGCGGGTGGAGCAAAGTCAACACCCTCACGGCCCGATCAACGTAGGGACACCCAGACATAAAAACCTGAAATCTCCACAAAATGAAGGAATAAAAAAAGATAAAAATCTTGTCCGTGATAGTCCAATCACATGCAGAACATGAATCCCCCAAAACCCGCCATACTGCATATAAAGGAAAAGTCAATGCCCGACCCCCAAACTTCAAACGGTCATAACTTTTGACCCAGAGCTCTGTTTTTCACAAAATTTGACTTTTTAGAAAGGGAAAAACATTCTTAATTTTATTGAGGGTAGGTGGGTGAAAATAAAAGAAACATCTCCATCTCCAAAAATTAAATGCTCAGTCCCGTAAAAGGCAAGAAATCTCTCGCAAACCCAAAATAGTTGCTCACACTCAAAAGATCATAACTTTTGCAATTCTCAATGGATTTTTACAAAATTGGTCTCGTTGGAATTGTGACTCCAAAAGCAGCACAAAAAATCAAGAAATATAGAAATTGATGAATTTTTTATGATGATTTTAAGGAAAACATTTCAGGTTCAAAATAATGTTTTAATTGGTAGTTGGGATGCATTTAATGAGGCACGGGCAGACATTTTTCACTACTGCAGCACATGGGACAACATGGGGAGAATTTTTCAAGAAACATACCATCAATTACACTCATTTATGACAACTTGCAAGTGGTTGAAAAGACAAATCCGGGATTGCAATTCTCTCTCTCCTCAATTCTATAAATTGTAATCTTGGGCTCATTTGTAAAGGAGTTGGTCATTTTCTCTCCTGCCCCCTCTCTCTTTCTTCCCTAGGGTTGAATGTGGAGCTTAAGCCTCCTCTCTTTTCTTTGTAATGGAATTTTCTTGCCTCTTTCCCACTAATGATGTACTATGTGAACTCATGGAGCAATAAAATTTGTTTCATGATGCATTTTGTCCATCCTTTGCTTATTTTATTATCTCTTCTTGCCTCTCATCATTGCAAGGTATACTGTGCATATCTCTAATGTCTATTGCAGGTTTTGGGAGTTGTGTTTAATGGGTTTGAAGTGGTGTTCTATGTGAACTTTATCTTTGGTCTGTGATGCATCTTGTCCATCCTCTCCATTGCTCACCCCTCTCCATTTCAGGCAGTTGGATTTGTGATCAACAACCCTCCTTTTCTGGTGTATCACCACTTTAGTGTAGGATTTGTTTTCATGCAATCTCTCTCCCTAGTCCCTTGGAAAGTTAGATTAGGATTAGATAGTTTTCCTACATTAGAGTAGATTGTGGTAGGTAGTTTAGGAGCAAGAACCAACTTTCTCTAGAGGATCATCTCAAGCCTGCAAGTCCCATAGCTTGAGAGATGATCCAATGTTACCCAAAAACACCAGTTGCTCATTCACACAGGCATGAAAAATCAGAGGGTGCTATTTTTTGGTGATAACACTACCATTGGGGATGATGTACTTGAATTCTCTTGAAGGGAGTAAGGTTGTGATGGATCACATTTACTTGACTTAACATACTTTGTGAGATATTCAATAGACGTTGCCTACTTACAAGCTCTCCGGAAGAGGGGGTCAATTTTTTTCTCTTTATTCATTACCTTCACTTTTTAAAAACTCATGTTTGTTAACTTCTACTTGCAATGCTTCACCTTTGGAGGACTGATCATATTATCTAATGCTCGTATTTAACTCACCCAACTCAACGAGCTCAACTCAACCATCTCACCAAAGAGATGGTAGTGGATCCAACTTGACTAATGAGATATGATGACCTCGTTAGCTTGAATTAAAATGGATCTTTTAACTCTTATTGAATCTGCTCAGGATCGCACGATGTCTCTTCCTTTCACCTATTGCACCATGTTATGTCCTTTCTCGCTCCTTAACACAATTGTGACTAGGATGATGCTTCAAGACCTTCATGAAGGATGCATTGACTTTTTTGAGTTATGAAACCACCTTATAACCCTACGAAGATGTCAAAAAGTAGTGAGATGAGTGAAATTGGAGCCAACTGTGACTTTCATCCAAAACTGAGACTTTCTATTTTTAGCATATAGGACCAGACTTGCTATTTTGGGATGTTTCACCAGTTTTGCTAAAATTTGACCTTATGAACCCTCTGTAACATTCAATTATCCTCTCATTGACGATTCCTTTCTATTTTTAGAAAATTATTTTTGCTTTTTTCTTTTTGGGAAAAGTTGTCAATTTTATCTTCTTGGTGTTTTGACTGCTTCCAAATGAGTTGAATGATCAAAACTTGAAATTTGAAGGAATTATTATTTTTAGCATGTGGATGGGCATGGCATATGATATTTTTATTAAGTGGTCATTCTGGCCTTGGTTTTCATTGGAAACATTATTTTTGAATTCGACTCCTTGTTGCAATCTCGTGCTCCAATTTTAGTTGTGTTTCGCCCATCAAAACTCTTGGAAATAAAAAATTAAATTTCTAGGGAAAGGGTTTCAATCCTAAAGCTTATATGGAATCCATTAATTGAGTATCTAAGTTATAGTTATCACAGGGATGTTTTGAAGAAGAAAACTCAATGCTTTGTAGAATCAATTTTCTCGGTTTGCTTGACAATGAGAATAACTCCTTTTTGTAATCATGGATGCCTGGAAAGATCTTAACAAAATGGTTGTTATGTTTACAGTAATAATTGTATGTTTTGAAACATCAAATATGGATTATTGGTCAATATTGAGGAATAAATGAGGTAAAAATAACTTCTTCTATTTTATAGCTTCCCAACGACGTATTTTGAGTAACATATGTAGTAAGCAAGAATTAGTTAAAAATTAGGGTTTTGGCTTCTTGGCATGGGGTGAATTTTTCTATCCCCATTGTCCCTTGGGAATGGGGAGAAGAGGTGTAAGAAAATGCACCTCATTATAGGCTTGAAAAGTGGTATCTTCGGATTACACAATGAGGAAATTGAGAAACAAGCACATGTAGACACAAAATCACACAGGTTGGGTATATTTTTAGGTCCAAAAGCATATTAATGTGTATATGATTCATAAGCAAGAAAATTAGTGGTTGAAATCTATCTTCACCTCTTTGCTTTGTTTCTTACTTTATCTTTGGTCTTACACACCCTACACCCCGACAAAACTTGAATCATTTATCCTTTATGGCCTCACACACTAACTCCCGGTTAGAACATCAATGCGCAAGTGCTCCTATCCATCTTTAGGGTGCTCCCCGACTCTTTCGTACCTTTACTCGCTATTTTTGGGTATCTTTTATATTTCGTGCATCTTTTTTACTTATGGGTCACCATTTTGGCTTCTTGGCATGGAGTGAATTTTTCTGTCCCCATTGTCCCCTTGGGAATGGGTACAAGAGGTGTAAGAAAATGCACCTCATTATAGGCTTGAAAAGTGGTATCTTCGGATTACACAATGAGGAAATTGAGAAACAAGCACATGTAGACACAAAATCACACGCTTGGGTACATTTTTAGGTCCAAAAGCATATTAATGTGTATACGATTCATAAGCAAGAAAATTAGTGGTTGAAATCTATCTTTAGCCTCTTTGCTTTGTTTCTTACTTTAACTTTGGTCTTACACACCCTACACCCGACAAAAATTGAATAATTTATCCTTTATGGCCTTAGACACTAACGCCTGGTTAGAACATCAATGCGCAAGTGCTCCTATCCATACTCTGGGTGCTCCCGACTCTTTCGTACCTTTACTCACTATTTTTGGGTATCTTTTATATTTCGTGCATCTTTTTTTTACTTATGGGTCAGCCTTCCACTTGTTAATTACAAAATTCAAACAAGGGAATCATATATATATATATTTAATTACTTTTCAAAAATAAGGACCAAGCTCTAAGCTTACTATCATCACCTAAGCTTGTGTTTCAAAACGCAATAAAGCACTCAAAAGGCATCCATCTAACATCCATTCAAGGGACAAGGGCCACATCAACTCTGCATACACTTTGCGCATAGGAAGGGGAAGTCTATTTTATTCCATCCACACATACTACTACATTTGCTATATTCTAGTTGCAAACCCGCTATCAAGTGCAACTTGCATAAGGGCATCCTAGGGCATCATTCCTACACACACAAAAGAACTACATAGAGTCTGAGATGTAGTGTAGTGATCGTTGTAAGTTCACTCTCGAGGTGACCTCGGGGTCAATATGAACCCTATTATACATTTTACTTTTTAGGTTCTATGCGGTTTGTGGGCTTGTGCGGGTGAACTTTTGTTCTACGGAGTTATAGGTGCCTTCGGCAATCATAGTGCAAATATTGGGTGACCAACAAGAATCAAAAGTGAAGAACTTGTGACATAGAATAAATCGGATCTTGAGCTCATGCATAGTCACCAATGCCTAGAATCGGTCACTACCACTCAGGTGCCTCTATTCCATACTTTGGGCGCTCGTATCTCGGTATTATTTCAAGTTCCAGATTTTACAGTGACAAGTTACACCTTGTTTGTAGTATGTTCATCGTCACACATATCTAGATCACTTCTATCCATTCTCGAAACCAAGTTCCTCCATATATCCTACTTTCTTAGGTTTTTACATCTTTTCTTACTTATTGCTTGGATATTATTATATACTAGAATTCATATATATTTATTTCAATAGTTACTCTGCAATATAGATTTATTTAAAATTAAATTAAATAATTTGGTGAACCCATTGCTCGAACCCAACCTTGCTTCTAGGAATTTTTGTCATCTTTTTACCCTGAAACCTATGAACCCTTTATCAATGAAGACCTTCATGATCTCCAAGCTCATATTGTTGAACATCTACAAGACTTAGATCTTATTTTATTCGCTACTCGTGAGGAAGCCACCAACCTAGTTGAGCTCAACCCTCCCACCTCTAATACTACTTCCATTCCTATTACAACACAACCTCCTACTTCTACCCTTCCACCTACCTCTACTATTCCTATTTCCATTCCTACTCCTACTAACCATTTCACTCCACCTCTTATTTCTCACACATGACAAGTCTCCTCTTCCGGAACTCAAGATCTAGCTTCCTTATACCATGACCTACAAGTTCAAATCCATCAATTCCAACAAGCTACTTCACGCTCCTCTCCATCTCTTGATTCCTCATTACTCCTTCATACCCCTTTCACACCCACCATATCTACTTATCCTCTCCCTCATACCCCTTTCACACCCGCCATATCTCATTTTATCCTCTCCCTCCTAACTTTATCACCCCTAAGATTCCCACCTTCAATGGCCATGGTGACCCTTAAGAGCATCTTCAATATTTTCATGTGGCATGTATTGACTATGTGGATGATCATACATTATTAGCTAAGATATTTCCTAGAAGTCTTCAATATTATGTCATGTGTTGGTTTTATGATCTACCTATTCATTTGGTAACTTCTTTTATGCATCTAGTCGATGCTTTTCTTGCTCACTTTTCCATCAATATCGGCACCAAGATCTCTTATGCACAACTTTATCAAATCAAACAAAGATCTAATGAGCATCTAGTTGACTATGTTTTGCATTACAAGAACAACCTAGCTAAGATGACTAATGTCCTCACTGATTCAGAATTGCAAGATCTTTTTGTTAAAAGCCTCTTACCACCACTTCAAGAGAGTGTTATCTTTGATACCTATCCTTCATTCAATCAACTATGTCATATGCTCAAAATACGTGAGGTCAAACTCTTATCTATGGGAAAATTAAAATATAATGATACTCCTTCATCTTCTTCTAATATGTTTCAAGCTAAATCTACGTTCAAGTCATCTCCTAAACCCATCAAAGGAAAGGAAATTATTAATGTCTCTCCACCGAAAAAGCTTCAATGACAACTTCTAAAGTGTACTTTCACCAATTTACCTTATGCACCCACATTTCTATTGCCTCAACTCATCGAAAGTAACCTTATCACTCTGCCACCGCCGCTCAATCTCGACCCTCTCACCCCCATGGCTGCAATTATGATGAAAATGCAATATGTTATTACCATTAATGTGATGTTGTTTTTTTGGTTGCGATGTGTGGTGCATCCGCTGGCGTTCTGGAGTTGTTTTTGGTGAGCTCTATATGTTGTTTCTCTTTTGGTTTCTTTTTGTTCTTTCCTTCTTATTTTTGGATCTCTGTACGTTTAGATCCTTTCTTCACTTATATTGTAATATTTGGCTGTTGAGCCCTCCTTGGTTGACTGTTTTGCCCTTCTCTGGGCTGTTTCTCTCTTCTTTACTATCTGGCTTTTGAGCCCTTTTGTATACAGGGTATAGTCCCTTCAAAACTATTTGCCCTTAATAAAAAAAAGATCTCATTGACAATAATTCACTTGAGCTCACTAATCCATCTACTTCTCAATGAGTCAATGATAATAAAATGATAAAATGTTTAATGACCCATGCCAACTCCCGATTCTTCTACTAATCATACATATTGAGTTATGCCTCCTCCTTTATCTGGGCCCCTTGAATTTCTTGTTTCTTTTGTTGATGCATCACCACCAGTAATTATATTTTTGGATCATGATTATCATTCTAAATTTACTTTTGATTCCTTCACATCAATGCTTCTATTGGTTTAGATACTATCAATAATAATCTGATCTATCCAAAGAGCTCCTATAAACATGTGCTCTATCGCACTTATTCTAGCTATCAAATGTCCACTTGTATTTTATCACATTTCCAGCTTCCCAATTCTTTTGGCTACATAAAAATTCTTGTAATAGTTGGGCTTCTTACCATGCTTGTCATTTATTGTGTTATATTCAATCAAAGGTCATGACATGCTCTTAGGTGTCTCTTGTCTCTATGTCGCCCAATCTATCCCTTCCATGAATCATTTGTGTCTCAATTTCATTCACAATAAACAAGTTATCAATATAAAAGGTGTCCCACCATGTACACCATTGCCGATGTCTCCTATTGATGACATTCATACACCGAGCCTCGTATAGGCCTCTTATGCCTATCAAGTCTAAAGCACACTCTACACCTAGTTCTCTTATTCATACATTGTTGGTGTATATGACTTGTCTCGTCATCACTCAATGTCTTGTCCACCTCATGTGGTTAGTCATCTCACTTAGTGAGAATAGGTCATTAGGGTTAGTTAGGGTTGTGTACACATGTCATGCACATGAGTTACACAACACTCCTATATGTACCTCTTATTTTTTTTTAATCTATGAGCATGCAGACCCATAATGTCTTTCTCTACTTGATTCTCATTTTGTGATTTGATCTCTTGCTTACTACATGGAGTGTTCACGACACCATTGAAGTGCAACCTTTTTTGATGTGCATGGGGTTCCGTATTGATCCTCATAGAATAATCTAATATGGTATCGAGTCATTGTTCAAAATGTGTACTTGTTTGATTCCGGTTGATATTACTTTGTTTTCTAGTTTTCGTGCTTCTCGTGCAAGTTTTTAATCTACTTTTTGAATCTTGTTTACAGTTTAACAATCTTGTTTTTGGAGTTTGTGTAGGTTTTTTGTTTTGCATGTGCAGGTTACAGGTGTTTTCAAGCCATATCTAGCTAGCTACAACTAAGTTTGGAGGAACAACTAAATTTGAGGTAGGTTTTGCATCTCTGGTTTTAATCATTAATTTTTAATTAGAAGTGATTTTTTTAAAAAATTCTGGTTTATTGGGCATGTTTAGATCTCCTCCCTATTGGTTTACCTTTTGTTTTTTCCTCCATCTCTTCTTTTTCTCCTAGCTCAACTCGTGTTTGCGAGTTGGCTTACTTGAGCGAGTTGCTTTGTGTTTTCTTTGGATGAGCCATTCGAGCTCTATAGAGTCAAGTTGAGTTGGTTGCATTGAAGGTCTTTTTATTGTTTTTTCAATCTGCTTGAACCTTTTCTGCATTTTTGGTTTGGCTTTGGGTTATTTTTCTACCTCCATTTTTATATATTGCCTTGTTTTTTGAGGTTTCGATTTTTTGGCTACCCCATGTATGAGCTCTAATTTTTCTTTGATCATTTATCTATTTGCATTGTTATCTTCTTGTGTGTGTTCATGTTGTTTCATTTGTTGTTGTGGATTTGATTGAGCCTATTTTTGCTTTTTTTCTCAAGCGTGTGTGTTTATCTACATTGGGTTTGTTTTGATTGCCTTGGTTTGTTTTTTTTGGTTACTTGTTTTGTTGTTTATGTGTTGATCTCAGTTTGAATGCCATTTTTCTAGAGCCCTCATTTGACTTTGCATGAGCTCGAATCACCTTTTCCTTGGCTTGCATGTGGACCCCTTGCTCGCCATTCACCATGGCCTTTCACCGTGAAACCCTTCCTCGTAACGTGCAATCTCTTTTTTTGCATGTTGGTCATCGTGCAGCTGTTGCATTTCTCCCATGTGTGTTGGCCGCCATAATTCCCCTTCCATGTTGATTTACCTCTATGCTCTCACTCCATGTGGCTCCTCAATCCCTACATGTGTCGCCCACCTCCTTTTGCCCTTCCCTGATTGTGCCTTACCCACTTCCACCCTTTGTTGATTGTTTCCACCACCGTTCAAACAAAGTCTCTTTCTCCAACTCTTTATTTTTATAGCCCTTCTAATAAGGTGGGTGGTTAATAATTAAAAGTGGTCAGGGTAGCGTTTAAAGTGGGTTGTTTTTTAAAATGACTGAGTTTATTAAAAGTAAAAGGGTTTTTTTTATATATGGTGGGTTTGCTTAAATAAATAAGTGGTGTTTTTTAATTATAGGTGGGTGCTTATTTAAAAGGTGGTAGGTGTTATCTTATTAAAATAAGGGGTAAGGTATTTTTATTAGATCTTAGTTTATTTTTTTAGATCTAATTTAAATTTATTAAGGTTAATTTAGGAGGTTTATTAATTAAATTTTGGGCTATTAATTTTTTAATTAAGCTTTTAATTTTAATCTTTAATTAGTAGTTTAATTTAGTCATTTTTTCTAACAATATAGTCATTTTTTTCTTTAATTTTTTCAAATTAAGCTAATCGGGAAATTTCAAAGTTGATTTTATAGCGTTATTGGGTGATTTTTTCTACTAACCATTTGTTGAGTGTGTAACATTCCTCTTAGCATTTTTTTCACCTTATTAGAGCCTTTTTTGCATCATGGAAGCCTCTCAGACTCTTTTTAGCCCTTTCTTTTTGCATTGTAATCATTTTTCTTCATTTGTAGGTTAGTGAGCGCGTCCACCACAACCTTGCAACAAGAGAGATTCCTTCCCTTCTTGCTTTCTTTTGTGTTTGTTCACTTGTTTCATTGCACATGACTGAGCATATTGTGGTCTCCACACTTGTGCAATATTTCACTAATTACAAGGTGAGTGACCAATCATCTCATGTCGCACAAACACTTGGGTGTAATCAACGCACTACTTATAAAGTGTCGCAATCAAGGGGGTGTTCATTTTGTGTGGTTCTTTTCTTTCCACTATTTTCTTTTCTCACTTTTATCTACTATGGATCTTAATTTTGTTCCTTTGCTTACCCCATTTAACTATCACAAATGGAAAGATGTCATATCTCTCGCTTTGAGAAAACAAAAACTTTATCGAATAACTATGGGATTACAAACTGAACCTAAAGAAGATGTAGAGAAAGAAAAGTGGTTTGAAAAATGTGATGAAGCCTTTGGCCTTTTGTGTCTTTCTATATCACCAAACTGTGCTTTCATATTAACACAACCAAATCACCCAAGGAAGTTTGGGATGCCTTAGAATATTTTTTTGGGAAATAGAAGATGAAATGAAAGGGCATGAACTAGAAAATGAGTTGATTAGTCTCAACCCTAGCAGTTTTGACACTCTCCAAAACTTTTTCACCAAACTCAAATCTCTTAGATTGTAATTGAAAAATTGTGGAATTGACAAGAAGGACTCACAACTCATTCTTTTTGTCCTTGCAAAACTTGGTCTCGACTATTATGTCTTTGTCTCAACCTTCCATGCTACAAAAAGAGAACTTGGTGTAAGTTGGACTATGCCCTCCTTTGATGAGTTTATTGCTAATTTGACTAGAGAACATGATAAGCTAATTCAAATGGGTACTCTTAGATCCACAAAATCCCATGCTCTCATTTTGGTCATGAAAAACTAGGGTTTCAAAGAGAAGAAGCAAAACAATAAGGATCATGAGAATAAAAAGGACCAATCCACCACAAAATCAAACTTTTCCACTTCCTCTTCTAGTTCTAAATCTCCTAAAGAATGGATCAAATGTGGGTACTGTAGTGGTAGGCATGAAGAAGAAAAATGTTTGAAGAAGAAGATTGACCTCCTCACGAGTCTTCTTGAGAAGAACAACATAGGAGTTCCCATTCTCTCAAGCCATCTTCATCATCAACTCACGAAAGTTCTAAGGAAAAATACAATGGAAAGGGGAAAGAAAAATAAAAATAAAAAGAATCAACTAAGGAGAAAATAAAGGTAAGAGCTTTAGTTGCAGTTGTGTCACCTACTCCTACATGGGTGATTGATTTGGGTGCATCTCATCATATGGCCTCATCGACATTGAGTTTGCTTCATTAGAGCCATGTGACATGTCTTCTATTTGGCTTGGTGATGACACTTCTACACTAGTTTTTGGGAGAGGGTTTGTTGAAGTGAATGGTGAACTTTCAATAATGTGCTTAGTGTTCCTTCACTTTCAACTAATCTCCTTTCAGTATCGATCACTCACCTCAGTCAAGGCATGCGGGTTGAGTTCACTCTAGATTCTATTTATGTTAGAGAGATTCACAGTGAAAGTATTATTGCAGTTGGTACAATTGATCATCACACTCGACTTTACTCTTTTTCTCACTTTGTTCCTCCTTCATTCTTCATCGATTCACCTAGACTTGATGATATTTCTAAGCTCACTTTTGATGATGATGAATTCTCTTCTAGCTTGGTTGATTTCCATAGTGATGGGGACCCACCTCCACCATCCACTTATCATCTACCACATATTGAGGAGTTATTTCTTGATCCACCTACTTCTAGTCCACTACAAACTTTTCAGGGAGTAGGTACTTTGATTCAAGACTCATCAGACTTCGGGCACTCTTCTATATAGTTATAAGATATTCCACCTTCCTTCTTTGCCACTTCTTTGGATTCACCATCCTTCATGGAGTAGTTGGCACTTCCACCTCACATATGGAGCATCATTCCTTGGATAGGAACCACACCTTATCACTTCAGGGATCTTCTTCTTCTTCACTTGATATAGGGTGGTCTTCGACACATTCTTCATCTTAGGAGGCTAGATAACATTTCTTCATCTCTTCTCTTCTTCTAGAAAGATTGTAGTTTGTACATGAGTACCTTATTAGGCCTTTAGTTTCCAGGGAATCATTTAATGCATCTTTCTTAGGTTTTTTAGGGATTTTTTTATCTCTTGTAAGTGGATGTTTTTCCCTCGGGTTTTTCCTCCATTACTTGAGATCCTTATTGTACATGGGTACCTCATTAGGCCTAGTTACTAAGACCCATTCTTCTCCTCTTCTTCTTTTCTAGAAATATTATTATTTATACATGGGTACCTTATCAAGATTAGTTTTTAGGCCCCATTGACACATATTTCTTAGTTTTATAGGGATTCTCTTTCATTTCTAACTTTCCATGACCTCTACCTTAGCTTCGATGAAGGGGGTGTTGGTGTATATGACTTATCTCATCATCACTCAATGTCTTGTCCACCTCATGTGGTTAGTCATCTCACTTAGTGAGAATAGGTCATTAAGGTTAGTTAGGGTTGTGTACACATGTCATACACAGGAGTTACATAACACTCCTATATGTACATCTTATTTTTGATCTATGAGCATGTCTTTCTCTACTTGATTCTCATTTTGTGATTTGATGTATCATCATCACGCACACACTATGATGCACTCTAGTCCCATGGTTCATACTCGAATACTGAGGGTCTAATACTAAAATGAACCTCACATCATTCACACTTCACACTTTTTGCTTCACGATATATCTTCCTAGAATTTATGCACATCACAGTAATTATCCAATGACACACTCTTGTTCTATGGTTCATTCATGATCGTTGAGGGTTCCTATAAATGAACCTCATCTCATACACATCCACTGGGGACATGTTACTCCTATCATATTCACACATTGAATACCATCCCATCACACTCACATCATTTGCATATCTTGGTTGCATTTAATCTTGCTATATTTTCTACTTACATGTTGCACTTTTCTTACTATGTTAGCCAGATACTCAGTATGTCATTATCTTTATCATATACACATGTGCATTCACTTGGTCTCTTGTTGTGAATGCAGATATCTTACAGTTCTTACTTACGCTGCAATGGTGTTTGCACTGTACCTTTTACCAATCCCATCGAGGCTCCTAGGAGCATCTATCTTTACTAATCTCACACATTACAAGTGTTATTGTTTCATCATTTACTACTGCTTCTTTCTAGCACATTAATTTCCATTGATACATACATGCCTTGACATACTATCTATCTTTCTAACATGCTAACATTTTCTTCATGTGTAGCATTTGTTTTACAGGATTATATGCAACCATGGTTATCTGATACACTTTGTTTGAAACTATTTTCCATTGTATTTGGGCTATGCCCTATGTATTCTATGCTCATTGTATGCTTTTGGCCGCTTCGGCGTTGATTGTTTTGTGACATTGTCACAAGAATGTCGCATGTTTGAAACCCACTTTTCATGGTATAATTTGATTGCACACTTACTTGTTACATTGGATTTTATTTCATTCTTTCTACTTTTGCTACTAACACATGTTACTAGCCAATTTGTTTTCATGTGCCTTGGTTTCTACCATGCACATCCCCTACCCCCTACATATATGTAGTAAAAATCACCATCAGGTCCTCTCCTTTGGGTTGTATTCTCCTATTATTGTCACATGCACCCCAAACAGGGGGGCATACATTGGGTAAAAAAATCACCCCTACATCGCCGGATCTACAATTTAGATCAGCATAGTATAGAAAAAGCACAAAATGCAGTCACAGAATGGTCCATAAACTGATTTGGACCTCAAACCGTATGAAGACTAGCGCCCAAACTCGGACACTAGTTCTGGGTGCTCCTAACCTCTCCTAGGAGCTAATGTCTTGGATCAAAATACATTCATCTTCTCAGATCGACACAATTTACATAAGTCTTCATAGAAGTTCTACAGTTACATGTATAATCCTCCAGTCATAAAATGCATTCTATGTTCTTCAATCAGTACAACTCAGAAATAGTTTTAAAAAATCAGGATAAAAGCAACAACATGAACAAATCAGATGCACCATTTGTAGTGGTGCTTATTGGGCAGAGTCATGGAAGGAGAGTAAAACTAGACCTCTCTCCCTAACACTTTCTCTTTGGTGTGAGATCGCCCAAAAAAACTTGCACTTGGCGTGAGATCACCCAAAAACTTGCACTTGGCATGAGATCACCCAAAAACTCACTATTAGCATGAGATCTCCCAAAAAATCATGCTTCATAACATTTTAAGACACTTTTCTATCCTTTTACACTCTTTTACATCAGTGTACACTTTCCTTTACTACTATTTTTACACTTTTACATACTTTTGCATACTTTTACATACTTATACACACTTTTCTATGATTTATCATATACAAGACTTTGACTGCATTCTTGCTCTTCTTTTGCAGCTCTGTCCTTACAAGAAATAGCTCACACAACCTACGAAAACACTACAATTCATACACTTCACCCCTAGGGTCCACTTCCCTTTCCTAGTCTCCATGCTTCACTTGTCCAATTGGCATGCTATTCACCACATTCTTTATAGGATCATAAGGTATGCATATTTTATCTACTTTATGTTATCAAGTATTCACTCAAAAACATAAAGTGGGGAAAATGTAGACACAAAATCATGTACTTGGGTAAATTTCTAGGTCCAAAAGTATACTAATGTATATATGATTCATAAGCAAGAAAACTAGTGGTTGACAACTATCTTTGGCCTATTTTCTTTGTTTCTTACTTTTACTTGTGGTCTTATACACCCTACATCCATGAAAGAACTTTACTAATTTATCCTTAATGACCTCGGACACCGGTGCCCAATTAGGACATCAATGCCCGAAAGCTCCTATCCATACTTGGGTGATCCCGACCCTTTCTTATCTTTACTCACTCTTTTTGGGTCTCTTTTATCTTTTGGGCATATTTTTCACTTATGGGCCAACCTTCCAGATGTTAATTATGAAATTCAAACAAGGGAATCATATGTATACTTAATTTCTTCTAAAAAATAAGGACCAAGCACTAAACATTTTATCATCACATGAGCTTGCATTTCAAAAGGCAATAAAGCAATCAAAAGGCATCCTTCTAGCATTCATTCAAGGCATAAGGGTTGCACCATCTCTACATCCATTGTATAGGAAGGGGTAGTCTATTTTATTCTATCCACACATACTACTACATTGCTACATTTTAGCTACAATCCACTATCAAGTGCAACTTGCACAAGGGCATCCTAGGGCATCATTTCTACACACACACACACATACAATAACTAATTGGAGTCTGAGATGTAGTGTAACGCTCAGTCATAAGTTCACTCTTAGGGTGACCTTCGGGGTCAATCTAACTCCCCATTCTACATTTTTCTTTTTAGGTTTGATGCAATTTAGGGGCTTGTGAAGGTGAAATTCTCTTTTACATGTTACATGTAGCTTCAACGATCATAGTGTGAATATCAAATGACCAACATGAATCAATACCAAAGACCTTGCATGACACATAAGAAAGAAAAAATTGAGATCCTACAAAATCACCAGTGCTGGGTGCCTCTATCCTATAATGGGCACCCCTATTCAACATTATTCTTAGGTTCTATATTTTACGGTGACTAGTGACGACCATGTTTGCGATCTGTTCATTAGTTGCACATGTCAAGATCACTTCATGTGCATTCAGAAACCAGCTAAGTTTCTCTATCTATCCTTCTTGCCTAGGTTTTTACATCATTGCTTTCTTATTTCTAGGATCTTATTATATATTAGCATTCATACATTATTTATTTCAATATTTACTCTGTAATATTGATTTAATTCAAATTAAATTAAGTCACCGGATAGCACCTGAGGGGATGAGTCTAGGTCATATGGAAAACCATAACAAGGGATAGAGTGGTGAAAATTTTCTTGCACCCTCTTTCTCCTTGGGAATGGGGAGAATAGGGACACAAAATGTGCCCTCACCGGTGATGAAAAGTGGCAACATGAGATTAGATGAGGAAGATGTGAGGAAAAACTATTTTAACACCAAGGAGCTTGAAAATGGTCACATGAAAAACCATGGAAGGGGATAAAGAGGAGAGAATTTTATCATCCCCTATATCCCCTTTGGAATGGGGGACAAGAGGGTCAGAAAAATGTGCCCCCACCTAGTGATGACAAGTGGCGCTTTCTCATTGTTCGATGAAGGGGCTAGAAATAGGCCAGATAAGCCCTCTTGAATGTTGCAAGTTGGTCACATGGAAGATCAAATGGAAGGGATAAGGAGGGGCACATTTTTTCCCATCTATTCCCTTAGGAATGGGGACAAGAGGGACAAAAATTTACTTCAACCTGGAGGTTACAATTGTTCACTTACAAAATTGACTAACTACGAGAAGCATACCTACGAGAGAGAAGACTTGTTGATGAGATTTCGGAGCTCCAGAGGTAGTTTTTAGTGAATTATTATATTATTTTGAATCCAAAGAGCCTTAAAATATCAATGGGATGGGTCTCATCCTTAAAATTTTCCCTAAAATCCCTAAAATAGATCCTTTTTCTTTGGGATAAGTAGGGTATGTCTGCCTGACAAATTAAGTTGTCCTAAGATGTACTTGAGTCTTGTGAAATATGTGAAAATTATATTATGTAGAGGGTTAAAAAAATTTAAAATTCCTATGTTTTTCCTTCCAAGTCCCTATAGAGCTCCCATAATCATATGATGAAGATTAGGCTATGTTTTTTACTATACACTCCTTGCACCTTAAAAACCCGTCGTTACACAGGTTGTCCCTAAACCTTAAAAACTTCCATAAATATTCCAAATTCATTTCCAAAACCTTAATATATGTTAAATAACACATATGGATTAGTATGGGAATTTTTTTCTATCACGGAGAGTGCACACTTGCCTTGAATGGCCAAAATTGGCCCTTTCTATGCCTACTGAGAAACTAGCCATTGGAAGCACTTTACCGAATGGAATGGATGATATTCCTACCTCATTTCAAAAAATAGGGAAGGATTATTCAATGCATGAGAAAGACCTACAAGGTTAGTTTGAGCACGATACAAAAGAGAAACTATCTCGAAGAGGGATTCGGGAATACTCGGGAGAAAATTTTCACATTTGGGTCTAGTTGTCATGCTTGAAAGTTTGAAATTTTCATGCTACACATTTGCATGACAACAATTGGATTTATCTTAGGGATTTGTTCTAGATAGAATGAAGTGAGGACAAGACAAGAAAAAGCCCCATAATCTCAAGACATTTGTGTGCGCCAAAGTGCCTTTTCTATTGGGCTTATGGAGTCATTTCTTCCAAACGAACACACAAATGAACACACCGACAAAGGGAAACACACCAAAAACAAAAAAACACACAACGGAAATAAAAAACTATATTACATGGGAGTTAAATTTTTAGAGATGGGGAAAGAATGTACACATACCCAACAACAAGTTAGGATAAGTACACACCATCATGGAACAAAAACATAATTTCGACCTCTCGAAGCTCAAAGATCAATATTTGATCGTGTCATACTATTGTGATGGATTTGCATGGTTTGAGAAGAAGGTTATAGACCAATATTCCATCTTTATACTTACATTACACTGATAACACTCTTGCATTAAATGAACACTTTGTTACTTGCTTAGGATCCTTGCTTCTTGCGACCTAATCATTATGCTTTGTGAACACCTATAAAAACTTCTCCATGAAATCGTTGATTTTTTCATAGAAAAATTCATCATCCTTGAATGGATATTGCAACATGAAATCATTTCTTGAATCAGTAAGGCACTTAGAGGAAGTGAGAACAAACTGATTACCTTCCCATTCAACAACTTTTTCTAACCTCTCACTTTATTGTTGTGAACAATTGCTTTCAAAAATGGAGGCCACATCATTGGTACGAAGGTCTTCATCATCCTAGTGATAACACAACAACATGTATTCATGTTAAAATTCAACACGGTTTAGAAATGGTGAGAGAAATGTAATTCTCTATCCATTCAAAAGACTCTTACACTTTCTCGCTTTATTGTCTCAAAATAATTACTTTCAATGCAAAACATCCCAACATTGTTCTTGACATCATTTTCAATGGTGGAGGTGTTGTCTTCATGAGTGAGAATATCTATAGGATATTCCATAATTCCCTCCATCTTTGGTTTCTCAAGAATGCATTCTTCTTCACAAAATGAGAAAGGTGAAAGCTTAACTTCATGTTCATGTTCACCTTCCAAGGCTTCAAATAACATTGAGCTCATCCATTTGATTTGTCTCATCATCAACATCGGTGCATGGAAAGAGAAATACAACTTGACTCATACCTATCTTGTATTTCCATGGCTTGATTTAGGATCTCAATACTGAGTTGAGGGTCTTTAATTCCATCCATAGTCCTCAAGATGTCTTCCACGAAGGGCTCTTTTGAAGTCTGTCACATATTCATCTTCATATTCATTAAAAAGGCCTTGTATTGTACCTCAAGGAGATGATTGAAAATTTGATCTACCCCTAGCTAGAATTCATTTGAAAAATTCTCGTTCTCTTTCTCCTCATTTCTTGTCATCCAAGGCTCACCTTTTACTAGACTCGGTATACTTAGTTTTCGTCATTCTTGGATAAAGAGAAGAGATACAAGCTACGCAGAGTAAGACACACTTTTGAGATGGAGATATATTACATCATCCTCATGATAGGTTAGAGAATAAAATGTTGGATCAACAACGTGAGAGAAATATTAAACTCCATCTTGATCATTCCTTAAAAAATATTCCTTTGTGCAAGGAAACAGAAAAACTCCATACTCATCATGATGATCAACATTACACTCCTTTAGTGAGGATGGTGGAATTGTATCTTTAGGAGGTCATGATCAATTTTCTCATCCACCTTGGTTTCAAGAATGAAAATGGACTCTTCCATTTGTTCCTCCACGATTGAATCAAGAAGGGAATTTGATTCTCCAACTATCTCCATTTCATCATTCAACATTTGTACATCAATTGAAGAGTCAAAATTGGAAAGGATATTATCCATGATTACCTCGAATTCATCATCTTGAGTCCAGAGTGAAGGATGGATTTCTTTTAATTCTTTATTTTTGGTGGAGTCCTTGGAAAACACTAGGTCATTTTTCTTACAACAAGAATCTCCCTCTCTCGGATTAATTTCTTCTCCGATGGGCTGAGCTTCAAGCCAAAATGAATTGATGAATGGAGGTTAAACTATTGTGTCTTCTTCAAATTCCTCCAAGGTGATGATTTGTTTCTCATCAGAAGGTTTAAGGATATGGCATTTGAGGTGCATAAGAATCTTCTAGGGATGAACACCTCATAGTGTGGAAAATCATCAAGATCTTCTTGAGTTTCTTCTTCCTCAACATTATGAAGTGCTTTAAGATGTTCATACATTTTTGTAAGGCCAATGCATAATTCCAAACTTCATGGTAGGATTTGGGATCATAATTTCCTTCTTCTGCACTCGAAGATTTTGAAAAACTCTCTTCTCAAGACTTCCATTTCTTCATCTCCATATGCAAGGAAATCATATAGAGGAAGGAGATGAAGGATAATGTTCTTAACTTGTTATTCAGTTTGCACAAATTTGAAAATGTTACCTTCATAATTCCCACCATCATGCCCTTCATACGACATTTCATATCTCTTATGAATCTTCCTCATCCATTTCTTGGATTCTTGATCATCAATGGTGCGATTCCCACTTTCTTTCATCTAGCAACAATCCTCTTGAATTGGAGACACTAAGAATTATTTACTGGATCTTCACAAACATCAATCTTCTCCATTCTAGAAAATATTTTCATGCCTATTGTAGATATGGTACAAACCTTTTTTCCCTTCATTGATTACAAGTTTTTGTTTAAAGCAAGATAATTTTTTCATTGTAGTAGAACTGTACTTTTACAATAGATGTTCCGAATGATGGATGATCAAAGATTTGCATTTCTTGGCAAGTAATCTTCTTATTCTTCTTCATGGTTATTGTCACTTTGAATTGTGATGGACACCAATCTTGAAACTTCATCATTGCAGAATGCAGAAATGAATGTGACACAAATTCATTCCTTGACGAGTCTCCTTCAAAATATAATTTTTCTTTGAAACCTAGTTTTTAAATTTTTTTTGGAATATATATATTTTTGGTATTTTACAAAGATCTATGTGGGTGCATGAGGGAAAATCTCCCCAACGGAGTCACCAAAAATTGTTGGTGAAATAATTTTTGTGTTGTAAATTATGTGTTTCCACCAACACTCATAGGGTTATGCCTCTCCTTTTTATGTATGGGGTGGCTCCCATTATTTAAAGTAAACTATCCTAATGTTATCTAAATGTTATGTGTTTCACCACAATGTTGCATATAAAAAAGATAAGGTAAAGGTGAGGAAGAATACCTGTGATGTCGAACAAGGTTACACGTATTATAGAAGACTAGGATGATTGTGAAGAGCTCCTTTTTGGCTAAGAAGGACTACCTAAAATGAAAAACAAGACCACAAGATAATATTAACAATATAGGTTAGTGGACTGCCTAGCGGGATCTAGATCTAGGAATCGAGGTGCTTCTTTGAAGGTTTTCAATCCACACTCAAATACAACTTAATACATGGAAATAACATGAAAGAAGGAAATACTACTATAGTTGTATGATTTAGGTGTCTCACACAAATACAATAAGCTAGATTTAATCTAATAATGCATATAAGACTTAATCTAAAAAGGGTGGTTGGTTGTCGGGCTGCGGGTGTAGGAGAGGGTGTTAGGGAGGTAAGCATGAAGTTTGGTGGGGTTTTTAAGAAGTTTTGGGTGAGGTTGATGGCTTGTTGGTCTATGGAAAATTACTGCAACACAAAGGTGACCAATGTCGATAGGCTAACCGATATCGGTATTTGGTAATAGCCGAGGTGAGTAGGGAAATTAGATAAAAAGGTTAAAATGGGTTGGTTAGGAGCTCTCTGTGACTCCACAGAGAGTTAAAAAAGATTAGGTTAGGTATTGGGATTTATATGAAGATTTAGAGATGGTAAAATAGGTGGTTAGAGGGATAGAGATATTCAAATGGGTAGGTTTTCGGTAGATGGGTGTAGGAGGTATACGGGAGAGAAGAAATCTATAAAATGAAGTACTTAATACCAGAAGCTAATGAAACTTATCAACTAGATTAAACTACTTATCTAGAGACTTACAGGTTGATAGATGATGGTTGTTGGTAGGTGGTTGGAGAAGAAAACGGGTCCAGATCCACGGTAGCAACAATGAAGGATTGGTGCCACCCGATGTGAATGATCTAAAGCTCTGGAGCTATAGGCTGATTAGTGATGAAGAATGTGAGTGCTTAGGTATTGTGTTGGTTGTCAGAATCTTGTTTTGAAATTCTAGATACAAGAGCCAAGAATGTTAGAACTTAAAAAGATAAGGTGGAGGAGCTTGGGTAAAGGGTTGGAATTCCTATTTAAGGAAACCAATGAAGGTTAGGTGATCGCGCCGGCCGAGGAATAACCGGCATTGGTTAGGGAGAAAAGGTCTTATTTTGCCAAAAATAGCCTTTTCTCTCCATTTTTGGCATTAGTCAAGGTTTGTTATGGACTAGGAGTCTAGGTTGGTGCTAAATGAAGCAGAAATTGGTAGGAGGGATAATAGGTAATGAATGTTAGGGTTAGAATGAGTCCTAGTTAGTTAAGGGGAGTGGTGACTTAGTCTAGGTTAATAAATAGGCTTGGAATGGGTCTATGGTGAGGTGGAGAGGTGAGGTGGAGGGGTGAGAGAATTATTAACTTAATACAAGTAATTAAATTAATAATAATAAGTGGAGGGCTTATGGTAAGGGGTATGTCTCAAATTAATTAATTGGAAGGGGATTAGAGGGTCGTGACCTAATTTTGGGTGTCTACAATTGCCCCTTTTTGTCACGTAGCTTGTATTGATAAGTGATGATGGCAAAACAAGAAGTGGTTACCCTGGTATGGATGAAGGTTAGGTTTCCCCAAGTATGGGTGAAGGATAGGCTTCCCTGGGTATGGGTGGAGGTGATCTCCTCGAAAAAGGAATTGATGGAGCGGGAAAACTTGGTGATGGGTTTGATAAAGTGGTAGGTGGTGAAAAATGAGGTATGGTGCGGGCAATGGTGATATTCGTGTGGGTAATAGGTAGGGGCATTCAAACACACACACACATGTATAATACAAGAAGGAACCAAGATTAAGAGCTCACAAAATCTACATCGTCAAAGGTCAATAGTTTATCCAAACAAGGTTGATATGGTCTAGGTATCCAAGGTATAGGAAGTTCTCTTAGAAACATGAGAGGGAAAGGTGCAAGAATGGACATAGGTGTGTTTCGAAGCACCAACAAGTTTGGTTTGGTCGAGATAAACATCACGACATAAGGCAAGGTAAGGTCGGTATGCTAAACACCATGAGTAAGCGTCATCGTAAGGTACAATGAGTAAGAAAATTCAAGTGTCAAATGGGCGAGGTCGGTGTGGGTGTATAGGTAAGGTCATGGGTAAGGCCGAGGTGTAGGAAAAATGTGCCCCTAAGTATAATTAGGGAGGTGATTAGGTTGGTAGGGCTATTAGGTGAGCTGTAGGGTTGTGTTAAGGTTATGGTAGCAAGAAAATGGCATCCTGCGGAAAAAAATTGGGTAAATTAGGCAGAATTGGTTTAGGCAGGGTGACTAATATTGGTTGAGAGGTAACCAATGCCGGTAAGGGTGATCGACGCTAGTCACCTAGGGCACAATCAGACCGACGGAAGTCGGGTCTAATTTTGGGTTAAAACATAAAATTTGTATAGAAAAGGTTCATTTGAACCTTTTGACTTGGTGAAAATTACTAAAAGAGAGAATATTCATGTGGATAACGATAGGGAGAGTGAGAGAGATGATTTAGCGAGAAGTTAGTGGTTGTTGGAGTGGAGTTTTGCAGCCCACAAGATCTACTTGGTCGAGTTGATTGGTTGAGATATGGGTGGTTGATTTAGACATGGAAGAGGCAAGAGAGGGCACAGTGGAGGTTAGATTCCTATTCCAGAGATCCCACCATAGAGGTGACATCAAGTAGAGGTAGGATTCGAGTGCCATTGTTGGTTTTGGGGAAAATTAAGGTAGAATAAATTAATAATGCATATAAAACTTAATCTAGATAGGGTAGTTGGTTGTCGGGGCCTACAGTGTGCAAAGGGTGTTAGGGAGGTCTAGGTGAAGTTTGGTGGGGTTTTAAGAGGTTTTGGGTGAGGTTAATGGATTTCTATTATGGGAAATTTACTGCAGACACGGTGACCAATATCGATAGGCTAACCAATACTAGTATCTTGTAATAGCCGATGTTGGTAGGGGAAATTAGATAAAAAGTTAAAATGGGCTGGTTGGGAGCTCTCTATGACTGCACAAAGAGTTAGAAAAGCTTAGGCTAGGTGCTAGGATTTATATGAAGACTCAAAGATGGTAAAATAGGTGGTTAGAGGGACATAGAGGTTCAAACGGGTAGGTTGTTGGGTAGATGGGTGTAGGAGGTATACGGGAGAGAAACAATCTATAAAATAAAGGATTTAATACTAGAAGCTAATGAAACTTAACAAACATATTAAAATACTTATCGTAGATTTGCGAGGTTGATAGATGATGGTTGTTTATAGGTGCTTGGAGAATAAAATAGGTCCATATCCATAGTAGCATCAATGAAGGCTTGGTGCCTCCCAATGTGAATGATCTAAAGCTCGGATCCATAGGCTGATTACTAATGAAGAATGTGAGTTCTCGTGCATCGCTTTTTTGGTCATTGGAATCTTGTTTTGAACACTTGGATGCAAGAGCCAAGAATGTTAGAACTCAAAAATCCAAGATGGAGGAACTTGGGTAAAGGGTTGGAATTCCCTATTTAAGGAAACCGACGATGGTTAGGTGACCAACACTAACCGAGGAATAACTAGTATCGGTTAGGGAGAAAAGGTCTTATTTTTCAAAAATATCCTTTTCTCTCCATTTTTGGTGTTGGTCAAGGTTTGTTATGGACTAGGAGTCTGGTTGGTGCTAAATGAAGTGGGAAATTGGTAGGAGGGATAATAGGTAATGAATGTTAGGGTTAGAATGAGTCCTAGTTAGTTAAGGGAGTGGTGACTTAGTCTAGGTTAATAAATAGGCTTGGAATGGGTCCATGGTGAGGTGGAGGGTGAGAGAATTATTAACTTAATATGAGTAATTAAATTAATAATAATATGTGGAGGGGTCATGGTAAGGTGTATGTGTCGAATTAATTAATTGGAAGGGGCTTAGAGGGTCATGAAACCCAATTTTGGGTGTTTACACTATGAGGTGGCCAAATAGGACGAAGATCACACAAGAACAATTCACTGAACTTGTGCCAAAGTGATTGTATGGGATACAAAGGAGAAATTAGCAATGATGAGTGATGAAGGGGAGAAATTAGGAAAGATAAAGTTATCATTATGAGTAGAGTCTTGAAGTTCACACAAAATAACCTTTGAGTAGTTTAACATTCAATTAGAGGAAAGAAACAATGTAAGCCATTAGTGAGACTAAAAAACTAGTGACACATAGTTCTTAAAATTCATCAATCAAGGATGGAAAGTTCCTTCTTGATTACTATGCTTGTAAAATGCATAAAAGAGAGAGAATAGAGAGGAACACACGAGAAAATGAAATGAAAGGAATGTAGATTTTATTTCTTGTGTTCCCGATAAAAAGCAAAACATCAATCCACTATCCATGATTTCTATATAAAAATAAAATTCATGATACTTTAGAGTGGAGTATCTATCTCATTGTCATGCTAAATTTCTAGCATAAAAATGGAAAAATTTTACCATGAAAACTAAACCCACATTCAAAAATCCTCGAACCGTAATGTAAACTCTGCCCTCCATTCGATTGCTGAATATGTAAACCCCATCATGGCCAAGAGGGATGTGCTAAATGGATTTTTAAAGTGTGTTTCATGTGCGGTAAGCTAGTGGGAAGTAATTCATCGATCCATTTTGATCGATTTGAAGGAACTGCTCTAGAGACCTAAAAGGCTTATTTCCGAGGATTCTTGCACTGGAAAACACCACCCTTGGTAATGTATGGGGATTAAAAAAATCATCTAGTAAGGGTGAAATAAATATATGTAATCATTGGAGGAACTTTAGGGAAGTTATATAAGAGGAAACAGGTTTAGGAACTAGTTGTGCAACACCGGGCTACTTATAACTAGGTGTAGGAAATGAAAGTTGTAAAAATATAGTGATATTGTTATGGATTTTGCAAGAGCTTTAGGTAATTTTTTGAAGTTACCAAATACTCATAAAAAATATAAGAAGGTCTACTTCACATTGCAAAAGGTTTTGGGAGATTCTATCATTAAGATTTTGAGATATTGGCCCGATAGTGCAGGTGAAGATCCTAGATCTCAGTGGAGATTAGAATGAAAATTTAGGGATTTATATATGGATTTGGGACCTGATTCAAAGGAATAAATAAATAAAATTTAACCCTCTATATTTCCCATGTGATAAGTTATACAAAAATGTAAGTTTCTCTCTAGTGGTAGTTAGACCTTCCAGGAACCGCTCTCAAGCATAATCAAAAAGGGGGTAAATTTTGAATTATAGGTAGAATTTGTCTCTTAAAAGTGGTGGAATTATTTTACTTTCATATTTTTCAGTCAAAATCATATAAATTTTCCCATGAAACTCTCAGGGAAGTTGCAGGAGCAAAGTCTCACTCTCCATGGTCTATTTTTGGCAGTTGTTGGTGAAGATAGGCTTACTAAAAGTATCCAGGTCAGACTTTCACACATTGGATGCAATTTTTGTATTTTTACTTGGTGAAAATTTGAATAGGGTGAAAAAAGGTGTGATACCATGGTGAAGAGTGACGGAATAAATTTTTCGTCACTTATAGTGCTACTTTGGTGGTTAGGTGAAAGTTAACCACTCACATGTAATTATGGCCCCTCTCCATGTTCAAAAATCCCCATGTATAACTTGGGAATCATTATTTAACCTTTTAACCTGGTGAAATATTTAAATGGGTGAAAAAAATTGTGACCCCAAGGAGGATGAAGTGTTTACATCACTTAAACAACAACTTGCATGGTTAGGTGTTCACAACTCCAATCTATCCCCCCTGCATGATGAGATGAACCCTTGGCACCATTTCTCACACCTGCTACAAATTTTTCCCTGGTGAAAAATTTAATCAAGTGAAAAAAATTGTTACCCCTTGGAATCTCCCCCTCATTGGTCACTTACCTTCAAAACTTGATCACTAGGTGTTGTTTTCCACTTACCTCATTTACACAAGCTAGTCTCCCTCTTCATGTTGGTTGACCTCATGGCACATTTTTAATAATATCTACACTTTTGCAACATTTTACCTCATTATAAATTTTTTAAGGTAAAATTGAGGCTACTGGACCCATTTATTAATTCTCCCCTCTCTCTTAAATTGGGTTAGTGTAAGGGTGTGCAAGTGAGTCAAAAGGTGGGTTTACTTAACTCGGGTCAAGAGGTGAGTATTTGAATTGCAATTAGTAATTTTTGGAGCCCATTTTTAGTGTCTTTCTCTCCTTTAAGTTGTGAATTGTTCATACTCAGATTGCACCATGAAACCCTATGCCTAGAAACACACTTTTGTTTATATCTCACAAACCCATGCTCCGTTTGTCATGAGATTTAGATTAAAGGTTCCTTGCAAAACACCTTCAAGAAGAATGTTTGCATGCCTCAATTTATTATCTCTACTATTTTATACAACCCATTGAGTTTTATAGCTAAAAATACTAATTTCTCATATTTACACAACTCCAGCAATTGAAATCCCTTGAAAATTGGAGCAAAGGCTTGAAATGAAAAATAAAAACTTCTGCAAGTGGTTTCATTTAAATTCGACACCGAGAGGACCAATTTATATTTTTAGTAAGGATTCATGGGAAAACCTACTAAAAATATTAAGTTTGATAAAAATGTGCATTTATATCCCTCATTTCATTCCCCATGATCAAGACACTCAAAAATTGGCAAGATTGACAAAATTGGCTAAAATGGGGCAATAATGATGGATATTCTAAAAATAGTAAATGGGTGAAATGAGATAAAAGTGTTCATATTTAAATCCTTCACACATCTTACAATGGTCTTAGCACTCACATGAGCTTCTCTCTCAGTTTTCAAGTCAATTCCCACATTCCCAATGCGATGAGCAAAAAGTGCCAAAACGGGAAAATGCCAACTTTGTCCTAAAGGCCATTTCAATTAATTTCACATGGATTGCATGATCAGGTGGTAGACGAGATTGGTTTTGATTTCATTCTTATTCCCTTGCTCTAGAATCACAAGGATTTTGTCTCATCATCGGTGCTCCTATAGTGGAAGAGTCAAAATCATGATTTTGTGAGCAAGAATGCATCAATTTCTGTCATGTGAATGATTGATTGATCACAAAAATGCGACAGTGTCTCAAGGATCAAAAGGATTTTCTCAATGAGGGGAGTCATTATCCAATGTTCTTATTGGTATAATTATCAAGTTATCATTGCTCCTCTTCTTGGTGTTTTCAAGCAATGTTACAAAGGTTCACCATTTCAAGAGTTTTCAAAATGAGCAAAGTGTTCAAAGGTCTTCATCGAGCTATTCGTTAATACATAATTGTGGAGGGTCATCATGGGTTAGGAGGTCATCGTTAGTACCATCATAGTTGATCTACATCGATGGCATATTCATCTTCATCTATGCTTTGGAGCATTCTTTCCTCTCATATCTCATTATTTCTCATGTTCTCTCCCCTTTTCTAACTCTTCATTATAAGCAATCATTATAATCTGTCTTATTCACTTAAGTGACTCTAATGGCGAATTGTAAAATTCCATTTTAATTTATAAAAAGGGGATTTATTTTCTCACATCCTAGGTAGACAAATATTCATATGTTGAATAAGGACATGAAGATACATGTGGGGGTAAACAAAGAGATGAATTGTAAATCTACAAATTGGGAAAACCTCCACATTTTAAAGGATGGTGATTCTTGTTTACTAGCTCCCATATTATCTCTAGGAAAAAGTGATCGAAATCTTATATTTCTTGTCTAAAAATTTCTATCTCCATCTCAACTTCATAGTATGAGAAATTTTAATTGTGCTATATCATGCAAGAAAACTTTGTGTTGGTTGTATCTTATTCCTCTTATCTTGCCATAGTTTCTTCTCATTGAATGCATGGAACTAATCTTGATTTTATGTTGGAAAACTCTACATGTGTTATTTACAATATAAAATCCCTTCTCATACTTTCTCTCCTCACCTTTCTCCCTCACAATTCCTCCCTTGTGTTCCACACAAGCACTTTTCTACGGTATAGGGAAGTACTCCTGTGTGATCCTCGGTCATAAGGCCACCCCACAATTAGAGTAGTGTATATATGTTTCCTTGTTTTTAATAAATGGATCGACCCATTCAAGCAGAGGGACCTAGTCCCAGAGATTTGGTGAAATCCTAAAATTTTCCCACCTAAAAAATTATTTCGCCAAAACCATCCTAATTTATAGCATTGTGATTTTCCTCTTCACCTACACCCCACATGAACCTTCATGTTCTCATTAGACTTGTGAATAAATATCTTCATAGGAAATGAGAGACAAGTTCCCTTTTATAAATCAAATGGACTTTTACAATTAAACTTTAGAAATTCACTTAAGTGAATGAGAAAAATTATCATGATTACATACAATGAAGAATTAGAAAGGGGGAGAAGAAAGAGGGAGAAAGAGAGAAGAAGGAAGGAGTTGACATATCTGATGAAGAAGCTCCTTATGAAGAAGAACTCATTGATTCATGATCCTTGATGAAGAGTTTCTAGATCAAGCTCCCATTCTTTGAATTCTTTATTGAATTAAGCCACCACAAGTCTTAACGTGTCTTCATTTGGAATGTGAACGTAGCTCAATACCTTGATCCACACCCTAGGAACATTATTGTCCTTCTTACACTGATCATACCATCCTTTAATATCTTTTGCAATGTTGGAGATACATTCTCTGATGTTGGCTAGGGACTTTAAGGTATCTTCATTGAAGGAGAGATAGTCACGTGCTTATTTCTTGACCAACTCCTGGAAGGAAACAATGAGTTCTTATGATGATGAATTCTTGGTGAGTGGAAGGAACTCAAGTTTGTAAACATAGTTATAGACCTCATTTAGGATCTCAAAAGCATATTGTCTACAAGATTCAAATTTAGAGATGATGCAACCTAGAATTTATAGTAAATGACCTGCATGTCTTGATACATCACTCAACTAGAGCTAAGTACTCACCCAAAGCGTGTAAAGGCACTAGGTCCATCTTTAGAGTTGCTTGTATAGAATGTTAACATGATGGTGCATATAAATATCCAGATTCATTATCAATAGTAAACAACACACAGTGTATAAACTAGATCTAGTTCTTAGAATAGATATAGAATGAACTAAACAATGACTATAACAAGATTTACCATGCAAGAACTAGATTCAGTCATGTTCAACACCATTATCCATCCAATATGAACCATTGTATTGAATATTGTAAAACACAAAAGCTTCTTACATTACATAAGTATCTTCATGACTCATGCGCACAAAAAACACCAACATAACTCTACCATAGTTTTTCACACCAACCCATGCAAATCAATACATATAGGGGTGGGAATTTCCCTTCACCACTCACACACTTCTAAAAATAGGTCACATGCTAATAATAACCATGCACATTTACAATAAAATGCACAACATACAATTTCTCTAACAATAGATTTCCTATAGTTAACTCTCGAGTAGAAACCCTATTATTAACTCAAACTATGCTTGGTGCTCAATTGTTGCTTGTCCCCAAAATACCATTACATGGAATGCAAGTCTTCATGTCTTTGTGTGCTCCACATGCTATCTCCAAAAATAGCCCTTATCCACAAAATGGATAAGTTCTAAATTCAAAGTGTTATAGCGTGTTGTCATCACCAATCCGGCACTATGATAATTTTTCAAATAGAGAACTCCTCGTGCTATGATTATTTACTAATGCATAACCTTTAGTTTGGTGGATGTAATCTGGAAACAAAACAACAACATAACACAAGAATACCATCGACTATGATAAGACAGAATGATGACAAATCTGAAATATCAAAATAAATTATAATATTAACATGAAACTGTTACAATCTCACCCATGAGGTACTTCAAGTGTTATTGACTTCACTTTCCTTTCACCAAGACTATGGGAGAAACTTTACAATTACACCTCTTAATGGCTTCTTCAACACACCTTTAAACTGATGGCTTCCTTCGCACACTTCCTACAATATTTCTCACTACTTCCTTCTATGCTAAATGAGGGGGGTGGCCTCTCTATTTATAGAACTTCCAGGCTTATCCATCTTATCTCTAAGATAGGATAAGAAATCCACTCTGACGAATCATATTCCATACCTTAACTCTTATCTGTACATGTAAGCTTATCTGTTAAGATAAGATAAACCTTATCATTTTACATGGGTTCCACATTTTTAGACTTTTTACAAATAAAATACACAAAATATTTATGACCTCACTCCTTGTCTTTATTACCAATATAATATTTCTAATTCCTAATCATGTAGACCCTACTTCTCTAATTACCTAAACTTTGACATTTTAACATTACCGGACCACTTACGACAAATATTTACTTTTTACAACATTCCTATTGTACTTTGACTGTTACCATACTCCACATTATTGGCGGCACCATACTGACGGCGCCATTATCTTCTATCAGATGCTACTACTAATTATACTTAACAACATCCTATTCCTAATACATACATTAATGAAATAGAAATTACGGAGGAAAATTTTAGTGTCGACATCTTCCCCCTTCCTAGCTTCTACTCCATCCTCGGAGTAGACTATTCTGGTGCTTGGAAAATCTTCAACTTGTCGTGGTTGACCCATTTTATAATGGGAGTGCCATCCAATTCCTCCAATCAGTACGTACCATTTTCATGCACAACTGCTATTTTGTAGGGCCCCATCCATTTTGGAAGAAATTTTCTCTGTCTTCTTTTTTTGTATCTGGAATCATATACTAGAACCAAGTCATTCACATGAAATGGAGACCACCGGATCTTTTGATCAAAGTATTCCTTCTGCTTCATTTTCTTCTTATGGCTTGTATCCTTTGCTATTTCTCTCATTTCCTCCAGCAAATGAAGATGTACCAACCTTTCTTTTACTGAATCACTTTCATCCATCCTTTCATTTTCATAACTCTCACAGTGGGAATATCAAACTCAATAGGAAGAAACTGGATCAATGCCATAGGCCAACTGAAATGGGGAGTATCTGTTGCTGACTTTGATGTTGCCCTATATGCCCACAATGTTGCATGAATCCTTTTATCCCATTTATGTACCTGCAAGGCTGCATCTTTTGCTAGAATTTGACACAACACAAAATTTGTTCGTTCCACTTGTCCATTTGTGCTTGGCTTGTATGTTGTTGCCTTCCTGTGCTTAATAGAAAACTTATTGACTAGGGCTTCTACCACCTCATTAATGAAGTGGCTTCCTTGATCTGTTACAATTTCTAATGGGCAACCAAATCTGGTGACAATGCGTTCATACATGAACCTTGCCACTTCATCCATGGAAGCTATTTTTAATGGCCTAGCTTCAACCCACTTGGTTAAATAATCGTGCAACTACAATATACTTATTTTGGCGTGATGTAGTTGGAAGTGGACCTACAATGTCTATTCCCCACTTTTTAAAGGGACCAGGGAAGAATAGGACATAATGGAGTGATGAAGTCTTACGGTTACCATGTGTTTGACAAATATCACATGTCTTACAATAATTATAACAATCTTTAAAAGAGTGGGCGGTGATAACTTTGCATCCAAGATCCTTCTTGCTTTGTAAGTTGTCAGAGAAGTGCCCTCCACATGTACCATTGTGGAATTCTTCTAGCAGTTCCTTCCCTTGATCACGTCCAACTGCCCTCTTGTATTGTCCATCAGGTCCTATTTGAAATAATACTCCATGTAGAATAGAATATGGACGACTGGCTTGAGTAATCTTTCTCTTAGTCTTTGCATTGGCACCATCAGGAAACTTGAATTCATTCAGATAATTCCAAATATCTATGTATTCACTAGGGATTGTGTCGAGGATAACAATCTTTGCATCGGAAATCATCATCATCACAAGATGATCCTAAACCATCATAGGCTCGAGAGAGTGCATCTGCATTGACATGCTTCTTTCCTGGCCTATCTATAATATCAAATTCAAACTCTTGTAGCAAAATTATCCATCTTGCTATCCTCCCTGATGGGTTAGGCTTATTTACAATATATTTTAGAGCACGATGATCTGTTACAACTAGAAATTTTTCCCTAGCAAGTAATTTCTAAACTTCTTTAGAGCAAAAATGATAGCGAGCCTCTTTTTCGATTCTAGTATAATTTACCTCATTGCTTGCTCATTTATGCACTCCCAAAGTAAATTGGATGTTCATTCCCATTTTCATCCTTTTGGCTCAAAGTACTTCCTAGTGCTGCATCACGAGGGCATCGGTGTACACAATGAATGGCTTGCTCCAATCTGGATTCTTCAAAGCAATTGAAGACACGGGGCTTCCTTGATTGTCCAAAAGCTTCATGCGCCTTATTTCTGGTTCATAAGTAACATCCTTCTTCAAGAACTGGGTTAGTGGCTGTGCAATCTTTGAGAAATTCTTGATGAACCTTCTATAGTAACCCACATGGCCTAAAAATGATCTCAACTTACTTCTATTAAGAGGAAATGGTAAATCTTTGATTTTGAAACTTTATCGGGATCGATTACCAATACCATCTCTGGATCTGACATGCCCTAACAAAACGCCTTTAGAACATCCAAAGACACACTTTGTAGGGTTTAGTGAGGCTTGTGCTTCATCTAACCTTTGAAATGCTGTCTCCATTTGGTGCAGGTGGTCCAACTTGCTCCCATAGATGCAAAAATCATCCGAAATACTCGATGAAGGTCCCGATGTAGGGTTCAAACACCCTATTCATCAAACGCGTTGGAATGTTCTTTGGAGCATTACACAACCCAAAAGGCATAACTCTATAAGCAAACGTTCCCCAAGGAGTGGTGAACGTGGTCTTTAGCTGATCTTTCTCTGCTATACGAACTTGGTTGTAGCCGCTATATCCATCAATGAAAACTATAGCACTCTGGCCATTACTTCGTCCAAGATCGATCTGAAAATGGAAGAGGGTAATGATCCTTCTTTGTTGCCTTATTGAGCTTCCTGTAATCAACACAAATGCATAGCTTCCCATTCTTTTTTATTGAGATCACAATGGGAGAAACCCATTTTGAATTCTCCATAACAAATATGAATCCTGCATCATCAACAACTTATCTATTTCTTCTTTTACGGTCTTGGAAAAATTAGGATTCATTCTATATGGCATTTGGTTTATGGGCTTAGCACCATCTACCACTCAATACAATGTTCTACCCAACTTACTTGACGGAGTTCCTTGTAATCAAAAGTGAATAGGTGTATGTACCTTGAAAGAGTGGAGGTAGGATTCCTTCTCACTCTCCATCACAACATCACCAATCTTTATTTGTTGGAGACGATCATCAACTTCTTCTTGAGATAATTTTATGGGGTCATGAGTTGGTGTGGTTTGGAAGGATATCCATGATTGAAACATCCACCTCACTTTCTTCATCTTCGGTGTCCACTTCACTTTGGTACTAGAGTAATCGAGAGGATGTCGATCATCGGTTTCATCACTTGAATCCACATGTTACGCCTTATGATGTCGAGGATCACATTTATCTTCACCCTCTCTCTACCACGTCCAAGTGTCATGAAACCTTCATTCCGGTAGTTTCTTGCATGAACTCTCCTTAGCCATGGTCTTCCCGAAGCATTGGGTATGTAAAACGATTACCATTTTTCATCACTGAAAGTCTACACACATACCACACCCATAACAGATATTGCCACATTTGAAACTACACCTTCGGTTTAGTTTTCCTTTATTTAATGACCTTAACATAAGTGTTGAAGGGCGATCAATTTTAAACCCAACATATTCATTCTGAGACTCGGTCATTACATTAAGCTGCAGCACCTCCATCAACTAAGACATCATGAATTGAAATACCATTACATAATACCTCGGCTTGTGGAGCATAGGGATCTGCCTCTGCCTCAAAACAGGGGACCTCAACCTCCTTCTTTCTTCGAGCATTGAGTCCACCTCACAACTCCCGCCTCTTCTCGAAGACATAGCCAAGAGTTGACCATATGTAATATTTCCGAGGCCTTTTGGACAGATCTTCCAAGATGGAGTATGGTCCTTGCCCCTGTGAAATCAAAAAATCCTGCACACCCAACTTTCTTCTCCTATGTTTCTTACTAGTTTCTTCTTTCATCTTCTTAGGATCATTTCCATCTTGATTATCTTTTTCTTTCTTTCTTTTTGTTACAAACACATCTACTTCATTATTTCTGCTCTTATCTACTACATCAAAAGAATTCACAGTGCTTTTCCTTTATCATTATCTCCTTTACCGGATGTAGAAGCTCTATCTGGACAATTATACTTATAATGACCCTTTTATAACAACCATAACAAACAACTTGAAAATATTTCTTTTTGGACCTCTATCTCCTCCCCGAGAACTAAATTCCTTTCCTTGAAGAAGATTAATAGTTAAGCTGACCCATCTTTTGAGTAGATCTTCATACTCGGTAGATGTACTAGGAGAAATATTTGTGCTCACCGGGAGTGGTTTGGATTCGGATAACTTTGGTGTCCAAGATCCTCTCTTTAGTAAGTTTTCTTTGGAAGCTCCTCTTCACATGTACCATTATGGAATTCTTGCCTTCTTAGATCTCCTTCCCTTGATCAGTCCAACCGCCCTCTCATACTTCACTCATTTAGGTCTCTATTTCCCAAAATGAATACTCCAGGAGAATCAGAATATGGACCCATCCACTTGAGTAATCTTTCCTTAGTCTTTGCATTGGCTTCCATCAAGAAACTTGAACTCATTCGGATAATTCCAAATATCTTCTCCTTCTTCACTTGGGGATTGTGTCGAAGGAGAACAATCTGCATCGGGAAATCATCATCATCACAAGATGATCCTAAAAACATCATAGGTTAATGCATCCCATGAATTTTTCATTTCACCTAGTGTTTGAACCACCTAATATCAACCATTCAAACTCTTGTAGGAAAAATTATCCATCTTCTATCCTCCCATTACGAATGGGTTAGGCTTATTCTTGAATAATTTTAGAAGCATCTTCATTAGATTGAGCTGAAAAAATAGAAATTTTCCCATTTTCAAAAAGTAATTTCTAAACTACTTTACTCACAAAATGATAGCGAGACTTTTTTGAATTATAGTATAATTTACTCAGAAGTGACTTTACTCATTTGTATAGCTCCCAAAGTAAATTGGATGTTCATTCTCATTTTCATCCTTTTGGCTCAAAGTACTTCTAGTGTGCATCCGAGGCATCACGTGTACAAATGAATGGCTTGCTCCAATCTGGATTCTTCAAAACAGTGAAGACACCGGGGTAAATCCTTTCACGGTCCAAAAGCTTCATTTATTTCTGGTTCATAAGTAACATCCTTCTTCAAGAAGCTGGGTTTAGTGGTCCATGGTAACTTTGAGAAATTCTTGATGAAAAATTCTTTAACCCATGGCCTAAAAATGATCTCAACTTACTTCTATAAAAAAATGGTAAATCTTTGATTTTTGACTAAAACTTTATCGAGATCGCATCACCAATACCATCTCTGGATACAACAAAATGTCATAACAAAACGCCTTTGAAATTCATCCAAAGACACACTTTGTAGGGTTTATGAGGCTTGTTTCATCTAACCTTTGAAATGCCTTTCCATTTGGTGCGATGTGGTCCAACTTGCTCCAAAGAACAACATAAAATCATCCGAAATACCATGAAGGTCCCAATGTAGGGTTGATGACACCCTATTCATCAAATATCAAATGTTATAAGCATTAACATGACCCAAAAGGCATAACTCTACCCATAAGCTTGAGTGTTCTTCCAAGGAGTGGTGAGCGTGGTCTTTGGGAGAAATCTTTCTCTTACACCTCTTAATGGTTCTTGCACACATTCCATCGATGAAACTATAGCACTCCTGCACACACTTCTCCAAGATCTCACTATCCTTCTAAAATGGAAGAGGGTAATGATCCTTCTTTGAACTTGCCTTATCCATCTTCCTCTCTCAACACAAATAGGTAGCTTCCTCATTCTTTTCATATTCCATCACAATTAAAACCCTTTTGAATTCTCCACAATGAAATATGAATCCTAAGATAAGATAAACCTTATCATTTCTTCTTTCCACATTCTTGGAAAAATTAGGATTCATTCTATATGGCATTTGGTTTATGGGCTCACTCCTTCTACCGGCTATTACAATATAATGTTTCTAATTCCAATCTTAGACTTGACTTCTTGTAATCAAACTGAATACATTTGTACCTTCGAAAGACCAGGTAGGATTTTACTCACTTCCATCACAACATCACCAATCTTTATTTGTTGGAGACGATCATCCACTTCTTCTTGAGATAATTTTATGGGGTCATGAGTTGGTGTCTATCGGAAGGATATCCATGGCTAAACATTACCTCACTTTCTTCATCTTATTCCAATACATTCATTAATGAAATAGAAATTAATCGGAGGATGTCCAGTGTCATCTTCCCCTTTAGCATCACTCCGAATCCACATGTTACTATTATGATGTCGAGGATCACATTTATCTTCACCCATCTCTCTACCACGTCCAGTGTCATCCAAAACCTTCATTCCGGTAGTTTCTTGCATGAACTCTCCTTAGCTATGGTCTTCCTAGGGCCCCATCCATTTTGGTAGAAATTTTCTGTCTTCATTTTTTTCATCACTTGGAATCTATCACAGAACCACATTCCATGAAATGGAGACCACCGGATATTTTGATTTGAAACTACACCTTCCTTCTGGTTTAGTTTTCCTTTATTTAATGACCTTAACATAAGTGTTGAAGGGCTCAATTTTAAACCCAACATATTCATTCCTCCACTCAAATGAAGATTACAACTTTCTTTTCTTGAATCACTTCCATCATCTAAGACATCATGAATCTCACGAAGTACCATTACATCAATACTCAATAGGAGCATAGGGATCAATGCCATCTGCCTCCAAAAAATGGGACCTCATCCTTCCTTCTTGAGTATTTGATGTTGCCCTATACTCCCGCCTCTTCTCATGAATCATTTTATCCATTTAGTTGACCATATGTAATATTTTGCTAGAATTTGACAGATCTTCCAAATGGAGTATGGTCCTTCCCCTGTCCAAATCGAAAAATCCTACACACCCATTTCTTCCTTATGTTTCTTAATAGAAAACTTATTTCATCTTCTTAGGATCATTTCCATCTTGATTAATCTTTTTCTTTCTTTCTTTTTGTTACAAACACATCTACTTCATTATCTAATGGGTTATCTACTACATCAAAAGAATTCACAAGTGCTTTTCCTTTATCATTATCTCCTTTCACCATGGATGTAGAAGCTCTTGACCCACTGGTTACAATTATACTTATAATGACCCTTTGGCGTGATGTAACAACCATAACAAACAACTTCTATATTTCTTTTGGACCTCTATCTCCTCCCCGAGAACTAAATTCTTTCCTTGAAGAAGATTAAAGAATAGGACATAATTTTGAGTGATGAAGTCATACTCGGTTAGATGTGTTTGAAAAATATCACATGTGCTTACAATAATTATAACAATCTTTAAAAAGTGGGCGGTGATAACCTACATCCAAGATCCTTCTTGCTGTAAGTTTTCCGAGAAGTGCCCTCCATGTACCATTATGGAATTCTTCTAGCAGTTCCTTCCCTTGATCACGTCCAATTTGCCCTCTTGTCTCTTGTCCATCGAGGTCCTATTTGAAATAATACTCCATGCGAGAATAGAATATGGACATGTAGGCTTGAGTAATCTTTCTCTTAGTCTTTGCATTGGCACCATCGAAACTTGAATTCATTCGGATAATTCCAAATATCTATGTATTCACTAGGGATTGTGTCGAGGGAGAACAATGCTTGCATCGAGGAAATCATCATCATCACAAGATGATCCTAAACCATCATAGGCTTGAGAGAGTGCATCTGCGTTTGACATGCTTCTTTCTGGCCTATCTATAATATCAAATTCAAACTCTTGTAGCAAAATTATCCATCTTGCTATCCTCCTCGATGGGTTAGGCTTATTTACAATATATTTTAGAGCACGATGATCATTCTGACTAGAAATTTTTGCCTAGCAAGTAATTTCTAAACTTCTTCTGAGCAAAAATGATAGCCAGAGCCTCTTTTTCAGTTATAGTATAATTTACCTCAGCACTGCTCATTTGTCTACTCCCAAAGTAAATTGGATGTTCATTCCCATTTTCATCCTTTTGGCTCAAAGTACTTCCTAGTGCTACATCTGAGGCATCAGTGTACACAATGAATGGCTTGCTCCAATCTGGATTCTTCAAAATAGGTGAAGACACCAGGGCTTCCTTGATTGTCCAAAGCTTCATGCGCCTTATTTCCTGGTTCATAAGTAACATCCTTCTTCAAGAACTGGGTTAGTGGCTGTGCAATCTTTGAGAAATTCTTGATGAACCTTCTATAGTAACCCACATGGCCTAAAAATGATCTCAACTTACTTCTATTAAGAGGAAATGGTAAATCTTTGATTTTGAAACTTTATCGGGATCGATACGAATACCATCTCTGGATCTGACATGCCCTAACAAAATGCCTTTAGAACATCCAAAGACACACTTTGTAGGGTTTAGTGAGGCTTGTGCTTCATCTAACCTTTGAAATGTTGTCTCCATTTGGTGCAGGTGGTCCAACTTGCTCCCATAGATGCAAAATCATCCGAAATACTCGATGAAGGTCCCGATGTAGGGTTCGAACACCCTATTCATCAAACGCTTGGAATGTTCTTTGGAGCATTACACAACCCAAAAGGCATAACTCTATAAGCAAACGTTCCCCAAGGAGTGGTGAGCGTGGTCTTCGGTGATCTTTCTCTTTATACGAACTTGGTTGTAGCCGCTTATATCCATCTGTAAAACTATAGCACTCCTGGCCATCTACTTCATCCAAGATTTGGTCTGAGAATGGAAGAGGGTAATGCTCCTTCTTTGTTGCCTTATTGAGCTTCCTGTAATCAACACAAATGTGTAGCTTCCCATTCTTTTTATTGAGATCACAATGGGAGAAACCCATTTTGAATTCTCCACAACAAATATGAATCCTGCATCAAGCAACTTATCTATTTCTTCTTTTACGAGTCTTGGAAAAATTAGGATTCATTCTATATGGCATTTGGTTTATGGGCTTAGCACCATCTACCACTCAATACAATGTTCTACCCAACTTACTTGACGGAGTTCCTTGTAATCAAAAGTGAATAGGTGTATGTACCTTCAAAAGAGCTGGAGGTAGGATTCCTTCTCACTCTCCATCACAACATCACCAATCTTTATTTGTTGGAGACGATCATCAACTTCTTCTTCAGATAATTTTATGGGGTCATGAGTTGGTGTGGCTGGAAGGATATCCATGACTGAAACATCCACCTCACTTTCTTCATCTTCGATGTCCACTTCACTTTGGTACTAGAGTAATCGAGAGGATGTCGATCATCGGTTTCATCACTTGAATCCACAGGTTACGCCTTATGATGTCGAGGGATCACATTTATCTTCACCCTCTCTCTACCACGTCCAAGTGTCATGAAACCTTCATTCCGGTAGTTTCTTGCATGAACTCTCCTTAGCCATGGTCTTCTAGTAGCATTGGGTATGTAACGATACCATTTTCATCACTGAAAGTCTACCACACATACCACACCCATAACAGATATTGCCACATTTGAAACTACACCTTCTGGTTTAGTTTTTCCTTTATTTAATGACCTTAACATAAGTGTTGAAGGGCGATCAATTTTTAAACCCAACATATTCATTACAGACTCGGTCATTACATTAACTACAGCACCTCCATCAACTAAGACATCATGAATTGAAATACCATTACATAATACCTCAGCTTGTGGAGCATAGGGATCTGCCTCTGCCTCCAAAACAGGGACCTCAACCTCCTTCCTTCTTCGAGCATTGAGTCCACCTCGCAACTCCCGCCTCTTCTCAGAAGACATAGCCAAGAGTTGACCATATGTAATATTTGCAGGCCTTTTGGACAGATCTTCCAAGATGGAGTATGGTCCTTGCCCTGTGAAATCGAGAAAATCCTGCACACCTAACTTTCTTCTCCTGTGTTTCTTACTAGTTTCTTCTTTCATCTTCTTAGGATCATTTCCATCTTGATTATCTTTTTCTTTCTTTCTTTTTGTTACAAACACATCTACTTCATTATTTACTGCTCTTATCTACTACATCAAAAGAATTCACAAGTGCTTTTCCTTTATCATTATCTCCTTTACTAGATGTAGAAGCTCTATCTGGACAATTATACTTATAATGACCCTTTTTATAACAACCATAACAAACAACTTCAGAAATATTTCTTTTTGGACCTCTATCTCCTCCCTGAGAACTAAATTCCTTTCCTTGAAGAAGATTAATAGTTAAGCCCCGACCCATCTTTTTGAGCGAGATCTTCATACTCGGTAGATGTACTAGGAGAAATATTTGTGCTCACCGGGAGTGGTTGTGGATTACGGACCAAAGGTCTTTGGTGTAGGCTCTACTTTAGCAACAATTTCTTTGGGCTCCTCTTCCATGCTTTCTTCTTGCCTTCTTGCAATCTCCTTTGCTTGTTGATGGTAGTTGGGTGGTCATACTTCACTCGTTGTCGATCTTACGGCTTCATCCCAAGAATGAAGTGCTTACAGAGAGAATTATCCACGCCATTCATCAACCCATCCGCTAATCCTTCCTTCCGATCTGGCATCGAGCTTCCTCCTTAGCTCTAGAACACGAGCATGATAATCCCTTATCTTCTCCTTCTCTCCTTGGGATAGCTTTGTGATCTGATCATGAGATCTGCATATTTACATTGTTCACCAAATTCTTCAAGAAAACTTTCGATTAATAAATCCCATGAATTTTTCACATTATCACCTAGTGTTTCAAACCACCTAAGTGTTGAACCATCCAAAAAGGTAGGAAAAAATTCAGTCCATTGTTCCCTTCTTATAAGGCCATTACAAATACAAGATCGCTTAAACTCTTGAATGAAAGAAGAAGCATCTTCATTAGATTGAGCTGAAAAAATAGGAATCTTTCCCATTTTCAAAAGTAACCACCATGAAATACCAACTCACAAGTACAATCAACAAGACTTATGTGTACAAATAATTGGAATCACTATACTAGAAAGTGACTTTACACCTTTCTACGGTAAAATAGAAATGACCACGGTAAACTATGGTAAAACTTGACTTCTTCTTATGGTAAACACTATTCGGTAAAAGTGAAGTTCTTGTGGTAAATACTATTCACGGTAAAAGTGAAGTTACTATTCACAGACTTTCTTTGTAAATACTATTCCACAGCAAAAATGACTTTACCATGGTAACTACTATTCAAAAAAAATGACTTTACCATGGTAACTACTATGCACAGTAAAAACAAGGTTACCCTCTAATTGATTTTTGACTAAGTGGGAATATCTCTCCAGAAAATCCACCAATGAGGAATGGTCCCGGCAACGGAACCAAAATGTCATCACCAATCCGGCACTATGATAATTCTTCACCGGGAACTCCTCATGCTATGATTATTTACTAATGCACAACCTTTAGTTTGGTGGATGTAATCTGGAAACAAAACAACAACATAACACAAGAATACCATCGACTATGATAAGACGGAATGATGACAAATCTGAAATATCAAAATAAATTATAATATTAACATGAAATTGTTACAATCTCACCCATGAGGTACTTCAAGTGTTATTGACTTCACTTGCCTTTCACCAAGACTATGGGAGAAACTTTACAATTACACCTCTTAATGGCTTCTTCAACACACCTTTAAAGCGATGGCTTCCTTCGCACACTTCCTGATATTTCTCACTACTTCCTTCTATGCTAAATGAGGGGGTGGCCTCTCTATTTATAGAACTTCCGAGGCTTATCCATCTTATCTCTAAGATAGGATAAGAAATCCACTCTGACGAATCATATTCCATACCTTAACTCTTATACGTACATGTAAGCTTATCATTTAAGATAAGATAAACCTTATCATTTTACATGGGTTCCACATTTTTAGACTTTTACAAATAAAATACACAAAATATTTATGACCTCACTCCTTGTCTTTATTACCAATATAATATTTCTAATTCCTAATCATGTAGACCCTACTTCTCTAATTACCTAAACTTTGACATTTTAACATTATCGGACCACTTACGACAAATATTTACTTTTTACAACATTCATATTATACTTTGGTTTATGCTACCGTACTCCACATTATTGGCGGCACCGTCTTGTGGCCCGTTATCTTCTATCAGATCTGCTACTACTAATTATACTTAACAACATCCTATTCCTAATACATACATTAATGAAATAAAAATTACGGAGGAAAATTTTAGTGTCGACAGTAGCACTCATTCTAGCTTTATTCTTCATTGCCCTCAAATGCGCCTTGCTCTAGCGCACACATCCTTTATGTGCTTTCATCTTAGAGAAATATATTATCTTCTCAACATTACCCCACACTAAAGTACATTGTCACCTTGATAATGGGAATTCCTTCTTAGGTCTCCAACAATAAAGAATAAGGAATGAAAGAATGAATGAAACATTGTACAAAAGAATGAAGTTTACTTTGTAGTACCCTCTTCCTCAGGTATGACTAACTCGGGTTATTATTTTTGAGTTTAACCTCCAAGGTTTGTCAGTCACTTAGCACACTTCTTGTATTCTCTAGGATATCTATTATGATGGTGTCGATTTCATCCTGAGTGATCTTTTCCTTCTCATTTTGTAGTACTTAGAAAACATGCGACATACTTGACACCATTCCCTCCATGGAGTCCATTTTCTATGCTATAAGTTTTCCAAGTTCATCGATCATATCTTTGTGTGGATCTTTGGCTGATGTAAGGGCCTCATAATTTTTTTACCGGGCTAACCTCTCTATGCACCAAAGTGTTTCGTCCTTCATTGCCTTCATCACTTCATTATCCTCTGCTATAGTCTTGATTCTTATTATGGTGTCGTTAACACTTTGCATACATGTTCAAATTTTGATTGACTTTCTTGACTCATCTTTGATGTTTGGAGCAAGGCCTCAAAACATGAAATTTTCCTAACAATGGTAGCCCTTTCTCTTGTTATTTCTTCCATAGGATCTTTTGGTGCGGCCATAACAATGAGCGTTTCATTCAAAACCAGACCCACCAGAGTGCGCAAACAATGCATTGCAGAGGGAAACTTTTGAGGAACATTAGACTCCAAATGAGGCCTTACCTTAAGAATATGATCATTGATTTCCTCAGCCATGCTAATAAAGGCCTCATTGTTTGCCTCTTCTCATTCCTTTTCTACTTTTAAGCACTTTATTTTTGTAGTATTATCTTTGTTATCTTCAAGTAGCACTCAAATGGTGGTGGCCTTATCAAAGTTCCTTTGCATCACTTCAGAAACATTGAACAAGGAATTACTTACTTGCTTATAGGAGATGCTTGACAACCACGTGCCTAATCTTTGGTTTCTTCTTTACCCGACGTGAGACACATGACTCCTCGCACACATCAAAATCGATTTGTCCATGAATGTTTGCATGGACCAGGAAAATTGTTTTCTAGTCCACGCATTGGCCTTTTTGGGTCCATTAACTCTCAGCCATATAAATCCTTTCTCCCTACCATGGTCTAGTACTTGACACGAATGATCTTGCTGGTGTCCTCTATGTACCCCATAGCCAGAGTCACATAGTCCTCACCTTCTTTTCCTTTCTTTGCCTTCTTGCCCTTGGGAACTGGGTGCTAGAATATGTAGTGGGTCCTTCACCTTCATGTGTATGGCTTACCCATCTCCTATTCTATCTCCTTGAACTACTCTTCATCATATTTCATTTCCTCATCATGAGGCTCCTCTGTATTTTTGGGCCGTCTTGGGGTTTTTAACGCATTTTCACTAGACTCATCCTCTTCATCTTCTCTGAGCTTTAAATTTCTCCTCCTCTTCTTCTCAGGTACTTCTTTCTAAGGGGAGATCTAAGGTGATCTGCGTGGAGGTTGTGATGGCCCCATGCTCTAAGTCCTTTTCCTTTTGAACACCCTTTTAAATTGGTGTTCCTCATTTATTGGGTATGCATCTAAGGCCGACGCATCTTTTTTAAGTCTTCCTCCTCTTGTTGCTTTCACTGGGAGGAGTAACCTCACGCTTACTTTCCTTAGTGTCTGAGGGCTGCCTCCATCCCCTACGCACTAAACCACCATTGTCCTCCTATTCATCTTAATCTTCTTCTTCTAATGGTGAAGTGGGATTTTTAAATTTCTAGGCTCCCAACTGTATGTTTTCTCTTTGGCGGGCTAGTAGCATACATTCATTTTTGACATACTTACCATTTTCCAACCTAGGCTTAAGCTAGATATAAATTAGCACGGCCCCAATGTCACCAATGGTTAAACTGATAGGCCTCATGGTTATATCATCTGATATGAACCTCTCAATATAAGAAGACTTACCTGGGTATGTGTAATTCTTCCTCAAGGTATGGTAGTCACACTCTACCTTATCTGCATTGTAGATTAACTTGTGCGCGCATTGCCAAACCTATGAATTACCACTGTAAGAACCACGTTGTAAATGTATAAGGAGTTTACACCAAGGAATCCATGTCCCATCCTTCATTGAAAAACACACAATGTAAAAGTGTTGGTACATAACAAATTGTACCAACTTCCCAACTACTGATGGCAACTCCTTAGGAATTCTTCACTCCTCTTTGAAAGCACGAAGTCTATCATACCACATCTTTGCTCTTTGCTTGAGCAACAGGCACCACTCATATATCCTTCACATAAATAATTCTCTAACCTCTCTACTAGAGACTTATTCTCTACGAGGATATTCCAAAATCTTGTTCTTTGGCCCATCGGGCACTCCAATTTCAACAAAAACAAGAGATAGCAAAATGGTGCCAAATCTTATCTTCTCACCTTTGTGCACTTCTTCAATGATGGTATATGTTATGTATCCCACCAAGTTGTAAACTTCCCCTGTGATATCTTCTTAGCAATGTGTAGCCACATGGTGTTCACTTGTGACCATCTCTCTTGATCATTCAACTTGGTGAGTAAGTGCGTGGCCACCTATACCATAGGGTACTTCCTTAACTTGTAAATATCCATTCTGCATGGACCCTTTGAGTAACCTAGCTCCTTGCGGGTGGCCAAAATAGCTTCTTTGTCAGATAAGTCACTTTGGTAATCTCTATCTTCCCTTCAAACCCATCATGCTTACAATTAAGGGCACGGTGATCCTCATCCGCTGCCCAAAAAAATAAAAAAGAAGTCCTCATGGACTCTACTCATAAGCCATTGGTATAGTTTCTCTAGTTTTCCAAAGTAAGGGAGTTCATAGAGTTGGTAGACCCCTACCTTCTTGAATAATTTCTCTCCAGCATCATCATAAACATGGCATATTGTCGATTATGCAGCTTGTTTTTCTTTCTACTTAACAATGCGTCCAACTCTTCCTTGTTGTTAGTCATGTGATGATTGTAGTCACTTACCTTGCTCTTGTGAATGTGAGAACCCAGTCACGTCCCATGATTACGTCCTCTGGGTAATGCATTTATGAGAACCTACTTTTGGGGGCATCCTCGATCTCCACCTTAGTTTCTACCTTCTTCTTCCCCTTTGTTCTTGCTCCAGGTGCTTTCCTTGGTGCCATGGTAAAACAAGGTTGCACCTTTTTACTTCATCGAGAAATATCTCTTCCCCTAGCTTTCGAAACCATGTGCCCTAACTTGAAATCACATTCCCTAGCTTCTTCTCAAACCGTGATGACCTATTTCTCCTCTCTGCATGCCTCTAATTTTCTCAAATCATTCTCCAATTAGGACGTAAGCTAATTTCATACACAAATATGCTCTCCGCCTAGTTTAGTTTTAAAGCTATTTGTACCTCAAACATGTCTCACACAACTTGAGTGCACAAACGACACTAAAATTTTCCTCCGTAATTTCTATTTCATTAATGTATGTATTAGGAATAGGATGTTGTTAAGTATAATTAGTAGTAGCGTCCCTCATAAGAAAACGGTGTTGCGGTATACGCGCCACCAATAATGTATAGTACGGTAATAGTCAAAAGTACAATAGGAATGTTGTGGTAAAAAGTAAATATTTGTCGTAAGTGGTCCGATAATGTTAAAATGTCAAAGTTTGGGTAATTAGAGAAGTAGGGTCTACATGATTAGGAATTAGAAATATTATATCGGTAATAAGGACAAGGAGTGAGGTCATAAATATTTTGTGTATTTTATTTGTAAAAAGTCTAAAAATGTGGAACCCATGTAAAATGATAAGGTTTATCTTATCTTAAAAGATAAGCTTACATGTACAGATAAGAGTTAAGGTATGGAATATGATTCGTCAGAGTGGATTTCTTATCCTATCTATATTAGCTATGCTTAGAGATAAGATGGATAAGCTTTGGAAGTTCTATAAATAGAGAGGCCACCCCCCTCATTTAGCATAGAAGGAAGTAGTGAGAAATATTGTATGAAGTGTGTAAAGGAAGCCATCAGTTTAAAGGTGTGTTGAAGAAGTCATTAAGAGGTGTAATTGTAAAGTTTCTCCCATAGTCTTGGTGAAAGGCAAGTGAAGTCAATAACACTTGAAGTACCTCATGGGTGAGATTGTAACAATTTCATGTTAATATTATAATTTACTTTGATATTTCAGATTTGTCATCATTCCGTCTTATCATAGTCGATGGTATTTTTGTGTTATGTTGTTTTTGTGTTTCCAGGATTACATCCACCAAACTAAAGGCTGTGCATTAGTAAATAATCATAGCACAATGAGTTCCCAGTGAAGAATTATCATAGTGCCAGATTGGTGATGACAGGTCGCAAACAACTTGCTAGAAAACTTGTAATTATAAAGGTAAAAATGAACCCACATCATGTTCTATATAGATTTTGAATAAGTAATTGAACTTATTTCTCCTCCACCTACCACCGATCCTCTCATTAATCAAACATTTTACCACATTTCTGCATGATACACCTACACGCCAGAACTATAACCTTCCAGCGCACCTATCTACCTTTTGGCCACATACGTCCTTTTACGTTCTTCCATGCACCAAAGTATGTCACCAATGTGCCTTCCCTTAAGTAGTTTCCATGGCCGCAACTTACCTCACATTATACTAGGCATTTGTTTCAACTATGATCTTCTTTTAAGAATTTTTTTCTTTCTAACAAGCACCTTTCTATACCATCCACACTTTCCAATAAGAGAAACCACATACACAAGTATTTTCTTATGCATACCCATCTTTGAATGAGAACCACCCCACACTAAGGGTATGTGTAGTCCTCTGCATAAATAAAAACACTTGATTGTAATCAACTTATGGGACACAAACACACTTATTACTTAAAACACTTTGAACTAAATTGACAAAGCATATAGAATGAAGAAGGAAACACATTAAAGAAAATACATTAAGGAAATATAGTCTAAATGGAAATACTACCTTATTACAAACACCAAGAAGGCTTATTTATAGTAAGGCTTCAACCTACTCCTCCCATTGAAGTAATCAGTAACCATGTTCCATTAATTACCTCTAACTGGAAAGTGCTCGACTCAAGTATATGAGTGATAACATACGGTCCCAACCAATGCACCTTAATCTTGCCTAGGTGGAGCGAAGCTTTGAATCATAACAAAGTGCCATTTCCAAACCTCAAGCTTCTTATCCTTGATGTGCCTTTCATGCCATACTTTCACTTTGAATTTTCTTTCTTGACTCCAACGTGCTATGATGCGCCTCTCATCCAATGTATCAACTTTTCAATTATTTCTTCCAATGCTTTCTCATCAACTAGACCTCCCACACGCATGCAATACGTAAATAAGGTAACATGAATTCCATGGGAAGAACTTCTTCTATGCCATACACCAACTGAAAGGGTGTTTCCTTATTCAACCGTTTATAGGTTGTTCTATATGCCTAAAGTACAACATAAACTTTATCATCCCATCTTTCATTCCACATCACAAATATTTGTCAAAGTCTAGCTCAATATCTTGTTGAAAACATCAAGCGTCCCATTTTCTTGAATGTGATATGGTGTTGTCTTATGGTGTGCGATCATAAATTCATCCAATAATATCCTGATTGTCACATTCAAGAAATGAGTTCCCCTATCACTTGTCAAACTCAAAGGACATCCATACCTAGTAATAATATTTTCCCACAAGAACCTTGTTGTTATAGTTTTGTATAATCCTTTGTAGGTGTCACTTCTTCCCACCTTATAAGATAAACTCTACAAGTGATGATGTAGCATGATCCGATTACGTGCGTGGCTAGGAAATATGACCCACAAATTCAATTTCCCATTTTTCAAAAGGCTATGCACTAGTAATAGGCCTTAAAGGCATTTCATCTCTCTACCTAGGTTTTCCAAGGCACTGACAGTGATCACACACCTTACAATACTCCTTGCAATCCTTGTACAAGGTTTCCCACCATAAACCAACAAGTACAATCTTGCACACAAGGTGGCGTCACCTACATAGTATCCACTGCAATACCGCCATGAGCCTCCTCCATGATTTCTGTGTGCTTATGCTCCAGTACACAATGGCACAATACTTCATCTCGGCCTAATTTGTATAAGTCACCACTAATCAACATGAAAGGTGTGGCACAAATTACAAGTTATTTCTTTTCCAAGGATTTCATTCCTTCTAGCGCCATACCTGTGCGTAAAAAGACAATAATATCCTCTAATTCTAAGGGTGCATGGTTTAACTTGTATAACTATACATCTGACATTGTATCTTTAATAATATGTGCATCCTCTCTTGATTGAATCCTTGATAAGTGGTGTGGGCCAAAATTTCTTTTTCCTGGTTTTACCACAACTGTAAAGTTAAGCTCTTGGACTAATAAAACCCATCGACATATGTGCCCTTGTAAAATGGGCTTATTTACAAGTATTTCAATGCTATGTGATCTGTATAGAACAAAAAAGGTGTTGCTAGAAATTTTTCATGAACTTATGCAGTGTGTAGATCATTGAAAAAGCTTCGCGATTTGTAGTTGTATAATTATGTTTTGCAGGAGTCAATTTTCTACTAGCAAAACAAATAGGATGATCTACAATACCTTCTCTAGGCTGAGCTAGAACTACGCCAATGGCCATGCTAGAGGCATCCACATATACGTGAAAGGGGAGATTCCAAGAAGGAAAATGTAAAATAGGTGTTGTAGTTATCCTTTCCTTTAGCATTTCAAATGCGCGTTGTTGCGGTTCTCCCCAATAGAACTTCTCTTTACCTTTAAATGACTCCTCCAAGGGTGTAGAAATCTTAGCATATCCTTTAATAAATTTTCTGTAATACCCTATGTGGCCCAACAATCTATGCACCTCACTCTGACTTGGTGGGTTCCTCTAAGCCTAAAATGATTGCAACCTTAGCTTTGATCTACTAACAAACCCTCCTTGTAGATGATATGCCCTAATAGAGTTCCAAAAGGTGTAGTAAATACATACTTCTTTAGATTTAAAGAGATAATTAACTGCTATGCGCACCTCTCAAACATTAACCAAAAATTGTCACAATGATCCTTGATAAGCCCATACAAGTCCAATCATCCAAGTAAACCTGCAAGAATTTTTGAATAAACTCCTGGAATGCTTGAACCACAATGCGTGAAAATACTACAAGCACGTTCTTAAATCCAAAGGGCATCACTTGTGTATGAAAAACTAACCCATTCGGTGATGAAAGTTGTTCTTCTCTTGATCATCCTTAGAAATTCTTACCTAATGATACATATAGAATGCATCTGTAAAAGACTAAATTTCACACCCTACAACACCTTCCAATATTTCCTCAGTGAATGGTGTAGGGAAAGGATCAATCACACATGTAACATTTAGCTCCTTGTAGTCCACACAAATATTGATTATTCCATATTTCTTTATGTCGATTACCATAGGGCTAACCCACTCTAATTCCTCTATGGGCTCAATAATGCCAAATTCTTACATCTTGTCTATTTCTTCTTTAAATTGTATGCACAGGTTAGGGTTCATCCTATAAGGTCTCTTCCTAACCAGGTGTGCACCTTCCTTTATCTTAATTTTCATCTCACCCAAAGATTCATGCACCCCTTTCAAATCATGGTATCCCCTAGGAAACAAGTCCTAGAAATCTCATAGTAACTCAATTATCTTAGCCACTTGAGTCGAACAATTAATCTCCAATTATTGTTTCCTTAGGTTCAACATCCATGCCAATGTTCACTTTCATTGTCTTTATAGGTTCATGGTAGGAACGTGCCTTCTCATCCACATTGTATAAGACCTCGTGTGTACCCTCTAAATGATCTATGTCCAACTATTCCACTTCTTCATTATCCACCATATAGACCATCTTTCCTTTCTCCTTCTCTAGGCAAGCGCACTCAAGCAGTTCTACATCTATCTCATCTACTTCGTCAAAACGCACTTCTAGATTTGACTCACTAAATAACTCTTGAATGAGTTCTTTAGCCTTTACACTATCTCCCATGGTCAATCACTTCATAACTTGTAATGCCTCTTTCATCGGAGGTTTAGTGGAGAAGTAGTCAAAAGTTTGGATCATTCTTGTAGTCAAGTCTTGCCAATTTCTAGTCTCCCTGTGCAGCTCCGCATAAACATACCAAGCATGCACACAACCTTGCAAGGTGAAATAAAGTTTGTGCACCCACAATGAAGGTGGTAAAGCTTCCTACCCCTCTATCCAAAGTCTCTCACACTGTTGAACATGGTCTTGAATAGGATTATTACCATGATATTCATAGATTTGAGTAGGTGCATTACTCTTGAAAAACTGGGCTGATAAATAAATTCTCACTTCTCTCCGTTCTATGAGATTATCCCTATGAACCATCCACCAACGTGTTACTATCCTACTTAGGTTATACACTAACATATTCCTTATGTCCACTTAATCCTTGCACTATACTTCCATGGCTCGCAAGAATACCTTAGGGTTTCCTTCACCAATGTAACACGGTACATGGTTGTTTCCTATCCTCCTAACACAATGTGGCTTGCTTACTTACACGCAACTTGTTGCACTTTTTACTCCGTGCCAAAACATCTCGTAAGTTCCATGTGACCAATTTTCATAGGAGATACTTGTAGTGTCATTGATGGACTATGCATCATCCCACTTTGGAGAATTCCTTCCTTATATGGCTCAAGCACTTCTAGATCTCGAATGGTGCGTAGATAAATTTTGTCAGTCTTCTTCACTTAAGGGAAATTTGAACATAAGGTGCAGATTTCCCTTTGTCAAAGGGATAATAACTCATTCTTTCTTGTTCTCAAAATTGATATAACCTTTATTGAAGCATATATCAACATTATTTGCATAACACCAAGGGGTGCCCAAGTAGAGCACGGAAGGCTATCTCGCTTCTACAAGCGCTAATACCTCAAAGTCCCAGTGAACTTCGCCCCATGTATAGTAATAGATGCATCCTTCAAGACTCCAATTGGTGTGGCCTTAGTCCGATTTTCCATAAACAATACATTAGAAGATGGCTGTAATGGAGGTCTACCCATCTCGAACCCATGCCACCTATGTCATCAAAATATTGCACAAAATCCATCCATCTACAAAAATATTCGGCGTGATCTCCTTGTCATAATCCAAGTTATGGGGAGGAGATTAGTATGTAAAATCTGTCATCTCAGGGTCTCAATACCACATGCTGAAAGTGTTTCCTTTCAACCAACTCCCTAGTAATGGAATAATGTTCTCTTGACACAACATCTTACATACTTCCTTTAGATCATCAAAATCCATGACTATTCCTTTAAACATTGTATTTCACCCTACAATTTTTTGAGTATCTCCATGGTTTCTTGATAAACCTCCTTCTAATGTGTAGGGTCTAGGTATTTTACATGTAAAACCTCCTCATTATTGATGGTAGGATTCTATTGCAATGCTTATCTAGCATGCGTAGCCTCAGTGCATGTAGTAATATTCTCTGGTACAACCTAGGGATCTGGTGCTAACTTTGGCATCCATTGGTTTTCCATGGCGTGATGTATCCTAACCATTCCTACACCCTTGTTCTCCTATTTGTGCTTCTTTCTTAGATGTTCATATAAGTTCGGTCACTCTTCATAGTTATATATGTTCATACAAGTAATGTTATGAGGACATTCGTGCCTGTAATGGTTAGGGGATCCGCACGTATAACATGTTCCACAAGGGAACTCACCTTGTCAACCGTTGTGGCCTCGGCCTTTGAATCCACCATGGTATCCTCGGCCTCTACCATGGCCTCCCTAAAGCACCCTTCATTTTGATCATAATGCCCTTGATGTGTTCATGATCATGTTACTCACCTTTATCCTTAGAGTTATTTGAAACCCCCATCTTGTCGTACACTAATATCAATGACATCATGGATTTGATCAATCAACCTGAAATCTTACGTATTTTAAGTTATGGACTGAAAATTTTTACGATGGCAGGACACGTTCTTTCTTACCAAGTGTTGCGATAATGGAAATCGGCTCGCATCATGGTCCAAATGACATATCTCACATTCCAATAACAAGAAGCGCACCGATCTGCGAGGAAAACTATCCTTAGTATTCCCCTCTACTTCACAATATGTGCACAAAATTCCACTTGTGTGACTCATGTGTTGTATTTCTTGATAGTTTCTCTAACTAATTTTCCATTGCTGCGATCTGAGCTTCCAAGAATGGGCCCACTCCAGTGTCTATGCTCCCGATTGCCTCAGCAGGTAGAGCTGCTTCAAGTGCCTCGCGTGGGTCTGTATAAGTCTTATGTGAGAGCACCCTCCTAAAAGGCATAATTAGGCCTCTGATGAACCACTGTGCATGTTGACTTGCATGGATATCATATGATAGTTTATACAAGAGTGTTTTGAAATGAGAATCATATTCCTGACACTCTCAGTAGTGCCCTGCTTGATGTCCTTGAGTGTGCTTATACTTTTCTACTTGAACTCAGGTATATAAAATTCCTTAATGAAAGCATCCTATAATGCTTGTATAATCTACACAAGTCTAATAAGGGTGAAACTTTCACCAACCATGTGTACACACATCCTCTGAACATAGTTTCAAAATGACTAGCCTTATTCTCTAAAGTTGTTATTCCTTTTGTGTGCCCATGATATCTCACACATATGCACATGCTCAACAACATCTTCTATTCCCCTATACTCTGGGAGATGAAGTGACATCTCCATGTAAATATTATGGGGTTGATGAGGACCATGCCCACCAGATCCAAAACCTCATGTGTTACCTCTGCCTCTAGATCCATTAGATTCACTCGGATCTTGAGTTACATGTTCCACATGATCCTCCTTGTATTAGGAATTGGACCAAAGGATGCACTACCCTATGTCCCAACAAGTGGTGCTAAACTAAACTCCTACGGTCTATGAAGTTATGTTGATCCCTGATGTGAGTCCAAAGTTTTGTGCACCTATGTTATGTGTCGATGATGTGCCTAAAAAGGTTCCTCTAAACGGTCCTCAAAATAACGGGAAGATGTATTCTCGGTCATAAATTCACTTGCTATATGATTCACTCATGAACTTGTTGATAAATCAACTCTACCTCTTGTTACTCTACTGCTCAAACTAGCTTGCTGACTATTGGTTGTACTAGAAACTAGAAAACCAAGTGCAAGGGCTAGGTTGCCAGGTAGATTTAGATGCGCGCTCACGGCCCAAGTTGTCTCTTCTAGCACACTCTCTTAAGAGGCCGATGAGGGTTCCTTTTCATGCTTACCCAAATGGGGGAGTTCCAGATGCTTTGGCTCCACGTCCTCTACGTGAGCTCTAAATCCTTCACGATCCATCTCTCTCCTCAATGCCATCCATTCTACAATCTCTCACTACTTCTCTAAATCCCTCTCACATGCCTCATTGTACTTAAGCCATTTTCTTGTCTTTTCCTCTCTGTTGCCATGTCTGCCATCCTTCACCACACCTACTCCTACCCCGTGCATGGTGGGGTTTATCTAGCCATCGGCTTCTCTTCCAATTTTAGGGTTACCAACAAGATTTTTATCGCCAGTGGAATGCCTTGCAGATAGGCTCCCCTGGGATAACATATAAACTGAAACTCATCTACCTCTAGGCATAAATAAGTGGAAATTGAGTACTCCAAAATATAGCTATTCAAAACACCACAAAACCAAGTGTCCATAATGTGCATCCAAATCATATCAGCATCATAGAGGGTATAAAATTATTCTTACGTCTAGACAAGTGTGTGAAACCTCCAATTTCTTTTAGACGTGTAAACAACCAACCACTCATATAGCTCTATTGGGAATATAACAAAGAAGATCTCATATAAGTAGTCATACAAATTATGCTCTACCCATGTGCTTGAGTCAAACCTAGATCCAGTGCTAAATCTCTGAGCTTACTCTTCTTCCAGATCTATTATCCACTCCTCAACACTTGCTAAGGTCAACCGGTACATCTTAATTACGAAACATCCTGAAAACAATGAAAAGAGATCTCGAAAACAAAACCAATGATGCAACCTAGAATTTATAGTAAATGACTCTGACATGCTGACACATCACTCAGCCAAAGATAAGCGCTCACCTGAAGCATATAAAGGCACCAGGTCCCTATTTAGAGTTGCTTGTACAGAATGTTAGCATGATGGTGCATATAGATATCTAGATGCATTATCAATAGTAAACAACACACATTGCATAAATTGGATCTATTTCTTAGAATAGATATAAAATGAACTAAACAATGACTATAACAAGATCTACCATGCAAGAACCAAATTCAGTCATGTTCAACACCATTATCTAGCCAATATGAACCATTGTATTAAATACTATAAAACAATATTCTTACATTACATAAGTATCTTCATGAGTCATGCGCATGACAAAACCAACAACATAACTCTACCATAGTTTTTTCACACTAACCCATGCAAATCAATACATATATATAGGGGTGGGGACTTTCCCTTCACCACCCATGCACTTCTCAAAATAGGTCACATGCTAATAATAGCCACATGCCTTTACAATAAGATGCACAACATGCAAGTGCTCTAACAATAGACTTCCTATAGTTAACTTTGAGTAGAAATCCTATTATTAGCTCAAACTATGCATGACACTCAGTTGTCACTTATTCCCAAAATACCATTGCGTGGACCACAAGTCTTCATGTCTTTGTGTGCTCCACACGCTATCTCCAAAAATATCCCTTATCCACAAAATGACTAAGTCTTGAATTCAAAGTGTTCTAGCACACACTCATTATGCTATTCTTCCATGCCCTCAAATGCGCCTTGCTCCAGTGTGCGCATATTTTATGTTCCTTCACCTTAGAGCAATATATTATTTTCTCAACAAGAGATGACATATTTGATAATTCCATATTTTGTATCCATGATGCGGATCCAAACTTGAGACAAATTTTTGTTGGGTGAGGCAAACACATTTTTTCTTACGAGAATGTGAGAGTAAAGAGAGCTCATCTCGGACACAAGTGGGAGCACCTCATGTAAGTGGATTATCTCTTTTAAAATTTACTCCTTCACTCCCTTCACTTCGAAGAAGTGGCAAGAATGTACTTGATTAGAGAGATGACCTCTGGAAACACGGTGCCTTTCTTGATGATATTTTCAATCCAATTCTTGTTAGCTTTCCCCTCACAAAAATAACCTTCCCTTTCTTAATTTCTCTCCTTTACTCCTCATCGCTGCAAATTCATCCCTTGTACCCCATACAATCACTTTTCCACATGTTCAATGAAGTGTTCTGTGTGATCCATGACTTATTTGGCCACCCCACAAAATTTAGATAGGATTAGGATAGTTTACATTCAATAATGAGAGCCTCCCCATACACAAGAAGGAGGGCATAACCCCGTGAGCATTGGTGGAAACACATAATTTGCAACATGAAAAATTATTTCACCAACAATTTGGTAGTAAAATTTGAATTTCATTCCTTATGAAATTGATAAGGTAAAATTTTCTAGTTCCTATGGTTTCTTCTATGATCATATGTAGTGATTGTTTCAAGGAATTATCCATGCAATGATGTATAATGATAGTAAGTGCTAGTTTTTATTTTGACAACAATGTATAACATAGTGTTGGTTATAAAAATTTAAGTAGAAGAGGTTCTCTTTGGGACATCTTATATTTTTCTATGAATTTAGTTACAATATCATGTAAATGCATGTAGAAATATTGTGTTCATCCCTTTTTTATTATTGATAAAATCACATCATTCTATCATTTCAAATTCATTTGAATTGGTATTTTTAGTAAGCCTCATTGACAATAATATCTCTCACTCATTCATTTCTACGTATTATCTCTTGTATCCATTTTGTATCATAATTATCATCCTCTTATTAGACATGGTCAAGCTATAATGTGTAGTAAATATGTCATGTATTTATTTTCTTTCAATTTTTTTACTATGCTTTATTTTTTTAGGTTAATATTTGTGTCTATTCAATGAAAATGTTTATATAAGAGTAACTCACTCCAAATGAATGTTTCAAAACATTATGAGTCTTCTATTGGAACATTGTAGAATCGGGAAACACTAACACTATTTTATTTCATTTTTTTACCCTCCATTTGCATCATTTACAACAAGTAACATATAATAAGGATATTGTTGATTCAAGTAATGTTATTGTCTCTTGGTGTGACAACTATTGTATATATTAATGTAAGTATCTAGTTTATAGTTTTTTTCTAGATGAACATTTTTGACCGAAGATATGAACTAGATTAACGCTTTTACTTGGAGCTATGAACCAGATTACAATCAACCAAGATATATTAATTAAGCTCAACAATTAGCAAACCATGAGCCACCACACATGAAGACACATCTAGCGAATCACGAGATGCCATACATGCACACACCACAAGTAAACCACGAGCCGCCACACTTGAACACACGTCTAGTGAATCATGAGCTGCCACACATGCACACACCACAAGTGAACCACAAGCCTCCATGCTTGAACACACATCTAATGAATCATGGGATACCATGCATACACACACCACAAGAAAACCATAAGCCACCATGCTTGAACACACATCTAGCGCATTTCTTCTCACTCCAAAACTACCTCGGTGAAAACCACTCTACCAAACCATGTCACCTCAGACATTACCACCCCGAACGGGGATCGTGCCTTAGTGGGATTTTAACTTGGGTGGATCTTGAAATAACCATCCAACTTAACCGCTCCACCCAAACCCCATCGGTGTAGTTAGTTTATAGTTTAGAGCCAATTGTTTATATTTTTTTGTTAGTTGAATACTTTCTAACGAATATTTAATGATATATATTTCCTACTACAAAGTATAAGAGGTAATTTCTATAGCAAATGACATGTTTCTTATGCTCTTATATCACGGTATACGATAGTATCCATCATGAATTCACAATATGACATCAAAAATTGGTCATCTGATATTTTATCTATATATATCATCATTGTTAGCACATCAACATAACTCTTTGATTTTCTTTAATATTTAGATGTATAATTAGTAATGTTTTTAAAAATAAGTAATCATGAGATAACCATGAGTTAATAGTCTATATTTTCTTTCCTTATTGAAAACATCTTGTTATTTTGGATGTTTAACCTATCGATGCTTCTCAAGTGTTCATGATATTTTTCCTTCATTGATCACGTGGTAAGGTGGAGTCTATGTGTTATGTCTATGGAACTTTGTATCTACACTTAACATGTTGACTCTTTTTAAGTAGGAAGGTATAAACAATTAAATTTGGTAATAGATCACTTGATAATGTGAGTATTGACCAAATCCCTTTAACCATGACTTATGCACCTATTCCAATCCTAATTATTATATCTTATTCCATCCTTAGTCCTACTATAAGACTTGATATCTTCATTTCATTCTACTCAACCACTCATAAAAATGTTTGTATCATTCATAAGTAGTCCACTTCACATGATTGTCATGCACAAATTTCCATAGGCATGTATCTTCCTCTTAGATCAAAGCGTAAAATAAGACTAACCCACCAAACAGTTTGGTCCTGTGAAGAATGGTCACATCTAGGGTCACCCAACTATAATTTCTTAATTTGATATCTTTTATGGGTCGATACTTTCACTACATGTGTGTATTAATGTGAAATTATATTCATGTAACCTTGTATAATCAAATATAAGGAACTTATTAACTCACCTAGCACTTTCAAATGATACTCGAGCATAAATAACTCAAAAGGCATATAAAGCTCTCCTAAATTTCCCCAAAGAAACAATAAACATTAGGAGAATACCCAACACATGTTTGAAGCACTCCAAACTAGGTTCAAGCGTAAATCTTCCCAAACCAAGAACCCAAAAATTCAAGTTAAGCATAAATAAGCCAAGTCATTACAAAACATTATCAAGTGATTGGGTCATTAAATATAATTACATCCATACAATATTATGTCACATCTCAAGTTTGAGAACGACATGCATTTTGAGGCCTCTCCGATGTAGTGACAATACATGTAGTGTATACATATTGCACTTTAACCAAAACATTAACCTCTTTTTTATAGGGGTTTTACCATAAATTAGGAATTTTTCATTACATCAAATTTCACACATTTTTGAGACCTAATATTTCACAATGACGCATATTCTAGCCACATATAAGGTTTAAACAGTTCAAAGCATCATCTTCTATCCAGATCAAATCATCAAGAAGGAAAAAATCACTAAATGGTTTAGTCTAAAGATAAATGGTTTTTGTCCCTATACACAATGCAGTTCCAAGATCAAAGACCCACATCTACTAGATATTTCTAGCCATCTTATCCTTTTTTCACACCCAGATCATCTTCTAGATGAGCTAAAGAATGCAACTCATCTTCTTGTTCTCTACTATATTTAGCATGTTCCCTAATTGAATGCAACTTCTCTTTACCATTTTATATGTAATTTTAGGTATTGATATTGGGGCATCTATTTATTTATCGTATTACACATTATTTTAACATCTAGTCACATCTATTTACATCGATTTTCATATCCTTATTAGAAGTAAATATTTATTACAATTTGGATTAAATCATTTGGCAAAATCTCTTATTAATTAGATCATGTGTTGATTTATTTGGCTTAGGTAAGCCTATTCCAATCCAAGCCTTCTACTACAAAACCCTAGGGTTTTATTTCATCTTTGTGTATGTTTTCTTCTATGCCCTTTTGACATGGTATCTAAATTAATCATACACCCGTTGAGCATATTCAACTCTAAAACACACTCCTAGAAAGTGTAGGCATCTCATGGATTCCTCTTCTCTTATTTTTAAGGCTATACCTTTTATTTATGAAACTATCCATAATAATGAGCAAGATTTGAATTCTAACCTCAATCCTCTTTGTTATCCCATTTTTATGATTATTAGGAAAATGGAGCTAACCAATCAAAAAATTTATGATGATTTTCTTTTAAGTCTTTTTGATCCAAAGTCACCTTTGAGATTTCCTAGAAAGTATTTTTTTCAAATTTCAGAACTTCCTCAACATTCAACATGTTTCATGTCCTTTGCTTCCCGATTTCAAAATCCAAATTGAACTATGTTATTGGATTTTGGGATCCAATTGCACCAAACATATGAAATTCAAACCCGTGCAAAGTGGCCCATGTTCCCCAAACCTGAAACCTGATTTGAACTACATGTTATCGAGATTTTGGAACCCCGTTACATCGGAACAACATCCCGCCAAAACATATGTTATATGTTATCTGCTTCCCGAACCCGAAACCCAACCTTACTACGTGTTGTCGATTTCGAACCCTACTACATTGGAAAATTTCTTCACTGCGTACATGCTAAATGCCTCATGATTTCTAATCTGAGTCGACACCATACATACCTCTTTGTGTCTAGTTTCGGAACCCGAATACACAATGACATATGCAATTGATTTCCCGAATCCAAAATCAACGCATTTGATTTACAAATAGCAGTCGGTGAGCACATGTGTCAACCTATGTGTATTTAATGTTAGGGATTTATAAATAGTGGATTTTCCACGTCATTTTGCACCTTGCATTTTCTTACACCGTATGAATTTTTCACCTGCTGTCGTGCCTCCAAAACCCGACCCACATTTTTCTTGGTGATTTTGGATTATTTCTCTAGGGATTAAAGTGTTTTCACCTTGAGGTAAGTAGATTTTCACCTGGGTTATGTTTTGGGTTTTCTGTGGTCATGCCCTTGTTTGCATTTGGGTAAGGTTAAGTCTTTCCCCATTTTCCCTTTGTTATATTTTCACTCAAGTCAGTCATTTTTTATATATCAGCCAAAGGGTGAATTTTTATTTCACTTTTTGGGCTTCAAGTGTTGAAAAATTGGAAAAAAAAATCAAGGGTTTTTGTGCTCAAAATGGATAATCAAGTTTTCCTCATGCCTTAATAGGTTGTGTGCCCAATCGAAGTAATTCAGACTTTGGAAGTTGCTTGACATCTCCAAATTTCCACAATTAGTCAAAATTTGGCCCTTGTCAAACAAGACCCAAATTTCATAATAATTTGGGTTTTCTCGTGTGATTAATAAGCTCACTTTCCCATCTCATTTTTTCATATTTTCACAACTGTTGAATAGGGTCCCAAACCTGATTTTCTCTAAGGACTTTCAGGTGTCTTGGTGACCAATTCCCCATGTCTGATTTAGGAAAAGGGAAAGGAAAGAAAGAAGGTGCAAAAGAAATGAAGTAAAAGTACCAAGGTGTTGTGGCTCCCTCCAACATTGACTCAAATTTTGATATTAGGGATACTGAGTTGGGCCATATAGACATGGACGAGTTTTTAGCCAACATTCGAGTTCCTTGCAAACTTTTTAGATGTAATCTCTTTTTGCAAACGGATTACCATTGGAATTTTTTTCCCATTTCCATTAAGTGTCCCAAATTCATTCTTGCATGTGCCAGTAACTATGATTTAGAATCAAGGTTAGTGCGGAATCACACGAGAAGTAATAGTCAAATTGGATGCGGATTATTTTGATGCACTTCTCAAGCTTCCTAATTTTGAGGAATATGTTGGTACCAATATTCAACTAGCTCAACAGCATGGGATAATGATCTTAAAAATTGTATTAAGCATGTGAATAAGAAATTTATGATTAAACCAAATCCCATTGTATCTAGATTTCCAAAAACGGTTCCCAAGAGTGATTTCAATTTAGAAATTTTTGATATCACTATGCTCCTTAAAAGAATATTCGAGCTTCAAGAAGCTAGAGAATTTCACGGGTGGATGTACCAGTTCATCACTATCATTAAAAATAATGAGTAGTATCTTGATTGGGGAACCTTCATTAGCAATACAATTGATGCTCAAATGAAAACAATCCTTTCTACATGAAAGTTTTATATGATGTCCTATGTCACCTATGTTGCCCGGAATGAGGAATTATCCCAGGTTGGATTCCAAAGGTAACAGATTCTACTAATCACATCTACAAGTTCTATCCCCAATTTTCCCTAAAAGGAATCTTAGATCATTTCATAAGAGTTAATGATGCCTTATTCTATAAAGTTATCTGTAGATTAAATCCTGCTCTTATAAAAGGAAGAATCTTAGATGTTACGTGGAGCGAAGTATCAAAATGGGGTTGCATCTTCCTAAAATTCAGAAAGTTCACATACTTGTAGGTTGCCATATTTTCAGAGACTCCAATGCATCTTCTAAGATACCTAGATGATAAATTAATTCTTATGGAATTGGTCCAACATATCTTGGATTTTCACAAGTTTTAATAGAGTAAGCATAAGGCTACTCTATCATTTCCTTTATCAATTGGGGGTATATGTGCTCTTCAAGTAATTAAAGCCAAGAGTGTGGTTTATGAGATGTAAGAAAATATTAAGAAGACTAGGAAGTCAAGGTCAAGTTTTTATTTTTGAGGTGTGCTTGAAAGGCCCACAGAACAATGCAATTTCCTGTCCCAGGACATAGAGGATATTTGGATCGATCTTAGAGATGAGGTTATTGTTAAAAGGAAAGATGATATCCAGTTGACATTGGATGAGATAAGGATGTTGAATCTCACTAATGTTACCGAGGATGTAACTGATAATGAGAGTGTTGTAGAAGTTATGTACGAACAAATGGACGGTGATAACGCCAGGTTCCCAAAAATTGATTGGTCAATTAAGGAAAAAGTATCTACATAGGAAAGGGCCACCCAAACCCTTGTCATACGAAAACATGGTTATATTCATGGGGTATGCAACTAAAGGAATCCAATTTCCCAAAGCTACTTGTCACATCAACATTAGAGGTGGGCCCTCACATGTGGAAAAGGATAAAGGTGCAAGCCCACCTAAAAAGTTGAAATTTAAGTTTGTTCAAAGTGGAGGAAAGTCTTAGCCTTTACCATCTCTGCTGTACCTTCTATATTAGTTGTGGTTCTTGATTCACCCCCTCCATCAGTCTCAAAGGAAGTTCCAGTAAGTATTGTGGCCAATCTACCTATCATTTCTTCTACTCTTGTCACTCCTTCCATTCATGTGTCCACCCAATCTTCTCTAGTGTTTCTTTCTTCTCCTTCTCTCTTTCTTTCCTCTCCTCCTCATTCTCCTCCATTTTTGTCATCACCACTTGCATCTACCATGGCCAGTGTTTTCTCCTCCTTATCCCCTCTCGAGTGGAGTGGGATTAACATTAGAGTTACCAGTGTCATCACTGATCCCGGTCACCATACCCCTTCCACCTCCAATGTCATCTGCCATTGTTACCACTATTCTTTTCACTCCTCCATCTCTGATCACCACTCTGCCCACTCCTCCACCTTCCTCTAGAACCATCTTAGTTCCTCTATTAGAATTATCTTCTACTTCAGCTCTCTCATGGTTAGTTGGCATGACCCCAAAGAAGAGGAAAGTGGTTGTTCCACCTGAGGCCTTTGATTTTATTTCACTGAAGACAACACCTACCCGAACTGTCAAGAAACCCAAGATTATTTCATGGATTTTCATTGATACATCGGGTCATAAATTTGAAGAGGTTTCCATGCTCGCAAATAAAAAACCAAGGAAAACATAATGGCTGCAAATTACCGATCACAAGGGTCAATCTTGGAAATGTTACTGCCAAGGGTGCTCAACAAGATGCTTAGATTGTTGTAGATATCCTTTGCAAGAAGCTTAAAGAGACTAAGGTCTCGAGGGATGAATTAAAGGAAAAGGTTAAACAATTGAAAAATTATTGCTCAAATTCTCCAAGCCTTCCTAGATGCGGTAATAGTCCTATGCCTACCCCCATTTGTTTTTATTTCTCTTCAATATCTAGGATCAAAAGTTTAATGAGAAGGGTAGATATGTTCATGAATGGATTCAACATCTTCTGATTCAAGGAAAAAGGGTTCTTGGTGATTCAGTGAATGTTTTTAATTCTTTGGAGGATGCAAGGAAATATATCAATAAATTGAATGATGAAATACTTGAAGAAATTGGTAACTTAGAGTTAACTTTGGAAGCTCTCAGTGCACTTAAAAAGGTTCCTTCAGAAACCTTGGTTAAAGAAGGAATAGTTCCAGATGTGGATAAGCATTTTGAGTTTTGCAAAGCAATTGAGTTCCGAGTTAAAATCCTTAATGAAGCTTGTAGAAAACTAAGAGAGTCAAGGGATCAAGTGTTGGATGCTACTAGTGAATTTGATGAAGAATTATCAAAGATCTTCATAAAGGTTCTAGGATGATAGCTTGAATATTCTACATATAGATGATCTCTACAAATTGTTTCAAGAATTGGTTGAAAAATAATCTACAGTAGGCAAAAAATTTGATATAGTAGCTATTGAAAAGCTAATCCTTTGTGAAAGTGTTCTAAGTACCTTGGCCAAATATAACAAGAAATACCAAAGGCTCCCAGGGATTGTTAGCAACATGCAGGAAACATGTGAGGTCTTGAATCATTACTCCTATAGAAAAATGAAGAAGAAGCTCGGGTGATGATCCTGAAATTTCAAGAATATCGTGCGAAAGCAAACACGAGGATGAAGAAAAAGACAAGTCTGAATGATGAACTTGTCATGTCATTTTTATTTTCCATTTAACATGTATTTTTCAAAATTATTTTGACATCTTATAAACTTGGAAGGATTGACTGGGTCTCTATATGAGAAACAATCAAATGGACTAATTACTCTTATTTACTATTTTTAGTATGTTGTTGCAATTGTTTCCTATTTTCTCTCCTTCCCTTCTCTATATATATGAGATGTTGTTGCATTCCAAAGGGTTGGAAGTTTTTGATTAAACATAGAGTTTATATTTGAGAAAGAGAAAGACTGTGTGTTTTCTTTTAATCATTGAAGAATACAAAAGATAATCTATTGCAAAATTTGTGTTGTGGAGAATATCTTTGTGGTTTGAGGTATTTTTCTTATGTTCAAATGATTTAAATCATTCTTTGCTTTAAATTTCTAGTTTATCAACTCTTCTACAAGTTATTACAATTTAAATCATGTGTGATTATCTTTTAATCTATGTTTGCTAAAAAAGCTCGTTCTCGTTCATTCTATTCTTTCTACATTATAATAACTCACTTATTTCTTCCTATTCTCTTTCTTTCCATTCCTATTTCTTTCTAATAAGAATATGTCTACTAGGATGAGATCCCAACCTCGATGGTTAGAATAGTGTGAATATTGTATATATCTCCTTTGTGTTTTAGATTAGTAATAAACAAGGTGCCTCCCCTTTATCTGAGGAGGGACATTATCCTGTGTACTTGTGGTTGAACCTCATATTTTGTCTTTGACAAAATATCCAACCAACACTCTTGCGAATCTAGTTGACCTTGTTCCTCACATAGGATCTACATAAATCAATTCATGATGTTTATCACGATCAATTTAAACTCTTATTTTCTTCTTGTCTAGACATTTTTCTAACATCCACGTAACCTTAATAGGGTTCCTCATGTCTTTCTTACCTATAAGGTTTCATGTGAGTCTTAATCTCAATAATCTCTAGATGAGTCTCTTTTTTAGCGTTTAATCCTGAATCTACTATTTCCACATCTATTGTGCCTATATCTATGAGAGAATCTAATATTCCATTTCAAAATGTTATAATGCATATCCCAAATTTTATTCATGCATCTATTGTCCATGTCTATGCGCCCTTACACTCTTCATTTATTGCATGTTCACTTGATAATCTCATTCAAGAATTGTAGAATAAGATGTTGTAGTTAGAGCGAGGTGTGTCCGGACCTTCTAATCTCATGGATTCTAATCAATTACTTCATAATATACTTTCACTTGATGTGGTATCTTATCCTTTACCTCTAGCATTTGTGTATCCTAACATTCCTATTTTTGAGGGTAAAGGGGATCCCAAGAAACACCTCATGTTGTTTACTTAAATTATGCATATAATGATAAATTATCACTAATATTTTTCCTATAATTCTAAAGGATTATTATTTACAATGATTCTATAACCTACTTATTCAATTACTGATTATGTAGGAAGGTTATGTCTCTAAATTTAGTATGCCTTTGAACATGATTAAGAAACTCCTCATAATCACAAAATAGATTGAAAAAATAGTTTAGATTTGTTCATGAAACATGGATCATCCATTAGAGATTAATGTTTTGTGTTATGTGTTTTATACCAAGAATAAGGGTTCCAAGTGATGTTTTTAAAGAATTATTTTGTTGTATCTACCTACATTATTTTCCCAATATATTTATTCCTTTTGTACTTTTTGATGGAAAAGGTGGATTGTGACCACTTGATGCACATCAAAAGCTTTATAATGTCACCATGTAAATGGATATTTATAAAACATCTAGGATTGATGGATTCACTTGTGAGATCTACCAAGAACTATGAGACACTATTGGGCTATATTTATAAAAGATTTATCTCATGAAGTTCATATCAACATTCTTGATAATCTAATCAATCAAGAAAAATTATGTTCATCCCCAAAGCTATAGATCTTGATCTCATTACTTGGTGATTTACTACTTTACTCAATGTCTTCTACCTCCGGTTTTAAGATTTATACTTCTTCTTCCCTCACCATTTAGATAGATAAAACTAAACTTGTCTACAATAGGTATATCCTTGATAATAACATTTTTGTTTGGGAAGGTATGAAGTGGGAGATGATCTCACACCAAAAGGTAATGTATATAAAAATTAATGTTGAAAAGGCATATGATACAATTGAATGACACTTCAATATAAATGTTACAAGCTCTTAGGTTTGTCCCTAGGTTTTTCAATACTATCAAAATTATCTTTAAAGATATTAGGACATACATCCACGTAAATAGAGTTTAGTCTAAGAAAATTCTCTTCAAATCCATTAAAAAAATTCCCTCTTACTCATTCTCTTTATGTTTTAACTAATGGAGATCTTAACTTATTTCTTGCATATTACACCTCTAAATGTCTTATTACAGGTATTTCTCAACATTCTTATAATCATATGTTAAAGGGAATTTTTCTTATGATTCATTTCTTACTCTTATTGAGGATGAATCCTCTATCGATAATGTCATGTAGTGTCTTAATGTGTTTTCTTGACCTATGGGTCCTTAATTCGATGAAAAAAATTCAATGCTAAAAAATCTTCTATTCCTTTTCCCATCTAGTTCAAATGGCATAAGTGAAATTAGATCCATACTAATGAATAATTTCAATTTTTGGAACATCTTTTGTTTTCCAATCCAACCCCAATAAATTATGGTTTTTGTAGTCTAAAAGTTGAGAATAAGTTTGAGCTATGGGTTTCAAATCCTTTATCTCTTGTAAACAAGTTCCAAATGTGTTCTAAAGTGTTAACTAGCACATATGTTTATTAATCCTCTTGTTGGGATCCTTCAAAGATTGTTAATGCCAAGTTAGAAATATTTTTGAGAGACTCCCTTTAGGAAAATTATAAGGGTGGGAAAGGCTTCCAAAAAGTGGCATGAGACATATGTTGTAAGAATATTGAGTTTGGTAATCTTGGACATCTAGAAATTTGTAGACACAAAATCATGCACTTGGGTACATTTCTAGGTCATAATCACATACTACTATTCATATGATTCCTAAGTAAGAAAACTAGCAATTGATAGATATATTTGGCCTCTTTGCTTTTATTTCTTGTTTTCTTTATGGTATTTTACACCCTACATTTCTAGTCGATACTTCACTCTTCATTTTCATGAAGTTGGACACCAACTCCTAGACAGGGATGACAGAGCCCAGATTTCCTTTTCCTTTTAGGCACCCCTGACCTCTTTCTACTTTACTCACTCTTTTTGGGATTCTATTATCTTTTGGGCATCTTATTTTATCATCCTTCTAGTTGTCAATTGCGAAATTCAACCAAAGGAATCATATAAATACAAATCTATGTGACTAAAATAAGAGAGCAAGCATTAAGAATCTACTATAATCACCTAAGGTTGCATCCAAAGGCATTCTAAGAGCATCAAATCATTCATCTTGCATTCACTCAAGGACAAGGGACTATTAATTATACATACACACATAGTAGGGAAGTTAATTTTGACATCCACACATTTATCTACATTACTACATCTAGTTATTTATCTCTATTTAGTGCATCTTGCACAAGATCCACCTAGGACATGATTCTTGAACACACATATGAGAACTACATGTAGTTTGAAATGTAGTGCATCGTTTGTTGTAATCTCACTATGTTGGGTGAACACCGGGTTCAATATAACTCCCCATTTACATATTTCTTTTTTAAGATTTGATTTTTTTGGGGTTTTACATGAGATAATTTATTTTACAGTTCTTGGTGACTTCGTGGGCATAATGCGACATATAAGTGACTAACAATGAAGGTGAGAAACCATATTGTAACATAGAAGAAATTAGTTTCGACCATTTTTACTTATCATGGGAACCTAACAGAGGTCCCCATTTTCTATACACCCCTAACTTTGATCCAGGGCACCCCATTCTAAATAGATTTGAAAATCACATAATTTATTAGGAAAATTTGCAAAAATTCCTCCTCCTATTCATTGGTTTTCCATCTAGCACACTTCATTATTAATTATGAAATTAGCTAAGTATTATATTCCCTCTCTTGCAATTAGGGTTTCAAATTCATTTACCTTATTACTTGTGTCACACATATACTTAATTTACTTATCATTGTGTTATGACTCTATAATTAGGGTTTTACAAATTCCAATATTTGTTAAATCATTTTGTGAACCCGTCATTCGAATGCTCTCCTCTTTTTCTTTCATCATGCATTAATCTTATGGAAAATTTATTGAAGCCATCCTTTAAGATCTCAATGATCATCTTGTTGAACATCCTCAAGATCTAGATCTACTTTTTATTTTCTGCTCGTGAGGAGACCACCAATCTAGTTGAACTTAATGTTCCCGTATCCATCCCATCTTCTATGCCTATTTCTACTCAACCCCTTACTTCCACTCTTCCACCTACTTCTACTATTCATGTATCTATTCCTACTCCCACAAATCACTTCACTCCACCTCTTGTTTCTCACATGTGGAAATTATCTTCCATTGGACCTCAAGACCTAGCCTCTCTCTATTAGGATCTACAAGTTCAAATCTGTCAAATGTAACAAGCTAATTCTCGTGCATCTCCATCTCTTGATTCCACTTTTCTTCTTCATACTCCTTTCACACCTTCCATTTCCTTATCCACTTCCTCTGAATTTAGTCACCCCTAAGATTCCCACCTTCAATGGCCATGATGATTCTCAAGAGAATCTCTGAGCATTTCATGTGGCATGCCTAGATTATTTGGATGATCATACATTATTAGAAAATATCTTTCCTAGAAGCCTCCAAGCTTATACAATGTGTTGGTTCTATGATCTACCTATCCACTCAGTACCATATTTCACATATTTAGTGGATTCTTTTCTCACACATTTTTCAATCAATATTGGCTCCAAGATATCCTATTCTCAACTTGCAAAAATTAAACAAGGATCTAATGAGCATCTAGTGCATTATGTTTTGTGGTATAAGAACAACTTAGCTAAGATGTCTAATGTGTTCGCAGACTTTGAATTACAAGATATATTTTCCAAAGTCTCTTACCACCTCTACAAGAGTGTGCCATCTTTGATACCTCTTCATCATTTGATTAGCTATGCCATACTCCTAAGCTATGCAAAATCAAATTGCTCTCTATGGGCTAGCTTAAATATCATGAGCATGCTTCATCTTCTACCCAGTTTCAAAGTAAATCAAATTTAAAACCATCTACTAAACCAATTGAATCCAAAGCAATTGTTAACATTGTTACTACTCCCGAGAAGCTTTAATGAAAACCTCCAAAGCATACATTCATGAAATTTCCTTGTGCTCCGCATATTCTATTACCACAACTTATTGAGATAAATCTTATTATGCTTCCTCCTCCACTTAATCTGGATCCATCTTGACCTAAAGGATGCAATTACAATGAAAATTTCAGATGTGACTATCATTAGTGCATTGGGAATTCTACAGATTGATGTTTCAAACTCCGACATCTTATTCAAGATCTCATCGATAATAATGCAATCAAGCTTCTAGAACCTTTAACATCTACACCGTCAATGAAAATAAAAATCTCAAAATTTTCAATGATCCATTACCTAAGCATCTTAAGAAAGAAATTGACTCTTCAACTAATCATACATATCATGTAATGCCTCCTCCTTCATCGGGGGCTCTTGATTTTCTAGTTGCTCACGCTGATGCATCTCCACCATTCATTGCATTCTCTGATCATGATTATCATATTACATTCTCTTCTAACACATTACATATCAATACCTCTATCACCTTCATGATATCAATAATATAATGATTGATCCATTGATTCACATGTGTGTGTGATCTATTGCACTTCTTTTTGTTATCGAATATCCGCTATCTCACATTTCCTATCCAATTCCTAAATCTTACGATTATGTCAATCTTCCAGTCATAGTTGATCCTCTTACCGTGTTTATACCATTTCTTATGGCACCCTCAATCAAAGGGTGTGATATGCTCTCAGGACTTTCTCTCTCTGTGTTACTAATTATAATTTTTATTAATCGCTTGTGTCTAAAGCTCATTGACAAAAAGAAATTCATTACTATCAACGGTGTTCCGCCATGTACACCACAACCACAACCTCATCTTTAGGTTGCCATTACACTCGCTACAACATCTAGGTCATGTGGACCTCTCAAATGTAAAGCACAATCTACTCCTAGATCTCTTATTTGTACATGACCTACTCGATCTAACCGGTCCACTAGTCCATCATATCATTCTAGGTCCACTACTCAAATGACTCCTTCACATAGGTGCACATCACCTCCATGGTCTCCTTCACATAGGTGCACATCACCTCCATGGTCTCCTTCACATAGGTTCACATCACCTCTACAGTATCCTTCACATAGGTTCACATCACCTTCTTAGTCTCCTTCACATAGGTTTCCCACACCACCTCGGTCTCATGTACATAGGTATCATTCACCAATACATCATCTATCTCATACATCACCGATCTCAGAGCATGGTCACATACCTTTATCTCTACAAACATCAGGTGGAGGAACCTTTCCCTTCACTTTCATTGGATATCTTTCTTATCATCATACACTTGGGGGCATCATGTTTACTCTTCCCCCATTCTAACGTTATTAAATGTTTCACATATCTATTATTGTAATTTGTGCTTCACATCTAGTATATTTGAGGCATCTTACATACATTGATACACACAACTTGTATCATCATTACCTTATGACGCACTCTTGTGCTAAGGGTCACAATTAATTGTAGATGTCATACTACATTCATAAACCTAACATCATACACATGACAAATTTCACACTCGGCACATTTATGGCACATATTTTCTAGCATCACATTCTCACACATCATCACTACCTTATGACACATTCTAGTTCCATGGTTCATACTCGATTTTAGAGGGTATAAATCAGAAATGAACCTCACCACACCCACTCACTCCCTATGCTCTACACTTTGTCGATCATATATTTCTAATGCATAACTCTAACCATTTCTCGATGATGCACTCTTGTTCTATGGTTCATTCTTGACTACTGAGGGGGAGTTTATAAATGAGCCTCATCTCATGCTCATTCACATTTTCTTGGGGGCACATTGATCTTATCACATTTTCTATTCATTCCATTTCATTCAACTCACAACTTGTTGCATATCTTGGTTGTAATTATTCTTTCTTGCTTATACTTACATGTACACTTTGTTTCACATGCTAGGAAGATATTTTGTTTGTCATTATCTCTTATATATACACATGCATGTTCACTTTCCTTCTAGTTGTGAATACATACTTTAAATAGATCGTTACACACATCATAGATTCGTGCAAAGGTGTACCTCTTACCAGTCTCACAATAGCTCTTGGGGTATCTACTTTCATACACATTACAGGTGTTATTATTTCATTTTATACTACATATTCTTACTAGCATACTACTCTATTGATATATACATGCTTTGACATAATTTTCATCTTTCTAACATGCTAACGGTGCTTCATGTGTAGCATTTTCTTTGCAGAAATCTTTGATACCATGGTTATCTGTTACTTTGCTTGCTCTGTTTGTCATTTTTTCCATTGTATTTCATTGTTTTTGGCTATGCCCTTTGCCATGTGTGCACACTATATGCTTTTGGTCATTTCTACCTCGATTGTCTTACGACATTGTGAACGATGTCCCATGTTTGAAACCCACTTTTCACGGTCTAAATTTTCTTCTTACTTTCTAGATTACAAATTTTATTTTGTATGTGTATTTTCTTGATTCAACTAACACATGTTTCAAATACGTTGTTTGCATGTGCCTTGGTTTTCACTAAGCACATTCCTTCCCCTACAAAATCAATTTTACATCAACATCTGGTCCTCTCTCCTTTGTCCGCATCCTCCTAGTGATGTCACATGCACCCTAAACGAGGGGGATACATTGCATGAATCAATCACCCCATTCAAGAGTACATAATCACAGGAAACCTACATAGTATAGGAATAACAGTCTTGATTCTGAAAGGGCTCAGAATCTAACTTGGGTCCTCAACATAACCTAACTACTAATGCCCAAATACAAACATAAGTGCCTAGGTGTTCGTGACCCTTCTTTTGAACCTATGAACAAGGGGTACTTACATAGTTTTTCTCATATCAACATGGTTTTCAATAGTTTACATAACAATTTTCTTAAGTACGGGGACAATCCTTTAGTAATCAACATGCATGTTATCTCCTTTTTTTCTATTTGTGTTGGATCGAACTGGATTGAAATGGATCAAACTGGAACAAAGTAGGATCACACCATCTGTAGTGGTGTATAAATTGTCGAGAAGTAGTCAGGGTTGGAGAATAACACTAGAAATTTTCCCAAATACTTCTTCCGTCGTGGCATGAGATCATCCAAAAAATCACACTTAGGATGAGATCACCCAAAAAAATTCTCTTAGCATGAGATCGCCCAAAAAATATCTCTTCTACATCATTTTAGGGACATTTTCTATCCTTTTCACTCTTCACGGATCATGTGCACACTTTCTTTTTTTTACAAAATTTTACATACTTATGCAAAAAAATTATATACACATATTTGACCACTTCTTTTTGTTAGGAAATAAGAGATAAAATATGCGGAATAATCCCTTATAGAATCGCAATGAGAAACTAATATGCGAAAATATTACAGATCTCAAATAAAAGTGCGAGAATAAATAACATAACAAAGAGACAATATTTACCATGGTTCACCCAATATGGGCACGTCCACCAAGAATCACTTGCTCGATTTTATTACAAGCCTCCACTCTCTCAATACAATACCCAAATCCATTTGGAGCTATGCTCAACAAACTCTACTGAATTCACACCCGAATTCAAAGCACATCTATAATACATTTGCTTGTCTATGTATTATATGCATAAGACCATATAAATAGACAATTTCTTAAGCGGTTTGGATACAAAACCGTGTGTATCAAAACCATGGGCAAAAACCATGGGTATTAAAACAATGGTACCAAAAACCATGGGCCAAAAGACATCCCATAACGGTTACCCATTACCCATGGGTTAATCAACCACCCATGAAAATTTGCTTGGGCTTTGCCCCAAACCCCCTTACCCGCTCACCGTAGTGCGGACCATCGTAAAAATACCTGAGTGTAACACATAGAAGGTGTACCACACTCTAACATGAAAATAGGCTCCACAAACATAACACTTTTTCTCTCTTTTGTAGGTTTTTCCTTAATACGCAACAAGAAAAAGGCCCACATCAATAAACATAATCACAACAGTACAACATGGTACAACACAACACACTTCACCCCTAGGGATACTTCCTCTTTCTTAGCTTCCACAGTTCATTTTTATCACCTCACACTTTCACTTGTCTCCTCGACACACTTTCATCATCAATCTATAAGGAAAAAAGGTACATAAATTCTAAAGTACTTTATGTTATCGATTATTCACTCAACAACATAAAGTGGGGGAAAATGTAGACAAAAAATCACACACTTGGGCACATTTCTAGGTCTTAATCACATACTATTATTCAAATGATTCTTAAGTGAGAAAACTAGCAAGAATCGATAGCTATCTTTGGCCTCTTTGCTTTGTTTCTTGTCTTCTTTCTAGTCTTTTACACCCTATAGCCTAGTTGGTATTTCAACGCTTCATTTTTCATGACTCTAGACACCAATGCCCAGATAGATGCCCGCACCTAGGTTCCCTCATATTTATGAGCACCCCCGACCTCTTTCTACTTTACTCACTATTTTTCACTTATTTTATCTTTTGGGAATCTTATTTTATTATGGATTGGCCTTGTAGTTGTCAATTGCAAAATTCAACCAAGAGAATCATATAAATACAAAGCTATGTGACCAAAATAAGGGACCAAGCACTAAACATCTACTATCACAACCTAAGGTTGCATTCAAAGGCATTCTAAGAGCATCAAAACATCCATCTAGAAATAACTCAAGGGATAAGGGACTTACTAATTTTGCATACATGCATAGGAGGGAAGTTCATTTTGACATTCACACATTTATCTATATTGCTACATCTAGCTATTACTCGTTATTCGGTGCATCTTATACAAGAGCCACTTAGGGCATGATTCTTGCATAGACATACAAATGAGAACTACATGGAGTATGAAATGTAGTGCAATGCTCGGTTGTAAGCTTACTTTGTCGAGTGACCGTCAGGGTTAGTCCAAATCCCCATTTACATCTTTATTTTTAGGATTTGATTTGTTTTTGGGTTTTGTTGGAGATCATTTTTTCAGGTTACTGGGGCGAATATGCGGGTATAGTGTGACATACATGTGACTAACAATGAAGGTGGGAGACTATCTTGCGACAAAAAAAAATTAGTTTCCAACCATTTTCGTGAGTCACGGGCACCCAATAGAGGTCCCTAGTGCATAGGCACCCTTGACCTAGTACATGCGCCCGATCCAAGAAGATCCAATAATCATAGAATTTATCGAGGCATAGTTGCAAAAGCTTCCTACTCATGTTCATCAGTTTTCCATTCGACACACTTGAGGATTAATTGTGAAATCAACTAAGTATTATACTCCCTCTCTTGTACTTAGGGTTTGAAATTCATTTAGCTTATTATTTGTGTCATACATGTACTTCATTTTCTTATTATTGTGTTGTGACTATGTAATTAGGGCTTTGAAAATCCCAATATTTGTTAAATCAAAATTCAAACCCAATGTCATGACCTAATACCAAATAAATCATATGAATCCTTGAAGGTGAATAATACTAATAAGTTCTTCTTAGGAATTGCATCACTTTTGGAATCCCCATGACAAAAGGAGCTTACTAAGTATTGAATATTCAATATATTTTTCTCACACATGTTGTTATTCAAATTGCAGGTACTTTTGTGGGAAAAATATTTGGAAAGCTTTGGAATTACTTTGAAATGAACCTAATCTAGTACAAGAAGAAATTAAAATCATGGTTCTCCATCAATTATAAATCCGTATAATGTTCCTTGTAATTTATTATTATAATTCACCCTTTTCTATGGTCCCTTTGAGAAAAAGCATAATAATTTTTAGGAAAGACAGAGAGGTCATTTTTTATTGGTTTTGAAAAACTTCAAAAGATTGAATTCCTTGGCCTACTTAGAGAGATAAATTTTATAATCAACCTAGTGATTAGAATTCTATTACAGAAAATATCTAATGTCATACCTGATCAACATATCCATTAAATTGGTGTTCAATCTCCTATCATATGGTGTAATATTTTAGATTGACTAGTTCGGACTCATTTTTCGCTTGTGCATACATCGGTGGGTTATCAACTCATTTCCCTTCGGTGTTTGCAAGCGAGCCCTATTAACACTCACTAGAAACTTGATTCCATAAAATTAGTGTGGAAAAGGAGGTTTACAAGGGTTTAGAAATCCATTATAGATCCCAAATGAACACATTTCCTCTAGTGTAATATTTATTAAAGATTACCAATTGGATTTCACTTGGTTCGCCTAGGAATGGCTCGCCCATTTTTCTCTTGTTATTATCATCTCAAGTTTATTGAACATGTATTTTGGTTATGAAAATAGGCTAAATTTTCTTGGCATTAGATTCATACCCTCTTTTAGCCCTAACGTTCTTTAATATTTTCTTATAAAATGGAACTTTTGGGACTCCACCATGATTCCTATAAAATACACACAAATTTAGTATATTTTTCTCTGATATTTGTCTGTAGTTATGGAAATATAGAAATCATGCTAACTTCAATCAAATCTCTTTTGAAGATTATTTTTTTGTCACTAATAAAGTTTATGTTATCTATAATGTCACTCTCATAATTCATGTGCAAGAAGAAAAAATTCACGTGGAGGCATGAAGGTTCACATTAGTGAGGTAGTATGTAACACTTGCATCATACGGGGGGGTAATTTATATTTACATTTTTTACTCATATATCGGTATAAATAGGGGAAGTGGTGTAAAGGGCCGTAAAAAATGAGAGCATGTAGTGGTAAATCATAAAGATAAGGGGTAATTTTAGAATCCATGATCTGACATGATTTGGAACTTTTTACCAAACAACCCCCATTCCTAGAGAATTCCCACCTCTATAAACTACTAGATCACTAAGGAAATGCAATTTGTTCCATCAGAAAAATTCTTTGGGACTCACCTTGCCACCATCATCCCCCTCGTGGTCATTACTTTGATTGGTATAGAAGGTCTTATTCATGTAGAAAACACTATGGTGGTTCTCGTTAGTGGTAGTTTCCATCCCTAACTCTAACACTTGTAGTTTTAGAGGCCACACACAATGACTAATGTTACTAACTATGTAATGTTATGGTAAGGGAAAAATCCTTCACTTGGCTCTTGCCATATTTCTTTAACATAAATATGGTAATTTTGAGAATGAAAAATAAATAGAAAATAAGATGGATGGAACACGATATTTGATGTTCTCGACCCTTATTATAGTGGCGAGGGTGGTTGTAGTGACAAACCCAATGATCCCCTACATATTCTACATATATTTGTCATGACACGTATAGCATAATTGCTACTTGTTGGTATCTGGAATGTCTTTATTTTATATATATTTTAATTAATAACATTTTTATAAAATCTTAAGCTAATCATTAGATTTTTCGAGTAAATCTGATGTGATACTTAGAGTGTGCTTCATCCACACACTTTTATATGAATAACTTGTGATATATGTTTATATTTTTATATGGAAAAGTTTTTCAATAAAAACTTTAAATGTAAATTTTTATTTTTTTATATAATTAAAATTCATATGTTGCAGTGATTACACCCTAAATAAATAAATAAGTGTAGGCTTATGGTGGGGTTATTACTTATTCATAGGTGAGTTAGCGAAAGTGTAATATATTTAGATCAAGTAATAAGTATTAATGTATAAATAAGAATATACTATTATTAGCAATTTGTAAGATAGAATATTAGAAAGGATTGTTAGGAAGGTGAAAACACTAAAAAAGGGTACAATTAATTAATTATTTAGAAAGCTTATTTGGAAGTGTTGTATGATTGTGCGAGTTGGAAATGATCTGCAAGTGCTTTATCTTTGAATGTGGAGCGGAAAAATGATTAGGTATGGAATCATAAGATGTGTATGAAATGGTTTAGATGTTATATACCTATTTAAATTTTTCATACAAATATGTTATGACAATCTATAACTTCTTGTTCTTATAAGAACATCTTAATTATGTTTCACTTTAAAACCATATGTGTCACATATATGTGAATCCTTTGTATGATACAAAATAGCATAAAATCGAAATCATGAATTAGAGACCCTTAAAATGGTTAGTAGCTATGTTGAAGTGTAATCTATACACCACCTACATTGCAAATACTCTCAAGATTCGTCAAATTACAATTATCTCTCCACCTATCATGTGATATCTATATTGTCACAACTAGCTTGGGAAATTTGATTAGATGATAATGCAATAATGGATTGGAGTACTTAGTTTGAATTGGCTTATATTATCTCTAGTTTTGTAAGTGTGACTACAAGTTATTTGAGATTTTTCCATACTTGTGTAGGGGTTTCTCCTTGTTGGAAAAATAATTTGTCACATGGAAAAATTAGGGTGTCTCACCAACAGTGTAAGACTAAGTCCCTCTACTTGAATGGGGCAGCTCCATTTATTGAATATAGGAAATTATATACACTATTCTAATAACCAAGGGTGGTCTTTCAACCGGGATCACACAGGGGTACTTCCCTACACCTATGGAAAAATGCTTGCAAATACTACAAGGGAGGAAATATCTTGAGAGAGAGGTGCGAAGAGAATAGTGGGAGGGTCTTGCACAATAAATAACATAGTAGAGTTTATTGCTCAAAACCATAATGTTTCCATACACATTAGTGTCCCAGTGATTTCACCCTAAAATCTGAGACTACCCCCATGTTAAAAATTTCGTAATTTTAAAAATAACAGTCGTTTTGTGTTTTTATTCCCGAAAAATACCTCGTATTGCATCAAGATATTCCTAGAGAGTGTTAGGAATATCTATGTTGTAGTGTGAACATAGAATATTATGTGAGTGATTATATTATCTAGGATAATATAATATGTGTTGTAATAACTAATTACATTATTATAAATGTAATTATGAGTGGGTGAGTAAATATTGTTATGAGTTGTTGAGTAAACAATTCATTAATAATATTAGTTTTGTGAGAAAACAAAATCTTACGTAAAATAACATGGAGTTGTTTTAGGAGTTATGTGTGGAGATATTTATGGAGATTATATCTCCTTAAATATAGGAACAACATCTCCTATTTAAATGGATGTAATAACAAGAATAAAAGAGTAAGATTTTGAATTTAATTTATGAAATTCTGATATAGTATTTTCAGAGAGAGTCATATGAGCCAATTTCGACAAATACCCAGATGTCGAAACTTGTTTTATCCTTTCGCCAAGTTTTGTCTGCGAAAATTTTATTTAATTATTTAAAGCCCCATTTCAAGTAAATTGTGCTCCATTTTGACCCTTTTTAAGTTTTGCATACCAATTCTCACACATACCAGTAGGGTTTCCACTAGGAATGAATTTTGGGCTTTATTTCATGACTTCTCGGCAACACTTTTCATTTTATTATTTTTGTGCGTTTTTCTCTGTGAAATTCCCCTAGGTTAATTCCTTCGCTAGTACAGTTTGTTTTCCTACCTAGAGTATCTGGAGATCATCTACGGCTGCCATACCAGAAGGAATCAGCCTCAAGAAGTCAGCTTCTCTTTAAAAAGACGAAGTCATGCACAAAAAAGCCTCTTTTAGACAAGTCACATTTTTGGGAATAGATGGATTAAAGCTGCAGTGGGATTTTTGGTTGTAGCGAGGCATGTGGGGCTTTTGTACCTACCTTGCAGGGTAATTTTTCCATGAAGGCAAAGTCACTTAAGTTACAGATGGGAAAATTAGAGGCAGCATGTAGGCAGGAATTTCTTATTTGCCTTGCAGGGTGAAAATTTCCATTATAAAATAAAGAAAAATCACTTAAGGCAGTGATGGGAATTTCTTACCTGCCTTGCAGGGTAAAAAATCTCATTATGGAAGGAAAACAAATTAAGTGGATGATGGGATTTTTGGAGCTACGGTGCAGGGTGAATAATCCCATTAAAAATTGACTTTTAAATATAGAAATCAACCTTTGCCAAAAAGTGCAACCCCTTTGGAGCATTAAATAATTTATTTAATGGCATTTATTAATAGTCTCCCTTCCTAACTTTGGTGCCTAGGGATGAGGAAAATTCAATGCATAAAGAGAAGTCAAAGAAGACTGGAAGAGGAAGGCTAAAAATAAATTAAATTTATTTATTTAATGCAGCCCTAAAGCATGCTAAAAAGTGTGACCCATTTGGAGGATAAATAATGCTTTTTGAAGTATTTATTAATGGTTTTTATTCCTAATTTTGGTGCATGGAGAAATAGAAGGTCAAAGCATGATGTGAAGTCAAAGATAACTAAAGGAAGGAGGCTAAAAATAAATTAAATTTATTTATTTAATGACAACAATGAGCATGCAAGTTTAGGTGCCCAAGTTAAAGAGAAAAACATGGTTATTAATTAATTAATTGCCAGGAATAGGAGAGACAATTATTAATTATAGAATGACGAAGGTTATATAAGCATGGGATGCCATAATGATGAATTAAGTAATTCTTCTAGCAAAGGAGTGCAGCTGACAATTTTGGCGCCCAAAGGAGGAGGAGTTTTGCTCAAAAAGTGTTTTTCACAGTGGAAAGCTTCAAAGTTTGGCGCCCGGGTTGGAGGAGCATGATTTAAGTTTGTTTAATTAGATGCATATTGTTACAAGTTCCTAGGTGAAGTTACAAAAATTTATGGTTGTTTTGCATGCAAGCAAAGCCTTAAATTTTAGGGCAGCGGGCTTTATATGCAGATTTTTAGATAAAAATCAAGTGTTCATGTTACGTTGCCATATTTTTCTGAATTAATTATAGGTATTCATTACAAATGCTTATATAATTGAAAGTGAGCTTAAATCAATGTCAAATACGTTGAATATATTCTCCAAATCTGAAGAAATTCCCGGATCTTCACTAGTTGTAAAGAATTCCAACCGAATAAAAAGAAAAATAATTGCTCGACAAAGATAGCTTCGGCCATGGCAAAGTGGGATGAATGAGAAGGCTCAGAGAATCCTACATTGCTTCTAGATTTTATGATATCGGTGATATGGATCTAGCCTCAAAACCTCTTTCCGAGTTGATTGATAGCTCCAGAGAAATGGAAAGACATCTCTCATGCGAGTAGTCAAAGCGGTGGAATCATTCGAGCTTTAGCATTCCCAATAACACTTTCGGTTGCGAGAATTCATCATGGAGTGTGCAAGGTCATACCATCCACTATCCAGATCAATCGAGATCTTTGTGGAGAAAACAATAATCCAACTAGATGCACAATTTATCAATTATTGTCAGAAGATTCCAACACGACAAGTGGTGACTACTTATCGACATCTTGTAAACGCCGCAACAAATGGGAGAAGCATAAAGTCAACTGTGTGGGCATAATGAACAACAAGTAGATGAAGAAGCTCAGATCTCCATCATAGTTCCCAAGGACTCTTCCACGATCCAATCTGGTGTAGGAGGTGGATGACATTACCAAATTGCTATGCAGGATAAATGGTGAAGCTAATGCTCACAACTTCAGCTCATGGATGTATGCCTTCATCAGGACCCTTGAGATCAAAAAAGTATATTCTATAATCAATTGGTCAAAGATCATCAGTGACAACATTGGTGATCTACTCCAGAGTGTGAGGTAGACTTACAACTTCAAGATGACTTCATATTTGGTAGATGTAGCACCTCGCGGGTATCTTCTCCAAGCTGGATAGATGGGGCGTACTCTCAACGGATCCTATTTTTGAGTGCTATCTGCAGCTTATTGTGCCTAAATGCAATAAAGATTACAAGGTGGTCAATGATGGATTCTTCTACGGATTCATTTGCAGGTTGAACGGTGATCTGAAGACCAACAGGGTAAGCAAGGAAGCTTAGGAAGATGTATCCCAGCATGGCTGTATCTTCATCTAATTCGTTGACTTCACATACATCAAGGCAACCAACTTTTCAGGGGAACCAGTCAAACTACCTAGATATCCAAGCGATAGATTGATCGTCATGGAATTATGCAGATAACTCGTGGAGATGCATGACCTACAGTTGAAACGACACAAGTCTACAGGCTTCTTTACGATCATAATGGGCTATTATAGCTGCCAGAGCATTCACAGAGCCAGAAGAATTGAAGCGGAGATGTTCTCTGAGTATGAGCATGAGTTCTTCTTGGCATGGATGAAATTCAATCCATATGGGGTAACAAGAAATATAATCTCCCAAGAATATGCGTATGTGCCTTCATTAGAAGATTTCTGGATGAAGTGCAGAAGCGAGTACGAAGTTAGGAAGAAAGACTTCAACAGGTTATCAACGCGACAAGTGTTTGATTATGGATTAGCACGGATACCTGCGGATCTTACAGATGATGGGCCTATGTTACTTGACACATACCATCAGATGGGAGGGGATAGAGCTGCACTTTAGGAGAACATTGGTGGCTGCCACACGATCGAGGAGAGGTCTCCGCTGTTCTGGTCAACACTTTGAACTGGTTGCTGACAAAGGGGTATTGCCTTGATGAAGCTTTGATGAATCAGATCACAGGCAACCTCAGCACAGGAGATTCCATCAAAAGGAAGCACGAGGGAGAAAGCAACAAAAGACCTGAAAAGATTAAAGTGCACAAGAAGTCTCATTCGAGGGAAAAGGTCACTTCTACGGCTATGGTGCTAGTTCTGACTTCTCCAACATCAAGTACTTCACCAAATTTTGCACCTCAGTAGGATACTACCATTCCTCCATGGAATCCGACAAAATTTTTGTTTTCTCCTCAGCCTCTTCGATCTGTGCCTCTTCTTGAAGAAATGCTAAAGTTGCAGATGACAAAATTTGAAAGAGCTTTGTCTTTGGACAATACAGAGGACGGTAGCCACAACACTTTAGAAATTTTTTATGGAGAGGAACCAGAGCACGAGATGGTGGTACATTCAACAACTTCTCATTCTCCGAGAAGTAATTTCTCAAAGTGGTTGGCTTCACAGTCGGTCCTAGAGGCTAGAGAGGAGATCAACTTGGAGGAACATGACTTGCAGCTGCTCCTGAGTTTGGGCGAAAAAAGACAAAAAACCTAAAGTTGCTAAGGTGACTTCGAGGTTGATTATTGAGGATTCAAGGCATAAGTTCACTGAGGTATCAGTTCCAGTAGAAGGAAAAGAAGAAGGGCGAGCTCACGGCAATGGATATAACAGTGACCAAAGTACCGATAGGTCAAACCACTATTGAAGGATTGAAGCAAGACACACAGACATTGATAAATGTTTTATTCCTTAGGCTTGACAAAGAAAAGGCAGAAAAATTTGAACTTCAAAAGTAGGTGTCTCAGTTGTGCGAGATTATTGCCAAAGTTTTCAAATCTTCCACTCAGCCAATTTTAGCACATAAGCAAGTGAGTGATCATTTGATGTAGGAAGTGGAAGATGTAGGTAACCAAGTTAAAGCTATCGACACATGGAAGAATCTAATCATTCCTCAAACTTATGTACAACCGAGGGAGGTGTCGACCTATCTAAAGGTTATGAGGATTCATCGGTTTAGCTGAAACAACTACTAATGAGCATGATGGACATGAACATAATAGCTAAAAGTAACCTTAGTACTTTGTTCGATATAAATAAGCTGCCGAGGGAGGTTTTGGCGTGCAGAACAAATTGTGCACGATGGATCGATTGAAAGGGGAAGCAGACTTGAGTTTGTAGTTTGTTTCGCTTGGAGATCTTTAGAATCGTGCTAAAAAAAAGAATGTGAGCGCTTGAGAGTATAGTATCATCACTATCGGACAATTTCATTGCTTTCACCAATGATAAAGTGGTTGGGAACATTTCTTCATACAAACGGACCATTCCTAACAACGTGCCTAATTCTTTGGAAGGATCTCTTCTGATGGTGCAAGAGAGGATTGATGGAGTTGTTAGGCCTTTCACGATGGATTCCATCAATAAGCTGGTAACGTTGCAGTCAGACATTAAGAAGTTTGGGCCTAGCTTGAAGGATGTGGAAGCATGCATCGAGGTTTTGAAAAAATTCTTGTTGCGGTCGGGACAAAAAAATTTGTGGCTAAAAAAAATGGGAAGTTGCTGAATTACATGTTCGACAAGTATATTCAATATCAAAGCAAACAGAAGATGTAGGGGTTATAGCTAACAGATCTTTCTTCTTATACTCTTTCTTCTTCTATTTCTACGTTCTCGGATGTAATTGTAAAACTTAAAATTTATTGGTTTTAAAACCATTACTTTAAGTTGTGTGGAATGATTCTATAAGTTAAATGACAGGATGTGCATAATTTTGACTAGAAATCTTGATTTATGTCACTTAGAGAGGAGTTAAAGAAGATGATTTCCGAGAAGTTATCTTTACTTCTTGTTTATGTTCTAGTTCAGTTAAGTTTCCCATTTGTAATTTCCCTTCTACATTCTATAAGTAGAGGAAGAACCTTTAGGTTAATGATCAGAATTTGTAAGAATCATTCTTGTGTTCCAGACTTTGTGTTGAAACCCATGATAGCTATTTGAAGCAACGGAATAGAAAGGATCATATTTCCGGAGAACTTTGTATCAACGGTGCATTTTGTTTTTGACTTTTTGTCTAGATCTAGATCTGAAAGTTCCCTTTGCTTATATTCATAAACTTTGTGTTATTCTAGATCTAGAGAGAATCTACAAGTGACTCTTCCGCGTACCCGACCTCTCGAGGTCGTGCCGAGACAGCCGGTGGGGGTAGAATATGCGTTGGATTCAGACAAACTAGTTAGGCAGTCTAATGTCTTCGACACGCACTAGTGGAATTTGTGAATCTAAGGCAAAGAAGGCCCTTCTAACTTGGACTGGTGTGATAGATCGATCAGCAAGGATGACTGCTCGAAGGCTCCAATCAATATCGAGCTCTGGCGTGATTCGATCTATGGGTTGCGGAATACGTGGAAAATGACCTGGGATAGTTTCGTGTATATCTCCTGATAAGGTCATATAGTGGATGATGAATATAATTGACTCTACGGATGATTTTCTGGCCTAGTCCAGAATTCCCTAGCTTTGTTAGCCGCGATATCTAGTAAGGACAGTTGTTCGATGATGATAGGTGGAAGTGGAGTGGACCTGAATACCAAGGTGCGTAGGTTAGTGTCTATATCTAATTGACTTGTGGACTCGTTGGGCTGTGGGATCTGTGGATCACAACCATAGACTCTCGGTTGTTGCGGTCCTGTTATGGTCATACGCGAGATCAAGTTCTAATCCTAGTATCCGATGTCGTATGCTTTCTCGAAACTTCTATATTTAGAACCAATAGTTGTGCAATCTTCTCGGAATACCTTACGGGGTTCTCATGACACTGGATTCTTAAGTGGTATCTATATCTACGAGGGTGTCCCCAGCATCTGGCTGTGGAACTAAAGGATTGCACCCGAATATTTGTTCTCTTTCGAGCCCTTCTACAGTCATGTGAGTGCTTTGCCTAGGGCAATCTATAGTTTGGTTGGTTCGACCAAAATGTGTGTGCTTGGTCGTCTTCTATGTTTAATCCTCTTAATTGAGAATTGATCTGTTGTAAATCTGTGGTTGTTCGGAATACTTGTATCCTGAGATTTTGGTCTATGTCAACTATTGTTGTGACTAGGTTTGGTTGAGGCACGATTGGCTCAAATATATATTCCACTGGCTCTTGAGGTCCCATGATTGTCATACGAAACAAAATGCAAATCTAAGCATGTGAAACAAATTCTAACTATGTGAAATAAATCTAAGCTGTATAACTTTTATTCTTCTAAGAAAACTTTTAATAATTTTAAGGAAAGCAAACTATTTTAAGCGTGTCTAGAAATAATAACTAAACAATAATTTGAAGCAGAGACAAGATAACCGAGTGTAGTTATTTTCACATGCGATTTTGTAGAATTACTCTAAATAAATAAAACAGACTTGTCTAATCTACTGCAAGATTCTCGATCCTACCTCGAAGTGAGGAGTGAATCATAGTTTCTCAGAAACTATCAATCCCCACAGCTTCCTTGGCAATATCGAGAATAGAATTTATTGAAATAAAGCGATTAACTACTCTATTTGATATGATTCTAACTAGAACTTTGAAATTTAAACCTGGATTCCATGATCGATGGCGAATCCGATGGTGTGTGATCTCGTCCCCTCAGTATGATCTCCTCGTTCTTTCGTGTTCACGTGGATCCAGAAAAGCGTGTAATGCTAGCACCGATAGGAGTAGATTTTGGGACAAGGACAGCTTAGAATGTAGACCAAAAATGCGAGTAGGAGAGGGATAGCGCAAGAGTCGAGGAGCTTGGCTTATGCGATTCCTAGCGGGATTTTCTGCGAGCCATGCAACACATGAAGCGACCAGAACCTGTAACTATCCTATACGAAGAGCAAAACCTGCAACTTTAATGGCTTCCTAAGCTATTCGGTTCCAATAGATTGGATAAAATAAAGACACTGCTTGCACAAGTTGGATATGTGGCTTACCAGCAGCTGAATAAAGCTAACCAGGCATATAATGAATTGAACTAAGAACACCAAGATATGATGAAAGCAAATCTACAGCAAAGATAAACTCAGAGGCAAGCTTCTAACTGGATTTGGATGAGATAACAACACTTTGCCTACACAAGATGGAGTGCATGGCTTACTAACTGAAACAATACTAATTTGAAACAATACTATCTAAACATGCAAGGAATTAACACTATGGCTTCTAAACGAATAAAAGACTGAAATATGAGAATCAGAGCATGAAATTGAATGAGGGGCAGACCCTTTGCTTATGCACAAACCATGCATTTATAGGAATTCAATCACCCAAAAACCAAAACCAAATGGAACTCCTAAACAATAAACAAAGGAAAAACACTATTCCAGGGGACCAAAAACATAAATGCATGCTCAAGTCGGCAAAGAAAGCTGGTGAATCATGATATTTCACGCGAGTTGCGTCAAAGAACATTACGGAAAATGCGTGCACGGGACCGCCGCTCTGCGAGCGGGCGGCGGTTCTGAGACCGCCGCCACGATTACGGCGGCGGTCACGAGACCACCGCCGCACGTAGGGTGGCGGTTTCGTCACTGAAGAACAAAAGGCCAAGGAAAGAAGAAAAAGGGGGAAACAAAGGGCGCTTGGGGCTAAGCGGGGCATGTGGGATGTTAACGCATACTCGAGGATTTTCGGATCCCGAACACCTTGCGAGGAGACCTGTATCATCATCGGGGCACTTGTTACATCGTTCCATGATGAGTACCTTACAATTTTGAGTACATACATGTTGCCCCCTCGGAGAAGCGTTTTAGCCATGAAGAGGCATAAAGCGGTGGAGTGCAGTATGGCAGATCCCAAAATGGGGAGTTAGAAGCTATACCTTACTCGTCCGTGTGTTGAGGTGACGCCATCAAAATTCCCACTACTGCAAAATGAAAAGAGAACTCAAGTGCAAATAGATGCAATAACTTGGAAAATAAACGCTAAAATAATAGGGAATGAGAATGTACCATTCGTGCGGGGATAGAAACTTACCTCCATCAGCGCTCCAAACCTGTGAAAAAGTCATTTTAAAATGAAACGAAACAGAATGATATATATATGAAAGTGGGCCCATTTTCCTATTCATTTGCGCGAGTTGATTTGATTGATTTTGAGCTCTGGGACCCACGGTGACGGTTTCTCACGCGAGTAGAGTCGAAACGTTCGCAGCGAGATCGTGATCATGCCTCCACGTGCGGAACACCGCCCCGCTAGATCACAGGTTGGTTTTCTTCAATTTTGTGTTTTTCCCCCTTTAAATTTGAAATGTTAAATTCGTCATAATGGGGGGGTTATTTTTGAAAATGTTAGGTTCAAAAGGTCCACCTAGGGGGGGCGCCTACTGGGTAGGCTCCATTTTTAGTTTAAATGGTCTATTTTTCCTTGTTTTGGGCTTTTTGGGATTAGAGACCCGCGTGGGTTTCGGACCGACCGCCGCCCACTGGCCGGGCGGCGGTTCTGTGACCGCCGCCTGTTCGGGCGGCGGTTACCTGCCGCCACCCTTAAGGCGGCGGTTACAAAACCGCCTCCCTGCTCAGGGCGGCGGTTCTGACCAGAATGCAAAAGAATTTGATTTTTGAGATTGCACTTGTATTTTCTTGCACTTCTATATGTTTTTATGACCTTCTTGGTATTGTTCAGATATTAACTTGCTCTGTTTTGTGTGTTTTTGGGTGTATGCAGGCGAGAGCGGAGTATATCAGATGGAGCCGAGAGAGAGAGTGTGATTGGCTCTCGGGGTATTGGATGCCCTTTCTCAGGATGAGGAGGACACACTACAGAGGGCCGGCATACTGCGCATATCGCGCGTACCACATGTCGCACCATCTAGTCACATTCTTTGTGACTTGTTCTCATATTGGGATGCAGATCGGAACACTTTCCGATTGCCAGGGGTCCGTGGTGAGTGGACCATTACTTTGGAGGATGTCTACCATATCCTGGGGGTCCCGATCATTGGGAGGAGACTCACACTAGAGACAGCAGGGTCCCGAGCACAGATTGCACAGTGGGCAGGCTACATGGGGGATGCAGCCATCTCCACGGGGTCGAAGAAGGGAGTGAGAGTTTGATCCATTCCTTCTTTGCCCATCCTCGTATTTTGGCTGAAGGCTATCATGGGGATCCTTGCCTCGAGGCTGATCGGGGACAAGGGAGGGATACTTTGCTATCTTCTGTTGGGCCCCCATCATTGCACGAGATAGAGGGCATGGCCGGATATACGCACAGGCGCGAGATGATATTCAGGGACCACCTACCATGATTTGTATAGGGTGGTTCGTTTTACGGGGACAGTCATTGAGCCACCCAACTCTAGTCATGAGTTGGGTGTATGAGCATTTTATTCCCTATGGCGGGCGTAGAGGTGGCGAGATCCGGGTGTGAGGGCAGCCAGATGGTCAGATATGTCGGTGCTTAGAGCACCTCACCAGCCAGTTGCCTCCCTTACCACAGCAGATATGGAGGCGACACCGTACCGGCTTATGGCCGGCATATGGGGCGAGGAGACCCTTACATTGATCTCTTGCTCCACCACAGGGCAGCTTATTGACCGCGTGGGGCGGGTGGAGGTACATCCTTTCGGTAGAGTTCCTCAGCAGTTTGGCCTTCCATATACGGGCATGCTTCCCCCAGTGGCACCAGTTTACAGATCAGTTCGCGAGGCCAGAGGGGGGCCTAGAGGCCGAGGCTGGACAGTGGTTACTCCTGGCATTCCCATTGCAGCCAGGAGGGTAGTTCGGGCCAGAGGGAGAGCCGGTGCGCCTCGGGCACCTTTGCTTCAGATTGCTGCGGGTCCTGCTCACAGCAGCGATGACCCTATAGACATTGATTCTGATTCTGAGGAGCTTACAGAGGGAGGGTCGGAGGAGCAGACTGATGATAGCGATCCTGAGTGGTATGACACTCAGGATATTTTGTAGGCGAGAGGGCCGAGCGGGCGCGAGAGAGAGACACTCTAGTCTTAGAGGAGCCACTCTCTCAGGGCCATGGTGGAGAGGATGAGTCGGTTGTGGGGCGACATGTTGCCCCTGCTACAGGAGCAGCCCCTCAGTCGGCAGCGGCATCCGCGGTGGGTGCTGGCCCCAGTGATCCATCTTGGAGGCCCGGTGATCCGAGTAAGTTATCCTTTCTTCCTTTCAATGTTTGTTTAATTTAGGATTTGTTATCTCTCCTTGTGTTTGTACCTTGTATATTTCATCCTCTTGCTTGGTTTCTAATTCATTTTTCTCCTTTGTTTGCAGAGACTGTTGTGAGTGGCGGGATCTGATCCGTAGGGTATGCACTGATTCCCTGATGATCCCCATGGATAGGACCCGTGCGGAGCTATCTGTAGATGCCGGGGAGCCCTCAGCAGCCGGCAGGCATACCGACGTCTTCGCTCCCATTTGGCACGTGGCGAGGATGGTGTCGACTCTTCGCACAGAGTTAGCGGGCTACAGGACGGCTGAGCGTCTTATGAGGAGCCATTCTCGTGGTGAGACCGCGGCTGCCCTCGGGACCCTGAGCCCTCTGTTCATTCAGAGCGCCAGCGTAGCCGGAGTCCTAGGCGAGGGCGCGCACCCTTCGGAGGGGTCGCGTAGGGGTTGAGAGACCACTTGGCTCCTATGTATTTTGTACTTATAGATTCTTTTGTATATTACGGGCTCTTTGAGCGTTTTGACCATGCCTAGAGCATGATGGCATTGTATATAAACATTGATTATTTATATATATGCATTCATTTTTGGATCAAAACTTGTCACTCATGTTTTCCCTTTCTGTTTCTAGTTTCCTCATGTATACTACGATGTATGTTTTATATGCTTTCTAGAATGTATGCAATGGAAAACAAATGATGCAAATGTTTGTTTTCTTTTTGTGTTTCATGATGCTGATACGTGATACTGTAGATATATTGTGATCTTGAATCTTAGCTTCTGTGAGTAATTTGGATACCTCATGTTTGTTTTGGCAAAGTGATGAAAATAACCAGTATGATGAACAGATCAACTTGCCCCACTCCTAACTCCACGCAACTAGTAAGATGCGAGGGCTCATCACCAAGAGCCAAGAAGGGCGCAAGTTATGAAATATGGTGAAATGATAGTGATGAAAGACAGACAAAGCTTTGGCGGAACCAAATTGGAAGCTACAAGCCTACCCTACCTGAATGACTTCATAGTTTTGGATGCAACTTGCTTTGCGGTTTATCTAGACTTAGACCCGTAGATGGCCACATAGTAGACAAAATCTGGGTTTTTAGGATTTTTAACTCTTTTTGGAATTTTGAATATCTGATTCATTCGTTTTTGACTCAAAGTTTGAATAGTTTGTTTATGACCTTTTAACGTTTGCTTTGTCAAGGACCCCTACACTTTGCCCCATGCTACTAGTAAGAAGCGTGGGTTTATCACCGTGGGCAAGGCATGGCGAGTAAGGGCATTTCCATCCTTTCCCAACCCTACGTCACTAGTAAGAGACGCAAGCTCATCACCGAAGGTTGGTGGGGCAAGGAAATGTGTAAAATAAAATTTTCTGTTTAATCACTTTTTGACTTGTCTTTTTGAGTAAAATGTCAGTATATGCTTATTTCCAAAGAGATGTATATATGGGATAGATGTGACACCATGAAGCTTCTAGAACAGACCTTAGGCAAGACACCTATCCTAAGAAGAAATCAAAGCGAGAACACACTTGCAGATCTTGGTATGGTTACCGTTAGGGCTTTGTCATATTTGATTTATTTGATAAAAGATTCCAAGATGATTTGATGATACAAGAAGATGGAGAGGTATGATTAAAGAACATTATGCCAGAAACATCACGAGTTTGTAATGAATTGCTTTGAGAATAGATTCCTTGATCACAATTTACGTAAGAACAAGTGAACAAAATGATCTAGATCTATATGAAGATGCAATGTAGATAGTTATATAGGTAGCGTTAGTTGCTTTATGCGTAGAAAGCGTTTGAGGTGCGGGGAATTGATTGTTTCACCAAATTCCTCACCTTCTAACGTACATAAGAGGTAAGCACCATTTCCATAGTCCTTCATGACTTGGTATGGGCCCAACCATTTGGGCCAAAATTTCCTTCCTTCGCGGTCTTCTTGTCGATCCATTGTCTCAGCCTTAGAACTAGATCACCTTCGTATATATCGCGTTCATAAACCTTCTTGTTATACTTCCGGCACATTCGGTCAGCATAAGCTCTATGCCGCTACTCAGCATCTAACCTAGTTTCATCTAGGCTTTCTAGTTGGGAAAGATGTGCTTCTCTGTAAGCGTCCTCATCTAGAATCCCTTGTAGTGAAATGCGGAGACTGGGTATTTCAACCTCAAGCGGGAGAACTGCTTCTGCCCCAAATACTAGCGAGAAAGGAGTTGCTCCCATTGGTGTTCTTATTGAGGTTCGGTGGGCCCACAAGGCCGGATATAACTTCAAATGCCAATCTCGTTTGTTTTCTTTCACCGTTTTAAGGAGAATGGCTTTCAGTGTTTTGTTTGTCGCTTCAGCCTGTCCGTTGGCTTGGGGATAATACAAGGAAGCCGTATGATGGCTTATTTTAAATTTATTGCATAGTTCGTGAACTTCTTCATTTTTAAAAGAAGTTCCATTATCGGAGATAATGATTTGCGGGATACCGTACCTACAAATGATTTGGTTCAAAATGAACTTGGCGATCACAGAACCAGGTACAGTAGTAAGAGGCATGGCCTCCACCCATTTGGTAAAATATTCAGTGGCCGTGATTATAAAATTATGGCCATCTGTGGATGAGGGAGAGAATTTCCCTATTAAGTCTAGACCCCATGTAGAAAAGGGCCATGGAGTAGCGATTGGTTGCAAAGCTTGTGCTGGCATGTGGATCTCGTGGGAGAATTCTTGGCACTTATAACACCTGCGTGCAAACTCTATCGCGTCATGTTCTAGAGTGGGCCAGAAATAGCCCATTCGATGTATTTTTCGAGTGGTGGCATGGCCACCGAAGTGGCCTCCACATATACCACTGTGGGATTCATGGAGAATCCTCTTGGACTCTTCTGTGTCGACACATCTTAAGAGCATTCCATCGAATGCTTTTCGATAGAAACACTGCTCTATAATGACATATTTGGCTACGATTATGCACAACCGCCTTCTTTGTTGCGGTGTAACTGCCTCCGGGTATGTATGGTCCATGATATAATTAACGATGTCAGTGTACCAAGGACACTCAGAGATAGCGGGTCATGTTTCAATGTAGTATACGCATTCATCTGGAAAGTCTAAATCTACTAGATCACCTCCGTCTAATGGGTTGTCAACTAACCAATCTGCGATGATTTGTCCTTTAACCGACTTCGATTTACAAATGTTAATTCGAACTCTCCCATTAAGGTTATAAAACGTCCAGCCTTTTTAGATAAGGACCCTTGTGTGAGAAAAGTTCGTAAATGGTCCGTTTTTACCATGACCTTCATTTCTTGATTCAGCATATAATGTCTTAGGCGTTTAGTAGCAAAGACTATGGCAAGGCATTCTCATTCTGCCTGTGTATAGCGTGTTTCATAGTCGAGCAGCGTTCGGCTGATGAAATAAATCGCGTTCCTTCTTGTCATCGTCCTCTTGGGCCAACATACAAGCCAGCGAGACATCGGTAGCTCGTGAATATAGAATTAACGGGCGATCTAACTTAGGTGGCATTAGCGTAGGTGGTGACAAAAGGAAACGCTTAACCGCATCAAAGGCTTCATTGCAATCTTCGGTCCAATCAATGCTATAGTCTTTCTTGAGTAGATTGTTGATTGGATGAATGGCGAAGCTTAAGTCCAGGATAAATCTCTGGATTACACCCAGTTTTCTGAGAAATGATCTGATTCCAGATTCACTCGAAGGTGGGACCATTTCGAGGACAGCCCGAATTTTGGTTGGATCAACATCAATCCCTCGTGACGATATGATGTAACCTAGGAGCTTCCCTCCTGTTACACCAAAGACGCATTTCTCTGGATTTAGCGTGACTCCATATTCTATTAGACGTGAAAGAATGACGCGGAGTACTTCGGATGGTCACAACACTTCTTAGCTTTAGCCAATAAGTCATCTACGTAGGATTCCACGATTTTATGAATTAGATCGTGAAATATGTATGTCATGGCCCACTGATACGTAGCACCGGCATTCTTGAGACCGAATGGCATAACAGCGTAGCAATAGGTTCCCCAAGGAGTTATAAACGTGGTTTTAGCTTGATCTTGCTCGGATATTCTGATTTGATTGTATCCCGAGAATCCATCCATGAGGGACAAGAGTTCAAAACCAGCTGTTGCATCAACAATAACATCTATGGATGGTAATGGGAAGTCGTCCTTAGGGCACGCTTTGTTGATATCTCGAAAATCTATGCAGATGCGTATCTTTCCGTTCTTCTTGAGAACGGGAACGATGTTGGATACCCATTGGGAGTAGTCAACTGGCTTGATGAATCCTACCTGAAGGAGTTTTATTACCTCCTCTTTTACCATGAGAGCTACTTTGGGCTTCATGGGTCTTGATTTTTGTTTAATTGGCTTTGCGTCTGATTTAGTGACGAGGTTGTGCACCACAATGTGGGGTGCGACTCCTGTCATCTCCTTGTAATTAAATGCAAACACCTTCTGATGTTCTTTGAGAATCTGAGTATGTATTTCCACTTCTTCTGGGGTTAATGAAGAACCTAGTTTCAATATTCTTGGTTCATCTTCTGTCCCGATGTTGACATCGATTGTTTCTTCGATCAAAGAGGCGTTACCCTCTTCGAACTCAGGTGGTGCTGGAGGTAAATCTAGATCATCCCCATTTTCTATTGCGTATATGCTAGGTTCCGTTTGTGAGGGAAGATCCGTTATGGGATTTCCGAAGTAGGAAGATGAATGTGGAATCAGGGATAAATCTAGCATGTGATAGGAGAGATGTAGTGCTGCATAGGCATTTAAGTAATCCAAAGTAGCCACATCATTTCCAACATGGTCTAGGACGGTAGATTCACTTCTGCTTGAAAGAGGATTTGTCATTGTTTTTATCAATGGTTCATCACGAATGATCTTTGTGAAGTGAGTATCTTTTAACTCATTGCTTGGAGTAAAATGTGATCTTGAGGTTCTTTATTGAATCGGCGAGAAGATTTTCTCTCGGGGAATTGCTTCAATGGATATAAAGTTAAACGCCTTGCTTAAATCTAATACAACATTTTTGTAGAGTTGCAAATGTTCGGCTTTAGTTTCATATACTTCAGAAACTTGGTTTGTCACTAATTGCGAGTCTCCCAGGACTCTGATGTTATCAATACCAATTCTTTTGGCTAAGGTAAGGCCAAGGAGGAGGGCTTCGTACTCAGCGCCGTTGTTTGTACATTCAAAGTTTAATTTAAAAGCGAATGGGAGGACTTTCTCCTCGGGCGAAGTAAGAATTATACCTGCCCCCGCTCCATAACGACATTTAGCTCCATCGAAATGGAGAGTCCAATACTTAGCCGGGAGTATAGATGTTGGGGCATCTGTGCGTTTGCGCACTCTACTTCTACCATACAGAGATCCTCTGCTGGCAAGGAACCAACACCTAGGGAAAATCCCATGCCTACTGAATCAAATGGTAAGAACATTGGTGAATCTTGTTCTATCAATTCAACGATTTTCGCAGTAGTCCCTAATGATACTGTTTCTTTAGTTTTACCTTTAGGGGTTGGAATTGTTTTGGATATGCTGGTAGTTTCAAGATCCGTCGTAGGTACCAACTTTTCCTCTGGCTTTGGGTCAGAGGGTTTATTAAGTTGGTTGGTTGGAAGTTCAAATTCTGAGTGCACCCCTGGTCTTTTCTTTAAATCAGCTAGGTGCAAATCGAAAGGTTTTGGATCACCTTTGGCTACAAATACCTTTCCTAGATGCAAGAATCTTACTTCTTGAAATAAAGTAGAAGGGATTGCCTTCATTCGATGTATCCAAGGTCGGTCGAGGATCATATTATAGTTAGTTTCCCGATCTATAATATAAAACTCAGTCAAGATGGTTTTGGGCCCTAAGGTGACCGGCAGTATTATAGTTCCTATCGAAGTGGCTTTAAGGCTATCATAGCCTCTCAAGGTATTTCATGTAGTGGAACAGTTTGTTTCTCCATATCCAAGTTTTTGGAGGAAAGAGAAAGGGACTATGTTAACTGCGGCCCCATCGTCAACCATTGCCCATTTTACATAGTTATTATAAACCCACACTTGCAAGTGTAAGGCTGGGTCACCTCGGCGTGCGATCTCAGCATCTGTGGGCATTTTACTTATTTCGAAGATGAATTCGACATCCTTGTCCGGCTGCCCCGGAGGGTGGATATCAAAATCTACGTGATTTACTTGTGTTTCGGGAGGTGGAGTGATGTTAATTAGATGGCCTAGACCTAATGCTTCTAAAAGAGCAGCTCTGTGAGGGGGAGAGTTCTTTAGTAAGTCCAAAAATGAAATGTGTGAGAAGGTCTTTGTTAGGTCACTAATTAAATCATAGGCACCGATGGGTTTTTCAACTATTTGCTGACTCTTATCTGTCTCTGGCAGATGACTTGGGCTCGGTTGAGAGAAATACTCTCGTGTTCTTGTTATAGCTTCGATAGGTAGTTCAACGTCTAATTCTACCAAACTGACTATCTTGGGTCTCGGTTGAGCTCCCAACTGTGGCGCAACTGACGGATTTAATGAAGTCGAGGCTTCATGATCATTGTTTCCCGTCATTACACCTTTGTTTGTTCCGGTTGGATTCAGCCTATTGCTATCATGATTTGGGAGCGGATCATTAAAGATCTTGAGGGGAGCATTCTGAGGAGAAACTGCCCCTGCGAGAGTATTTGGTGATGATGAGACGGGATCCGCCAAAAACAGGTCTGTGAAGAACTGTCTTTGTTCTTCTAGCAAGCGTTGCATAAATTTATTGTAGTCACGGCACGTTCTAGTATCGTGACCCCGAATTTTATGGAAACCACAATAAGAATTGGGGTTGTAATTCCCGTTTTGTTGGTTTGGTGTGTATTGTGGCCTAAAATTCTGATCAAACTGTTGCCTATTAGGACTAAAGTTTTGGAATTGTTGTTTCTAGTTTTGACTTTGGTTTTGGTAACCAAATGAGTTTTGGCTTGGCCCTTGTATGGGATTTCACCGTTGTTGTTGTTGTTGTTGTTGTTGTGGATGGTTAAAATCCACTGTATTGATTGTCGGGGTAAAGTTGTTGTTTCGTTGGTTGTTTGTTTGTGACGGAGCATTAACAACATTTACCCTCTTGGGCTGGTCGGTTACCCCATCCGTTGTTACCCCACGATTTTTGTTAAGGATTTTGGGTCCTTGATTGACATTTGTGGTAGTTGTAGTGTTTTGAGTGGAGGTGATTAACCTCCCATTTGTTCCATATGTCTTACGACCACTATCTATCACTGCTTGATCTATTCGCAGAGCGCTCTCAAGTACTTCATCATAAGTCCTTAGTGGGAACTTCTGGACTTCTTCCTTCACTTCTCTGCTGAGAGAATGAAGGAATAAATCATAGTTCCATCTGATCCATGTTTGGAGCACTTGCTGATGAATAAAGAACTGTACGCCACCTCTGGATGAAATGGGCGACAGATTCATTGTGTTCTTGTTTGATATGCAAGAATTCCCTGATTCCTGTTCTCAATAGTTTGTTCATGTCGAAGGCTTTGATGAACTCTGACACGAGTTGTTTAAATGAATGTATGGAAGCCTCAGGTATTCTATAATACCAATCGAGAGCGATGCCTTCCAAGGTTTTGGGAAATATTTTAGCAACCACCCCATCCCAAGGGAGTAATTCTCGTATGGCTGTAGCGTAAGCTTTGATATGTGCGTTTGGATCTCCCTCACCCTTGAACTTGGGAAAATCAGGGAGAGGTCTTGGAAGCATGACACTTCATATGGTGAAATCTAAGGGTTCCTTTAGGTATTCTGAATAAGTCCCTATCGCATAGCTTTCGACCATTGATGGTGTTTGCTGAGGGAGTGGTGGTGGGATAGGTTGTTGATACGGTGCAGCGTATGCGTTGGCAGGGGCATAGGGAGGTCCCTGCGTTTGAGCAAACATGCCGGGAGAGGAGAACATATCTCCTTGTGGTGATTTAGAGTATATGTTTAAGTAGGATGGGGTATTGTCAAGGAATGGATTGTTCGACACTAGACCGGGAGGAATAGTGTTAGAGATGATAGGCCTTGTTGGCGTTTGTTGTGGATATTGAGGAGGCATGCCTAACGTGCCTACTCCCGTAAGGAGATCTACCTGGCTAGAGTGGTATGGAGGATTGGAACTTCCTGTTTGTATGAACGGAGAATTTTGACTTGCTTGAGCCAGTTCTAACCCTCTCACTCTTTCTACTAACGTTGAAATGACTTCATTTGGTGAAGTCACGGTACTTTTCCTGAGCGGCGTTTGTTGTATACCTTGGTGTTGTATAGGTACGTGATATCTGTCATAAACCGATCGCTATCTTGCCAAGTTTCTCCAAGAATATTTCTGTATGCCGTGGGCATAGAGGTATTTTCTTGAAAAGAGATTTCGGGTTGTATTTGTAAACCTCCTATAGGTGGGTACATTCCCCGGGAGCGTTGTTCACTCCTAGGATAACGTGTTGGCTGTCCATCATCTAAGACCAGGTATGGATCTGATTGCCTACTAATTTGTGGTCCGAGTAGCATTTGAGGAGACAAACCAGATTCTCTCAGTAAACGTCATATTGTTTGAACTTAAAGGCTCTGTTTGTTTGGGTTCGAGGGGTTGATCTAACTCCTCGGTTTGAAAAGACAAACTATATCGATTCTTGGGGTTTGTGTTGACAAGCTTGATTAGTTGAATAGTTGTCGCCCCATCTTGAGAGCGAGGGTGATGATTGCCTATTACATTGGGCGTAGTATGCCTCAAGACCTAAGAGGGTCTGCGTATGCATCGAATCCCGACATATTCGGGGTATATGAATACCCGCAGAATAATGGGAAGGAGCGAAGGTGATTTGTGAAAGGAAACGTGATATTATGACTCGAACGAGAAAGTAGGAAGTTTTACGTCAGCTTCACTAATTTCGTTTGTTTCACGTCGGGTTCACCAATTTTGTACGCCGAAAAAGTGACAGGCGAGCTTGAGAATCTACAAGTGACTCTTCCAGCGTACCCGACCTCTCGAGGTCGTGCTGAGACAGCCGGTGGGGGTAGAATATGTGTTGGATTCAGACAAACTAGTTAGGCAGTCTAATGTCTTCGACACGCACTAGTGGAATTTGTGAATCTAAGGCAAAGAAGGCCCTTCTAACTTGGACTGGTGTGATAGATCGATCAGCAAGGATGACTGCTCAAGGCTCCAATCAATATCGAGCTCTGGCGTGATTCGATCTATGGGTTGCGGAATACGTGGAAAATGACCTGGGATAGTTTCGTGTATATCTCCTGATAAGGTCATATAGTGGATGATGAATATAATTGACTCTACGGATGATTTTCTGGCCTAGTCCAGAATTCCCTAGCTTCGTTAGCCGCGATATCTAGTAAGGACAGTTGTTCGATGATGATAGGTGGAAGTGGAGTGGACCTGAATACCAAGGTGCGTAGGTTAGTGTCTATATCTAATTGACTTGTGGACTCGTTGGGCTGTGGGATCTGTGGATCACAACCATAGACTCTCGGTTGTTGCGGTCCTGTTATGGTCATACGCGAGATCAAGTTCTAATCCCTAGTATCCAGTAATCGTATGCTTTCTCAGCTTCTATATTTAGAACCAATAGTTGTGCAATCTTCTCAGAATACCTTACAGGGGTTCTCGCAACCTGGATTCTTAAGCTGGTATCTATATCTACGAGGGTGTCCCCAGCATCTGGCTGTGGAACTAAAGGATCGCACCCGAATATTTGTTCTCTTTCGAGCCCTTCTACAGTCATGTGAGTGCTTTGCCTAGGGCAATCTATAGTTTGGTTGGTTCGACCAAAATGTGTGTGCTTGGTCGTCTTCTATGTTTAATCCTCTTAATTGAGAACTGATCAGTTGTAAATCTGTGGTTGTTCGAAATACTTGTATCCTGAGATTTTGGTCTATGTCAACTATTGCTGTGACTAGGTTTGGTTGAGGCACGATTGGCTCAAATATATATTCCCTGGGCTCTTGAGGTCCCGTGATTGTCATACGAAACAAAATGCAAATCTAACTGTAACGAAACAAATTCTAACTATGTGAAATAAATCTAACTGTATAACTTTTATTCTTCTAAGAAAACTTTTAATAATTTTTAAGGAAAGCAAACTATTTTAAGTGTATCTAGAAATAATAACTAAACAATAATTTGAAACAGACAAGATAACCGAGTGTAGTTATTTGCCTGTGTGATTTTGTAGAATTACTCTAAATAAATAAAACAACTTGTCTAATCTACCTGCAAGATTCTCGATCCTACCTCAGAAGTGAGGAGTGAATCATAGTTTCTCAGAAACTATCAATCCCCACAGCTTCCCTGGCAATATCGAGAATAGAATTTATTGAAATAAAGTGATTAACTACTCTATTTGATATGATTCTAACTAGAACTTTGAAATTTAAAACCTGGATTCCACAGAACAGTGGCGAATCCGATGGTGTGTGTGATCTCGTCCCCTCAGTATGATCTCCTCGTTCTTTCATGTTCACGTGGATCCAGAAAAGCGTGTAATGCTAGCACCGATAGGAGTAGATTTTGGGACAAGGACAACTTAGAATGCAGACCGAAAATGCGAGTAGGAGAGGGATAGCGCAAGAGTACAGAGCTTGGCTTATGCGATTCCTAGCGGGATTTTACTGCGAGCCATGCAACATGAAGCGACCAGAACCTATAACTATCCTATACGAAGAGCAAAACCTACAACTTTAATGGCTTCCTAAGCTATTCGTTCCAATGGATTGGATAAAATAAAGACACTGTTTGCACAAGTTGGATATGTGGCTTACCAACAGCTGAATAAAGCTAACCAGGCATATAATGAATTGAACTAAGAACACCAAGATACGATGAAAGCAAATCTACAGCAAAGAGAAACTCAGAGGCAAGCTTCTAACTGGATTTGGATGAGATAACAGCACTGCCTGCACAAGATGGGTCTGTGGCTTACTAACAATTAGAACAATACTATCTAAACATGCAAGGAATTAACACTATGGCTTCTAAACAATAATAAAAAGACTGAAATATGAGAATCGAGCATGAAATTGAATGAGGGGCAGACCCTTTTGCTTATGCACAAACCATGCATTTATAGGAATTCAATCACCCAAAAACCAAAACCAAATGGAACTCCTAAACAATAAACAAAGGAAAAACACTATTCCAGGGGACCAAAAACATAAATGCATGCTCAAGTCGGCAAAGAAAGCTGGTGAATCGTGATATTTCACGTGAGTCACGTCAAAGAACGTTCTAGAAGATGCATGTTCTAGCGGGCGGCACCACAGACCACCGCCTGACGGGGCGGCGGTCACGAGACCGCCACCCTGTAGGGCGGCGGTTTCGTCACTGAAGAACAAAAGGCCAAGGAAAGAAGAAAAAGGGGGAAAACAAAGGGCATTGGGGCTAAGCGGGGCATGTAGGATGTTAACGCATACTCCGAGGGCTTTTCCGGATATCATCGGGCACTTGTTACACTGCTCCGCAAAGATCAAGACCTTACAATTTTGGGTACGTACAATTACCTTTACTTATAATTTTGTATGTTAATATCTATCTGTTCTATCTATGTGCATGCAATCAACTCTGTAATCTATTGATTGGGTTGCACATCTTCCCTCTTTCTTTCCTATTTTCTTCTATTTTCTTGTTCATCAGATATTTCCTTTCTTTAACAGATTGCTTACTTGCTGCAAAACTATATAGCTATGGTTCATGAGCTGCATGGTTAAAGTAATACCCACAAATAGATACTAGCATATTTAATTGAAAAATCTTACACGGGAGTCTCACCGGTAAATGAGGGAGATTTATCTCATGACTGCCTAGGTTTTTAACTATGCAGAAAATCTAGCCAACATTTTTTGGAGACTTCGTTGGGGAACAACTATCTTCGTAGATCTAAGCTTATCTGTTGCAGATCAGAGTGTTTTCTCATTCAACTCTCAACTTGGTTGAACGTCTATTCACCCGATCTATGAAGGCACAAGGAAAGACCGATCATTTCTACATATTACAGGAGCAATTCAATTTCAATCACCCTCCTCAAGTTAGAAGCTGCAGATCCAGTCTTTCACCAAGAAGGAGAGTGTAAACACATCCAGATCAGGATCACCTTTAGGATATTCTGGCAATCTGGCATTATCCATCAAGTCTACACAAGGAGAAGACATGCCCCTGTCAACATGCATAATCATCCACTTGCCCCGTAGTACTGTCCCATGGAGAGTAGCTTTTGGGCCACTGAATTTGACTCCACCCATGCATGATCTATCTAAAGGATCCTGAAAGAATTTCCCAAAATTCTTTGGAGATGTCAAGAAGAATCTTGATGACCACTTGGCTTCATTCTTCATATCTTGTGGCGTGCTTGCAGTGGAACATGAAGATGTCTCTATTAGACTTTTCATCGAGACTCTACATGACTTGGGCGGCCGATTTAATGGTTCTATCGGTTGGCTCCTGGAACCATAACTAACTAGGCATCCATGCAGGGAATCATTCCTCAAAATATTTAAACCTTTAGAAGACGCAAACACACCGATTACCTAGCTTACACACACGCTTAAAGAAGGAGCCAAACGAGAACATGAGGGACTTCATTGCAAGGTTCCAAAGGATTTTGTATAAAATCCCCACTACCAACTGCACCGAGCAATGAAAATCAGAAGACTTTTTATAAATGCTTTGCTTCCTGAGGTTGGATATCAGCTACGGAGGGCGAGACCTGTGAGTCTCTTGGAAGCTCAAAATGTTGTAGTTGAAGTTGAAGATGACTTGATCATGGCTGGAAAGATCAAGCAATCAACCCATAAAGTTGATGGGACTTCCTCAACAAGTTCTTTCGACCCTTTTCTACAAAATTTAGCCAATGACATGTTGCAGATCAAGAAGTAGATAGCTCAAGGAGGAAATGCAGCCCCTTCAAGAACAGTCCCTGCTTGGCCTTTCAACGAACAAAATCAAAACTAAAACCGACTTACTGTTGCGCCTCAGAGGTTGGAAATTGAAGCTCCTCCAAGGAAAAACTTGGAAACTAATGATGAAGATCTTGGTGATGGTGAATCATTCGATGAAGAAGACTTTGTGGATCCCGCTGGCGACTCCAACATTGGATACCTGGACTATGAATCTGACAATGGCTATTACGAATCTTTTGAAGATAGTGATGGTCACACATTTGCGGTGTTCACAAGGTCTCAAACACGTTAGAATGCAGAATCCTCCTCTAGTGGTCAAAGAAGAGAAAGGGAAGATCTTGGACCAGATGTTACCATCTTGAAAAGAGGCAGCCCTCTTCCTTCTTCATTAGCTCCAAGGGACAAGCAGGCCATGTCTTCTAATCAACAACAGAGGACAAGTGGACAAGCGGCTGAGGTAAGTCAGTCTTTTGATATCATTGATCACATAAAGAAATCCAAGATCCAGATGTCGGAAGCTAAATATTTGAGGGCCTTTCCTGATCAATTGAATAGATTGGTGAAGTATGTGCAAAGCAATGGTCCTAATAATTCAACAAGCAATGCTTCACGGGGTATTTTAGCTAATCCTAGAAATACCCCTCCTTTGAATAATGTTGCCTCTTCTTCTCCTTCTCCTTCCACATTTGAGAGAATTGAACCATTTTATGTCTCCTTGCTTATTAATTGTATAAAATTAAGCAATTGCATTTCAAACTACGCATTTTTGACAATGTGATGCCTGCCAAAGTTGTTGATGCTCTAGGTCTCACATTGACAAAAACCATTGGAAGATGTTATTCAATGGAAAGACAAGTACCTCTGGTTGGGAAAATCAAATATGCACAAGATAGTACTTTCTTCATTCCTAGACAAAAGATTAAAGCTGACTATCCTTGTAGCGGATATCCCAATATCTTATGGAGTCTTTGTTGACGGGAACTTCTGTAAATAACTGGGCGGAGAAGTCAAGATGGATTGGTCTTGTGCGCACATACCAATCAAGGGAGTTAATCAAAAGTTAGAACCTGAGAAGAAATCCAAGTACACAGTATCAAAATCTGAAGATCCTAGATCTCAGATCTTGTTTCAAGAATCCGATCATGGAGTCTATTATCTAGAAATGGATAAAGAAGAAATTCAACTTGTGATCCAAGAGCCACATCAACTGGATAATAAGGTTTGGTCTCTGGAATTTGATGGCAGTTGTTCTTCATTTGGATCTGGTGTAGGTGTTGTTCTTATTTCTCCTGAGGGAAAGGTGCATGCACATTCCTTCAAGTTAATGTTTGAAAATACTAACAACACGGTGGAATATGAAGCACTTTGTTGTTAGGTATGGAGTAGGCAAGAACAATGGGAATCAAGCTCTTACATGCAAAGGGAGATGTCGAGTTGATTGTTAAGCAGATACGAGGTCTCTACCAAGTCAAAAGGACATTAGAATTGCAGAGACCGGTCTACTTTGCTATCCTATATTTTTCAGCTTTCTCAGTATCCTATATTCCGAGAGAGAAAATTCTAGAGCTGATTCACTTGCAGTGACTACAACTTTATTAAATCCAAATCAGCCACCCACATTCTTCAGACAGGGGATTACAAAGTTGAGATGGTCTTCCACCCGAAGGTTCCTGATAACGTCCAACAATGGTAGGTTTTTAATGATGACAAGCAGATTGTTGCATTTCTCCAACAAAAGGACAACTTCGAAGAGATCTACTATGAGGGAAGCAACTCACCTCCAAGACAAACTATTATGGGAGAAATGGATGCAAAGGTCTTAGGAAGTCAAGAGATTATCCAGCTAAAGGGAAATAAAATTCCTAAAGGCTTAGTATCTCTTGAGGAAATGTTTGACAAGCATGATCAGATGCTTAAAAAGAATGAAGAAAGTGGGGAAGGTTCTTCCTCTGATACACAATTACTAAATTTGGGAGCAAACAATGATCCCAAATTAGTAAATCTGGGTAAGTGTTGTTCAAAGGTAGAAAGAGAAGCTTTTACAAAGCTTCTTAAGAAATATATGGATGTTTTTGCTTGGTCTTACCAGGATCTAAAGACATATCAGCCTACAGAAGTTCAACACTATATCCCATTAAAGCAAGAACAAAATCCTTTCAAGTAGAAGTTGTGGCAGCATAACCCTACTATTTCAGGGACTATCTTTGTAGAAATCTAGAAGTTGTTAGATGCAAAGATAATTTATCCCATACATCACTCTGAATGGTTAGCCAATATAGTTCCTGTGAGAAAGAAGAGTGGTGAGATTAGGTTGTGCGTTGATTTTCGCAACCTCAATCAAGCCTCCTTGAAAGATAACTACCCTCTACAAAGGTTATTCTTCGGATCTGAAATGTTATCCATGCTTGACAATTTTTTAGGCTACTGATCAGTCAAGGTGGCTAAGGAGGATCAATATAAAACAACGTTCATTACACCTTGGGGAACTTTTTCTTATTAGAAAATGCCTTTTGGTTTGATCAATGCTGGAGCTACTTTTCAAAGGGCTATGGATTTGGAATTTTCTCATCTCAAAGACAAAAGCATAGTAGTGTACCTCGATGATCTGATGGTCTTTTCAAAGAAAAGAAGCAAGAACATCTAGGATCTGGAAGAGGTTTTCATCTATTACAACAAACACGGTATTTCTCTGAACCCTAAGAAATATATTTTTGTTGTAACGGAAGGGAAGCTACTAGGGCATATTGTCTCAAAGGAGGGAACCAAGATAGATCCCGAGCATGTCAAATCTATTCAGACTTTACCATTGCCAACATCCAAAAAGGGAGTTCACTCTTTCTTCGGTAAGGTAAACTTTCTCAGACGATTCATCCCTGACTTTGCTGAATTAACACGTCATATCTCGAATATGATGAAGAAGACACAAGATTTCAAGTGGAGCAGCGAAGGGAAGGAAGCATTCAAGAAAATTAAAGAAGCTTTGTCAAAAGCCCCGGTCTTGGTTTCACTAAATTTAGTAAAGAATTTATTCTTTACTTGCTATTCCTCTGAACACACATGTGTCAATCTTGATTCGGAAGAATCGGGAGGATGTAGAAGCTCTTATTGCTTTCATGAGCACGCCTTTAAAATCTTATGAGTTAAAATACACTCCAATGGAAAAACATGCATACTCAATGGTAAAGGAATTTAAGGCATTCAGATACTATATTCTTACCTCACATATTGTGGTCCTGGTTCTAGATATTGCAGTGAAATCTATTCTCACCCAACAAGAGTTAGGGTTATTAAGAGGCATATGGGTGACGAAAGTGCAAGAATACAGCTTGGATGTCAAGCCCACAATGATGGTTCGAGGAAGAGGTTTGTGTGAATCAATGATAGAGATGAAAGCAAAAGCACCGGAGGGTGATCGGGATCTACCTATGGTCCTTTTTATAGATCTGGTGGAAGAGTGGTATAGTAACATTGCCTATTTTCTGACTTATGGAGAATGCCTGGATCAACTTTCTCGAAAAGAGAAACGTACTATTAAACTAAAGTCCAAAGACTTTGTTCTTTGGGACAATGGTTTATACAAAAGAGGAATTGATGGTGTGTTTCTCCGATGCGTAGATAAAGCTCAACAGGATCAACTCTTAAAACAATTTCATAACATGGCTTGTGGTGGTCATTTCTCAGCCCGAGTCACTACTCACAAGATCCTTCGAGCAAGGTATTACTAGCCCACACTTTTTCAAGATACTGCAGAGTGGGTGTCTAAGTGCCAAGCGTGCCAACACTTTGTTGGGTGTGTAAAATTACCCACATTACCTTTGAAACCAGTAGTGATTGAAGAGCCCTTCCAACAATGGGGCATGGATTTTATTGGTATGCTCAACCCAACCTCTAGTGTCGGTCATCATTATATCCTAACAACTATTGATTATTTCAGTAAGTGGGTAGAAGCCATTCCTGTTAAGAACGCCACTTCCGTAGAAGTGTGTAATTTTATAAAGGAAAATATTATCATCAGGTTTGGCGTGCCTAGTAAAATAGTAGCAGACAATGCTCCTAATCTATCTTCTAAGGAGTTGGTTGATTTTGCTACACTCATGGGATCCATCTTGGTACATTCCTCTAATTACTATCCATAAGGGAATGGCCAAGCTGAATAAAGTAACAAGAATCTGGTGACTATCGTGTGGAAGCTAGTGACTGAAAATCAAAGAACTTGGCACAAGAAGTTGTTTGATGCACTGTGGGAAGATAGGATTACTCTAAAGAAGGATATATGTATGTCCCCTTTTTAGCTGTTATATGGAAGAGACACAGAGCTACCTCTTACCTTGGAATTGCTTACCTTCACCTGGAGGATTCCACATTCACCGATGTTATTGATAAAATGATAATGTATCTGACGGAATTACAAGAAGTGCAAGCTCAAGTGGCCGATAGATTGTTAGAACATCAGAGGAAGGTAAAAGTGATCTTCAACAAAAAGGCCAGGGAAAGAAAGTTTGAGATTAATGACTGGGTCCTTTTATGGGACAAAAGAAGAGAAACAAAAGGCATGCATGGGAAATTCGATTCACTATGGAAAGGGCCTTTTGTGATTAAAAAGATTGTCGAAGCCGATACTTCATTATTGCTCATCGGATGGAGATGAATTGCCATTGACTTTCAATGGGAAACACTTGAAACTAATCTGGACATAAAAGAGCAAGGGTAAAACATGTATGTATATAAATAAAACTTTGTTTGTTTTTCTTTGTTTTTCGGTGTTGTGTTGTTTTTGTTTTCCTGACCCCGAGCCCAATGGACAAGATATGAAACCAAAGATGTTGGGATCTCATCTTCACTCTTTTCTTTTGACAGAGGCAAAGATGTCCACAGATGGAGCCGACTGGTGTCCCTAGATTTCACCCTGAAATCTGAGACTACCCCCATGTTAAAAAAATTGTATTTTTAAAAATAACGGGTCATTTTGTGTTTTTATTGCCAAAAATGCCTATATTGTGTCAAGCTTTTCCCAGAGAGTCATATGAGCCAATTTCAACAAATACTCGATGATCACAGAAACTCGTTTTATCCTTTGGCCAAGTTTTTTTCTACAAGGAAATTTTTATTTAACTTTTTAAAGCCCTGTTTGAAGTAAATTGTGCTCCGACTTGACCCTTTTGAAGTTTTACATACCAATTCTCACATATACCAAAGTAGGGTTTCCACCATGAATGAATTCTAGGATTTTTCTGTGACTTCCAGCAACGTTTTTTGTTTTTATTATTTTTGTGTGTTTTTCTTTGTGAAATTCCCTAGGTCAATATTTTTCACCAAGATAAATATGTTTTCTTCCTGGAGCTAATCTATAGCTGCCATGCCGAAAGAATCAGCCTCGATAAGTCACTTCTCTTTAAAAATACGAAGTCATCCACAAAAAAGCCTCTTCTGGACAAGTCACATTTTTGGGAATGCATGGATTAAAGTTGCAGTGGGATTTTTGGTCGCAGCAGGCAGAGGGATATTTGTACCTACCTTGCACGGTACTCTTCCCATGAAGGAAAAGTCACTTAAGTTACGATGGGAAAATTAGAGGCAACAGGCAGGCGGGAATTTCTTACCTGCCTTGCAGGGTGAAAATTCCCATTATAAAATAAAAAAATCACTTAAGCGCATGATGGGAATTTCTTACCTACCTTGCAGGTAAAAATCTCATTATGGAAGGCAAACAACTTAAGTGGATGATGGGATTTTTGGAGCTGCGGTGCAAGGTGAATAATCCCATTAAAAATTGACTTTTAAATATAGAAATCAACCTTTGCCAAAAAGTGCAACCCCTTTGGAGCATTAAATAATTTATTTAATGGCATTTATTAATAGTCTCCCTTCCTAACTTTGGTGCCCAAGCATGAGGAAATTCAATGCATAAAGAGAAAGCCAAAGAAGACTGGAAGAGGAAGGCTAAAAATAAATTAAATTTATTTATTTAATGCAGCCCTAAAGCATGCTAAAAAGTGTGACCCATTTAGAGGATAAATAATGCTTTTTGAAGTATTTATTAATGGTTCTTATTCCTAATTTTGGCACATGGAGAAATAGAAGGTCAAAGCATGATGTGAAGTCAAAGAGAACTGAAGGAAGGAGGCTAAAAATAAATTAAATTAATTTATTTAATGACAGCCATGAGCATGCAAGTTTAGGTGCCCAAGTTAAAGAGAAAAACATGCTTATTAATTAATTAATTGCCAGGAATAGGAGAGGCAATTATTAATTATAGAATGATGAAGGTTATATAAGCATGGGATGCCATAATGATGAATTAATTGATTCTTCTAGCAAAGGAGTGAAGCTTTGGACAGCGAGTTTGGCGCCCGAAGGAGGAGGAGTTTAGCTCAAAAAAATGTTTTTCACCTGCTGGAAGCTTCAAAGTTTGGCGCCTGGGTTGGAGGATATTGATTTAAGTATATTTCATTATCTACATATTGTTATAGTTTCCCATGTGAAGTTACAAATATTTATTCTTGTTTTGCATGCAAGCAAAGCCTCAAATTTTAGGCAGCGGGATTTATATGCAGATTTTTATGATAAAAATCAAGTGTTCATGTTTTGATTACTGCTTTGTTTGATTTAATTACATGTATTCATTACAGGTGCTTATATAATTGAAAGGGAGCTTAAATCAATGTCGATATCGTTAAATATATCCTCTCGAATGAAGAAATTCCTATATCTGCACCAGTTGTAAAGAATTGTGGCCGAATAAAAAGAAAAAGAATTTCTCGAGATGAAGATAGCTCCACCATGGCAAAGTGGGATGAACGAGAAGGATTAGTGGAATCATGAATTACTTCTAGATTTGTCGATATCGGTGATACGAGATCTAGGCCCGAGAACCTCTTTACGTTGATTTGATAGATCCAGAGCTAGAAAGACATCTCTCATGTGGGCAGTCAAGATCAGCGGAATCATTCAAGCTTCAACATTCCCATTCATAGCTCAGTTGCTAGAATTCATCATGGAGTGTGTAAGTTCGTGCCATCCACTATCCAGATCAATCCAAGATGTTGGGGAAGACAATAATCTAGCTGGACACACAATTTATCAATTATTGTCTGAAGATTCCAACACGACAGGTGGTGACTACTATCAGCATGCTGGATGCTGGCAACAGATGGGAGAAGCATAAAGTCGACTGTGTGGGCATAATGAACAACAGGTATATGAAGAAGCCCAGATCTCCATCAAAGTTCCCAAGGACTCTTCCACGATCCAATCTGGTGCAGGAGGTGGATGACATTACCAAATTGCTATGCAGGATAAATGGCGAAGCTAACGCTCACAACTTCCACTCATGGATGTATGCCTTCATCAGGACCATTGAGATCAACAAAGCAGATTCTATAATCAATTAGTCAAAGATCATTAGTGACAACATTAGTGAGTAGCTTCGGAGTGTGAGGCGGACTTATAGCTTCAAGATGACTTCATATTTGGTATATGCAGCAGCCTCGCAGGGTATCTTCTCCAAGCTAGATAGACGGGGCGTACTCTCAAAGGATCCTATTTTTGAGTGCTATCCACAGCTTACTGTGCCTAAATGTAATAAATATTACAAGGTGGTCAATGATGGATTCTTCTACGGATTCATTTGCAGGCTGAACGGTGATCTGAAGACCAACAGGGTAAGCAAGGAAGCTTGGGAAGTCTGTATCCCAGCATGGTTGTATCTTCATCCAGTTCGTTGACTTCACATACATCAGGGCAACCGGCTTTTCAGGGGAACCAGTCAAACTACCCAGATATCCAAGCGACAGATTGATCATCATGGAATTATGCAGACAGCTCATGGAGATGCATGACCTACAGTCGAAACGACACAAGTCTACAGGCTTCTTTCCGATCACAATGGGCTATTACAACTGCCAGAGCATTCACAGAGCCAGAGGAATTGAAGCGGAGATGTTCTCTGAGTATGAGCATGAGTTCTTCCCAGCACGGCTGAACTTCGATCCATATGGGGTAGCAAGAAAGACAATCTCCTAGGAATACGTGCATGTGCCTTCGTTAGAAGATTTCTGGATGAAGTGCAGAAGTGAGTACGAAGTTAGGAAGAAAGACTTAAAAAAATTATGAGCGCGATAAGTGTTTGATTATGGATTAGCACGGATACTTGTGGATCTTACAGATAATGGGCACATGTTACTATTATCCCAAATTTTCCCCAGAAAGTTTGGTCAGAACAAACCTTACACATAAATTAAACATTAAGGAAAACATTTCGGACCCACGAGTTCACATTCTAGGACGACAAACAAGTTACATGTGGGCTTGGAAATGAAGGGGCAGTGCCGCAAGAGAAGCCAGGAGAAAGAAAGGAAAAATGGTAAGGATCAAAAGTTTTCGGGCTCAAAAATAGTTTGGGAAAGATTCTAAAACTGAATAAGTATGAAGAAGCAAGCGAGAGGAAGCCATGTGTCCTAACGGCGGCGATTCAAGGGTCAAATAGAGAAAAGGTTTCCAAATGAGCACTAGGCGATGCGTGTCCCAGTCTAAAAGTAAGAGGGACCGTTAAAAATTCCACAAATAAGTGGAGGACGAGAAGTTTCAACTCAACGCTCCTCCAAAGGTAAACTTTGGGTTATGTTTTCAAGCAAGCGTAGTGCCTCCATGTGTTATATCAAGAGGAGCATATCTTTCAACTCAAGGCTCGAAATATCGCGAATTTGACACCATTGGAAAGATCTCGGCCACACCTATGCCATTGAGGTCTAAGACTTTAATTTTAAGGATGTTAGGTAAAGGAAAATGGAGCAAACATCTTCGGGCCTTCAATGCAGGATCCATCTGTCTCAATAACTAGATCAGATTTGATTTGTTTCCATTGTTTCCTCTTCCTTCAAGGTGCCGAACCAAGGATTGATGCAATAAAGACAGATTTGGGGGCAGATTTTATCTGAAGCATTAACAACAGTGGTTGAACTTCAACCTACTTTTCCCACTTCTCTCTCTCTTTCTTCTCTCTGATCAAATCTATAAATACGGGGAAGGATTCATTGTAAAGTTGGTGTGCATTCTTCTTCCCTTCCCCCTATCTCTTTCTTCTCTAGGGATCGAATGTGGAGTTTAAGCCTCCTCCCTTGGCTTTATAATAGATTTTTCTTTCCCTTTTCTCATTAATGGTGTACTGTGTGAACTCCTGGAGCAATAAAATATGTTTCGTGATGTGTTTTGTCCATCCTTTGCTCATTTTTTTGTCTCTTCTTGCCTCTCACCATTGCAGGGTATATTGTGCATATCTCTAATGTCCATTACATGTTTTGGGAGTTGTGTTTAAGGGGTTTGAAATGGTGTTCTGTGTGAAATTTATCCTTGGTCTGTGATGCATTTGTCCATCCTCTCCATTTCTCAACTCTCTCCATTTCATGTAGTTGGGTTTGTGACCAATAATTCCCTTTTCTCGGTGCTATCACCTCTCTAGTGTACGATTTCTTTATTTTCATGCTCTCTCTCTCCTTGACCCCTTAGAATTGTTAGATTAGGAATAGATAGTCGCATTCCTTCCTTAGAAGTAGTTTAGCACTAGGATTAGGAAGAGGAACCAGCCTTCTCTGGAGGATCATTCCCATTTGCAAGTCCCACAGCTTGGGGAATGGTCCAATGTTATGCAAATCACACCAAATGACCTTTCCTTAGAAAAGAAGATCCATAACTCATTTGGGGGTGCTGTGATTTCACACTAATAGTTACTTAACACATACCATCGATGGGAGGGGATAGAGTTGCACTTCGGAGAACATTGGTGGTTGCCACATGATCGAGGAGAGGTATGCCACTATTATGGTGAACAATTTGAACTGGTTGCTTGACAAAGGGTATTGCCTTGATGAAGCTTTGATGAATTAGATCACAAGAAACCTCAGCATAGGAGATTAAATCAAAAGGAAACATGAGGGAGAAAGTAGCAGAAGACTGAAAAGTTTAAAGTGCACAAGAAGTTTCATTCGAGGGAAAATGTCACTTCTACGGCTATGGTGCTAGTTTTGACTTCTCTAGCATCAATTACTTCACTAAATTTTACACCTCAGCAGGATACTACCATTCCTCCATTGAATCTAGAAACATTTTTTTTTCTCCTCAACCTCTCTGATCTAAACCTCTTCTGAAGAAACGCTAAAAATACAAATGGCGAATTTGAAAGATCGTTGTCTTTGGACAATACGAGGACAATAGCCATGACAACTTTGTAGCAATTTCGGATGGAGAGGAGCTAGAGCACAAGATGGTGTTACATTCGACAAATTTTCATTCTCCAAGAATCAATTTCTCAAAGTGGTTTGCTTCACGGTTAGTCCTAGAGGCTAGAGAGGCGCGATAAATTGGAGAAGCATAAAGTTGACTATGTGGGCATAATGAACAGCGGTATATGAAGAATCCCGATCTCCATCACAGTTCCCAAGGACTCTTCCATGATCTAATATGGTGCAGGAGGTGGATGACATTACCAAATTGCTATGCAGGATAAATGGCGAAGCTAATGCTCACAACTTCCGCTCATGGATGTATGCCTTCATCAGGACCATTGAGATCAACAAATTAGATTCTATAATCAATTGGTTGGAGATCATCAGTGACAACATCGGTGAGCAGCTTTGGAGTGTGAGGCGGACTTACAACTTCAAGATGACTTAATATTTGGTATATGTAGCAACCTCGCAGGGTATATTCTCCAAGCTGGATAGATGGGGCATACTCTAAAAGGATCCTATTTTTGAGTGCTATCTATAACTTATTGTGCCTAAATGTAATAAATATTACAAGGTGGTCAATGATGGATTCTTCTACGGATTCATTTGCGGGCTTAACAATGATCCTAAGACCAACAGGATAAGCAAGGAAGCTTGGGAAGCTGTATCCCAACATGGTTGTATCTTCATCCATTTGCTGACTTCACATACATCAAGGTAACCATATTTTCAGGGGAACAATCAAACTACCCAGGATATCCAAGAAACATATTGATTTTCATGTAATTATGTAGAAATTTTGTGGAGATGCATGATCTATGTCAGTCAAAGCGGCACAAAGTCTACAGATTCTTTTTTATCACACGGTGTGGCTATTACATAATGCGAGAGCATTCACGAGATCCAAAGGAATTAAAACGAAGATGTTCTCTGAGTATGAGCATGAGTTCTTCCTAGCATGGTTGAACTTTGATCCATATGGTGTAGCAAGAAAGACAATCTCCCAGGAATATGCGCATGTGCCTTCGTTAGAAAATTTCTGGATGAAGTGCAGAAGCAAGTACGAAGTTAGGAAGAAAGACTTCAACAGGTTATCAACACGACAAGTGTTTGATTATGGATTACCACGGATACCTGTGGATCTTACAGATAATGGGCCTATGTTACTTGACACATACCATTAGATGGGAGGGGATAGAGCTACACTTCAGGAGAACATTGGTGGCTACCACACGATTGAGGAGAGGTCTACCACTATTTTGGTCAATACTTCGAATTGGTTGCTAACAAAGGGGTATTGCCTTGATGAAGCTTTAATGAATCAGATCATAGGAAACCTCAAGCACAGGAGATTCCATCAAAAGGAAACATGAGGGAGAAAGCAGCAGAAAACCTAAAAATCTTAAAGTGCATAAGAAGTCTCATTTGAGGGAAAATGTCACTTCTACGGCTATGGTGCTAGTTCCAACTTCTCCAGCATCAAGTACTTCACTAAATTTTGCACCTCAGTAGGATATTTCCATTCCTCCATTGAATCTGGCAACATTTGTGTTTTCTCCTCAGCCTCTCTGATCTGCACCTCTTCCTGAAGAAATGCTAAAGTTGCAGATGGAAAAATTTGAAAGAGCTTTGTCTTTGGACAATACAGAGGATGGTAGCCACGACACTGTAGCAATTTCAGATGGAGAGGAACCAGAGCATGAGATGGTGGTACATTCGACAACTTCTCATTCTCTGAGAAGCAATTTCTCAAAGTGGTTGGCTTCACAGTCGATCCCAGAGGCTAGAGAGGAGATCAACTTGGAGGAACATGACTTGTAGCTGCTCCTGAGTTTGGGCAGAAAAGACATAAGACCTAAAGTTGCTAAGGTGACTTCGAGGTTGATTATTGAGGAGTCAAGGTGGAAGTTTGCTTTGAGGTATCGATTCTAGTAGAATAAAAGAAGAAGGGAGAGTGCACGGCGGTGGATATAATAGTGACCAAAGTATCGATAGGTCAAACCACTACTGAAGGATTGAAGGAAGACACACAAACATTGATAAATGCTTTATTCCTTAGGATTGAAAAAGAAACAATGGAAAAATTTAAACTACAAGAGCGGGTGTCTCAGTTGTGCGAGATTATTGCCAAAGTTTCCAAATCTTCCACTTAGCCAATTTTAACACATAAGCAAGTGAGTGATCATCTGATGTAGGAAGTGGAAGATGCAGGTAACCAAGTTAAATCTATCAATGAATGGAAGAATCTAATCATTTTCTAAGCTTCTGTATAACTTAGGGAGGTGCCAGCTTGTCTAAAGGTTATGAAGGATGCATCGATTCAGCTAAAACAACTAGTGATGAGCACGATGGACATGAACATAGTAGCTGAAAGTAACCTGAGTACTTTGGTCGAGATAAATAAGCTACAGGGAGGTTTTATCTGTAGAATAAATTGTGCCCGATGGATTGGTTGAGAAGGGGAAGCAGTTTGAGTTTGCAGTGTTTTTCCTCTTGGAGATCTTTAGAATCATGCTAAAAAGAATGCATGCACTTGAGAGTATGCCATCATCATTATTAGACAATGGCATTACTTTAACCAATGAGGAAGTTGTCAGGAACATTTCTTCATACAAAAGGAATATTCCTAACAAAGTGCCTGATTCCCTGGAAGGATATCTTCTGATGGTACAAGAGAGGATTGATGGAGCTATTAGGCCTTTCATGATGGATTCCATCAATAAGCTGATAATGTTACTGTCATCCATTAATAAGTTTGGGCCTAGCTTAAAGGATGTGGAAGCATGCATCAAGGTTTTGAACGAAGGCTTGCTGCAATCTAGGAAAGAAAAATAAGTTGTGGCTAAAACAGATGGGAAGTTGTTGGTTCGACAAGTATATTCAGTATCAAAGCAAAAAGAATATGTAGGGGTTACGAATGGCGAGATCTTTTTCTTATACTCTTTCTTCTTCTATTTCTATGTTCCCGAGATGTAATTGTAAAACTTAAAAGTTATTGGTTTTAAAACCATTAATTTAAGTTGTGTGGAATGATTCTATAAGGTAAATGACAGATGTGCATAATTTTGACTAGAAATCCTGATGCATGTCACTTAGAGAGGAATTAAAGAAAGATGATTTCCAGATGTTATCTTTACTTGGTTTATGTTCTAGTTCATTAAATTTCCCATTTGTAATTGCCCTTCTACATTCTATGAGTAGAGGAAGAACCTTCAAGTTAATGATCAGAATTTGTAAGCAGCATTCTTGTGTTCCAGACTTTGTGTTGAAACCCCGGATAGCTATTTGAAGCAAAGGAATAGAAAGGATCATATTTCCAAAGAACTTTGTGTCAATAGTGCATTTTGTTTCTGACTTTCTGTCTTAGATCTATTCATAAACTTTGTGTTATTCTAGATCTCGATCTAAAAGTTCCCTTTGGTTATAATTATGTATGTTAATATTTGTCTATTTTATCTATGTGCATGCAATCAATTCTGTAATCTATTAATTGGGTTGCACATCTTCCCTCTTTCTTTCATGTTTTCTTCTTCATCAAATATTTCCTTTCTTTAACAACTTCTTACTTACTACAAAACTATATAGTTATGGTTCTTGAGCTGCATGGTTAAAGTAATACCCACAAATAGATACTAGCATATTTAACTGACAAATCTTACACGGAGCCTCACCGATAAATGAGGGAGATTTATCTCATGACTACCTAGGTTTTCAGCTATGCAGAAAATCTAGCCAACAATTTTTGGTGACTCACTGGGAACAACTATCTTTGCAGATCTAAGCTTATCTTTTGCAGATCAGAGTGTTTTCTCATTCAACTCTCAACCTAGCTGAACGTCCATTCACCCGATATGTGAAGGCATAAGGAAGGACTGATCATTTCTACATATTATAGGAGCAATTCAATTTCAATCACCCTCCTCAAGTTAGAAGCCACAGATCCAGTCTTTGACTAGGAAGGAGAGTGCAAAGACATCCAGATCCAGATCGCCTTCAACATATTCGGGCAGTTGGAATTATTCATCAAGTATACACAAGGAGAAGACGTGCTCCACTCAACATGCAGAATCAACCACTTGCCCTGCAGCATACCTATCCCATGGAGAGCAACTTTTGGGCCACTTTGAATTTGACTCCACCCATGCATGATCTGCCTAAAGGATCTGAAGGAATTTCCCAAAATTCTTTGGAGACAGAAAGCATAATCCTAACGACCACTTGGTTGTGTTCTTCATATCTTGTGGCATGCTTACAGGTGAAACATGAACATGTCTCTGTTAGACTTTTCATTGAGACTCGACACGACTTGGCTAGAAAATGGTTCTATCGGTTGGCTCTGGAACCATAACTAATGGGCATCCATGTGGGAATAATTCCTCAAAATATTTAAACTGCACGAAAGATGCCAAAGACACCGATTACCTAGCTTACACAGCTTAAAGTAATACCCACAAATAAATACTAGCATATTTAATCGAAAAATCTTACACGGGAGCCTCACTTTGGTAAATGAGGGAGATTTATCTCATGACTTCCTAGGTTTTCAGCTATGCAAGAAATCTAGCCAACAACATCAATGAGAAGACACCATTAACATAATACAAGGAACAATAAAGATGAAGCACAAAGTCTCATTGCATTATGTTGCACAAGATTACAATGCTCATGGAGTATTGTTAAGAAGGAGAGGAAAAAATTATAACGAGAAAATGAAAAAACTAGCTACTTTATTTCTAGAGAGAAAATGAGAGCTATAAAACAATAATAACCATCCTTTAAAATGAGCAGGCTCTCCTAATTTATAGATTTACAATGCAACTCTTCATCTACCCCTACATGACTATTCATGTCCCGAAACTTGTGAATTTTTTATTTCCCTTAGAAGAGACAAATTAAGTCCTTCTATTTAATAATTTGAGAGAGTAATTTTATACATGACAAATATTTTATTAAGTAAATAGGATAAAGTGTCATGATTACATACAATGAGGAATTAGAAAGGGGAGAGAAGAGGAGAAAGAATGAAGAGAGGAGAGAAAAGATGCTCCAAAGCATGGATGAAGGTGCCTCCACCCTTGATGAAGATCAAATCTGATGATGATGAAGATGAAACCTTGAAATGATGACCCTCCACTATGGTTCTCTGCCCAATGAAGATTGATCCTTTGGAAACTTTGCCCCTTCGAGACCTCCCTAGAATGAAGCTCCTCTGTAGCACATTTGCACTCATTGAAAAGAGATGTGATGAAAATTTGACCACTGAAGACAATGAAGGATGCTTTCCCTCACTTGAACAAGCCTTTCAACATTTGAAACACCAACATGTATTCAAACTATCATGTTCTTGATGGAACTTCAGACCATTGCCTACACAATTCAACATGATGATCCTAGCCCTTGGGAAATGGAGTAAACAATGAGATAAGGTGAATAAATTCCTACCATGAGATGAATGAAGGTGGGATATTGGATTGAAGATGACTATATCATTTTATCAATCCATTCAATGAATTGAGAAGCACACCGAAACCAATATGCACCATTGTGACCAAAATTGGGGACCGAGAGGGATCATCTTATGCTTGAGAGAAAAATGCCACTATCCACCCTTTGCAATTATGAATTTTTCCTTCGTGAAGGTTGGGATTAGTGAGGTATACTGAGTATGAACAACCATGACCGTTTTGAGCATTTTTGGACACTTATTATTTTTAGTAAGTTATTCTGGGTGACTAGTTTTTTCAATTTTGTCAAATTGTCGTTTTGAGAACTTTTCCTCTTGAGGAATGAAATGAGTGACTTGAATCCATTCATACTTAAGAATTACTATTATTAGTAAGTGTATTGAATAGGGACTTACTAAAAATATAAATTTTCCATGGAGTGTCGGATCGAGTGAAAATGGTTTCAAAAATTATACTTCACACTTAGATGCTTTGCTCAATTTGTAAGGGATTTTCTCATTCGGATCTTCATGAAAACGAAAAGTAAATTTGTAGGTATATGTTTTCTTCTTTGGAAAGGAAAAATTAAAAAAATAACATTCCTCCATATCTTGTAGCACACTCAATTTCATGGGGCGAGCAAGTGCTCATTGAAAAGATGATTTTTGTAGATCACCACGTGTGATTTTGATGCAATTTGGATCACTACAACTTCGTAGATCTGAGGAGGAACTTTTCATGGTTGAAAATTTTTGGAGGATGAAAAAATTAATGAGAGAATTAATGAGGACTTGTAAACACTCATTCCAAAGGATTCATCATGGGGAATCCACAGTCAAGTTTCGGGGCCATCGGAGGCGAGGTTTTCAAGTAACGAAGAAAAGTGTGTTTTGGCCATGGTGGATGTTTGGTTTTTCTTGACATCCATAAAAGAAATATAGGGTGGTGATAAAACAAGGAAAAATGGCTCAATGTTGAACCAATTTGATATTTAAATGTCTTGAGCCATTTTCAAATGAATTTTCCCTCCCATTTGCCAAGTTGACTCACCTTGCTTAACCACTGGTTAGCTGAGACTCAAGGGTGGGGTCAAAACTTTCTAAATGGATATTAGAATCCCTCATGTACCTTACCACATTTATTAAGTTAAAAATGGTACAAAGGAATATAAAATCATAAAAAATGCACCATGGGTAACTTCATCATGAGAAGGGGGCATGCGGTTGTGAGCTTGAAAGCACTTCCCTAACACTCTAATTTACAACTTAAGTGATGCAAAGTATCCCTCCTCCATGGTGGAACAATTTTGTGTCCCCCATGTCCCCTTAGAAAATGGACAAAGGGAAATCAACCCCTCATAAGTACACATAGGTTCTAATCATAATGAGAAAGGGGCCAAAACATAAAGTGAGTGGAAAACATGTTCTAACACCCAAAGTTGCATTTTAAGTGACATAACCTATCATCTCCATGTGGTGGCACATTATAGTGTCACCCATGTCCATTTTTAATTTTGTAAAAATGAAAAAGGGACATTAGGGGTCTCTAAGTGTGCATTTTCCACTTTTGGAAGTTGGGTGTCACCATTGCATTGCTAAAAATAGTCTACAGAGAGTGCCTTCTTGCCCCAAGAGCTTCACATGGTGTTTCCTATGAAAAAATTATATATTTTTGAGTGAAAATAAAAAATTAATCCAATGAAACCATTTTAATGAATTGATTCTTCATCATTTTGTAATTTTATGCCCTTTTTATATTTTGGTTACGGGCGGTTCCCGGAAGGTCCAACTAGCACCGAAGAAAAATATATGTTTTTGTCTAAATAAATCTATGGTAAATATAGATGATATCATTTAATCCACTTTGGACTTAGAATAATCTTCCAAATATCCTTGGAAATCCCATAATATTCAAATGAATCTTCAATAAGATCAAATCTCTTTAATTACACTACCCGGCCAATATCTACAAATTTGCTCCACATAATCTCTTGAAACTTTTTGAAAAATGAATTAGAAACTCTTATTTTTCCAATTAGTATTTGATTAATTTCCAAATCCTCCTAAGGCTCCTAATATGTTCGAAAAATCCAACTAGCTTTTTCGACTTTCATTTACTTATACCATGCTACAAATAGCCCGATATTACATAACTTTTTCCTAAACCTGATTTTAATTCCACGTATTTCTTAAGTCACTTCATTGCATCTTGTATCTCCTCTACACAACTCCTAACTGGTTTTTGCATCATCAGTCATCTTCCCGAGAGGTGTTCACCAATGTGAGAAAGCCTAAAAATAGGCCTTTGGGAGCAAATCCCACTGAATGGTTTTGAATGAATCCATTAATCACATACATGCACATGAAACACACTTGAAAATTACATTATCACATTCCTCTTAGCCATTATGAGGGTAACACAATAACTGAGTTGGTCGGAGGATAAGTTTACATTGACCAGGAGAGGGATTTTCAAATGAGGTATAGGTTGTCATGACAATTTTTTTGAATTTTTCATGCTAAACATTTAGCATGAAAAAATATGCCTCTTTCTCGGGACTTGTTCTGATTAAATGAAGTAACAACATGACAAGCGTGAACTCCAAAATCTTAAGACACTACATGGACCAATGCCTTATCCATTGGGCTATAGAGTCACACAAGATATATACTGATGAATCTTCCTTTGTTGAACACACACACAAAAAAAATAACAAGAAACAAACACACAATAAGAAAGGGAAACACATAAACCTAAAATCACCTATGATATAGGTGGGGACAACCCACTTTCACTGAAGCACTTTTCATCTTTTGGAACATGTTACCCCTGAGTGGGTAACATCAGGTGATGATTCTCTGTGAAGCCATTGATTGGTTCAAGGAAGTAGCCTCCTTTCCTCAAATGCTTATGAAAGCTATGTGATTTCATGAATGTTTGTATACTTGGGAGGAGTAAGCCTATATAATTACTCGATGCTCGAGCTTCAACCAAACAATTCATTCTTTTTATTATTAGTCTTAGATTGCAAATTCTCTTCTATGTTCATCCACATTGTTGATCTCCCATTTTGCATTTCACCACTTTGTCCTAAAGCTGATTTTTTATTGGATTTCTTAAATGCTCCAAGTGTTTCTCTTTCCCACATTCATGCTTATTAACAAATTTTTCATGAGAAGCATTGAGTCCATCCTTTTGTCCTATTTCATCATGAAACATTTGGGCATTGAATGAAGAATCAAACTTAGCTTCATACCTATCTTACATAACCATGACATGAGCCAAGATATCAATATTGAGCTCCGATCTTCCATTCCTTCCACAAATTTTAAGATTTATTGAACAAATTCCATATTCAAAACTATCAAAATATCACCTTCACATTCATTTGGAGAATCTTCATTTTGAAATTCGAGGAAATAATTTAGAGAAATTGATTCATCATCCCAAAGCTCATTGAATTTCACTACTTCTTCACTACGGGATGCCTCATCTCCAAAGGACTCAAGTACACTTGTTTTAAAAAGTTCATCATTGAGAGAATTTTCCTCTTCAAATGGAAAAGAGAAAAATTCAATTTCATCATCACATCCATCAACCATTGTCTTAAGAGAGATATCAGATTTTTCATCTTGATCTATTTCATCATGACAAATTTTTGAATTAACTAAGAAATCAGAACTGGATTCATACATCTCTTGCATTTTCATGACTTGCATCGGAGTTCAATGTTGAGCTGGGGATCTTTTGTTTCTTCCACGACCTTTAAGATTTTTCACAGACTCCTCTATTAAATCTTCTAAAGGCTCATAAAAAATTAGCCTCTCCTCTTCATGGATGACATCTTCAATGAGAGGCTTAAAATATGTTTTATCAATACACTGATCACCAAGAGAATCTTCTTCTTCGAATGGAAATAAGAACACCTCTTCTTCATGAACAAATACATTGGCTGATTTTTCAGTTAGGAACTCATCAAGAATCACTTCATCTTCCTCATGGCCTATATCATTTGGAAATTTTGGGCTACTCTCTTGCAATTCAAGATCTTTCCACTCTTCATCATTATCAATATCCAACCGGAAAGGAATGTTTGGTCCTATCAAGATAGGAATTTCAGCCTCATCTTTGGATGTTATGAAATGATTTCCATTCTCACTATCTTGGTACAAGATATTGACTCTTGGATCTTCTAACTTTTGTACCATGTATTTCATCTTTCTTACCGGAAGAAAATTTTCCATTTTTCCCTTAACCGAAATGGTTGTAGAAGACCAATTCATTTGGATTTTACCTCCCAAGTCCTAGCAAAAAAATTCTACTTAGTAACATTTTGAATGATGCCAGAATATCTGCTACCAAAATATTCAACAATAATTTCTTATCTAGAAAATCAGTGAGATCCACCTGTGCATCCTTGATCCACCCCACAAGTGGGACTTCCTTGGAATCCATGGAGTAATAAGATCCATTGGCCCATTTCAAGTTAATTTTGAGAGCATTATAAAATTTTATGGGCATCACATTATCATAAGCTCCCGAATCTATTATGCAATTATTCAACCAATGAACTTCAATAAGAAGAGAGAAATAGAATGGCTCAACTTTAATGGTCTTGGATACACTCAAAGTAAGCATATTTTGAGATGGAGGAGTAGGTGGAGTTGGTAGTAGTTATTTGGAACTAGGAACCACAATATTAGGATTTGAGCTACTACCTTTGATATAACAGACAAACCTATCAAATTTCTCCAGATGAGTTTGAAATAATTCAGATTCAGAAATTTAAAATTTAGACTTATTTACATGTTCTATGATATGAAAATATGTGGATGCGAGATGTTTGAGGAGAAGTGGCTGATTTTGTAGGTACAATAAAATATTTTGAATGAATAGCTTTTGTAGAAACAAAATTAGAACTAAGGGAAGTATTTGGAGACTTACAAGGAACAATAGATAGTTCCTTGTTTGCCACGAGATATGGATTCTCCTTTGCAGACTCTATAGAAGGTGGAAGTGAAGATCGTCGATTGATTATTTTATTCTATACGATCAAAAGGATAATCAATCTTATTATTTTTTAGAGTAGCGGTGGAGGAACTTCCTTTTTGAGATTAAGAGTGTGTGAACAATACACATGAGAAGCTAGCTACATCATCATATTCTCCTTCACTTTTTGAATATTCAAGGAATATAATTTGTGCATCATCCTACATTTCTTCAATCTTTAAAACATTGTTGTCCTCACTTTCTTATTCCAAATCTATAAATTCTTCTTCATCTTCTTTAGTCGTACATATTGCATTAACTGATGGCACCTCTAAGGCAAGCCTTTGAGGTGATCCTACAATCTAATTTATATTCCAGTTTGGGTGGGATGCTCGTTGAGAAACTTATTTCTTCAACATTGTCAAGTCATTAGCCAAATTTTGCAACAATGAATCAACTCTCTCATATTTGGAATTCTGGGCCTTATCCTTTATTGAATGATTCTTGATCTTTCCTGACAAGACAAGGTCATCTTCCACTTCAATGGAAATTTCTTGAGTGTTGTCCAAATATCTTGGTTGAAATCTCTATAGAATGAAACTAACTTCAGGAAACTAGGCATTCATGAAGAACCCTTTCGGAGTTATCTGTAGGAGGACGAGTAACGGTGGGAATATTTTTTATCATCTTTTTATTTTTTTCATGAATTCTCTTATGGGATTTTTTGGTTCTTTATTCATTTGAGTTAATTGAGAAAGGATGGCATGAACATCTTACTCGCGGTTAGGAATCTTGCTTCAAAATTGATTTTCATATTATCCCAATAAGAAATTGAGTGTGATGGTATATAGTAAAACCAATCTGCAATGATATATTGTAATGTTTCTATAAATATCCACACTACAAAATCCTCATGTTAAACCCCAAGAATGCCAAAAGATGTGATGAAATTTGTGATAGGATCATCTAGTGCGTTGCTTTTCATCTCCATAGAATTTCATAAAGTTATTTCTTAACTCTTTTGGAAGTTCATGAAGTGGTGGATTCAAAACCAATGGACCAGTGTTTTTTCCCCATGGTATAAGTGTTTAAGTTGAAATTTCTTCCTCTCCTCTTTCTTCTTATGATGGAGTGAGGACTAGTGATTCTACAATGACTCCTTAGTATGTATTTCAAGAGGATTTTTAGGAACTTGTCTTCTTACCTATACAATGCGAAGTTCGAAATCAACTTGTGATTATTCCTTGAATGCAGGATAAATAATGCCACCTGCATGATCAACTCATGTATACCTTCTTTATGTTTTTCTTCGAGCATTAGAGAAAAATGATTTTTTTCAAAATATTGCAATAAGGCTTATGAACACTTGGATGGTATTTTTGGTATTTTTCAATTTTTTAGTTTTATGGATTTTCAAATATCATTTTTATATTTTTCATATCTTTACGGGTGCACGAGGAATATCTATCCCTAGTAGAGTCACAAAAACTCTTGGAAAAATAATTTGTCACATGGGAAAAATAGGGTCTCTTACCAACAGGATGTTGGACCAAGTCCCTATGCTTGTTGTACACTCAAAATTCCCCACCTTTCTGAAGAAGGTGAACTTTCGAAATTTTGAGTTTAAGTGTCTTTTCTGTCAAGCTGGTAGTAGGAGAAAAGTCATGAAATTGAAAAAATCTATGTTTTGGGTCATTTTGTATGTATTTCGGGCCTGTCGGACATTTTTGTCCCGCATGTCCCAAGTTCAAAAGTGCGCTCTGTTCCCGATTGGCAAATCCACAAGTTGTTCCATTTTCGGGCTGTCGGACATTTTTTCCCACACCCCCCAGTTCAAAAGTGTGCGCTCTGTTCCCGATCGGCCGAAATCCCGAAGTTGTTCCATTTTGGGCTGTCGGACATTTTTGTCCCTTTGTCCCAAGTTCAAAAGTGCGCTCTATTCTCAGATCGGCCGAAACTCCTTAACCGCGTACTTCCGCACTTTCGTGTTCCAAATGTCCCAAATCAAATTGTGCAAGCTGTTCCATTTTCGGCCGAAACTCCCGAACCGCGTACTTCACACTTTCGTGTTCCAAATGTCCCAAGTCAAAAAGTGCAAGTTGTTCCATTTTCGGCCGAAACTCCCGAACCGCGTGCTTTCTAACTTTTTGTCCTAAATATCCCAAAATTTTTCGAGACCCATTGGAACCTTTTCGGCTGAAACACCCGAATCGTGCACTTCGCGCATTCATGTCTCGCGTGTCCCAAAAGACATTTGTGCGTCTTCTCCCTGCTTCGCCCGAATCGGCCGAGCCGCGTGTTTCGCGCATTCGCGTCTCACATGTCCCAAGCGAACCTAATGCCATTCATACTTAGTTTTTCCCGCTCTACCCGAATATGTTGTTTTTCAAACTGATAGATATGAATGTAATGCGCATTGATCACCCTTCTCTCTCCTCAACGGCTATATAACGAGCAAGCCACCTTTGTAATTCTTACATTGTTTCCATGCTACCCTTGCTCGAACCCTTGCAACCTAATTCCCTGCGCATGTATCCCTTTTCTCTGTAATTCCTCCCCGAATTTAGGTTGCAGCTCTGTTGCTATCAATATGAAGATCAAGTTTCTGGAACAGGAACAAATTTCGCCACTCGAGTCTACCATTGAAGAAGCCAAACAAAGAGTATCATACTCATGTCGAGTTTGATAAAGAGCTGGAGAAATGTCTTGGATTTTGGACGCAGCCTATGGCCAACACGTCCGGATCCTCGTGGCGAGACATAGCGAGGCGTTAGAGAAATTCGGCAGGCGGATTACTCAAGTCGGTAGGTCCCTCTCGGTGGTGCCACCTGTCTTCTTCTCCTTGTTCTTTTCTCTTCTTCCCTTTCTTTTTCTTTTTCTTTGTAAGAAGTTAAGGTATTGCGATTGGCGGTCCTTAACTTGTTCTTGGTTAAAGAAGCGGTTACTGAAGAGTAACCGATTTGTAAGCTATATAATGGCCCTCTTTACGCCATTCTAAAAAAGGAAGAACTTGGCATATTTTACGAAAGTGTAAATAGATTATAAAGAAATCAATACAGAAGGACTTTCCCATTCTCTGTCTATCTGATCTCTATTATTCCTAAGCTTTCATTTATTTTCTTTGTGAAGATCATTTGTCTCAAGTTCGTTAGTCTTACCGATTGCATACTCTTCAACTTTGCAAGCCTGGTGATCTTGTATAACCAAGAAGGAACTTTGTGTCCTTGATTAATGAATCTGTGTTATGTTAAGAAACTTTGTGTTCTAGCAGATGTTATTTACAGAACTTTGTGTCTTTGAATTCCATCTTATTTATCCAATACAAATGATCTTGCTTCAATTCATTGTGACTTTCGCATACATAAAGAATTACTCTGATATCTATAATTCTGCATGTTGCCTTTCTGCTCTTTCCGTACTCTTTTTCCTCGAGTCCTTTTGTAATTGATGATCTTCATAGAAAACACTTTCGTGATATCCAAGTTTAACCAACAAATCATGCCTTGTACATTTGTAAATAAGTTCGTTTGAATAAGGAACCTCTCCCATTAAAGAGGAGGGACTTCTTGTCCCCATTTGCTCTTCTTAAAAGTCCTATTTGACGACCAACAATGCTTAAATGGGGAAGCTCTATTTATTGAATGCAAAAAATTATATACACTATCCTAATAAATAGGAGTTGTTTTTTTTGGGGATCTCTTAGGGGTACTAGGTATTTCCCTACCCCTATGGAGAAATGCTTGCGAGATACTACAAGGGAGGAAATTATCTTGGTAGATAAGTGTGAAGAGAATAGTGGGAGGGTCTTGCACAATAAATAACATAATAGAGTTTATTGCTCAAAACCAAAATGTTTCCATACACATCAATGATAAGACACCATTAACATAGAACAAGGAACAAGACACAAGAAGAACAAAGTCTCATTGCATTATGTTGCACAAGATTACAATGCTCATGGAGTATTGTTGAGAAGGAGAGGAATGCATTAGACTAGAAAATGGAAGAAATCAACTACTTTGTCTCTAGAGAGAAAATGAGAGCTAGAAAACAAGAATAACCATCCTTTGAAATGAGGAGGCTCTCCCAATTTATAGCTTTACAATGCAACTCTTCATCTACCCCACATGACTCTTCATGTCCCATCACTTGTGACTTTTCAATTGCCCTTAGAAGAGACAAATTAAGTACCTCTCTTATAATTTGAGAGAGTAATTTTATACATTACAAATATTTTATTTTCACTTAATTAAATAGGACAAAATGTCATGATTACATATAATGAGGAATTATAAAGGGGGAGATAAGAGGAGAAATAATGAAGAGAGGAGAGAAAAGATGATCTAACTCATAGATGAAGGTGCCTTCACCCTTGATGAAGATAAACTTTGATGACGATGAAGATGAAACCTTGAAATGACAACCCTCCACCATGGTGCTTCACCGATGAACATTTAACATCTGGAAACTTTACCCCTTTGACACAACCCCATGAATGAAGCTACTCTATAACACATTTACACTCATTGAAAAGATATTTGATGAAAATTTGACCACTAACGAAAATGAAGGATGTTTTCCCTCACTTGAAAAATCCTTTTAACCTTTGAAACATTGGCATGCATTCAAACTATCAAGTTCTTGATGCAACTTGAGACCATTACCTGCAAAATTCAACATGATGATCATGGCCCTTAGGAAATGGAGAAAACAATGAGATGAGGTGAAAAAAATTCTAAAAATGAGGTGAATGAAGGTAGGAGATTTGATGGAATATGATTCTAGTCTTTGATCAACCCATCCAATAAAGTGAGAAGCACACAGATGCCAAAATGCATCATTGTGACCAAAATGTAGAAACAAATATTACACATTAGACAATATTTAGCCTAGCCTTATACTACTATTTAGAAGGTTCTCAAGTGTACAAAGTAATAATTAATCACACATTTTGGTCACCTTTTTATTATCTTTTATTTCATCTTTCACACGTATTTCCTGATACCTATTGGCCCATTTCATGACCTTTCCGACATTCTCACTTGAAATCAAGGTGCCCCAACCTATACTAGGGTGCCCCAAGGTGCCTTGGTCCCATTCCAGGTGCCCCGGTCTATGCACAACCTCTTCTACTTCTTTTTGGGTCACTTCTAGTTGTTGGTCATCTTTATCTTCTTCTCAGTCGGCCTTGTCGGGATTAATTACAAAATTAAGCTTGAGAGCCCTATAAATATAAAGTTATAAGACCATAATAAGGGTCCTAGGTCATTTGCATCTTATCACTACTATCACTCCATCTAGGGTTGCATCCATTGCATCACTTGTATCCACATAGTGCCATGCATTCAAGCTAGGAGATATGCATCACACACACTTTATAGGGGAGGGATTCCATTCTATTCCATGCACACATGCTACTTACATTTCTATAGCTATTATTTCTCGCTAATTCACAAAGTACAACTGACATGAGACCACATAGGGCATGACATACACACACACACCATAACCACATTTGGGTGCAGTAATGTAGTGCAACGCTTAACGATAAGACTACTAGTTTGGTGCCTAAGGCCAACCTAACCCATTCATATGAATCTTTCATTTTTCTAGGGTTTGATACTTCTCCTTTCATTATGGGTCATTCTCTAGTTCATCTGATGAATCCAACATGATAGAAGGTAAGTACTCAAAGACATTTAGCTACCATACCCAGTTGAGGTTTTGAGCATTTAAGTTGTTAGAGCACCCAAATTACAGGACCGGGGCACCCAGGGTGCCCGATAAACTCCCGAGGAGCTGTGTCATTTCAAACAGTCCATATCTTCCCTTCACGCAGGGTATCTGAGGGTTTTTCTACACTTCTAGATTTTATTTCTAGATTTGTGACACTTTGTGCGACAGTCTTCTATTATTAGCTGAGTCTTTTCCTTACTCTTCTCTTGCACATTAGGGTTTCATTTCATCTAGAATATTTTATTTACATTTATTTCATATTGCTTTAGTTCATTTACATTTTTTTATTCCTTATAACTAGATTAACATTAATACCTAGATACCCCTTAGGAATTCTAGGTTATCTCCTTATTTTGTTAATCGAAAAATTGGGGACCGAGAGGGCCCCTCTTCTACTGAGACACAATGCCACGGTCCACCCTTTGCAAGCATGATTTTTCCTCCATGAAGGTTGGTATTAGTGAAGTACGTGGAGTATAAACAACCATGACCATTTTTAGCATTTACGAGACACTTACCATTTTTAATAAGTTCTTCTCGGGTCACTAGTTTTGCAATTTTATCGAATTGTCATTTTTTAGAACTTTTCCTCTTAGGGAATGAATTGAATGACTTGAATCCATTCATACTTAGTACTTACTATTATTAGTAAGTTTATTGAATAGGTAATTAATAAAAATAGACTTGGCCATGGAGTGTCGGATTGAAGTGAAATTGGTTTGAAAAAATTCTACTTCACATTAGGAAAGCTTTGCTCCAATTTTAGGGGGTTTCTCTCATCTGGATCTTTTTGAAAAAAAAAGTAAACTTGTAATTCTATGTTTTATTATTTTAATAGGGCATAATGTTAAAATGGATAGTCCTCCATATATTCAATCACACTCAATTTCATGGGGTGAGCAAGTGCTCATTGGAAAGCTGATTTTTGCGATCACCATCTTCTATGTTGAGGCAATTTGGTTGTTACAACTCCGTAGATTTGAGGAGACATTTTTCATAGCTGGGAAATTTGGGAGGATGAAAAAATGAATTAGATAATTAATGAGTAAATTTAAACACTCATTCCAAAGGCATTCTCATGGGGAAGCCACCGTCCAATTTTTAAGGCCATCGGAGGTGAGGTTTGCAAGCAATGAGCAAAAGTATGTTTTGGCCATGGTGGATGTCTAGTTTTTCTTGAGAGCCATAAAGAAAAATGGAGGGTGGTGAGAAAACATGTAAAAATTGATATGTTTTGAGCCAAGTTGAAATTTAAATTCCTTGAGCCATTTGCAAATGAATTTTCCCTCCCATATGCCAAGTTGACTCTCCTTTCTTACTCGAGGGTGGGGTAAAAACTTTCTAAATGGATCTCAAACCCCATCATTTTCCTTAATAGATTTATTAAGGGAAAAATTAGATAAAGGGACATCATCCCATTAAAAATGTGCCATGGGTAACTTCATCATGAGAAGCGGGCATGAGGTTGTGAGGTTGAAAAAACTTCCCTAACACCCTAGTTTGCAACTTAAGTGACACAAAGTCTCCCTCCTCCATGGTGACACAATTTTTATCCCCCTTTTCCCTTTATAAAATTTTAAAATGGACACCATCCCCTCATAAGTTCACATAGGGTATGTTCATAATAAGAAAGGGGCTAAAACATAAAGTGAGTGGAAAACATGTTCTAACACCCAAAGTTACATTTTAAGTGACAAAACTATCCTCTCCATGTGGTGGTACATTATAGTATCTCCCCATGTCTCTTTTGAATTTTCTAAAAGGTAAAAAGGGACATCATGGGTATCCAAGTGCACATTTACCACTTTTGGAAGTTGGGTGTCACCATTGCACTGCTAAAAATAGCCTACCGGAGTGTCTTATTTCTCCCGAGAGCTTCCCTTGGCGTTTTCTAGGAAAAATTAAATTATTTTGAGTGGAAACACCAAAAGGAATCAAATTAGACAATTTTAAGGACCTTATTTTTCCTATTGTTTTAATTTTAGGCCCTTTTTCAATTGTTCACGGGCGGTTCGAGGAAGGTCCAACCGCTATGAAGAAAAATATGATTTTTTTCTAACCAAACCTAGGGTACATGTAGAGGTTTAAATTTTATCCAATTTAGAATTTGAATCAGCTTCCAAATCTCCTTGTAAATCCCATAAACTTCAGTTGAATCTTCACCAAGATTTAAGGTCTTTATCTGCACTATCGGGCCAATATCTCGCAAATTTGATCCATTTAATCTCTCTAAATTTTTGTAAATTGAAGTAGACACTCTTACCTTTATAATAAGTATTTTATTGCTTTCCAACTCCTCTCGAGGCTCTGATATGTCCAAAACAAGCCAAGTAGCTTTTTCACTACTTTTATTTCCTTATATCATGTTACAAATATCTCGGTATTACATAAATTTTCCTAAACCTGATTTTTCTTCCAAAATTTCCTAAATCACTTTAGTGCATCTTGTAGCTCCTTTGCACAACTCCTAGGTTGGTTGTGCCTCAACAATCATCTTCTAAGGGGTGTCCACCAATGTGAAAAATCCTATAATGGGCCTTTTTGGGCCTCCAGGAGCAATTCCTTCTGAATGGTCTTGAATGAATCCCTGAATCACATCCATGCACATAAAAAACAATAAAAAATGACATGAGCGCATTCCTCTTGGCCATTATGAGGGTAAAATAGTAACTAAGTTGGCGGAGGATAGGTTTACATTGATCGGGAGAGGGATTTTCAAATGAGGTCTAGGTTGTCATAACATTTTTTAAATTTTTCATGCTAAAAATTTAGCATGACAACACTCTCTGAGTGTGGTACTATTTTAGGATTTTTGAAAGATTGAAGTGCTTTAGGAATGATAATTGCAATATATGCTCTTGAAAGTTCCAAGTGAGTTAATGAGTGCATTAAACTTGATTATAAAGGGTTGTAGACACAAAATCTATGTAGTTGGGTACATTTCCAGGTCTAAAGAATATTAATGTATACATGATCCCAAAGTAAAAAACTAGTGGTTAAAAGTTCCTATTTGTCTTTTTACTTTATGTTTTGCACTTTTATTTTCCTTATACACCTCACGACCCTACGAACTCAACTTATTTATCTTTTATGGCCTCAAACACTAGTTACCGGTTAGGACACAAATGCCTAAGCACTATTGTCCCTCTTGAGTGCTCTGACACTCTTTATTATTTTCTCACTCTTTTGGGTCTCTTTTAATTCGCGGGCTTCTTTTAATATTTTGGGTCGGCCTTTTAGTTGTCAATTACAAAATTAAAACAAGGGAATCATATATATACTTAGTTATTGCTCTCAAATAAGGGGCCAAGTACTAAGCATTATCTTTATCACCTAAGCTTGCATCCAAAGGCACAAGAGATTTACAAAGCATCCATCTAACACATCCATACAAGGGACAAGGGTTGCATCACTTTGCATACACATCATAGGAGGGGAATTCTATTCTATTCAATAGATCTAGCCCACTATCATAGTGAAACTTACACAAGGGAAACCTAGGGCATCATTACACACACATTCACAAAGAACTACATGGAGTTTGAGATGTAGTACAATGATCATTCGAAATATCACTCTTTAGGCGACTGTCATAGTTAGTCTAACTCCCCATTTTGCATCTTATTTATTAGGTTTGATGTGGTTTATGGGCATGTGTAGCTAGCTATCTCATTTACAGGGATACATGTATGATCAAAATCATTAGAGATGAATGAGAGCAATAAATTATACTAACAATGAAGCTCCTACGACCAAGAAAAGATCATAACCCTAAGCACTTGGTTCCTATGACATTAGCACCCGGATCATCCTACTAGCACCCAAATCAATCGGTAGCACCAAGGGAATCTTTTCTTCCCATGGGTGCTTCGTTTTTACACATATTTGAGTTCTAGAACCTCTAGTGAGCCACACGAAAACATTCTTCCACTACTCTGTTCCATTAGTTTTCTAGCTCATATCACTTTTATATCAATGAGAAAATAGCTAAGTCATCTATCTCTCTCTCTTGCTTAGGGTTTCATATTATTGTTTGCTTGTTGCTTGTCCATTACTTTATTCTATTTCTTGTATATCATTCATTCTATTATTTACTCTAAAATTAGATTTAATTCAATTTAAATTAAATCATTTGGTGAACCCATACACTTTATCAATCCTACCTTCCTTTTATGGTTGTCTTTTTATTCCCATCACCCGTAGTGGTCGTTTTGGTCCTCTTACGCACGTTGATATTCCTCCAACTTCCCATAGGATTTCTAAACAAATGGCTACCTTTGATAATCTGTTGATCAACTCAACCCATGTTCCTCTTGAAAACAATGAATCTTTTTATAGTGAACATTTATCAATGAAGACACCAATGTTGATCAAGAACAACTTGACAAGCTCACTAACTTTCATTCTTCTTTACACACCTATTGAGCACCCTACACATATTCCACATGTCCTAAATTCTCTACTTAATACAAAAAATGATCGAGATGTTTCCTCTCACCCTCTCATGGGTTCCTCTTTAGTCGCCATGGCCTCCACACCACCCTCCAACCTTCCTATTTCTATAGATACAACTACCACTCCCCTCCCTCCTCCCAATAATTCTTACACACAACCTAGCTCCTCTTCAGGCACCCATGACCTAGCTTCTTTATACCATGATTTATAATCCCAAATTCTCCAATTGCAATAAGCTATATCATATTCCTCTCCATCTTTAGATTTTTCACTCCTCCTTCATACCCCTTTTACACCTACAATTTCCTCTTATCCACTCTCTCATAACTTGATTACACCTAAGCTTCGCACCTTCATAGCCATGACGACCCATAGGATCACCTTGATCCTTTCATATGGCATCTCTTGACTATGCGGATGATCTTACATTATTGGCTAAATTATTTCCTTGAAGCTTACAAGATTATGCTATGAGATGGTTTCCCGATCCACTGTTCATTCAATGTAACCTCTTTTACATACTTAGCCAATGTTTTCCTTACTCATTTTTCTATCAATATCGGTACTAATATATCATATGAATAATTAACTCAAATCAAACAAGGATCCAATGAACATTTTGTATACTTTCTTACGCTATAAGAACAACCTTGCTAAGATGACCAATGTCCTCATTGATTCCAAACTGCAAGATCTCTTTATTTAAAGTCTCTTACCTCCACTTGATAGAGTGTCATCTTTTAAAATTCAGCCTCCTTTGATAAATTATTCCATACACTTAAATTATTTGAAAGCAAGTTTCTCTCTATGGATAAATTGAAATATTATGATACTTTATCATCATCATCCTCTAGCAATTTTCAAGCTAAAACTACCTTCAAACCCTCTCAACTTTACACCTCTTGAAGTTAAATCCATTATTAACTATGTTTCTACCCAAATAAGATTTAATTCAACCCACACAACTTACTTTTACTAATCTACCTTACGCACCTCATTTTCTATTGCCACAACTTATCAAAACAATCTAATCACTCTTCCTCCATCACTTAATCTCAATCCTTCTTGCCCACATGGCCATAACAATGATGAAAATGTACACTATTACTATCACCAATCCAATGGGCATTCTATTGATCGTTGCTTTAAGCGTAAACATCTTATTTAATATTTTATCGATAATAATGCAATTGAGCTCCCTAATCCATCTACCACTAAACCGGTCAATGATAATCAAAAGATAAAAATATTCAATGACCCATTTCCCAAGAATGACAAGCAAGCTACCCATTCTTCTACAAATCACACATATCATGTTTTGCCTCCTCCTTCCTAAGGGCCTCTTTATTTTCTTATTACCACTATGATGTGCCACAACCATTTATCACATTCTCACATCATGATTATCATCCTTCATTTTCCTAGAGTTCACTACATATTAATGCTTCCATTGGTACTTATGTAGTTAACAATATTTTGGTTTATCCATCTCTATTTCTAATACATGCTCTATGCCACTACTCATTAGCTATAAAATGTCCAACCTCCTAATCACATTTCTAGTTCATAATTCTTACAGTCATGTCATACTCCCTATTACATTTGGGTCCCTTATAGTGCTTATGCCATTCCTCATTACATCTAAAATCATAGGCTATGAAATGGTCTTAGGTACTCCTTGATCTTCGTGATTTACCTAGACTATCCATTACATGCATCATTTGTGTCTTAAGTTCATCCATAACAAGCAAGTTGTCACCATCAAAGGTATCCCACCATGTACACCATTACCTATGCCCACCCTTGGCTCTACTTTTGCTCCGATTATGGCATCTTGGTCTACATCACCTCGTAATTCAAAGTCTATCACTACACCTAGCTCTCCCATTCATACACGACCTCTTGAACCTCCTAATTCTAAATCTATTACTAAACCTAGCTCTCCCATTCATACACGGCCTCATGCACCTCTTAAATATAAATATATTTCTCTACCTAGTTCTCCCACTTGTACACACCCTACATCATGATCTTGTCGTCCCAATCCTATCCATTAGTCATTTCTCATCTACATGATACTTTTATTACAAATTCATCTTTTGTGACTAATTGTTAGCTTGTTGATGTTAACTTTTTTCATGTTTTCTACAAAATTTCCTTTTATGGCACTCTTATCTACATTGTGCACATGCAAGTCTTGTAATTCAAAACTCCCATCTAGGTTATTCCCATATATAGCTTGAAATGGTTCTTTCCCTATACTCTTATTTAGTAAATTTTTTTAGTGAATTTTTCTTGTCTACTGACCAAATCCAAATTTCATAGCCTATCTCCAACCATACATCCAAGTAATCTCCAAAGGCTTTTTGTTCACAATTTTTTTCTATCCATTAGTTTTTTGGATGATATGTAAAATCAAATTAATACTTTATACCTAAATTATTTCACAATGTTATCCATAAAATCCCAAATTATTTTGTATCCTTATCGACACTATGCTTGTTACTATAATCCCAACATCATAATTTCCGTGAAGAATAGATTTGTGATATGTATAACATCACTAGTTTTTCTCAAGTAATAAAATGCATCATATTTGAAAATCTATCCACCACTACAAAAATGAAATTAATTCCACTTTGTGTTATGGGAAAACCCAAATCAAAATCCATATCTATGTCTCCCAAAATAATCTTTAGAATGGGTGGAGTTTGATCAACCTTACATTCAAATATCCACCTTTATCTAGTTGAAAAATTCAAAATTCATGGACACATTTAATGCATCTACACTCATTCATGGCCAAAATCAATTGTCTCCTAATTATGCTAAGGTTTTTTCCAAACCAAAGTTTCCTTCCAATCCTTTATACTGATTCTCTTTCACCAAGTTCTCCTTCACAACTATCCTTTTAACAACAATATTTATTATAAAAAATAGTCCAACTAGGGCATCTTATCGACACTTGTGGGTATTGTGCATGCTTCATATGCTTCTATAAAATATTCCACTTATGCATATAGTTATTTCACTAGATTCAAAACCCAAAACTTTTATTCTCATCTTTATCAACAAAAACTACATCTCTAAAGCATGTCAACCATTTTATTATATTTCCCACTCTATGCTTCAACATAATGTATATGTTTCACTAGGTAAAATTTCCATGGCTATTAATAAACTACAATATCTATGGATGGTCCATATACGCCATGAACTCCTTAGGTTAGAGTTATTATCTCAATGTTTTCAATTCTTTCACAATTACATATCTCCGATAAAAAACACTATAATTTTTCCTTCAACATTTAGATTCTCACTCAAATAAGAAACATGTATATCCTCTTCACTTGTTATTGTACTAATTGATATACTACTAACATCACAATCAACCTAAAATAATTTCACAAAATTAGGTAATTCCATAGTTTCACACTCTATTACTCTATTATTCAACTCCTTTTTACAAGCTATTTTATACATCTATGATGTTGGAAGCATAATGGACACAGGGGGTGAATTGATCATTCAAAAACCCTTAAACAATTCAAATTAACTTTATTTCACCATTTAAGCTTCAACCATGCATTAATGTGATCTTTGTTAGACGAGGATTATAAATTACATTAACTATATTAAATTAATATTAACCAAACATTAATGTAAATGCATAAATAATTAATAAGGTAAAAACAATGTACATAGGATTTACGTGGAAAACCCCCGAGGGGAAAAAAACAAAAAAATGAGAATTTTCCATTAATTGAGAAACAACCATTTATATTCTAGTAAGATCTCCTTTACCTCATTTCTCTCCAATTGAGGTGAAAATAATATGATCCACACCATATTTAAATGACCCCATGGGTCATGAACATATTAAGTGATGGGGTATGATTAAATCATACCCGATTTAATATAAATTATTTACTAAATAACAATAAACATAAACATAAATTTTATATTAAATAATTAAGAATATAATCTATTCTAAATTATTTAATTATAAAATAAAGTTTATAGGAAATTAATATTACATTATAACACTCCCCTTAATATTAAGTGGGGAACCATATGCCAACATTACCTGTTTGTACAACAAGATTTACAAATCCATAAACCATTAGTGAAGGTTTAAGCTAACATATCACTTTTGAAGGATTTATAACACCTTCATCATGCTCAAATTACCTTTTGGTACAAAAGGATTTGGAATCCATAAATTAGAAGTTATGATTTAGGCTAAACATGATTTGTGAGACTACATCTCACAATTTCTCATGGAAAAATCTTAAAACAACATCTCTATGAGCCTTTTACAACACAAGAACTCCTTTACAAATAGATGCAACACATTACACATACACTATAAACTTAGAGTTATAAGTTTACAAACTATCATAAAGATATTTTTACAATGTTTTACAAATAGAGAATAAGTATAGAGGAGAAGGAGATATCCAACAACCAACTATTAAGAGGTGACATTTCTATGCACACTCCCCCTCAATGGAAACTATGAAAGGAAAAGCATTGCACAAAACTTGTAGAATTTTATAGCACATAATGGATTCATAAACATATATGCAACTTGATCTTAAGTCGGGTAGTACTTGGTGATCTATATCACCATAGAGAACATTCTCTCGGATAAAGTGCATATGAATATCTATATGATTTTTCATTTGATGTTGAACTAAATTCTCAACAAGAGAAATACAACTATGACTATCGCATAGAAGAGGAGTACCTCCTTTAGCTTACATGTGTATCTCTTCCATAAATTGCTTCAGCCACATGGCTTCTTTCGTTGCTTCCATTACACTTCTATATTCTACCTTAGTAGAAGAAATGGAGACTATTGGTTGCTTTTTACTGCTCCAAGTAATGAAACTTGCACCAAAATTAAACACATATCCAATTGTATACTTTCATCTATCACATCACTAGGATAGTTAGAATCACAATATCCATATAAATATGCATTGTTATAAGAAGTATAATGTAAACCAAAATTAATTGTGCCTTTAATATAACATAATATTCTTTTGGATAAATTCCAATGATCCTAATATGGCTCCTGCATAAATCTCAAAGAAATCCCTACTACATAAGCAATGTCAGGTCTAGTAATAGTTAGATAAATCAAACTACCTACAAGTTGCATGTACAAAGTAGGATTAGATTTTTCACATGTAGGTTTAGGATCTAGTTTACATCCAACTTCTATAGGAATAACAATAGGTTTACAATCCATCATATTAAACCTTTTAAGAAAATTTGTGGCATATTGTGATTGAGATAAAACAATAGAATTTGTCTCTAATATATAGCTTTGTTAGAGTAGGTATTTACCTTAGCTCATGTTCACCTAGGTACTTTATTTACCTTTATTGTATTTATCCTCACCCACTTATGTGTGTGGATATTTATTTTATATTATTTAGATATTAGGAGATATTATCTAGTTGTTAGGTATAGTTATTTCCTTGATCTATGGTATTGACTAGATCCTTGATGTCTAGTTCTCTCATAAATCTATGGTCTTGACTAGTTCTTTGATGACTAGTTATTTCCTTAATTTATGGCTTAATCTATGACCTTGACTGGTTCTTAGATTGTTATTCCTTACCTATTTAAGCAAGGCCCATTCTCAATGTATTACATTGAGTTCCATAATAATATATGATATTGCTATTCATTTGTTTTGATTAAAGGTTTTATGTAAAGCTATTCAGTGAATTGCTTTCATCTTATAGATCATGGTGTTTGATTAGCATCTTTGTTCTTGGCATGGTATGATCTAGTTATCGTTCCTTTCATAGCCATGCCTAAGAAATGATGTAATAATCCTAAATCAGTCATTTCAAAGTATTGTTTAATTTAGCTTTAATTTTGAAAATAAAACTATTAGAATTACTAGTAATAAGTAAATCATCAACATACAATACAATGAGAATAATATGATTTTCTTCAATTTTTACAAATAAATCATTATCAAAAGAACAATTAGAAAATCCAACTTCATTGAAAAAACTATTAATCTTTGCATACCAAGCTCTAGGAGCTTGTTTTAAACCATATAAATATTTTTCAATTTACAAACATACATTTATTTACTAGTTCTTCAAAGCCTTTAGGTTGGGTCATATATATTTCCTCTTTTAAGTCACCATTCATAAATGCATTCTTGACATCCATCTGATGGATTTCCCAACCATATTTAGCAACTAAGACAATAAGAATCCTTACAGTGCTCATTTTTGTAATTGGTGCAAAGTTTTCAACGTAGTCGATACCGGGTTTTTGAGTAAACCCTCAAGATACTAACTTTGGATTTGAATTTATCAACACTTTGCCATCAACTTTATATTTGATCTTGTATAGCCATCTAGATCTGACTATACTTCATTTTTCAAGAGGAGGGACTAAATCCCAAGTTTGATTTTTAATCAAGGCAATATATTCATATTTCATTGCATCTACCCATCTTTCATCAAAATAAGATTCTTCAAATATTGGGGTTTAGGTTCATACATCGTCATCAAAGCATGATATGTATGTTGACTTCTAGTCATTTTATAAAGGTTTTCAGGATTAGAGTCTTGAATAATAGACTTAGCCCATCTAGGTCTTTTGGATATAGAGGAAACATGAACTAACTCTTTTTCAACTATAGGTTCATTATTAACTTCATCATCACATACATCATTTTCATTGTTATTATCATTATTTTCAATTTCATTAGATTCATTATGAACAATAGAAACATAAGAGGATGAAGAAAAGTAAAAAGGTTTTTCCAATATTTTATCATTCATGTTTTCTATAACTTCTCTTTTTAAAGGATCATAGATCCTAAGACCTTTAGTTTTTACTCCATAACCTTAAAAGATATATGGGTAGGAGGTTTAATCTAGCTTCTTCATTTTTGATTTCGGAAGGAAAATAGAAGCAGGGCTACCAAAGATTCTCAAATGAGACACACTTGTTTTTTGATTTGACCACTTTTCTAGATGAGTGGATTTAACTAAGGCTTTAGTGGGTACTCTATTCAAAATGTGAACAACAATGTTCATTTCTTAAACCCAAAAAAATTTAGGGACTTTTGTTGAATGCAACATGATTCTAGCCATTTTAAGAATGTTGCGGTTTTTCCTTTCCATAGTCCCATTTTGTTGAGGGGAATAGGGATTAGTCAGGTCTCTTTAAATACCACATTTGACATGAAATGATTCAAAATCCTTACTGACGTATTCTCCCAATTATCAGTCCTAAGCCTCTTAGTTTTATTTCTTAAATTTAGACAAGACATCAGATTTCTTTTTGATAAAACAAGACCAAATCATACAAGAGAAATCATCAATAAATGTGACAACATATAAAGAACCATTAAGGGATGGAACTTCTAGGAGTCCTTGGACATGACTATGGATAAGTTCCAAAGGTTCAGTACTATTTACATCATGATGATTGTGGAAGGGGTTATCATATTGCTTACCACATAAGAAACCTTCACATGTTTCATTATTTTTGGAAATAGGTGGCAGACCAAACACTAGGTTCAGTCGAGACATGTCGTACATGCTTCTAAAGTTAACATGACCTAGTCTTTCATGCCACAGTTACATGTCACTTATTTGAGATGTCAAACAAGAAGCAGAGGGAAAGCCATTAAACACATAAAGACCATCTCTTTGTATGCATTCAACTATAGTAACATCTTGTTCATTTTTAATAAACCATTTATCTTTCAACAAAGTTACACTATAGTTATTTTGAGTCAATTGAGAACAAGAAAGAAAATTCATTTTAAGTTTTAGGACTTACAAACATTATTAATAAAACCATTAGAGACCTTTGCTTTACCTTGTCCTTGAATGTCGAGGATGGAATGATCACCCAAATAGATCTGATCATTACATTCTCTAAGGTTAGATAGGATATCGGATCTAAAGGTCATGTGCCTAGAGGCACCACTATCCAATATCCACTCATTTTCCTTTGTAGTGATAAAGGCAACATACAAAGCAATTACATTATATTTTTATTTTATTTTTTCGATTCTTGTTTTAATTTTGATTTTAATCTGATTTGCTTCCCTTTTAGTTTTTAAAATTTGACTTGTTTATTGATTTACAATCTTCTTTCATATGGCTAAATATTTCACATAGTTATGAGATTTACCATTAAAACTAACTCTTAAGTTTCCTAGTTTCTTGTCTTTTCTAGGAGGTTTAAAAGTTGATTTTTGATTCTTGTTGAACCTAGAAGGTTTACTTTTTGATTTTTGAGTGAGAAGTGCCTGAGTGGCATTATCTTTTGAATCAAAGTTTTTTGTACCTTGCTCTTCCTTAATTAGGAGAGAGCAATAAGGGTTTACAAATAAGGGGTGTCTTGTTCATTTAATACTTAGATTTCAGTATTGAAATGAAATTTTTAAACCATTTATGTATATTCAACTGAATAATAAAGTAAAGTAATTTGTCCTAAATTAAGTTACAATTACATCCATCCAACTGAGACTTAATATTTTTAATTTTAGCCAAAAAATTATTACTTTTTCATCTCCCTTCATGGGAGTTGTCATTAGTTCTAGAATCAATTTAATGATTTTTAATAACCATGTACCTTCATGTGCATTGATTCCAGTTGCATCCAAGCCTTACTCGGACTTTTTTGATTCCCAATATGAAGGAGGAAATCATCTTACACACTCTGCAAAATAATGGACAACTTCCTGCACCTTTTTTTGAAATGCATCATCATTGTCCACAGTCACTTGTCTTCCGGTCGGAGCCTTTTCCGTTCCGTTTATGACTATCCATAGCTTAGATCCATGAATTCTACCTTGATAATATTTTCCAAATGTATAATTGTTTCCATTCAACATCTGTGATTTATCAATATTAAAGTGGTTAGATCCCATTTTCGTGTAAATAAATTTTCAATAAATAAGAACAACGAAGTTTATAGCAATCAAGGTTCAAAAATACCCCTCTTATTTTCAAGCCACACACCAAATTTAATGAATTCATGATGAAAAAGGACTTGTCAAACCAATAGTCTAAACATATGATATATTAGTTTGACAATAGCAATAATTTATTGAAATGTGAGTGATTTTTTTAGTTTTACATGCAAAAATGACGACGACTTAGTCGTTGTGTCGTAAAGATCATTTCATTTGAAAACTAATTTATCTAATATGTACAATATTATTGAAATAAATTTCTCATTTAAAAAGAAGGATTAAATTAAATTTTAAAAATAATTAATAAATGAGAAAAAATTAAAAATAGTATGTGTGTGTGTGTGTGTGTGTGTGTGTGTGTGTGTGTGTGTGTGTGTGTGTGTGTGTGTGTGTGTGTGTGTGTGGAGTTTTGTTCTTATAGCTCGGACGAGTTGTTTAAGCCACCAATGTTAATGTCACTTGCTAATGTTTATGCAAACTCGGGTGAGTTACAAATGAGCCTACGGCCGGCGGCTTTGATAGATACCAACACGGCGGTCAACACTCACAAGCCAACAAAAGGACACGTGCGTGGAAAAACAAACACAACCGTCGTGCCACAAGGGCACCTCGTGGCATATCTCATTCAAAAAAACAAACAATAAGCAAGGCCACAACCACATTTGGTAAGGTGGAGGATGGGCTTATAAAGCCTATAAAAAATTGGTGCGGTCCCGATGTGGGACTAAAGTCCCGAAACGAAAAAAATAAAACAATAAAAAGACCACGACCTTTAATAAATGTTTTTCAGCCTATGGGTGGGTAGGAGACCACATGTAGGCCATGGATAAGAGTGGGTGGTGTGTGTGCGGACCCCACCACTTGGAAAGAAATGAAGATGGTGGGTTAGAAAGGGGACCATAGGCTAATGTAGCATATAATAGTTTAGGTTTAAACTTTTAGTTTTTAATATAGTTTAATATAGCCGCATATGTTATATTTTATATAATATAGTATATTTTTAATATATATTTTATATTAATTATAAACTCTAGAAATATAGGTTTGGTTTTTATATATAGTTATAGTTTATAATGACTATAACTATAGATATCAACATAGAATTTATACTATAGTTTAAAAATAATGAAAGTATTAATTACATTTTTACCACGAGGGGACATTAAGATTTGTTTTTGAATTCCAAAGGTGAATTACATTAACATGGAAGTTTACATAGGGAGACAAGTGATTTAAACCAACCAATGGAAAAATCAAAAACCATATTCTGATGGAGCTTGTCTCCTCCTTTTAACCTTTATTAATTCCTTAATTTACCCTCGACATATTTCAACATGCACATATTTGAAAATATATTAAAGGAGCGATAACGAGCGCACAAAGCCAAGAACACAAATGCTAATCAAACACCATGATCAATAAGATGAAAGTAATTCACCAAAATAACTTTACATAAACCTTTGCAAACAAATGAGCAGCAATATCATATATTATTATGGAACTTAATGAAATACAATGAGAATGGGTCTTGCTTATATAGGAAAGGAATAACAATCTAAGAACCAGTCAAGGTTGTAGATCAAGCCATAAATCATGGAAAGAACTAGTCATCAAAGAACTAGTTAAGTCCATAGATTTAGGAGAGAACTAGACATCAAGGATCTAGTCAATACCATAGATCAAGGAAATAACTATACCTAACAACTAGATAATATCCCCTTAATATCTAAATAAATAAAAGAAATATCCACACACATAAGTGGGTGAGGATAAATACAATAAGGGTAAATAAAGTACCTAGGTGAATATGAGCTAAGGTAAATACATACTCTAACAAGTATAGAAATATAGTGAAATAATTTACACAAATATTTAACCCTTACCTTTGTTTTGTAGGTCTGGTAAATTCTTCCACACAAGATTTCATGCGTGAAGTATAAATCTTTTTGAAGAATTTTCTACTTGTGCACTCTCTTGGTAAAAACTATGTCCCGGAGGGGGTATGCATTAAATATTTCTAAATAATTAACCACCCAACCACCCCAACCGACACACCTAATAGGTTAATTAAATTAGGATTAATGTTTTACATGCTCTGGTACCATGTTAGGATGAAGATTATAAATTACATTAACCATATTAAATTAATATTAACCAAACATTAATGTAAATGCATAAATAATCAACAAGGTAAAAAACTATACACATTATTTACATGGAAAACCTCGAGGGGAAAAAAACCATGGACAAATGAGAATTTTCCATTAATCGAGAAACAACCATTTATAGTCTAGTAAGATCTCATTTACCTCACTTCTCTCCAATCCATTCACTGAAGTGAAAATAATATGATCCACGACCATATTTAAATGACCCCATGGGTCATGAACATATTAAGTGATGGGGCATGATTAAATCATACCCCGATTTAATATAAATTAGTTACTAAATAACTAATTAACATAAACGTAAAGTTTATATCAAATAATTAAGAATATAATCTATTCTAAATTATTTAATTATAAACTACAATTTATAGGCACTTAATATTATGTTCTAACAATCTTAATAATATGCAATAACCATCCATAAGAGCATAACCATGAAAGAGTACAAAATAACACAATATATCGGTGGGAGACCCTCGAGGAGAGGAAAACCCACTTTGAAATTTTTGTTCTATTACTCAAATCAAAAGAATTTAGTGAAGCACCAACCCCATAAGGAGGATACCATCCTATAAGGTGATCAAGCACCAAATCAACCAACTTTAGATGAATATATATAAATTATTGTTTCTACCACAACTGATGGAGATCATAAATTCAGCTTACACACCTTCAAACCCTCTTTGAATGCACCTTCTCCTAACTCGCTCATACTTGATCAACTATGGACTGAAATGCACAAATTATCTTGCATACCTACTCTTAAAAAATCTATATAAATTCACACACACACACACACACACACACTCATATTTATATTTATGCCATTTCACCTCTTGCACTCTCTCACCTAGCTCACATTTTCCCCTCTCTTTCAACTAGTTCAAAAATGAACAAAAATGCACTTTTATATGAGACTCAACTCAAAAAATCACACAATTCGGTAATGACCCAAGATTTCATCCATAAAAACTTAAAAATATAACTAATACATCATATAAAATCATTATAAAGACCCATGTAGGTCGTGATGCATCAAGACACTCAAACATGCACAATTAGGCCAAGAAGCCTAAATCCTTCTCCAACAAATTCATCAAGGAATCCAATTACTCCATAAAGATTTGTCATGACTCAAAAGGCTTCACACATGTCCCTTATACCCTTAAAAAATCATCCATTATCTCACAATACTATTCACCAATCATATTATTCATATCACTACTAAGTAGGACTATTTCCCACTCAAAAGCAGACACTTTTAGGAACCAATCTTCACCCATAGAGCTCAAGATCATACTAAAACACATCAAGTATACCATCTAGCCACTTATTGGAAATAAAATGAAATTTATAACACATATATGAATGTTATACCTCATTAAACATACCACAAATAAAACCACACCTCTTTTCCTCTTCATTAAATTGACCTCCCTAGGAAGTAATTTTGGAAACTCAATTTGTTTGCACCCTTTCTATCACTTTTGATACCTATAAATGCATTCAATAGGATAAAAATTCATCCCTCGTCAATCTTAAAATGATATTCAACATAATATAAGCCAAAACATGGGTCTTTAATATCCATCTTTTCACCAAAACAAAGTGTTGTCCCTGAACCGAGTCAAATTGGGTCAACTTGTGACCTCAACCATGCCACCTCAATACACTTTCAGAGCTCCAAAAAAACATGAAACATGTTATATGATATGTTTAAAACACCTCAAATTTCTTTATACTCCATCACAAATCTCACAAGTTCTCAATCTCTTCCATTTTCCAACAACCTTTGTTAAACGACCCTTTTAGGTTCAAAAAACAGTCTTCAAAGATAGGGCACACTTTACACTTTAGGTCCTCAAAAATGAATTGAAACTTTCATGGACATGTATTATAACTCCCTATATTATATAAATTATGATTTATTCATTAGGTTTAATGAACATATTTTGCACAAATGAAAAATCTTCGAAAAAATCCTTTGAGTGAGGCCCACATACTGTCACAAGCTCTAAGATACCTCATTGGAAATATTGAGGAGTACTCTACAACCTAAAATGATCAAATTTGAAAAAACAATCCATTATGGGAACGTCCCAAGAAGATATTCTCCATCGCTAGCAAACTAGGGTTTCAAAGCCATAAAAAGTGACTTACCTTCTTAGCAATCGTTCATAAATTTTTGAGCCTCATTTGACTTCATTCCAACTCTAAGATATTATTAACTCCATGCCATAACATCCTTAAAAGTATCATCTCCCCATGAAAACCTTACACGTGCCAACCATGAGCATTTATCTCACTTTGAACTAGAAAATGTACTCTTAAGAACCTTATTTTGGTCTAAAACATCATAACTTGCAAATTTCTCTTTATAATGACCTAATTTTTTTCTCAAACCTTTAGGAAACCTCTTTTCATAATCTTGATCATCAGCTTAGATCAAATAAGTATGCATCTTCTCAACCAATATGACTTGCATGACTAGGTATTGGGGTTTTGTATAGTTTAGGCTAAAAAAGTATAAGAACACTATAATTGATATTAAAACATCTCTAAAAGGACCTGAAAACCTTGAGACATCACGTCTCACTCACCTAAATTCTTTCATGATCTCATATAGCTCTACACCTCACTCTTATGCTCCATTAGACCTTCAAACACCTAGACAAGGTCTAAATGAGCACCTATAATTCAATACACAACCTATACTTGCACTTTGAATCTCATGTGAATGTCTCAACACTATCTCTTTAAGCTCTCCATTCCTCTACCATTCTCCTCAAGCCATCATGCAAATCTATTCTCCATGTTCCATCACCTAGGCTAACTAGGTCACACGATTACATGCATACTAGGCCAAGTCATTCTCACACTTTGTATACTCATGCCATCATGTTGTACCTTTTTTTTCCATGTCATAATCACACTAATAATCCTCTATCACTTCTCCATCATCCTATTTTTCATTAATGATATTTTACATGTAACACCACTGAATGTTGTTGTTACTTTCTCCTGAGCATTCAAGTGTTGATATATGATTTCTCCTATTTAAGGACATGTTCCTTTGGTTTTGGGAAGTCATGCTTGATTTGGATTATGTCTTTTCTGCTCTTAAGATCTTTGATTGAACTAGAATATGCTTTGACTCTTTTATTTCTTTCATCCTTCGCATTTGAGTACAATCTGAATTCTGGAAGATTGTGGATTTATCCACCTTTATGACTCAACCTTGGATCAGTTGCATTGATCCAAGGAATGTTTTAATTTTATTCAGGATGAACAAATTGTATTAACATTTCGTGAGTTATTAAGTCTAACTGAACTTTGAATGATCAAGTTCTTTTAAAACTCCTTTTATATATATATATATATATATATGTATGTGTGTGTGTGTGTGTGTGTGTGTATGTATGTGTATGTATGTGTGTGTATGTATGTATGTATGGTAGTAGAGGATAGTTTTGTTGGATTAGGAGGTTAACTTTGCTGATCATTATAATTAGAATCTGGTTTCAGTCTTCATAGCATCAAAAATGACTGGACCTTAAGTCGGGTAAGATGTGTAAGTTTTCTATCTAAGCTTAATTACTTAATGCAATCGGAATCAAACAGGAATGTTTTATTCTGTTTGAATTCTATTACTTGATTAATCCTATCTAGGGGACCTAGACTAGAATCAGTAAGGTTATTAGTTTTAACCTAAACTATAACCTAATGTTGCAAGGTTAGTTAATCTAACCTAGTCCTAAACTATGTGCTTGATACTCCTAAGGGTTAACTAAACCTATCACTAAGGAGGGTGACTAATGTTATATCCTATGGCATTAAGACTAAGTCTACCTATGATCTAACCTTAGTCACTAACCTATCCTAAACTAATGCTATGAAGGGGGACCTAAGGAGGGTTGCAAGTCTTGGGTGGTGGTTTCCATGGCATTTAAAGATAGGATAAGGATGAAGGGCAGGGGAGTGCCGCTGTGGTTAGCGGAGGTTAAATTTGTTAAAAGGATCTTATGTGGCAACATCTCTAAGAATGGGAACTTTTGTTTATTTTGTTTTAGCATTTGCCAACTTTAGCATGAAGTGGCAATGGAGAATAGGTGGGAGAATTAAATTTAATGCAATTAATTTGCATAGGGTCTCGAGCTTGGATTGCTTGGGAAGGCATGCAAGTGGAATTTTTCTTGGTTGTCTTGTTTTTCATGCATTCTGTTTTTCGCTCTGCATGAGCACTGATACTTCAAACCAGCCGTCTACTCTTCGTTGCATGGTAATTTTGAAAGTTTCAAATTTACTTCTCTGTCATGGGGAGTATATAAGGCATGGAGGTAACAATATTTTGTTGTTTAACCTTTCGTGGAAGAAGAAGAGAAGGGGCGAGCGCATTCAGAGGTCTTCTTCGACTTTTTAACGACACTATCAGGCATGATAGGCCCTAACTGTTAAAAATCTTGCTTTCCTTTAAATGTTTTCATTAGAACAACTCTGTTCAGATAATGTATGCACATTTTGGCTTGGTTGGTAACAATGATTTGGGTTTTATGTTGATTTGGGATTACGGTCGTATTTGGATCCTGGATGAAACTTGCTTCATTATTCTTGTTTCCATGCTATGAATCAAATATGGAGTTTTGCTATCTGTTTAGAGGTGTTGTAAGTTTTCTTTATCTGACTGGGGTATTTGATTAAGAATGGATCCATGAAAGGATGTGTGCTTAATGATTACGTGTTTGAAAACACCACGGTAATTATTTGTTGTTTCGAGTAGGATTGGATTAACTGATTGTTTTCTTCACCGTATGAACTCTAACTATTACCAGTCCATGTTTAGGGAAGTAAGTAATTGATTTTGTGGTTGGAATGTTAGTTTATTTAGTGGAACTCAAGCTGTTTAGTTGCATGAGTTGGAAATGTTGTTTGAAGTCTAAGCTTGTACTTTTTATTTCAAAGGGGTTTGAATGTTCTTATGATTACAGGTTCTGTGAGTAAGGAAGTATATGGTTTAACTATTGTTTTTGTGATTTAACATGGATATTAGGAACATGGATATGTTCAAGAGGAAACGTACTTGGATGAACTCTATTTCCCTGGCAATTCATGGTTGATCCTAGATCTGCATGAATGGAAATTATGTTTAATGTTTGGTTAAGATAGGATTGTGTTTGATGTTACCCAGAGGTGATTTTGAAATCTGTATTTAGAATTCGATTATTAACTCTGTACAGTGTTTTTGGTTTGGTATCTTGGAACAATATAACGACCTAACAATGCCAAGATTGGAATAATTTAGTTTCGACCCATTGATAATTAATGGTAATGGGAAAGTTACCCTAACTCTTAGACTAAAATGGTTCGAGTAATGGATGAAATGTAGATTGTTTACTTTAGAGCAGGATTGTGGTCTGATATTTGATCATTTATAACTTTTCATGTAAAGAAAATGTCAATGAATTTTGTTTAATGTATAGTTGTAAACCGTAGGGATCCATTGGAAAATTCTTATGGTGGCTCTCCCTGACCTGATATTTTGGTTAAACTTGAGTGTTGAATTACTTGTCTTCTTCTTCCCTGATTGGACTAGAGAATGCAAATTACTTCTTGAAAGTTAGTATAGTTACAATTTGATTAAAAATAGAGTTCGATTTTCTCTGTTCCTTCCTCTAAGTTATGAAGGAAAGTTGTTATAGGATTTCGAAACATGAAGGTATTTATACTCTCTCTTGGAATAATAGTGAGCTCTTCTATAGAGTTCTATAAGGAACTCTACAGTATGGATATGAGATGACAGGACTATTATAATTAAGTGGAAAGAATGGTAAGTGGTGAGATCTTAACTTAGAAGACTTCTTTCCTTTATTAGCAGTATTATTATCCTGATTTTGAACTCAGTTTGTTATCTTCTTGTATAAAGGTAGCCCTGTATTTAATGTTTTGCATACTTATCAATGATTAAAATTTGATATAATAGAGTTAAAGGCAATCTGCTAGATGAACTTGCATGAGGCAATAATCTATTCTTTGCTCAAATTGCTTTTATATGAACCTGTTGGATGCATACCTTAAAAAGGTTTCATTCTTTTAATTTGAGTGATTAAAACATGATTAACACTATTCTCGGCTTTGTGGATGGTTATGTACTTAAGATACGAGAATGTCCTTTCTTCTTTTCTTGTATTAAACAAATCCTCTGTAATAGACTAAGTTGAAATTATGCACGTGAATTGAGTTATGATATAAAGTCATTGGAAATAAAAGGAAAACTAGTGTGAATCATGATTTTGGATTTGATGGAATTGATGTCATTTAAACAGAGTTGTTTAATGAAAACAATTGGTGGAATGCAATTATTGTAAGGATTAGTGCTTATCATGCTCGGTTCAACGAATGACCGTCTTGTAGCAATTTTTGCGAGATGGTCATCGTAAGTGGTAAAGGCAGACAAAATCTGATATGATGCAATGACTATTTTAATCTGGTTCTTGTGAAGAATTCTGACTTGTTTTTCAAATTATATTATGGAAGAAAGTTACTTCTTTTGTTGAAGGCTATTGTCTTAAAGTATGCCGAAGTGCATAGATTGTAATTGTATAGATTTGGAAATAAATGAAACGGAGAGATATTACTTATGTGGATTGTGTTACTTATTTGTTGGATTGATCTTCCTATTACCTGTATGAATGAGTGTGCATTCTTATTGTTCTATGCAATGGAGTCCAGATGGATTCCCTAAGTAAGCCTTATTTAATTATGTGGCTAAATACTACATATTTCTGGTTAGTAATTCTTATATCTTATGATTGTGGTTAAATTGTAAATTAGACCATTGCATTATTAGGGAAAGTTGAGAGTGAACTATGCCCTAAAATGTAACTATAACTGGAAGAAAATCCTAATACTCTCTTAATGTTCTAATTCAAAAGCAATATATTGATGGTTATAAATCACCATGACTTAATGGTATTAAGTCTGATATGTCTCGATCTTTAAGGTTGTTACATACCCTTGCTAGATTAGTTATTTTCCTAATGGGGAAAACTTAAGGGTTATTGTCTTATTTTGTGGATCTGATGTTGTTAGGTACCAACCGGCAACTCGAGAATCAATCTTAAATCTAATTAAAACCTTTTTGTGAAACTAACCTAATTACAAAAGGTAACTCAAGGAGTGTTGGAATCAAGATTAGGGAAGGTTACCTAATAAGGTGGGTCTCAGTAATCCAAATATAACTTAACATAAGTAAATTCATGGAGGTATGTATATCTTTCCAAGGCATTACGTAGGATGTTGACACATGTCAAGCTTTGCAGGTTGTACCTTTGAGAAGGCGGGATCTTCTCGAGGATACAATAGTGCAAATGACATATGGCAACACCCTTCTACATTGATCGTTAAGATTTACACACCGAGACTTGATAAAGATTTCCCTCTGGGACTGGTTAGGATCATAGACAGGTTATGAGGTAGCCCTTTGAGACTCAGGGTATCTTGACACATGGGGTTAACATCGGTTGACCCAGTATGTCAACTTACCCCTAGTCTTCAAGAGCATCTTTATAACGTGAATTATGATAATTAACCCGATCCAGTGGCGAGGACAAGGGGGACCGACTTAGGTCGGTATAAGGCGTTCTATATAACATTAGAGTGGGGTGAAGGATGTATTCCAGATTGATGAGTATGCCGTCAAGGAATAAGTAATATGAACAGTATGTTTCAAACCTTTGGCCAAAGTATCACAAGTTGTTGATTGCGTTGTCCTATGTCACCTAGTCTAAGGATCGTGATGCCGATGAATAATAGTAACAATTATTCAAATAGGTTCCTTGGATAGAGCACTCAGAACCCGGAATAGGGAAGAGAACCATGAGAATGAAGTGTTCAGTTGAAAACTTCAATCTCAAAGTTATGCATGAATAGATCGGTAGTTCACCGAGTCATGGAATGAATAGATCGGTGGTATCTTACCGAGTCATTACAGTTGCATATGGTTATCTGTTATAAGAATGATTGTTTTGATATGTGTGTCTAAATTATGTATTTAGAACAAGAGAACATTAATCAAAGAAAAAAAAATCTTGTTCTAAGGTATTAAAATGAGGATGTTACATTACATCAATAACAACCATGTAGCTCACTCATGTAGACAATCTCCCCCTTTGTCATTGATGGAAAATCACCTAGTTCTTCTCCCCATTTTTACATTAATGAGAAATAATACCTATACATACATGATCTCCACCATATTCAACATAATATAATCACCTCTTGGTTGGAAACATCAACCAAAGTCTTCATTTTAGCACATAGACTTGTTTTTCCTTCTTTAGCTCAGTTTTTGTCTTCATGTCATCACTTAGAAACAATGTAACATTCTTTGGGTAGTTTCATATTATTCATTCCAACCATTTTTTTATAATGAAATATCACTCAACATCATTCTTTTACTCCTTATATACTTGCCTTAACTGAAAATACTCTTATATAGACTTGAATTTTGCATTATTATTTTGTAGAGAACCATTAGTACCTAGTGCCTTGAAGCTCACCTTTAGAATTTTTTTGTCAAAATTATGCTAGCTATGGAAGCTCATGTACACCATGAATAAACTCCTTATAGTTACCCCCATGAAGATACTACCAAATTCTAACTAATAACACATGAATCGAGCTCTTACCTTGCTTTCATGTTATGTAGATGTGTTAACAATAACTCCTCTATCCTAACACGTTTTCTAAGAATTCATAGCCTTATTTCCATGCTATTATATCCCTTTAAAACACATGAATTGATCCCTCTTGAGGTATACCTACACTCATCAACAACTCTTCCAATCTGTCCTCTTTGACACCTTTCACACTTGATTAAGATCAAAACTAGCTCCCCCTTCCTTTAGTAGCTTCCAAATTCTGTAACATATCATCTTAGTGCATAACAACCACCTACAATACAATGACTCAATGCAAATTTCACTCATAATTAAAATAAATGGTCATACAAACCCTGCTGACATTGTTATTTTCATGTTCCTTGTAGTTAAGAACATACAAGCTCCCCCTAAACATGTGCCATCATACTAAAACACACCCGATTCTTCAAGCACATCCACATGCTTCTCCTTAGAATATTGTAACTCGCTTTATGAATAGTAAAATAGAACATACTTTGGTTCATGATGATTTTTACATAGGTTCAACATATCTTTCCTCATATTTCAAGAGTGAAGAGCACTTCAAGCTTATGAATCATCATAAAGACATCATGGACATCTTGCTTAGGTTGTAATAGTATCTTCATGATCTCATAACTCTTCTACATATTCAAGTAATAAGACTCAAAAAAACATACCTTGTATTGAAAAATTGACCCCCATCAAGGTCTAAATATGTGTTCTAGGCCTTCATAGCCTTTAAAATCATCTAATCATTCACATACCTTATTTGAGACATCACTGCAAACACTAGTATCTATACACATGTTTTGAAATAGTAGTTATTCAACTGAAAAACTCATCCTTTGCATTTCGTAGACTTACTCTTGCTTTGTGCTTCAAGGATCAATTCACACTATCACTTCAATGATGAACTCACAAGATGAATACACACTCTAAATAATTCTCAACCATGATTCAAGGATCAATAACTTCACGGGTTTTCAACTTTGTTATCACTTGATGATGAACTCACAAGAACATACCTATTCACTTGAATGCATTTGCATAGGTTCCACAGTCCTTCATCAAACTTGATTCTCCATTATATAAAAAGATATCCTAGAAAGACCTCTTGATGCTCTTAAAACTCTTGTCTAAGATAATAATGTAGACCTCCTTGATAAACTTATACTTTTTCTTTGAGATACATCTTCTGAATAAAACATCTAATCATTGGCTTGTAGTAATGGATAACAACTAATGACCCTACTTTGATCTTTAATGACCTAATCAGAGCTTCACACTTCTACACACCATTTCTATGAAGCATAAACAAGCTTGATATGCCTCAAACATGAATCAAGACCCAAGGATACATCTTGTATATTCGGATAATTCACTAGTCATACCTGGAAAGCATCAATTCCCCTTACCTCCAATGGTCTGATCAAGTCATCATCCAAAATGAATGACTTGCACTTCATGAGTCCAACCACCTTGATGAATGTTAATAATAAAAAATCTTCAAAAAAATTTTGAATACCTTCATGAATACTATAGGAACTTCTTGGCCTAAATTATCTCCTTACAACACTGTTATATTGTCAACCTCTGACTTGTTCCTTACATGAATGACTTATATTATCCAAGCTTCAAGTTACCCTTAATATTCTCTTGTGAACATATTTATCTACCTTACATATTTGCAACAACACTTCTCATGGATTTAACATTAGAAATATATATTTGACCAATGCTTACAAAAGTACAGGTCCTATTCTTTGAACATATCTTCAAGAATTTTCTTCAAATGTAAACTCAAGATGACATACCTATCCTTTGAAAGCATTTGAAGAGTTCCATAGTCCTTATTCTAGTCATGAATGAATTATTTATCCTTCTTAACACTCAAATAAATTTTTTTGAGACAAATTCATACACTCTAAACATCAGCATACGAGTTTGCATTCATGATTATCAACCGAGGATACTCATTTATTGATCTTCATAGTCCTACTAGAGCTTTAACCATTCTCATACATACACATTTAACTTCTTGAACTAGATCCCATACACTATGAAAGTGGCTACAATAGACTAAATACCTTTGTAAACATTAAATACATACCTTAACACCTTGAAGACACACCTACAACAACATACTCCAAATTAATCATCTCCCCCTTCTTGCAATGCTTCATATGGGTAATTATGCCTCTAAGAAGCCTGATAGAGACATATATCATCATGATGAATCTAGAAGAGTGACTTGAAGAGGTCCCAAGAACTCTTATATACCTAAAAATCACCTTTTCCATATTGTTTCTAACATGTACCTTGATTAACTCCTTATTATGTATCCATATCTGTTGTTGATGTAACCAACTTCTTTCTTCTAGGTTCCCCAATCCTTCTTTGACTTCTATCATGCTTTTTAGGACCTTAAAATCTCCTCTCTTGCCTTGTAGGACCATAAAATTCCCTAGAAACATGTCCAATCTTATTGAAATTTCAATAGATAAATGAATTCCTACCTCTAGTGCCTTCATTCCTCTAATTCTTATTTAACGGTTCATATAAACAATACCTAGCAAAGTTTGACCTCTCTCATGACAATTGTAGCATAATAAATTATTTGATTTCTCACTCCTATTGTCCCTCCATGGGTGGTAATCTTGGATAAACCTATTACACTCCTTAGATCTATGTCCAAATCCATTATAAGTGTAACAATAACCATTAAATGATCTTTCATACCTTGAAGCATTGGCTTACTTATAGCTTTTTTCTTCACATTGTCTTTGAGTTTGCTCTCCTTCTGCTCTTCCTTGGTGCTTGGAACTTCAATCTCCTTACCTAAAACACTATCCTCTTACATTAGTTATTTACCTTTTATGTCCTATTTAAACCCCAAACCTATCTTTTCACTTGTATACCTTTGACTTCCAAGAAGGCCATCAAGATTCTTAGTGTTTTTCTCAAATTTTTGGAATGATTTAGCTCTACTGATTGCAGAAAATAACTCTTCCCTTACGAACATCATATCTACTCAAATTTTGGTACATTCACTCTCTTTGTCTTGCAGGATTGTGACCAAGAACTTTATCTTTTCTTCTATCATCCTGACAATCTCATTTATCTTGCTTGTTTATGACCAATGCTTCTTTGCAAGATCAAAGATATTGTCTTCATATTATTTGACTAATTCTTTCATCTTCTTGTTATTATTTTCACCATGCTTTACCTCAGTCTGAACACACATTAATTCTGTCTCATAGTCGTCACCTTCTTCTTTATCTTCAGATTATATGGAGTCACAAAAATTATAGGACCATCACTCATAGATAAAACATCCTTGGTCATGAAAAAAACCTCATCACCAAAATCACCATTCTCATATTCAGAATTAGAATCAGAGACACCACTATCACAACTACTTACTTCAGATGAACAAGCCTCTTCCTTTGTATAGAAACTCTTCTTGCCCTTATATTATAGTTAAACTTCTTGAAGTTCTTCTTGATTTTTCTATACTTGTTATTTATTTTTTCATGATCATATTCATTTTCTTCATGACCTTATTTTTCATGCCTATGAGGACACTTAGCAGAAAAATGACCTACTTCACCACAATTAAAACATTTAAAAGGAATTTTACCTTTGTAATTACCATATCTAACCTCTAATATCCTAGCAACCATTGCAAAGAGTTATTCATCATAAATATAAAGAGAATCACCATCATTCTTAGCTTTATTTCCCTTGGTCTTCATTTTAGATTTGAAAGCAATCTCCTTCTTGGCTAGTTTAGAATCAATAACCCTCATTTCATAAGTAGTCAAAGTTCCATGTAACTCATCCATAGTCAAAAGAGTCAAATCCTTGGCTTCTTTAATGGAAAACACTTTGGAATCAAATTTAGGAGTTAGAGACCTCAATACATTTTGTACCACAACCTCTTCCTTCACTTCTTCACCTAGACATTTCATGGTATTAATAACCTTGTCAACTCTAAGAAAATATGCAGTAATAGACTCATCATCACTCATTTTTATCCCTTCAAACTGATTTATGAAGGTTTGAAGCTTATCTATTCTTACCTTGTAATCCCCTTCATAAAGGACCTGAGTTTCTCCCACATTGCTTTTTCGATGTATAATGCACGACCTAAACAAGTTTAGGTTCAGCTAGACCACACATAATTATATTCATAGCCCCGGACTTGTCACTACTTGTCTTCTTGTATGCATTAGTTTTTAAGGGAGTTACAAGAGCTATAAAAACATCCACCATTGATTTCCAAATGTCAAACCCTAAGGACAAGATGTGAGTCCTCATCCCGAGACTCAAAAAATTATACTTTATCCCAACAAACAATGGTGCCTTCCTAGACGAAGTGCCACTCTATTGACTCATCATTTTTTTGCTTCAAAGGACCTCATTTCAAGTGATTAAACTCTTACAAATGGACATTCTCTAATACCATTGTTGGAAGCACTATGTACTTGAGAGGGGAGGGGGTTAATCATTCCTTCAAATACACATAAACAATTCAAACTAACTTGTATACACCATTTAACATTAAACCATGCATTAATATGATCTTAACAATATGTAACAACCATCCACAAGAGTATAACCATGAAAGAGTACACAAGAACACAAGATATAAGTGGGAAACCCTCAAGGGGAAGAAACCCATTGAAATTTTTATTATATTACTCAAATCAAAATAATTTAGTGAAGTACCAACTTCACAAGGAGCACCAACGCCTAGTTTAGTAGAGAACCAACCCTACAAGGAGCACCAATTCCTAGTTTAGTGAGGCACTAACCCCATGAGGATGATTTCACCCCCTAAGGTGATCAATCACGAACTCAACAAACTTTATATGATGATATATGAATTATTGTTTCTTCCACAACTGATGGAGATCACAAATTCAACTTACATACATTAAAACCCTATTCAAATACACCTTCTCTAACTCGCTCAAACTTGATCAACCATGGAATAAAATACACAAATGATATTTCATACCATATCTTCAACATGCTACAGACATTCACAAACATGCTCATATTTTACTTGATTCCTTTAAACCTCTTATAATCTCTCACCTAGCTCACATTTTCCACTCTCTTTCAACTAGTTCAAAAATGAACCAAACATGCACTTATAACATAGGTCAGTCATGACCCAAGAGGTCAGTCATAATAAATTATAAATATAATTAATACATCATATAAATCATAATACTGACCCATGTAGGTCGGAAATGCATCAAGACACTCAAACATGCACAATTAGGCTAAAAAGCCTAAATCCTTCTCCAACGAGCTCATCAAGGAGTCCAATCACTCCACCAATATTTTTCATTCCTCAAAAGGCTTAAAACATGTCCATAATACCTTTGAAACATCATCAATTATCTCATAATACTTTGCACCAATCATTTTCTTCATATCACTACCAAGTAGGACTATTTCCTACTCAAAATAAGCACTTCTAGGAACCAATCTTCACCAATGGAGCTCAATATCACACTAAAACACCTCAAATATTCCATTTAACAAATAATTATAATTCAAATGACATTTGAAACACATACATTTATGTTATACCTCATGAAACATCAAACAAAGAAAACCATACCTCTTTTCCTCTTGAAATTGAATTGCCTAGGAAGTAGTTTTGGAAACTCGGCTAGTTTTCACCCCTTAATTAACTTTTAAGACATATAAATGCATTAAATATGAAAAAAAATCATCCCTCTTCACTCTCAAAATGATAACCAACATCATATAATAAAAAAATGGGTCTTCTACATCCATCTTCTCACCAAAACAAGTGTTGTCTTGAACTTTGTAAAATTGGGTCAACTTGTGACCTCAACCATGCCGCTTCAACAAAATTTCAGATCTCCAAATAAAATGAAAATGTCATATGATATGTTTAAAACACCTCCAAGGCCATTATACTTCATCAAAAATATCACAAGTGCTCAAGCACTTCCATTTTCTAACACTGCTAAACTACCCTTTTAGGCCCAAAACTAGTCTTCAAAGATAGGGCACACTTTACAATTTAGGACCTAAACCATGACCTAAAACTATCATGGACATGTAGTGAAATTCCCTATCTTCCATAAATTATGATTTAATCATCAGGTTTAATGGAAATCTTTTGTAAAAACTGAAAATCTTCATAAAAAAACCTTTTTGAGTGGGGTCCACATACTATCACACGAGCTCTAATACACCTCTTTCAAAATCTAGAGAAGTCATATACAACATAAAATAATAACATTTGAAAAAAAAACATTCTAGGAACATACCAAGAATATCTTCTCCATTGCTAGCAAACTAGGGTTTCAAAGCCATAAAAAGTGACTTACCTTCTTAAAGATCGTTCATAAATGTTTGGACCTCTTTTGACCTCATCCCAACTCTAAGGTCTTCTTAAATCCATTCCCCAACATACTTAAAAGGATAAGCTCCCCATGTAAAACTTACATGTGCCAACCATAAGCATTTCTCTCACTTCAAGCTAGAAAATGCACTCTTAAGAACCTTGTTTTGCCTAAAACATCATAACTTACAAATTTCTCTTCATAATGACCTGAAATTTTTCTCACACCTCTAGGACACCTCTTTTCATCATCTAAAATCATCATCTTGGATAAAATAGGACTGCATATTCTCAACCACCATGACTTACATGACTAGGCCTTAGGGTTTTGCATAGTTTAGGCCAAAATAAAGTAGAAGAACACTATACCTTAGCTTGAAACCTCTCCAAAATGCCCTAAAAACCTTGATACATCATGTCTCACTCACCTACATGCTTCCATGATATCACATAGCTCTACACCTCACTCTCATGCTCCATTTGGCCTCCAAACACCTAGACTAGGTCTAGATGAGAACCTATAATTGAGTCCACAACTTATACCTACACTCTAAAGCTCATGTGAGTGTCTCAAAATCTATCCTTAATCTCTCCATACCTCTACCATGATCTTCAAGCCATCATGTAAATATATTTTCCATGTTCCATCACCTAGGAAAACTAGCTCACTGATTAGGCCTACTAGGCCAAGTCATTCTCACTATGTCTACTCATGCCATCATGTTGTACCTTGTTTTTCCATGTCATCATCACACTAAGAATCCTATAACACTTCTCCATCATCCTCTTTTTCATTAATGAGATTTTACATCAATGATAACCATCTAGCTCACTCATGCCAACATGTGCTCCAGATGAAACTTATCTTATCTCCCCTCATGATCTATTGGTGTACATACTCTAGTAAATTTCTTGATGAACTTAAGGTAAAATATATCCAACTTATGAAAATTACATTCCTTATAAGCACTCCTCGATTATGAATAATCCATAATTACATGAACCTTTTTGGGGCCCATCATATATAAATCAATTCCTCCCGCATGAAATTACACTTATTAATATTAATCAATGACTTTTATTCTCTCTAACTCTACAAAAATTTCAGAGGTTGTATAAAATTCTCTTCAATTTTCCTATTAAAAATTATAATATCATCCAAGCTACATGATAACAAACTTTCCTAAAAATGGTTTTAGGACTTGATTAAATCAATCTCATGAATGTACATGGTAAATTTCTCAATCCAAATAGCATCACAACCCACTCATGCAATCCTTTGTGAGTCTTAAACACCATTTTCCATTCACCTAGTTCTCTTATGATAATTTCATGGTATCATCTCTTCAAAGCAACCTAGTTGAAATAATTTTCTCCCTCAAGTAATCCATGATGTCATCCATAAGCAAACATGAAACCTATACTTAATGGTGATATTGTTTATGGATCCCAAATCGGTACACATATATCACTCACCACATAGATGCTAATATTTTTGATAATGTGCAGAAGCTCATAATCACTCTAATGGGTCATGTATCCAACAATCCTTACACTTACCATTGTATATCCACATTCTCTTATGGTGTTATTCTATAAGATACACTATTCATAAAACTTAATCCTAGAATAAAATCCATGTGGTGACTAATGTCCCTCAAAGGTGGTAACCCCTCAAGAAACACACTATACATAGATTTTGTGAACTCACTCAACATTCCTTTTACCTATATAACTAATGTTTCTTCTCATTTATCTATTTTTTCCATGGTTTATATTTTTGTAGTTTGTCTATGTATAGACACCTAAAATATGCTTACACTTAGCATTTCATCCAATCCATTCAATTGACGACACTTTGTTAATTCCATATTCTTTGCTCCATTATCGGATGCCCATTTATGACACCTTATGTGTCGTTATTATTCTCATATTCAACTTATTTGGCTAATATCTCTCTTATTAGCTAAACATTCCTCCTTTCAACCATTTCATAACCTCCCTAGTTCTCCTAGACCACTTTTATTGGCTTCGTAGGCTATCTATCACCACATCACATTGGTTATCCAGACCCCTCCCACTCTCAATGAGTCTCTAATAACTTGCTAATCAAGTTTAACTAGCCTAAACCCTAGTTAACTAGCCTAAACCAAGTTTAACTAAGCCTAAAGCATGTTTATCCTAATTTAATCTAAAAATGATTTTTGAGATTTAGTCCCACATGCACCCAAATTCCAAATTCTTCCAAACCAAAAACTATAAATACAAGGCTAATCCTACCCATTCAAAAACAACTTTACATAACACAAAGCCAAAACAAGCCTAAGAAAGCTTGGATCTCATTTGTATTAGCTTTAAGCTAATTAGACATTTGATCTTAAGCTTACTTCCTCCATTGTTGAGCTAACACCTCCATTTGCATCCTTAAACCAAGTTTTGAGTAATATGGAGAGAACCATTGGCCTTGAAGCCATTAATGGTGAGACTCCATTCTTGAAAGCTTGAAAACCATAAACAACTAATCACCCCTTTGATTGCTAAGTTGATCTTATTAGGTTCAATTTCTTAATTAAGTAATCTAAAGAGTAGAGAGTAGTATATATGCTAGGTTTTGATGTTTTTGTCAAAGTTATGATGCATGTATAGGATTAACTCTTGTTTAGCTCTTATCTCATGGTGCATGGATGAGTTAGCAAAGCTTTGAGGTTATTTAACCTCATTCCATAGCTTTTGTAACTTTCCATTGCATACATTTGGCACGCCCGGTGGGACATGAAGTCCATCCTCCATTAATGGAGGCCTATTTCAAGCTTTTTTAACCCATTTTCATCTTTTTAGAAAAAATTAGCTTGTTATTTGCTTGTTTCCAATTCTTAAAGGGGTTAAATAAGCTTGGTTCATAGTTAATTTGTGGGTTAAAGTTAGAAATATTTTTCTTTAACTAAAAAATAACTTTGTTGGCTTTTGAAAATTTCCATTTCCATGTTTTTGTAGGTTTTTCAGGGGGTATGCATAGGTGTCTTAAAGGGGCGCGTCTCCAGTCAAACAGGACATGTATCCGTTGAACATGTTGTGTCTCCATCGAGCACCATCAGACGCAGGGCACGTCTCCATCAAAATAGGCATGTACGCATCTTTTTGGAGAAAAACACCATGCATACGCATCTCTGTTGGCCCAGGCGCGCCTCCATTGAAACAGCACGCACATGTCGAATTGGGGGGGCACGCTCACGTCAAACCGTATTCACCACCAATCTTCCGAGAGGCCATAACCTTTTCTCCCGAGATAAAAATGACTCCATTTTTATTACGTTAGAAAGGTATTGAAGAGAAATATGCAATGAAATCATAAAATTAGGATTTTGACTTACAAAAAATTTATGGTTTACATTATTAGGTAAATAGTCATTTTCTAATGTATCTTAAAGTCTAAAAAATTGTTTTCTTGGCCATTCTAACACTTTAAAAGGTTTTGTGACACTAATCAGTTGATTGTAGGGTTTTGTTTTGTTATTTCAGCTTGCATAGCTTAAGTGTTTTCATTTCTTAGCTTGAATAAAGCTTGTAAAGTGTGTATGTTCTCTCCTCGCGCCTTTTAGGTGATCTTGGAGATCAAAAACAATTGTACAAACTTTGTGTCATACTTTAAAAACACTTGTTATATGATGCTAAAAAATAAAAAAAGATTTCCATATGATATTTCTTAGTGGAATTTTCACATTGCGTATGCTCTTCCTTCGCGCCTTTTGGCGATCTTAGGAATCAAAAGCAAAGTGTAAATTCTCTTTCTTAAGTTTGCAAATGGAAAACTACTAAACTTGTTATCTGCAGGACCTAACGCTTGCTAAAGAAAGGTGTCGAAACAAAACACAAAACTTCTAATACACGTGTTTCTTATATAGGGTTTCCAAATGGTGTGCTACTTAAAACCACATTTAAATTAAAAAGATAAAAAAACACACCACTTTCATCACACTTGTATTGTAGGTTTCGGAAAAGGGTACATCCCTATCCACTCAACTGGAACATAACCCTTTGGCATAACACCTTAAGATAAAACAATGGGGGTGGTTTCAGGAACCCTAAAGTAATCCACCGCTAGTAACCTCGTGGATGAAATAGGAAGCGCTCCACTTACCCACTTGACTAGTTTTTCCTTGTGAGTTAGTGTTACCGGTTGTCGTATGGAGACCCCAATGAGAGTACACATGGATGCATTTATTGCCCATTGTGCTTGAAGGGGGTAAAGTAAAGCTGAGATACTCCCAATTTAGTCATTACGACTCTTTGGGTAAATCGCACTCACTTAAGATAGCTTTGTAACACCTAGTTGAGAGATCTTATTAAGGAGGCATTCCATCAAGGAGCCCACTTTACTAGTCCATTATCATGTCTTGGCCATCACAAAGTGATAACTTGTTTGGATTCAAAGCCTTGTTTTTCGAACACGGTAATGAATCCATTTAAGTTAGATCTAAGTGTATCTCATCACAAATTTTACAACGTGTTACTTATCTTGGTTTCTTTCTTGCCTTCGAGACGAGGTGAAACTCTGCCCAAGTAATGCTTAGTTTATTTCCATCTTTTGATCTACACCTTTTCATTCTTGTTTGCCCATTTGGGATAAGATAAGGCATCTTTTGGGAGTGTTGTCATAGATAGTGTTCACCACTTTTTTGTCCGTTTACGCTCATCCATGTTTGTGGCTGAGTTGTTAAATGTCTAAAGTTCATAGATGCATCTTTATATCTTTGATGGCCACTTGATATTGATTTGAATATCATCATCATAGTTAGGATTGATTCATCATTTGATCTCCTTTTGACATGTTACCTTGTTCGCATTGTCTTGACACAATTAAGATACTTATGTCATGTTTTTCATAAATGTGATCTAAGTATCCACATTGTGGAGTTACGCTGCAGCACATTTTAACACATCCTCAGTATACTTTGACTTATTTTGACTTCAAACATTTTCCAAAATCTTGAAGAGTGTCACTTACTTTGTTTGTGTCGTTTCGATACCACTTTGGCACTAATATCTCACTTCTTCGTGAAGCTTGATTAACGTGTCCAATTGGTGTGGTTACGTGGCTTACATTTGTAATCCTCTCCCTTTAACATTTAGGCCTTGTTGGTTGCTAAAATTGTTGTGGTATCCTTTGATTGGGAGTCACGTCTACCCTTTGTTAATATTTACGCCTTGTTCATTTCGAGCTTGACATAAGTATTGACATTGTGTTGATCATCTTTGCATCGAACTATCATTTTGCACACACATTTTTAGGGAGTATTTCCTTATTGATTGGCTTTGTGTTTCACACTTGCATGATTATTCCTTGTGATTATTCATCCAAAAACTTATTTTCTAGGACAATCCTTTTTGATCTCATCGATATTGCATCATCACAATGTCTATTTTCCTTATACCTTCTTTGGAAAATCACGCACACATCTCCATACTTATGAAATGTCTAGTTGGTTTCATTTTGCTTCCTAATTAAGCATGTCACTTCACTTCCTTCCCCGAAGGATTTCCATCACACTATCTAGAGATAGACATTTGTGCTTAAACACACCAACAATGATTGTCTATCATGCGGTTTCTCACACTTACTACAATACGGAACCTAGGTTTAGGAATTCTAATCAAAAGATTCCCATTACGACTAAGCCTCGTTTAGTTATTTGTGTTAGAGGGACCACTTGGGTACCATGTTCCCCACCTTTAACTCATAGTCGGTGGTATGGTTTGGATGCTTCTGATCCAAATTATTATTCAGGTTCCCCCACTCTTCTTTTGATTCAGATCCAAACTACCATTCAGATTCCCACGCTTCTTCTTGAAGATTTAGATCCCAACTATTATTTAGATACCCCTAGATCAAATCTTGAGTCACGATCCTCCCTTTCTTTGTAGGACCTTTATTCCAAATCACCTCAATGATGTATTCCTCCTTTGAAGACTTGTGTGACTCCAATTTCCATCAATCGAACATCTGATTTAGTTCTTGAGTCACGGTCCTCCCTTTCTTCACAAGACCTCCTTCATCAATCACCTCGATGACCCTTCCTCCATCGAAGAGTTCCATGAATTGGATTCCCTCTAGTCAATCATCTAATTCGACTCCTACGTCAACTTAATGGATGGATATGTGATCCTATTTTCTCTCCTACATTGCATCATCTTCTAGAAAAGCAATCTAGGTCCAGATCCAAATCGTCCATTCATGAGATGCCTACCACCAATCCTACTTCCTCTCTTGAGTCATATTCTTCTATCAATCAATCTTCCCCTTATCGGACATGTTTCTTCTATTCAACCTTCTATGGCCAAAGAAAAACAACCTCTACTAATTGATTTCTCTCAGAATGAAGGAATAATTAGACTACATGATGATATCCCTCTAGAGGATTGCAAACAAGGATTCTTTCTTGAACTCGATGTGCTTGTGTATGGGGAGGAAGAATTTGATTCCTTTTATTAGAGCATAGAGGAAAATCCAAAGTTCTTAGAACTTGACTCTTCTTCTGGCATTCCATCTTCACCTTCTTCTGAGCATGATGAGATGTCGGGGTCTAACATTAATCCATGGCCTATCTTCTCATTACCCAATCATTCCTTATCTATCATTATTCCTCGATCAAAATCTCTCCTTGGGTCACCGTTGAGTAGCCCATCATCTTCTTCTATCTTGGATCCACTCTCGGGTAGCCTTCCATTTTCTACTTGTGGTTCAGCTCTTGGTAGCCTATTACCTTCTATTCTTGGGCCACATCCTAGTAGCCATTCCTCTTCTATCTATAGGATACCTTCAAGTATTCCCTCCTCATCTATACTTGGGCCACACCCTAGCAGCCATTCATCATCTTCTTCTATTCTTGGGCCATGTCCTCATAGCCCAATTTCTTCCATCTTAGGGCCATATCATGGTATCCCTTTGTCATCTTCTATTAATGGCTCACCTCCTGGTAGTCCATCCTCTTCAATTCTAGGACCATATCCTATTCATCTATCACATCATACTTCAACCAATGATCGGGGCAAGCCCACCATCATTTCTCTTATTCCTATCATCAATCATAAACATTCGCTCTCTTCTCCTTCTCGGGGTCGAAAAAGTCACACGTCGACTTAGAAGAAACCCAAACATGTTTCATTATCAAGCTCGGTTCAAAACTTCCAAGAGCTCAAAATCCCCAATAACTCAAACAATCTTAATTGTAAATCAAACATGATTCAAGAATGCACACCAATGCAACCATCAAGTATGGTGCAAAGTGCATAAACCTATGAATCAGGAACTCAAGCTCCCACATAAGAAATCCTTATTTCAAGATAAATCGCAGTCATTTGTTGAGTATGAGCTCACCTCGATCATTGAGATTGGAGAAAACATGACTCTTGATAAAAATAAAAAAACACTTAATCTCCCTTATCAAGGAAGTCACAAACATTGTTGTTGGATCTTATCATGCAAGTGACTTTGTTGATCCCAACTTTCCAAAAACTATCAAAAAATCTAAAAATCAAAACAATTCAAAAATACAAAAACATTGAGAAAACACAAACAAATCAATGGTAAAAGGATCAAACATTGCAATCAAGTATTGCGTACACATGGATGTTCTTTCTTCCCTTTCTTTCTCTTCCTCTACAAGTCTTCCTTACATTTTCATCCCTTCGGTGATATTGTGGTTAGCCTTTTCACATGCATTTTACGACATTTATCTCTATGGTATCCGTTTGACCTTGGTCTTTCATCACCTTGGTAAATTAAAGAACAATTGACCTCTTAAAGATCTTATCACATTCAACATCTAATAAACTTGTTGTGAAGAAATTTTGTGCATATTTGTTGACACTAGCCAATGTCATCATCACAATCACTTCCACCTCCTTCCATCAAGCCATCTGTGGTTCTTAACCCCTTGTCAAACAAGAGAGCTGAAATAAGTTTTTAGAAAGAAAAAAGAAACAAAATCAATCAATCAAAAGCTAAAAGCTACAAAAAAAAGTAAATTGATATATTAATCTCTCTTGGGGTATTTCAATCTCTATCGGGGCTATGGATGCCTGATTGGAAGTAGAGAAATGTTGCGATTAGAATCAAATGCATCTCATCGGGGCTATGGATGCCTGGCTGGCAACGGAGCAATGTATGGATATCCTTCCACCATTCATTCACAAATCACCTATCACCTATCAAAATAAATCATTCCTACACATTGGCTAGGGTGTCTTCACTTGTTGTCTATTAAATATTTCCTTCAAGAGGTAATTAAATTCCACGTGCACACACTGGATCTTTATGAGTAGGTAGGATTAGTATGTTACCAAGTGTCTTTTTTTGGACCTTGTTTAGACTCTTACTTTAGTCCTTATCTCGTCTCATGATTTATGCCTTTGGCTAATCACTTCTTCATCACGAGGCTTCTAAGCTACATTCACATCATTCTTCTACTTCGTTCAGAACATCCATGTGTATAAGATTACTTTTTTTGCCATGTTTTTGGACACCTTTGTCCCCTTTCACAAAAAAATCTTCTCCTTCCTTTCTATCATGTGCTTTTATGCCAAATTATGTTGGGGGCATCCTTTCTCCTTCCCAGCACTTCATTGGTTTACGTTCATCATCATGTTGAACCTATCCATAATGTCCTTGGGTCCTACTTCTACTTGTGAAGAGTTTTCCTTTGAATACTCCCACCTAATCGCTGGGGTATTTTTGCATCTTCACCTTTCTCATGTGTGTGGCATTTTTTCCTTGTACATCCTAGCTATCACTAGGGGCATCCACACTTCCTCGTCTTCCTGTACATAGTTTTAGAAAACTTTCAAAATCAATCAAAAACATTCAAATATGTTAGAAAAATCAAAACATTCAAATATTTTAGAAAATAAAAAAACATTCAAATATGTTTCAAAAATGTCAAAAACAATATAAATCATCCTATAACACGTCACTCTTTGGTTCTCACATGTTCATGTGCACGACTCATGGATCATCTCGATCTACCTCCATCAACAAAGATAAGTTGCTTACTATGTATGTACTCTGGGGCACAACAAGTTACCTTGTACTGTTTCGTAGTGCACATTGCTTTTTCATAGGACCGAAGTGTCCTCCATTTTTCCCCTCGCATGTATCCTTGCTTGGGGCACCATCATTAACCCTTGTCATTAATTCACATAGGTTGGAACTGAAGCTCGATAACAAAAACATGGTACTTGTTTCTCTATTAGGTTAGCTTGTTTACTTTCTCGTATTGCATTGCATTTTGTATGTTGCATGGAGTTAGGAATATTTTACTTTCTCGTATTGCATTTCATTTTGTATGTTACATGGAGTTTGTGTTTTTAGCAATGGACATTTGTTCGTATATGGATTTTCATGTCATACTACACTTTTTTCATTCTTTTTAATAAGGACCGATGATGAAGATCACTAGCAATATGATGAAAATAAAGTTGTTTAAAAGGCATTGGATGGATGTTAGCTCATTCCCTCTTCCTCATACTCCTTTTTCTTCTATATCCCTTTTCTTATTCTTCACACTATTCTTTCTTTTGTTCTCTTTTTTCATCTTTTCAATCGTCAATCGAGTTCTTCTATCACCCCATCGACAATCGAGGGGGCATCCTCCATTCTACTCATTTTTCTTCTATCCCTTCAAAAATTATACTTGTTTATGCTTTTCTACTTTCTTTGAAGTGACGCCTCTTACAAAAAGGGGAAAATGTAGACACCTAAAATATGCTTACACTTAGCATTTCATCCAATCCATTCAATTGACGACACTTCGTTAATTCCCTATTCTTCGCTCCATTATTAGATGCCCATTTATGACACCTTCTCAGTCGTATTCTTCCCATATTCAAATTGGCTAATATCTCTCTTATTAGCTAAACATTCCTCCTTTCAACCATTCAGAACCTCCCTAGTTCTCTCTATACCACTTTGATTGGCTTTGTAGGCTATTTATCAGTCACATTTGGTTATCCAGACCCCTCCAAACTCTCAATGAGTCTCTAATCACTTGTTAATCAAGTTTAACTAGCCTAAACCCTAGTTAACTAGCCTAAACCAAGTTTAACTAAGCCTAAAGCATGTTTATCCTAATTCAATCTAAAAATGCTTTTTGAGCTTTAGTCCCACATGCACCCAAATTCCAAATTCTTCCAAACCAAAAACTATAAATACAAGGCTAAGCCTACCCATTCAAACACACAACTTTACATAACACAAAGCCAAAACAAGCCTAAGAAATCTTGGATCTCATTTGTATTAGCTTCAAGCTAATTATACATTTGATCTAAAGCTTTCCTTCCTCCATTATTGAGCTAACACCTCCATTTGCATCCTTAAACCAAGTTTTGAGTAATATGGAGAGAACCATTGGCCTTGAAGCCATTAATGGTGAGACTCCATTCTTGAAAGCTTGAAAACCATAAACAATTAATCACACCTTTGATTGCTAAGTTGATCTTTTTAGGTTCAATTTCTTAATTAAGTAATCTAAAGAGTAGAGAGTAGTATATATGCTAGGTTTTGATGTTTTTGTCAAAGTTATGATGCATGTATAGGATTAACTCTTGTTTATCTCTTATCTCATGGTGCATGGATAAGTGAGCAAATCTTTGAGGTTATTTAACCTCATTCCATAGCTTTTGCAACTTTCCATTGCATACACTATGAGAGAAAATCATGCATTATCATACTTCAATTCACTTAGGAACTACTTACCTAATAGTAAGAACACTTTTGGTTCTGCTTCAATCTTCTCTTGTAATGGGTTCATAATATACTTTACTCCATCCTTATCTATTATATATGTGTTTGCATGGCCATCCTTTTGTACCTTCCAATAAAATATCTAAGGCCTTCTAAGTAGATGTGACATGCATCCGTGGGCATGATGTCACATATTAGTTTGTCTTCATATCTCCCAATATGGAATTTAACAAGACATTATTCCTTCACAAATAATTTTTTTCCCTTTTAGCCATGAAACCCTATACAAATTTGGATGCTTTATTCTTTCCAACTTCAATTTATTCACCATTTCTTCCCTACCAAATTATAAGTGCTTCCAATTAACTATTATTTTGAAAAAATTCCCCTAACTTATATGCATTCTTTTAAACAAACTTATTTTCTACTCGGACAAATTTCTTCCTTCTCTACTTTTAATAATATGAACATGAACATTAGCACTTCTACCATATCCGGTTATTCTTCATGGCTAGATAATCCATTTTCCTCTCCTTGCATAATGTGTGTGGTTACTCATACACTTTATGCCATATCTCTCCACACCTATAACATGTGTTATTGAATACGAGACATCTTCCACAACCTCATTGAGATTTACTTTTATTTCCTCGAGATGTTCCTTGTCTTTGCATAGTTGAACATGAATCGCTTCCACCTTATGCATAATTTTTGTTTCCCTTATTCTATCCACGACCTTGTAACCTTTCCTTTGTTTGGTTAGTGTTTTGTCATTTGTGCACCAAATTCTCTTCTACTTTAAAATTATATTGATAAGATTCTTCTACGGAATGGATTGGTACCATATTGATCTCATCCTAAATTTACATATATAACCTAATCAAATATATGGAATTTTTCTCCACATGTACCACTCAAATGGTGAGTCATAATTTTTGTGTATTATTTAACACTAAGCTCCCTCTATTCCAAGCCTTGTAAACTTTTGAAAAAATTGAGCTGGTAATTTTCATGTAAAAACTTCACCTTGAGATTTACCAGTAGCTATCCCATGTCTTGATCACTTACTTTCTATGTTGCATCTAGTTGATTTGTACATGTTCCCACTAAAGAGATGCATGACCCTTTTAATTTTTCATGAAAATAGGTGGGGTGTTAAAAAAAGATCCACATCACACAATGTTGCACTTAGAATACATACACAATAATAGTTCTTAAATAAAAAACATGCATTTACATAAAGATGAAATGAACACAATTTTTATGGAGCAATAACATAACTTAAGAATGTCTTATTCAAAGAAACAAAAACGTTAGACCGATTTCCAACCATTCATCCTTTTCTACAACATATAGACTTGGAATACTCTCCATGTACTACTACTCAATAATTGAATAACTCTTTGAAGGATTTATTTTTATAACTTACTATCTTTATTTTACCATCATCATGATTTTGTGAGGATTAATCTCACATCCATACTTTGCTTTTAAACACTTTGAATTCTCCCCAAAACCTAAAATTATTTCCTAAAGAAATCAAATCTACTTATATAGTCGTTATTACAAATCCTAAGATTCCTAATTCTAAAAAATTGAAATAAAGGATCAAAGAACTCAACAATAGATCCAAACTTAACCATTGACCTTATTTAAAACTTGTGCCTTCAAATATTCAATTATTCCAAGTTCATGGATTGAATAGGATTGTGCGGACAATGTTGTGTCTTTGGATGAATACACAATAGAAAAAAACATTGTGCGGGGAATATATACACTCCAAAAATATTACACAATGGACTTGTAAACTCAACATAATGTAACATTCTATTACACAACTCACCGGTAACATAATTCTTTAATGTGTAGACCACAAAATGCTCCATAAAATGTAAACATCACTAACTCCAATTGTTTAACTATTTTAGTTGATATAAGATTACTTGTGAAGTCATATGCTCATACATCATATAATAAGGAAATCATTTGGTTTTTAAGCTCATAGACATTCATATGATGTTCATTTTTGACTAGGTGCCCTAATCAAAAGTTTCCACCTCTACTTAAGGAAATTTTGTTCCCTTAATCATGTTTTAGATGCAAGAGAAAAAAAATTATTGATTTTTTTTGTCATCATTACCTAGATATGTTCTTATATGGTACAATTATATTACCCACACATGTAACTATACGATCTAATAGTTTGTCTCCATGCCTCATTGTTTGGAAAAAACATGTGTTGAAGTTTGTGCTAGTTTTTGGCTTAGGATTGAAAGGTGTCTCTTAAGAACCTCTTTCAAATGCTCACGATATATGTAATTTGATGGAACTATGGTATTGGAGGAAGTTGGTTATTGTGTTTTTATTATATCTAGACATGCCTATAATTTTTATTCATCAATTGGATACCTCGATCAAAATTTTCCACCTTTACTGAGAAAATTTTGCTCCCTGAAGCATGTTTTGACTGCGAGAGAAAATTCGCCATTGATTTTCCTTTATCACGACTTGGATAGGTTCCTATAGGGGACACTTATAATACCCACATATTAAACCATGGGATATAATGTTTCATCTCCAAACCTATTGGTTTGGTAAAAAATTGTGTGTCGAAGTTCATGTTAGTTTTGGCTTTAGGACCAAAATGTTTCTTTTAAGATACACTTTTGGATTCCCATAGTCTACATCATTTGTAGGCATTAGAGGAATATAGGAAGGTTTTATAATACCACCATAACATTATTGTGATGTCCATTGATCGATTGGTGGCCCCAATCAAAATTTTCCACCTCTATTGAATAATTTTTGCTCTATGAAGCATGTTTTAGCTATAAGTGAAAACTTGTCTTTAATTTTCCATGATTGTGACTTATAGATATTACTCTAAGGGGTAATTATATGATTCACACATAAAACTATAGGATTTGATATTTCATCTACATGCTACTTGGTTAAGGGAAATCATGTGTCTAATTTTTGCTAGTTTTTGACTTAGGAATGAGAGGTTTCTCTTAAGAACTGTTTTGAAATCCACTAGTTCTATAATGTTAGGGGATTCATGGGAATAAAGGAAGGTAAGTATTTGATTTTGGGGCCATATAAATGTTCCTTGGATGTTTATTCATTGATTGGGTGCAATGATTGAAATTTTCCACCTCTATTGAGCAACCTTTTCTCCCTGAAGCATGTTATGGCCATGAGAGAAAACTTGCCTCTATTTTTTTATCATGACTTGAAGAGATCCCTCTAAAGGTTGATTATAAAACCTAAACATAAAACTTTAGGATCCAATGGTTTCTATCCATGCCTCCCAATTTGGAAAAATCACATGTTGAAGATTGTGCTAATTTTTGGCTTAGGACTGACAGCTTTCTCTTAAGAACCACTTTTGAATGCCCATGATATGCATTATTTGGGGAATTTATATACTATATGAATATATATATATATATATATATATATATATATATATATATATATATATATATATTTTTTTTAGGAACATATATATTTTCTTACAACATTTGTAAATTTATTGGGCACGTTAATCAAAATATTCCACCTTCATTAAGTAACTTTTGCTCCTTGAAGCACATTTTGCTACTCTGAGAAAACTTGAAGTTGATTTTCTATCATCGCAAATTATAGATATTACTTTAGGGTAAGTTATATGAACCACATATGTAACCATGTGACATGAATATTCACCTCCATGCCTCCCAATTTGGGTAAAATCATGTGTCAAAGTTTGTGCTAGTTTTGGCTTATGACTAGAAGGTATCTCTTAAGAAAAGCTTCCTGGATCCCCACAAGTTGTGTCATTCGTGCATGTTGTGGGAATAAAGGAAGGGGTTTCTTATATTTTTAGACCTATACATATGTGCTTGAAACATATGTTCATAATTTAAGGTCCTTAATAAAAAAATTTCACCTTTACAAAGCAACTATTGCTCCTTGAAGCATATTTTGATTGTGAGAGAAAACCTTTTTCCAATTTTACGTCATCGTGGCTTGGAAAGATTACCTTAGGGACACTTAGATAATCCACACATAAAACTATAGTATCTAATGGTTCATCTCTATACCTCTTAGTTTGCAAAAAAATATGTGTCGAAGTTCATGTTATATTTTGGCTTACGATCAAGTAGTTTCTCTGAAGAACCGCTTCTAGTTGCTCGTGGTCTATGTCATTTGGGGGCATTGCAAGATTAGAGGAATGTGGCTCTTATTTTTTAGACTCATTCAAATGTTTATGTGACATTTATTTTTGATTGGGAACATTTTTCAAAATTTTCCACATGTACTAAGTAAATTTTTATCAGTTAAGCACGTTTTGGCTATGAGAGAAAATTTATCACCAATTTTCCATCATTGTGCCTTAGAGAGATTCCTTCGGGTATGATTACAATTTTTATTGCATGATAATATTTTATTAGAAAAGACCTTAATAGTCAAGTTCTTGAGAAGGAACATTTAATTTGTTAATGTATTATAGCCTCTCTTAAGCAAAGGTTTAAGTTTGTTGGGCATTTGCGCAACATCTACAAGTAGGAATAGATCTAGGCTCAACTAACTTGTGAATGTAAGTCCATGTAGAAACACCAATGATGACACTTGGAAATGCATGTATACTAATTTTTTACATAGTGTATCCTCTCTTAAGTAAAGGTTTAATCTTGTTTGGCATTTTCATGAACTTCTAAAGTAGGATTTGATTTTGGTTCATTTAACTTGTGAATGTAAGTCCACATCAAAACACCAATGATGAAACTTGATAGGGAACATACTAAATTGTTACACATTATAGCCTCTCATAAGTGGAGGTTTAAGCTTGTTTGAAATTTTCATGACCTCTCAAGTAGGATTTGGTATTTGTTCAACTAGCTTATGAATGTAGGTCCACAAAAACCACCAATGATGACACCTTGTGAGAAATGTATTATTTTTTAATGTATTGTAGGCCCTCTCAAATGGAGTTTTAAGCTTTCTTAGGGTTTTCATGCCCTTCCCAATTAGGATTTAATCTTGATTCAACTAAATTTGAATGTAAGTCCACACAAAATACCAACAACATACTTTGTAGGGCACATACTAATATTTTATGTATTGCAGCCTCTCTCAAGTGGAATTCTAGGTTTTCTTGGCATTTTCACGACTTTTTGAGTAGGATTCAATCTTGCTTCAACTAACTTATCTATGTAATTCCATGCCAAAGCGCAAATTATGACACTTAACAAGATCCATAAAAGTTTTATGTACTATAGCCTCTCTCAAACAAGGTTTAAGATTGATTGGAATTTTCATGTCCTTCCTAGTAGGATTAAATTTCTATTTGACTAGTATGTGAATGTAAGTCCATGCCAAAATATCAATTACAAAACTTGGAAACTATAATACTCATTTCTTATGTATTGTAACCTCTCGAGAGATAATGTGTAATCTTATATGGCATAGTCATTCCTTTATCAGTGGGGTTCACTCATGGGTCAAGTAACCTATCAATAGAGGTCCATAGAAACACCATTCACGGGAATATGGAAATAAAGGTTTAATCGTGTTTGATTATACACATCATTCCCATTATAGTATATAGAAAAATTGTAATATATTTTCATCGACCAAGTGCCTAATGCAAATTTGGTATCATGTATAATGGTGATGGTCGAATATGCATTGCATGGATATAGTGAGTATACATTCAAAATATTTAAAGTAATGTGGCACTCTAGATTCGATTTAACCTTGTAAGTTTTGTTCTTGTTTTACTTCCATGTATCCATGTTGATCTAGTCTAAAGATCCTTGGGAATTATTCATTCATGCTTGATTTTATGTCTTTTAATGGAAATTGATGTTGTAAATATGTTTCTTCCAAATAAGTTAATCGATAACAAATTATTTGTATTTATTTTTATCTCCTATCTCTCTTTCATATAATGTTTTCTTGTATATAACCTTTTAAATTCCTTTAATTATATGTACATATTTTTAATGCCTCTAATTTTTCATTTTTTCATTTTGTGTAGTTTTTCCACACATGGCTTAGCCATATTTAGAGGAAGCTTGAATTGGATATGAAATATCTACACGCATTAGGAAATTCTTCTATTGTTACACTTTCCCATCTTTCCCACCTATATTATTCCCCTTCATGAGCTCAAGAGGCCCATCTCTTGTTAGATGAACATCATGTCACATCTCTCCACCATGTGATCCTACACCCTTACATGTGCAACTTCATCTCTTATAGTTGATGTTGCACACCCCAAACATATAGATTACATTGATATTCCTATTGCATGAGATGTGTCTCTCATGATTATCTCGACCCGTCTCCACCTACATCCCCTATGACAATAGCACACATTTTTGATGTCAAAAGCCATGCCATGTGGATTAGGGACTTTTATACGAGGTCTTGTTTTGGCACCTTATAGAGGCTAAATTCAATTAGATGCATATGAGGATGTATTGATGGGGGAATGGTTGTGTGTGTGTGTGATTAAAATATTAAAAAAAAATTTGCAAGGGCATGCTTAACAAGATAGTGAAGAAGAAAACACAATAGTACACAAATGTTTTGTATACTAATTTCTTGTTGAAGTGAAATATTTGGGATGCCAAATAAATTAACACTTACTATGGTCCCCTATTAGATGATAATGAGTGTTATTATAAAATTATCAATTTTGTTTAGGAATAAAATCACCTATAATATGATCATCATTTTCAATTTGTCTTCTCTAAAATTAAAGTAACATTATATTATCTATTATTTTTTATGTTAATACCACTTTTATTGTGTGCCATTCTTATATTCTAACTTATTTTCTAATAAAAGTATATTTGAGAAGTGGGAAATCCTATTATGAGAGAGGGACTTTATTAAGAGAAAGCTCATTAAGAGATTTCCAAGATCAAAGTGGGAAATTAGTTACAAGTAAGTATTTTTGTCTAATTTTCTCTTTATTTTATTAACTCTAAAGTTCTTGTATTAACCAATTAATTTTTTCAAAACATTGTATATTTTATAAATTAACATTTTTTATTTTTAAAGGTAGTACTCATTAAGTTTTGTATTTATAACTATTTACAAGCATGTTTGTTAAATGATTGTTTGAAGGAAGATATTGATTGAGTAGTTGAACTAAATTGATTGTGATGGTGAATCAACCCAATAGAAAAAAATGACACGTGATAAAATCTTAGAAGAAGAATGTTACCAATCCTACAGGGGCCCTTAGCTTTGAGGCATACTTTTAATTATTTTCCACCGATAAATGTTTTACTATGATTTTTAATTACCATTTCATTAATTATTGTACATGTATTTTGTCACGAGTAATATTATAAAGAATTTATCCAACCTTGGCATAATGAACGTGGTCATCATTTTATATGTTCTTCTCTAATAAAAATGTAGTTTTTTAAATTGGCCGACACACACGTGTACGTGCGCGCACACACACACACACACACACACACACACACACACACACACACACACACACACACACACACACACACACACACACACACACACACACACACACACACACACACACACACATGTGACATCAATGTTTTTTTCTCTTTTATGTAGGCAAAATGTGAGATCGAATCATAGTGAATTTGGCACTTTGAATTCAACGTTTAAGAATGGAGACTTCTAGGGTGGGTGTGGGAATGTTGATGTTGGGGATACTAATGTTGAGAGTAGTGTTGTTGGGGATTTAAGAAATGATTATGAGAGCGCCGGTGGTTTGGGAGATTATATTAATGTTGGGTGGAGTGCTACTAACATTAATGTTGCCCTTATTTTGTGGGGTCAATCATGACCGGACTTTATGCCTATTTTAGAATTCATAATGTGATATTATATTTATTGTATTATTGTTTTAGTATAGTTTTTTCATATATTATTTTATCTGTATGATCATTTTTAAGAACTATTCAATTTTAATTTACTTGTACTTTATTGTTCTAATCTACTTGTAATTTACAATTCAAATGTATTTAATGTCTTTGAACAAAAAATTAGCCCATGTTTTCCTTGGCAGATGATTGTGATGTGCCACACATATTTGATTCATATATCGACATCGCATCAAAATCACCAAGTAAGGTATAATTTCATGTTCAACGAATATTTCACAACAAATTTCAATTATATTTTATCCAAAATTTATATTATAAATTACTTTATCTAATAATTATAATTTTTATTTAAAATAAGATGGTATAAACCTATTTAGATTCACAAAATAATGAATTATATTTTTTTCAAAAATAAAGGAAAACTATTGTTGACATGTAGTTAGGTACTATAGTCACATCTTATAGTCATGACAATATTCTAATCAAAGTCACATTTAAGTCATCCTATATTTAAAACTAAAGTCACCTTATAGTCGTACTTAAATTCACATTAAAGTCTATCAAAATTCAACCTATAGTCAAGATTAAATTAAGGCTATATTCAGGCGTTCAAATTCAGCTTTAAGTCATGATTAAGTCAGTCTAATGTCACATCATAATTAACGACTTTGGGATGACGTTAGTCCCTGAAAACAACCCAACTAAACAACCAAGAAACATTTGGGGCCACTATCTCTAACTTTAGAATCTTAGATATGATTTTTTCGCAAAAAAATATTACATTGTATGACTATTATTTGGCACTAAAATCACTTTCATTTAACTTTAAATTCATCTAAAAACACTCCAAATGTTGTAGTGATATATGATTTAAATTTTATCAACTATAATTAGTGTCAAATTTTGACTTTTAATTACTTTTGGATTAGGCATGAACTTATTGCACTAATAATTTAAGTAAAAATGATGTGTTTTAAAGTTATTAAAAATATTGATTTCACATGAGACTTCTAATAATAGATATTTTGTTTTATTTATACAAGTCTTGATCTTACCATTTCACAAGGTCTTTTGCCACATATTACTTTTACGAAGAGTAACAAGAGCTTTGTTCCAACATTTTGTTGTTTACATCAAGATTGAAATTGTTTGGGTACAAGATAGAATGCAATTTTAAAAAACATGTATCTCATCACTAAATTTTTGAATTGAATTAGATACATGTTATCTACCAAAGCATACAATAAGAGCTTTTATCGCATCAAATCAATTATATTATACCAAAGTTTCTTTTTAAAAATATTGTCTTCTCTAGGACAAAAAAATCTTACCTTCATTTACAGAGTGATTGCATGAGGAAAGTGTTGTCCAAAATAGAACACCATGTTATTTTGAACAAATTATTTAAGTTTCGACTTAGACGGCTCCAAATTGAAAACTCGAGAAATGAAGAAGTCGAGGGTTAGTCTTATGTGACATGTGAGAAAGGATTATCGCTTTAGCACATGACATATAAAATAAAATATTACGTGGACTTGGAAAATATGGAATTCCGTAGATTTGGTTAAATATATGAAATAAAGAATATAGTCTGCTAAGAAGAGGTGGTGATGCAAGGAAAAAATGTCATTGGACATTCCGCAGAAAAAAGCAAACAAGTATAGATGTGACTAAGGTTAGAAGTCATAGAACAAGAGTTCTGTGATCCACGGGTTCTCAAGGAACAAAGGAAATTTATCATAGGTCCAAAATCTATGAGGTAAAGAAGTGGGAATTACAGCATATGGAGAAGGTAAGTTGAATGTGAAATAAATTAGGGCCTTGGAACATGAGAAGTTGTTAAAAAAGGAAAGCAACCAATCAAATCATAATCATCTAAAGTCTGCAGGACATGATAAAATGGAACCTATTTTGAACTAGATACTCAACCACTCCACCAACCCAAACTTAATTATGAGTGATGTCATCCTCCTGCACTGGCAATCTGATGGTGTGCACTTGGACCAATGTCGTGCCCATACCTAGGCTATGAAATCTATAGTGATTGGTCTTTGGTGTTGGTGGGTGGTTGCTTTTCATCAATCACTGGATGTGATTGATCTCTTCTCCCTTATCTCTCAAATTATATATAAGTAAGTTCTTTAACACATAATACGGTTTGATTTATGAAAGTCAAGAGCTCTACTTTTGACCTTGAAAATTCTTTCTCATGACCTATATAACTCACACTTGGAGACTTCTTGCCTCGTATACGTATGTCCTGTAAATAGTCAAGATTTGATACTAGTTAAAGTGTGAATTTATTTCTTTGAATGCTCTATGTTTGATGTGAACATCCATGTCCTCTTGCACGCCTTCATTATTTTCTAGTTATTATCCTTCAAATTTGTGTGCATATTTTAAATCATCACTTGTGTTTTCATATATGTTGGTTTTGGAGCTAGAATCGGTTCATTTTCTAGTTTGGTGCATCACCTCCCTTTTATTTTTAGTTATATCTCTCTCACCTTGTCTCCTTTCGAATCTTAGGTCGGGTTTAGATAGTGTTAGAGTAGAAGCTAGTTAGAGTAATTGCAGTGAACTGGGATGAGATGAACCATCCCTTTCATCTAAGGTTTGATCTTGATTTCCCCCACACTTTTGATATCATTCATGATTTCACTAGAATGTTGAACCTAGTTTCAGTAGGGTGCAAATTTCAACGAAAACAAGTTTAGATCACCTAGTGGGAGGAGTTGATGAGCTTTACACCATCTCCACTAATCTTGGTGTGTTTCTTAGCATATTTCAGCCTTTGGAGGCATCTTTCTACACATCTAGTGACTCCCAAATTTAAATATATTGATTAAGTAGTTCAAGTGCTCACTTTCATGAGAAGGATACAAAAAACTCTCGCCATGAAGAAAAAGTAAGGGAAGAAGAGAAAGATCAGTTCAGATATCTTTTTTACCTTCAAACTAAGTCTTTCCACTCCTCCTGGTAAACCATTCTCTTTCTCCATAAAAATTTAAGGCCTATTTTCTTCATGGCGCATCAAATAAATATCCCCTTTGTAAGTTTCAATGGTGGTAGTCCCTTAGCTCTAAATGCCCAAAATGATATACCGTGTCTGCTCTTAAAATTATTCCTTTCTTCACTAGTGAAAACCTTACAACCCTTGTAGATCATATCCATGATGTTGCAAATGTATGTTCAGTTCATCTTATTACTAAAGATGATGTTACAGTTAGGATTCTTACTTCTTCATTAAAAGGAAAATCACTTCAATGGTATAGGAGTTTGAGGCTTTCTTCCATTCACACATGGGATGAGCTTGGAACAACCCTTTGTCAATAATTTGATGAGAAAGTAGACAACATATCCCTATTATAATAACTAACAACCATTAAGAGGGCCCCTAATGAACTCATGACAGATTTTAACTTTAGATTTCAAAAACATGGGACATAATTCTAGTTCTTTTAAGACCAACTCCACAAGGTGCTTTCCTTTATTTCTTAAGAGATTTGAATTCTAATATAGTTGTAATGATACAATCTATGGGTGCTATACAACTACTTGACACATATGCAATAGCCATTAGGGATAAAAATTGTTTGATACAAGCTAAAAATAGCCCCTAGATTACCTATGCCCTTGTTTCCTAAAATGCCTCAAATTACCCAACCTTCTTTTTCTCCCATTCCTGAGCCAAATGCTTCATTTCGCCTCCACTTCCTATTCTTCCCAAAAACAACATGATGATGATGACCTTAAAGCCCTAGTTAGAAACTTGTCTAATGAAATTGTCTCTCTAAGAGGCAACAAGCTCAATCATCTAGAAATTACCCAATTTTTAACCAAGGGAAATAAATTGGGCCAAATTTGTAATCAATGTTATACCCAATATCCAAATCATAAATATGGCCAAAATCAGAAAATTGATAAATTACAAGGCCAAAACCCACATCTACCTCTTGAACAACAATTCTTGCACAATTGCTTCCTACCGCCAACTCAAGCAAAGTCCTTTTTACTGGGGTAATAATGTCAAGTGGGGACACCATTTAGGTGGGCCACCACTTCACACCCCTTGATTAAAGTTTATTTATAAACTTTATTAAATATGTTGTCCCCACATTTAATTAAATCTTTTGATTTAATTAGAGAGTGAAACGGTGCACCCATGTGCAACCTGAATCACCCACCCTATTTAATAGGGTGATCCCTCATAAAAATAGGGATTGTGTATTATGATTATGTATTTGTATTTGTGAATTAGTGAATATTTGAATTTGTGACATTGCAAAATATTATTTCATTGTAATTGTTGTGTGAGCATTGGTGTGGGACCAAGGAGGAAGTGGAAGTGTTGGGTAAAAACTTTGTATGTAAATTCTTAATAAAAGGAAAGTGCTTTTGAGAGTGGGGTTTTTTACCTTCGGGTTTTCCCCACTATATATCTTTTGTTATGCATTTTTATTGTGTTTCTTTACTTTGTAAAGTTACTTTGAATTTACTCTGCATTTCTTGCATTCAATTTATTAAATCTCTGCACATTACTAAAACCTATAATAATGGATATTAAATATTTAATTAATTAAATATTTAACCTTGTGATTTCTAACATGGTATCAAAGCCTATTGAAGGTTTTTGTGTGTGCATATCTTCTAGAAAAATTACTATGTTAGAGGAAATTTTTGAAAAACTACAAATAAATGTAGTAAAAAAATATAAACATGTGAACAAATTCAATTTAACTATAATTGTATTATAAATTTGTTAAATATTAAAATATCTAAAAAGTTTCTCAAATCTAGGCTTCACAATAATAAAAAAAAACAGTTTCAAGCCAAAATGTAGTGAATATAAACTATAAATTGTTGGAAAATACCCAATTAATTCCCTATAAACCTTAAAAATATGGTTTTAGATTCAGGAGAAATGCCTCCCATAAGAAGTAAAGTCTGTGTCTTTAGAAACTATTTGTGTAAAGAAATACTCCATATACCCCAAATTACCATAGGTGCATGGAAGTGTTTGTAAAACACCTACAAAAATAAATGAACATCAAATTTTATTTGTAAAACCTAGGTGTTTGGTTTTTAATCAAATATCTATAAAATCTAGTATTAAACTTTATAATCCTTCTTCAATGCCCTAGTGCCTCCATTTTGTCTAATAAACCTCATATAACAATTAAAAATTGTTAAAAAAAATTTGAATAAATTTTCCCTTCTCATTTTCTCTAACCAAAAAAATCTTGGGTCCTTGTATTTAAAACAAAAACAAAATTATAAAACCAAAAAAATCTCATATAACCCTAGGTGCACGCATATGGTCCAATAAATTTTTGTTAAAAAACATGTTATATGAATAAAAATGCCTTTAATATTTAAGAAAATAGTCATATTATATGTGAAACACATTTATTAAAGAAAAATTGTAATTAAAATTAATCTATAAAGAATTGAGATGCCTCCAACATCAAATAAACTTGCATTTTGTCTTATTTTTTTAGTCTCCAAGGAAAAAAATTTGGTTTTGTTCCAATTGCACCTCCATTCTTCTCTCCCGTGCGCCCCCTTCATGCAAATAACCAAATAAACAAAAATTGACAATAGTTAAAAGTTTATATTAAATAGAAACCTAAAATAAAATTAGGGATTTTTTAACAAAACTATAATTCATTATTTTAAAAAACTCATAGAATATAAAACAAGTAAAATTTATTTTATGAGTGAAGTGAAATTTTTATTATTTATTATATTAACTTTAAAACTAGAGATTAAAACTAAGTTTTTAGATAACTAGTTTATAAGAGCTAAATAGCTCTATGGTGTGTAAAGGTGTGTGAAGTCTTTGGGACCACTAGAGATGAGGAGTTTGACTCCCGACCCTTGTAGTGAGTTATTTTAAAAAGAAAAGTATTTATTTATTTTTTGTTTCTTTTTTAAAAATTTGGCAAAAATTCAAAATATATTATTTAATTTTTTTGGAATTTTTATTAAAAATGGAAAGAAGGTACATTTAGTTTTCCTATTTATCTAGGTATATTTTGAAAATTGGAATTTTATTTAAATTTAATTTAGTTTATTTTTTTTTGAAAATTTTACTAAATTTTGTTGTTTAGTGAAAAAAAAATTTAGTTAAAATAGTTTTCCAAATTGTTCTTGTTTGCGTTTATCATTGAAAAATGGTCGAAACAACCAGTTTTCAATGGATAAATCACAATTATTAAATGGGACAAACTATAGTATCTTGAAGTTAGGTTAAAATCTTGTTTTATGGCGAGGAAACTGTGGGATTTAGTCACCAGTGTGGAGAAACAACCCACCAGAAGGTAAGCTAACCCCAAAACCTAAGCTCCTTTTTCCCAAAGATCTCCAAGAAAATCTTATCGATTCTATATATAGAGCATAAAAGATGAGTTTTTATCTACATATAGGACACATGGACTCTCCTATGATGCTTGGGAACAACTAGAAATAATGCACGAGGGAAGTCACCTCTCAAAGATAATTAAACTTATCATGGAACTATTTACAACTCCCATGAAGGGGGATGAAAAATAGTTAATTATTTAGCAAAAATTAAAAACATTAAAGCACAGTTAGATGGATGTAATTATCAATTGTTTCAAGATAAACTATTATATTTTATCATTTAGATAAATATCCATGAAAAATTTTTGAAACTTCATCTCAATATTAAACTCTAAATACCAAAACAAAATTGATTTACCTAACTTGGAAACTCTTTCTTCTCTCCTAATTCAGAAGAATGTGTTATGGAAAATTTTGATTCAAAAGAGAATGCCTCTCGAGAATTGTTCTCTTAGAATCGTAAACCCTCTCAAAACAGAATAACAACAATCCTAATCAGAAACCAAACTTCAAATCAAAATTTAAATCTAATCCTAACACTAATTTTGTTAGGAATAGTCAAAATTTCAAAGTGAAATTCAATGGCACATGTAACAAATGTGGAAAATTTGGTCATAAGGAGTTTGATTGTCATGTGAAAATAAAACAAGTTTGTTAAAAATACTAAAAATAAGAAATTTAACAATCAAAAGAAGGATCAAAACTAGAACAAAATCAAAACCATGCAAATAATGTTGAGCAATCTATTGCCATATATATCCACTCTCATCTTCAAATGAAAACAAATGGATCCTAGATAGTGGTGCCTTTAGGAACATGACTCTGCATTCATGATATCCTCACAGATGTTGTAGAATGTGAGGAAAATATATATTTAGGGACAATTCTATCATTCGATTTAAAAGTTGTGGGAATGTTAAATTGAAAAATGGAACAATTAAGAATGTGTTATTCATTCCTCAGTTAAAAATAACCTTTTATCTTCTCTCAATTAACTAAAGAAAATTATAAATTTGTATTATTACAAAATAAATGGTATGTGAAAAACAAACTCAGTAATGTTATTACATCTAGAATACAAAAAAATGGTTTATATATTTTTGATGGATTTGTTTCTGAATCTTTCTTTTCTTCTACTTCAAAAATGATCTTCAACTTTGGCATGAAATACTAGGACATGTGAATTTTAGGATTATGTATGAAATGTTATCATCTAAACCTTGTAATAGTATCCCAAAATGAAATATGATCATGAAACATGTGAAAGTTTCTGTGTGTGTAAGCAACATGTTGAACCATTTCACAAACATCATGATCCAAATTCATCTCACCTATTAGAGTTGATTCACAGTGATGTGAGAGGTCCACTTGAAGTTCCTCTCTCAGTGGAGCCTTGTATGTTGTATGCTTTATTGATGATTTCTCTAGGATGACCTAGTCATACTTCATTAAGAAAAAGTTTGATGTCTTGTCCAAATTCCAAGAGTTTAAAGCCTTAGTTGAAAATGCTTCTAATATGAAAATCAAAAGAATTAGAACTGATAATGGAGGTGAGTATGTTAGTAAAAGTTTGATGAGTTATTTGTGTGTCATGTAGGATTCAACATGAGTTGACAACTCCTATTCCCCACAACAAAAAATGGCATCGTATAAAGGAAAAATAGACCATATTAGAAATGGCTAGAACTATGATTCATGCATCGAATGTGCCTAAGTTTCTATGGGTAGAAGTGATGAATATTACAGTCTATATTCTAAATAGAGTTCCTACTAAAGCATTACATCAAAACTACACCTCATGAAGTATGGACAAAACAAAAACCAAATATCTCACACTTAAGAATATTCGGTAGTCTTATTTCTCTCTTTATTCTGAAAGTTAAATGGAATAAACTTGATCCAACCTCCTACTCCTGTATATTTTTCGATATGGATGTCACACAAAAGGATTAAGAGTATATGATCTTTCAAACATGACATAGTAGAAAATAAGAATGTTCATGTTCTAGAGAAAACATTTTGTGAAACTTCTTGTGAACCCTCCTCTATTTCTCTTGAAATAGAGCTTGATAATCCTTCTCCAAACAATATGGAAATAAAAATTTCAAGAGGATGAATATCCTACTCCAGATATGATGGAGATTGAGGGGGAGTCATCTCAAAATGTGTCATTCTAGAATTCCTAAATGGGCTCAAAATCTAGTTAAGGACTCTCATCCTGATAGCCTTAGAAAGATGACTCATAGTCAACATATTTATCATGCCTTGATGACCCTATATGAGATTGAACCAAAATCTTTTGAAGAATCCAGTCAAGATGAAATATGGATCAAAGCTATGAAAGCCAAATACAATGGCCTAATTAAAAATAACACTTGGGAATTAGTCCCCCTCCTTCAAAATGGAGCATTGTAGGATCCAGTGGTTGTATAAATTAAGTATAAATCTTGTAGATAAATTGATAAATTTAAGGCATGATTAGTATCTCATGGGTTCACTCAGAAACCTAGTATCGACTACGTTGAAACCTTTTCTCTTATAACCAAAATGAGCACTATTAGGATTCTTCTAGCATTAACTACTCAATATGGTTAGGAGATTCACCAAATGGATGTTAAAAATGACTTTTCTAAATGGTGACCTGAAAGAAGAAATCTACATGCATCAACCTAAAGGTTTTGAAGAACCTAGTAAGGAACTATATGTGTGTAAATTGAAAAAATCCTTGTATGGTCTTAAACAAGCTCCTAGAGCTTGGTATGCTAAAATAAATAACTTCTTTTAGGATATTGGTTTCAAAAATTACTTTTCTGATAATGATTTTTTTGTAAAGTATGAAAATAATCATATTATCATTATTTTCTTATATGTTGATGATTTTTGATTACTAGTAGTGATAATAATTTAATTCTTAGAATCAAAGAAAGATTAAGACAACATTTTGAAATGAATGACTTAGGTCTGCTAAATCATTTTTAGGCATGGTTATCTTTCAAGATCATAAATCTATTGTTGCATCTCAATCATAGTATGCTACTAATTTACTTAAAATATTTAACATGATTAATTGTAAATTTGTTTTCATTCCCATTGAATTTGTGTTAAATTAGATCCAAAACCTACATGTGATAAATTTAATCCTACTTTGTATAGACAAACTAGTTAGTAGTTTAATTTATTTGACTATTACTAGGCCAGATATTTCATATATAGTAGGAGTTGTTTCTAGATTCATGCAGATCCTTATGAGGATCATTGAAAATGGAAAAATAATTTTAAAATATGTTAAAGGAACAATTAATTATGGTTTGTATTATTCTTCTTATAATGATGCAAAATTATTTGATATTGTGATTTTGACCATGTTGGTGATATTATAGATAGAAAATATACTTCATGGATATGTTTTTAAGTTTGGTGTAGTGCCATCACTTGGAGTAGCAAGAAGCAATCAACTAAGGCTTCTATCTCTTCTACTTTGAAGTGTATAAAAGTGCGTTATGGAAGCAAGAAAAGGAATCCATGTGGATGAAAAGACTATTGATGAAATCCATATGGGTGTCAAAGGAAGCACTACTCTTCTATGTGATAAAACAAGTTGCATTTCTCTTGTAACAACAATATATATTCAATTATATATATATATATATAAATAATATATATATATATATATATATGCACTTCATTCGAGAGAAATTCCTAAATGGCAATATTGATCTCAAGTTATGTTCGACCGAAGATCAAGTTGTAGATATTTTCACAAAGCCACTAAGTGTATGAAGTTTTGCAAGTTTCGTGCCTTATTAGGCCTTTTAAGTTGCCATTGAGGGGGAGTGTGCATGACAATGCCACCTCTTAACGGACTTTTGTAAACTTCCTATACTTCCTCCATTTTGTAAAAGATCACTATATGTGAGTCTTAAGTAAATGATCACAACACGTGAGTTTACTTGTAAATCCCAGTGAAGCATTAGTTATGGGAGTTCCTTGTTTTATAAAAGGCTCCATAATCTTATATAAGTCTTCATATGTAAAGTACTTGTCCTAAGAATTTTTGTGTGGGAAAATCTATATGATTTCCCTTGTTTACATGATAGCCTAAATCATCGTTGATGATTTATGGATTGTAAATCCTTTTATAGAAAAAGGTAATTTGGTATGTTTTCCCACTTAACATTAAGGGGGAGTGTTGGGGTAATAATTTCAAGTAGGGAAACCATTTAGGTGGGCCACCACTTCACACCCCTTGATTAAATTTTATTTATAAACTTTATTAAATAAGTTAGTCCCGCATTTAATTAAATCTTGTGATTTAATTATAGAATGAAACGGTGCACCCATGTGCAACCAAATAACACACCTTATTTAATAGGGTGATCCCTGATGAAAGTAGGGTTGTGTAATATGATTGTGTATTTATATTTTCAAATTGTGAATCCGTGAATTTATGACATTGGGAAAAATTATTTCATTGTAATTGTGTGAGCATTGTTGTGGGACCGATGAGGAAGTGGAAGTGATGGGTAAAAACTTTGTATGTAAATTTTTAATAAAAAGGAAAGTGCTTTTAGAGTGGGGTTTTTTACCTTTGGGTTTTCCCCACTATATATCATGTGTTATGTATTTTTATTGTTGTGTCTTTACTTTGTAAAGTTAATTTGAATTTACTTTGCATTTCCTACATTCAATTTATTAAATCTCTACACATTACTAAAAGCTATAATCCTTGGTATTAATGGATATTAAATTATTCAAGTAATTAAATATTTAATCTTTGATTTCTAACACTTTTCCAATGCAAAATAATGTAATACAAGAAGTTGAATGGTGTTTTCCATGTAGTCAGCCACATAATCAGAATACTTATATAAATGGCATGCAAGTCCAAACCTTCATGTGCCAAAATTCCCCAATCAACAAGAATATTTCATAGAAATGAAAATTACTAGTGTGGGAGTAGCACAATAGGCCTTCCCGATCCTAACTTCATGTTTTTTGGGTATGGTTTATTTTGTGTGGTTAACTAATGGTGTAGCCATATCACCCACTAGCCCTCCAAGATCACGGTTTACCTTATCTTGCTTGTATGATTTTGAATTAATTGACCTATCACTCTTATACACTGCCTTTCCACTATTTTTATGATGAATTATGACTTCCTCGGGTTAGTGATAGTTACCAATAAATTTTTATCAACCTTTTACATATTCAATTCCAAGGTTACACTTTCTCTGTCTTGTAAGTTCTTGATAATCCACTTTTACCAACTCTTCCATGTCTTTTTCTTATTCCCTTTTTATTTAGAATTCTACATTCACTGATGAAAGAGTATTGTTACTTTCATTCATGAAATTCTAAACTCTACCACACTTATTACAACTCCTTGAAGAATTTAGAACTTCACAGTTGGTTTTCTTTTTCTAACTTTGCAAAAATGTTGACTCAAGGATCTGTTACGGGTTATGGAGATTTTTGGTAAGGTGTTATCCTTTAGGACTAAATCATTCAACCTCTTTCCTTTTGCATTCAACTCGTATTTCACATGCCAACACTCCTTCAAAATTTCAGAATTTTTAACTAGTTCAATCTCAAGATATTTGAGATTTTCTACCGAAACCCTAGTTCTGGGTTTAACGCATGTGAAGATCCTGAAAGACAATCTTTAATGATTCCTTTCTCAAATTGAGGTCCTTTTCAAAACTACCAGGTGTGAAAGGACTATCTTGATGCAAAGAAGCTTTCTAAATAACTAAAACTTATGAAAAAACTCCACTTGCTTCCTAAGATCTGAGTTATAGTTTGGTTCCTCATGGTGTACTGTTAAATGAAAGCCAAAACCATGATATGCTTCAAGTATTAACTTTTAAGAGACTGGATCCTCAAAAATTAGATTTTATCCTACTTTTTAATAATATTGAAGCCTATGTGAGTGATTTCTCTCTGATTATTACAATCCATGTGTCTTGATATTAAGTTACAACACAAAATTTCAAGTTAAATGTGAATAAACCAAACCCTATTGTCCAAACAAGAGTGAATTCACCTTATATGGAGTCTAACACCTCCTCTCTAGTACCACATGAAAGTAATAGCACATCCTATCATAATTTGCAAACCAGAGCAGAGAATACATTATTATCTTACATAGTTCTTATATTTTAAAAACAGTCATAAAACAATTTTGAGAGCAAAAAAACTCCTTGAGATCCTGCTCAAAGCTTCTATTTGATCAGGAATGAGAAAATTAGTTACATTTGGGCTTATATATCACCCTATGAAATTTTCAAATGAATCATTCATTCTTTCTACTAGTTTCCTAATTCAAATTAAGTCTATTTGAACAATTTTTACCACGATACCTAAGCATGTATTACATAGATTACATGGATAAGTATACTCTTGGACACCTCTAGGCTTGATAGGCCTATAACCAACATGAGAACACCATTTAAATCAAACAAACACCCTTACAACTAAATTTGACAACAATTTTGCTCTCAAAATTCAAATATTGCTTTTGGAGGGAAAATAAATAGTTTGAATTTTGAAGGATTTTGCACCACATTCAAAGTTGGTAAAGGTGTATTAGGACCTCCTAAGAACTCTAAACACCCTAAACACTTCAACAAGCCAAAATTTTACTCATTACCTATTAGATAGTAAGATGCTCCTACATCAACCAAGCCATGACAACTTCAACAAGCCGCAACTTCATGTGGTGGATCACACAAGGTCAAAGAGGAGGCAGATTGAAATGGCTACTCTATCCCCTTCATTGCAAAGTCCCCATTTCAAAAACAAATCATCTGTGAACTTAGGCAGAAATGTGACATCCTTAGTAACCCACAAAACATAGAGATCCTGTAAAACACTATAAATATGGGAAACATAAAAATACACTAACCAAAGTACTTTCATGGATGGAGAAAACAAAAATGGAGAATGTCGCACCTTTGATGCATATGGGCTGCGGTATCCCTTTTAACATTTTTTAGTAAATGAAAAAGAAAATGTGAATATGACAATGTGGGACACCATATCTATCCCATATCGATGGATCTTCTACAAGAATCTTTGAAGTAACTTCCCCAATCTGAACTAGATATGCGGAAAATAGACTCCACGGTCAACATGTGCCAACCAAAGGAGGAACAAGTAAGCAAGGTTAATAAGCCTCCACCCTTTTACATGTCTCTAATTTTAGGAAAGCACCCGGTGCAGAATTGCATGATTGAATCAATTGCTAGCACCTTTGTAATGCCCAAGAAATTTTTGACATTTCGGGCATTGAGTACAATCCAGCTTTCTAAAGGTGGATTGCAGCTTGATAACTCAACAATCAACATTTTAGGAGTGATCAAAGATCTTGAGTTAACCCTCCATGTTTTTCCAAGCTTGACCATAACTCAAGATATCTCAATTATTGACTTTCTTCTTTGTTTTCCATTTGTCTATCAAGAGATTTTACAACCAAGGTGGGTGGATATTTGTCTTCTGATTGGTCTCATATGCTCCTAAGAACTAGATATGGTACAAGATTCACCATTAAAGTTGAGCCAATATCTTCTTATATCATGTTGAGTCTTATGACCCTACTCCTCTCCAATCCAATTACATGGTACATGAATATCAAGAGCATGAATCAATTGCATTACAATAAATTACTCCTCTTAGCTAAATACCTGACCTCTTGTTAGATGAATGGGCCAAGGAACATTATGAGTTTGATCCTTATGAAACTTATGAACACTATTAGTTTGATCCTTATGAAACTATTATGGAGACTTATATATCTACCTATTATAATTCATGAAGAATAATTCACAACCCCCGTTCTACATAAAGAAGATAATGATGTTTATGGTCTGTGGAAGATGTTCTTTGATAGATCTAGAAGAAGAAATGGAGTTGGGGTAGGTGTAGTTATGGTTTCTCGAACAAATAGGCAGTTCTTCTTTGCTCCTAGGTTGTAGTTTTTTGTTCTAACAATGTGGTAGAGTATGAGGAATTGATACATGGATTGCATTTAATAGAGAAAAGATATATTCACCAAGTTATAACAAGGTGTGCGTGCAACCAAGAACAAGATTTTGAAATATTATGTACATGGAGTTTGGGACATTTTGGAAAAATAAATTTTACATTCTTAACATTCATATTTTTCTTTGATCTTCATCCTCAAACTCTAACCACAACAAAATAAGAGACACCAATTACCATGAAGGCAAAGTTGTTGCTGAGAGTAACTCTAGGATAATATAAGTATATCCTCTTAATATAAATGTATATCCTATTCCATGGACAATGACAAAAGGAGAATTGCCAATTACTCTTTTTTATGTGATCCTATTATCCCACAAAGAATTTTTCACCTTGGTGTGCCATTTCCTTTTATTGATCTCCATTGTTCTTTTCATGATTCTAATGAGGTTCTTGTTAGTAGACTCTACCAAACCATTACCCCGTAGGTTAATAATCGAATTACAGTAATAAATCTAAAGAGTTTTTCAAGTATATTCCATGTCTAAGAGCCCAATAAGAGATTTTAGAGCATAGGAAGGCTTTTGCATTATCATAAATGATGGTTCGGGTACACCAAACCTTATAACAATATCTTAAGAAAATTAAGAATAACCAAATCTATAGCTTCCTTGAGTGCCATGGCCTTCGTCCACGTGGTAAAGTAATCAATTGCTATCCGCACCTCCACTTATGACCCATAATTGACACAAGATTAATAATACCAATAAATTTAGGTCCCTATTGAGTGAAGATTTGATCCACACGAGTTGGATGAAGTGAGAGGAATGCCATCTTATTTACCATTGTAAGAAAGCACATTCCTTACATTTTTTGTTGCTTAGAATCATGATGTGAACATCCACAAACAATGTGGGCTACAAGTATCCTTCCTTTATAATTTTAATTGTTGTGGCCCTTGTTGAAAAGTTTCTTCCATAGAAACCATTATGGAACTCCCCATGACCTTATATACATGTTCACCCTCAATGCACATTAGCAACACTCAATCAAAGTCCTTTCTAAAAAGAAACCCGATAATTAACGTGTAGGGAATAGATTACAATCTTAGGTGCCACCTCATAGATTTTTTTAAACTAGGAGGATATATGTTGAGGATAAAAATATAGCCATTTTATCAATCTAGTTGTGGCATATATATTGACCTCCTATTTCATCGACTCATGGCCCTGCAGGTGTTTTCTACATTTTGTTCATGTTCATCTTCCATGAAGGATATTTCTTGATTATCCTAGGCATCCAAAGCAAGATGACCATATAGTGATCTACCTCTTATCAATTTTTTAGTCTTGATGGTCATATCATACTCCATAATATTAGTCACCCATCCAACTCTCCTTTCATTGATTTATACTCCCATGATGAATTCTCTCACATTAGGGTGTGAGACTAAAATTATTATGTGGCCCAATGGCAAGCATGATCTTGAATTTCTTGAGAACTATCATGATGTTGAAGACCTTTTTTATGTATGAATGTATTTTAATTCATAATCCTTCAATGCTTCGAAGGCTATAGATTTGGTTATTCTTAATTTTCTTAAGATATTGTTATAAGGCCATGGTTATTATGAACCCTTATCATTTTGTTGTGTCAAAACCATGATAAAATTGGCCTCAAATTCATATGTATAAAGGATAAAATCATTTGGGAAATAGTCACATGGATTGATAAGCATGGGATATACTTCGAGAAATTTATTGTGGTGATCTTGAGGAAAGATGAAATTGGTTAAACTCAAAGAATTAAGGAATTATTCCATGATCAAATTATAATAGCACCAAAGGTTGACCAAGCAATGGTTTGATAAGAAACCTAATGAATGGAATTTCAAAACAGAGATCTGGTTCTAAAATGGGATGCAAACAGAGATAAACTAGGAGACACTCTAATTTTTATGCACTTTGGAGTGGGCCATACATCATCACTACATGCAAGCAAGCCAACTCTTTTGATTTGTCTAAACTTGATGGGGAGGCACTTCAAATCCTAGTTAATGGGATTTATCTCAAACCTTCTCTTTAAGTTGGTTTTTTTGCATCTTGTACATAGATGTGTTTTGTTTCCTTTCCTTGTTGTGTTGGAGGTTCCTCATTTTTTTGTTTGATGATCACTAATTGAGTGTCTTTTCCTTAATCTTTATGGTGATCATCTGAATAAGTTCTTGTGCACACTCTGCATGTTTCACTTGGAGCATGTATGATCTTCTTCTTTTGTATATAGGTTTTGGGATTCCATTGTAGTTATACATGAGCAATTTCAGTTTTCTTCCTCCATGGTGGAAAATCATAAGGTTTTGGGAAGTTTCAAAGTGATTCATTCAAAGCTTAAAATATTAGCTCAAAAGTAGAGTTTCAGGATAGTTATAAAAAAATTACATTAGTTTTCACATCTAACAAGTAGATTTCCCTTAAAGTCACCAAACTATTGTCCAAAATAGCACCCCATATTATTTTGAACAACTTATTCAAGTTTCAAACTTAGGCAGCTCCAAATTGAAAACCCATGGAGTGAAGAAGTAAGAGAGTTATTCTTACGTGGCATGTAAAAAAGTCTTAGTTCTTTATGACATAGAAAATGTAGTATTACACTTTCGACTTGGAAAATATGGAATTATATGGAGTTATTTAATTTTGTGCAATAAAGCATATTGTTTGTTAAGAAGAGGCCGTGAATGTAAGGAAAAAATGTCATGGAGACACTACGCAGAAAAAGCAAGAAAGTTTGAATGTGACTAAGATTAGAAGCCACATAACACAAATTATGTATTATGTGGGTTCTCAAGGAACAAAGGAATATTGTCGTAGGTCAAAAATATGTGAGGCAAAGAAGTGGACACCACAACATACGGAGAAGGTAGGTTAAATTGGAATACATTAGGGCCACACAACATGAGAAGTTTCAAAACAAGGAAAGTCATGGATCAAAGCAGGAAGTCACGCATGTTTTGAACCAAACGGTCAACCACTCCACCAACCCAACTTTAATTCTAAGTGGCATTGTCCTCCCAGCACCGGTGATCTGATGGCATGCACTGGAGACTTGTTAAGCACCCATACTTGGGCTACAAAATCTATAGTGATTGGTCTTTGGTATTAATGGGTGGTAGCTTTTCATTAATCACTAGATGTGATTGATCTCTTTTTCCTTCTATCTCAAATTCTATAAATGTAAGTGCATTGGATCATAATATAGGTTGGATTTTTGCAAGTTGATAGCTCTAATTTTGAGCTTCAAAAACTCTTGCTTGCAACCTTTGTAACCTACATGTGGAGACTTTTTGCCTTGGCTTTTTCTTGTAAATGGTCAAGATTTGATATTAATGTAAGTCTGACTTTTTTTTGAATTTTGTGTTCAATGTGAGCATCCATGTCCTCTTGTATGCCTTCATTATTTTCCAATTATTCTCCTTCAAAAGTATGTGCATCTTTTAAATATTCACTTGTGTGTTCACATATGTGTCTTTTGGAGAAAGAATAGATCTATTTTCTAGTTTCGTGCATCACCTCCCTTTTAGTTTTAGTTCTCTCTCTCAACATATATCCTTGGGATTCTTAGGTTAGGTTTAGATAATGTTAGAGTAGAAGTTGGCTAGAGTAATTGCAGTGAATTGGTATGAGAGGAATCAACCATTTAATTTGAGGTTTGATCTTGATTTCCCACTGGCCCCACACTTTTATATAATTCATGTTTTCACAAGAATGTTGGAACCAATTTTAGCAAGGTATGAATTTCAACGACAACGTAAAAGGATTTTTGATTTTGGGAATAGTGGATCTATTAACCTTCTCCTAGTCTTTACCTAACCTTAAATATGGACTCAGTAATGATTCAATTATATTTTTACTTGATTTTATTATTCACGTTATATATCTTAATTGTAATGATTTTATAGGTAGTTTTCTATATGTAATGTTGTGGTATATCCTCCTCCAAAATATAGCAATGCATTTTGTACCCACATAGCCTCAATTACCCTTATCAACGTTACTAATAGAATTGAAATTATTTTGCACCAATAATGTATTTCCATATTCCCTTGATAGTTTTATTCCATTAATCAAGTCTTGTCTCAATGATTTTTTTAGTAAAGTATGTTTCCTTCCATATGAGTGTACATAAAATCATTTTTACCATTATCTAGAAATATATACACCTGTGTAACTTAGGTTCATATATGATGTCATGTCAAAGTGTAATATCTATTAACCAAGGTAAATAATATCATTATTATAAGGTGTAGTATCTCGAGGCTGATTTAACTAGGTGTATGATATATGAGAGTTGATTCTTGATTTAAGGAAGATATAATAGTCTAATAACTAATCAAATTTATAACTCGGATCGGATAAGAAATATTGAACACACCACTTAACCAAACATTTAATCGGAAGTATAAAAAAATTTGTATATATCAACTTAACTTGTCACAACTAATTTGTGGAAATATTTGGGACTCAGCATCAACATAAAAACGAGAGAACTAGACCACAAAAACCTTCACAAATTTAACCGAAAATAGGAATTTTTCTAGGGTGGAACTTTAAAACATAGTCAAGACCATTTTTATGGTTTAGTACCTTCTATAAAGTCTTGGACCTTCTCAAACACAACTTCTGTAACTTTCTAGGTTTGTCACCTTCTTGGATTTTTCTATCATTATCAAACCCTAGTTGTCGCACATGCATCAAAGCTCTCTAATTAGACTAATAATCATCTCAAATCCTAGCCATAAATGAAGAGTCTTGCAGATAAAAATTATAATGGTTGTGGGAACCCTCGTGAACCATTGATGTTGGCACTACTCTAAAGAGACCTTTAAACCGCACATCGTTTCTCCACCTAGCATGTGATATCTAAATAGATCAACCATATTTGGAAACTACTTTGACCATGCATTCTTTGACTTGGCTCTTGATATAATACTTGGAGATATGATGTTTAGAATATTGTGGAAGATAGAGATAACTTCCTTGACTTGTTTTAGAGCTGCATACCTTATATGAGTGTTGTCCTAATGACTATAGATATGTAATTCCAAGATTTATGGAGATTAAGATGCCTTTTGTAAGTATAAGAAGTGATTTCCTCAAAGGTGCATTACCTTAAGATGTATAGATTAGTAAATGAGGTAGTATTTTCTTTCTTATATAGGGTTTTGTATATGATTTATCTAAGAAAGGGTGACCCAAAGGAAGTATAAGACCCAAATAAATATTTAATTTAAAAATATTTTGGAAGACATGTCATTCGAGATTGTACGAAACATTTTAGACCGTATACCACGATCCTAACCAAACTATATAGTCTTGGTCGAGATCAAGGAATATGCCAAATGAAGTTTAGAGCTAGTGAATTGATGTTTCTCTATAGATTTTATGCATTTTTTTCTTAGAGTTTGGTAATATGTCAATGTGCAAGGAAAAACAAGCTAAGCAATAAACCCCATGAAGTGCTAAGTGAGAAAGGAGAAGTTGTGTTCATCATAGCAAGTAAGAGTGTGTGGTCAATTAAAGGTTTCTAAAGTGTAAATTATCAAATTTGAGTGTCTACATTTGACCCATTTAAACTTATGATATTAAAAATTAGATGCTTAAAGGAAATTGTACCTGAGTGTGTAAACACACTTTACCTTTTCTTGAATGTTTGTTTTACAATTGTGTTGTTATGTGTTATGTTGGAATTCTTCACGATGAAACATGGAACACATATATTAGTAAATTTCTAAGATACATAATTGACCATAACTTAAATAGAAATTGCAACAAATAATATTTGCATTTGTGTATATGTAAAGTGAAAAAGATGTAAACAAGGAAGGAATACACTTGTTTTTTTCATGATTTGCTTGTGCTTGGAGATTTGTATTGCTGAACTTTTTTTAAGGATTGGGGGCGATCAATCCTCAATCAATGCCAAGGAAAAACCATGGTTTAGGTGCATACAACCCAACACAAAAATGTGTAAATAGAACAAATAAGAAAGAGATACAAATGCACCCTTGTAAAAGGAAGAAGACCATGTATCAATGTTACCTAGCAACTATGATACCTTCCCATTAAAGTGAAATAGGAGAGGAAATCTTGCCCACAAAATTATTAGCTACTTCACTGCCTTCCATAACCCCATGGATCACACCATTGTAGATGTATCTAGACTCGATTTTATAAATAATGACATATAGTACAAAAGAGAATGGGTGCCCCCAAACTCTCCCCATATGACATACAGTGAGTATGTATTGAAATAAACACTCTTGAATTATGATGATTTTTTTAACAACACTAACCAAGGAAGGATACACATGCCTCCAAGCTTCCTAAAAATGAAACTAAAATTGGGTGTTGATTGCAAAAAGGAATGATTGATTACATGCCCCCTATGCTGATCTCGAATTGTGAAAACTTGCAAAAACCTATTTATACAATGGATATATGAAAATTTTGACATATTTTGTTGAAGTGTCCCCCAAATAGAAATGTATGGGAGATCGTGACCATACCATACAATTTTGAACAATGTGTACGGTTTTGAATATGTGTTGATTTTTTAGAAATATTGTGTGTAATTACATTTCTAGGTGTCTCAGTACTTTATTTGTTCCTACATCTACCCCCAAAATTTTGTTTTTGTCTATGAAAGTGTAAAATAAACCTAGATATATGCCCCATCTTTTAAGGCTTGTGCAAAAACTATGTTTGAGCAGGTAGTTCAAAATAAATAGGTGCATACTATTGAAGGAGATGTCTGAGAAGTTGTGTAGATTGTTAACGAGGTGTCCATCTTGGAGAAATTGTACCTGAAAAAGGAAAGGTGTGTGTGCATGGTAAAACCATCAGAAACAATAAAATAAAATCTAATGACAAGAAACTATAGTAAGTAATGAAAGAAACTAGTAAAAACAACGCATGTAGAAAAACAAAAAAATATCCATGTAGTCAATGCAAAAATAATGTCATACAAGAGCATACAAAAGGATTTTGAGGCCTACAAACATGGGACACCCACAGTGTTATAAGAAAATCAAGGCCCATATGAAAATAAATAAGAACAAGTAATGTGTAACCAAGATAGGCATGATGCCATAAACATGGGACACCCATGGTGTTGCAAGAAAATAAAGGCACATAGGCCACAAACAAGGAAAAAAATCAAGCAAGAATACACACAAGTATGTATAAATGAAAGAAATATGTCAAAACACAATGATATGATGTAAGAGCTTCAACATAGGTGGCATATATGAAATAATTGATGTCAACATTGCACAAGGCATATGTGTTAGTCTTATTAATATGAAAATTAGCAAGTACATAATGCAGATAATTGAGCATAAATTAGGAAGTTCAAATAAACTATAATAGAACAATAGCACCTATCGGATGTGGAGGGATTTCTGCCAAATGGGGAGAATGTAACGAGATATGTGTGCCCCTATAAGCATGTACCAGTCTACATGTCATGCATCCAACTCGATATACAAAGTGAACGCATGTGTGTAAATTAATAAAGCATGTTATCTATCAAACCAAATTAGTAACCAACATGTATAGTGTGAAGTGTTAACAACTCAAGAAACATGCACATGTCTTAATTTTTTTGTTTTTACAAATGTTTGAATGCTTTTGTATTATCACAATGCATAGCTATGTACAAAATTTGTGAGTAACAAAAGAGCTAACTAATGATAACCTCTTGATAATGTGAAGGGGTTTCCATAAAATATGAAGATTCACATGTCATTGAAGATACCAATGTTAGTGATACCGTAGTGGTGTTGTGTGCCAAATAAAACTTGAGAAATGAATGAGGTGAAGCAGCTCTAGGAATAGTGTGTGGAGTAAAAGAATTTGAATTGATATTTTTATTAGGATACCATGTCTTGAAGAAGTTGACCCTAAAAAATTCAATCTATTGTTAACATGCCACAATCAATGAAAATCTCAAGCAATTGCGATCAATCAAAGGAAAATTTTCAAACCCAATTGACTTGGCCCATACACTATAATTTCATGGCTTAGCCCTTGTGTTTATCATCTAGCCACACTTGATAGAAAACCCATAAATAATCCTATGAATGTTATGAATTTACAATAATACTAAACTTAGGTTGTTTATTTTCCTTCCTTCCCATATTATTTGTACATAGTTATGCATTGTGATAATACGACAAAATTAAAATATTTACAAAAATATACAATCATGAACTATGCATTTTACTTTAGTTGTTTGCACTTTACATTATACATGTTGTTTGACATTTTGTTTGATAGATATCATGATTTATTTCATTAGACACACTTGTTCTCTTAGTATATTGAGCTTAATGCATGACACACATGATTGCTACATGCTTATAGGATCGTCAAGTCTCCTTAAATTCTTATTATATGGGGGAAACCCTCCGCATATTATAGGTATTATTGTTCTCTTATAGTTCATTTGTGCTTCCTCATTTCGAGTCAATTATATACATTGTATACTTGTTATTTTCCATACTAACAAGATTCACATGTGTCTTATGTAGAGTTGACATATCTTGATTCATATATCTCACCCATGTTGGTTATTACATCATATAGTCATTTTTTGACATATTTTTTCACGTATACATGTTTTTTGTGTGTTATTGCTTGATTATTTTCATTTTTTTGTGTCATATGTCCATTTATTGTCTTGTGACACCGTGGGTTTCTCATGTTTATGATAGTATGACTACCTTGTTTTTGTAGACACTAAATCACACACGTGGGTACATTTCTATGTCCTAATCACATACCGCTTTTCATATGATTCCTAAGTAAAAATCTAGTAATTGACATATGTATTTTGCCTCTCGTACTTTATTTCTTGTTTTCTTTTTGGTCTTGCACACCTCAATGCCTAGGTTGACTTTAACTAATCTATCTTTCTTGGCTCTAAACACCAGCTCCCAGGCAGATGTTAGTGCCCTCATCCCCTATGTGTGTCTTGGCCTCTTTGTATCTTACTCACCCCTTTTGGGCCTCTTTTATCTTTTGGGCATCTTGTTTTCTTGGTGGTCAGCCTTTTAGATGTTAATTACAAAATTAAAACAAGGGAATCATATAAATACAAAGCTATGTGACCATAATAAAGGACCAAGCTCTAAGCATCTATTACTATCACCTAAGGTTGCATCCAAAGGCATTTCAAGAGCATCAAAGCATCCATCTAGCTTCATTTAAGGGACAAGGGACTGCATTTTTCTACATACACTTCATAGGAGGGGAAGTTAATTTTGACATCCACACATCTATTTAGATTGCTACATATAGCTATTGCTCACTATTCGGTGCATCTTGCACAAGAGATTCATGAGACAAAATTCTACACACATGCACATAGAACTACATGGAGTCTGAGATGTATTGTAGCACTTAGTTGTAAGTTCACTCTATTGGGTGACCTTTGGGGTCATTCTGACTCCCTATTTTCATATTTTTCTTTTAAGGATTTGATGTGGTTTGGGATTTTGTAGGAGATCAATTATTTTGAAGGTTATAGGAGAATTCTTCAGCATAGTGTGACAAACAGTGACCAATAAGAAGGTTAGAGAACATCTTACAACACGAGAAATTTCAGATTCCAACCATTTTCGCAGATCACATGTGCCTGTAAGTAGGCTCAGGTGCCTAGGTGCCCTTGACCCAAGACAGAAGATCCAACAATCTGTAATTTTCTAAGTGTGGTTACGATATATTCCTCCTCCTGTTCAACAATTTTCTAGTCCAACATACTTCAAGATTTAATTGTGAAATAATCTAAGTCCTTTATCCTCTATCTTGCACATAGGGTTTCATCTTTCTCTAGCTTATTGCTTAGTTTAAATATCTATTTTATTTATTATGATTGTGTTGTGACTCTATAATTAGGGTTCTATAAAATTACATTTTTGTTAAATCATTTGGTGAACCCCACTCATGATCATCTTTTGATCCTTCTTTAGCATATCATCTTCTTTATCATGGCTCCTAAGGTTCATCAAATCTCTTTGTCTTTATTACTTTAAATTCATTAACCTTTTAAAAAGGTTCTTCAAAAATCCCTATCCACCATGTTTATCCCTAAAGATACGTAACCCGCTCAAGTAAGCACCATTTTTTATCGTCTCTTCGACGACCCTAGTCTTCGCGATCCTCCATCCAATCAACCCATCTTAGAATCAATTCAGGCCATGCATTATTTATTTCAAGATAAAATTCAGGATATGGAATCAATGATTACGTCTCTTAAAGTTGAAATCCAAGATCTCAAATATGTTTCTCAAGCCCATGCTTGTTCTCCTTCTACATCTCATTCTCCTCCTAATTCTATGTCTTCTACATGTGCTCATATCAGTGAACCCCAAGTCTTACCGCTCCCCACGCCTCTCAAGTTTTATTTCAATACCAAGTGATAAGATGTTCTTCCATGAATCTTCACTCATCAATTGATCAGTTTTCCAACTACTCATTACTATCCTCCTTATCAAGTTGGTCAAATATCAAGGTCTCCCATTTTGTGCTTATCATCAAATAAATGAACATAATACCAATGATTTTTATGATTTAAAATGAAGAATCAAGCATCTTGAGTGTCAAGGTTTTATCTCATTCATTGCACAACATTCTATTACATGCTCATATTCAATTGTTACATCCCAATGGGTTCCTAAATCTGATTCATCTATGTCTAATGAGCATCATGTCATCACTTCTAATGTTCTTTCTTCCATCACTCAAGCGCTACTTATACAACCCACTCAAACTAAGAAATCACCTCTCAAGGTCAGTCCTCCATCACCTCCTCTTATTAAGTCTTCTTCCATGTCACCACCTCCTAAGAAACCACCTCTCAAAATCAATCTAACACCGCCTCCACTCAAATATTATACAACATTACCAAAAAAATAACCACTCACTAAGCAAGAAAATAAAATTCTAGATGGCCTCTTTTGACTTCCTCCATTCGAACCTCGCATCCAACCTTGATCCAACTCTTGCTCCTACCCATAATTATGATAACAATATGTTTTCTTATGATAAATTTCAAATTATGTCACCATTATCATGTCTTTCTTACCTCGTCACATATCTCTCCATCATTGACACACTTCGGGGGCATCATAACTTATTCCCCCTTACATTGCTATTAGATGTCTATCTCATCTTATGTAATTGATGCTTTGTGCTTAAATGTCTAATATGTCCTACACATAATTACAAACCACTTAATACATAGATTGTATCATCATTACCCTATGATGAAATCTTGTGCTAAGGATCAAACTTGACTGTTGAGGGCATACTACATCCATGAACCCCACATCATACACATGACACATTGCACACTATGTAGATTATGTTGGTGTGTGGGATCCTATATGTCCTCCACACACATATGGAGGGTCATCTCACATGGGTTAGGTTTAGGGTTAGGTTTAGGGTTTGTTTGTGTGTCATGCACTAAGGTTACTCAACACCCTATATGTATCCCTTCATTTGACATTTATCGAATGCCAAGACACTTTGTTGTCTTTCTCTATGTGCAAGCTTTGTTTTGTTATGCAAGTTCTTCCATTGATTGATTGATTCCTCCTTGTGATTACGCTAGAGCTATTACGTTTCCTTTAGAGTGAAACTTCATCGTGGTGCACATTTTTGATATGATTCTCACAAACTCTTTCATGGTATCAAAGCTGAGATTGGGTAAACGTGCATTCATCATCTGAGTTGCGATCACTCTTGGTTTCATTTTTTTACTCCTCATGTAAGTTTTTTTCGATCATTATATTCTGGAATTTTATTGCTAACGTTCTTAACAAATTGTTCTTGGAAAGTTTGAGTTTTTGTTGTGTTCTTCATGCATGGTCGATCTCCTTGAGTTTTTCAGGGTTTTGCAACTACATTTAGCTAGCTATAGCTAAATCTAGTAGATCAACTAAAATAGAGGTTCTTTATTCTAGTTTTTTAATCATTTATTAAAACTGAAATTATTTTTAGATCTTTGTTCTTCTAGTTTTTTCTGTGTTTGCATCATGTGTTTTTTGCAGATTCAGGTCAAAAATTCAGTGATTGGTGTTTCTGTGCTCAGCCCCGAGCTCTCTCCACCAAGCCATCTCCTCTCTGCCGAGTTCCCCTTTCATTTTTTGGCTTATTAGAGTCTGTGAGGCCGTAGTTTTCCACCTGCGTGGTTGTGGTCTTCCGTGAGTTTTCCACCCTTCTCTGCTCATGGTCTCATGAGGGCCGTGAGTTTGTGGTCATGGTTTACGCGTTTGTTGTATGTTGGTCGTGTGTCCTTCACCAACGGCTACATGTTTGAATAGTCTCCCCTCTACCGCTCGCCGAGCCCCACGACCTAGCCGTTCCACATCTCTCCCACCATGGGATCCTCCCTCCACAAAGCACGTTACACGCAAACTCAAACTCCAACTCATTTTTTTGGTAAGTTTATTAAAATACATTTCGTGGGTGCTTTTTCCATCACGATAAGCTTTTTTAAAATCTATTTCTATTAATATATATTAATAGAAATTAGTTTCTTTTAAATTTAATAGATCTTACTAGATCTTAGTTAGTTTCTTTAATAGATCTTAATAGATCTTAACCAAAAATTTCAAATTGTAAGTGGAAACAATTTAAATTTGACTCTTTTAGAAAGGAAAGTATTAAAATATTTAATTAGGATTTCATTTTTAATTAGATCCTAATTAGTTGAAATTAATTAGATTTAATTATATTAAATATAGTTTTATTAATTTCAAATTAACCTTCATTTATGATTAGTAAATAATTAAAATCATCCTTTAAATCAACCCTTATTGTCATTTTTTTCTCCAATAGCTTTAAAATTAGCTAAATTGGGCATTTCAAAACGGTAATTTTAGGCGTTATTGTCGATTTTTTTACTAATTATGCGCTCAAGTGTGCAGTAACACTTCGAGCTCCTATTTGTCTTCCACGTGCTTTTTCGGCATTCTAAAGATCTCTCGAACTCATCTTGAGTTCGTTTAAAGCATTGTATTTTACCCTTATTGCTTGCGACTAGTGAGCACATCCACCACAGTTTGTAGCAAGGGGGTATCCTTTGCGACGTGAGATGCTTTTTCTCACAACTAGGATTTGATTTCACCTCCTTCCTAGTTTTTGCAATTGTGCTTGTGTACGGTGTCACTTTGTTGTGCTCCATGAAACATGATTGTGGTCTCCTCTCTTGCGCGTTATTACGCTGATTGCAAGGTGAGTTACCAAGTGTTTCAAGATGCATGCTCGGACCCGATTGTATTCAACGCACTAAACTATAAAGTGCCAAAAGTAGGGGTTATTATATTGTCCCGGTGGTTGTCACGGGGCTAGCTACACAACGGATTTCACTAGCCAACGTGTGGCACTAAGACACTACTTTTTTCACTCGCCTTAGAGGAACAAGCTACTCCAATAGTCCCAGACTACGCCTTCATCCACCTCCCATTCCCAACGCATCTCCAACTTATGCACAAGTGAACCCTTCCAACACCTTTCACAAATGCCCATCAACTACTCCGTAAGACCACTCACTCGCCAAATGCCACGGCTACCCATACAACCACCGAGAGCTCTTAATATGCCTTCTTAGTCCACCTAAGGGAATGCAAAACTCATTCCTCCTTGACTCATCACTAAACCAGCTCTCTGACTCATTGTGGCGGCTCACCTTCTATCAAACACCCAAATGTTTCTACATAATGCTGCTAAGGAACATTCTTTCTCTCTCTTCACTATGGATGCAATTTCAATTCCTTTACTTACGCCATTAAATTTATTTGAATGGAGATCGAAAATAATTATGAAACTAAGGGGTAAAGGGTTATTCCACATCACCATGGGAATTAAGACTGAACCAGATGATCACCCTGAAAAATCTAAGTGGTTAAATTCTAGTGATGAAGCTTTAGGTCTTCTTTACATGTATGTTTCTCCTGACTTTTTCTTCCACATTGAGTCGTCCAAAACACCTAATTCTACGTGGAAAATGTTAGATGGAATGTTTGGACAACAAGATGACATGAGAGCACATGAGTTGGAAAATGAACTACTAGGGTTAAATCCTAGTGATTTTGAAAACCTACAAGCATTCTTCTCTAATTTTGTCCACACTAGATTGTTGTTAAAGGAATGTCAAGTAGAGAAGAAATATTCTCAACTGATCTTGTCGATTCTCTCTAAGTTAGGTCCTGAATATTTTGTCTTTGTGTCAACTTTTTACGCTACAAAAGTTTCCTTGGGCAAGGATTGGAATATGCCCTCCTTTGACTATTTTTTCATCCCAACTCATTCGAGAACAAGACAAACTCATTCAAATGGGGTCTCTCAAGTCCAAGTCACATGCCCTTATAAGCAAGTACTAGTAAGGAAAAGAAGACTAAAAGAAGAAAGAAAAAAAAGGATCAACCTAAGAAGGAAACCAAGACCAAAACTAAATTTAACACGAACACTTCACTTCTGAGCCTAGATCACAGAAAGACAAGTATTTGTGTTCCTATTGTAAGAAGCTTGGTCATAAAGAGCATATGTGTATGGAAAAACAAATTGATCACCTTTATCATTTACTTGAGAAAAATAAAATAGGTGTTCCTGAGTTTATCAAACAAAATACTCTGAAGGCTGAGTCTTCTACTGTAAAAGGTTCTAAATCTGATAAGAAGAAAGGAAAATCCCTTGTAGCCAAATTTTCTCCTTCATCGACGTGGATTATAGATTTTGGTTCCTCACACCACATGGCTTCTTCGCATGTTGATTTCTCCAACATCGAGCCTTGTGGTATGTCCCAAATCACGATGGGTAATGACACGATAGTGTTAGTTTCCGTAGTGGGATCGGTAGAGATGGATGGGGAACATTCAACAAAGTGTTGAGTGTTCCTAATATCTTTACCAATCTCCTATTGGTTTACCAAATTACTCACCTTGGTGAAGGAATGTGATTGGAATTTGGTCCTAACTCAATGATTATTCGTGAGCTTAATAATGACACTATAGTGGCTGAGGGAAAGGTGGATCACCGTTCACGTTTGTATACCTTTTCCCACCTTACTTCGATTCTATGCCCAATGCCTCTCTCACTCATGCAAATCAGGTTAGTAAGCTATGGCATGAGCATTTCGGACATCTAAATTATCGCTACCTTGAACAATTGAGCCAAAACGAAATGGTCAAAGGGTTACCTCTGCACAGAAGTTTTCTAAGGGTCTTTATGAGGTTTGTACCCTTGAAAGCATCCTGAAAAGAACTTTGACAAAGGAAAAGCCCGGAGAGCTACTTGTCCTTTTGGATCTTGTTCACAACCATATTTCTAGTCCATTTCTATCTCCTTCGTTTTACTAGATCTCTTTATGTGTTGGCCTTCATTGATGACTATTCATGATATACTTGGGTATATTTTCTTAAGCTTAAGTCTGAAGTCTTTGAACATTTTTGGGACTTTAAGGATCTTGCTAAGAAACAGGTGGAATGGTCTATTAAGGTTCTTCAAACCAACAATGGAGGTGAATATGTAAACAATATGTTCATGGATTTTTGTACTTCTGAAGGGATCTCCTTGCAGCATATAGTTTCTTATATCCCTTCACATAATGGAGTAGTAGAAAGAAAGAACCATACTCTTAAAGAGATGGCCACTTGTATGATTCACTCGAAGTCTCTTCCTCTCGTAGTATTGGGCTGAAGCAATGAATTGTGCTAATTACATTCAAAACCATGTTCCACACAAGGCAATAAGAGGGATGACACCCTTTGAAGCCTAGTTTGGATGCAAGCCTGATGTTGAGCACTTTCAAGTCTTCAGATCCAAGGCTATGGCTCAGATTCCCAAGAAGAAACGCAAGGTGTTGGAACCACAATCCAAACCTTGTATCTTTGTAGGGTATCCTAATGGTGTGAAGGGATGTCGATTGTTGAATCCTACTTCTCATGAGATTTATATTGAGAGAAGTGTTAAGTTCGATGAGTCTTCTTCGACTTCCACTTCTTTACCTATTGAGGTTCTTCAGCTTGCTGATTCAGATTTTGACTCATCAGATGATGATGTTGTTGAGTGTGCTCCTCTTCTTGATCCTCCCGACCATCATACCCTTGAGTCTTCTGATTCTTCGATAGTAGTGATGATGAGGACTACATCCCTTCTCACTCGAGTGGCGAATCTTCTGACTCAAAGCTTGATCCTCCTGGTCCTCTTTGGGCTAGGAAAACTTTACAAAGTTATGGAGATTTAGTTGGAGATACTTCAGATATGAGACATACTCGCTCAGATTTCGTTGGACCCCACTCTTTCTTCACCTCTACCTCTGATCCACAGCCTTTCTAGGAGGCTTCTAGTTTTCTTGAGTGGGATTCTGCCATGGATGAGGAGTATTCCTCTCTCATGAAGAACAATACTTGGGATCTCACCCTTCTTCCGAAAGGAAGAAAATCATTTGGTGTAAGTGGGTGTTTCGAACAAAGTATGGAGTAGATGGAGATGTTGAAAAGTTTAAAGCACGATTAGTAGTTAAGGGTTTCTCCCAGATAGTTGGGGTTGATTATACTCAAACCTTTGCTCTGGTTGCAAAGATGACTTCTATTCGATCGACCCTTACCATTGCTAAATGAAAGCAGATGGAAAGTCCATCAAATGTATGTTAAGAGTGCCTTCCTTCATAATGACCTAGAGGAAGAGATCTACATGGAACAACCTCTGGGTTATGTCCATGATCCCTCCCTCATTTGTAAGTTAAAGAAGTCTCTTTATGGCCTTAAAAATCCCCTCGGGATTGGTATGCCAAGATGAACTCCTTTTTACTTACATAAGGGTTTACTAGGTGCCACTCTGATCCAAATGTTTATATTCTACGGCAAGATGACTCCATACTCATTCTTGTTCTCTATGTTGATGACTTATTGATCACAGAAGCTCTTCCTCTATCATTGATTTTGTGAAGATCACCTTGGCCAACAAGTTTTCCATGACTGAATTAGGTCTACTTCATTACTTTCTTGGGATCCAGATTTCACAATCTGACTCAGGAATTTTGATTTCACAACCTAAGTATGCTCTTGACTTGCTTGCTCATTTTTAGATGTCTAATTGCAAGTCTTCTCCTACTCCTTTTCTTTCTCGGGGTTAAGTTGGTTTCTGATTTCTCTACTCCCTTGGTTGATGGTACCCTTTATCAACAGTTGGTGGGGATCTTGATTTACTTGACTCACACTCGATTGGATTTATCTTATGCTATTAGGATCGTGTCCGATTCATGCGCAGAGCCACATGCATTGGAAAGAAACTAAGTGGATCCTTCATTATGTTCGTGGCACCTATACTGATGGCATTCACTATTATGGAGGGGTGGATATTAACTTGATTGGGTTCATAGATTCTGATTGGGTTGGCGACTTAGATCATCGAAATCTACCTCTGGCTACACTTTCTCTCTTGGTTTGGGTCCTATAAGTTGGTCTAGCAAGAAGCAGAATGCAATTGTGATATCTTCTACAGAGGCAGAATACAGAAGATCAGTTAACACCACCACAGAGGTTGTTTGGCTATAGGGTATTCTTACAGAGTTTGGCATCCACTTTCGATGGTCTATCATTATCTATTATGATAACATGAGCACTATCTCAATTTGCAGAAATCCAGTTTAGGATCAAAAGAAGAAGCACATTGAGATCCATATGCACTTCATATGAGAGCTTATTTGTGATGGTATCATCGACATTCAGTACATTCAGACAACTGATCAGATTGCAGATATATTCACCAAGCCCTTAACTGAAGTGAAGTTTCTTCACTTGTGGTCTCTTCTTGGGGTGAGGTCTTATACAGCTTCTCATCTTCTTCGGGATATACAGTGCTTCTCTTCTTCTTCTTCTTCTAGGAAGATGTTGTTTGTACATGGGCACCTTATCAGGCATTTAGTTGTCGGGCCCACTTTGACACATATTTCTTAGTTTTTTAGGAGTGTCTTCTTGTTCTGTTTGACTCATCATAGCTGCTACCCCAGCTTCGATGAAGGGGGTGTTGGTGTGTGGGATCCTATATGTCCTCCACACACATATGGAGGGTCATCTCACATGGGTTAGGTTTAGGGTTTGTTTGTGTGTCATGCACTAGGGTTACTCAAAACCCTATATGTATCCCTTCATTTGACATTTATGAGTATGCCAAGACACTCCATTGTCTTTCTCTATGTGCAAGATTTGTTATGTTATGTAAGTTCTTCCATTGATTGATCAATTCCTCCTTGTGATTATGCTGGAGCTATTACATTTCCTTTAGAGTGCAACTTCATCTTGGTGCACAGTTTTTGATACGATTCTCATAAACTCTTTCAAAGAAACATATTTCTAGCATGATTACACTACCCTATGATGCACTTTAGTGCCATGGTTCATACTGACATTGAGGGTATGAATCTGAAATGAACCTCACCACACTCACTCACTCTTTATGTTATATGATTCATCGATCATATTTATCTTTCACAATTCAAACCATTTCTCGATGACGCACTCTTGTTTTATGGTTCATTATTAACTATTGAAGGGGAATTTATAAATGAGCCTCATCTCATACATATTCATCTACAATCACTCGGGAAGCATGCTTCTCCTATCACACTCACTTTGCATTCCATTCCATTCACACTCACAACATACTACATATCTTGGTCGCACATACTCTTGCTTGTTTATACTTGGTACATGCACACTTTGTTTCACATGCTAGATATATATTTCATATGTCATTGTCTTTATCATATACACATACACATTCACTTTCCTTTTGTTGTGAAGGTAGGCTTTCTACATATTTTTACATGTAGCATGAATGTTTGGCACTCTTACCAGGTCCCATAGAGGCTCCTAGGGCATCTACTTTTGTACACACTACAAGTGTTATTGCTTTGTTTTATACTACTTATTCTTACTAGCACACTATTTTAATATCGATCATACACAATTTTTCATACTTTTTATCTTCCTAACATGTAATCGGGTGCTTCATGTGCAACATTTTCTTTAGAGGAACTATTTTCCACCATGGTTATCTGACATTTTTCTTGCTATTGTTTTCCATTGTATGCCATTATTTGTGGGCTTTCCTATGTCTTGCTTGTTCATTTCTGGATGATTTTGGCTGCTTTGGCCCTTATTTTCTTGCGACATCATTGTGAGTGATGTCCCATATTTTAAACCCAATTTTAGTTTTCTAAATTGTCTTCTTGCTTGTTAGATTACACATTGTCTTCTATATGTGTATTTGTCTTGTTTGTACTAACACATGTTTCCAACCACTTTTTTACATGCGCCTTTGTTTTTACCAAGCACATTACCTCCCCTTGTAGGGTATCAATTTCAGCATAGTTTGCAGGTCCTATCCTTTGAGCTAGATCCTACTAGTGACGTCGCATGCACCCGAAATGAGGGGTGCATGCATTGGGTGAATCAGTCACCCCATTCAACAATACATAGTCACGCTTGCACTCCGCACAATACAGGGGGACAACATTGTCTTCAATCACAAAAATGGCCCAAATCTTTACTTGGGTCCTCTATACATCACAAATGCCAATGCCTAGATATAGACATGAGCACACAGGCACACTTGACTCTTCCTAAGAGACTATAACCAAGGGTAGTTACAACCATTTTCTCATATCAAGGTAGTTTTCAACATTTCATAGAGAAGTTTCACAATACAGGCACAACCCTCCAACAATCAAAATGCATTCTACCTTCATTTTGTACTTGGATTGAACTAGATCAAACTTGATTGAACTGGAACAAAATAGGATCACACCATATACAGTGGTGTATAATTTTGGGAAGCAGAGACAGGGATGGAGAATGACACTAGAACATTCTCCCCAACATTTCTTCTGTTGTGGCATGAGATCACCAAAAAAACTCACACTTGGCATGAGATCGCCAAAAAAAATTGTTCTTATATAGCATTTTCAAGATCCTATCTATCCTTTTCACTTGTCATGTATTAGGTGCACTTGTTCCTTTTACTACTTTTTTTTTTTTCATACTTTTTACATACTTGGATCGGAGTTTTCACATATACATGACTTTGACTACTATTTTTGATGTTCTTTTGCAAGATTATCCTTGATACACAACAAGAAGCAACCATTCATCAAGCGACAATGACAACAGGTATAACACGACATAACACATACGCTTTCACCCCTAGGGTCACTTCCTCTTCTTTAGCTTCCATGCTTCATTTTATCACTCCACATTTTTTCTTGTCTCCTCGGCATAATTTCACCATTGATCTACATGGTTATTAGGTATGCATCTCTTATCTACTTTATGTTATCGAGTATTCACTCAACAACATAAAATGGGGAAAATGTAGACACTAAATCATGCACTTGGGTACATTTCTAGGTCCTAATCACATACCACTATTCATATGATTCATAAGTGAGAAAACTAGTAATTGACATATGTCTTTGGCCTCTTTACTTTCTTTCTTGCTTTCTCTGTGGTCTTGCACACCTCACTTCCTAGTCTAACTTTCACTGCTTTATCTTTCTTGGCTCCAGACACTCGCTTCCCATCTAGACGCCAATTGCGCTAAGCGCCCTCATCCTCTCTGGGTGCACCGACCTCTTTGTATCTTACTCACCCATTTTGGGTCTCTTTTGTCTTTTGGCATCTTGTTTTCTTGGTGGTCAGCCTTTTTAGATGTTAATTACAAAATTCAAACAAGGGAATCATATAAATACAAAGTTGTGTGACCATAAAAATGACTAATCTCTAAGCATATTTTACTATCACCTAAGGTTGCATCCAAAGGCATTTCAAGAGCATCAAATCATCCATCTAGCTTCATTCAAGGGATAAGGGACTTTGCATTTTTTGCATACACTTCATAGGAGGGGAAGTTCATTTTGACATCTACACATCTATTTACATTACTACATCTAGATATTACTCGTTATTTGGTGCATCTTACACAAGAGATTCTTAGAACATGACTTTACGCACACAAACACAAATAAATGGATTCTCGAGATGTAGCACAAATTTCGGTCATAAGTTCACTTTGTCTAGTGACTATCGGGTCAGTCTGAATCCCCATTTGCATATTTTTCTTTTTAAGATTTGATGTGTTTTTGGGTTTTGTAGAGATCAATTATTTTGCAAGTTATAAATGAATTTTGCAGGCATAGTGTGACACACATGTGACCAACAATGAAGGTTGATGAGCATCTTGAGACACAAGAAAATTTAGATTCTGACCATTTTCACAAATCACAGTGCCCAAAAGAATACTATGGCACCTAGGTGGCCCTAAACCAATCTAGGCACCCAAGTCCGTGGAGTATCCAACAATCATGTAATTTTCTAAGTGTAGTTGTGATAGATTACTCCTCCTATTAAGTAGTTTTCTAGTCCGGCATACTTCAGGATTTAATTGTGAAATTAACTAAGTTCTATATCCGCTCTCTTACACCTAAGGTTTCATATTTCTCTAGTTTATTTCTTAGGTTAGATCTGTATTTTATTTCTTATCATTGCGTTGTGACTCTGCAATTAGGGTTTTACAAAATACTATGTTTGTTAAATTAGTTTGTAATTTCTTGCTCTTGTCCTGCTAGCCTACGAGCCCTTATTGTCTTGTAATACTTAGGGTGTCCCATGTTTGCTAACCTCAAAATCCTTTTATATGCCCTTATATACCATTTTTACACATTGACTACATGAATGTTGTTTATGTTTTTCTACATCTGTTGTTTCTACTAGTTACTTTTGTTACTACTAACATTTTTGGTTGTTGTGCACCATGGTTTCCACCATGCGCAATATAACTTTTCTTTCATAGGTACATGTTCATCAATGTGGCCACCTCTTCGACACTCTACACAAATTTTTAGACATTTTCTTCAGCAATTCACACCTATTTCTTTTGAGCCACATGCGCAAACATGGCTTTCACACATGCCTAAAAAAAGGGAGCATTTATATATGTTTATTCTACATTTCCAATAGACACAAAAATAATTCTGGAGGCAGATGTAGATACAAACAGAGTACATACACTTAAAAATTTAGTTACATAGATTTTTGGCAAAAAAACATAAGGGTCAATATCGTGCAACTAGGTCAAAACAATATAAGTACGGTTCGACCCCCATATGTTTCTTATTAGAGGAAATTTTAGAAAAATATGTCAACATTTTCATATTTCCACTTGTATTAATATGGTTTTTTGCAATTTTTCACAATTTAGATCAGTACAAGGGGCATGAAATCAATCATTCCTTCTCTACAATCAACACTAGGTTTCAGTTTTAGTTTTAGGAAGCTTGGGGCATGAGTCTCCTTCCTTGGTCAATGTTTTCAGCACATTTTTTAATCATATTTTAGTGTTTATTTCAATACATACTCACTTTTCATCGTATGGGGATAGTTTAGGGGCACCTATTATCTTTTATATTGTATGTCATTATTTAAAAAATTGGGTCTAGATTCATTTGCAACGGTGTGATCTGCGTGGGTTATAGAAAGCCAATGAAGTAGCTAAGAACTTCATGGGCATGCTTTCCTCTCCTATTTCACTTTAAGGGAAGATATCAAAGTTGTTGAAAAAAATTGATACATGGTCTTCTTCCTTTTTTAGGGTTGCTTTTTTACCTTTTTCTTCTTCGTTCAATTTGTGCATTATCGTGTTGGGTTGCATGCACCTAACACTTCATTTTCTCCTTGGCACTGATTGGGTACTAATCAACCCTAATCCTTCAACAAAGTTCGAGAAAATATAAATATCCAAGCACAAGCAAACATGTGTAATCCTTCCTTGTTTACATATTTTTTTAATTCACATATATGCAAATACAAATCTTCTTTGTTGCAAGTTCTATTTGAGTTATGGTCAATTATCTATCTTAGAAATTGCCTACTCTACATGTTATAAGTTTATAATGGATCATGAAAACACCAAGCACAATAATGTAGCTCCCAAAAAAACATTCAAGAAAAGGAAAAGTGTGTTTACACACTCAGGTACAATTTCCTTTAAGCATGCAATTTTTAATTTCATACTTAAAGGGGTAATTTACACTTTGGTAACATTGACTTGACTATACACTCTTGCTATGATAAACACAACTTATCCTTTCCCACTTAACACTTCCTAAGTTATATTGTTTATCTTGTTTATCCTTGCACATTGACATGTCGACAAAATCTAAAAACATAATGAATAAAATCTATAGAGAAACATCACTCACTTGTTCCAAACTTCATTTGGCATATTCCTACTCCTAGATAGGACCAAGTGCAATCTGGTTATGGTACTGTACTATATGGTCCCGATATTTTGTACGGTCTTGGATTGACATGTCTTCCAACAAAACTATAAAAATGGAATATTTATTTGGGTTTTATACTTACTTTGTATAACGACCTAAAATTTGACACTCAATTTAGAAGGGTTTTTTTCCAATAGACCTTCCTCTGCATATATAATTCAGGTAGCTAGTTAAGCTAATTAATGCAACAAGTCTTATTATCTTAACAACAAACAACATTCCCCTACATAATTAAATCAAATAGCTAGATAAGGCTAGCTTATGCAGCATGTCATAATTAATCAATCCATCCTATAATAATGTGATAAACCTTGTGCAACTGTAAGGGTTAATATATCCTTGATCTCCACGATCACCCTTAACATTCATTAGAATGTTCTTATTTAACCTCGCTCAATTTTACCGCTTTGTGGTAGTGAGAACATGTGGGAGCAAGGAAGAAAACCCTTGCTTGTAAATCGATTTTCTTTTATTTAATTTTCCTCTAAACCAGCTAAAACCCTAGCTGATTTGTTTTGGGTGCTTAAGCTCCAGCTTCTCCAACACAATCACCCTTCCACAATGCAAACTTCAATTGAAATAAAAGGGCTCTGTATAAAAATGCTTCCACTCACATATTTAGGTAAAAATTTCAGCAGAGTGACTCCAAGAGGAGCTCTCTCTCTCTCTCTCTCTCTCTCTCTCTCTCTCTCTCTCTCTCTCTCTCTCTCTCTCTCTCTCTCTCTCTCTCTCTCTCTCTCTCTCTCTCTCTCTCAAGTTGAATTCCCAAATGAAACTCAATAATCCCTTCTTTCCTATTTTTGTCTTCTTTTTTAAGAAACCCTAAGTCTCATATATCAATGTGGGTAGGAATTTTGTTAAATAAATTTTCTTTCACTTATTAAAGTTAGTCTCCCCATCCACGTTAATATCCACTAAAGTGGATAAATTTGATTTATTAACTTTAAACCATACCCCCTTTTTTTGTTAATGCCATTACTATTATGAGCCCCAAAACAAATTATATAAATATATTGAATAATCACGCTTTTACAGTGTTAAGTCGCCGCATTCTAATTTTGTAGTCAAAACATACAATCAAACATTACGTATCAATTCCATGGGTGCAACAATATGCCCCAATAATCTAATGGTGATAATTTTAGAATAATCCACAAATTAGTTTTATAATGCCTTCCAACCAACTTATAACCCGTAGGGGTTTTATCTAAATACTACATCTCAAAAATAATATATGTAGTCATGAAATAATTATAACAACGACACAATCCAAATCGACAATGAAGTTCAAATTATAATCAATATGCATTTAATACTTATAATATGCAGCATTTAATTATTCAAAAGACATACATTTTCCATTATTCGTATTTATCTAAATAATTTAAACATCGATTAAAAGGGTTAATTAGCGGGATGTTACATTCCTCCCTACTAAAATGATTCATCATCCCTAATGAATTAATTACTATTTTCACATAACCAAAAATAGTAATGTTGCTGAAATTTTTACCAAATAAACCTTCATTTAGTATCCCAAATTCCATAATCAAACTCTTTTTTTAGAAGAAAGTAACAACATGGCTGAAACAACTTTCCAATCAATAAAAACTATCACATAGACAAAAATATGACATAAATTTGTCATTACAGCCCATCATATCATGCAATAGTATTTAATATATGCATCAGATAATCAAAGTCAAACTATACATACCAAAATCAATCCAGGGAAAACACTGGCCTTTTTATTTTTCATGTTCTTTTCCTTGTGCAAATTTTTATTTGCTGGAGTTTATTTCAACAATATCCTAATCTACAATTGATTTTACCAAATACACCATGGTTTTGTCCTTTTCTCTATAAATTACAACATATTTAATGTAGTTGTCAATAAGCTATTAGGGTCATACAATTGTCCTCTAACACAAAAGAAGCCCAAACTCATACTCTCCCTTCCATTTTTTACCTAGGTGCCTTACTCAGCCATCTCAATCAACATAGAATTTTTGTCTTCATCAAGAACTTATGCAACTTTAAGGTATGCATTCCCAAATATAGTGCAAGTTTTTCTAATTTCAATATCCATGCACAATTTTATTCTTACATACCCGTGGATGGTACTCATAATACATAAACACTTGTAAGAACAACAACGTGGTCAAAATACTTGGTGTGTTAAATACTTCTCTAGGTTCCTCCATTGATTATGGTATTCTTATAATTCATCATATACCTTAACAAGGCTTTAAAACTTAGTAACTCACTTTTCTTGTATTAAATTAACCTTTACAAGGATGTAGACCTGAGTTAGGTATGCTTTGAATTTTCTCCTTCATTACTGCTATAAAGGTTTTAGTAACTTGCACACAAATCAATACATATGATTTTCAACCTATAGACTCTAGATCATCAAGGAATGGGAGATAAAACTAGAGATTTGTTAAATATTTAATTGAAATGGTCTCATTCAACCTCTTGATCGGGAGTATAAATTTCACCATAGTATTCATTTCTCCCTTCCTCATCTTTGTCAAAGCACACAAGTACTTGATAGGACTACAATAACTTGGTAGTCTTATTCAAACCATAAATAGTCCATGAGCTAGTGATCATGACAAGAATTCTTTAAACTGTCGTAGCATTCACTGCTCATTGTACAAGTAGGCCAAGTGGAAGATTTCTTCCCATAAGCACCTTCAAGGCCCCAAAACCTTTCTCTTGCTTATTATACCATTAAAACCCTACAGCACCATGAGAATCTAAAGTAGTTTAAAAGAATCATACATCATGGAAGATCAAGAAAAATTCATATTAAGGGATCGTTCAATACAGATAGTCATATTTTTGCTTTTCAATCTAGCTTATAGACCCTTGAGCCTCTCAGGATCTTTCCATATACCTTCCTTCCTATAATTCAAAGGCGTGGAGGACATGATGCTCTTGTGATGCAAAGAAATTTTAAGGTAGCCTATCACATCCAAGAGTTAGAATGAAAACAACAACAACAACACAAACTTGCCCTTTCACCTCTGCCATGAGAATCCACTTCTCAAGCCTAAAATAGGCCTAAAACATGCAAAATTGATTATCAAGGGTATTTTCTGATTTTTTCACTTTAGGATCATTCCTCAAATGTCATTTGAATGTATTATAAACTTTTAAAATGATTGCTAACAATGAATAACTTCAGCTTCTATCAACTACTCAAAGTTGTCCTATAAGCCTTCGAAAAGAATGCCATTGGTGAGTTCATGTTGGGAGAAATCTAGAGAGAACCTAGATAAGGTTAGACCATTTTTATACATCCTTTAGGATCCCTAAGATGTATGCAAACTTTCATGATTCAAATCACAATGCAAGTCTCTTAACAATCTAGCTTCTTCTACTAGGCCTTCTCAAGAACCCAAAACTGAAAAAATTGACCTTATCTTTCTCCCACATGTGAATTTAATACTAAAATTTACACACATGTTCTTATGGGCATGAATTCCCTACAGTTTCAATTTTAGAGGAACCCACTTGATAAAACTCAAATTATGAAGTTTTTAGAAATTTGTCCAAATAGGGACAGTCACAGGGCAGCGAACAATCAGATCACTATATCTTTTCTAGTTCTTAATGTTATGACCCCAAATTTTTATGTAAGGTCTGTACAAACACTAAGAACATATAAAAAATTTTCAAGCTCTAACTCATTCCCCATTTCTTTGAATTCGTGTTTTATCAGTCAGATTTTTGGGTACCTACTAAAGACCAAGAAGAGAAACAAAATGCATTTTACAGAGTTTCACTCAACATTAAGCCACAAAAATTTAGAAACATGTCTATGCCAACATTATTCAACTACAAAAATGAACTCAATTTTTTCATCCTTATTAACCATGTGAAAATATAAAAATATTGTCATACAAAACTCACGAGATATCACACACAGGTCCAGATTTTGATTTTGGCACACCTTTCATACATAGGAACTCCAGGTGGGGTATTAAACCATTGAGTCCATTAAAAACATGCTTCATACACATTACATAATCATAAGGAACATATTTTAATTGTGTTCTTACAAAATGAACAAAGTTCCTTCTTCAAAAGCTTGCTTTTCTTGATGATTTTCCTCTCATCTACCGCCCCCTTTATGAAACATGCTATCTCCCCATATTTTACCTTATATCAATAATAAAAACAAAATATGTGTTCTCTCAAGTGGAAACTCATTCCGATTAATCTCAACTCAATCTATTCCTTTTATTTTTCCCGTCTAATCACGCGTAGAGGATTGAGTAGTAATCTCATAAATCTTTAGCATAAAAGGTCTTGAAACAAGAATCTCATACCAAACCTTTCCTAGAGCAAACACATTTTATACAAACTAATAGTTACTAAAATTAGTGCAAAATCACAACCCCATGCGAGATCGGGCTTCTAGGTTGATCACTCTAGGCATCCAGGTGTGATTGCACAACATGGAAACCTCTCTCAGCGTGGGACTTGTGAAAGCGAGAGAGGAATCTCCGAGAAAGGTGGTTCCAGGCTCCTAAACTACTTATTCCATGCCAAGCTTAATCTAATCCTAATCTAACAATGCCAAGAGACATGAAAGGAAAAGAACAAAAGCCTACACTAAAGCTTACACCGAGAAGGAGAATGTTGGACATCTATCAAAATTGCCATGGACAAGGAGAGGTGAGCAATGGGAAGGATGGACAGATGCATCATCCCAAGGATAGATTTCACACGAGAAAATGTCCCAAAACTCCATGAACACACGGCTCCAAACTGTAATGAACATTCAAACATGCACAAATAATACTGCATGATCTATTTCATTTATGTTATGTGGATTTTTATCTCCATAGAGAGCGAAGAAGAGAAACAAGAAAAAATGAGCAAGGATGGACCAAAATGCATCACGAAACACATTTTTGTTGTTAGTTTTACCATTAAGTTTAAAAACATCATTCCATTAGTAAAAGGAAAAAACACCATTCATTCGAGCTCATTTTCAACCCTAGAAGAAGAAAGAAGGGAGGGCGAGGCGAGAAAAGATGAACCACTTGTTATATCTCTTTTAAAATGAGCCAAATCGGCTTTATAAAATGCATGGGTCGAGCCCAAGAGAATTAGGAAAACATTAAAGCCCAACCATTGACCAAAATGCATCCTTCATTATTCGGTGGTTGAGACATCACTTCTTCTTTGAAGAAGAATCGACCCATGTGCATTAAAGCTGCCATTGTTGAAACGCGCTTAAAACATTACGGCATTACCACGCAGCGTCGAGCCGTTTCTCAATTTTCTCTCTCTACTACACCAAAATTCGAGATTGATCCCAGAATCATGCAGAGAATTTCATAAGCTTTCCGTTGATATAAAGAATGTGCAAATCCAAGCTCTGGATCGAAAGTTATGGAGGTCTGAAGTTTTAGGGCACAAAAGTGAAAACGTGTTTTGAAATCTTTCCCGCGCTCTGCCACCTGGATGACACGTGGCACGCATTGATTGGTCGCGTGATTCTCTCTCCTCGCTCACCCGCGGGTTTTTCTTTGAATTTTGACCTTTTTGATGATTTTGGAACATTTTTCACTTTTTCCCGCTTCCCCGCCACTTGTACGACACGTGGCATGATCTGGTTGGAGGACAGGGCGCGAGGTCAACCTTGTCTTTTAAACTTTGGGCCCAAGACTTTTTGCAAAATTTCTAAGTCCCCATCAACTCTGCCGCTTTGCCATTGGACATGTATCCAATTCCCTATTGCTCGGGCCTTTCAAACCTTACCCTTTGACCCTTGGACTTTTCCCTTGTGACACGTGTCATCTCCTGGTTGGTCCACGGGTCTCTCATCCCAAAATATCTGGCTCTTTCGTGTCCACCAAGCGTCTTTTAAAATCTGGATGCCCTTGTCTTCGAAAATTCTTGTTTCGGCCAACTGGTCCAATAGTTCACGTCCATTCGTCCCGGATGTCCCAGTGCTTCGTGGGACAAATTCTTCCTTCTTTCCGGCCGATTCGCGTCCTTTTGTCCCACTTGTCCCACATTGTTTCGGACTGAAGTTCTCCATTTCGGCCGATCCGGGTGGTTCGCGTCTTCAAGGCCCAAATGTCCCATTTGCTTAGCGGGCCCTTTGTTCTTATTTCAGCCGAACATACACTAGTTCGCGTCCTTCACGTACTCTTGTCTGAATCGTCATTCCGGCTGATTAGTCATTTTCTTCCTCTTTCGGCCAGATCGGCTTTTCACCAACGCCCACCGCATTAATTCTACATGAGATGTCACCCTGTCGCCGCTTCAAACGAATGCCTAGAGGCCTTTCGGCCGATCCGCGTCTTTCTGTCCCACACGTCCCTACTGTTGCAAGGACTAGGACTTAGCCAATTTTCACGATTTTTCCTGGCCCAAGTTTATTTTCTGCAACCTTCTCGCATTTTCTCAGAGCTTGCTCTCTTCAACCTGGTCAGGAGAGTTAGAAAAATCTGAGGGAATCCCAGAAACATGATGTTTGCTCTGAATCAATTATCTGCCTGGGACTTGAATATTCTGATGCATGTTATCAAAAATTACCGAGGGGGTGAATTTTGGATAAAGATTACCTTGGAAAATTAAAATTTAAACATCCCTTAATTTTCTATGCTCCAATTTTAGAGCCATAATATTATTACTTTGTCACAACTAGTCAAGGTTGTACAATCTATGACACATAGAATCATGCACATGTTCATATTTTACCTGCAAGGATATCATATATGGATGCATATACCTAGATTTATCTCTAAATCCCCTATATCATATTTAACTCTCATTTATTCCTTTTCAGTTATTAGCTCCAAGAGCTCACCTAAAGTGCCTAAGAAAGACAAATTTTATATTCAATCAAGAATTAGATGTTGTCATCCTATGCATATTCCAGAATTGATGCCCCTATATCATTAAGACATTGGTTTTTCAAACAAACAACCAAGTTTTAATTACTACGTCTTAGGTTCCTACCTGAACTTAAGTACGTCCTCCTTTTTCACTATGAGTTCAATCAATGATAATGTCATGATAACTGACATAAAGTTGTGATTCATGCAAATTTCCTATTATTTGCCATCACAAAAATCTGAATTCTATTTCAGTTTCCAGTTAGTCCCATCTTACTAGTTCCCTTCTTCCACTAAGTAACTAACGTGCTTAACACCTAGGTTTTACTCGACCAGGATCACATTTTCTTCCTTTTTCCCATCCATTATCTCTTTCCTGCAAGTCATAGATAAAGAAGAGCTAATGCTCTTGTATTCTTCTACTATTTAAAGTTAGAATTTTATTGTAAATTTCATTCTGTCCTAATTGGACTTATAAGTAATCAACTTTTTACGGTGGATAGTTCTTCCTCTATCTACTTCATTTATCTTATGTGGATTTTTATTCCATATTGGATTTAAGTTCCAAATCTGTCATAAAGATAGTTCAATCAATCAAGTAACCCTTTATTGATTATCATCATTCAGCCCAAGTTGTTTGACTTGGCTAATCTTGTTCACACTTACTAGTTGCTCCACACATCCTTCTAGTTTAGTGTGTCACAAAGGAATGTTAAAGTATTATCTAACTTATTTACCACCAAACCTGAGGCATAGTTTGGTCTGGTTCATTTTCCATGGTATATCCTTCTCTCATCAATTTTATTTTGTTCATAAAATCAAAATTTATTAAGCGTAAGGACCCAATAAGTCCAAGAGATCTGACCTTCAGCTCTGATACCAAATGTAACAACCTAAAATTTGACACTCAATTTAGAAGGATTTTTTTCCCAATAGACCTTCCTCTACATATATAATTCAGGTAGCTAGTTAAGCTAATTAATGCAGCAAGTCTTATTATCTTAATAGCAAATAGACATTCCCCTACATAATTAAATCAAATAACTAGATAAGGCTAGCTTATGCAACATGTCATAATTAATAAATCCATCCTATAACAATGTGATAAACCTTATGCAGCTGTAAGGGTTAATATATCCTTGATCTCCACGATCACCCTTAACATTCATTAGAATGTTCTTATTTAGCCTCACTCATTTTTACCGCTCTGTGGTAGTGAGAACATGTGACTGATCCTCCAGTGTCTACCTAGAGTTTAACTTAGTAAACTCTATCCGGCATCCTACACTTTGGGATTTGAGGAATCACGGTGATTAGACAATGTACCCAGCAAGCACATTACTTTGGCCAAAGTTTTTAGTTGTACTATGTACGCTTAGAATAGACACTTGCACATAACATCTAAACTTGTCTTCCCATCACCTCACAAATGTCTCATCACAGTTATCTAGATTCATTAATCTTATTCCATTAACTTAATGAATTATAGTTCATGCATTTAATTACCTTGAATAGAAGGATAAGGTCATGAAGTGATTATCACCTCATTTCCCCCTTTCATACATTCTAGCATTTTGAAAAATAAAGAGTATTAAAACATTAGTCAGGATTCTGATAGGTCCTACTAATTTAAATTAATCGCAGCAAGCTCAACTTGTTTTTACCCTCCTAGATAAGGCATTATTGTCATCTTTAGGAATGCTCCTTTCGCCTTTATTTATTCCAGGCTAGGTAATGCCACAAGTTGTACCTCTTACTTTGTAAGGTAATTAGTCAGAAAAGATTAAGTTTACCATTCTTTATGTTAGAGCTCTTTCCTTTAAAATTGAAATTGACTTTCAACTACAATGGTCAAGATGTGTGCCCCCTTATTTATTATTCCCAAATTTAATTGAGGCATATTTATATCTTGGCATGATTATTAATAGCAAAGATCATAGCCATTATTAAGTATAGACTAGATTAATATCGCTCCTTGTTTGAGGCTAATTCCCTAGCTTGATTAGACCTTCATACCCTTAGCATATATTATAGACCCAATAAATTTGTAGTTATGGAATGCACTATTTTAGTTCATATCTTGATTACATTACCTTCAAGTTTACTTCCCATTATGAGATTTAGGAAAATACCAAGACAATTACTCATATTATGCATTCTTACTTAAGAGACTAGAATAATATTTTTGCAAGTTAGACCATTTAGAAACAACCTTTAAACTCATTTTTGAACCATATGTTTTGACTGATTTATCTTGATATGGAAGTAGATTTATACACTTTCTTATAGCACATCTTAGTATCTTAGCTCATCTAGATTGATTCATGAAATGTAGGTTTAATAACCATAGATTCATTGAAGGGATTCGTTTAATCATCTCAAGGTCATCCCATCATATCATATCAGATCATAACCTGTAATGTTATAAATTTATAGAGAGCTTTCTTAATAAATAACTCCATTGTTAGTTCATAACTATTACCATTAGAGGCACAAAATATTAAATAGAAAGTCTCCTTATCTTGACATAACAATCGTTTTGTTTTCTAGCCACTCATAGACATAAATAATACATTCATAATGCTGCCATGAATTTGGTACAAATCCATTCTTCACTTTATTAATACTTAACAACTTACATCCACTAAGGACAATTACAAGAATGCCTTGCCAAGAAATTAAATATTCCCAGCAGTACATTTACAAGATACAACTTGCCAAGGCAAGTATAATTTACTATTAGTGCATTTATATTTATATCCAAGATCCTTATTACAACACTCATTCAATGCAAACTTCCTCGAGTTGAAGTGAGATGATCCAACCAACCTTATTTAACCTGCGACACTACAAGTTTGAGGGGTGTCAGTTCAATGAACTGGCAAGAGTAATCCTTCTTGCTACTCTAAGTTTTGACTCTTAATTAAGATTGGTCGAAGAAACTAACAGTCTAACTCGACCACCCCAGCGTGGCAGTAGTTTTTTCCCCTTGAGCAATATTTCCGCAATAATTAAGGAATGGGAATTCCTCCAATAATTCCAAAATGGTGAGAGAAGAAACACGGAAATAAAATCTATTTTGCATCCAACACTGTTTCAGTTTAATTTCTCATAACATAAAAGTCATACATATATATTTTCACCGAAAAATGGCTAAGTATAGGTTTTGGAAAAATTCCGCCAGAGTTTCCCCTTGTAATATTCACTTTTAAAATTCTCCAACAGTCAAATTTAAACATACATAAACACGAATGAAATATATGCTTAAAATAAAAGGTGTGGATCAAGTGATCCAACCCTCCGAGATGGAAAATCTTGGGATATAAAAAGGAGAAACGAAATCTATCTACATAAAGGAAATTTATGTATCCTGCTGAATTTATCAGCATAAATTTTTACCTTTGCAGCATGCTTATTTTATATCTATTTGCCCCTGCAGAAAAGTTACCGACTTGACTGACTTATTGACAAGAATTTCATAACCAAAATATCCACATTAATATATTTAATTCCAGCAGTATAAAATCATGCCCAAATCGATTTCATACAAGCCATCACGTTTTTTTACACAAATCAAACAAAAATGAACACCCAAATTGATATTTTTATTTCCAGCAATATAAAATCATTCCCAAATCGATTCCATACTAGGCCATCATGTTTTTTTGCAAAGATCTAACAAAAACAACCACCCAATTTGATATTTTCATTACCAGTAATTTATTTTCTTGCACAAATCAATTCCACACAAAGCCATCACGTTTTTTTACAAATATCTAACAAAAACAAACACCCAACTTGATATTTTCATTACTAGCAATTTATTTTCTTGCCCAAATCAGTTCCACACAAAGCCATCACATTTTTTTGCAAAGATCTAACAAAAACAAACATGGAGAGGCTGAGAGAATCAATTAATCAAAAATCATAACAAAGGGAGCAAGGAAGAAAACCCTTTCCTACAAATCAAATTTCTTTTGTTTAATTTGCCTCTAAACCAGTGAAACCCTAGCCTATTTGTTTCGGGTGCTTAAGCTCTAGCTTCTCCAACCCAATCACCTTTCCACAATGCAAACTTCAATTGAAATAAAAGGGCTTTGTATAAAAATGCTTCCATTCACATATTCAAGAAAAAATATCAGCAGAGTGACTCCAAGATGAGAGCTCTCTCTCTCTCTCTAAGTCAAAATCCCAAATGAAACTCAATAATCCCTTCTTTCCTATTTTTTCCTCTTTTTTAAGAAATCCTAAGTCTCATATATCAATGTGGGTAGGAATTTTGTTAAAATAAATTTTCTTTCACTTATTAAAGTTATTCTCCCCCATCCACGTTAATATCCACTAAAGTGGATAAATTTGATTTATTAACTTTAAACCATACCCCCTTTTTTTAAATGTCATTACCATTATGAGCTCCAAAACAAATTATATAAATATATTGAATAATCACGCTTTTATGGTGTTAAGTCACCGCATTCCAATTTTGTAGTCAAAACATATAATCAAACATTATGTATCAATTCCATAGGTGTGACAATATGCCCCCAATACTCTAATGGTGATAATTTTAGAATAATCCACAAATTAGTTTTATAATGCCTTCCAATGAACTTATAACCCTTAGGAGGGTTTTATCCAAAATACTACATCTCAAAAATAATATATGTAGTCATGAAATAATTATAACAACGATGCAATCCAAATTAGACAACAAAGTTTCAAATTATAATCAATATGCATTTAATACCTATAATATGTAGCATCTAATTATTCGAAAGACATACATTTTCCATTATTCATATTTATCTATATAATTTAAACACCGATTAAAAGGGTTAATTAGTGGGATGTTACACTTTGGGTCATCCTTTCTTAGATAAATCATCTCTGAGAACCTTATATAAGCAACTAAAAACTATCTCATTTGCTAACTTGGAACTCCTAAGGCAATGCACTAAAGTAATCAATCACTACACTTTTAAAAGGCATCCTAAGCTCCCTAAATCTTGGAATTACATATCTACAATTGTTAGGGCAGCACTCACATAAGGTCTAGAGCTCAAAACTAGGTCAAGGAAGCCATTTATCTCTTCCAAAAGCTTCCAAACACCCTCTCTCCAAGTGTTATAGAAAGATCAAAGTCAAAGAAAGTATGGTCAGAGTAATTGCTAAATCTAATTGATCTATCTAAATATCACATGCTAGGTGGATAATGACATGCGGTTTGAGGCCTCTTCATAGTAGTGTCAAAGTAGGAAGTGTAAGAGGGTGCCCACAACCCTTATAATGTTTATTTAACACTAATCTTTATCTATGGCTAGGATTTTACATGATGAGCATTCCATTTAGAGAGCTTCGTTGCATGTATGATAACTAAGGTTTGGAAACAATAAACAAAGCCAAGAAGATGAGCAACCCGAAAGTTTTAGAAGTTATCTTAGGTAGGAGAGACACGAGGTCAAAGATTGTATAGAAGGTCCTAGATTGTACAAGGGAGTATTGTCCTACATGTGTTTTACGGTCACAACCTAGGCATATTTTCAATTCTAGTCTATTTTTCTAAGGGTTTTCAAGTTCATCTCTCCTGGTGTTATATAGTCCCGATCTTTCTAGAAATCGAGTTGTGACAAGTTAAGTTCCTTTATACCTCTATTTTTTTATTTCAATTGCATGTTAGCTTAAGTGGTATATTAACCTTTCTTATTGATCTAAAATGTAAATCTAGTTTATTCTTATATTGTTATATATTTGTTAACTCAAGGGACATGAATCAACTCTTGTATATCATACACCTAATTTTAAATCAACCCAAAGATTTAATTTAGGGGAAACCTATTATTGCCAAAGGAATGGAGATTCAGATATTCCCATGAGCATTGGAGAGGTGATGAAGCATAATGCCATGCTATGATGTATAAGTGAACTGAATAGAAGATGCACAACCACTATAGATTATGAAGATACATTCTTTCTTGATGATTTGATTGTATGCTCAATGGAAATCTACGTGTAGAACTTGGTTACATATAGGACATGGTATGGTATGTAACCCAGTGAGTATTGGCAATTTGTTGAGAAATTGTTAATGCTTCCATTGAAATAATACCTCCTTTATCATTAGAATCAATACTTTGAAAATTATCATCAGACATATTGGTTTGTATAGAGTCATCACAATAGTAATCAAGATCAAATTCATATCGATCATAACAATTAAGTAATAGTGGGAAATCAAAGTGCCATCCATGAGATTATTTTGTATATTTCCCCATAAAGCTTACTTTATGTATCACACGGATCATCATCACCACTATCATAATTCTTATCATCAACCCAACTATCATGTCAAACTCATACGAAACTTTTCCCCTCTATATTCTCTAGGTGCTTGAAGGTCGTATGCATGATTGGTAATACTTCCATGGAAGTTAAGTCATTCTTATCCTCTTATTGAATAGGTGGCTCTTGTAGTGTTGTAGAATTTGCATCATGCAATATTACATTATGTTCACTAGAAATAGGTGGGGCAACTTTAGGAACCCATTTAGATTTGTAAAATTGAGATGAATGTGTAGCAGAATGATTTGTGTAGCAAATGAAATAAATCCCTTATACTCAATTTGTTGGATTTTTCATTGTAAAGCATAACAATCATTATCATGATGTCCATTAATTCTATGATAATTGAAAAATGGTTGACCTTTGATTCTTTCAAGATGATAGTATGGGTAGTAATGAGTGGTAAACAAAGTGATTAAGTGTTTATCAAGTAGTGTAGATAGGATATCATATTGTGTAGCATGTGTGTCAAATCAAGAGGTTGATCTTGTGGAACATACACATTGTTATTGTGGACATCTAAAATTTTGACATGATTAATTACAAATATCCCAATATCATCCATATAATAATTAATCACAAGATTAATTATTATTATTAATCCATTTTATTATATTTACCCTTTATCATTTATCATTTTATCTTATCATTTCATCATTAATCCTTTAAATCCATGATTATATCCCATTTTATCATTAATCACTTTAATTTTCTGATCATATCATATTATCATCATAATCCTTCATTAACATTTTATAGGAATCTATTACTCCTATATCTCACCTATCACCTAATCTACACATCCCTACACCTATCCTTTCCATCAAATCATATCCCGAATAATATTTATTTAACCTATTCTTAAGATAATCACATCCTCACACCTCTAAATCTAGAGGCTTGTTGGTGAGAAAAATTTTCGTAGGGAAAATTTATGGGTTTCTTGTCAATGTTATGGGAGTCGAAGTCTCTCTACTTAGATGTGTGGGAATCAACTTCCGTATTTGCATGCGCATGAAAAAGTGGGTTTTTCCCGTGGCCTTATAGCCAAAGATCACACTGGGGGCACTCCACTAACCCTACGGCAAAGCTAGTAGTCTCTTGCTAGAGATGAATTTGTCTTGAGAGATGGGAAGGGAGTGAAAATGAAAGGTAGGAGAACTAATGTTGCAAGTAGAAACTCATATGCCTACACACACATACACTAGTTAGAAATTTCAACACATGCATTTAAGAGAAGAAACAACCAAAACTTCAATGCTACCAGCTAGAGGAAACCATGCATACAAAGATGCACACATTCATATGCCTTGGAAAACAAAAACTTCTTCCTTCATTAGCATTTCAATTAGAGTTGTACATAGTAGGAGAATGGAGGAAAAGTAGTGAGGAGAAAATAGAAGAAAATTGGCTAACTCTTTGTTCTTCCACAAGTAGGCAAATGATCTCTCATGAATTCACAAGAATACAACCAACAACCCCTTGAGAATGGGAGGACTTTTCATTTTATAAGAAGAGAGGTGACTCTTCATATGCCCCCAAATGACTTTTCATATGTCCTCATGCGTAACTTAAAACTTTTCAACTTCCTAGGAAACTATTAAGTCCCTTTTTATAACATAAAGGTGAATTTTACATTAGAAATATAAAGTTTCCTTTTAATTTTATTAAGGACATATAAAAAGTGTACCCTAATGAAGAATTATAACATGGAAGAGAGAGAAATTTGGGGGAGGGTGAGAGAAGAGAGAGAAAGAGAGAGAGGAGGGAAGAGAGAGCTAAAGAAGAATATGCTTGCTCCTGGTGAAGTCCATTGATCCTTGTCGATGGAATGCTCCAATGTAGTGAAAATCTGAATCTTTGAACTCTTTACACCCCGAGAAAATCCTTCAGATGGCTCACGGACACCTTGGATTGAGTGTTTAAAAAAATTGTTGAATGGTTCTACCGATGACCATGAACGTGACTCATGAAGATCCCCTCAGAAGAGATAGGAACTCAAAACTGACCCTACCAAGTTGAATGAAATGTTTACCAATGATTGCAACCTCCGCCTTACACATTATATTCCTGTAACTCGAGCCACGAAGTGAGTGTCGAAAGACACTGTCAAGGTCTCTGAGATGGATTTTGAATGATCTATGAGAAATTCCTATGATGATCCCAAATGGTGATGTTGACCTGAATGATTATCCCCATGCATCTCATTTTGCCAAAACTTGCCCCTTGAATGTGACTTACTATTTTTAGCAAGTGCCCAGATGGGAGACTTACTATATTTAGTAAATGGTGATTTTTACCTTTCTGGATCATCTTGATGAGGTTAGCTTCTTTATTTACTCCTTTGTATATTGCCTTCACCTCAACCACTTCTTGGAATGACTTGCTATTTTTAGTAGGTACCCATATAGGGAACTTACTATTTTTAGTAAGTGGTCATTTTCATGTTTTCTGCTTTGAACAATCATTCTGACCTCATGATTATCACCAATCTTGCTTCTAATTTATGTAGAAAGATTACTATATTTGGAAAGTGGGTCTCTGGTGCTCGGTTTGCAATGAAACACATATTTTTGGACTCAGCTCATCATCATGATCTTATCCCCCAAATTTCACTTGATTTCACCCACCAGAATGCTTAGAAATAAAAAATGAAAATTTTACCTAGCAAGGGCTTTGGGCATGGAGCTACCATGGCAGCCATTAATGGAGTCATGAATATTTTTGCAGGTCTAGTTTTCACCTCTAATAGTGATGGAATTGGCTCCATTGGGATAGGTTTTTCACTTGAAATCTATGTGTAAATTTTTAGCTTGATCCAACTACCGATTGGTGGGAAATTCAACAAATGTGAGCTAGGGAAAAATGGAGTTTTATTTGAAACAAATAATCTATGGCATCATTTGACCTCCCATTTGTTGCATCTTTATTGTATCTAAAAATGAGGAATTCTGTAAAAGACGGCATCTCAATTTGTGCTCTAGATTGAGAGAAATGAGCATTTCTCTATTTTTGACTATGAGGGTTTTCTGAAAAAATCTTCTTTTCTTTATTATTTTTCACCTTTTCGATCCATTTCTTTTGTGATTTCTGCATTTTTGGATGAAGGATTATTTTCATGGAGTCATTTGGATGCAACAATGGAGGTTAGGAATCCTGGAGAAATTTTGGTATGGTTTGGCCATGGTATGGAGGTGTGGGGGAGAAATGGCAAAAATGGCTATCTCCCGTATATATATGCAAAATTGGAAGGGGGAGGGATGGGGTAAATTTTTGTGTCCCTTTGGAAAAAGGGATGAAGGGGACATGAAATTCTGCTTCGCACCTCATCATGCCATTTGTCACTTTTTTTTGGTTGTGCAACTTGGAGGAGGGGGCTTAGTTTTAGCACCTGGGAGCTAGTTTGCGGTCATATTGGTGACTTGGGGGCTTAAAGGGGTGGGGAGAATTTTTGTGTCCCATTGAAAAAGGGATAAAAGGGACATGAAATTTTGCCTCATCCTCAAGTTGCCATGTGTCCCATCAAAAATTGACTAAGTATGAAAGATCATACCTTGGGACCAACTTGCGAAGGTGATATCTCGAGCTCCCGATGAATTTTGGGGTGAAATTTTATATGATCCACCTGAAAAAACCCACTGAATCCAATGGTGATGGTCTAAAGATCAAATTTTGATTGAAACACCTCCAAATTTCCCCTTATTTCTTGGGATCCCAATTGTGCATCAGAAGAATGAGTTGCCTTGGAAAGTGTATGATGTTTCAAGATGTCCCATCTTTTCCACCATGTAGGGCATGGAAAATTATTTCCTTTGAAACTTTTTTGGGATTTAAAATAATCATGGGGCTCCCAAAATATTTCTTTGAAGCTTAGGTCCTCTTTCACGGTGCATGCTCCTTTTTTCGAGGCCCGAAAACTCAAAAACTTTTGATGAATTGGGTTCAAAACCTCCAAAACTTCCCTGAATCTTCCAAAATCATCTCCATGGTGTTCCTAGCACTTGAATAATCCTTTGTGATGATTTTTTCCCTCTTGATCCATTCTCCCGAGGATGGTACACTAGTCTTAGGAAGGCCGATTATAACCCTTCCTAAAAAAAATTTGAAAGCTTGAATGTTCTAGAAGATCCTAAATCACCTAGGGGAGACAGCTGAAATTCATATAGGGGTCATTTGATGTGAAAAGATAGGACTAGTGATTTGGATAGACTAATTTACTGATTAAACACATGTCTTAAGAAGGTATGAATTTGAAAAGTTTCGACACTATGGTATGGTTGTCCTGCTTGATAGTGAATTTTTCCCCTTGTAAAATTACAGAACAACAAGGATTCTATTTCTAGAAGCCTCTCTAAACTTCCCTCAATTTAAAAATTCAAATAAACCTCACAACCTCCATTGAATCTTCTTCCAAATTCTAGAATCCTCCAACTCTAGAATCCTCCATCCGTACATGAATAATCCACCATTGATCCAAATCCAACATGGCTTCATCTTAGCCATTGAATCCTCCACCCAAAACTATAAATTGATCCCTCCCCTCCTCCGATGAGAGCTAGCTTGAAACAAGTCACAAATCCATATCAAATCACTGCCATTTTTATCACTCAATCAATCCATCATCCATATTCATCCAATCAATCATTCATCCTTCATCAAGCAATTAAGGGGAGGTGTTGCCCCCTTCCGATGTTTAGTGTCTCCAAAATCTGAAGCATCCAAAAATAAATCCAAGAGAAAATCCACCACATCAAAGGAGGAGTTGTGCAATCTTGTAGGTAAGTGCAGGTATTATATTCTCCTTCCTTTCCATCTTGCTCCATTTGAGGTAGAAATTAGAAGTGTTAGTTTGGTTAATTTATTAGTTTGCATTGCATACTAACACCACTTTTTTTCTTAAATTTTGGTGCCCACTATGGGGCTTACCCCCCAAAATTTTGATTATTTTTAGTAACATTCCATACTAACAATAAGCTGTTCAAATTTGGAAATTTTTCATTTGAGATTTGCACTTTAAAATTTAAAATTTTTATGTGAAATCACATGTATCAGTGCATTTGACCTGTTAATAGCACATTTGTAGCTCTATCAGTGCATTAACAAATTTTCATGTAAAGTTTCACATATGTCTTGAATTGATACATTTATTCTGTTTTGGCACATTTTTTTACTTTTTTTTGCCTACCTTCTGAGAGCCATAACTTTTGATCCCGAACTTGAAACGACTCCGTTTTTTTTTCCAGAAAGGTATTGAAAATATCTATGCATTCAAAGTGTTAATTTAGTATTTTGGAAGATAATTTATTCATGGTTTTCATTTTCCTAAATCTTGTTATTTTAACTACACATTAAGTTATCTTTTCTTGTTCCAAACTACTAACACTTTGTGTGTAGCTTCCTACGCTTACCAAAGATAAAAATAAATCTAAAACTACTAATCCTTTTTGTTTTGTAGCTCGTTTAGTCCAATACATTTGGGGTTATAATAAAACTACTAATCTTTATTTTGTAGGGCCTCCTCTTGAAGACCCCATTACATAATTTTTAATCATTTTATTTTGCATTTATCATCTTTTTTTGTGTTTTCCTTTGTTTCTTGTTCATCCCAAAGGCAAAACCATGTATGCTTTCCTCTCACGTCCTAGGATGATCTTGAGGATCAAAAGTGGCTATCTTTACCATTTTTATTTTGTAGGGGAAATGTGATAGGAAGTGATATCCATGCACTTGTCATAGTCCTAGGGTTCTCGTGACTGTGGGCTTCATCTCCACACATGTAGACATACCTTGTGTTCCGGCGGGGTATATAAATTCAAGGACAGGTGTCATTATTGGTTAAACACTTCCTTGTTTTAAGAGAGGTTTGAAGTGAGGGGCTTCCACATCCCAAAACCAAGGCCTCAGACAACATCCTTGTAACACGACTTGGGCCCCACGTACCACTAAGGTATTTCTTGGGCATCCCTAGTGATCTTATGCATCCTAGACTAGAGCAACCTCTTGGCCTCATATCAAACTATAGTGCAAGGAGGCCACACTCCCTAAGATCAATCACTAACACATAGGTGGAGAGTCAATTGTGGCACCATCTTTGGTGTGTGGTATTGAAAGTGGGTTATAGCTTGATTTTAATCCCACTTGAATAGTTAAGGTGTGTGTTGCATATTTGTTACTTTTTGTGAAAACCCTAAACCACCCCATCACCTTAATTAATTTTAATAAATCAAACATCATCATAATTAACCATCCTTAATAAAACAATCCTAATCCAAATCCCATCACCATCCTTAATCATCCAACTTAATCCCAATCCTAATCCCATCACTATCTTTAATCCACAATCCTAATACAAATATAATCCCCACACACATCCTATATAATCATGTCCTTTGATCCAAAATCCCCATCCTCTTGAAACCAACATCCAAACCTCTATCTCTTTTCTAAATCTATCAACCAAGCTATCCATGTACATTCAACTAGTCATTGCATCCATGGACATTCGACTAATTGTTACATCCATGGACATTGGACTATTGTGAATTTCATCGCAACCATTGACATTCGACTAATTGTTGCATGCAATTTTGGTCTTATGTCCAAAACCTTATCAACTAAGGAATTCTTATCCACGTACCTCTCTATCCACCACCTTTCCATCCCAATCTTATCCCTAACCATCATCCAAATCCCACTTGACATACAAACATCTTCATCCATCCAAATCTCATCGTACATCCAAACATCCCTCACCAATCCAAAACAAAAAAACAATGTCACCCCCATCCTTTATTAAGTATGACCTCTTAGCGGATGATAAAATTACAACCCCCAGTCTCATGATGACCACATGACATCATCTTCCCCATCCACTTCATATCCTATAGCCATAAATATTTTCACTACTATGAAACAACGGATGAAGGCTTAAGCATCTATGAATAAGGCATTTGCGAACCCATCTCTCTTCCTCAAAATATGGGTCATTTAGGCTTAGGTTATAAACCAAATGCTAACAACGTCCCTCCCATTGCTCCATCACAACCCATGTCTCCCGCTCATCTTGTTGATCCTATCATCCCAACCAATAAACCCAATCACAAATCCTTTAATCCCCTATAACTACCAAACAACTAAGAATGGATTGAACACATAATTCATCACCTACACACAAATTTTATTTCCTTCCCACCCATCCTCCTTCCATCCAACATTAGCATCTCTTTTCATCTAATAAATTCTTATCATCTCATTCATATCCTCTTCCAATCCATTCAATTGAACAATTGATCAACTTTATCACACATGTAAGACAATAGTACCTATTACAACCATGTAACCTTAGTCTACCATTACCTCCATCATTCAAGCACCATTTTCCTCCTAGATATCCACACACTTTCACACATCTAATCAACATGTGGTGAAGACCCTTAGGAATGTCTTTTTACACTCTATCAAGTGTCATCACTCCACTCATTTCCATCCCTCCATCAAGCCACTAGCGATTCTTAACCCCCTAGAGATTTTTCAAGAGAGTGGAATCTCTTTGTGAAAAAAATCCAAATATCAAAAATTAAAAATATCATATAAAAATTAAAAATATCAAATACAATCCACCTCAATACTTTCTCTAGGGTGTTTTCAGCAACTCTATCGGGATATGGATGCTGGTCATGGGCAAAGAAAGAAATATTGTGACAAGAATCGATGTATCTCCGTTGAGGTTATGGATGCCTGGATGGCAACAGAGTAATGCACATCTTAACCTTTTGTTCACCTTCCACCAACATACTTGACTTAATCACTCCCTATACATTAGCTAGTTTATATCTAAATACTACATATTAAGTCTTCACTTCAAGCGGTAAATAAGCCTCACAATCACACACAATTTGATCTCACATAGAGATAGGCATTGCATGTTGTAAAATTTTGTTTAGACCTTGGTCACACTTTTGTTTTATCCTCTCTCTTGCCTTACAACATGTGTCATTAGGCTCATCTCTTATTCATCACTGATGTCATTTTTCCCTTAGGATCGAACATCCATGGGTAGACGATGATCCTTTCCATTTCATCCAATCCTCCCCATGTCCCTTTTCAATTGTCATCATCATGACTAGGGGTAGCCTTACTACCATCCGCTAGGGGCATCACCCATTTTATATACCTCTCATTTCCCATCCTACCCAACACTCGAGGAGAAATCAAACCCATTCATTCAACCACATAGATCACCCTACTTCACACTTCAGGGCACACCACATCTATCCCTCAATCCATCCCCCCTATACCTAGGGGAATATATTATCATATTCATATCCCTCATCTTATCATATACAACATCCCTCCACCTATCTGTCTCCCATCCCACATCCCATCTAACCCTATCCTATTCAAACTATACAATTTTCCTCAATCCTTCCCTTTCATCCTACCCAAACATGATTTAGGACTTATAGGAGAAAGAGGCATCCCACCTTACATCCATTCCCATCCCCATGAGCTATCCCATCCTGAATCCTTTCATCTTACTTATCTTCAACCATTCCCTCTCATCCCAAATCCAAAATGTAAACATCCAACATCAAATAATCTAAACATCTAAAAAATACAATCTAAACATTAAAACATCCAAAAATCAAAACATTTAAACACATAAAAATAAAAATTGCAATGTGTGTGTTTTCTTATTTGTATACATTTACATTTTGGCCGATGATATGAGGCCCCTTTTGATTCCTTTTTTCACGACCGATGATACGAAGCCACTTTATTTCTGGTCCAATGATATGAGGACCATCATCATATTAATTTTCTAATGATATGAGGACCATCATCATATTAATTTGTCCAATGATATGAGGACAAGGGAATTTGTAAATTCAATCATCATGGTATTTATACCTTAATGCATCTTTCTATATGCCACATTCATAACATTGCTAATGATGATAACAGTGGGCACTTTATGGTAGCATGCCCCTTTCTATCATCATATTTTCACCTTATCATCACCACACCTAATCCCCATCATCATTTAACTAACTATCTAGCCTCCTCATCCTCCAATCCAATCAACACGTTATCAATCAATCAATATCCACGTCAAAATATGATCATCTCAAATCCAACACCAAAATTCTCACCCCATGGTTGCGGATTATTTTAACATCCTCTCATCAATCACACTCAAACAATCTTTCTCAAACATGTCCTATACTCATCAATATCAATGCAAAAATCAATCTTCATCCTCAACTCCAACATCCTCAAAATCTAACATATTTAAATCCAACATCCTCAACTCTAAATCCTCAATATTCAATCATAACCCCTTAACCTGGGGCATCTTATAATCTAAAATCCTCAAATCCCGGCCCCTTGGCTAGGGAATCCTCAAATCTAAATCCAAAATCTTCACCCCTTGACTGGGTATCATCTAAATCATACATCTTCACCCTTGTCATACATCTTTGACTAGGGCATCTAACATACTATCTTAAAATCCAACATCCTCCAATCTAAAATCTTCACCCTTGTCATACATCGTTGATAGGGGCATCCTCAAATCCAAAATCCAAAATATTCACCCTTGTCATAAATTGTTGACTAGGGCATTAAAAATCCAAAATCCAATATCTCCTAATCCACTAATCTCCTATTCCTCTAAATATTCTAATCTCTTATTCCTCTACTCTTCTCTCCTATTCTTCTAAACTCATATTCCTCTAATCTTCTCTCACATCTTCTAATCTTCTAATATTCTCCCCTACTCTTCTAATCTTCTACTCCTCTCATCTTCTAATCCTCTAATCCTCCTCTAAATCCTCAAATATTCTAATCCTCTAATCCTAATCCTATGAATCCTCAAATCTTCTCATCCTCCCTCATTTATTAACTTGGGTATCTACTCTTTTGAGTGGTTACCCACCTCGCTCCTCCTCACCTAACTCCTCAAGAGGGGCATCATATCACCATCATATTTTCTTCCTTTCTTTGAATGGTCATTGCAACGGAATAAACCTCAAATAGGGGCAAAATATAGACATCATCCATATAATAATTAATCACAAGATTACTTGTTATTATTAATCCATTTTATCATATTTAGCCTTTAACATTTCATAAATAATCCTTTAAATCCATTATTATATCCCATTTTATCATTAATCACTTTAATTTCCTTATTATATCATATTATCACCATAATCCTTCATTAACATTTTATAGGAATTTAATATTCCTACATCTCACCTATCACCTACTCTATACATCCCTACATCTAGATTTTCCATCAAATCATATCCCTAATCATATTTATTTAACCTAATCTAATATTAATCTAATCACATCCTCACACCTCTAAATCTAGAGGCTTTTATTTCTAGAAGCCTCTCTAAACTTCCCTCCATTTAAAAATTCAAATAAACCTCTCACTCTCCATTGAATCTTCTTTCAAATTCTAGAATCCTCCAACTCTAGAATCCTCCATCCTCACATTAATCCTCCACCATTGATACAAATACAACATGGCTTCATTTTATCCATTGAATCCTCCACCCAAAAACTATAAATTGAGCCCTCCTCCACGAGAGCTAGCTTGAAACAAGTCACAAATCCATATCAAATATCTGCCATTTTTGTCACTCAATCAATCCATCATCCATATTCAATGCAATCCAATGATCTAATCCTTCATCCTTCATCAAACAATTATCAAGAAATCAAGGGGAGATGTTGCCCAAGTGTCTCCAAAATATGAATCATCCAACAAGCAATCCAAGAACAAATCCACAACATCAAATGAGGAGTTGTGAAATCTTGTAGGTAAGTGCAAGTATTATATTCTCCTTCCTTTCCATATTGCTCTATCTAAGGTAGCAATTAGATAGTTTAGGAATTAGTTTAGTTAATTTCTTAGTTTACATTTACATACTAACACCTCTTTTTTCTTACATATTTTATCCTTATGATCATACACACCTAATCGTCATCATCATCTAACTAACTCTCTAACCTCATCATCCTCTTATCCAATTAAAGCCTTAATCCATATCCACACCAATATCTTATCATCTTGCATCCAACATCCAAAATCCTCACCCCTAACTGGGACATCTTCTAACATCCTCTCATCCAAATCGATCCACCAACCAATCCTTATTCTCAATCTTTTAATCCTCCAAATCCAACATCAATCTAAATCCAACATCCTATAATCCCAAATCCTCAAATCCTAACCCCTTGAATAGGATGTTGAGAAGACAAAAATAACTAAGTGTTGGGCACGCAAATGTAGGGCTCGGGATGAAAACTCAGTATGGTACTACATTAAGGTTGATGCACCTAGGATCAGGACTTAGTCACTTCAGTTATGAATGCTATCTTTGGAGTTAGCATGTTAGGCACACAAAGACAGAAGACTTTTAGCACATGCAATGGTATTTTAGGAGCAAGCATCAATTCGAGCACCATGCATAGTTTAAGATAATAATAGGATTTCTACTCAGAGTTATTTATAGGAAGTCTAGTGTTAGAATACTTACATGTTTTGTAAAGGTGCATGGATATTATTAGCATGTGAACTATTTTGAGATAGTGCATGGGCGGTGAAGGGAAAGTCCCAGCCTATATATAGATATGTGTATATATATATATATATGTGTGTGTGTGTGTATTGATTTGCACGGTTAAGTGTGTGTCAATTTATAGAGTTGTCTTTGTTGGTTTTGCCACACACATAACTCATGGAGATATTTATGTAATGTAAGAAGCTCCTGCATTTTATAGTATTTAATAGAATTGTTCATATTGGCTGGCTAATGTGTTGAACATGACTGAATCTGGTTCTTGCATGGTAAATCTTGTTATAGTCATTGTTTAGTTCATCTTACATATATTCTAAGATCTAGATCTGGTTTATGCACTTATGTGTTATTTACTATTGGTTATGAATCTGAATACCTATATGCACCATCATGCTAACATTCTGAATAAGCAACCATAAAGAGGGACATGGTGCCTTTCATGAGCTTCAGGTGAGTGCTCAGCTCAAGATGAGTGATGTGCCAACGACCCCTGGGTCATTTATAGTGAATTCTAGGTTACATCATTGGTTCTATTTCTGGGACCTCTTTTTCAATTGTTTTTAAGATGTTGCATGATGAAGACGTATCGTTTGATCTTATCAAGTGTTGAGGAGTGGATAGTAGATCTGGAAGAAGAATACGCTTGGAGATTCAACACTAGATCGGAGTTTTATGCACATGCTTGGGTTGAGCAAAATCTATACGACTACTTATATGAGAGCTTCTTTTATATCTTTCCCATAGAGCTATACGAGTGGCTAGTTGCTTACGCGTCTAAAAGGAATTGGAGGTTTTGCACAATTATCCGGACGCAAGAAGAATTTCTGCTCTCTATGATTCTCATCTAATTTGGACATGCGTTGAATACTTGGTTTCATGGTGTTTTTTGAATAGTTTTATTTTGGAGTAATCAATTTTCACTTACTCTTTCCATGAGGTAGCTAAGTTTCAAGTTTTATGTTATCCTGTGGATCATATCTGCATAGAATTCCACCGGTAATCAATATCCTAATGGTAACCCTAAATTTGAAAGAGAATTTGATGGCTAGCTAAACCCCACCACACACGGGGTGGAGTAGGTGTGGTGAAGGATGGTAGACCTAGCAGAGAGAGGAAAGAGAAGAAAGGCAACTTAAGTTCAATGAGGTGTGCAAGAGGGATTTAAAGAAGTAACATGAGGTTGCATAATGGATGGAATTGTGGAGAGAGATGGCTCATGAAGGATTTAGAGATCACGTAGAGGACGTGGAGCCAAATCATTTGAACTCCCCCAATTGGGAAACCATGACAGAGGAACCCTCATCAGCCTCTTATGAGAGTGCGCTAATAGAGAAAACATGGGCATGGGGTAACCTAGCCCTTGCACTTGGTTTTCCAATTTCTAGTACAACCAACGTAGTTAAATTATAGTGTGGGCAATAAAGTAGCAAGAGGTAAAGTTGACTTATCGCCAAGATCGAGTGAATCAAATAACAAGTACATTTATGGCCATGTAGACATCTTCCTTATTATTTGGAGGTCTAGTTGGAGGTACCTTTTCGTGCACATTATTGCACGTAACGTAGGCATACAAAAATTGGACTCACATCCGGGATTAGTGTAACTTTGCAAACTATAGGAGTTAAGTTTAGCACCTCTTTTGGGGACACAAGGCACTACATCCTCCTGGTTCAATTCTTGTTACAGGGGAGGATTAGGTGGAATAGGTGGCTCAGGATCTAGCGGATTTGGTGGATCTTGAGGCGGAGAGGTAACATACGGGGTTTTGGATCTAGTGGGCATGTTCCTCATCAGCCCTAGAATATTTACATGGAGATGTTGCTTCATCTTCTGGAGTGTAGGGGAATAGAATATGTTGTTACGAATGTTCATATGTGTAAGATATTGTGGCACGTGAAAGGAATTACAACTTTAGAGTGCAAGACCAACCAGTTTGTAACTACATTGCAGGGACACGTGCACACAGTTGGTACAAGAAGTTTGACCCTGATCAGACTTGTGTGGATTATATAACATTACGGGATGATTTCCTTAAAGAATTTTATATCCATGAGTTCGAGCAGAAAAGTATAAGTGCGCTCAAGGATATCAAGTAGGGCACTACTGAGAGTGTCCGGGAATATGATGCTCATTTCAAAACACTCTTGTCTAAACTATCATATGATATCCATGCAAGTTAGCATGCACAGTGGTTCGTCGGAGGCTTGATCATGCCTTTTAGGAGGGAACTCTCACATAAGAATTATACAAACCCGCGCGAGGCACTTGAAGTAACTTTGTGCACTGAGGCAGTCAAGAGCATAGACACTAGAGTGAGACCATTCTTGGAGGCTCATATTTTTTGAAAATGGAAAAATAGTTGGAGAAACTATTTTCCAATACAACACATGAGACACGTAGTGGAATTTGGTGCATAGATTGTGAAGTAGAGGGGCATACTAAGGATATTTTTCCTCGCAGATTGGTGCACTCCTTGTTACTAGATTTTGAGATATGTCATTCGGATCATGATGTGAGCCACTATCAATTGTTACAATGTATGATAAGAAATAACATGTCTTATTCTTGTAATATTTTTCGGTCCATAACTCACAATACTAAATATTTTAGGTTGATTGATCATATCCATGATGCCATTGACATCGGGGTATATCAAATGGAGTTGTGAATAACTCTAAGGATAAAATTGAGCAATATGATCATCATTACACTCAAGGGTACTATGATCATAATGAAAGGCACATTGAGGGAGGACATGGTAGAGGTCGAGGATACCGTGGTGGATTCAGAGGGCCGAGGCCACGGCGGTGGGACGGTGAGTTCCTCGTGGAACATGTTATACGTACGGATCTCCTAACTATTATAGGCGTGAGTGTCCACAGAACGTTACTTGTTCTTTTGCGAAAAGAATCCTAACTATGAAGAGTTGCCAAACTTATATGAACATCTGAGCAAGATGCACAAACAAGAGAAAAAGGGCGCATGGATGGTTAGAATACAATGCGCCATGGAAAACCAATGGATGTCGAAGTTAGCACTAGATCCTGAGGTAGTACCTATGAAGATTACTACACGCGTTGAGGTCGTGCGTGTGAGAGAAAATGTTGCAATGAATCCTACCTTTACTAAGGAGGAGGTTTTACATGCAAAAATACCCAGACCCTACACATCGAAAGAGGTTTATTAGGAAACCACAAAGGTACTCATAAATTTGCAGGTGAAATACAATGTTTAAAGGAAAAGTCATGGAAGTTGGAATAAAAGAAGGGAGATGATACTTTCTAGATAGATGTTGATGATTTGAAGGAAGTATGCAAGATGTTGTGTTAGGAGAACATTATTCCATTAATAGGGAGTTGGTTAAAGGGAAAAACTCCAGCAGTGTGCTAGTATTGAGAATGGACGGTAGATTTTGCATGATAATCTCCCTCCTCATAGCTTGGATTATGACAAGGAGATCACTTTGAATGTTGTTATGGATGGATGAATTTTGAGCAATATTTTGATTAACACATCCGTTGAAGTGAATGTGATTACCTTAGATGCATAGGTTCAAATGGGTAGAGCTCCATTGCAGCCATCTTCCAATGTACTGTATATGGCAAATTAGACTAAGGCCACACCAATTGGATTCTTAAAGGATGCATCCATTACTATATAGGGGGCCAAGTTCACTGGGGAACTTTGAGATCTTAGCACTTGAAGAAGAAAACAACTTCCCAGTTCTACTTGGTGCTATGCAAATAATGTTGATCTACGGTTCAATAAGGGATATATTAGTTTTGAGAACAAGGAAGAAAGAGTTATTATCCCTTTGACAAACAGAAAATCTACACCATATGTTGAGCCTTTAAGTGAAGAAGACCTAAACATAATTTATGTGTGCAACATTCAAGATTCGAAGCACTTGAGCCATCTAAAGAAGGATTTCTCTAGTGGGATGATGCACAAAATTGGCCGTCGGTGATACTACAAGTATTTCCTATGATAATTGGGCACAAGGCACTTATGAAATGGTTGGGTGCGAGGTAAGAAGCACAACTGCGCGCAAGTAGGTCACATTGTGTAAGGTGGTTAGGCAACCACCTGCACCTGAAAGTACACTTGGTGAAGGAAACCCTAAGGTATTCCTACAAGCCATGGAAGTCCAATGGAAGGATCAAGTGGATAGAAGGAATATGTTAGTTTATACCCCGCGCAGGACAGTAGTGTGTTGGTGGATGGTTCATAGGGATAATCTCATATAATGGAGGGAGGTGAGAGTTGCCCTATCCGTAATATTTCTCGAAGTAATGCACCTAATCAAATATGTGAATATCATGATAATAATCTTGTTCAGCACCATGTTTAGCAGTGTGAGAGACTCTAGACAGAGGGGCAGGAAGCTTTACCACCTTTGTTGTGGGTGTAAAAACTTTATTTCACCTTGCGAGGATGTGTGCGAGTACGGTATGTTTATGCGGAGTTGAATAGAGAGACTGGAAATTGAAAAGACTTGACTACATGAATGATCTAGACTTTTGACTACTTCTCCACTAAACCTCCGGTGAAAGAGGCATTACAAGTTATGAAGCACTTGACTATGGGAGATAGTTCAAAGGTGAAGAACTCATTCAGGAGTTACTTGGTGAATCAGACCTAGAAGCACATTTTGAAGAAGTAGATGAGATAGATGCAAAACTACTTGAGCATGCTTGCCTAGAGAAGGAGAAAGGAAAGATGTTCTACATGGTGGATGATGAAGAAGTGGAAAATTTGGACATAGATCATTCAGAGGGTACATGCAAGGTCTTAGATAGTACGGATGAGAAGGTGCACACCTACCATGAACCTATGAAGACAAATAAAGTGAAAATTGGCACGGATGTTGAACCTAAGGAGGCCATAATTAGAGATTATTAGCCCGACTCTGAGTGACTAATATAATTGAGTTGCTACGTGATTTCCAAGACTTGTTTCCTAGAGGCTACCATGAGCTGAAAAGAGTGCATGCATCTTTGGGTGAGATGAAAATTAAGTTAAAGGAAGGTGTGTGCCCGATTAAGAAGAGACCTTACAGGATGAACCCTAACATGCATGTAAAAGTTAAAGAAGAAATTGAAAAAATGTTGAAGTCTACCATCATTGAGCCCATAGAGGAATCAGAGTGGGTTAGCCCTATGGTAATTAGCATAAAGAAAGATGGAAGAATCATGATTTGTGTGGACTACATGGAGCTAAATGTTGCATGTGTGATTGATCCTTTCCCTACACCATTCACTAAGGAAATATTGGAAGGCGTTGTAGGGCACAAAATTTACTCTTTTACAGATGGATTCTCTAGGTATCATCAAGTAAGAATTAATAAAGAAGATCAAGAGAAGAAAACTTTCACCACTGAATGGGGAAGTTTTGCATACATGGTGATGCCCTTTGGATTGAAGAACATTCCTCAGTAGTATTTTTCGCGCATTGTTGTTCAAGCATTCTAGGATTTTATTCACAAATTCTTGTAGGTTTACTTGGATGATTGGATTGTGTATGGGCTTATCAAGGATCATTGTGACAATTTGGGGTTAATGTTTGAGAGGTGCAGATAGTTAAGCATCTCTTTAAATATCAGGAAGTGTGTATTCACTACACCTTTTGGAACTCTGCTAGGGCATATCATCTGTAATGAGGGTTTGTTGGTAGATCCAGCTAAGATTATAGTCATTTTAGGCTTTAAGGAACCCACCAGTTAGAGTGAGGTGCACGGATTCTTGGGCCATATAGGGTATTACAAAAATTTTATCAAGAAATATAGTAAACTTTCCGTGCCTCTAAAGGATTTATTAAAAGGTAAAGGTATGTTCTATTGGGGATAATAACAACAACGTACATTCGAAGCAATCAAGGAAAGGCTTACTGCGGTGCCCATCCTATGTTTTTCCTTTATGGAATATACCTTTTCACATACATGTAGACACCTCTTACATGCCCATTGGCATAGTTCTAGCTCATCATGGAGAAGGTATTGTAGATCATCCTATTTCCTTCTGCTAGTAGAAAGTTAACTCTATAGAACAAAATTATACAACTACGAGCAGCACAAGGATTTGTCAATGATCTACACGCTACATAAGTTTAGAATAGTACTTGTTGGAAACTCCCTTTATTTTCTATAATGATCACATGGCATTGAAATACTTGGTGAACAATCCTATTTTACAAGGGTGCATATATGCCGATGGGTTTTATTATTCTAGGAGTTTGACTTTACAGTTGTGGTAAAGCCATGTAAAAGTTATTATGGTCCAAATCATTTATCAAGAATTCAATCAGGCGAGGATGCACAGAGTATTGAAGATACTATTTCAAATGCACAATTATACAGGTTAAACCACACACCCTCGGACTTAGAGGATATTGTTGTCTTTTTATGCACATGTATTGTGCTCGGAGGAATGAAGGCATTAGAAAAGAAACAACTTGCAATTCACGCATACCTTTCATGTTGATCAATGGTGACTTATACATACAAACTAGGTTGAGATGAAGTATTGTGCTTGTGTGTACTAGAGCATGAGCAAACAAAATTCATAGAGGAGGCTCATGGTGGTATTGCAGGTGGACATTATGCAGGGGACGCCACCATGCGTAAGATTCTACTAGCTAGTTTATTGTGGGAGACCTTGTACAAGGATTGCAAAGAGTATTGTAAGGCGTGTGACCACTGTGAGCACCTTGGGAAACCTAGACAACGAGATGAAATGTCTTTAAGGCCTATTGCTAGTGCAGAATTGTTTGAGAAATGGGCAATTGACTTTGTGGGTCCTATTTCCCCAACTGCACATAGAACTAGATCACCCTACATCATCACTTGTATAGATTATCTTACAATATGGGTGAAAGCGACACCTACAAAGGATTGTACAACGAAAACGTTAACAAGGTTCTTGTGGGAAAATATTTTTACCAGGTATGGATGTCCTTTAAGTTTGACAAGTGATAAAGGCACTCATTTCCTTAATGAGACCATCAAGATATTATTGGATGAATTTATGGTTACACACCATAAGACAACACCTTATCACCCTCAAGAAAATGGGACTGCTAAGGCTTTCAATAAGATATTGAACCAAACTTTGATAAAAAAATTGATGTTGGAAGGAAAGACTAGGATGATAAAGTTTATGTTGTGCTTTGGGCATATAAAACAACCTACAAATGGTTGAATAAGGCAACACTCTTTCAATGGTGGTGTTTGGTGCAGAGGTAGTTCTCATTCATGGAATTCATGTTACATTCTTTGTGAATTTCACACGTAAGAGGACTGGCTGATGAGAAAGCATTGGAAGAATGGATTGACGAGTTGATACAACTTGGATGAGTGGCGCATAATAACATGATGGAGTCAAAAGCAATAAAAAACTAAGAAAAAGGCATGACATGATAGGCACATCAAGGACAAGAAGCTTGAGGTTGGGCAGAGGGTACTTCTTTATGATTCAAAGTTTTTATGCCACCCCAGCAAGCTTAAGGTGCATTGGTTGGGACTATATATGATCACTCATATACTTGACTTAGGTGCTTACCATCTAGAGGTGGTTGATGAAACATGGTTTCCTGTTACTTCAACAAGAGTAGGCTGAAGCCCTACTATAAATAAGTCTTCTTAGTGTTTGTAATAAGGCAATATTGCCATTTAGATTAGATTTCCCTTACTATATTTCCTTTAGATGTGTTTCCTTCATCATCGCTATGCTTTGTCAATTTAGTTCAATGTTATGTGTAATAAGCGTGCTTGCATGCCGGAAGCTTGTTGTAATCTAAAGTGTTTTTATGTGCAGAGGACTAGCACATACCCTTAGTGTGGGGTGGATAAAGAAGGTTAGTCTGGTACAGAAAAGAAATAAACTCACGGGTGACCATAAAGGGAACAAACTTTCAAAATTAATGAAAACTTCAAGAGAAATTTCTCAAAGTTAACACCACGCATGAAGCAATGAGTGCTCAATATAAAGCAAGGAGGCTACATCATTAGAGACTACATATGTTGGGTCACATTGGATAAACTACTTCGGCGTAAGGAAGCACAAGTAGAGGATATTTGTGACAAATAAGTAGTGGTGTGTCGAAAGTTATGACTGAGGTGCAAAAGTTTGAGGTGCGAGAGATTGGGGTGTGGGAAAAGAGGCGCAAAATGCACTCAAAGGGAATTAATTCCATGTACGGTGGTAGGTGGAGCAATTAAGGAAGGGGATTTTTAAAACTTGTAATAAAGTCGGTGTTTAACGACATTTGTCACCTTATGAGTTCAAGAAAATTGCAAAGTGCGAAGAAGAGATGAAGATGAGGAGAATTCTCAGTGGATTGATTATACCCAACAAGATTCGAGGCATGTCAATTGAGCATCTAGGAAAATGTAAGGACTCATGTGGTGGTGTGGGTGTGTGAATAAGGGGTTTAGGCATGATTTGGGTTTGCAGCAGCTAGGGTTTCGCCGCACTTGTGGATTAGAAGGAACAAGGGCACCATGAAAGGCTCTAACTTGCAAAGAATGAATTTGATGATCCAAAGAGAGGAATGGTCCATTAGAGGAAGGTTACTCGAAGGCGTGGGGGTCATTAAAATCCTAGAGTTTACCTATTTTGGGAAGCACGAGAAATTGTACCAGTGGCTCATGTTGCCCGTGCATGAGGAAGTTTTCTACTTCACGGGCAGGAGAATGAGGATCACCACCATGATGATTAGAAAGGTGATAGGGTTACGTGACTAAGGCTCGAGAGATCACTGGTGATTTATCCGATGATGAGGGTATTGATGTAATGACCACCATTCATCAATATAAGAAGGGGGGCTAAGCCTTTAAATTAACCAACATTGCAGACATGGCCACAAGGTTACAACACGTTTGGCAGGAAGTAAGTTGGGTGCCACTAAATAGTGGAATGAAGTGAATATGCACTAGTTACATATATAATACAGATGGTAAACAATACATACTACAACATTGCAGGGTACATTGCAGATAGCTTGGTAAATGAGGTGCGTTCTCTAGGAAGATAAAGGTGATAAAATAACTTGGGGAAACATCTTATTATTGATTGTATTTAAGGAAATTGGCGTACCTAAAAGACTAGGAGAACATCTGGGATTTCCATTAGAGAATAAATACCCAAGAAGAAATTTTCCAAATACAGTCTAGGCGGAAATGTTTCTAACGAGTATAAGGAGCGCCTGGAGAAGTGGTTCAGGAGGTTGCGCAAGGAGTTTGAAGGAGAATGGTGTATTCCGTGCAAGCTACCCAAAGTACTTGAATGGAGAATCTGAGTTTACAGTCTACTAGCACTTCAGCTTGGGGCATTTCCATATGCATTTGGGTGGTAAGAGCCCATGGTGTAATTTTCCCTTTGATTTTACTGCCAGATATTTCAAGGAGTCAGTGAATAGGTTCCATGACGTGCACAAGCTCCAGTTTGACACGGACAAAGTAGACACAGATATCCACATTTTGTGCAAGACTTATGTATGGCCAGGGAAAGAGGCATATGTGGAAACCATGGAATCAAACAATATGGACATCATGTCGGAGAGTCTAGTTATAGGAAAAATTGAACCAACGCACGTGTAAATTTATCTAAGGCAAAGGTTCAAGGATGGTAAGGTGGTGAAGGGCACGGATATGACATTTTTGGGACCTCCGAAGAAGGGGAAGATAGGAACCTCAAGGAAAGTTCCATCGGCACCCCTACTCGGGAAGATCCTGAAGCTACAGGGAGAACATCCTAGAGAAGTAGAACTAGAAGATAACGTCAAACTAGTTCATACAAGGAAATCGAGTTACGGAAAGGTGCACGTCCGAGAGACAAAAGGGGACTTCGCAATGGAAAAAGAAGATCACGGCGCGTAACTCCTATGAAGAATGAGGAAGAAGAAAGGAGAAAGTGTAGAAAATATGTTCCTATAAAGGATAGTGAGGAGGAAGAGTCCTCTCAGAAAGCGCGCAAGATAAGGAGGACACCCCTATCATTGAGATGCAAGAGGATGAAGATATTGGGGACCCGGTCATATATGAAACTATTGATGACAATATGAGTACCCATGAGCAGCACTCAAGTGAAGGGGAAATTAGTGGCAGTGGGGATATAAAAGTCCTAGAATTCCCTGCACGCTTGAAGGAGAAGAGAAAGAGGGGGAAGTAAGCCAGAATGCGGGAGGAGAAGAAAAGGACACAAGAGATGAAGAACCACAATGGGAAGGCGTGCATGTTCATGACAATGTGGGGAACAGTCATGCCGGCATGAAGGCAAGAAGGTAGGGAACTCAAAAGTTGGGCTACTTGGATGACCAAGCAAAAATCATTCGTGCTTGCTTCCAGAGCACCCTACCCAATACACAATTGTATGGCTAGGATTGGATGGACCCAGAGATGGCCAATATGCACACTCACAAGCAATTATCATGGAGCATGCAGACTCACATGGATGAGCCTGACTTTGATGTTTTTGAGGAGGTGTGCAACTCAAAGAAGATGAGGAAGGTGCCACATACACACCATATGACCATCAAACCCACACAATTTTCTGATGAACAAGTGAGTAACGCATTGGTTAAAGTGTCCACTGAAGTAGTACGCTAGAATATTGATAAGGCAAAACAATACAGGGTGCTCCTAGAAGATAAGAAAGATAAGGATAGAGAAATCAAATGACTCACCCAGGAGCGGGATAATGCAGTGGCTAAGGCACAGAATGTCAAAAAGATGGTCGAGTAGATTGTTGCCGATGAAATCTTGCAGAAAAGGCTTGATTTTCGGAGAAGGTGCCTAAGGAGTTCAAGTCGGAACTACATTACCTCTGTCTGAACAATTTGTTTGCTTTTAGAGGACAAACCAATACACCTCCCTAAACCAAAGGATGTTGCAGAAGAAGCATCCAAGGTCAAGGCTTCAATTGCAAGGAAGATATCTAGCTATGAGGTTGTTTTGCAAGCCTTAAGGGATGAAATGAAGAAGGCAGATTCGGTGTTGGCCATGTGTACAATGCTTGATACCATAGTACAGGAAAGAAAAAAAGCATAGGAAAATGAAGTTCTACAGGAAGCAAAGGATGAAACAATTGGGCACACAGAATGGGTTACCCTGGTAGAAACAAAGCGACACACTAGATGCTGCAAGGAAACAACATATGGATCGAATCAAGAGCATTAGGAAGCTCATTGCCACAAAGATGGATGTCATGGAAGGAATGGTCTCAGGTATGGCTAACATCCTTAGAATTTTGAAGAGTGAGGGCGGAAACATGACTCTAGATGAGTTCGATGGCATCGTTTTGGACATCCTGATAAGGCAAATGTAGTGCTTAAGGACTGGTATGAATTTGAGGGGGAAATTCAAAGTGAATATCTAGAGTTCATTCTACCAGAGGAAGAAAAGGGTACAAAATAGAGGACTTAGCGTATTCTTTATTCTTTATTCTTCATCCATTATTCTTATCCTATATTCTTTGGAGAGACAAGTGATTACCCATTGTCGGGGTAGAAATCCATTTTAGCGTGGGGTAATGTTGAGCAGACAAAAATAGTCAAAGTGTTGGGCGCATGAATGTAGGGTGCGAGAAAGTACTCGGTGCGAGACTACAATAAGGTTGACGTGCTAGGATCAAGACTTAGTCGCTTTTGTTGTGAAGGCTATCTTTGGAGTTAGTGTGCTAGGCACATAATGGTATTTTGGGAGCAAGCATCAGTTTGAGCACCATGCATAGTTTAGGCTAATAATAGGATTTCTACTCTAGAGTTATCTATAAGAAGTCTATTGTTAGAATACTTGCATGTTTTGTAAAGGTGCATGGCTATTATTAGCATGTGACCTATTTTGAGATAGTGCATAAGCGGTGAAGGGAAAGTCCCCACCCCTATATATATGTATTGATTTGCATGGTTAAGTGTGTGTCAATTTGTAGAGTTGTGTTGTTGGTTTTTCACACGCATGACTCATGGAGATATTTATGTAATGTAAGAAGCTTCTGTGTTTTACAGTATTTAATACAATGGTTCATATTGGCTGGAAAATGGTGTTGAACATGATTGAATCTGGTTCTTGCATGGTAAATCTTGTTATAGTCATTGTTTAATTCATCTTACATATATTTTAAGATCTAGATTTGGTTTATGCACTGTGTGTCATTTACTATTGGTTGTGAATTAGAATACCTTTATGCACCATCATGCTAACATTCAATAAACAACCATAAAGAGGGGCTCGTGCCTTTGCGCACTTCGAGTGAGCGCTCAACTCAGCCGAGTGATGTGCAGGTGTGCTCCGGTCATTTACAAAGTGGTGAATTTTAGGCTGCATCATAGGGAATCTTCAAACCTAAATCCAAAATATTTTCCCCTTGATAGGGCATCGTCTAAATCATACATCTTCACCCTTGTCATACATCCTTGACTAGGGCATCCAACATCCTATAATCCAACATCCTCAACATCTACTATCTTCAAATCTAAAATCTTCACCCTTGTCATACATCGTTGACTGGGGCATCCTCAAATCTAAATCCTCTAATCCAAAATCCAATATATCCTCATCCTCTAAATCCTCAAATATTCTAATCTTATAATCCTAATCCTCTAAATCCTCAAATCTTCTAATCTTATAATCCTAATCCTTTGAATCCTCAAATCTTATCATTTTCTAATCCTCATCTTCTCATCTTCTAATCATCTAATTCTCATCCTCTAATCCTCTCTCATCCACTAACTTGAAGCCTCTCCTTTTTCATGTGGTTACCCACCTCATTTCCTCTCTGCCTAACCCCTTGAGGGGGCATCATATCACCATCATAACATCTTATCTTCTTATTCTTTGAACTGTCATTGCTCTGTAATAACACTTCAAAGAGGGGAAAATGTAGACATCTAAAATGGAGACATGATTAATTACAAATATCCCAACATCATCCATATAATAATTAATCGTAAGATTAATTATTATTATTAATCCATTTTATCATATTTACCCTTTATCATTTATCATTTCATCATTAATCCTTTAAATCCATTATTATATCCCATTTTATCATTAATCACTTTAATTTCCTTATTATATCATATTATCACCATAATCCTTCATTAACATTTTATAGGAATTTAATATTCCTACATCTCACCTACCACCTACTCTACACATCCCTACACCTAGCCTTTCCATCAAATCACATCCCTAATCATATTTATTTAACCTAATCTAATCTTAATCTAATCACATCCTCACACCTCTAAATCTAGAGGCTTCTATTTGTAGAAGCCTCTCTAAACTTCCCTCCATTTAAAAATTCAAATAAACCTCTCACCCTCCATTGAATCTTCTTTCAAATTCTAGAATCCTCCAACTCTAGAATCCTCCATCCTCACATGAATCCTCCACCCTTGATCTAAATCCAACATGGATTCATCTTAGCCATTGAATCCTCCACCCACAAACTATAAATTGAGCTCTCCTTCTCCATGAGAGATAGCTTGAAACAAGTCATAAATCCATATCAAATATCTACCATTTTTGTCACTCAATCAATCCATTATCCGTATTCAATTTAATCCAATCATCCAATCCTTCATCCTTCATCAAACAATTATCAAGAAATCAAGGGGAGGTGTTGCCCAAGTGTCTCCAAAATATGAAGCATCCAACAAGCAATCCAAGAGAAAATCCACCACATCAAAGGAGGAGTTGTGCATCTTGTAGGTAAGTGTAGGTATTATATTCTCCTTCCTTTACATCTTTCTCTATTTGAGGTAGAAATTATAAGTGTTAGTTTAGGAATTATTTTGGTTAATTTCTTAGTTTGCATTTGCATACTAACACTTCTTTTTTGCTTATAGTTGCCTCTATATAGGACTTTCACCTCACTTATATGAGCACATGTAGTAGAAATAAAACTCGTATCACATTGCTTATTGGTGGGTTTAGAAATATCATGATATGTCTAGAAGAGAACTAAGATGTGCATTGGAAGTATCCTTTAGATGTTGTATCTCATCCTTGAGAGATGTAATCATAGTATTCATAGCTTGAATTTGAACTTTAAAATCATGGTGTAAATCTTGAATAGACTCTAACATAGCCTTATGAAAATGTATCATCATTACTAATATGAGCATAAATACAACTCAAAATTGAATTCACATGGGAAGGTGTTTAATTATCGGGAGTTGGATTTTGTGCACTAGTTTTGTGAGAGTATCTCTACATGTTGGGTGACGTTGAAGTAAATGATACAAGGAGACTTGAGAAATTGTGGCATGGGCCATGATGGAAAAAATGAGAGAGAGAACTCCAACTAGATTGAAAATGATAAGGATTGGCATATAGAGGGTTGACAATTAAGAGATAATGGGGATGAAACCCAACAATTGATGCTAAGCAAAAACAATCGTTGCCAAATGAATAATAACATGACCATATATCAAAATAGAATTTGAAATTTACCAAACAAAATGAGTTATTTTTAAATCTGATTATGTGAAATGAAAATCTCCAAGGATTTAGCCAAAAGTGTATATTTGTTTGATTATGCCTAATTACTAAATACAATAATTTTGAATTTTCTGAAAAAGTGTGCTAAATATTAGGAAAAAGAAGTTTTCATTAAATACATAATAATAAACAATAACCTCAAAGGAATTTGAAAATAAAGCTATTATGCTTTAGATATGCAACAAAAAGGTGACTTAACAATTATGAACCCTCGAAAATGACTCAAAGGGCTAAAATAACCATGAAACCCCATGGGAATTTATCCAAATCAGATTTAGGGTTGAATATACAATGCAAATATTAAACCATATGGTAACTAGGGTTTGGAGATCAATAAACATAATACTCAAGTAATAGATCCTAGATTAGGTTAAGATATCGATCGAAACATGCTCACCAAAATGTTAACCCTAAATTAAATCTCTAAGTTTATTTAAGTAGGTGTATGATATATATGAGTTGATTATTGATTTAAGGAAGATATAACAATGTAAGAGCTAATTAGATGTACAACTCGGATCGGAAAGAAAGATGCAACACACCGCTTAACCTAAGATGCAATTGAAAGCACAAAACAAAGGTATACACACACTTAACTTACCACAATTGATTTTTGAAAGGTTTGAGACCATTCAACATAAAAACTGGGAGATTTAAACCTGAAAACCTTCACATCTTGAATCGGATATGGAAATATTCCGGTCGGAATGTACTATATGGTTTAGGACCTTTTGTATGGTCTTGGACCTACTTAGAGACAACTTCTGCAACTTTATAGGTTCCTCACCTTCTTGGATTTGTCTTTCACTATCAAACCCTACCTATCACACATGCAACAAAGCTCTCTAAATGGAATGATCATCATCTCAAACCCTAATCATGGATGAAGAGTCATGCAAAATAAACATTAGAAGGGTTGTGGGCACCCCATGCACTACCGATGTTGGCACTACTTTGAAGAGGCCTCAAACCACATGTTGTTCTCTACCTAGCATGTGATATCTAGATAGATCGATCGATTTGGTAATTGCTTTGACCATGCTTGATTTGAATTGGATTTTGTTATAATACTTGTAAAGACAATGTTTAAAAGCTTGTGGAAGAGAGAGATGGCTGCATTGACCTAGTTACTGTGTTTCGATCCGATGTGAGTATTTCCCTAATGATTATAGATATGTAATTCCAAGATTTAGGGATCTTAGGATGCCTTTTGCAAGTGTAAGAAGTGAGTGCTTTAGTGCATTTCCTTAGGAGTTTCCGGTTAGCAAATGAGGTAGTGTTTACTTGCTTATATAGGGTTATGTAGATGATTTATCTAAGAAAGGTCGACCCAGAGGAAGTATAAGACCCAAAGAAAGATTTAATTTTGAAAGTGTCGTTAGAAGACATGTTGGTCAAGATGTACAAAATGGTTAGGATCGTATAGTATGATCCTGACCATGTTGTACAGTCCTAGATCTGCAGGAGCAAGGAATATGCCAAATGAAGTTTGGAGTGGTGAGTTGATGTTTCTCTATAGATTTTATGCATTGTGTTCTTAGAGTTTGTTGACATGTCAATGTGCAAGGATAAACAAGCTAAAAAATAGACCTCAGGAAGTGCTAAGCAAGAAAGGAGAAGTTGTGTTTGTCATAACAAGAGTGTGGTGTCAAGTCATGGTTCTTTAGAGTGCAAATTACCAAGTTGAGTGTCTACAAAAACCTTGACAAATCCATTAGATATGTTAATTCATAGCATAATATTTTCAATATGGTATTCCATTGCTCTTAATTATTCAGTTATAGGTTTACAAATTTCCATCTATTTTTTAAATTTCGTAAAAGAGGACACACAACGAATCCATTAAATGGTTTGTTATAAATTAATATAAAATGTCGCTCTAGCAAAACTTTTAAATAGTGTGGGCATAACACATCAACAAAACCATTTTGTGCATATCACACAATCATCACGGTCCATAAGACCACATTTCTTCCTGTTTCAAACCTCGTATTTTGGCACAAACATGGAGTTTGCTAGCAACAATGAACCAATTAGGTTGGACACTTGTTGGTTACATCAAGCAAAATTGTGTCAATGCTTCATGAGGACACCCATGTCTTCAATTTGGATTTATAACTATGAATTGTTGGAAAGGTTTCAAGACATTTTCAACAAACCCGTTTTTTGCATATCCCGTGATCAAAATAGTCCATGATGCCACATTTCTCTAAGGAATTTACTCAAATAGTTCACATGCCAATTGCATGCTTCCACATCTAAGCAAAATAGTGTTAGTGCTTCGTGAGAATGTTTTGCTTGTTGAAGTCATGACATTATATGAAATGATATTTGATTGAGGAAATTCATTGAGAAGCCTTAGAAACCTCATCAAGAACACCATTTTGTAATCATCACCTTACAAGAGACCATATTTTTTGAAGTATTTTGTCATATAGGTGGCATGACTTGTGTATGCTTCCCACATTTTGCTTGGATCAGTGCTTGGATTGCAACCATATTCTTGTAAATATTATTGGGATTGACAAAAAAGTGAGAAAATTGAGTCTTAATATTGTTGTTGGTCGACAATTAGTAGCATTAGGCCTTCACCATCACAATTTATGGGTTACAATTTACAACCGTGAAAGTACAAAATATCTTATTTGTGATATTCTTGAAACTTACCCCTATACTCCACATGAGAAAAAAGGCTCCTATATACAATGATATCAATCTAGCCTCAAGCAAATTGTTGCAGCATAATCATAGTGGCAAAACCCGAGAAATAGAAAGGGGAGGATTTGAATGGACTTTGTCATCTCTTAATGCAACCATAGACCCTATGTAAGTAGATATGGTCCCATTTAGCATCATCCACCACAATTAAAATCAACGACATTTTCAAAGCATTAAATAAGAGCATTTGATCGGGGTATGGACATGCAACAAAGAATAAATGAAAGAATAGTTCACGTGCCTTGTTAAAGCTTCCACATTATCTACCTAGGCACCTACAACTACCCTATTTCAAACCTCCCATTTCGACACGCTAGGGAGTATACTAGCAACAAAGGTGAACCGATCATGTTGAACAATTGTAGGTTACATTTGACTACACAATGTCAATGCTTTGTCGAGGACCCATGCCTTCTAGTAGAAAACATGTCGCAAAAAACCGAGAAAAAAGTGTTTAGAAAAACGAACACTCACCGATAAATGATTCCTCACTATTAGACACTTTTAGCGTAATAAGACCTTCATATACAATTGCTAGTAATATTATAGAGATATGTAAAGGACAAAAACATATTACATAGTCAAAGGGTTGTAATGTATTGACAAATAAAAAAATTAAAACTCAAATGGTGGTAGACTACCCGGTATTTCTCCCTGCAAAAAAACATTATAACTCTAGAACGTAATCTACTCTCTTAATTAAATGTATTTTCATTTATAAAAGTCACGTTCATCTTAAAATAGGGATATAAATAGCCCTTTTAAATTACATGGTATACTGGATTTTAATGGGTGTGGTGTGAACTCATTGAAAATTATTTTCAAGTGAACAGTTGCATATAATAAATGCTCTTCTGCAAGCCCAATGTAATGTGTCACTGAAAGCTCACCAACCCACCCGATATATAATTCATTCTCTTATTAAGATCCTTATTCTGCACTCTCAGTAATCTGTAATTTGTTGGGTAGATAAATAAATTTTCATACAATGCATGTATTGGCAGCCATTAAGAATGAGACAGGTTGATGGGTATTAATGATTTATCTTTTATGTCAACGTCTTTACTAGGCCATTGATGGCCCATGCTTCCGAACAGGCACAAACTTAGAAATCTCTCTCTACTTGACCAAAAGAAATAAAACAAAGCAAGGTAGGTATCATTTAGGTTTATGTACACTGATACAAGTATTGAAGCTTGGAATTAATGGGTATGTATAATGTAATACAGGTCTGTATTATACCCGGCGTTTGTAATTATATGGAGAACAACCCATAAGAATAACTTTGTTCGGAAGCTTTTTGTGGGATTTAGAGTAGAAAATTGCAGGTGGGTGCTGTTGCAATTTAGGCCTCATGATGGAGTAAATTTTATCTGTTTCAAAACTTTTTGTGGGTCTTAGAGAAAACATTGCAGGTGGGTGTCGCTGCAACATAGGCCTCATGTTGTAGTATGGTGGGAGGAGGATCTGTAGGATGGGCAGCAATAGTTCTGAAGTGGTGGTGGAGAATGTTAACAAGGTGGGATTGGGGTATGGGATTGCAATTGCAGTGGGACTGTTAGTTCTTGTGTCAACTATTATGCTTGCCACTTATGTATGCTTGAGAGTTCAGAGGAGAAACAGCCATGCCAATGCAACAGCAATACAACAGCATTTCAATGCAACTATAGTCCCACAGGTGTTGCTGATTGAGGAGGATGAGGGCAATGCAGGTTGGATTGTAGGTGGGCTGGACCAGAGCATTATAAATTCTTATCCCAAGATGGTGTTTAGTAAGGAGAGTCATTGTGGGGATAGCGTGTGTTCCATTTGTCTGTGTGAATATGAGGAGGAGGAGATGCTGAGATTGATGCCTGAGTGCAGGCATTGCTTCCATACTCGATGCATTGATGCATGGCTCAGATTGCATGCTTCCTGTCCTATTTGTAGGACTTCGCCATTGCCTACACCGGTATCTACTCCTCTTTCTGAGGTAACTCCTCTTGCAAGCCATCCAGTATACCCCAGATAACATTTCTTCTTCAAGGTACAGCACTGTATTGCTTTTATGCTTCTCAATATTTTGCAACTTGCTGCCAGCATTGCTGTCAGGAATTATGGAGGTGGGTGTCTGCTGTTAATCTCCTAGAGTAGATTTTGTTATAAAATTTTGGACTCACAAGATATTTTTGGCTGTTGTCCTCTGGGAAGTGGTGGTATGTTGTATAATGCAAAAATGGATGTTTTGTCCCAATATTCAGGCTTATGAATGTGTAAAATCAGTACTGATTTTTAGTTTCAATTAGTGCCTTTTTCTGCAGGGCAAATTTGCCTCTTTTTATGCTAGCATGGAATCTGGCCTAGTCTAAAACATATCATCATAGGCCCTTTTCAAGATCATGGAACGACCTTTAATATTCTGACATCAATGAGTTGAAGACCATATTTTTATAATATTTTCATATGCCTTCTTTGTCAAACCAATTTTGCAAAAGACAGATTGGTGTCAGAGTTTAGCTTCCAATAGGTCTATGATTCTCCCTCAAGATAAGTGTTGTGTCTTACTACTTTAGTATTGAAAAATTAGTACTGATGGAATCAAATACTGCAACCAGATCTTAAAATACTATTACCTAGTTATCATGATAGGTTGGAATGTGGCACAATATTTGATATTTGGGGATTGCAATGCTTGCCACCATCTCTATTAAACTTGAGAAGGAAATGAGTGGTATTAGAACCTGACATCCACAATGCTGCAGGCTTTTTTAAATTAGTTTTCAATTGCAATTTGCCTGTCATATTTCTTTGTAGTGCATGTCATCATTATTTTTCTGATATAGTTATGTCATCATTGTGGTATATCAACATGGGACCAACGTTCTAAGTGCTCAGATTGGATAATGATAATCATCCAAAATCCTGCCCCTTTGCTATTTTTTATGTATTTTTTGTTAGTGGTATGATTAGGTCATTAGTTTTAGGCCATTTAATAACCAAATGTGGGATCTGTTATTCAGGAAAGGTTTAGCTGCGATTGTTGAACTTAATCCAGATTCTAAACAGCACCACTGACCTGTCTTTTTCTCTTAATGTTAAGCAATGTAAGATTTGACTACTCTTAGATTTTGGAAGACTAAATCTTTCTCTATTGTGCCCCAAAAAGTAGGTAAGGGTAGTGTGAATGTTCGATGAGCAATTTGTATGGAGCAAAGATGTTGATTATGATTGACGTGCCCAAGTAGCATTAGATTGTGATCATATAAATATAATTTCTCTGTATTTCATTATGCAAATTTATGATTTGGGGATTGATTTATGTTTTCAGGGCTGTCTAAAATTGTTCAGAAACCTTAAGACATTTTGAGACAATTTATTACCGTATGAATAGCCCTTTTTATTTACAGTGAAGTATAGAGAGTTCAGGGAGGTAGGAAAGCTGATGGAAATTGATAGTGTGTGTTTGTCCTTTCTCACCTAAATCATAAAAATACTCGTTTAGACGCATGCCTCTGGAGTTGACTAAGAAAACCTTTATGAGATCATTGTTCATTTGTTTCCATGATTATTTACCATGGTCTAAAAGTATTGAGGATGTGAACATATAGGAAATGTAAACCAGTGTATCCAGGGTTAACCCATTTGCCAAATTTTATCCATCAGGGCAATCGTGCACTTGACTTATAGCAGCCCATTCTCGTGTGGATAACTGTATGTTGCCGGCACGGTTCTGTTGAATTCAACGGTCAAGTATTAATCAGGCTGCATCTTTAGCACTTTTGGGTGTGGTAGAGTCTTAAACTCAGGTTAGTCAATGGGAATATTCTAGAACGTGTCGGCAATTTATGTTTGGTGTTCTTGTGTGGCACTAATCTGGCCGCATTTTTAGCACTTTTGAGTGTGGTAGACCGTAGAGTGTTAAACCCAGGTCAGTCAATGAGAATATTCTAGAACATGTTGTCAAATTTACTTTTGGCCTTCTCATATGGTTCCGTAAGTTTTTCTATTTCAAGTTTCACCCCACAGTATGAGCATGGCATTGACTAGTATTTTCTTTTTCCTTTCCACTGATCTTATGACTTTTTTTTTTCTCTTGTAATGTCGGTCGACTCATAATCCATTTTTGTAAATGTAAATCATTAGTTGAAACTTTATTCCTTGACCGTAGAATTTGGTAGTTGAAGGATTGTGACTACTCTTTCTAAGGAAGAAAGGTTGCAACGTCAATGGTTACTGTTGATGACAGTGGTGATGTTGATGGCCCAAAAACATTTTTATTTGGGCAAAGAAAAATTGGTATGCATTAATGAAAACCAATTTCATTTTTTTGTTTGGCATGTATTTGATTCCACTAAGACAATATTGACAGCTAAATGAAAATACTTGAAATAAAAATTGAAATTCATTAAGAGACTTGTTTCCAAACAAATGGGTCAGAGGTGCACTATAAAAATGCTCCACTACACACCATATATATACTAAATCATTATTATGAAACTCGCAGGTTTAGTATGTGCAACACAGCATTGTCAGCTTCATAAAGCCATGCATCTGCCTCTCTCAGACACAATTAAAAGATTTTAAATGCCCAGAATTGAAGTTGGTAACAACTTTTAATACAACATTTTATGACATTCAATATAAATGTTTAAAAATTGATGGCGTTTGATCTGTGCCTTCTGTATTTAGTGGTAAAATACTCGTGAGCTTTTCAATGAACCGTCAGTACATTGGTAGTTGTAACTCACAATGTAAGTTAGTGGGATGGAGGAGTGTAATAGTATAAGATGTTGAATGACATGGCTTAAATTTGAAGTTAATATAATTGTTAAAAATTTGTGATGCATCTCAGATATGTGGTGTTTGGACCTAGTAGTGGTGCACCTAAGTTAGGGGCCCACCAAATCAAAATATAATATGAGATCCTGATTTTTCATTAAATTTTTTTTAAAAAATTATATATATTTTTTTGACTGTTGAATTGGAGGGAAAGACATTTTGAATTGATTTAAAATTGTAAATTTGAGCTACACTACATTTTGATTGGGACCCATACTTGATCATGGGTGATAATAGTTGAACATTGACAATTTAAAAATGACAAATTTTACATGGTATGATGGGATTGGGTGTTGTCATATCAAAAATGACTAATCACCAGGTACTTTTATTACAACTATTAGGTGTTGTGTATTCAAGACACTATATCAACAATTAGACCCTGCCCAACTATTGGTGTCTCATATAGTTGACTGAAAAATATAGTATCCAACTTTTTCTAATAAAAATGAATACTGTTTTGTATTTATTAATAATTTCTACATAAATAATTAACATTTTTAAAATTAATCATAAAAATTGAGAATACATTTTATCAAATTCACCCAAAACAATTTAAAAACAACCATTTTTTTTTTCCTTTTTTAAAGCAACTGTCACAAAATAGTGCCCATAAAAATTTCTCAATAGTAAGAAAGTTGCAGGTTAACACTTAATTCCATCCAGAAGTCGTTTGGTGGGCAGTCAAGTCTTCCATTTTAAGGACCATATTAAAAGGTGACTTCACAAAAACTTTTCCATGCACAAAGTATAGAGCAGTCCTTTTAGTGGGGTATCTACTTGGAGGGATATTGACTTACAAATGTGCAATTATTCATGCAATCCAAGCTCGTGGTTCTGCAGGCTCAATAGTAATTGTTTACATCATACATGCATCATATGTGACGTGTACTCCTCTCTAAGTATGTCAATGACTTTATTGCATAAGGTGAATTTTAAAAAGGCATATTAAAACCTGGATTGTGGGTTAATATAATCTTATTGTTTTTTTTTATAGATGGTTTTTTTTAGGTTTAGTTTGTAAACAGTTAGACTACAACACTTGGACAAACTGCACCATTCACTAGAGTAGTGGGGATCCCCACCACCCCCCACCAAAAAAAAAAATAAAAAAGCTATGAGCATAACTCTTGGCCCTAACACGAACGATTTAGATTCTAATTGATCAGTTCTAGGTATTGTTGCGTATGTTCTCGCATGGTTTGCAATGTTACATGAAATTCTCTGGGCCAATAAGTTTATCATTGTTATATACTAGCAATTGCAAATGAGTTGCAAATTACGCCGGAGATAGTAGCAATATTTAGTTTATTTGAGTTGTATTTCACGTTGATATTGCTTGGATGTCTATATGTTGTTGCAAAGCTCTTATTTTGCTATTGTCCATATTTTTGTAAGACACAATTATGATAGTCGCCAAACTAAATCACGTTTCATCATTTGGTCAAACATCGGACATTTATCTATTAAAACTTTCGAATCTCAAAATTTTTGAACAAGATATATGACTAATATTATTTTCAAAAAGTAAACTATGGAATTTACTTTATGAAGAATAAAATCAAAATTAGAAAATTTTTGAATCTCAAAAACTTTGAACAAGATATATGACCAATATTATTTTCCAAATAGTAAACTATAGAATTTATTTTATGAAGAATAAAATCAAAATCAAAATCAAATATGTAGGATAGTAAATATTTAGGATTGTAGACAAACATCTAAAATCCGGCAACCTTTAAAATATCTAAAATTTGGCAAGAGAGTAGATATTGGAGTCACCGGAATTTGACACTTTCCAACAAGGGCATCTTCAAAGTAGATGCGTATCGACGGATTAAAATAAAATTGTTTGTTACATACAAGTGAATTGAATGATAAAAATAATCTTGTTATTCGAGTGTTAAGAAGGCATTTGTTCGACATATAATAAGGTTCCAATCCCCTATTTTTGAATGTGAATCTAACATATAGCAAAATGTTATAGAAAGTGACTTGGCATGGTTAACCTCGGTGGAAAAAAGTGTCTAGTGGCTTGTGTACATTGGTACTACTTATAAAGGTTGCCATTTGGCTAGGTCATGAACAACAAAAATAGATCTACCACTAAATGGCATATTTTTTGATGTCGGGACATGCTTCCTACAAGTCTAATGAAACCAAAGGTTTGTTCAGGCTAGGCAGGTTTGTTAGAGGTATGGTAAAGGTCTGGGACTGATTAGGTGAGGTTTGGGTTGGTTTTGTTGAATAAAAGGCTTGTTGGTCTGAGGGTGTAAAATAACACAGAGATTGGTATCGCCGGTGCAATGATGCCGATATAGGGATGAAACCGACGGTGGTAAGGTAAACCGACATTGGTAGGGGCAATGGGTGATAAATTAATAAAAATGGATTTTTAGCCTCTCTATGATTGCATAGAGAGTGAGGAAGGTGTGGTTAGGCTTGTAATATGGCTAAAAAGACTCAGGAATGCAAAGGAAGAGGTTAAGAAAGGTGGAAAGACTTGAAATGGTTAGGTAGGTGGATTGGTGGGAAGATGGAGATATCCAGGTAATAACAGAAATGGAAATACTGAAAGAAGTAAAAGATCTATGGTAAAGTAAGCATAGATGATGAAAACCACGTTACTTACTTTTTGTTATGAAGATCTCGTGAATGAAGGTGGCTGGTGGTTGATAGGTGAGGTGATGGCCGGATTAGTGCTGCGGCGGCAACCTATATGTTCCCGTGGGATATTCCAATGCTCTGAGAAGAGAACATGTTGTTTGTGTTGCACTCTAGTGGTGTGTTGTCATGGTTTGGATGCAGGAATGGCTTTAATCCTCATGCTTGATTGCAATAGAATTCTTAAAATTGAATGACCAACCCGTAAAGAGTTGTAAAATTGTATATAAAGGAACCGATGGTGGTTTAGGCGATCGATGTCGGTCGAGGATCAACACAACACAATAATCTTGGCCTTATGAAGCTCATTTTGTCAAGGATCTCCTATATGAAATTATTTTGATTGTTATGCTTTATAAAACAAGAGTAGGAAAGATGGAGCAATAAAAATGTAGTGGAGGTTTTGTGGCTTGATAATTTGGACACGGGGAATAGGGAGGCATGAGGGTGGGATTTGTGGGTTGATGGTTTGTGCACCAAAGAATCGCTTAATAAAACTTCAACAAAGCTTTTATGGTAGAAATTCGATGTTAGGTCATGTGAACGTGTATCCTTTGAAATTATGGTGAGCATATTGTGATTACTTTAAAATTGTCTATCTACTTTCTCACAATTTGGTTTGAGCTTTGACAAAAATATGACAAGATTAAAACATAATAATTTGCAACACAAACAAGACAATGATAATAATATTATTGTTGTGTTATATTAATCTAGGTAGGGATAATTTTAGTGGCGAATATTCCGTTTTAGGAAAATTTGAAAAGACGATTTTTTGGCGGGTCGCTGACTTGTTTGTTTAAAACGTACATGCTGAATTTTTTTAGGGTCGGCCGCCACGCTTGAAATATATCCCCTATATAATCCTAGATTATTCGCCAGGTAGAACACTTCTACTTCACTCATACCACCTGGGGCATATCTATTATCAAGTACAATAAACTTGCGAAGCAACAGAGATCAGTACACAAAGTGTAGCTTTATGGATATTCATCAAATTTGTATCCGGACAACAAGTATTATTCTCAGACACACAACAAAATAGTTTCACCGACGCGCGACAAGAGGGCGGAGGCTGCAGATGCGCGACAGGAGGGCAGTGTTGATGCGCGATAGGAGGGCGGTGTTGACGCGCGATAGGAGGGCGGAGGCTGCAGATGCATGACAGAAGGGTGGTGTTGATGCGCGATAGGAGGCGATGTTGACGTGCGATAGGAGGGCGAGAGGTTGCGCAGACGAGCAACAGGAGAGCGGAGGCTGCAGACGCACGACAGAAGATTTGTTGTCGCGCGTCGACAGCAAGTTGTTGACACGCGACAACAAACCTCTTGTCGCATGACAACAAACCTTATCGCTACGTCAGCCAGGTTGCGATGCGTGACAACAAATCTCCTGTCACGCGTCTGCAGCTTTTATGGCAGGGAAACATTTGCACACAAACCCCAAAATTTTGCCTTTCAGTGAAACCGGTTCCGGGGATATTCGCTAGGTATTTTCCACCTCCGATTTCCAAGATGTCTCTTAAAATGAACCTCAATCTAGGATTGCACAAATATATAGGGAGTGCAAAGCATATAGATAGGGAGTTAACAACCCATATTTCTCTCCTAGAATTGAGTGGTTGTCAGACACGTACAATATAACAATACATTACATATTACATTAGTAAGCTATTATGTTATACTATAATAATAAATTGTATTATACTTTGGATACTAACAACAATATTATGTACGTACTATTTTACCACACCGTAAAATATTAAATACCACGAAACACAAATTTCATTATCAATCCCCCCAGTGTGAATGTGGTTGAAAAACATTCACACTTCTTTTGCAGCTTGTCGCCTCTCTGTACTCATGATCTTAGTACACAACTCAAATTAAAGGTAGAGAAGGAACTCATCCACTTCTCATTGACCATGTAATGTCAGAATTAATCTAACCAAACCAATGTGGGAGCTACAAACAAGAATAATCTGCTTATCAACCATTAATCGTAGAGACAAATATGACCTAGTCAGTGTGGGAACTCAAGCATGAACTATCTGCACAACTTTCAATGGTTTTACAAAGGTTAACCACAAACCTAGGTATGAACCCTAACTCACCTCTTCAAGAATATCATGATGTTGCTTTATCTTTGTGCTTTCATCTAAGTTCCATTATGTTTTTCCATCGTGGGGATTATATAGGAAATTTTGCTCACTTTTTATAAATATGAATATGAATGTACTTTTATTCTTATTTTCAATCACATTAAACTACAAAAATGAAAACATTACAAACACACATGCCACAACAACATTGCGTTGTGCATTTGCTTGTCAATTTGGCGATGTTGTTGATTAACCTCCATCCTCTGTTTCCTCCATCCTTTGGTGCACAATCTGCTTACTCAATCGATGAAGGCTTGATGCTCATTTGTTTCAACATCACGATTATTCTTTTCTCCCCCTACAATGTGAAACACATTATTTTTCATCGGACATTGGGTTACACCGAAAATATGTCTCGTGAGATAATTTTGTTTATTTTTACAATATTTTGATGTGATTATTGACAACACTCATTAACAATTGTTCATGAAAATTATTCTCTAATAACAAAATTCTAACATAGACTAACAAATTCATATAATTTGACTTTTGACTGACACTTTCTTTATAAAGTAGATTTGTAATAAAACTAATTACAAATCTAAATTTTGGACATTTGACTTAAATTGTTTTTTCTAATAACATGATTATATTAAAAATTAAACTAGACTAGTCTATTGACCATTAACCACTTATTCACACAAAGAAAACAATGTTTTAACACCTATACCTAATAACTACACTATTTTATAATAATAACAACTATTAGATTGAAGAGACACACTATAACTAAACATATGACAACAAATGACAAAAATGGTCATTGTTTGTATTGTGATAGTTCACATGCAATACTAAGAATTTTGTTCTCCTTTATTTGTTTGAATTGAAACCACATTCAACACTATTGTGGAGATGACCTGCTAGTGATTAAGAAAATAGTGGAAAATAAATGCTAAAACCTAATTAAGTTATAACATAGATAAATATGTAATAAAGTACATATTTGATCCAAGCAAATAAGTAATTTAAATTTGAAACCCTAGTTGCAAATAAGGGGAATAAAGTACTTCACCGATTCATGGTGATGTCGAAGATGTACCTAGCTAGAAAAACTAATGGAACAGGGACTTATAGCATCGTAAATGAACCTAGAAAAATACAGGAGTGTCGGAAGTGCCAAGACCAAGGCGCCTATGCAGGTTAGGGGCTCCTGTGGCGCCATAGACCTATTTTGGGTGCTTGTGACTACTATTGCCTTTGATCGCCTTTGATTCCTGTTCATTAGTTATCGCCTATTCGAAGTTGTAAAACCCAATTTCGTAGGGTCACGAGATGTTCATTAGTTATCGCCTTTGATCGCTTTGTATATTGTTGGACCTAGTTATTGTTCCCCGAAACCCGCCTATTTGGAAGTTGTAAAATCCAATTTCGTAGGGTCACTTACTCCTGTTACGTTACCATGCTCGATACCGTATAATCGAGCCCACTCCACATATTCAATTGCATTTCCTATTCTCCCATTATCACCTTTTCTATACGAGATACCACTCACGATCACTATTCTCATGCTCAACTTGATTCTTTCCTCGCCACCTATCACTATTATTACTATTGTACCATACTAGGGATCTTTATAGTCCACAGATGCAGTTTCACTGAGTACACCAACGTCATCCCCTTTAGTATGCCCACCCTTTACTTGTACTCTCTTCATGAATAATTCTTACTAGGAGCACATACCCCTTGATATGTCATGCATTGCCATTGTATGTTTGCATGATGGCCCCCTTCGGCTTGGGTTTGAATTTGAAGACCTTCGTTCTCCTCTCTCTGACCCACACCTGTATCATGGTTATGTCATTCTCACTGCCGCTTATGGCCTCGCATAATTTCCATCTTATTTTCCATCTCGCGCATTATCCAACTACTTCTCTACTCACACTTGGTCAGTCTTAGTTAGATTATATTGGAGGAACGCTTGATCTTGATCGCATTAATATCATATTCCCCATGTTGTTTGACATGGTCCGCATTTGTAGTAGTTCCTTTCTTTGCTATTCACCAAATTTCACTATTTGGTATGCTGAAGGATTTCCATTACCTCCCTTAACGGATGAGCAATATGCCATGGTCATGTATATTTTATGCACTCATGGTTATCTAGATGACCAACCCAATACTATTTCTTATCAGGTTTCCCGCGTTATTCCACATGATTTTTATAATGAGCCTTTTGATGATTTTTCTCCTTTATTACCCTCTTGCATTAATGATACTCTTACACCACATCTAATAAGTCCTATACTACCACCGCCGCTTCACCACTCTCGTTATCATTCTTCCACATCTAATACACATCTATGGGAATTCATACATGATTTTCAACATCAATGTCGGTCCATGAAAGTGAAAATTTGTCCCTCCTTGTTGAGCTTGACCAACTTAAGGATTCCTCTCCATAGCGTGGCCATACTCCTACTACACCTCATACACCATCTACGTCCCCTACTTTTCATCTCACTGACCCTCCTAGTATACCGTCACCCCCACCCATTATCTTTCCCTCCAATGATACACTAGATGACATTTTTTGGCACCTTCTTAATCATCAAATTATTGTTCTTCCATCTAACCGTCGATATCCTCTTTCCTAACTAATAAAATATTATGACCGTCCATTTTGCCACTACCCTCATGTTCAAGGACATCATACTAATTCTTTTCATGCTCTAGCCCATATCATTAGAGAGCTCTAACAACTAGGCCTCCTTTCATTTGCTACTTAACTTCCTTCCATTCAACGTTCAACACATCAAGCTTGTTCAAGTCGTGCTTATAAGCTTGGCCGCTAACGATGACCTACCTTGGCGGCATCCTTTCGTTGGTCATTCATCATCTTAGTCTTCATCCTTCATTCATCTATTACACACACATAGATTCCATTTTCCGGCACCAATTTTATCTACTATATCCCCGCTCGCGATCTTGGTCCTCCACTTTCATCATCCAAGGCACCGGTCAAGGGACTTCTACGACCCTCAACCTTCTCGGTTGACATTTTCTTCATGCACGCTTGGGGACATACCATATATATAATCCCCCTTTCTCTTCTTTTAACAGAATCACGTCTTCTTACATCATACATGTCGCATCAATCATTTATTGTCATCTCCTCTAAGCATATCATCTCACGCATCATAACATCGTTGTTACCCGATGATGCACTCTTGTGCTTTGGTTCACACTGGATTGTTGAGGGATTACCATTACACTGAACCCCACACACTGTACTATAGGTTCTACACATTTATATTCTATTACATACATCACACATCCTACATCATCCTTTCTACACTTAGTCTACATCCTACATTATCATATACACCCCTCATCTAGTAGTCATTTATACATCATCTATATTATACATGCTACACTAGTCATCATATCATCTGCGTCTAGTTTTACATCTCTTTCATACATTTTGCATTTATGCTAGGTTACATTATATATGGGTCTAGCTTTCCATGTCATCACTACATATTGTATTTACACCTATCACCGCATCTTGCATAATCTATACACCCTAAATTTCCTACATTGCATGAGTCACATAGCACATTTATCCACCATATACATTCTACATACTACACTAGATTCCATTACATATGGGTCTAGTTTTACTTATCATCATTTACATATTCCATTTCTATATACACCTATTATTGCATTACACACTTTACATATCCTATACATATCCCCTATTACATGACCCCCTCTGTGTATTTACATCCTCGTCACTTGGTCGTTTATACTACATTGTCTTCTACACATTGCACTCACCACCCTATGATGCACTTTAGTTCCTCGGTCCATACTCGACTGCCGAGGGTTTACTAATCAAATGGACCTTACATTTACCATGCGACATTTCTAGCGTTCATGACCTACACTTTAGGTTGCATTGCCACCCATTCTATCATTTTGTAGTGGTATACGTTTTAGGCTAAATCACCACCCCCATTATCATCTTGTAGTGGCATACGCTTTAGGCTAAATCACCACCCCCATTACCATCTCATAGTAGTATACATTGTAGGATAAATCACCACCCCTATTCTATGATTTTGTGGTGGTATACACCTTAGGTTACATCACCACTCCAACCTTTCATCTTGTAGTGACATACGCTTTAGGCTAAATCATCACCCATCTCCATCTTTTCATCAAATAGTGATATATGCTTAGGGCTAAATCATCACTCCTCCATTCAACAAGTCGTGATATACGCTTTGGCTATAGGGTTCACACACCTCTTCACATGTCGTATTTCATCACCATTACATATATACACACTCATCACAACACGCTAGAAACATCCAACATTACTCGACCATTTCCTGATGACGCACTCTTATTTATGGTCCATTCTTGACTGCTGAGGGGGAAAAATAAAATGAACCTAATTGCATACACTTCCATCCACTCGGGGGGCACGTTGTTCCTATCATTCCATCTTGTATTCCATTCCATCCATCCATAACATACTTTGCATCGTCTTGGGGCATTTAATCTTGCTTACTAGTGTTTTGCATGCTCACTTTACTACACATGTTAGACTACTTTCTTATATGTCATTATCATACACACATGTGCATTCACGCCTTTGTTTAGTGTGATTGCAGATCATGACTTCTACACGTGGCATGGATGCTCACCTTCTACCCTTCCTATACCAGGTCATTGGGGGCATCCACATTCATCTTATCCAAGTGTTATTGTTTCATTTTGTACTTAGCATCTTATATTACTTGCTCATACATGTTTTGACATATTGGTTATCACTCTAACATGTTAACGGGTGTTCCATGTGCAACACTTGTTTTGTAGGATTACATGTTTCCATGACTACTTGTTTATTTCTACTTGTCTACTTTGTTTTCCATTATATGTGGGCTTTTCCCTTTGCTTGTGTGCACACTTGTTTATTGTTTGTGGCCATAATGGCCTTGCGTGTCTTATGACATCGTGAGTGATGTCCCATGTTTGCAACCCACTTTGTGTGGTCTACTTGTTTTCTTGCATGTTTACACTACTTTTCGTGGTAGTTTTTACATTGTCTGTGTATTTAACACTTACCTTCTTGCATGCATATGTTTTCGAACTAACACTTGTCTTGGCTATCCATCCCCTTTTGTATGAACCTTGGTATCTACCAAGTGCTTTCCCTTTCCTCCTGTAGGGAATATTTCTACAGGTCAGAGTGCGGTTGGTCCTCTTTTGGGGCTGCATTCTCATTTAAGTAACGTTGCATGCACCCCCAAAGAGGGGGGGCATCATTAAGGGTTTCTACTAACACAATGTATTTACACCGGTTCACATACAACGAGTGAGTTTAGACCAGTCTATGAATGCCATACATAATGGCCTTTATAGAACATGGTGTCCTTCGACAATTCTATGGAGCAGTTATAGGCTTGGGCTTTACTGTGGTGTGTGCCTCTTACACTACTCCGTCTAGTCGCATTGGATCACCCAAAAACCAAGACAACATAGAGATCTCTTCACACATTTCAGCAGAAGCGGTTAAAGGTTGGATGATACAGAGCATTTACTCCCTATACTTCTTCAAATATGGTTGCGTGAGATCTCCCAAAAACTTCGTGACGATAAGACATGATATCCTTCACACCCTTTCTCTCGACATGGATTAGGTGCACATGTTCCATTTATACTTTTTTTTACATATTTTACATTTGTGTATTTGACTACTTAATCGTTTTCTCCTTGTAGATCCGGTCGTATGAAAACAAACAATCAAATTAGGGCAACAACAATAACAACAATAGTGAAAACAATAACACACCGCTACTGAGCACTTGCCTTTACTAACCATGTAGGTACACTACACACAACATCAGTCACACATGCATTCTGCCCTAGGTTCACTCTCATCAATTTTTATGCACATTTTACATCTTTAGAATCCACACTCCTCCACTTTTTATTTTTTCATTCCACACTTGAGTCTAGTCCATCGGCATGTCTTCTTCTACACTCTACATGGATATTAGGTATGCATCTCTATCTACTTTATGTTACCGAGCATTCTCGCTCACCAACATAAAGTGGGGAAAAATGTAGACACAAAATCATGCACTTTAGGCATTATTTAGCCCAGTCTTATACTATTATTTAGAAGGTTCTCAAGTGAATAAAGTACTAATTAATCCCACCTTTTGGCCACCTTTATTTTATATTTTATTTCGTCATTTCGCATATTCCTTTATACATATCCACCTATTTCACAATTTTCCCGACATTTTAGCCTAAACCGGGTGTCCAGTCCTATATTGGGGCACCCTTGTCCCACCTAGGGTGGCCTGATCCATGTGTCACTTTCCCGCTTCTTTTTGGGGTCTTTCTAGCCATTTTTCATCCTTATCTTTTTCCTAGTTGGCCATGTCGGGTTAATTATGAAATTAGAGCTTGATAACCCTATAAATATAAAGTTATAAGACCATAATGAGGGTCCTAATGTCACATACTACTATGAATCTATCTAGAGTTACATCACTTGCATCCACATAGTGTCACGCATCAAGGATAGGAGATCTACATCAACACACACAACATAGGGGAGGGATTCTATTATATTCCATACACACATGCTATTACATTTTCTATAGTTACTTATTTCTCGCTACTTCACAAAGTGTGACTAACACAAGAGCACCTAGGGCACAATATGCACATACACACGAACTATATCCGGGTCTGAAATGTAGTGCAACGCTCAAAGATAAAACCACTAGTTTGGCAAACGTGACGTCGATCTGACCCATTCATTTTCATATTTTAATTTTATTAGGGTTTAATACTAATTTCCTTCTCGTATGTCATCATCTCATTATTCAACACACCCTACACAACTCAGCAAATCCAATGCCATAGATAGGTAGAGTCTTGTATCATGCTGCGAAAATGATTTGGAGCATTTACGGAGACCGTGGTGCCTAATCTACCACTGGGCACCCCAATACCTTCCAAGGCTCCCTATTCATTCGAGATCTTCTATATCCAGCCTTGCAAGACTTTTGAGTGGTCGTCTCGCACTTCCAAATTTTATTTCTAGACTGTGACAACCAACGATAGTATCTTCTAATTAGCTAAGTCATCCCTCCTCACTTTCTTGCATATTTAGGGTTTTATTTCATTGAGTATAGTTATTTACAATTTTTCCATATTGTCTTAGGTTCATTTATACAACGTTTTAGTTGTCCTATTTGGATTAACTAGTGGCTATAATTCTCCTAGTTTAGTTCCATTTTTAGTTAATTAGTAATTTCTCTTAGTCATCCTTAGAAGGATTTTAGTGTTCGTTGAGTGCTAAAACTAATGAAACCTCATCTATTCTATTAAAGTAACCTAATCCATTCAAATCATCTATTTTAAGGAACCACATTAACATTACTTCATCAGTTCGAAACACTTATACATGCAAAAGATCCAAATATTCCAAGAGCGATACTCTATCAACCAAGAGTAAAAACTTGAAACATAAAAAGTTAAGAGTCACATTATCAAGTGCTAATTTCAAATCAAATATTTTGTGTTAGGTGCATTCATTTATATTTTTCTAGTTGCATCTTGTCATAAGATTGTTAAAGAAATACATGATTTTGAGGTCTCTTTGGAGTAGTTATTAGAATAGGAAGAGCCGAACACAAAGAATAATATTAAAACTTCTGCATTCCATTCATATGGGCTTCAGGTTACATATTTATAGAAGTTATATGAGCTCCTATTTTTATGGATTCCCAACAAATCATCCTCACAGTTGGTTGGTTCAACTATCAAACCAATTACTAAGTAACCGATTCACATACAAACTATATATATTATTGTTACAAAAATAATATATTTAATTAACTTATGTAGGTAAACAATTATATACCATACGGTAAAACCATTAAACACTAATTTTCCTAACATTCCCCTGCTAGTGGGAACATGGTAGAAAAAACATTCACACACTCACTTGCAGGTATGCTTCTCCCTATGGCATGTCCAACTATGTGACTCATGAACTTAATATAAAAGAAAGGCTCTCTCCTTCCATGGTTTTAAATAGGCTTGCCACAAAGCTTCACATGAATAGGTCCCATCAACTTTCCACCTCGTGTGGTTTTCTGGATCTCCCACAAACCTTTTCAAGATCCACGAACAGTCTTACATTGGTGCTTTTGTTCTCTACAACATTTTTACACTAAGGAAGCACATAAGAATCATTGCTCACTTATTACCAATTTGAACAAGAATACTCGCATTAGAAAATATTTCACATTACATCCCATAAGAACACAACATTCTTTATTATAGCCATTGTTGTCAACCGCTGGCACTCAATCTCAAACAACATGGGAAACTTCCACTACCACTAGAAGTTGCCCTTGACTTTAACTAGTTTGGCGCAAAATGGAAATGGAACATTGGTGTTATATTCCCCCCACAACGTGAAATTCCCACTTATTCACACAACCAGAACATTGAAAAGAAAATCATATCGTCTTTATCGCACACTATTGTTTAGATCTTGTTGCACATATAACCATTACTAGTGAATGTATTCCTTGATCAATCATCTTCCAATGAAGTATGATAGTCAGAGGATCTTTGTAGTCAAAGTATCTCTCACGTAGTTAGTTGCCTTCTATACAATTATTTTTCAGCGATCACAATATAAACCACTCAAAGCGAAAAATGAAACAAACTACACAACTAGAAATAAAATACTCACACCACCAAAAAGGTTGCCACCATAACCGATATGTGGCCCGTGTCGTTGGTGACTAACGAGAGGTCATTCATCAACCTCCAACCTCATGTGCCTCCTTCCTCGATTTCAACATTGCTAGCTCGGAAAATAAAAACATGAGTTTTAGTTTGAAAAGCACCCCTCATTTTGAATTCGGATGTCATGTACAAACGCAAATACATCCATAAAAAATGCAGGAAATTTTAATTTATTTTTCATAATTTTACAATGAATCAAATTTTTTCGACTCTTTTAATAATATTGACCGACAAAATAACAAATATTGACTCTATTTACACAATTACAAGTCATTGAATCTTTCAATTCACAAAGACATCGAAGATTTGACAAAACAATTACAAGACTATATTTTTACAAAACACAATAACTAAGAACCTATAATAACATAACACTTAGACTCATAAAGACTAAAATTGTGGAGATATAAACAGACGAGAAATTTAACATTATAAAAACTCTACACAAATTAAAAAATACTTAATCTAAATAAAGATTTTAGACTAACCTAAATGTCACGAAATACTAACTGAATACTATATGTAACATGAACACATTATAATTTTACACAATCAATAATTCGATCAAACTATATGAGCAAACCACACAAAAAACTAAAAATTGCGAATTACTTTGCAAAAGTGGTTTCGAGGGGGACAACTGTGAGCTTGAGAGCAATTGGCGGTGTGAGATAAAACGGTAGAAAATAACAAATACGGTGAATGCATTCAACTACACCGTGAAAGATCAGATAGGGACGCAGAATTCTCTCAGAAAAAAACAAACTTGATCTTGACGATTCAAGGTGCAAAGTGAGACATCTAACAAAGTCAACAATGAGCAGGTCTGCATCGAGAAAATAGAGACCAAAGCGCCATTGATAGATTAAGTGAGCTAGAAACAGCCTATCCATCACATGTGTTTACATAAGGGATAACGTAAGAGAATGGATTACAGACTCCGGAAGAGTGGAACCTGGCAAAGGGAGAATCTACTACATGTACACCACACAGAAATGGATCTGCCCCTTCCTCTTAGACTTGTAAGATCCAGAGATCTGGATAAGTATTCTTTTTTCTTATAGATGGCTATTGTGAATCTCCCACGCATAGAAATTGTGGACAAATAAATTCTGCGAGGAATGCAATATTCACATAAAAATTTCCATTCAAGAGCCGAACACAGAATAATATTAAAACTTCTGCATTACATTCATATGGGCTTCCTTACATATTTTATAGGAATTATATGAGCTCCTATTTTTATGGAGTCCCAACAACTCATCCTCCCAACAACGTTGGTTGGTTTAACTATCCAACCAACAAATTAAGTAACTTATTCACGTACAAACTATATATTATTGTTACAAGAAAAATATATTTAATTAAATTATGTAGGTATGGTAAATAACCATTGAGCATTAGTTTTCGTAACAATAGTGCTATTTAATAAACAATAAGCCATTGGGAGTGGTTGGAACCAGTCTAACCCAAAAATAATTCCCATTCAATGTTTTCATCTTCAAAACAAGTTGAGATAAGGTTTGATGAACGAGAAGACAATACACCTACATTGCAGATTCATTGTAATATTTCAATGTTAGAAGTTAACAGAGAGATCCATATGAACTTGAGAAGAAGAATTAAACTCCACACAATCACTCCTAGACAAGTTTGTAACCTCCGGACAAGTTTATTCCTAATATAATTTGCCTTAGAATCAAAGTCCATACTTGAACTTGTCTACCCTTTTTTAACATGTCCATATCATATTGTGAGGTCTTGAATTTTTTGAGCACCTTATGAATGGTATGCCTTAGTTTTTTTCATCGTTTGAGAATCTTGTTTTATGAATGTGCAAGCTTTTACTAGTGAGTTGATTTTTTTCTATGTATCGCTAACATTCAAATCTCAATATTTTACTTAATTAAGATTGTATTAGGACTTCCCATTAAAAAAATTAATATTGTTAGCGGAATTTAATTAAACTCTAGATGTGATTATATATATATATATATAATCACATCTAGAGTTTAATTAAATTCCCGCTAACTATATATATATATATATATATATTTCTACACAATTTTAACTCTATGATAGAACCACACAATTCTCGTATATATATTTCTAAATTGGTTAGGTGCTAGAGTATCTCATACCAAAAACCATGATAATTAAGGTGATCACTTTAAAAGGTGTTTTATTGGGATAAAAAAGGCATTCCAAATAGAATGCAACCTCTTACTCCAAACGAGAAGATAAAATACAATACTCCATTCATGGTTACATTTCTTATACATCACCACCTTTGGTGAAAGCCAAATATCCAAATGAATCTTATATGCCAAAAAGGGAGTGTCAAATCGATATCTCAATTCTCTTAATCATTTTTTTGGGTGAATTAATCTTAATCATTCTAAAATTGTTTTTGTTTGAACTTGTATTTTTGCACGGGTGAGGTGCATAAAATTCTTAGGCTTAGCTGCTAAGGATCGAGGGGTTTCCATTCCACCAAATTTGCCTAGGGCATGATCTCAGCGTCATCCCTTATTACGGTATCTTCGGGCCTTTGCACTTAGCAAAAATTGAATCCTGGTAAGCTCTTTGTGAGCTAAGTAACTTCACCAATGGGCTAACAACAAATGGATTCTTTCTAAAATTTCATATAGAAATATTTTAAATTATAAATTTCACAAATGCTCGTATATAATATCCTCTTTAGTTTTGAATCTTAGTTAGTATGAGTGGTATAAGAGAACTTATCTTTGATGGAGTATATGCCTCATTAGATATATCTCATTAAGTATGAGTAAATAGATTACTCATTAAGTGTAACATATCTCATCCCTCCAATTTTTATTTTTTAAAATTAAGGGCCCAAATTATTTAGTGAAACACATTTTCTCTTAAAAAATAGACCAAATGAAACTTTAAAAACTTGTTTCATATATTAATATAAGAAGTTTAATAGATAAAATAATAAATATTATTGACATAAATAAATTTGGAATAAACATTTTATTTTTTGACCTTATAAGAAATGTTCTTTTTAAATAATTGTATAAATTATTATAACCAATTGAAAATTAAATGGAATATAAAATCATGCATAACATATATTGATAAAACTAAGTCTAGACGCTAAGTATTGTAATTCGGACTTGTTGTCCCCTCGAATTTCCTGCTTTTGAGAAGTTCAAAATTGAAAATTTTGAGTTTATCGCCTTTTCTGTTGTTCTGGTAATGAGAAAAGTCAAAAAGAAAAAGTTTGAAAAATCTGCGTTTATGGGTCACTTTGTGTGATTTGCGGGTCTGTCAGACATTTCTGTCCCAGATGTCCCAAGTTCATTCGGGCTCCCTGTTCGCCGATCGACCGCTTTACCCGAAGTCCGTTTCTTTTGGGCTGTCGGAACTTTTTGTCCCAAATAACACAAGTTCACCCAGGCTCAATGTTCACCTTTCACCCGCATCGGCCGAATCGCACACTTCACGTACTTTCGTCCCTCATGTCCCGAAAGCATTTGTGCATCTTTTTCCCGCGCGCCGCATCAGCCAAATCGCGCTTTCGCGTCCCGCGTGTCCCAAATGAACCAAAGGCCATCCAGGCTAATTTTTCCCGCTCTTCCCAAATATCTTTCTTTTCAAGTTGGTAGATGTGTATTTAATGCGCATTTATTACCTTTCTCTCTCCTAAACGGCTATTTAATAAGCTTCCCCTTACGCATTTTTGCACACTGCTTTCTTGCTATCTATTGCTCATACCCTCGCAATCAAAATTTCTACGCACGCACCCATTCCCCTGCAATTTCATCGAGAGTCCAGACTGTGACCTTGTTTCTCGAGTTGCTATCGCATGAAGATCAAATTTCAAGGTCAGGAGCAAATTTCACCGCTCGAGTCTGCCGTTCCCGATATCGGGACAGTGAAGTTTGTCACCTGGACTTCAGAGATTTCTGGACTAGGATGACAGACTCGAACCCCTCTCCTATGGCACAAATGATTCATGATAGTGGCTTGGCATTCACCGCTTGGTTTCCCAATCTCAGTACAATGTGCAGATACAATACTCGCATGCGGTGCTCATTTCAATCCCGACTCGAGTGAGCTAATGAATGTGCATGGGGAACTCATTGCCAAGCTCGATGCTGCCACCATTGGCACTGCCCTAAGGATTCCTGAGATGGACAATTCTATAGTAATCTCTCAGAACCAGGCACAGCCCTCTTCGACCAGGACAGTGAGAAATACAAGGCGAGGGTGGCAAAGTCTTGGCTTAAAAACCCTAAAAAGGGGGCGTCCCATCTATCCAAGGTTCTATTTGTGCCGATTTCAATGAGGAGCTATCATATTTTATAATCCTACTAGCTTGGGTCATGGGCTTACCCTCTACCAACGAGTTCCATTTCTGGATGTGCCCCCTTATCAACATGGTGTGTGAAGGAACTCGAATATCAACTGGGTAGAAATCATCAGCATGAACTTAGCGAGCGGTTATCCCAATGTACAAACCAAGAAGTTCTATATGACTTCATACACTGATGTATACCCTAGCAAAGATCAATGCAATGGTTTGGATTCACATACATTGATGCTCATAAGGGTGACCCTGTATATGCCTACTGCCCTCAATTCACCCTGGACACTAGCAATCGTAACTTCAAGAGGGTGAATGATGCTTTCACCATGTACATTGTAAGGCTTCTAGAGAGTGACACTGCAAGGAGGTTCTCGAGATGAAGCCATGAGCCTAATAGTGAAGTACGGTGCTTACTTCATCCAATTCAGAAAATTCTCCTATATCAGGCTTGTAGGCTATGAGAGCACCCCTCTTAAGCTCCCTATGTTCTGCAATGATAAAATGGCCTTGATAGAGATATGCAGGCAATTAGACAAGTTACACAGACCTGCAGGGATAAGAAAATTACTGGCCTACACTTCCCCATATCTTTGGGAAACTACACCTGCAAGACGGCTCTAGATGCACAAAACATAGAAAGATCCCTAGCTCCCATCACTGTCCATTTCTTCAGGCCAAGAACTTGTTTTGATTTGAAGAAATTTATTGAACAGAACATCAAAATCAATTACTATCATAGGGAAGACACATAAGACTATTGGGCTGACTATGCTGATGATTTTGAGGCAAGAAGGAGACATTATGGTAGGTTTTCTCTTCAACTGATTCAGGAGCTTAATTTGTATCAAGTCCGGAAGGGCTTCAGGATGATAATTCTGACCTGTTTTCATATGAGTATGACACCTTGATCAAACACACTCCCTTGGAGGATTTGGATTGGTTCAAAAAGGAGAAAGATGATCTGGCTGAAATCTTAGCCCCTGTCTTAGTAAGAACCAAGATCTGGTTTGATAGGAAAGTCCGTGAGCTTAGAAGGCATTCAGGTGAGTCCTCCTCCAAGGATACTTCAACACCAAGGAAGGAAGCATTGACACCCAGTTTGGAAGCACCTATGCAGACTCCTCCTACCTCCTCAACTAAAGGTCCTACATCCTCCACTCCTTCCTCATCCACTCAAGTATATCGAAGAAAATCAAAGAGGTTAAAAAGGAGTCATATTGAAGAAGATCCCATGATGAAGCATTCGAATTTCCCTCAGGTCCAAAGAACATTATTGTTCTCAGTGAAAGCGAAGAGAGTGAAGTGCCAGCCTCCATAAGTGCTCCAGAAGCCCCAATGGATAAAGACAAAGAAGTCCAAAGCACTGAGCTTCCAAGCGCCATTGACTCCTCTGTACCAGAAGCCCCGAGTGCTCCACTCATATCTCAACTGGAGGCAATAGCAATGCACACTTTGAGTGCCATGAGTTCCCTTTCTCTCGGCCCTCTTGCCCCACCTTCCTCTTCCTCCTCCTCTTTTGCATGGGTGCAGCCTTTTATTGATAGTAGGAAGAGAAAGTCTTCCTCCCGAATCTCAGGACCCAATTTTGATGTTGTGGCAGCCTTATTAGGCACTACTCCTCCTACTCCCGCCAAGAAGGCTAGGACTACCTCTAGAATAGTATCTGATGCTCAGGGCCAGCAATTCCTGGAGATAGCCAAGCCCAAAGTAGACAAGCCAGAGCATGATTTGCAAGCATCTGATCTTGAGCTCTCGAGGATCCCTATGGGAGAGTCCACCCCTGAAGGTGAGATTCACAATCTCCAAGAAATAGTCACCAGGGTCATTGGGAGAGTAGAAAAAGGGCAACAAACTATAGAGCAGCTGGAAGAGCAGGCTCAGGTTCTTGTAGGTTTCATCAAGTCACTGTTGTCCAAGGACAAAGTTTTAGACCCCACCCCACTGACCACTCTTCCACCACCTATAATCCTCAGTCAAGATGAAGTCCAGAGTATCAAAGATATACACAGATATTCCATCTATGGAAGGGCTATGGAGGCCGTGGTGGATGATATGCTCGTTGCAGGATTGAATTTCATTGATGAAGCCTTCAAACTCAATGAGAAGGTAAATAATCTACAACAGAAACTCTCCTCCACTATGGGAAATATAGATAAAGAACTCAAACTCTGGAGCAGTTGTATAGTAGACCTTCGCCTTATGGGGCAGACTGATGAAAATATTTTAATGGCGAGCAAGGTCTTTGATGATGCAAAAGATAATTTGTCAAAATCATGGGTATATAGTGTGGAATGGAAAATCAAGGTGCTGGAGGAGGCTTTGGGAGAATTGAAGAATAGCTGCCAGAAGGGTGAGGCCTTCAAGACTTTGGTGGTATCTGCTTTCAAAGATATACATTGTCACCTCCATGATGAGACCTCTGGTGTACCCCTCTCCTTGCAAGAAATCAAAGCTCAATTCAGAGCTTTTGTCAAAGATAATTTGTTCAAGGAGGATTCTATTTCCAAGGAAAAGATGAAGGAGATATGCTCTCTCCAGTCTGCTATTGAAGAAGCAAATAAAGATTATCATACACACGTCGAATTCGACAAAGAGATGGAGAAGTGCCTCGATTTTGGACCCAGTCCACTGCCAACACATCGGTCCCACGTGGCAGAGACATAGCAGAGGCGTTGAAAAGATTTAGACAGCGGATCCTAAAATCAGTGGGCCCCTCTCAATCATGAATGCCTGTCTTCTTCTCCTGACTTTTCTCCCTTCTTTCTTTCCTCATCTCGATTTATGGTAATCAGTTGGGGTTTTGCGTTAAGCAGCCCTTTAACTAAAAGAAGTAGTTACCAAGGGTAACTGATTTGTAAACTATATAATAGCCTCTCCTCGCCATTTTGAGGGGGAACTTGGCTTATTTATGAAAGTGTAAGAAATAATACAACAATCAATACAAAAGGATCTTCTTTCTTTGTTCATCTGATTCCTTTATTTCGCAGCTATCTGTTAAATATTATTAGATCATTTGTCTGCATAATACCAAGAAGCTTTGTATTCTTGTAAATGTTATTTATGGAACTGTGTCCCTCCAAATTGCATCTTAGTAATTCAAATACAAATGGTCCAATTCCAATTCATTGTATTACATACGCATAAGGAATTATTTTGTCGTTACTATAATTCTGGAAAATGCTTTTCTGCTCATTTCCTTGTCTTCATTCTTCTATGCTTTTGTGATTGATAATCTATTTCATTTCACAAAGCTTTCATGATACCCAAGTTCCACATCAAAGTTATGCGTTGTACATTTGTAAATAAGTTTTGCTTTTAAATAAGGGAACCTCTCCCATCAAAGAGGAGGGACTTCTTGTCCCCTGACTGTTGCTCTCATTAGGATCTTCTTTTGACGACCAACCGGACTAAACCCTAAGTATTGTAACATGGAAATGATCAAACAATACTCTAAAATATTATAAGAATTTTTGAAATATTTTTTAACAAAGATGAGACCTAACCTAACCCATTGCCTTTTCAAGATATCAATGATATATATGTTAAGAATGAAGAAAAGGAATTGAGAGTGAACTTGTAAGATGCATTGAATAATAAGAACCTCCAATTTCCCTAATATAATACGAAATGAAATTGACATTCCCAAGTATAAAATATATTAACAAAGGTTTATATAATTTTCATACTAATAAAATTAATAATCATTTATAAATATGATCAATTATATCTCAAATAATTTTATAGAATATTATTTTATATTTAATTTGATTTGATTTTTGAATAAATTAGGGATTTATTTGAGCTCTTATAAAATATGGGTATAACAATATTTTAAAAGTATAATACAATAACATATTTTATTTTAATATTTTAATGGAATGATTCTATTTAGACTTTTAAATGTGAAAATGAATGGTAACGTGTCATTACAACTAGAATCGTTAACCCAAAATATTAGTAAGCCAAAATATTAACATAACATCATGCTCAAAATTACTAGTCCCCATAAATTATGAACATGTAGGGTTATCAAGACTTTTCCCAATATTTCTATTAAAACTAAAATCTTAATGAATGTTATAAACACATATAGTTGTCACTAAAGCTTTAATAACTAAATTAATATTATTTTTACTTTTAAAATTGTGTATGTCTATATTGATTCTTTATATTTTAATGATTAACTAGTATGTAAATATTATATATGTCATGTATGTGTTGAGTGTGCTGCTTTAAATGGAGTTCATATTAATTTTCATTAAAATCCATATTGAATTATTGTATCTCTTACTATCTTATACCCCAAATAACAAAATAAACATTAAAATATTATTTAAATTTAATTTAACACTTTTCTCTACTTATATGAAGACTTTTTGAAGAGTGTTTAACATCTATCTTTTAAAAAATAGTCAATACCTTGTCTTTCCTTTTTTCTAAATAACAAAATATAGATTTTTATATTACTATTTTTAATATTTATATAATATTATATAGATTTTATAATCTCAATAATACATAACATTAACATTACTCAACTATTCATTTTACTTGTTAGAAGAATTTTATAATATTAGAATTACTCAACTATTCATTTTAGTTGTTTGAAGAAATTTCTAATATTATCTAATGTGAAGTCTCGCAAAATATTCATATTTCAACTAATTTGTTGTTATTTTCACTTTTTCATATTATTTTAATTTAATTTTTTAAAATATAGTATTTTATTATAAATATTATTATATAGGTTGTATTTATATTTAAGTACATATTAAAATTATTTCACTTGATTCAATAATTTAATGTATAAGTCCATGAGAGGATTTTTTTATCGCTTAGCGTCATATTCTCTTTTCTTTTTTACTTCATTTTTTAAATTCTTGCATGTCAAACGAATATTAACATTACGGCTAGTGTTTCTTGCTTGCATGTCATACCGTGGCCACCTTGCACTCTGTAGTATAGTACTTTATCTTATTAAGTTCTAGGGTTTTTCCTCTAGGCTTGCCTATATAATGCCCCCTCCACTTTGAGCTCGATTATTGATGTCGAGGCCGGAGCTAGTGGAGATGTGAACAATGGTGCCACCACTGTAAAAACATCCTTAGAAGTTTGTCTCTAAGGTCTTCCACGAGGTAATATTTCTTCTCCTGATGTTTTATTACCTAACTCGGATTAAATGTTTCTTTCTAATGGATTGAATAGATTCGATTTAATTTAATTTGAATTAAATTTATATTATAGAGTAACTATTGTAATATATTATGTACAAATGCTAATGCAAAGTAGAGACACAAGCAAACAAACATGTACAATGTAAAATCCTAAGAAAGAGAGGGAGAAAGGAAGACTTAGCTCATTTCCGAGTAATGCTGGAAGTGATCTGACCGATGAATACTTGAAGCAGATGTGGCGGTGTAATCAAATCTCGCTGGAGGTTATGGAAATAAAAAATGTGTAGGACACGAGAACTTATGGGAGGATAGGAGCATCTGGGTGCTAGTGTTCGTTCTAGGTGCTAGTGTTCGGTTAAATGCTCGATTCTAAATTTTTACTGCTTTAGAAGATTGTTGCTCCAATATTTGATTTTTCACTCCTACTTCATTGTTAGGGTTCTGATTGCCCAGTAACCTGCAAAACAAATGTCTACATGTACATGTCCACAAACCACATCAAATATAATAAAAAGGATGTAGAATGTGGAGTTGGACTGACCCCAATGGTCACCTAAAGAGTGAACTAACAATCGAGCGCTACACTACATCTCAGACTCCATGTAGTTCTTATGTGTGTGTGTGTGTGTGTGTGTGTGTGTGTGTGTGTGTGTGTGTGTGTGTGTGTGTGTGTGTGTGTGTGTGTGTGTGTGTGTGTGTGTGTGTAGAAATGATGCCCTAGGATGCCCTTGTGTAAGTTGCACCAATTATATTGGGTTAGATCTAAAATGTAGAAGATGTATAATATGTGTGGATGGAATATAATAGACTTCTCATTCCTATGTTGTGTATGCAGAAGTGTGCAGTCCTTGCCCTTGAATGGATACTAGATGGATGCCTTGAAGTGTTTTTATGCCTTTGGATGCAAGATTAGGTGTTAATAGGAATGCTTAGTGTTTGGTCTTCATTTTTTAGAAGTAACTAAGTATATATATTATTCCCTTGTTTGAATTTTGTAATTGACAACTGGAAGGACGAGCTATAAGTGAAAATGATGCACGAAAGATAAAGAGACACAAAAAGAGTGAGTAAAGGTAAGAAAGGGTCAGGAGTGCCTAGTATGGACAGAAGTGCCTAGCACTTTGGTGTCATAATCTTGGGTGCCAGTGTCGAGGCTATAAAAGATAAATTAGTCAAGTTCGATTGGGTTGTAGGGTGTGTAATACCAAAGAGAAAACAAGAAACAAAGAAAAGAGGCCAAAGATATTTTTCAACCACTATTTTTCTTGCTTATGAATCATATATAAATTAGTATGCTTTTGGACCTAGAAATGTACCCAAGTGTGTGATTTTGTGTCTACATTTACCCCCACTTTATGTTGTTGGGTGGATACTTGATAACATAAATTAGATAAAATATGTGTACCTTACGATCTTGTAGAAAAGAGCATTGACGATAGCATGTTGAATGGACAAGTGAAGCATATAGGCTAGGAAAGGGAAGTGGGCCTTAGGGGTGAAGCATGTGCATTGTAGTGTGATGTTGTATCTTGTGAGAGTTGCTTCTTATAAGGATAGGCCTACAAAAGAAGAACAAGAAAGTAGTCAAAGTTATGTATATGATATATCAGAGAAACATGAGTATAAGTATGTAAAGAGTGTAAAAGTGTGCAAAAAGGAAAGTTTGCACATGATATTTAAGAGAGTAAAAGACATAAAAGTTTCATGTTTCTTGAAGTTTTTGATTTGAATGTTGAAGGTGAGGTTTCCACCATCTAATATTGTTCCATCCAGCTCTACTGACATGGGGAAAACGAAGGAGATGCCTTCCAGGAGACAGGGAAGGCTTGATATTTTTCCCAGTCATTATCTTCTTTCGCATAATTATTAGGGATCCATTTATCCTCATGCTCTATTCCCCTTAGTTTGGCTCATATTAGGTCAAAGTTTGATCAAACTTGTAGTTGTTATTTTGTTGCATTGGAGGTGTTAAATGGATTTCTTGGAGGAATTTCATGTATGTATATTACTGATCTCTTTTGAAAATTCTTATCTACGACCCCAAAAAAGGGAAACTAGATATAAACTATATTTTGTTGTGTGTAATTTCAACATTTACAATTGGGATATAATTTTTGCATATGAAACTTGTGTCTAGCAAGACATTAATACATTAAGGCCAACACTCTAAATTTTTAATTATCTTTCACAAATTTTACATTTCTCAATCTTTAGTATTCCATTTTACACGGTGATTACAATGTTTCTTTCTTCTTTAAAATTGGGAAAAATTTGGCTTTCTTTAATGGTTTCATAGAAAATATCAAATTACCTATGGCTTTTTTCTCATGCCTCCAACTAATATTCTACCATGTATTTATTGGATTATTAGGGTTTTTAGAATGAAGAAATATAAGGTATAGATGTGGCATACAAAGTATCTATATCCTTCTTTAAAAAGTAAGTGAGATATCTTTTCGAATGATAATTGTTGTTTGCATAGATTTACAAATGCTAAGTAGTGTTATGTGTTATTTTACTTAAAATCAGTCTATTGAAATTATTGCAGCTTCATTAAGTCTCTTCGGATCTTATATGTTCTATGGAATCCAACATTTGATCTATATGTTATTCTACATTCATTGTCCTCCCTTAGACAAGTTTCCGAAGGCCATAACATTTTTCTTATTATTTGAAAAGCTAATTAATGTTGATAAATACTTCAATTCATTTTATTAAATAATATTAATTCGATGTACTATTAATGTTCGAGAACTCCTCAACCTAATTAAACCCTAAGTCTCATATCAAATCAAACTAAATTTATTAATATCAAGAGACATGCATTGAATAAATATCATTTAAATCAGTATATAAATGGACAATAGATAATAACATTGAATATTATGTTCGTATGAATATTAAATATTTCTATTTCCTATATATCTCAAAACATCAATATTCTTTCTGAATAATGTACATTTTAAGTATTGTGAAAACAACAATGACACTCAACAAAATGTGTACAAAATGTAATTTGTTTGAAGATTTCTTTCAACAAAGTATGATGCTAAAATGCAACCACCCATTGTAATCTATACAATTTTGAAATATAACTAATGACAATCAAAATTGTCTTCAAATTGTTATTGTTCACCATAATGCTAATAAAAAACAAAACCCTAACTATTTGTGACTGTAAAATAACAAAGATGTTAATAACATGACTAAATATTGCACTTAATTTATATCATAGACTAATTTTACTCTTTGGTGATATATTGCTACATGATTATACATAACAATTACTCATTCCAAAGAATAACATTGAATAACAATGTAAACATTTATATGATATCGTAAACTATAAATGATAAATTATAAACAGACAACCTTGCAGACTATATCATAAACCCTAAAGACTCAACATAAACACTCATCACTAAACCCTTAACACAAACCTCACAAACTACATAACACAATGAAGGAATTGTAAATGATAACACAATGCCTTAAACACACTTTCGACACATTTAACACTCCTCAAATTCCCTAAATGTACTAGGATCATCATCAATAATAACAACACTCATACGTATTCCCATAAATCCTAAATAGAAAATCTAAACACTATACATTAAATCCTTACCACAAATCCTAAATGTAAACCCAACATGTTAGGTTTTAAACACTTTAGACACCATTTTATTACATTGAATAACATTCTAAACATTTATATGATATCGTAAACTATGTATCGTAAATGAAAACATGACATTAAAGTTTTAAACACTAATTTCTCTCATTGAATAACAATGTAAACATTTATATGACATCGTAAACTATATATCATAAACCATAAGAACAAAACCCTGCACACTATATCGTAAACCATAAAGAATCAACATAAACTCTTAACATTAAACACTTAACAAAAACCTTGCAACCTGCATACCAAAATGAAGTAAACGTAAATGATAACACAATGCTTCAAACGATCTTAGTGTTGTGTTTACAAAGTTACATTGGTGATTTGTGTTTACAATATGAATTTGTATTAAACATTTTGTTTACGGTCGTCAAGGTTAAATTTGGTTGTAAAGCATGAACACTTGTGTGACATCATGAACTATGCAATATTAACACCGAACACATAACTATATACGTGATGAAGACACTACTAAGGAGATACGCACCACCATGAGCACAACCATTGATGATGATGGTGGTGGTTTTGGTTTTGGTGATGGTGGTGATAATAATGATGAGGAGAATGATGATGAAGATGATGATAACTTACGATGACAACAATGATGTTAACTATGATGATGACAAGAATAAAGATGATGTTGATGATGACGGTGATGATGAGGATAATGATAATGATGATGCCGACAAGGATGATGATGATGATGGCGACTTGTCAATGACGATGATGATTATGATTATGATGATGATAATGACAATGATCACAACATAAACAAGAAGTACCATGAAAATGATGATGATGAAAATGATGAAAGTATTGATGATGATGAGGAAAATGAGGATGATGACAAAATATTGATAATCATGGTCCTGGTCATCATTAATAACAATACTTATACGAATTCTCAAAGCATAGGAACAAAACACTACACACTATATATCATATACCATAGGAAATAAACCATGCACACTATATCGTAAACCATAAAGAATGAACATACAATCTCAAAATTAAACACATAACAAAAACCTTGCAACTTGTAAAATAGAATGAAGTAAATGTAAATGATAACATAATTATTCAAATGATCTTAGTGTCATGTTTACAAAGTTACATTGGTGATTTGTGTTTATGATATGAATTCATATTAAATATTTTTTTATGGTCATCGGGGTTTAATTTGGATGTCACGCATGAACACTTATGTGACATCATGGACTATGAGATATTAACACCAAAAAAATAACTCTATGCATACGATGAGGACACTACTAAGGATAAATGCACCAACTTGAACACTCATCAAACATGCTAAGTGTTCTTGTGATCACCAGAACACAAGTTGGTCACTCTAAATAACAAAAATGCTCATTCAAAATCATTAATTGTAAACCATAAATAAAAAATAGAGAATATTATACACAATGAGAACACAATGAAATAAATACAACACCTTAAACACTTGTTGTCCATGTGAAGCACTCATGTGACACCTTAATCACTAACATGACACTTTGAATAGAAACTATGTTCGTGAACCATGAAACATAAATACTAAACATCAAATTAAGAACCGTGGAAATATACATAATCCTTGTGATTGGCAGGATGATGGTGATGATGAAAATATTTCTTGTTAATGAAACACTCATAATGAGGAAATTTTATCCAGTAAAGATGAACTGTTAACACCAAATATAGAAAATAATGCAACACCTTAATCATGTCATAGGATGCCTTTAAATATAAACACCAAATGTTGAACATGAAAATTTGGACAATAAATACTAAATGTGGAACCATTTAAACATGAATCATAAATTTTAACTGTTTCGGACTAAACCCTAAACCCTAAAATTTAAAGGATAAATGTGAGTACCAATTAGACTTAGAGCACATTTTAAACCAAACATAGACCTAAGACGTAAAATATAAACCCTAAACTATAGATACAAACAATAATTATTGTTTCTAATCAATAAAACCTATACCCTAAACATTATTTATAAATCCTAAATCCTAAATGTGGGCTCGAGATTAGGGTTTGTGTCTAGTGTTTAGAGTTTTGTATTTGTATCTTTACATGAGTGTTTACAGAGTTACGTTAGTGTTTATTGTTTAAGTTTAGGGTTTAAAATTCATGATAACAATGGTGACAATAATAATGATGATGGTAGATGCCAATGACCATGACCGTGTGAAGAAGACAATCATGATCATGATATTTCGATGATTATATCAATGATGACAATCATGATGATGACTATGATGATGCTAAAAATAAAAATGACAAAGAAGACAATGATGACGATGACCATTGTCATGACTTATTAGATTATAAATTATAAATAATATATAATATATAATATATATTTTACTTTTTATAAATTTTAATTATTTGTTGATTTTTGATTTTTAAATTGTATTATTTTTTAATATTTATTAATTTGAATTTTTTATTAATTATTAGTTTTGAATTTTAATTGATTTTCTTTTTAATCTTTATTAATTTTTACTTTTTATTTATTTTTTAATTAATTTTAAATTTTAAATTATACTTAATCTAAAAAAATTATTTATTTTATTTTATGATTTTAATTTTTTAAAATTTTAATAATTTCAAGTAATTTTAACTTCTAATTTTGAATTTTTAATATTTTATTAAGTTTAAGTAATTTTTAATTATTTTTATTTTAAAAATTACTTATTTTTATTTTAAAAATTAATTCATTTTTAATTTTTCTTCTTTGTTGATTTTTAATTCATTCTTATTTTTATTTTATTAACTTTTGATTTTTGATGTGTAATTTTAATTATTTTTTCATTATTTATATTTTTCATTTTTAATAATTTTTTTTGATTTTTTGAAATTTTATTAATTACTAATTTTAATTAATTATTAAATTTTTATTATTAATAATTATTATTTTTATTGATTCTCTTTTTGTTTTTATTTTTGTTATTGGTACCTAGGGAGAAGGCCCTAACCTATAAAAAAATCCAGATCCAGTCCATGATGTTTACAATCATCAATGGACTCACATGGTAAGTTTAGGCACATTATCGTGCACCATACAAGATCATTTACAAAAATTTAATAGAAGCTTCTAGTAAGCCCTTTGCAAACTACCCCAAAAAATATGTTATCTACAAATTACAGTAGCACGGCCAAACACAAAATCCTAATCCCGACCCAGAGACACGACATTGTACGCAATGACCACCATCAAGCCAAAAACCATACTGAACCAACTATTCCATCTTCTTACTTGATGGAATCTCTGCAAGAATTTCAACATCCGAGTCATCTTGGCTTGGGAAAGGAGAGGAAGAAGGAGATGGAACAATGTGGCATTCCAAAGATCATGACCTTAGCGCTCTCTGGCAGCTTCACGCCTTGATTTTCTACCACTGCTTCCAACCCCTGGGAAATTACCTGAACCTCCTTGCTAAAGAAAGGATGTGGAATTGTATGCTCACCAAATGCTCTTCCAAAATTTCATGTTCACAGTGAAGAATAAATGATCCAATGAGTTCAACAAAATATTTTCCACGTTCAAACCACCCAGGCAACCTCAAAGACATTTATATGACCAACAGACTGGTTTGGATCGAGCAATAATTTTATCAACTTATCACAGATGTCAACCTCATAATATTCCTCTAAATTCTCTACTAGTGAACAAACTTTCTCAAGCCAACCCCTCACAGAGGGTTCTTGATCTTGTTGTCCATCCAAGTCAAGAATTACTCACCCATGGTCTCACCCATTAGAGATCTCTTTCTTTTACGACTAGGACTCACAGACACATCCCCTGACCTCCTCATGCTAGCAGCCCAAGATATCCAGAGCTGCACTCAAAATCCTTCAACCACGACATGCAAGAAAGAAAAATATGCTTTGAGAAGTGAAAACAACCAGCTTCGACCTTCCATAAATATATTTACCTCTCATCCTTCCACATATTACTCAACACATGTGAGTAAAAAAATCCCTGCGTAGATCTCTCGCCTTAATCATCATCAATCAAAAATAATTTGCAATTAATTTTTAGAAAAATTCACCATAATGGATTGATCCACCTATCGCCAACCGTGCGTCCCTCGACAAGAGGGTCAGGACATCATTGGGAATGCATGACTCCTAGACTTGGCACTTTATGTGATGATTTTCCCACAATTCGGCCTCTCTTGTTAACCAAACTATCTGCCACCTTATTCCCCTCCCTTTTAATATGTGAGAATTTAACCTCTGAAAAGGAAGGAAGAATGGTTTTGATTTGTGCACATACTAGTTTCAATGAGCAGGCTTTAGGGACTTCACCTGAGCTAAACTAATGATGGTTTTGGAGTCCCCCTCAATCCAAAGATGCCACCAATTCCACTTTTTTGCTTCCATTAAACCAAAAAGAAGGGCCATGAGCTCTAACATTGTTGGAAGATATACCATGATCCATAGCCATAGCCAAAACTTGATGACATATTGAATCCCTAATAATGTAACCACACCCCGCATTGTTAGGGTTTCCTCTAGAAGCCCCATCAAAATTTAACTTAATCCAATCTTCATTAGGAGGCCTCCATTATTCTGATCTAATTTCACTCCCCTTATCAGGAGGGATAATAGAAAACTTCCAAGGGATAGAAGGCCATTTACTTTAAAAGGACCTATCTTCATTATTTCTACAATCCAAATCCTTACACCAAATACTCACATATTCAGAAAGAAGACCCTCAATCCTATTCCAGACTTTATGTGCAGAAATTTGCATACCTTGAAAAATTATTTTATTCCTTTCCAGCCACAAACTCCAAATGACTGCTGCAGGAGTTAAGTTCCACAAGAGTTGTAGACCTTTATTCCTTACTTTCCTTTTCCATTGTGAAATCAAATCGTACACTGAGTTTGGAAGAACCCAGGCAATACTCCATTGATGTCACATGAAGGACCAAATTTAAATCATAATAGAGTAGTGAATGAAGAGATGGCTACTCAATTCGTCCCATTCCTCACAAAGAAAGAAGAATGTCGGACCATGAAAGCCCCTTTTCATCAAATTGTCATATGTCAAACATTTTCCCAAAGAAGCAAGCCATAGGAAATAATTAGCTTTCGGTAAGCCTTCTTTCATCCAAACAATATCCTTCAGAAAATACCCCAAAACCTCTCTAATCGTAAGACTATCATACATCTTACTATATAAATCTTTTACAATCACTAACCCAAAACGTGACCTAGACCAAATAATTATGTCCTCTAAAGCATCCTCCATGAAGGGAGTGGCGCCAAAAATCCCAAAAAGAGAGACCGCACCATCCAGATTCAAAAATTTGTCACAAGAAGGGGATATCCAACTTCTAACACCTTCAAAACACACATATATCGTTATACTTTGGACCCCCAATTCAAGATAGCTTCATTCTTAAATGATCTCACTGGAATCGATCCTAGAGAGGGGACCCACCGATAACCAATTATCATCCCAAAGAATCACCTGATGCCTTTTTGGGACTGTCATTTTAGATATGGGACTACAAATTTGTGAATTTTTTAAATAAAATTCCAAATGCTCGATCCTCAAGGAAGCTCTGTTGGAAAACAATTCTCTTAGGTCCTAAGCCTCTAAGTATTTTTCCACCAAGATCCTGCTCCACATATGCCCTCTATCTTCATATACTCTCAGAGAAATTTCCCCCTAAATTTATTTATCATCGAACATTTCATAAAACCTAAAGCCCCCATCCTTTTTAGGAGACAAACCTCCTCCCACTCAACCACCGACAAAATTATTTTTATCTTCAAAACCAATCCATAAAAAAATTCCTTTGTAAACCAACTATACACTTGGCCACTTTCTCAGGAATTTTAAAAAGTGACATAAATATGTGGGGACTACTTGAAGGGACAACGAATTAAATCCACTTTTCCTTCTAAGGTTAACCACTTACCCTTCCATGAGGCTAGCTTCATCTAATTTTTTTCCATCATTGGCTTCCACAAGTCCTTCCAAGTACCCCCTCCAATCAATGACATGCCCAAATATGAAATAAAAGGTACGAATAGAGAAGCCAAAAATAACTACAATCCTACATTACAATCTAGGATCAACATTGACAAAGAAGATAACAAACTTTGGAGAACTCACCTTCTGACCCATCACCTTCTCATATTGGTCAAGAATCTCCTGGAATTTCCTTTCCTCAACCACCGAAGGATCCCCTAAAATCGCAATATCATCCACAAACTGAGGGTTTGACATAGGTTCAAGCTTTGAATAAATCTTCATACCTTTAACTCCTTCACCACAACATATTGGATAGCTTTGGAAATAATTTTTTCCATAATAATAAATAAAAAAGGGGAAATCAGGTCACCTTTCCTAAGACATCTTGAAGATAAAAATTTCCCAGTGAAAACGTTATTAATCAACACCAAATACTTTAGGGTTTAGAAGTTGTTTCTAATAAATTGAATCTGGTCGAGAGGAAAACCAAACTTTGCAAGCACCACTTCCAAAAATCCAATTCAATTTTTCATAAGCCTTCATCGTGTCAATTTTTATTATCATTCATGGGTTCTTTTTGTGAGAGAGAGAATGGATAGCTTCATGAGCCACCACAATTCCCTCTAGAATTTTCATTCCTTCAACAAAACCATTCTGACTATCCGAGATGACATAGCTTAGAAAGATTTCAGCATTAATGAAAACTTTTGAAACAATCTTATAAATCACATTGCATAAGGCTATCGGGGAAGGCATCAAAATACTTCGCATCTTCTTTTTTTGGAATAAGAGCAAGAAAAGTGGAGTTCCATTCTTTTAAGACAACTCTCTTTTCCTACATTCCTCCACCGCAGCCTAAACATCCAAACCCATGGTATGCCAAAACCTTTGAAATAAACCTATCTAAAAACCATCCGGCCTCCGGGCTTTATTTCCCCAAGACAAAAAAAACATCCTAAATTTCATCTTGACATATAGGATGCATTAGCCTTTTAGCATCACCTTCCTCCAGGACCTTGGGGTTATTGGATAATAAGGCTTTTTCCTCATCATGCCAATATCCTTTCTCCTTGGAAAGAAAATGCTTTAAAAATGACACTCACTTCCTCCCTTATCCTATCCATATCAAAAATTACTTCTCCTGATGGAAGGGTAATATGCTCGATTTATTCACATTTCTTAATTATAGTGGAGAGATGAAAAAAATTTGTATTCTTGTCACCTTCTTTCAACCATTTCACTCATGACTTTTGCTTCCAATACACTTCCTCCATATGAAGAATGTGATCCAATCGAGAAATCCCTTCCTTTTCTCTGGCTAACAAAGGTTCTAAAGCACCATCTCTCATAAGATCCTCCTGATCGATTCCAAATCATAGTATACTCATTCTTCTTTTGGAAAAAAATTCCAAAAGATAATTTATTCCACTTCCTAGCCTCTGCTTTCACATGCTTCAATTTTCTCATTAGACAAAACCTCTTGCTGTCATCCAATTTGATCCCCCACCAAGATTTGAGATTCTCCTCGAAGGAGGGATCAAGAAACCACATGAATTCCATCTTGAAGGGAATCCCTACAAGGCGATCATCAACAGATAATGATAAACTGATGGGGGCATGATTAGACCCAACTACCTTTAAAATATCTGAGGAGAAAAGATAATTTTCCAAACCCCAATCTAAACTAATCAAAAACCTATTCATCCTTTCCAATATTGCCTCAAAATCAGTTCTTTGTTATTCCAAATGAAGCCACCATATTTTGGTTCCACATTAATCGAATCCAAACCACTAGAGAAATCTATGAAATCTATAGAGCTAGGAGGAAGAAATTTTCTCCCACCTTTATTTTCCTTCAAATTTATAATTGCATTAAAGTCCCCTCCTAAAATTTTTCTAGCTATCCTCCTCCTTTAACAAATTGCTTAATGCTAACTAACATTATTTTTTTCCTCGACCAAGATAGGCCCATAAACATTGACCAACACAAATTTAACATTAGACCACAAATCCACACATTCTAAGGTAATAAACCACTTACATTTTTCCATAATATAGCCTCAAATTATGTTAGGGTTCCACGTAATTGCTAGTCCAGCTGAATTTCCCTCTACCTCTACCGAGATTGCCATGTTGTTGAACAAGAATTTTTTTCTAACCACTTCAAAATCATCCTTAGACATCTTAGTCTCCTATAACATGAAAATATCCGGGGACTCTAACTCTCTAAGCCATTTCACCAAGTGACCTTTGTCATAGGAATTTAATCCTATGACAATCCAACTAAGAAGCTTCATGGCCCCGAGGTGGAAGGAGAGTCCCTTCCACTAGACACAAAATCCTCTAAGGTACTTTGATTACCAATATCTATATTTAGTTTTGCTTCCAACTGCGTTTTGAGAGCATTAGAACACCTACCAGTAGATTTTACACAAGCCATATCCGGTTGTGCTTTAGCATGAGATGAGGTCAATATTTCTAATTTCCTCATTAGTGTTGTAGTAATCTTCCTATTCATATCAATTTCTTTCAACACTACCTTTGAATCCAACTTAGTACCCTCTGGGGATTCATTCTCCTTATTGGATTCAGAAATCATTTTCTTCCCTCCCTGATCTCATGTAATAATTTTTAGAGTGTAGACACAAAATCACACACTTTAGGCATTATTTAATCCTAGTCTTTTACTACTATACATATGGGTTTTAGGTGAAGAAATTACTAATCAACCCATGTCCTTTGCCATTTTAATTTTCTTGTTTTCGTCACTTCGACCTCCCACATGTACTCTCCCAATCAATTTTTCCATTTGGCGTCATTTTATCTTTGACTGGGGTAGGCATCGAGCCCAATATTGAGGTGCCCCAGGTGCCCTAGTCCCATTGAGGGAGCCCCGATTGTTTCTACACTTTCCCACCACTTTTTAACAACTTTCTAGCCATTTTATCTTTCTATCTTTTTATTTGTTAGCCTTTTTGAGGTTAATTATGAAATTAGAACAAGAGAACCATATAAATATAAAGTTATGAGACCATAATAAGGGACCAAGAATTAAGTACTATTATCATCACCTAAGGTTGCATCCATCAAAGGCTCCATTTACATCCATCACAAGGCACAAAGCTATTTCATCTGCATCACACTACATAGGAGGGAAGTTTATTATATTCCATCCACCATTTTATTATATTTCTACACATAGTTATTGCTCACTACTTTCACAAAGTGCGACTAGCACAAGAGCACCTAGGGCATGATTGCACACACAAGCACATAGAACTACATCAGGTCTGAGATGTAGTGCAATGCTTAGTTAGTAATTCCACCATTGTGGCCACTAAGGAAAATCCAACCCCTTCATATGCATCTTTCTTTTTTAGGGGTTTGATGTTTGTCTTGGGGTTTTGCAAGTATTTCCTTCATCACTAATTTCTAGCAACATGCAACATAGTCTATCGAAGCTAGTGTGATAAGAAGTGAAGGTAGGTGAATATCTAGCAACACCTCGGAGGAAGGTTATAGAGATTTTTCATAGACCAATGTGCCCATAGGAGCCCTTGTCCCTCTCCAGCCACCCCATTCTAGCCTACTACTCCATATCTATGCCTTTTAGAGCTTTTATGTGATCGTTCATGTGTTATGTTTACATGTTCTTTTTTGCGACATAGTCTTGAGGCATCATCGAATCAGCTAAGCTCTTTAAAATTCTTCTTGCTCATAAGGGTTTCACATATCTACTTCCTTAATTGTTTTGGTCATTTTTATTTATTTTATTTTTATTTAATTTTGTTCTTAGTATCATATTAACTTAGAATAATATCCACATTTTATTTAATCATTTTGATGAACCAAAACTTGATCATCATGCCTTTTAGGATCTTTCTTTCCTAAGATTCTCACATCATAAATGTCCATCCATACTTATTCATAAAATCATCCTATTATATCGTAGGCTCAAAAATACTTGTCTACTAATTAAATCCCTCCTCACACATCACCTGAATATGTATATCATAAGTTTACTTCAGCCCTATCCCTTAATGAGGATCAAATAAATTTCACAACAGAAGACCTACCTTCTCAAGAAATGTTAGAACATGACCCCCCTCTATATATTCAAGTTTGTGTTCACAATTTTGGGGTCAATTACGCCTTAGTTGATAATGGATCTGACCTTAACATTTGTAATATCATTTTCCTTCATCATTTAGGTATGTCAGAAGCATCTTTAACACCTTCCTCAATCTCTATTTGTGGCTTTGATAACATACCCAAGCGTGTATTAGGTACCGTCAACCTATCGGTCACTATTGGCCCATGTACAATCACTATTCCATGCCATGTCATGCCTAATAATCTTAATTATAACATTCTTCTTGGATGACCTTGGATCCATGCTATGCATGTGGTCCCCTCACACTACATGCATGACTTAAATTTCACATCAAGGCATTGTCTATGATGTTCTGGCTGATCCATCACCTTTTGATTATTACAACTCCATTGAACAATCTAATGATACTCCTATTTCCTCTAATACTACTCAGAATTTTATAAATATGGGTTAGGATATGAATACTTGCACCGATATGGTTTTTCTAATACATAAGAACACAAGGTCACATCACTTTGGGATCTCCCTATGCATTCACACAAGTTTGGACTGGGATATCAACCCCCTCTTCACCTTTTACAGATGCTTACACCACCTTTCATACTTCCTCACTTCCCCTAGTGCACCCGGAACTCATTAGTGATGATGCATCTACCACTTGGGATACTCTAGATATTTTTCCTACCAATGATGCTCTACTCAAATATATGGGTGTTTATGATCATCTTCCTTCTTTTCACCATAAAAGCATCCCCCATCATCTCTCAATGTTACAACTTACTTCAGAGAATTTGATATATTCCTTGACAACGTTGATCCTCCAAATATTATTCCTACTGATCCATACATTAAAGATCACTCAAACCTTCTCAATGAAGAGATAATACCATATAACTTGGGTACATCTGAGAACCCACGAGTAGTTTTGCTAGTTTCCTCTCTCACTCCCGCTGAACAAAAAGATATCAAACGGGTCCTTCATGATTTCTCTAATATTTTTGCATGGGACTATAATGATATGCCAAGAATTGATCCATCTGTTGCAATGCATAATATTGTCCTCAACCTAGGTACTAAACATGTCCAATAGAAAATATGTAAAATGCATTCTAAGGTAACACTCTAGTCAAAGAAGAAATTCAAAACTCTTCGATGTTGGTTTTATCCATGCTGTCGACTATCTCGAATGGGTATCTAATATCATGCTAGTCATGAAACCAGATGGTCACATGTGTTGATGTACTATTTATGTGATTTAAATAAATCTTGTCCTAAGGATACTTTTCCTTTTCCGCACATCAACGCAATTATCGATTCTACAGTTGAATACGATATTTTCTCTTTCATGGATTGCTTTGTGGGTTACAATCAAATTAAAATCAACCTCACTGACCAAGAAAATACCTCTTTTACAACACGGTGGGGAAAGGTTTGTTACATTTTCATGCCCTTTGGCCTTTAAAATGTAGGAGCTACTTATCAATGGAAATGACGCATATATTCCACGATTACATCCACAAGATCATGGAAGATTACATTGATGATATTTTAAATAAATCTTGATGAATTTCTTCCCATGCACATGATCTACGAACAATCTTTGAATGGCTTATGGCAATATCGTGTACACTTAAATCCCAAAAAATGTGTTTTTGGGGTCACAACAGGTAAACTCTTTGGATATATTATTTCCCAATGTGGCATTGAAATCATCCTAACAAAATAAAATCCATTGTCGATATGCCTCCACCTAAAAATTTACATCAATTATGATCACTACAAGGAAAAATTCAAGCTATCATGTGATTCATTGTGCAACTTTGATAAGACTCGAACTTTTACATGCCTCATGAAGAAGGACACTAATTTTTTTTGGGATGAGCAATGTCAACAGGAATTTGATGATATAAAAGCTTATTTTTACACCCACCTGTCCTAGTCCTCCCTTAGTTGATCGACCTTTCTTATTGTATATTTTTGCTATGTTTCATGCATTAGGGCTCTACTAGCACAACATGATGATTCTTGAAGTGAAAAATCAATCTACTACATTAGATCGTACATTACTCTCTTATGAATGTAACTATAGCTATATTGAAAAACTATGTCTCGACCTCATCTTCATTGACGGATAAGTTACGACACTATCTTCTTCATAGAAAGTACATATCATCACCAAATTTGATCCATTATGATACCTCTTATCCCACACACATTTGTCGGGATGTTTGGCATGTTGGGTTATGCTTCTCACTAAGTTTGATTTCAAGTTCATACCACAAAAAGCAATCAAAGGACAAGTCATAGCTGATCAATTAGTTGTAGGTACCCCTCTTAGATACATCACCCACCTCTGATTCTTTTCATGATGATTTCACTACCTATACTATGGAGCCACACACATGGAAAATGTATTTTGATGGCTCTCATTGTCACTCCGGTGCTAGAGCTGGGATAGTATTCATCACCCCACATGGTGACCCACTCCCCTTTGCATATTGTTTGGGGTTTTCTTACACAAATAACATCATTGAATACAAAGCCCTCATTTTAGGCCTTCTTACCACTCAAAATCTCCTCATTCACAATCTATGCATTCACGATGATTCTTAATTAGTCATAAATCAGGTAAATGTTACATATAACACAAAGGAAGAACATTTAATTCCATACAACACTTGCTCAAAGATCTCTTGGCTACATTTGAGTCTTACTCCATCACTACCATTCCTCACAAAGATAATCATCATGTAGATGTTATGGCTAGCATTGCATCACTCATCCCATAAAGAAATCATTGATGACCAAGCTACATTTATAATTACGCACTTACAACATCCTTCTATATCTCTATACTACCTATTGTAGCTTACGCCAAAACATGCAATCAAGACAAATTTGAATGGTTTACACCCATTTATAATTACTTATATAAGCAAATTATGCCTGATAATCTACAACCTCATGAGGCTCGATGGTTACGACATGAAGCTTCTCACTATGTCATTATTGGGATAGAATTATTTAATTCGCAATCGACGGTCATATTTTACGTTGCTTAGCACTCACAGATATCCCTACTTATCATCTTGCAAATACATGACAACATGTGTGGTGGCCATTTTTCCGGTAAAGCTATGTCACAAAAACTTTTATGACAAGGATATTATTGGCCTACAATGGAACAAGATTTCCTTGAATATGCTACTCATTGTGAAAAATGCCAAAAACATGGTAACCTCCACCATGCACCCGCATATGACCTCCATCCCATTTCGCCAACTTGGAATTTTCTCCCTTTGGGGATTATACCTCATCGGTATGATAACCCCGAGTCTACGTGGAAAGACACAATTTCATTATCAATGCTACCGAGTACTTTACTAAGTGGGTCGAGGTGGCTCCCCTATGAACACTCATCGGCACATACATTTGTAGTTTCCTCACCACCCATATTATTACACGTTTTGGTGTGCCTTGTGCTATAATATTTTATAATGGATCTTCCTTCAAAAATAAAGATGTTAAAATTTTTGTGCCAAGTTCAAAATAAAACAATCATTTTCCACACCTTATTATCCATAAGGCAATGGCCAAGTTGAGGCCACCAAAAAACCATTGTCAAAATTTTACACAAAATAGTTGACTCTAGTGGTACCAATTGGCATAACCAACTTTTCTATGCTCTATGGGCCTATCGTACTAGTGTTCGTACACCTACTAATTCCACCCCATTCACCTTGGTTTATGGTGTTGAGGTTGTTATTCCTCTTGAGCTCGAGATCCCTTCTTTGTGAATTTATCTCAAAGGCATCCTTAAAGACAATGAATATCGCAAAAACCACTTACATGAGTTAGAAATGTTGGACTCATGTCATGTCCAAGAACTTGAACATCTTCACACATATCAATCCCACATTGCACATGCATACAATCATAAAACTCATTCTCGAGAATTCAATGTCGATGACCTAGTCTTAAAAGAGAATCAAAAGAATACAAATGTTGAAGCACCTATTAAAGGAAAATTCAAGCCTAATTGGCTTGGTCCATACATTATCACTGAAAAAATCGGTGGTGGAGTTTATCACCTCACCACTCTTTTAGGAAAACCACTCAAAAATCCACTCAATGTAATGCATCTTAAGAAATACTACGCTTAAACATGACATTCATTACCTAATGACACACTCTTTTACTTCGGTTCACACTTGACTATTGAGGGCTACATCCACACATGAACCTCACACACATCATACACTACACCATAGGCATTGCACATCTCACATTGTATCTTATCATACATCCTATATTACACAATTTACACCACATTATCGTCTATCATCCATTATACACATCTACTTATATATGTACACTCACTACCCTATAATGCACTCTAGTTCCTTGGTCCATATTGAATTTTGAGGGTTTACCAATCAAATGGACCTTAGCATACTCACACGTTCATCATTCAACCTTCTATTATGTGACATTACTAGGTTAGTGACATATGTTATAGACTAAATGGTAACCTATATTCATTCATCTTGTAGTGGTACATGTTGTAGGCTACATCACCACACCCTCTATTTATCCCATCGTGATATATAATTTAGGCTATATCATCACATGTTCATCACAGTTCACACACTCATAAACACACATACACACTCATCATAACACGCTCACACACTCTTTTTTACCATTTCCCGATGATGCACTCTTTTTTTGTTCATTCTTAATTCTGTTGAGGGGCATACTAAATGAACCTCACTGCATACAATTCCATTCACTCGGGGGCACGTGGATCCTATCATCCATCTTGCATTCCATTCCATCCATCCACAATATGTTGCATATCTTGGTTTCTTTTACTTTTGCTTATATTTTCTCATATATGTTCACTTTATTACACATGCTAGCTAGATCTCTTATATGTCATTATCTTTACCATACACACATGCATGTTCACGCCCTTTTCTAGTTGTGATCATAGATATAGGTCTCTCACATGCAGCATGGATGCTCACCTCCTACCACTCCTATAACAGTTGTTGGGGGCATCAAATTCATCTCTTATATGTGTTATTGTTTCATTTTGTACTTAGCACTCTACATTACTTGTTTATACATGCTTTTGACATATGAGTTATCTTTCTAACATGCTAATGGGTGCTTCATGTGTAACATTTGTTTGCAGGATTATTTGCTTCCATGGATATTTGTTTGTTTGTTTGATAATGTTTGTCTCTTGTTTGTTATTGTATGCGAGATCTTGCACTATGTTTGGTGTGTGCACTTGTTTGTTGTATGTAACCATTGCGGCCTTGAGTGTCTTATGACATCATGAGTGATGTCCCATGTTTTTTACCCACTTTGGCGGTCTATGATTATCTTCTTACGTGTTTTCTTACATTACATCTTATACATTGTTTTTAGTGTACATTTGTATTTTACATGCATGTTTGTTTGCACTAACAATTGTTTCTAGCCACTTATTTGTGTGTGCCTTGGTTTCTCCCAAGTGCATTCCCTTCCCCCTACGTAGGGCACAATTTATGTGGTCGGTCCTCTTTTGGGGCCACATCCTCCTATCCATGGCATCACATGCACCCCCAAAGACGGGGGTATCATTTGGGGTTTTGTGCACATTACATAGTTCTCTCTACCGATACAGTTCAGTTCATTTTCCATCCCTAACATTATGGGTTATACAACGAGTGGGTTCAAACTAGCCTATGAATCTCATACATAGTTCCTTTTACATGATAGATTGTCCTTAGGATTCTAAAGAGAGTTACAGTTGGAGGATACAATGATTTCCTCCCTACGGTACTTCACCCGGTGGCGTCGGATCGCCCAAAAAACTAGGTAGTATGGAGATCTCTTCACACTATTCTCAGGTAAGCAGTAATAGGTTTGAGAATATTGTAATTTCTCGCTACACTTCTATGACCAAAGTGGCATGAGATTACACAAAAAACTCATGGTGACGGGATCCTCTTTACACCCTTTCTCTCATCATGGATCAGGTGCACATGTTTCTTTTACATTTTCATACTTCCATTTACAGTCGTTTTACTATATACATATAGTTTTTACATATACATGCATATTTGACTAATTGATCATCTTCTCCTTTGCAGGTCCGTCCATATGAGAATTAAGTAGTCAAAAACAAGTAACTACAACAAAGGTGTCAACAACAACAACACACATTATGTGACAACACACAACTCATACTAACATGCAAGTACATCACACACATCAAAATTACATGTGCATTTCTTCCCTAGGTTCACTCTCACCACTTTTGGCACTTTTGCATCTTTAGTTTCCACGCTCCATTAATTTCTCATTCCACACTTTTTCTAGTCCATCAGCATGGACTTTAGGCATTGTTTAATCCTGGTCTCATACTACTATTCATATGGTTTTTAAGTGAAGAAAGTACTAATTAACCCATGTCCTTTGGCCATTTTACTTTGTTTATTTTTACCAATTACCGACCTCCTGCATGTACTTGCCTCAGTCATTTTTTTTCATTTTGTGTCATTTTATCTTTGATTGCGGTGCCCCAAGTGCCCTAGTCCCATTTGGGGTGCCCTAATCCTTTCTACACTTTCCTGCCACTTTTTGAGCACTTTCTAGCCATTTGAGATTTCCGTATTTTTAGTGGTTGGCATTTTCAGGGTTAATTACGAAATTAAAACAAGAGAACCATATAAATATAAAGTTATGAAACCATAATGAGGGACCAAGCACTAAGCAATACTATTATCACCTAAGTTTGCATATATCAAAGGCTCCATTTGCATCCATCTAGCTCCATCACAAGGCACAAAGTTGGTTCATCTACATCACATTGCATAGGTTGGAAGTTTATTCTATTTCATCCACCATTTTATTACATTTCTACACATAGTTATTGCTCTCTACATTCACAAAGTGTGGCTGACACAAGAGCACTTAGGGCATGATTACACACATAAGCACATAGAACTACATTGGGTCTAAGATGTAGTGCAACGTTCAGTTAGTAAGTCTATCATTGTGGCTGCTGAGGATAGTCTGACCCCTTCATATTCATCTTTATTTTTAGGGGTATGATGTTTGTCTTGGGGTTTTGCAAGTCTTTCCTTCATCACTGATTTCCCGTGAAATACCGCAAAATTCAGCAAAGCTAGTGCAACAAGAAGCAAAGGAAAATGAACATCTAGTGACACCTCGGCGGAAGGTTGCAAATATTTTTCACATACAAGGGCACCCACATGTTCCCATATCCCTCTCTAATGCCCCATTCCAACCTACTACTCTTGATTTGTGCCTTCCATAAAACTTCGTGTGATCATTCTTGTGTTCTGTTTACATGTTCTTTTTGCGACACGATCCGAGGCATCATCGAATTAGCTAAGCTTATTCGACTCTTCTTGTTCATTAGGGTTTTACATATCTACTTCCTTAGATGTTTGGGTCATTTTATTTATGCATTTGTATATTATTTATTGTTGTTATTAATATCTAATTAACTTAAAATAATATCCACATTTTAGTTAATCATAGCGAAGTCTTCTTTCCCCCGCTATGAGATAAATTAAAATCTTCCATCAAAATTTCTAGATCCTCCTACTCCAATGGGTGATCTTGAGACATCTCCTTTCCTTAATCGAAAATAATCTCCGCATCCCCTTTTTCCTTTTCAATCTCTAGAGAAGCCTCCACATTGTTTAATTCAAGGAAAACCCCTCCCTTGTCTTAGCAAGAGAAACTTCTCTTCCCCTTGGAGACTCCCTCTTAAAATTTTCCTCCTTTTTAACCATAGAGACATCCCCCTCCCCCTTAGCTCTCCAATTCTCTTTAGGGGCCTCCTTTTCCGAGAGCCTCTTCTCCAACCCATTTCCTTTCAAGGGCATTTATTCATTTTGTGACCAATATACCTGCATTTGAAACATCTGAATGGAAATCATTCATAGTCAATGGGTTGAAACCAAACTCCCATAGGTGTATTGATCCTAATAGCCTAAACTAAGGGCTTGGATAGATCAATTTTAACACAAATCCTTTTGTAAGAGGAGAAATTTGGAGTCTTTGTCTCCTTGCCTAGACCAATCGATTCTCCTAGGGCTTCAACTATTGACCTCAAGGTCTTCTACCCTCATAGTTCCGGAGGGATTTTATAAATCCTCAACCACAAAGGTACATTCCTAACCAGTTCCTCCTCATGATTGACAAGAGTGGACCAAGGTCTCGGTAGAGGCCGACTTTCTTACAAAATCATGGTCCCCCAAAAAATACCTTGTCTTTATCCTCAAAATTTCCAAAACATACTTGAAAAACCTTTTGTAAGGAATCTCAAACTTGGGTGTTCTTTGCAATCCTAATTCTTTTCAATCTAATTCCAGAGCCCATCCTTCGAAGGCCATAATCCAATGAATTTGTAAATTAGCACCCTATTTCCCATTCTGTCACAAATTTCTTCCAAGGCAAAAGAACCTACTTCAACCATTTTTACCGCCTTTGAAACTTTAAGATCTAACGCGCTGACAAACCCGAAGCAAGCGTGTCCTCGACAACTTCCTTCCTTCCAACAAAACTCCTTCCTCGAAGGATATCTTTGGACAGGGAATTTCCTTCATCGCTACCTTCTTCTAGAAAAACCATAAACCAGTCTCGGAGATTTAGACATTTTTTTCGAGGTAATTAGTAGCCTCTTCCTCATGCTTAGAGTTTCACCACTCCTCCGCCACCCCCAGGGGTTAAATTAGCTTTGGTCAACGGCTTACCACATTCCCTGAAAGCACCAAATTTCTCCTGAAACCTAAACTCTCACCCTTCAAGACTCTCCTTCCCCCGACCAGCCATTTATGCTTCCATCATGAAGCTTCCTGGCCTCCCAAGAGCCTTCACCCTCCTTTCCATTCCCGACTCCCAATAGGATACGGGTATCTATAACCTTCCCGCTAACCTCAAACATTTGCACTTTTCGTTATGTGAGAAATACAAAATCAATTTGTATTCATTTATATATATATATATTGATTTTTTATTTATTGTTTATTTCTATTAATTTTATTGTTTATTGATTTTTTAATATCTATTAAATTTAATTTTTATTCATTTAAGTTCATATTAAATTTTACTTTTACTTTTTAATTTTTAATAATTTAAGTTTAAATTAAATTTAGTTATTAATTTTTAATTTTTACTTTTATTTTCTAATTTTTATTAATTGTAGTTTTTAATTTTTTGATTTTTGATTAGGTGAAAAGCTTTGGTTTTGAAGGGATCAAAACCCTTGTACATCAAGAGAAGTCATGTCACAAGTGACCATAATAGGACCCACAAGTAAAAACTTGAAAAGAAATAAGACCAAGCCATGGTTAGCTACATCGAAATCCTAGACAAAGAAACTTGACCTAAAACAACAAAAGAGCTAAACCTCAAGACTTGATGTCGAAACTACACGAATACGACTCCATGTCACACGAGGCGAAAATCACAAATTTATGTTTCTTGGGTTGGATTGTCTTCTAACCATACCCATCGACCATGGAGTCCACTGACCCCATCAATTCTCCACTGATACCACCACCTTCGACCGTCCCGAGGTCCTCCTTTAACGTGCCCTCCTTGACATCCCCCTATCGCTAGTCCGCCACGATTTTTTCAACTGGCATTAATCGATACACTTCTGCCATAATGTAGCTTAAATTGAAATAACACCACCAACCGCATTAATGCGAATTTGAATATGTCTGCCCATTGGACTCTCCCACCTTGTCCTTTGTTTGAAGCAGTCCACGTGCTCAACTCTACCACTGCCAATATAGTGCTAAAATTCTCCATGCTTGTAACATCTTCACCATCACTATGTTCCACATCTTCAACCATCACGGATTCAAAACATCAATCTCCTCCATGTCATAACCTTCCTTAAGTGAATCCTCCTCCCTCGATACGTCATCCACCGAAGGCATAGGCATGCGACAATCACAACTAATCTTATTTTCTAGCTAGTTCAATAGATCACATCAATGAACATTTCTTTGTCTCGTAGCCCACCATTCTGCATTTGTCACAGATAATCAGTGAGCACTCGATGTCAATCACTTGTTTCCATTTGCCATATGAGGAATCTAGAAAAAATATTTTGGGCACCTTGGTTCCCACATGAACATTGATACATAGCCAAGAAAATACTAACCTAGATCAGAGCTATTGTTGCAGTATTGACATTGATCAACACCCCCATAGATCATGCAACCCCCAAAAAAAATTAAAGTTCCCATAACTCTAAGGGTAGAGCTGGGAGACGAATCCAAACAAGGAGTTTCTAAAAAGTGAACTAAAAAGATAACCTCGATCTCCAGCGGAAGGGGCTAAAAGCAGATTCCCCAGTAAACCATGGCATTCCCTGAAGCACCCATTGTAGATCCAACTCTTCTTGGAAGTAAATAAGGAATCCATCCCCTGAAAGTGCTCTAACATCCATCTTGCATGTCGATTTCATCTGCACTGTCTCTCACAAAATTAGTATTTGGTGCAGGGCTGCAAATCTACCAACGACCGTATATTTGAATCTGGTTTATCCCAATCAACAACAATCTCTAGGATCTCTAGGTGAAGAACATAATGTTAAGGGGTCCCCATGGGGGGGATGACCTCCATTTGTGACCATGGGCTATGTGTGCAATTCTTTCACTTTTCTTTTATTTATTGTGGAGTATGTAATTTATTTTGTGGTGTAATTTATTTAAGCATTGTTGATTAATGTGCATTTATTAAGTGAATTAATCATGTTATTGAGATATTTGAGGATGTCAAAAAAGGTGTCAATTATTAGAGTAGTCGGTCTTTTGAATTTTGTGACTTTGATTGAGTGTAAGTGACTTTGAGTGTTGTACACTCTACCTTTCCTTGGAATTTCGAATTTGGGCTTAAGGGCCATTTTTTGAGGCTTGTGGGACAAACTAAGCTTGTCCCACAACTCTTAATTTCATATACCAACCCTACCTATGGATTAGGGGGTAAAAAATGGACCCCATTATGTTTTTTGTAAGAAAAAAAGTGACATTTATTGCACTTTTCTTACATGGGTTTTAAATTATGTCCGTAGGGGGTGTGGGTTTGGATTGTGTTTGTAAGAGGCTTGTTATTCCTCTCAACCACCAATTTATTATCCATTGGGGTTGAGGTTTTACTTGTGATGTGGAGTTGAGGATAAGTGATGTGGCATCCTACATGGAGCCACCTCACCCTCCTCTCCCCTTTTCTATATATGTAAGTTTATTTGTTTGTTTGGGGGTTACTTCATTTCATTTGTGCTCTTGTATTTTTGGAGTTGAAGATTTTTGATTTCTTGTTGAATTTTTGGAGCTTGTTGGAGTTGGATTGAGCTTGAAGGATCTTGGTGTGTGACTCTTTGATCAAGTTATACCATGGAAAGGTAGGAACTACACCCTTGTTTTAATTGTTTTCTTTTATATGTGTATATTTGTATGCAAGTGAATGGTTTGCATGCTTGTTGGGATCTTGGGTAGAATGCCTAAGTATGGTGTAGGAGAAGGCTATGGGTATTTTATATGTAGGGAGGCATAAGAGTTTATTTCATGTTTTGGGAGGGAGTTGGGTTGGGTGCCCCACCTTGGATAAGAGAATGCTTGCATTTCTTACTTGGTTCTTTTGAGGGAGACATAAGAGATTATAGGGAGGCATAAGAGAATGTGGGAGGTATAAGAGGATCTTGAGGGAGGCATAAGAGTTGTGTAGGGGTTTTGAGATGTATATTGGAGGGTTTTAAGGTGGGCACCTAATCCCATTGGGAGGCATAAGTGATCTCCCCATAGATCCTTGCTCCATTGGTTTTGCATTTCAAGCCTTGTGTATTTTGAAAGTTGCATTCTTGTGATTGTTTCTTGTGTTGAATGTGTGTTAAATGGTTGTGAAATATTTTATTGTGATGTGGAAGCATTGCATTGTTGCCAATGAGGAGGATAGCTTCTTCTCCTCATTAGATTATTGGTTGGGTGGAGAGTGTTGCCTCTCCCCCATTTTTGGTTGTTGTGATTGAAGTAAAGGCATGGTGGAGATCTTGTTGGAGATTTGGAATTTGGAGCATTTTTGAATTCAAAAACAACCCTTCATTGTAGAAATTTTCTTGTAATTCCCACTTAAGGTGGAAGACTAGTAGACTTGTATTTAAAAGAAAAGTTGCTTTGCAAGTTTTATTTACCAAGTTGTAATATCATATTTGAAGGAAGTTCATTAAAGAATGTGTCTTTCCTTTCTCTTCAAATTAGTTGTATGTAAAGGAATGAATTAAATGGATATCATGTTTAAATTTTACCTTGTGTTGAAAGAAAAGAAAGTTGTAAATCTTAATGTTTTGATCACAATGTGAATTGGGAGGTTGTCATAGCCTTATTCTAGGTTGAAATAGTTAAACACTCTTTGGTTTTGATATATTTAAAGTTAAAGTTATCCTTTGATATCTATGTTCTTTTATACATTCATTTTTAGAGTTCTCTAGCCTACATAGTGACCGACACCGGTCAGTCTTAACTGGCATCGGTGTATTCAATACTGACATCGGTCACTATTTCATATTGCAGATTTAAAATGTTAACTCCAAGTTTAGTTATCAACTTAAATGATATCATGGCTTGCACAACAACCTTAAATTTAATGAATAATGTTGTAATCACAAAATGTTGAAGATATGTTAAAATTTATAAAATGAACTCATCCGATAGTAATCGGCGTCGGTGACTGAACCGACCATCGGTATTTATGTGACCGACATCGGTCATTGGATACTGCACCAATTTCATTTTTGCAAACTTGACAGTCATTTTTGTGCCCTTGTTTATATTAGATGCTTCTGAGACTGTTATGCTTTCTTAAAATTGAATAAGAAGTTGCTCTTGGAATTAATCTCTTACCCCCGCATTTAAAACAATATTCTAAAAACTTATCATTAACACAGGAACCGGTGTCGGTAGTGGAATCGACGTCAGTAACATAGTGGTTACTGCATTCGTTCAAGAGACTATCGTCGGTCACCTGTGCGTGCATTTTTTTTTTAAACATATTTCCAACTAAACCATTGGCTCTTATGGATCTAGACTTCACCTAAATGTAGATCTAGCCTGTGAGGGTCGTGTATGCTTGTTTGGACCCATACTCTAACCTTTGCATATAGGGATTTAAATGCATAAGATTCTTGATCTACAAAATGGGGTTTTCCCATCAATGAAAACAAAGAAAAAGATAACTAATAAAAAATAGATCTAAAAAAAAAGATAACTAATCAACAATAGATCTCAAACTAGATCTAGGATAGATGCTTGCATTGCAATAAATAACTAAGAATACATGATTAAATATAAGATTCAACTATTCTAAAGGAGGAGCCAAATGGATGGAATCCCTCTTCTTCTTGCACATTGGATCCAAGAAGACTCCTTCATGATTTTTACCTAGATCCATGACATCCACTCCTTCAACCTGCAAACCAAAGAGAAACAAATGAATGAGCTTAGGGTAAGAAATGCTTAAGAAGACTCCCTTAAGGATGATTAGGGCTTCTTTTGGGTAGATCTAATCTTGTGGTCCCTATTGATTTGATCCAAGGGTTAAGAATCAACCCTACAATTGTTAGGTGAGAATATCCATATCATGGTTGTAAATTTTAAATAAATCAAATGTATGTGTAAATGGGTGAATGGGGCCACTTAGGGCTCTAGTGTATTAAGTTAAAAATGTAACCCTTCTAGTAGGTTTTAGTGAATGATTCATTGGACTTTAAAGAAAATAATTTAAGAGAACTAAGGTAACTAAGAATAAGGGTTTATTAAACGTGGGATGAATGTTAATTTCCAAGAGGGAAACTATTTACCCTCGTAGGAGAAATTAATGGACACTTATCTAGTAATGATAATTAAATTGACATTAGGACTAGATTAAGAATAATTAATTAATAATCTAGATTGGATCTATCCTATGAAATGCAACATTGCTAGTAGGAATTAATTAAATGTATATTAGGGTTTGACACCCTTGTAACTTAAAACAAAAAAAAACAATTTGCCGCAACCTTCCGGATATATGTTTAAGGATTAATGTTGTTTTAGAACGTCGAAATTGTGGGTGTTACATACCCTATATTCGCGTGGAAGTGACTACATTGTTATGTGTATTGTGTTGTATTTTTTTGCATTTCAATGTACATGTAATTTTTATTTAATCATTGTAGATTTTACAATTGATTTTCCAGATAGTCCGTTGTTCGATCAATAATAAGTGTGTATCATATTTTTTTTATATTTCTGTGCAAAATGATTTATGAGATAATGTTTTGAGGAAACAAGTAGAGAATTCACGTTTAGAACTAAATCTTATCCCTTAAATTATTTCCACATTCTTTATGGTTAGTGTTGTTAGGGAATAAACTATCATGTTAAAAAAATTAATTTTATTTTACATGATGGAAGAACGCGAACATGTACGTCTGGAAAGCAAAATAAATCATCAAAAAAATTCATTGAGTGATGTTGATCGATGTTGATTTCGTGTGGCACAGCTCTGTGACGAACGAGTTATGGATGTGAAAAATTCTACGGGTTGTGAACAATCGAGTCAAAGCACAGTTGCGCTAAAAATTCTTCCCATGTCTGACATAATGAGAAGATCGAAGGTTCTACCAAATCATGTAGAGGATTTGCACTCGGAAAATGAATTTCACATTGTTCCCTTTAGAAACTGACACAAATATATGTGTCCATGTTTGAGGTGATTCGGCTACATTGTCTCATAATGAAAAATGTGGGTTATGGCTCTTGTTCGCATGGGATATCAATGTTGAATTACGTTCCTAGAAGATATTGTCTTGCAGAAGAAATGTGTCTACCCATTTCCCATGATAACACGGTTGTTATTCATCCTGTAATGTTGCATTTTTAACTATTTAATGTCTTTCTTTCTTGTTTAATGAAAAATAAATGTGTCATACATATGTAGTGATGGTTGTTCGTTGCATTTTTTTACCCTTTGTAGTTACTGAATGAGACTTTGTGTACATGCGAGCAAATAAATTCACCTGTAAATTCTCAAAGGGACACCGACCATTGTCGTTTTCGTAGAGAAAAAATTCGAGAACGAGAGAGATGGGTGATCAAGGTTATATGCATTTTTCAGTGGAATGGGTTGGTGTAAATATTCTCGAGTCTTCAAGTGTTGGGAGAGAAATAGTTACGGCAAGAGAGGTTTGTTTCAAAAATGTGGATGACATGTCTTCTTCACACATGATATACCAGTATCGAATGAAGATCTTAGAAGTGATTCTATTGGGGAAGGGATGCGCGTATTGTTTTCACATGATAACACAGTTGTTCATGTTGTAATGTTTTTTTAATTATTTGACTTGTTTGTTCTTCTATTTTGAGAACTAAATATTTCCTGCATATGTAATGAAGGTTGTTTATTGTGTCATTTTTTGTTTGTAGGTAATGAAAAAATACTCTTGTTCATACTAATAAGAAATGAAAGTCACCTGGAAAATCCCGGAGGGACAATGATCATCAACATTTTTGTAGGTTGCAAGTCCGAGAACAAGAAAATGAAAGAGATGTGCTAGTTGGGATCATACACATTTGATCGAACTAAAGGGGTAAGTGCAGACATTTTTCATTCTTCGAGCATCAAGAGGGAGTTGCATGTCATACCCAAATTAGGTGTAGAATCTTGCCAACAATTTTCATCGTCGTGCGATCGACGAGGAGTCATGCCAAATATGCACATGCGACTTGAAGATCAAGATGGTGTGCTACACAATATTGAAGACACAGAAAGATATCACTCTTTGTATGTAAAAAGTGCATCAGCTAATTTGAACCATGTTAGATACCATTTTCCAACATTTGTTTTAGTAAATTATGATTACCATATAGGCACTGCTACTGCTGCAATTGACATAAATGTGCACCCCATAAACATGGGACTGAGTGGATGTCGTTATGGGAGAGGGTCATTGCAAAAATTTTCTATTGGAATATATGATATTCCTGATTTGATGTTGAATGAAATCTCGCAGCATCATCACAACAACTCAATCATGAATCAAAGTGCAAGTGAAATTTACTTCATGAGATGTTTTTTTAAATTTATACAATAAACAAGATGTGACGTTAGAGATGGTGCATTGTTTAATTTTTTGTTTATCTAATTTGGTTTTTTTGCATGTAGGTTACTGAAGGAGATGTTTCCCATAGAATTCTTCCAAGGAGTGGAATAGAAAAAACCTATCGAAGAGAATCGTGTACACATGAATTATGTACTAAGATCCAAAGCAAGGTACGTGAGAATGTGGAGAATAACATGAATATGTGCAATCAAAATTTATATGGGAAAATGAATGATATGGATTCTTTTGTACATGTGAACGATGAGGGTAGGATGTCTATGAACTTGGAAAATGTGGAATGTCATGCAACACATTTTGTAGGGAACAATAATAGCCAATATTCTAGAGATAGTACATGTGGTGTTGAGTCAGAACAGAACATTTGAGATTGATACATGATTTTGAAAAATGGTGTGAATAATTTCTCGAATTAGAGTTACACACAATTTTACTCATTGCATTATGGTGTGCAAATAACCGTACCCTAGTATAATCATCATGTTCTTGATGGAAGGCCCTATTTACAAGAGATGCAAGAATGAACAAGGAGGTCATTGATTTTCGAAGTGGAACAATATGGATCCCGGAATCAGCCGGATATGTTGTGTACAATGACGTAGGTGGAGGAAATGTTGATAGCACGTGTGAATCCCATATTACATGTAACTCATGCAAATGGTGGCTAGTACAAATATAGTGGGCACACAATTTTCTTTCCCCAAGACATATCTTCTATTGTGAGACTCCTTCCGCACTGAGTTGAGGATGTGGATATTCTTATAGTTAAGAGACAAAACACTAGGCAGAGGGAGTATAAATGTGTTGTCACTTATTCTTGATTATTTACGTTACAAAATTTGTAATGACATTATTACATAAAGACATGGAGATAGACTATGCAACATTAAACTCTAAAGAAGAGGGAGATGTATCAGAAAGAATTCATCATGTAGAATCTGAGATACATGATGGGATGAGAGAGCACGTCGAAAGAGATGGAGCGGAGGATATAACCAATGTCAAAGAACAAATACAGGAAATAATGTTAAAAAAATTTTGATTAATTTAATTTTTACTTTTTATTATTTTTACTTATTTTCAATTTATATTTTTATAAATTTAAAAATAATAAAGTTTAATTATTTTAGTTAAACTCTTTTGACCAAAACTATGAACCGGAGGGTTGGCGTGACCCCACCCAATACAAAATATATTAGCAATGAAGATCCAACAAATAAACAAACCCTAAACTACTGAAGATACAGACACACCAAATTCTCTAAACAACCACTAACAATACTAACTGCCATGCCCTTTACACATTACCACCCTAAACGGGGATCGTGCATGAGAGGAAAGAGAAGCAAAGAACCCGCAAGCCACCATATGACCAGTTAAAAGAAAGGAAAACCCATCACGCCACATACTACCTAACACCTAAAGACCACTACATCCAAGCATGCAAGGTGAAAAACCACGATACAAACAGCAGACCACTCCACTTATAGGCCCAACACCTATGAAGGAAAACCTTCACCATGCGAAACCATGAGACAGAGAAACAACGAAGACTACCCACCACAACCCACCATCGATATTCAACCCCCAACCATCGGCACACCTCCACTACAAAACTTGACTCAAATTGGTTGGAGACAACCCGTTTGCACCCTAGGAAACTAAACAAGGCAGAAAGCACAATCACCTTCAAAGACCAATACCCTTCGAACCAGAAGCTATAATTCATGAGCCTAAGAAACAACAAACCCTAGAAGAAACCCCAAAAGAAAATGATTTCTTCCTTATTCCGCACTTGGGGAACCAAGACAGGTTGATCCTTGTGCAAGAAGAAAAATGGTAAATATAAAATGGACCCAAAGCCCACTACATCCAAGCACGTAAGGCGAACATCCACGATACAAACAACAAACCACTCCACTCATAGCCCAACGCCTATGAAGGAAAACTTTCACCTGCACACAAAACTATGAGACCGAGAAACAACGAAGACGCCCACCGCATGCCCACCACCGACATTCAACCCCCAACCATCGGCCCACCTCCACTACAAAACATGGCTCAAATTATTGAGGAGACAACCCGCTTGCACCTTGGGAAACTAAACCACGCAGAAATCACAAATGCCTTTGAAGATCAATACCATTTGAACCAGCAAGCTACCATTTGCAAGCCTAAGAAACAACAAACCCTAGAAGAAACCCCAAAAGAAAATTATTTCTTCCTGATTCTACACTTTGGGAACTAAGACAACTGATCCCTCTGCAAGAAGAAAAATGGTAACAAAAAGGGGCCCCAACAAGAATATGAAACCAGATCTAACAATAGGTCCTTCCACTCAACTATCACCAAACCCCACAGAGAAAACTGACCAACAAAGATCTAGCCAAAAGTCACAAAGAACGACCCACTAGACAACCGCGCCTACACAGGGGTTAGAGGGACCCTATTTTGGTTCGGGCCACTACCCAAAACGGATCCAAAATCTGCAAGACTCCCATCGAGTTCAATAACTAAAGAAACCAGGACATGAGGAAGATTAGGGTCCATAATCTTCTCCTCCTTCACCACTAGATCCTCCACGCCCGGTTGAACTCCATAAAACTATAAAGCCTTTTAAGACTGTGTCACTACCTCGAACCCCACCAATGGCTTATGCAAACAAGAATAAAACTTGACAAATGTAGACACAAGCACCTCTACCTAAATAGGGGCAATCTTGACCGGGCCAAGATCACTCCTCAGAGCCGCCAAGAATGCTTTCACATCTTGACTGAGGAGGAACCCAACAAGCTTATTGGCTTCCTCAAAGAGCCTAACCACCAAGCACTCCTCGAGTGGATCTCACTAGCCCTTCCATATAGTGTTTAGCCGAGCAATAAGCGAGAAGATCGAGCTTCTCCACCTCGCTAAATGCCTTCGCCTACTCCCTCCTCTCAACGCCGATGTCGCCGCGAGGCATCCGGGGATGTTTGATCCAGAACTCTAGCTCCTCCATCCTCCCCAATATTCTAATGCTATATCTCAAAATAAAATTGTAAAAATGATGAATTTTTAAATTAATAAAAAAGTTACAATTTATAATAATAATAATTTTTACATTAAAATGAATTTTAATTTAGAATAATTTTTAATTTGATTAATTTTTATTAATTTTTTTTTACATTTTTTTTTTTTTTTTTGGGTTTCTAATTTTTTTATGTTTTATTTTCTATTAATTTTTATTTTTAATTTCCAAGTTTTTATTAATTTTAATTTTTATTCAATTTTGTTATTTTTAATTTTTATATTTTTATTTTTAAATAAATTTGAATTTTATTAATTTTTAATTGTGTATTAAATTTTAATGCTTGTTACGTTTTATTGATTTTTAAATTTTTATTAATTTTTAATTTTCATGAATCTATAATCTATTGTATAGTTTTTAATTTCCATCAATCTATTTTTTTATTAATTTTAATTTTATAATTTTAAAAATAAAGAATTTTCAATTAAGAAAAAGAAGTAATTTTACAATTTATAATAACTTTTCAAATTAATAATAATTTTTACATGGGAGGATGGGCTGGAGATGATGAATAGCTGCGAGCATGTGAAGAAGTTGGATATAGTGTTCTAATCCAAAGAAAGAGAAGTGAAGGGATCATGGGGAGACAACGAGGCATGGTGGTGGAGCTTTCGTTGGGTCGAGGGCCACTGTAGATGGCATGGCGGATTTTAGGGTTGGGTGGTTGTGCCCTAACCCTTAACCTGACAATGAAAAATTCAAAGCGAAGGTCGGGCAAGGCTTGAGAGGGTTCATCTTGAAAGGAAATATAAGGGGAGGTGCTCAGGGTAGCGGGAAGGTTTCATTCAAAGATGCCCTAGGAAAATCCAAAGGCAATAATCTAGGAAATCAACCGTATTTGGTTGATCTTGCTGAAGAAATCCCATCACTGGTCATCGAAGCCCGGAAGTGGAGGAATATTACCAAAATTTATCTTGGGATGCCATAATAGGCCACTTCAATGGCCTATGGCCTTCTTCTACAGAATTGTATCAATGGATATTTCAAAATTGGACTGATAAATGTGAAATCTTCCTTTGTTCTAGAGGTTTTTTTGTGGTTCATTTTAGAGAAGCGGAGGACTTTCAACATTGCCTAGCTGATGGGCCATGGTTCTGGGGTACCGTTGGTTTTTTTTTGACTCCTTGGTTCCCTGAATTTGATCCAAACACTATCGATCTCAAAACATCGGTTTGGGTGAGACTTCCCAATCTTCCTCTACACCTTTGGTATGCATTGGAAGATATTGGCAATGTATTGGGTAGATTCTTAAAAGAAGATATAGATAGATCTCATGTGGGCTGTGTTCCTTCACCCAGTATGTGTGTGGAAGTCGATTTGAGTAAAGGGCTTTCAGATCGAATTAATTTAAAATTTGGAAACTTTTAACATTCTCAACCCTTAGACTACGAAAATATAGCTTTTCGGTGTAGAAATTGCAGAAACCCTAGTCATTTGCAAGCATCATGTCTAGTGATTAAAAAACTAGTTAAGAAGAGTGGTTTGACCTTGACCAAAGGTTGGGGATCATTGGATCCAGAGTTGGTGGAAGTGGCAACATTCAAGGAGGAGCCATGCAATGTCAATGTGGAGAATGAAGTAGATAAGATAATATTATTAATGTTCGACAAATGACCATAAAAGTAGGTCAATGGGACTGTAGAGTACAAAGCAAAAAGAACCAAGCGAGAGGACCCAAACGGGTTGCCTATATCTCATGTGGGCATGTGTTCCTTCACCCGTATGTGTGTGGAAGTCGATCTGAGTAAAGGGCTGCGGATCGAATTAATTTAAAATTTGGAAACTTTCAACATTCTCACCCATACTACGAAAATATAGCTTTTCGGTGTAGAAATAGCAGAAACCCTAGTCATTTGCAAGCATCATGTCCAACAATTAAAAAAATAGTTAAGAAGAGTGGTTCGAATTCGACCAAAGGTTGGGGATCATTGGATCCGAGTTGGTGGAAGTGGCAACATTCACGGAGGAGCCATACAATGTCAATGTGGAGAATGAAGTAGATAAGATAATATTATTAATGTTCGACAAATGACCATAAAAGTAGGTCAATGGGACTGTAGAGTACAAAGCAAAAAGAACCAAGCGAGAGGACCCAAATGGGTTGCCCGAAATACAAAAAGAGATGGAGAAGATGAGAAGGAAGCAACAAGTGCGGAGAACCCAGAAAGGGAGAAGAGGATAATGGTGGGGGTGAGCGGAAGAGGGAGCAACACCCCCAACACCATCACCACACAAACAAGGCTGGCTGGAAGTAACTCGCGAAGCCCGATGCCCAGTAACTAAGAGTCTGAATAACCCACTACATCCTGTAGAAGACCAGGCTAGGACCAGTAAGACCTATTTTCCAATCCAACATGACATGGAAATTCCCATGTTATGACGCCACTCCTAGCGATGCTATCGGCAACCGGAGCCCAACCAGGAGGGAAAGTGTCTCGAATCACTGTCTGAGGTTCCGAATCACCTCCCATTTACTAGACTTCCTAGCTACCATGACTATCTCTTGGGACTATTTGAGTTCGCCATTAGGCTCTAGTGAGATCTTCATCAAGGAAGATTTTATCAGGGAGTGAGAATAGTCTCGTTTAGCCCTAAGATCCGAAGCCTATCATCTCGTTGATTTGAAGCAAAGGAAGAGGGTAGAATCAAGACCAAGCCATGCCCTATTAATTTACACTTCCAACAACCCCAACTTATTTGTGATGAAATCAGAAGCAATGGTGAAAGGATTGGAAGAAGGAGGAGGTGTTGGCAACCCTCTTACCTTGAGATTGAGATCTCTTTCTCGTTTGTTTCTTTCTTCCACAAGTTTTACGTGCACAACTTCCTCCACAACGGTAAGAGGAGAGGTGTTTTGGTCTCTACCTTTCACTATTTGTGCCCATGAATTCGATTATTTCTTGAGATCTTCATGTTGGGTTTGAATCTCTTCATATTTGTGCTTCAAGTCTGAAATTTTTGCATGTAATTGGTTATTAGTACCTATAATGGCATAGGTCGCGATATCTCGTAAGTTACTGCATAGTGTGATGTTGTTCGCTTCATCTCTCTCCATTCGATATGTCGGTTCAAATACCGTAGTTTGTAGCATTTTGTTAGATGATTCCACTATCTCAAGCCCGAGTAGTGATTCCGCTTATGATGTTGGGTAAATCTTGTTGCCCTAGTTCATTTTTCCTAGTTAAGGGGGTTACCTTGACGATGGAAGTGGAAGGAGACATCGGTGAAGGATGAACCGCTTGTAATGGTGTCAAGACGAGGGGAGAGCTGGGGGAATCCCCCATTTCATTTGCAATATTGGCTGAGTACCTGTACGTTTGCATACGATTTGAACCAAAAACTCAAACCCAACAAGGGTATTTCAAACTAATAACTAGGCAGGGAGAACAATGGAGGACGCAGGCAGAACCAGAGCCACAATTTTGGAATACACTCTCGTGCCCTCTTGAGCAGTTGAACTAACCCACGAAGCAGACAATGCATGCCACGATACAGATGGACGAGCCTCGAGCCACGAATCTGAGATGGAAGACCCAAAAACGAGGGCACGAAACACAGTCGTGGGGCAAAGGAAGGGCACAAAAAACCAGATATGAATCCCCTCGAAAGATACAAACATAGGGTAGAGGAGTCAAACTTACCCACGAAGCAGACGAAACACAGTCGTGGAAGCAAGACAAAGCCAATGATGGAAGCAACACGGTGAGAAAGATACGAGGCGTAGGGCGAGAAGTCAAACTTACCCATGAAGCGAGGCGAAACACAGTCGATGGAAGCAAGACAAAGCCAATGATGGAAAGAACACCTTGAGGCACGAAACACGAGTCATGGAGGAAGAAACGTGACCTCGTGCACAGATACGAGCCACGAGTAGCGAAAAACTAGAGAAACAAGCCCTTACGAACTAGAGACAAACGTGCCCTCACAAACCAAGCACGAGCCATTCGCGAACCATTACGAGCCATTACCATCATGAGCCATTACCAAAGATGAGCATGACAAACGTGCCCTCACAAACCAAGCACGAGCCATTCACGAACCATTACAAGCCATTACTAGCAATTATGAGCCATTACCAACAAGCACGAGCCATTACGAACCATTAGGAATGTGGAAAAATGGAAAATGTTCAGGATTCACAGGGGATTTTAGTAGTTAGCGGAACGAAAAGGGGGCTTTCTCCTGCCAAATCAGATTCGATTAGGAATCTTTGTTGGATAATCGGATGGTGTCGTGAATCCTCTTCAGTTAGCTATTACAGATGGGAATGGTAAGTGGCAAGAAGTAAAGAATAGGAAAAATAAAAAAGGTTGAATAGGTAATATCGAGGACTATTTTTCAACCCAGGTTGGGCAATAGCCTCTTTTTGGTTGTTTGGATTAGTAATGTTTCGTAGGTTTATAATCTTGGGGTATAGGCCCACTTTGTTTTTTAATCTTTCAGGGGTATTTAGGCCATGTTTTTATTGGGAACGGTCCCATCAACCCACTTTATCAATCAAATAATAATAATAATAATTTCTACATTAATACAAATTTTAATTTTGATTAATAATTTTTTTTATTAATTCTAATCTTTATTAATTTTTAATTTTTAGTTTTCTATTTTTTATTTTTTAAATATTTAATAATTTAAATTTTTCGTTATTTTTAATTTTGATTTTTTTATTAATTTTTGTTATTTATTAATTTTTTATTTTTATTTTTATTATTTTATAATTATCAATTTATAATCATTCAATATTTTTCAGGTTTTAGTTTTTAATTTTATTTTATTTTCAATTTATATTTTTATAAATTTAAAACTAATGAATTTTAAAAGTAATAAAAAATATTAATGTTTACAATTTATAAAACTTTTCAAAATAATATTAATTTTGCAATAATTTTTACGTTAATACAATATTTTTACACTGATTTATTTATTTTGATGAATAATTTTTTTAATTAATAACAATATTTATTAATTTTTAATTTTTAAAGTTTCTAGTTTCTATTTTCTATTTTTTATTTTTCAAACATTTAGTATTTTTAATATTTAGTTATTTTTAATTTTTATTATTATTTTTAATTTTTCAATATTTTTTAATTATTAATTTTAATTTTACAATATTTTTCATTTTCATTTTTATTTTTTTATTTTATTTTTTATTTTTGGTTTTTAATATTTCTTTTGTTTCATTTTTTATTAATTTTAATTTTTATTCAATTTTCTTTTTTATTTTTTATTTTTAAATAATTTTGAATTTTTTAAATTTTATACTAATTTTTAACTACTTTTTACGTTTTATTTACCTTTAAATTTTAATTTTCATGAATCTGTAATTTTTTTATTAATTTAAGTTTAATTTTTTTCAAATTTTAATTTTTAATATTTTAATTTATTTTTCATTTTATAAATTTAAAAATAATGAATTTTATTTTTTTACTTCATAAATTTAACAAAAATGAATATTACAATTTATAATAACTTTTCAAATTAATAGTAATTTTTACATTAATACAAATTTTAATTTTGATGAATAATTTTTATATATATTTTTTTAAAATTCTAATATTTATTAATTTTTAAAGTTTCAGTTTTCTATTTTTATTATTTATTATTTTTATTTTTTTAAATTTAATATTTTAAAATTTTCTGTTATTTTTAATTTTTATTAAATTTTGTTATTTATTTATTTATTTTTTAAATTATTAATTTTAATTTTTGTTGAATTTTAATAATTATTTTCAATAATTTTAAAAAATTTAGTTTGTTATTAATTTCTGATTTTCAATATTTTTTATTTACTATTGTTTACAAAAATTATTACTTTTGACTTTTTATTCGTTGTTATTAAGTTAATTTTTTTAATTAATTTTTATTTTTTAATTTTAATTAAGTTTCTATGAAATTCTATTTTTTAATTTTGATAGTTATTATGAAATTCTATTTTTTTATTTTATCAATTATTATTAATTCCTATTTTTTAAGTTAGTAATTATTATTTTTTAATTATAATTAACTTATGTTTTTATTTAATATTTATTTTTAATTTTTAAAATTTTAATTTTTTTTTTATTTATTTTGTATTTTTATTAATTTTTTTATTTTAAAATAACTTTAAAATAATTTTAAATTAATAATATTAAATATAAGACGAAAGTTAATAATATTAATAAATTTTAATTAATATTATCCACTTTTGTGTCTTGTTTTTATTAAAAAATAAATTAAAAGAAAAATTAAATTTTAAATTTTAATTTTTCTTTAATAGAAAATAAAAACAATTATACAATTTGAAAAAATAATTGATTTCTATCATACATCTCACATGTAATTGCTTATTATATTTTACAATCATCCTAGTAATTTAAAATAATCTTGTACCTTATAATCATTGACCCCAATTTATTGAAATTGAAAATTTGATTTTTATATAAATATTAATTTAAAAATATATGCAATTGAAATTAATTTTTTTATTAGAAAATAAAAATAATTGATTTCTATCATATCATACATTTCACATGTAATTGCTAATTATATTTTACAATCATCCTAATAATTTAAAATACTCTTCTATCTTATAATCATTGACCCCAATTTAATGAAATTGAAAATTTGATTGTTATATAAATATTAATTAAAAAATATGCAATTAAAAAAATTAATTTCTACATTACTATCATGATACAATTTAAAGCTTCTCTTAGCTTCAAGAATAATATTCTCTACTAACAAGAGTCAACCACGTGAAGGTGGAAGCTTTAATTTGACCTCAAAAATATGCTTTACTTAAAAGGTGAAGCTTAAACCTTGTATTTTCTTATAGTGTTCAATTTTATTATAAGTTTTTTTCCTATTAATATAAAATCATCACATTTTCTTCTCGAACCTCTTTTCTTTCTTTCCGTCCAACCTCCTCCCGTTCCTCCTTTCAATCCACCTTCATTCCTCCTTTCCCCTCCAACCTCCTCCGACCTCCACCCGTTCCTCCTTTTCCCTCTAACGTCCACCCATTCCTCCTTTTCTCTCCAACCTTCACCCATTTCTCCTTTTAAATTCTTTATTTTTAGTAGTCTTTATTTGTTATTATATCAAAAATTAATGAATGAGAATAAACTAAGTTATTTATTTATTATTATTATTATGTCAAAAGTTAATGAATGAGAATGAATTACGATATTTATTATTAAAAGTATGTAGAAAATAAACATATCTATTTTAATCATTTATAATAATACTTTTACTTCAAACATTAATAATAATTAAAAAGAAAAATAATCATGGCTAAAAATTTATATAAAATTTAAACTCTTATTCAAAAAGATTATTTATGAAATAAGACTAAATGTTGGGTAAAAGGATATATTTGCCACTTATTGCCTCGATCCACGTCTATCCACCTAAAAACCTACAAAATACAAACATCGTGAATATTTATGATTTATAACAACATAGAATAAACTGCGCTACAAAAAAACACAAACTTATAAAGGATCCATTTAAAGTACATAAACTCATGTGATAACAACATAGAATAAACTCGAACTATAAAAATAAAAACTTATAAAGGATCCATTTAAAGTGCATAAACTCATGTGATAGTTTGATACTAGAGGAGATCCATCCCACAAGAGGCCGTTTTGAAGAACAAAGGATTCTTAGCCTGCAACACAACCCCCACCCTCATTCCTCCTTTCCCCTCCAACCTCCTCCGACCTCCACCCATTCCTCCTTTCCCCTCAACCTCCACCCATTCCTTCTTTCCCCTCCAATCTAACCCACCCTTATTCCTCCTTTCCCCTTTGACTTCCAACCCACCCTCATTCCTCCTTTCCCCTCGACTTGATCCAACCTCCACCCATTCCTCCTTTTCCCTCCGACTTCCAACTTTGTTCCTTCTTTTCCCTCCAATCTAACCCACCCTTATTCCTCCTTTCCCCTCCAACTTCCAACCCACCCTCATTCCTCCTTTCCCCTCCGACTTCCTCCAACCTCCACCCATTCCTCCTTTACCCTCATGTGATAGTTTGATACTAGAGGAGATCCATCCCATAAGAGGCCGTTTTGAAGAACAAAGGATTCTCGGCCTGCAACACAAGCCACCCTCATTCCTCCTTTCCCCTCAACCTCCTCCGACCTCCACCCATTCCTCCTTTCCCCTCAACCTCCACCCATTCCTTCTTTCCCCTCCAATCTAACCCACCCTTATTCCTCCTTTCCCATCCGACTTCTAACCCACCCTCATTCCTCCTTTCCCCTCCGACTTCCTCTAACCTCCACCCATTCCTCCTTTTCCCTCCAACTTCCAACCCATTCCTTCTTTCCCCTCCAATCTAACACACCCTTATTCCTCCTTTCCCCTCCGACTTCCAACCCACCCTCATTCCTCCTTTCCCCTCGAATTCCTCCAACCTCCACCCATTCCTCCTTTACCCTTCGACTTCCAACCAACCAACCTCATTCCTCCTTTCCTCTCCAACCTCCACCCATTCCTCTTTTTCCCTCTAACATCCACCCTAATGTAGCCAAATTCTAACCAACTTGATTTACTACAAATAATATGAACTCCAAAGAAAATAGATCTCCTTCTTCGTTGTTGAATAATGAATTACAATGTTTCCTAAATAGGAAAACAACTCCCAACTCGAGTTGCCAAGTAAACTCTAACTAACTCTGACTAAATCTACTCTAGGTGGTGGAAATTACTATTTTTAGTAGTTTACTAGAACCTGCTATTCTTAGTAAGTTCACATGCTTATTCCTACGGGCACAGAAATTGTCATGCATCTTCTACATCCATAAATTAGAGGAATTGCCAACTTTCTAACTCATAATGCAACTAATAGACTACAATTAACTAATGCCCAAAAATAGGAAAAAATTGAACTATAACTTAAATTCTAAATCATGAATCTTGCTAATTAAGCGCATCACACCCATTCCTCATTTTCTCTCCAACCTCCACCCATTTCTCCTTTTAAATTCTTTATTTTTTATTATATCAAAAATTAATGAATGAGAATGAATTACGATATTTATTATTAAAAGTATGTAGGAAATAAACATATCTATTTTAATCATTTATAATAATACTTTTACTTCAAACATTAATAATAATTAAAAAGAAAAATAATCATGGCTAAAAATTGTATATAAAATTTAAACTCTTACTCAAAAAGATTATTTATGAAATAAGACTAAACAGTAAAAGGATATATTTGCCACTTATTGCCTCAATCCACGCCAATCCACCTGAAAACCTACAAAATACAAACATCGTGAATATTTATGATTTATAACAACATAGAATAAACTTGCACTACAAAAAAACACAAACTTATAAAGGATCCATTTAAAGTACATAAACTCATGTGATAACAACATAGAATAAACTCCGCACTATAAAAAAACACAAACTTATAAAGGATCCATTTAAAGTACATAAACTCATGTGATACTAGAGGAAATCCATCCCACAAGAGGCCATTTTTGAAGAAGAAATGATTCTCAACTGCGAACACAACAAAAAACAAAATAATCATGGCTTATAGGAGACTCAACCTTGAGTCTCTTCTGCTGAGGGGATGAACCTTTGGATGACATTGCTCGTGATCTGCTTGAACATTAGTAGTGCCGGTCCCAGGGGCGGCACCGGATAACCCTTCTAGAAGATTGGAGGCCTTAGAGGTGAGCTTAAATTGCTTTGAAGGATGAGGTTAAAATCTTGCTAAGAAAAAAAGGCAAAAAAAGCATTGAGGGAGAAGGGAGCATTGCGATAGCTTGACTTGATGAAATATACAAAAAAGCTGACCTCCTAGACTCCGGCCTTGGGAAAAGCGAAGACTAGGCATGAGTATAATATTGCAGCATTCGGGGCCATAGAGGAATTCATCGAAGGTCATGCTAGAAGTGTTTCGCACATCTCGGCGGTGTCCCGATGACTCTTTGGGGCAATGAGAAAGAGAGTAAAAGAACCGAGAGAGGAGCTCGATAAGACGGATCTTTGCTCATATGACCACGCTGGGTATGTACCATGCTTGGAAAAAAGTAAAGATGAGTATTGATCAAGCGGCCAAGAAGTAGTCCAGTTTTACTACTGCTTCTTGGCTGTAGGCTTGCTGTTTTGTTGCCGTTGTTTTGCTGTTAAGTCTCGTTTGTGTTGCTTTGTTTCTAGGCTTCGGTGTTCTTTCTTTGTAACTTTTGTGCTTTGATCTGACTTCTCTGCTCCTCTCTCTTACTCAGGCTTTTAGGCCTCCTTTTGTACACAAGGGTATAGTCCCTTTCAAAAAACTATTTACCAATATTAAAAAAACAAAAAACAAAATAAACAAATAAAATATTAATATAAAAACATGCAAAACATTAGGTAAAAAAGATAAACTTAACCCACCCTTATTCCTCCTTTCCCCTCCAACCTCCACCCATTCCTCCTTTCCCTCCAATCTAACCCACCCTTATTCCTCCTTTCCCCTCCGACCTCCTCCAACCTCCACCCATTCCTCCTTTCCCCTTGAACCTCCACCCATTCCTCCTTTTCTCTCCAACCTCCACCCATTTCTCCTTTTAAATTCTTTATTTTTAGTAGTCTTTATTTTTTATTATATCAAAAATTAATGAATGAGAATGAACTAAGTTATTTATTATTATTATTATGATGTCAAAAGTTAATGAATATTAATGAGAATGAATTACAATATTTATTATAAAAGTATGTAGAAAATAAACATATCTATTTTAATCATTTATAATAATACTTTTACTTCAAACATTAATAATAATTAAAAAGAAAAATAATCATGGCTAAAAATTGTATGAAAAATTTAAACTCTTATTTATGAAATAAGACTAAACTTTGGGTAAAAGGATATATTTGCCACTTATTTCCTCAATCCACGCCAAATCCACCTTAAAACCTACAAAATACAAACATCATGAATATTTATGATTCATAAGGACATAGAATAAACATGCACTATTAAAAACACAAACTTATAAAAGATCCATTTAATGTACATAAACTCATGTGATAAAAACATAGAATAAACTCTGCACTATAAAAAAACACAAACTTATAAAGGATCCATTTAAAGTACATAAACTCATGTGATACTAGAGGAGGTCCATCCCACGGAGGCCATTTTTGAAGAACAAAGGATTCTCACGGCAACACAACAAACAACAAAATAAAAAAATAAAATATTAATATAAGAACATGCAAAACATTAGGCGAAAAGGATAAACTTAACCAACATTTATTGACAAAAATCCCAAAATCGAGAAAATGCCGTCTAACAAATTGGTTATGAATGTATGTTTTTTTTTCTGTGAATGTTTTTCCAAATCACTTTTTCAACTCAAGATGTTTCTCCTAGATAAGTGAAAAATTGTTGGATTGGTCAAGGGCTACAATTGTGGATAAATAGAGAGCCACTTAAGTCAAAATTTTGAGAACAAATCCCTCTGAGAGAGCCACTTTTGTCAAAAATTTGAGAAAACATCCCTTTAGATATCCTGAAGAGTCAAACGAATGATTCTTTTACATGCATGTGTTGAAGAATTTGTTATTGTTGGTGAGTGTGATATGATGATTACGAGTCACAAAATGGAGATAACCTTATAAGAGCCCACAAACCCCGTGAGTTCGGATGACATGATAAGGTACCACTTGGATCCAATTACGAGCCTTCACATCTGAAGAAAATAAAGCGTAAAAGCAATGAAATGAAATGAAATTGGCCATTAATTCTCAAAAAGACAAATCGGTTAGGGTACCCCAATGAAGAGACATCGACTATCTTTAAGGAATAATGACAAAAGAAATTGTTATAAAGGAAATTGGGGATTTGGTCACAAAGCACATTCTGTTATCACCTTTTTGCTAACAACAGGAGTAGAACAATTTCAATGTTCGCAATGGCCACCTCAAGTGCAGTTCCTTTTCCTCCAACTCTGGCAGAACTCGAATTCACGTATACATTGCAGGTAACTTCTATGATAAAACCCTTCAATAAATATAATGATTTCTATTATGAGGTGGAAAACATGGATGACCTGACCAAAAGAAAGATACAGTGCCCAGGTACACATTATATTGCAGATATAAGAAGCATTAGGGCTTCTGGGCTTCATAAGGTGGCTGCTAAGCCAAAGGTGTTTCCATGTAAGGATTTATTCCTGAGTTACGAATGATTCTTTTACATGCATGTGTTAAATAATTTGTTATTGTTGGAGAGTATTTCTTTGGGGTCTCAGAAGCGTGTGCAAGAACTCATAACTTAAGAGACTAAAGAGGATAAGTTGTAGTTGAAGAAATGAGTGGAGGAAGTTTAAGTGGTTCTGGAAGATGTCTTGAAGCCCGAGTGTTCTAAAGAAGCATGTTAGAAAGGCAAGAAGATCATAATCGACTTAAGAGTTTCTATAAGTGGAGATCCTGTTCTTACATGCGAGAAGGGAGTTTTTCTATCAATTTCCGAGTTGTTTGAATATTCAAGATTTATATGTTTGAGAGGTGAGTCGGTGTGTGATCGGAGGTAAAAGCTTGAAAATTACATTCTTGTTACTGTATTACCAGTATATCATCTTTCGGGTCTGAGATAAACCCTCCTTAAGGTTTTAGGGAAAATAAGAGATTTAGTGAAACAAAGTGAGAGTCAATCCTCTCACTAGACCATCAAGTATATTACATGAACTCCAAATGAGATAGAAGAAGTTGATTATCATTTGAGAAACATCTTGCATAAGGAAGGAAACCGTGACAGTGGGTATCTAACCTGTAGATGTCTAATTAGCAACAAGAATAGAAAACTATTACTCTACAGAAAGAAAGCATAAGAAGGATGAGATAGAGGTTAGAAATCATTAGGAGTGTTTGAATTTACTTAGCAAACAAATATTGAGATAGAAGAAGTTTATTATCATTTGAGAAACATCTTGCATAAGGAAGGAAACCATTGGGTATCTAACTTGCAGTGTCTAATTAGCACCAAGAATAGAAAACTGTTACTCTACAAAAAAAGCATAAGAAGGATGAGACAAAGGTTATAACTCATTAGGAGTGTTTGAATTTACTTAGAAAACAAAGATTGAGATAGAAGAAGTTGATTATCATTTGAGAAACATCTTGCATAAGGAAGGAAACCATGACAGTGGGTATCTAATTGGCACCAGAATGGAAAAATGTTACTCTACAAAAAGAAAGCATAAGAAGAATGAGACAGAGGTTAGAACTCATTATGTGGTTTTGAATCTAATTAGAAACAAATATTGAGAGTCTTGAGGGGTCAAGTGTGCATTTTTTTGATTTGCTCTTTAACAGTCGATGCTAGAAAACTGTACTGCTAGAAGGCCGAGTTAGTGAGATCAAACACCAACATGTAAGTAAGGTCCGTGAAGTCATTTCAATTGTTTGGAACCTTGTATGGTCATATAATATTGTATTTGGTGACAATCCCGATACTGATCCGATGAGAACAATTTGGAAGGAGATTGAAGGAAGATTGAAGTTAGGAGGAGACTAAGGTGAGTTGACACTTGTCAAAAGGAACATGAAATCAAAAAGAAGGGGGTAACTACATGAAATTGAAGCCTTGAGAGGTTGCACTAGTCCACTAATTGATTTGATCAATTATTTGAGTCTGAGGTGACTGTTACAACACAAAAATTTCTTAAGGAAACAAAGGAAGGATAAAAGTGACATAAACAAATTTTCCTAGATAAAGAACCCGAGTTAGAAAATGGAATCCAGTGAGATGAACCAATGGTTGAAAGTTAGAAAATAAAGATATTTCCATCTTCCTTTATAATAATATGAAAGCTACGAGTCCAAATGCCTCATCTATTGGCCTTAATTTTTGTCGGTTTAGATAACAGTACAATTGTTACTAAGGGAGGCATAACTTGATAGTTGGAACTAACATTTCTAGACTTCTACGAGAGAAGGACTTCAAATTTGTGAGCGATAGCAACTTGAGATTACTACAAAGGAATTTTCTCGGTGGAGAGTCCCGATAGCTTCATATTGTAATCATTTTTGTGTCTAGTAAAGTTTCAAGACAAAGGACATAAAGTTTTGATAAGAGAAAACAAAGATGATGGAACTCTAAAGGTTATTGAAAGGGAGTTCTAAGAGTAGGTTCATCGCTGAAATACAAAAACAAGAGAGTAACAAGAAAGTGGAAGATAAATAAAGCTCATAATTCTTAAGATTTTGAATAGTATTATCATTTGTTGATTCATGTCCATGAACAGTACAAACAGATAGGGATATTGCCATCTTCCTTTATAATAACTGAAAGCTACAGTCCAAATACTTCATCTATTGCCCTTAATTCTTGTCAGTTCATATCACGGACAATTGTTACTAAGGGAGGCATAACTTGACAATTGGAATTAACATTTCTAGACTTCTACATAGAAGGACTTCAAATTTGTCAGGGATAGTACCTTGAGAGTACTACAAAGGAATTTTCTCGGTGGAGAGTCCTGATAGCTTCATATTGTAAGCATTTTTGTGTCTGGTTAAGTTGCAAGATAGTGAAGTACAATTTTGATAAGAGAAAACAGAGATGATGGAACTCTAAAGGTAATTGAAAGGGAGTTCTAGGAGTAGGCTCATCGCTGAAAATACAAAAACAAGAGAGTAACAAGAAAGTGGAAGATAAATAAAGCTCATAATTCTTAATATTTTGCATAATATTATCATTCATTGATTCATGTCCATGAACAAGATGCAGACAAATAAGGATATTATTAATAACACAAACAATTTGATGAATTGATGGATGACTTTTATGAACCATGGTAAAGATATACAACTAACAATGACATTATGAACTCTTTTATAGAAATTGGGTGAACAATGATAAATAAAGAAGAGGAGTTTGTTTGTACACTGAAAAGCTTAATGGCCTAAGCAATGAAAAAAATATCCTTACACCGCCCCTCCATACATCTGTTCTTTCCCCCTCCATACACTGGTTTTCTTCTTCTTCTTGTGATTTCTGCAATAACAATAGTGAAAGATCATGATTTAGATTTACAAAGCAAACCAGGTGAAGGGTTAATGGCCATGCGGATGGTAAAAGAATAAGTTAAAAATATTTTAAAAAAATTTGGGAACCATATAAAATAGAAGCCATGGTGGAATAGTGAAATTAATTGTACACGTACATACTAATATAGTGAAAGCAGTAGAGATTCTTCCAAACTTATAGTATTACTATTCCCCATGAGATTTTCTGGACTAAAAATATATAGCGGACCATCCTCAGCTATATTTTTTTATTTTTGTAACGATTGTTGAAGAGACTCACCCAAGAGGCCATCCCACAAGAGGCCATTTTGAAGAACAAAGGATTATCAACCTATAACACAACAAACAACAAAATAAAAAAATAAAATATTAATTTAAAATCATGCAAAACATTACACGAAAAAGATAAACTTAACCAACATTTATCGACAAAATCCCAAAATCGAAAAGGTTGAATAATAGATTGGTTGTTATGTGTGACCAAATTTTATCAACAAAAAAACCATAATCAATAATGGTCATCTAATAGATCGGATATGATATGCCTTAATAATTGGATCAAAAGCATGAATGTACAGAAATACTAGATGGGAAGCGCTCGGTATTATTATTCCTAGAGATATGCAAGGTCTTTGTATGATGATTGTTGTTACCCCATATTAAAGACAGATGGGACCAGATTGTGTGATAGTTAACAAATTTTGTGACTATACGTTGAATATTTGCATGTATGCTTTTTTCCGTGAATGACAAATGTTTTTCATATAGGCTTAAACAACAACAGTGTATGCCATTTCCATAGTGGATTTCCTCCACTAGGAAAATTTCTCTATCACCGCGATGGTTTGCCTTCGAGACACCTGCTGTAACCTCATCTCAGAGAAAATCAAGACATAACTACAAGGAGACTAATGATTTTCTTTATGGTGACACACTTCGTAATAATCTGGAAGGTGAAAACACTTAATCTGTAACATTGTAAAGTTGCCAAAGTTCTCTATAAATAAAGTAATAGTCTGTCTCATGTTTTTTGCCAAATCACTTTTTGTGAACTCAAGAGGTTTCTCCTAGATAAGTGAAAACTTGTTGGACTTGTCAAGGGCTACAAATGTGGATAGTTAGAGAGCCACTTCACTCAAATTTTGAGAACAAATACCTCTAGATATCTAACCCGAAGAGTCAAATGAATGATTCTTTTGCATGCATGTTTTGAAGAATTTGTTATCATTGGAGAGAGTATTTCTTTAGGTGCATGTAGAATAAAGTGTGCAAGAACTCTATATGCAAGAACTCGAACTTAAGAGACTAAAGATGATAAGTTACTGATTGAAGAAATGAGTGGTGTAGTGCCCACTTCCCTTCGACACCTTTTTTATTATTGTTTTTCGATACTGTCGACTACACTTATGGATATATTATAGATTCTTTGATTTAGCATGTTAGTAGATATCAGAGATACTGAACTGTTATTGATTTGATTCGTATATGATGCATATGGACCATTAGAGACATTTGATGTTGATATTGATATACTGTTGACATTGTGATATATTTAGTCATATTGAGTAGACCTTTGATAATTGGATTAATGTGGTGATTGTTTTGACATGGATGAAATGTGGAATAGAAATGTGCTAGAAATTGTAAGTGATATCGTATTTGCATAGATGATATTAAATCGTATATAGTTGATTTTATATTTATATAGCATATTTGACATGAATTTTTTAATGTAGCCACGAGGCTGAAGGAGGTATTCTCTATTTTACAGGTATATTATATTCACAACAACATCGGGGGATTGGAGACCAACCACATCAGAATTCGAGAAGAATTCAACTAGGGTCACCATGGCAACATGTAATTGTGTGTGTTAGAATTATTTGGTTAGGGGAAAATTGTGACCTAGGGGTCATGTGTTGTTTTGTTTTAATTTTCCTTTTTAATAATGTTAGTATGTGTTTTCTTTTAGTAATGAAATTTACTTGTTTTATTATTTAGATTTTTGGATATATGTTTACCCCTTTATTATTCATGGGTTGTAGTGTCTTAATTAAGCTAATTTAAATTTGTCCTAAACTAATTAAAGATGTGACCAAAAAGGAGTTCATTTATTAGACTTGATTTACTCTTGGATTTTGTGTTGAGTGTTGTTTGCTTGAGTCTTGAGTGTAGCACACTCTACCCTTCATGGGAAACTCGAATTTGGCCTTAGAGGCCAAATTTGGAAGCTTGTGGGACAAGTCAAACTTGTCCCACACCTCTTAAATGCCTATGCCAACCCTACCTATGGGTTGGGGGTCAAATTTAGGCCCTATTAGGTGTTTTGGGAAGATAAAAAGGTGAAATGTTAATTACACTTTCTTTCAAATATTTAATTTTGTCCTTTGGGGAGTGGGCTTAGATGGAGTGTGTAAGTTTCTTGTCATTCCTTCAACCACTTATTAATTGTGCATTGGAATATGAGGTTGACCAAGTGATGTGGAGTGGAGAGGAAATGAGGTGGCATCCTACTTGGAGCCACATCATCCCCCTCTCTCCTTTTTCTATTTATTGAATTCATTTTGCTTGTTTGGGGGTTACTTGATCATTTTAGTCTCTTGAATTTTTGGAGAGTGAGAGGATTTTGAGAGTTTGTGGATTGTTGGAGCTTTGTGGATGCTTGCTTGGTTTTTGGAGGAGCTTGGAACTTCATACTTGGAACAAGCTCTACCATGGAGAGGTAGGAGCTTCACCTTAGTTTAAATTATGTTCTTTTTATTTTTTGTTCATATGTTTGTGTTGTGTGTTGTTTTTCCTTGGAATGTTGTTGGGTATGGGTAGATTGCCTAAGTTTGGAGTGGGAGGAGACTATGGGGAGTTTTTCTTGTAGGGAGGCATAAGAGTTTACTTTCTTGTGGAGGGAGTTTGGGTTGGGTGCCCCACCTAGTATGAGGAATGCTTGCATTTCTTCTTGTTTCTTGTTATGAGGGAGGCATAAGAGTATATGGAGGTATAAGGGGTACTTGAGGGAGGCATAAGAGTTTTTAGGGGAATTGTGATTTGCATTGGAGGATTTTAGGTGGGCACCCATTCCCATTGGGAGGCATAAGTGGCCTCCCCATAGGTCTTACTCTTTTGGCTTTCTTGATAAGCCTTGTGATTTTGTTGCTTTGTTGATTTCTTCTTGTTGAGTTGTTGTTGTGTTTGTATGTAAATGGAATGAATGTGAAACTATATGTTAAGTATTGTGGAAGCTTGTAGTTGCCATGAGTTGAAATCTTCTCCCATTGTAATGTGGTTGGGGCTCGGGGGCCAATGGAGAGGATGGCTTCTCCTCTCCATTGGATATCTTGGTTGGGTGGAGAGCGTTGCCTCTCCCCTATTTTTTTGTGAATCAAGAAAATTCTTGGAGGAGCTACCTTGTTGGAGTTTAGAGCTTGGAGTCTTGTTGGTGACCATGTGAAACTTCCTTGTATTTTACCCACTTAGAGTGGAAGAAATTGTAATAATGTAGTTCATTCTTTATTTACATTTTGTATGGTTTCCCACTTCAAGTGGAGGACATTGTAATGACTTTGTAAAGGAAAGTTGTATTCAAATAGTTGTTATTGTTATTGTATTGCATGTGGAAAGAAACAAATAAGAAAAGAAAGAAGAAAGAATGTCATAGTAGAGTTAGTTGTGCAAATAGAAAAGAAAGTATTTTCTCCTTGTGAAATCTTGGATGTATTATGAGAAAAGTAGTGCTTGTGTTAAAAGATTTAAGTTATATCAATGGAAAAGAAAGTTTACTTTCATTATAGAGTTGTGTTTATTGTAAATAGGAAAGAAGAAAAAATAGAAATAGTAAGAAGTTGAACTTGTTTACAAAATAACATTGTATGGAAAAATAAAGTTATTTTAGCTATTTTGAATGTATGTACATTGTATTGAAATAAAGAGGAAAACAAGTTAGATTATATTGCATTTAGCAATGTTGATTTTATAGCAAGGAAATGAAAAAGTAATGAAATAGATTTATATTCCCTTTTTCTCTTGTAATGGAAAGAAAAATCTAGTTAAAAATGGAAATTATTCTTGTAAATAGATGAATTCTATTAGAGATGAAAACATTTTAAAATAACTAGATTTGACTAAGAAATGAGTAAATGAGAAATAAATCTCAAATTTGGAACTTTAAAATGAACAAAGACAACTAAAAATGCATTTTTACATCCTTTAGTAACTTTAAGTTTTTGTAAAAATCTCGGCATTAAGGTTCTATTTTTTTCGTAAATAGGACCGCCTCCTTGTGTAAAGCAGTAGTCCAGTAACCGCCGCTCAAGCTATGGCGGCGGTCCTGTCACTTATGATAAAATTCCGCGGATTCATGCCTGGTGCATGAAATTTATCCAATTGCACTAATTTCTAAGTTGAAAAATTTAACCTATTATTACTAGGCAAGTAAAATAAAGAGAAATACTATGGAATGGAACAACAAAACACACAAATGGTGAATCTAAAAGCATTCTTTCATTTATAACAAAGGGTTTGCCCCAAATTTAAAACCCAATACACTATAATCTTGGAATAAAAAAACCAGATTGGTGGAGGAAATCCCTCCCAATCCTTGAATGAAATAGATTACATAAATAAAACTAAAACTAAACTAAGCCTAGACTAAATCTTCATGTAGAATCCTCCATGGCTCTTCCTCTTTTTCTCCCATGGCTTCCTCTCTCCAACCTGCAAATTTAACAAAAAGGAAATAGACCAAATGAGAAGAATAGAATGAGAAAAGGTTTTAATAGAATTTCATAAGGATTTTAGGGCTAAGTTTGGAACCCTAGGATCTAGTGGCCAAGATGGATTTGATCTAAGGGTGGAGGATTGACCCTACTTTTATTAAGTAGAAATGTATTTTAAATGTTTAATTTAAAATCCTTAAGGTATGTGTAGATGGGTGAGTGGGGCCATTTAATTGCCTAGGGGTGTAATGTCCTTTTAAAACCCTTAGTGTGTGTAGGAATTTAATAAAAGGACTTTAAAACTATTAAGATAATGAATTTAATAAACTAACATAAGGTTAACCTTGTTAGGATTGAACATTAATTGAAGAGAAGAGAATATCTAATTAAGTGAATTAAACCTTGTTACCTTCCTTTTGTATGATTGGTTAATGGACCCTAGAGATAATTTTTAAAAATATATATAACTTCTAACTAGACCTGGTTCTTCAACCGTAAAGCTGAGTTAAGTAGTTTAAGTAAGTTAATGAACCCTAAAGGTTAAACATCCTTGTACCTTAACCTTCTTTATACTCTTAAACAAAAAAAAATTAGTCGCAATTTCGAGTTAAGTGTTAGGTTGAAGCGTGTTCTTAGACGTCATTTTTGCGGCGTTATTACAGGATAAGTTCTGATTAAAGAAATGAGTGGAGGAAATTTAAGTGGTTTAGAAGATGTGCTCAAGCCCAAAGTGGTCTAAATAATCTTGTTAGAAAGGAAATAAGATCATAATCAAACTTAAAGAGTTTCTATAAGTGGAGATCCCTATTCCTACGAGCAAAGAAGGGAGTTTTTCTATAAATTTCTAAGTTGTTTGAATATTCAAGATTTATATGTTTGTAGAGGTGAGTCGGTGTGTGATCGAGGTATAAGCTTGAAAATTACATTCTTGTTATTGTATTAACAGTTTATCATCTCTCAAGTCTAAGATAAACCCTCCTTCGGGTTTTAGGGAAAATGAGAGATTTAGTGAAATAAAGTGAGAGTCAATCCGAGAGATTTATATGTTTGTAGAGGTGAGTTAGGTGTGTGATCAGAGGTATAAGATTGAAAATTACATTCTTTTTATTGTATTAACAGCTTTATCATCTCTCGAGTCTCGAGTTAAACCCTCCTTTAGGGTTTTAGGGAAAATGAGAGATTTAGTGAAACAAAGTGAGAGTCAATCCTTGAGACATGAAGTCCAAATGAGATAGAAGAAGTTGAAGTTGATTATCATTTTAGAAACCTCTTGCATAAGGAAGGAAACCGTGATAGTGGGTATCTAACTTTGTAGGTGTCTAATTAGCACCAAGATTGGAAAATCCTTACTCTACAAAAAGAAAGCATAAGAAGGATGAGACAGAGGCTAGAACTCATTAGGAGTGTTTGAATTTACTTAGCAAACAAAGATTGAGAGTCTTGAGGGGTCAAATGTGCATTTTTTTTATTTTCTCCTCAACAAATCAAGCACCTGAAAAAGCGTTTGTACGGTATTACCTAGGGAAGGCCAAGGTAGTGAGATCAAACCCCAATGCATAAGTCGGTTCCTGAAGTCATTTTAGGAGTGATTGAATTTACTTAGCAATCAAAGATTGAGATAGAAGAAGTTGATTATCATTTGAGAAACATCTTGCACAAGGAAGGAAACCGTGATAGTGGGTATCTAACCTTTGTAGACCTTGTCTAATTAGCACCAAGAATGAAAAATTGTTACTCTACAAAAAGAAAGCATAAGAAGGATGAGACAGAGGTTAGAATTCATTAGGATTATTTGAATGTACTTAGAAAACAAAGATTGAGAGTCTTGAGGGGTCAAGCGTGCATTTGTTTGATTTTCTCCTCAACAAATCGATGCAGAAAACTATACAAGCATAAATATTGCCTAGAGAAGGCCACGGTAGTGAGATCAAACCCCAACGTGTAAGTAAGGTCCCTGAATTCATTTAAAAGGTTATTTCAATTTTTGGATCCTTGTAAGTTCATATATTAATGTATTTAGTGACAGTCCCGATACTGATCTAGAAGGGAACAATTTGGCGGGAGATCAAGGAAGATTGAAGTTAGGAGGAGACTAAGGTGAGTTGACGGTAGTCAAAAGGAACATGAAATCAAAAAGAAGGGGTAACTACATGAAATTAAAGCCTTGAGAGGTTGCACTAGTCCACTAATTGATTTGATCAATTATCGAATCTGAGGTGATCATTCTGACAACACAAAAATTACATGAGCAAACAAAGGAAGGATAAAAGACCTATGTTCCACCAAGTTTTCGGGACGGGGACGGCAAGGGATGGGGGACGTGTTTCCGGGACGGATTTTTTTGGAGGCCTTTTTTTAGGGGACGTCGGGAACAACTATTAATTTATTAAAAATAAAGGAAAATATAAAAAATATAGGAAATTTCAAATATTTATATGATAACATTGATAAATCATTCATCACACACAACAAAATTTCAAATATAGAACCTTAATACATAAAATTGGAGCTGAATTGAGATTTCACATAAGGTTGAAGTATTAATTACAATAATAATTACACTAAAATGCCCAAGGGTTGCAGGTCCCGTCCCCGAGTTTCCAAAACGTCCTCGGTACAGGGATGACCCTAAAAGGGTAGGGGACGCGTCCCCGTGGAACATAGTAAAAAAGCTCCGACATAATAAAAATTTGCCTAGATAAAGAACCCAAAGTTAGAAAATGGAATCCAAAGGAGATGAACCAATGGTTGAAAGTTAGAAAATAAAGATTATGCCATCTTCCTTTATAAAAACCTAAAAGCTACGGTCCAAATACTTCATCTATTACCCTTAATTCTTGTTAGTTCGGATCACAGTATAGTTGTTACTTAAGGAGGCATAACTTGACAGTTGGAATTAACATTTCTAGACTTCTACAGAGGACTTCAAATTTGTGAGGGATAGTACCTTGAGAGTACTACAAAGAAATTTTCTCGGTGGAGAGTCCCGATAACTTCATATTGTAAGCATTTTTGTGTCTGGTTAAGTTTCAAGATAGTGAAGTACAGTTTTGATAAGAGAAAACAGAGATGATGGAACTCTAAAGGTGATTAAAAGGGAGTTCTAGGAGTAGGTTCATCTCTCAAACAAAAAACAAGACAAGATAACAAGAAAGTGGAAGATAAATAAAGATCATAATTCTTAAGAGTTTGCATAATATTATCATTTGTTGATTCATGCCCGTGAACCGTGCAGACAGATAAGGATATTCTTAAGAACACAAACAATTTGATGAATTGATGGATGACTTTTATGAACCATGCTAAAGATATACAACTAACAATGACATTATGATGTCTTTTACACAAATTGGCTTAAAAGTTTCATGGCCTAAGAAAGGAAAAAAGTATCCTTACATGCCCCTCCATACATCTCTGTTCTTTCCTTCCCCTCCATACACTTGGATTTTCTTCTTCTTCTTGTGATTTCTTCAAGATCAATAGTGAAAGATCATGAAGATCATGATTTAGATTTACTTGGAGCAAACCAGTGAAGGGTTAATAGCCATGCGGATGGTAAAAGAAGCATTTAAAAATATTTTTTAAAAATAATTGGGAACCATATAAAATAGAAGCCATGGTGGAATAGTGAAATTAATTGTACACAGTACATACTAATATAGTGAAAGCTGCAGAGATTCTTCCAAACTTATAGTATTCCCCATGAGCTTTTCTGGACTACAAATATACAAATGAGACCATCCTCGGCTATATTTTTTTATTTTTTGTAATGGTTGTTGAAGAGACTCAGCGAAGAGGCCATCCCACAAGAGGCCATTTTGAAGAACAAAGGATTTTCAAGCCTATAACACAACAAACAACAAAATAAACAAATAAAATATTAATATAAAAATGTAAAACATTATGCGAAAAAGATAAACATAACCAACATTTATTGACAAAAATCCAAAAATCGAGAAAAGGCAGTCTAACAAATTGGTTGTGATGTGTGACCAAATTTTATTAACAAAAAAACCCATAATCAATAATGGCTGTCTAATAGAACGGCTGCGATATGCCTTAATAATTGGATCAAAAGAATGAATGTCCAGGAATACTAGATGGGCAGCTCCTAGTTTTTATTCCTAGAATTATGCAAGGTCTTTGTATGATGATTTTTGTTGCCCCATATTAAAAATGGACGGGACAAGATTATGTGATAGTTAACAAATTTTGTGACTATAGGTTGAATCTCTGCATGTATGCTTTTTTCTGTGAATGTTTTTCATATAGGCTTAAACAACAATGTATGCCATTTCCATAGTGGATTTCCTTCACTAGGAAAAGTTCTCTATCACCTCAATGGTATGCCTTCGAGACACCTGCTCTAACCTCATCTCAGACAAAATCAAGAAATAACTACGCGGAGACTAATTATTTTCTGTATGGTGACACACTTTGTAATAATCTGGAAGGTGAAATCACTTAATCTGTAACATTTTCAAGTTGCCAAAGTTCTCTGTAGATAAAGTAGTAGTTTGTCTCATTTTTTTGCTAAATCACTTTTTATGAACTCAAAAGAGGTTTATTCTAGAAAAGTAAAAACTTGTTGGACTGATCAAGGGCTACAAATGTGGATAATTAGAGAGCTACTTCAGTCAAATCACAAATCCTCTAGACATCTAACCTAAAGAGTCAAACGAATGATTCTTTTACGTGTATTTGTTGAAGAATTTGTTATTGTTGGAGAGAATATTTCTTTAGCGTCTATAGCTGTGTGCAAGAACTCTGTATGCAAGAACTTAGAACTTAAGAGACTAAAGAGGATAAGTTGCAGTTGAAGAAATGAGTGGAGGAAGTTTAAGTGGTTTGGAAGATGTGCTGAAGCCCAGAGTGGTCTAAAGAAGCCTGTTAGAAAGGAAAGAAGATCATAATCAGATTTAAGAGTTTCTATAAGTGGAGATCCCTGTTCCTACAGCAGAGAAGGGAGTTTTTCTATCAATTTCTGAGTTGTTTGAATATTCAAGATTTATACGTTTGTAGAGGTGAGTCAGGTGTGTGATCAGAGGTATGAGATTGAAAATTACATTCTTGTTAATGTATTGCCAGTATATCATCTCTCGGGTCTGAGATAAACCCTCCTTTAGGGTTTTAGGGAAGATGAGAGATTTGGTGAAACAAAGTGAGAGTCAATCCTTGATACCCTCAAGTACATTACATAAGTCCAAATGAGATAGAAGAAGTTGATTATCATTTGAGAAACATCTTGCATAAGGAATGAAACCGTGACAATGGGTATCTAGCTTGTAGATTTCTAATTAGCAACACCAAGAATGAAAAGCTGTTACTCTACAAAAAAAAGCATTCGAAGGATGAGAAAGAGGTTATAACTCATTAGGAGTGTTTGAATTTACTTAGAAAATAGAGATTGAGAGTCTTGAGGGGTCAAGTGTGCATTAGTTTGATTTGCTCCTTAACAATCAATAACTTGAAAACCGTCATGCATAAAGATGATTGCCTAGAGAAGGCCAAGGTAGTGAGATCAAACCCCAACGTGTAAGTAGGGTCCCTGAAGTCATTTCAAAGGTTATTTTAATTGTTTGGATCCTTGTAAGGTCATATATTATTGTATTTGGTGATAGTCCTGATACGATTCATAAAGGAACAATTTGACGAGAGATTGAAGGAAGATTGAAGTTAGTAGGAGACTAAGGTGAGTTGACACTTGTCAATAGGAACATGAAATCAAAAGAAGGGGGTAACTACATGAAATTTAAGCCTTGGGAGGTTGCACCAGTCCACTAATTGATTTGATCAATTATCCGAGTCCGAGGTGATTGATACAACACGAAATTGCTTGAGAAAACAAAGGAAGGATAAAATATTGAGATAATACAAATTTGCCTAGATAAAGAACCTAGAGTCGAGAAAATGGAATTTAGTGAGATGAACCAATGGCTGAAAGTTAGAAAATAAAGCTTTTTCCATCTTCCCGTATAAGAACTTGAAAGCTACAGTCCAAATACTTCATCTATTGCCCTTAATTCTTGTCGATTCAGATCACGAAGACAGTTATTTACTAAGGGAGGCATAACATGACAGTTGGAATTAACATTTCTAGACTTCTACAGAGAAGGACTTCAAATTTGTGAGGGATATTATCTTGAGAGTACTACAAAGGAATTTTCTCAGTGGAGGGTCCTGATAGCTTCATATTGTAAGCATTTTTGTGTCTAGTTAAGTTTGAAGACAATGAAGTATAGTTTTGATAAGTGAAAACAGAGATTATGGAATTTAAAGGTGATTGAAAGGGAGTTTTAGGAGTAGGGGAGAAGTATGTCTAAGGGATTTTAAGAGTTTAGAAGGCACCATTCCCTTAAGTGTAGAGACAATTATTCCTTAAGAAGACCATAAGGAAAAGGTTACTAATAAGTAAGTTCTTGATCATTCATGGTTATTTTGAAACAATCCAAAGATTGAATCGGTAGAAGTAAGAGTCTAGACATCCGTTGGAAGGGTTGGTTTAGTCTAAAAGGCAAATAATCCTGAAGTTGCATAGTTTTGGAGGAATGTGTATAGGAGAAAGTTCTTTCAAGTCTCTACATTGCAGGAATCCTATTTTTGGATGGGAAATTGTTCCCGAGGGTGACAAAAACTCCTTGTGATTCAAAGGGTTTTCCATTGAAAAAATGATAAAAACTCGAAAGCATTTTCCCAAATAGTTCACATGCTTCCACATTCTACAAACATATATATGCTAGGGAACCTAAATTTAAACATCTGCATTGAAAATCCCTTCTTTGTAATGATTTGGAAGATGTCCCTTATCTGCGGGGTAAGTTATTGGGTTGGATTTATGTTCATTAAATTTTTTAGTCTATATCTCTTAGCCTTTACAAATCCCGTGTGTATTATAACCTACTATATATCCCATGAGTAGACATGTGGGTAAGTCTTATTTTTAAAGTTAAACACATTGCAAGAATCCATAAACATCTCTAATCATTTCTTAAACAACCATAAACATTACCATGTTGATTTTTTAGATCGCAGATTATTGTTTATCGCATCTGTTTAAAGCTTCTATGTTGGCACTGGTCGGGAGTATGCTTAAAAATGTGAATCGAGCATAATATACAAATTTCGGTTGCATTTGGAAAAATAAAGTTAACGCTCTATGAGGAAGTCCATGTAAGTATTGGTTAGAAAAGTACCGATGGGAAAAGTTACCAAAAACATATTTTAGGAATTACATACATTGGTAGGAAAATACATTCTTAACGGTAAAGGGCTATGAATGTGGATAATTAGAGAGCCACTTTAGTCAAAATTTTGAGAACAAAATCCCTCTAGATATCGAACTCAAGAGAGTCAAATGAATAGGACTAGGATTACTCGTGGGTGACTTTGATGTGTTGGAATCTTTCTAATTAATAGATATAGGCTTACTTAGAAATTATAATTTGCTATACACATTCCATAACGTAGCCAAAGTGATGTCAACGATATCTATATAATTATATGCTTACTTCATCAAGAAAAAGAAGTTGAAAACAATCCACATTATAAATCATACGGAGGGATGGTAGCCGGTGGTAGAGAAACCCGAAGCATATGAGAATCCTAACGGCCTACAGAGATTTAATGTGATATCAGAGCTAAACTAGGAACCCCAGACATAAAATGTGGTGCGACTTCTACTCTAGCTGTAATGAAATGCATAATTTCCATGAGCTAGCTAAGATTTAAATCTAGGATCCCCCCAAGATGTTTTTTCCTACCACCAAGCTACTGGCTCTTTGTAGGGTTCAGAATGTGGATTGTTTGCAATATATCATATTATCTTTGTTAAGGTTCATCGCTGAAATACAAAAACAAGACAATAACAAGAAAGTGGAAGATAAATAAAGCTCATAATTCTTAAGATTTTGCATTATATTATCATTGGTTGATTCATGTCCATGAACAGTACAGAAAAATAAATATATTCTTAAGAACACACATTAAGACTAAGAGTGAGAAAGCATATGGATATAAATAAGGGTTTGATCCCAACCCAGATCATAGAATGATATAAATATCAAGATATTTATTTGTCTATTGTGAAGAAATTTAAATTTATACTAATCCTTTCTTTTAAGTTGAATCACTATAATTATTGTGAGTTGCAAATCTACTTAGTTGTAGAACTAGAGACAAAATGTATATTCCTTCTACAACAATTAAGTTAGATTGACCACTAAAGGAAAGCTGGTGCTAATATTTAATGGGGAGCACTATGAATTTAATATTTTAAGATTTTTATGATGCCCACAAGGTAGATATAATGTGTCCCTATGAAGTTTCATCATTGTTATGATGAAGATGCATGCAAGATTACTTGGCTAGTAATGACAAAGTGGATCTCATGTTCTAAAACAAGAAAACCTAAAGAGAAAAGTGAAGGGGAAATGGTGGAAAGGGTTTGTAATAAATGCGAAAACGGCTCTATGATGGAGATGGCAATGGATGCTCGATAAAGGCAATACCAAATTTTCCCATAATTTTTCACATAATTTGGTGGGTTTGTGGTTAATTTATAGGGGATAGTAAAATAGTGGGGTTGTATGCCTCCTATCTTAAAGTCATGGGTGTGCCTACTTAGGGACTCTGTGCAAAAAAAAATATGAGTAGAGTGAAATGGAGGTGGTTTTGAGGAGTTTGGGGTAATTGAGATTTAGTTTCTCCATGGGTGATCAATAAATAAATTCCTCTAAAGCATAACATTGGTATTTCATACATTAGCATGTTCCAAAAATAAACAAGATGATTATCGGATCGATCTTTTCTTCTTTGCTCCCTACCATATTTCATAGGTCGATCCCCAAGATTTATTCATCCGTATTCACCCACCAACATAACAGAGATTAATGTAGAATTGATCAAACAACAGACATAATGAGTTGAAGGCTACTAACACACACCCAAACACTCTTTCTCATAGATTTTTTGGGTTGTTTTCCAAACTTATATGTGATTCTAAAACAGTCTCTCTAGCTTACTTCGATTTGGGAATTAGGGAATATGGTATGGTCAAATTTAATAATGATGAGCTTCAACACATAGAAATATAAAACTCAAACCATTTCTACTGAAGGATCTACAATCGGTTCTATGGAAAATTGAAATCATGTGATTGGTAAAACAATTTAGAACAGAAAACCAACGTTATGTAAAGGCTTTTCCTAAATCCTAATATATTATTTCTTCCAGAAAATAAAACCTACTTTCATATGCAGAGGGAGAAAAATAAACAAAGATAAAAACCTTTTCATAACTTTTACCTTTTCAACTTTACCCTAATAGAATCGATTCCGCCGCTCACTCATTTCGTCCCACTTTGCTTGATCTGCTCTGCTCTTCGAACTATTCTTCTCCCTAAAAAAACCCAAAATATAAAGACAACATAGAAATACAGACCCTCAAGAACCAAAAAAACATCGTAGACACATAAACAAAGACCCAAATAAACAAACACCATTTGAAACACAAAAACAGAGGGAAAAAAAGACTCAAAGAGCATGGCCATGCAACACAACAAAAATGTAATAGACACACAAAAAAAGAAATGCAACAGACAACAAATTACAGAGCATGGAAAAACCAAAAATAAAAAAACGTAAAAGAAAATACATAGTCTGGTGCAGGGAAAGAGGTTTATATAGCCTTTTCATCATTACACACTTTGCATCCGGTTGTCCAAAATTCATCGATATTCATGCCTTGTTTAAAATGAATCTTTTAAAATATAAATATGACCATTTAGGGGATGAATATATTATTTTTTAAAGGGTGCTCACTTATATTTTGTTAGATCACATTAATCACTAGGTAAAGGTGTGAAGCTCTATGAAGTTCCCAAATTTGTATATGGATACGAATAAAAATGATATAAAATGGCTATATTTTTAACATTTTTTGTGTGTGAATATCTAATAATTATGGATACAATTATGCATACCTAAACATTTAAAATAATATACATTATTTTAGTTTTGTAGACACTTAATTTTTTTTTGGTTAATTGTAAAATGATATTATTTTATTAAATGTGTGTTTGATATAGAGGAGTTATTTTTGATGTGTTTGTTGCTTATCACGTCCTATATTTTTTTCTCTTTCTTATGTTTCTTCATATTGGTGTAATCTATGTTCCTCAACACTATTTTTATACATTTTTGGTTCACTAGAATTGCAATATTATGAATCTTGAGCTTTTTAATACTCCTTTGATTATTTTTCTATCTATTGTTTATCAACATACCGTATAGGCTCTTAATTTGAATTCAATAATTTAATAAATACATTTAGAACTTCGTGATAAGAAAAAGAATTTAAGAATGTTTTGTTATGACTTTAAATATTTTAAATCAAGGGAATATTTGAAACATTTATATTTTCCTTACACATTTTTAGATATAGTTACCTTATTAGGTGTTGGAGGAAGAAGAGTAGTATTCCAAATATATGCAAGGAATTTTAGGAGTGTACTTAGGATTTTAAAACCCATATACATGTTAAACAAAAATTTCAAGCAATATTTACCATAACCATACATTTAGGGTCCTAGAAGAGCATATACTTGGTTATCTTGAAGGCCTTCATTCAACATGAGCTTTCTAGGTTCTCTCGATTTGGCCATAAAATATTTTTAGTCCTATAAGAACATTTATGTGGTTATAAGGAAATCATGCATTCAACTTGAGGTTTGCGGGTTCTCTCAATCTAACCGCAAACCCTTTGATTTTACCACATATTGTTGTTTTCTATTCTATATTATTGTGAAATCATATTTTCTTATCAAACCTTGTTGTTTACTCTTAAACTAGAAAGAGTTTATATAATTAAGTATGATTATACTATTTTTCATTGTGGTTAGATTTGATTTTAATGTTTATGGGTATATGTATTACATTTATGATGTGAACCCACTTTCCCATAAGGTACTTAGAAAAATTACAAACTTCTCATTAAAATATGAATAGATTGTAATCATGCCACAAAATCCTTCATCTTAAATCCCAAGATTTAAAAAACAAAAAAATGTCAATGAGTAATCAAGGCCCACTATGCATAACACATCTTTTGTAGTTGGGGAAGGACCAACATTCTTAAGAACCAAAAACATTTCTCAAACCAATCTTACTAGAAGGGAAGAGCCAAGCATGCGGAAACCGAATCCTCATAAGGGAAAACAATCAAAAGTGGAAACTAAACCTTCATAGGGAAAAAACAAAGCTATTAAAAAACCTACAAACTGATTTACCATAAATTTAAATAAATAAGTGTGGGGTTATCACTCATATAAATTTGGCATAAGGGCTAGAAAAATATGTATATTTAAATTATTAAATAAAAATAACTTTCATATATGAGCATACATATAAGATATTGAAAGATACAACATTTAGAACATGTGCCAAATATAGATAGATAAATAAACAAATACAATTGTACTTATATTTTTGGCAGGTCTAGAAGTTGATTTGTGTATTATATAGGCATAAACAAGCTTGAAATATTATGCAAATATTTTGTCTCTAATTTTGGAAGTGTATTTTTATCACCGATGGAACCATTGGGTACATGATGGGACTGTTGGATGGTTTTGCACTCTTGGATGGTTGTTTCTAGGCTAAAAATCAAGATTTGTAACTTTAAGGATATTTATGAATGACTAATATATATTAGTTCTTGATCATTTGTAAAACCTTTGAAATCAATCATATTGACCCAAAACCATAGTCTTTGGTGAGAATTTAGAAAAAATATTTGTGGTTGGGTTGAAACGCAATTTGTATGTTGCTTATATTGGTAATATTGTGAAGATGCCTCAAACCACATGCACTTATCCTCCTAGAAATGAGATATACTAGTGCAAGCATGAAACTATGTTAACAAAAATTTATTTTGTACAATCCACAAAAATTTAGATAGGTTATTTTAGATACATCTATTTTTGATATTTTTGTTAATGTAATGATAAAATTATCATTTTAGATATTAATTTAGTGTTTTAGTTGATAATGTTACAGATAATAGTACACCTCCCACAATGTTGTTGTAAATTGGTGTTACTCCTACTTATTTTCTTAGTTCGATTGTGTCGGTGTACAGTTCACTAGTGTGATATGTTTTCTTAAGTTAAATATCATAGTTAGTGTTTTGTAGTTGACTTGTCATCTCTTGATTACAATAAGGTCCCCACTGCCACAATTTCTCTTTGATCTCAACAATTTCATAATTTTAACAAGAATCCTTTTACATTACCCAATGATATTATGTGTGTCTAAGAGGATGGCACATGTGTAATCTTTAACCTTTGTTTTTACTAAAATAAGTCAACTACAAAACAAGATATGTAAGTACCACCTTCCTAGCCAATGGGAGCTCTATTTAAAATAATGGAACAAAAGGTGAGATCATCAAGGATGATGTCAAAAAAACCTACCACATCATCCCATGTTTAAAAAATAAATTTAAATGAATTGTTTGAATTCCAGGACCCATAGGGATGAGATTTAACTTTTGTCTGTCTTTTTCAAAATTTTAAACGTATTTTACTTTTCCCTGAAAATCTTGTATCCATCATGACATGCACTTAATATTTCCAAACGTCAATTCCATTTAAAATTTACATAATATAAGTGATGCATTTTATTGATTTATGTCATTAGTTTTGGAACCTTCAATTTTTTTTTAAAATGAGGTGGAATTTTCATATGACATATAATTTTTTTAAAAACTTTACTTCATAAATGTGTTGGAAGTAGATTTATAATTTTAAAAATATATTTTTCTTATAAAAAGAAAGTTGTTAAAATGTAAAGACCATGCTAAATTTTTGTGTGATTGCTAAGATGGGCCATCAAATCTTAGCTTTGGTCGAGAGATTATTTTTATGCAAAGGAATAGAATTAAATATTGAAAATTAATTATCATTTAGTGTTGAAAAAGTGTCACCAAATTAGCCCTCACTTTTTTTCCTAAGGTTCCATTAAAAAAAATTAGAGGCGTCTCGCTAATTTTAACATCCACGGGTTACAAACCTAATTAAAATTTGTAATTTCCTTTTTTTTTTAATAGTAAGCTTGTGAGTTGTATAACAAGAATCAGCCACATTTAATGGGGTATGTGGTTCAAAACAACCAATCACATTGTTTTATGTTAAAATTTTAATGTCATACCCGCCCAATGTGGGTAGTTGATACAATGTTGCATTGTCTATCATAATTAACTACTTTCAACCCCTTATAATTTGGAATATACCTTAATGAATGATGGTAAAAGTACATTATCACACCATAAACCAAAATATAAATCCCAAGAGATATTGAAAACAAGTTGAAAGAGGGTTAAATATACAAGAAAGACTAATACATATTTATTCTTCACTGAAAAAAGAGATTTCTAATAAAAAATATAGGGTTCCTAATTTTTTCTATAGTAGTATTATTTTTACTAAGGTAAATAATGGTTGGGGGACCTTTCTCAAGTACATAAAGTATAACGAAACATGAGGTCTTTAAAATTCCATCAAAATAAAACCACCTTCGATAACAACAAAATTACATTAAAAACCCAACACAATTCAAAACAAACATAAACTAAGTAAATACTAACATTAACCTATGTAAAAAGCATCCTAAGAAAATATAGTAATTATTCCATTGAGTGGAGAACACATTTCCACTCCTCAACCATATTGGTAATGGAAGTGTCTCGACTAGCAAAATCATCTTCTTCAACTATATCAGTGCTCCTAAGGTTCATTTTTCCCTTACTTAGTTGAATGTCATCCAATTTTCTTTTTTTTAACCATATCCTAATTTAGCATATTGAGGTGTGAAATGCTACTTTTTATGTTTATTTTTATCCAAGTTGCAACTTGTGTTAACTGGTCTTTGATGGTTTTTATTTCTCCATCTAAAGTAGCCACTCTGGTTTTCATATTTATGAAATTTTCTACTGCTTCCATTTGAGTTTTTTCATTTGTAATGTGCTTAAGCATGTTCATACTTCCAAGGGATAACACCTGGAACTTGTTGACTACTTTTTTGACCTTGTTCCAGTTGTTGAGAATCATATTCAAAATGTTCTTGGTGAGGCTAATATCCTCTTTAAGGGATTAAATCACCTCATCATACTCTGCTTGGTGGCTTTTTTCAACATTATTGTCCTTGGTTTGCATAAGAGGGGAAGAATATTTCAAGGGTACTTTCCTGCCATTGCTACTAGCAACAGGGGTGAGAGGAGGATCCTTTTCCAAATAGGTTTTATCACCAATGGGGTCAAATTCAATAGGAGCATTGGGGATCTAGGTCCTGATCAGAATTTGTGTCCTCAGACTTAGTCCCAGAATCATAAGAGATTACAACAAAATTATTTGAAGGGGCCTTGGGTTTAGATGTGGAATGAAGATCATTCAACAAGCCTTTGTAAGCAACAAACCTAGTAACATCATGTTTTAAATCATCTCTACCCCCCACAAACAAAAGGGGTTTATGGGCTCCTCAGATAAGGTTAGAAGGAAACTACACCATAACAAGAATTAATCCCTGGTGAAGAGGAAAGACAACATTCCCACATTTGACATCCAAAATATACTTTTCTAGGGAGGAAGGAAGAAAGGTAGGCTAATCTCCACATTTGTGTCTAAGATGATTCAAGATGAGAAAATGATATAGATACACAACATTGTGTCTCCTTCTAAGGTGAAGTAAAGTATCAGATTGAGGGAAACATCATTCCATGGCTTAGCCAAATACTCCCTCAAAAATCCACAATGGAAAGGGACAAGTTGTTCACCTTCACCCAAGAACTTCTTGATTTCACTATTGTTTTTGGTTTTAGATTTAAATTTCTTTACCCTCTGTAGACAACCTAGTTGTATGAGAAATAAGATCCTTAAAAATAGTAATCAAATCCCCTCTTATGTTAACCACCCTATTATTCCAAGAATTAGTGAATTCAGTCGACAAGTGAGGATCAAAACCTTTGATGCATTCAAAGATATTAATCATACCTTTCTTATTGAAAATTTTCCATGAATCCTTGTTGTTAACTGGTTTTGTTCTGTACCTGTCACCACCCATATTCTTTGAAACATGACAGACCGACCAAGGAAATTTTAATTGTGTTACAAAGAAAACCCTAAAACTTTGGATTTACCTTCCACTAATATCAATACAATGAATAATCTCTTGTGATAAGTCCTTAGATGCATGCAAAATATAACCTTTTTCTAAAAATGCTAAAACCCATATATTTACATAATTTTTTTCTTGGGAGCTATTACTCAGCACATTCATGTTCATAGTATATCACTTTCTCATTATCGATAATATTTTAGAGTTGAGTTGGCACATTATTCATGTTATTCCATTAAATAGATAATGATTCCTTGATGCCTAAGTTAGAAAGTTAGTCAACAACATTAGTGGCTTCTTTATAGGTGTGTGTAATAACCACCTCGTCAAAGGATTCAATTAGCATCCATATTTCCTCCATTATATCATGTATAGTGATAGAAAGTGTTTTTATACATATTATAATATTTAGAGAATTCCCTTCAATAATGATTTTAGCCACCTTACGCTGAAGATCCAACTTGATACCCCATAAGGTTGTACTTGCTTCTACCACATGATTGGTTTGATGACCAAAGTTACTGATGAAACACAACCACAAGAAGACATTTGTTATTTTTGAGAACCCCACATGCGCCTACTAGACCAGAGTTACCTTAGAGGTTCTCACAAAATTAAGTTTGATCTAATGATCATCAAAAGGAAAACATTTAACAGAGACCTAGTTGAAGGATTGTGGTTGGGAGGGGAATGAGAAAAATCCCAATTAGAAAGCGTGAAAGCATCCTTTTTCAAGAAAAAAAGAGGGGGTAAAGTTTGAGGATTGAAAATTTTTCTTGGGAAGCTTTCAAAATGTTAGAAAAGATGAAAGATTTAGAAGATTTTAAACCTTCACAAATTATTCAATTTATTGCTTTCCAAATGTCCTAATAGAGATGATAAAAAGAAAGGCGCTAGAGAATCTTAAGACATTTACTTGAGAAAGGAGAAGTCTATTTATTCCACCAATCCATCAAATACTTTGTAACCACCCAAGACACAAAACAAACAAGTAATTAACCCAAAAATTCATAGTGAAAGGGTAGAGCAAGAAAAGATGTGCATAGTGTTCCTCCACCATTTCACAAAGAGAGAACCTATTAGGTAAAGCATAACCTTTTTTTAAATTTTTGAGAGTAAGAATTTTATCTTGAAGAGATAACCAAAACAAAGATTAATATTTGGGATGATTGAACCATCACATATTATAGTTTTATTATTTTTATCTCATGTAACATTCAACTAAGGCTTCTCACCGTCTCTTTGCACTTAGGGGTTTGTACTTCATTGATAGTTTGCTTGGGTGTAATTTTTGTACCTAATTGTTATTCATTTATTGCTACTATGGCAATCAGATTAGGCTCATATATTTACATTTTATCTTAATAGAGAGGTGACTAGGGAAAAGGGATATATAAGCCCCAAGATCAGCCGACCAAGCTCATTTGTACGCGTGAGTTAAAGATTTAGAGCTCGAGTTAAAGATAGAAAGTAAGGTTTTGAGATAAATTGAGGTTGGTGGAGTAGTGAGGAAGCACCAAAGGACACAAAGGATTGTAAGTACCAAATCCATAACTTAGTTTTTTAATTTATTTAATTTTATTATTATTATTTTTAGGTATTTTCAAAATTTTGACCGGGTGCCAAGGGTAGTCAAGCAACGACTAGAAACAGCACCGATACTAGGGATTTTAGGGTGGAAACCCGAGGCTAGGAGGTGTCAATTGATGATATATGTGCAAATTTTTATTGTGGTGAGAAATTGGCTTATGTGGGGATGCTAATGAGTGATTGTTTGATGGGTTTTGTAGGCTAGGGGCATGTTATATCCGTGAGAGAGGGTGTCGATAATGTTTAATTGGGTTAGAGGAGATGTGACCGATGCAGAGTGGGACCACTTATCCATAGTAGGGTTGTGTGGATTCATGTACTACCAACGGATTCCACGATATGTCAATTTTATGATTGTATTGATGGACGAGATGGGATGTGCGAGACTAGCACACTTTGGTTTAGGATTGGAGAGATGAAAATTACACTTGAGGATGTATACCACATTTTGAGGCTACCAATACAAGGGGAGCCTATAGTGTCAATTACTGTTCAGATGAGATTGGGTGTGCTGATGTAACTATTTGGAGTCGATGCCCCATAGATGACATTCACATCTAGGGCATTTCATATTGAGACAAGGTATGAGCTAGGGACAACTATGAACCAATTGATATGCATAGTGATGATGGACATATCTAGCTAAACACTACCAAATTTAGGGGGAGCAAGATTCCCTTGGACATTAACATGAGTGTTTGCAGACATTCTTGAGTATAGGAGAGTGTTTTATTTTGGGCCCGCCTTACTAGCATAGGTGTATCATGAGATTTAGATGTATGCGACTGATGTAGACAAAAAAATCACGCACTTTGGGTACTTATCTAGTCCTAGTTGCATACTACTATTCATATGATTCCTAAGTTAAAAAATTATAATTAGCCCATGTCTTTGGCCACCTTTCTTTGCCTCATGTTGTCACTTTCATTATTTCATCCCTACTTACTCAAGATTCATTTTTACTCTTCGACATTTTTCAACCTAGACACCGATGCCCGGCTAGGACGCTAACAACAAGTGCCTTTGTCCCCTCTGGGTTCTCTTGTCCCCTTTGTAGTTTACTCACACTTTCTGGGACCTTTCTAACCATTTAACCATTTTATCTTTTTGGTAGTAATCCTTTTTAGGGTTGATTACGAAATTCAAGGAAAATTAATCATATAAATATACGAGTTATGTGACCATAATAAAGGACCAATCACTAAGCATTATATATCACCACCTAAGGTTGTATCAATCAAGTGTCTAAGAACTCCATTGCATCTATCCAAACCATCACAAGGGAAACAAGAGATGGTTCATCTACATACACACATAGGAGGGATTTTAATTGTATTCCACGCACACATTTATTACATTACGCATCTAATTACTTGTTCCAAGTGTGACACACACAAAAAGAGCAACCAGGGCACAATTTTGTACACAAGAACACATAACTACATTGGGTTTGAGATGTAGTGCAATGCTCAGTCATAAGATCACTATTGTGATAGCTGAGGAAAGTCCAAACCCTCATTCCACATCTTTCTTTTTTAGGATTTGATGTCTATTTGAGGGTTTTGTAGGTCTACACTTCATTGCAGGTTTATTGCGACCTCAACAATCTTGGTGCAACTTCAAAGTGAAAAAGGTGACAGAAGGTGAACACTTGGTGACATCTCATAGGATGGTTTTTGAGCCTTTGTGTAGACGCAGGAACCCGAATCGCACTACTAGACACCCAAGGGCACCCATATCCTTCTCTGGGTACCCCAATCAAGCATGTTCCTCTAGTTCTACATTTTCCACCTTTTGTGTGTGCCTCATGTTATTCTATTCATCCGGGTCCCACTTAGACACAATTTGAATCTTACAGACAAATAAGATAAGGCTTCTCACCATTTTTTTGCACTTAGGGTTTTCATATTTATTGTTTACTTGCTTGGGAATACGTTTATATTTCATTTATCATTTGTTTACTGCTGCAATAGCATTCAAATTAAGTTGCATTTATTACATATTAGCTTAATCATTTTGGTGAACTTGAACTCGTTCTACATGCTACAAGGACCTTTATTGATTTATCATAACGAGTATCTCAATTAATGACTTCTTGTTTTCCAATCCTAACTTAAGACATAGAGTCCAACATATCCTCGCTACTACTCGCATTCCTACTAATATGCATCCAGACTCGGTATATCAATCATTTGTTGACGCATTTTCTCAACATATTGCTTTCCCATCCAATCTTAATTTTGACTTATCTATCTTTGAAAATGATACACCCTTGCATATCATGATTCACATTTATAATGTTGGTTCCAAGCACACTTTAATTGATAGTGGATCGAGCTTAATCTTTGTCTATGGAATTCCTCTAAAAACTTGGTATTTTTACGCCAATGTCAACCCATTGTCTCTTGCTCTTTGTGTATATAATAGTTATGTTCATCCATGCATAAGTCACAATACTTGACCTATCATTGTAGGCTTGGAAACCCTTAACATGGTATTTTTGTCATTGAATTTCTAGTTTCATAGAATTTTTACAGTAGGCCATGGCTCCACGACATGCATGCCTATGCCTCTACCGTATATGTCAGATCGTCAAATTCCTACATGAGGGTGTTGAGTATAATATTCTTCGTGATCGACATCCATGCAAATATTGTGACCATGATCCCAATACCACACATCCTATTCCAAGGTCTAATACTACTAATGAGCCACAACCTATAGATGAGATACCACATTTACCACCACTTGAGGGTATTATTTTGCATTTTAGATTTAGTCCCAACTACATCTACGCCTCCCCTTCTACTACTATTATGATTCTTTATCCAGGCCTCTCTCTACATCGAACATCACTCCAACTCCTATGCCTTCTCATGTGCCACCTCTATTAGTAGACCTCATTTCACATGCATGCTTTTCATGAATGATTCATATTGGGAGCACATTCCACTTAATCCTACTTGTGATGACATTATATGTAAACATGATGGCTTGTCTCGAATAGGCTTCGAGTTTTGAGGATATCTATCCTCCCCCACACTCTTCTCATGTTTATCATGGGTTTGTTCGCATTACTACAACTTATAGTTTATGTGTCTTTCATCTCACAATATTTCTTGCACGAGGTCCTCATCCTTCGCCACTTACATTAGGGAAATCTTGGATTGATTACATTGGGGCAACTCTAGAACCTGATCATATTGATATCTCATTTCCTATGTCTTTTTGTCATGTATCCATTTCTAACAATTCATTTCTTGGCTATACACATATTCTCACTCACTGGTATGCGCATGGGTGTCCATTACCACCCTTCACTGATGAGGAATATGTTATGGGAAGGTAGAACTTACCCCTCATTGGATCATTACGTGATCAACCCAAAGCGATTACTTACTTAGTCTCTAATGCTTGTTAATTTGTCTTTAATCATGACAATGACAACCTATTAGATGAAATTACATGATTGTGCTTTTCATAATACACACTTAGGGGTATCACACTTATTTATCCCCTAGCATAAACACACGTCTTACACTCACCTTATTACACATCTTCCTTCTAGCATATGCATAATAACATACATACCTACTATCTCTAACACATTACACATCATATACATCTTCAAAATATTTTTCATACATATTTTATACATCTTACGTGCTTTGTGCTTTCTACTCATTACACATCTCATGATTCTACAACATCTACTTCTTCTTACACATAATACATATTGTGCAATGCCTAAAACTTTTATTTATATCTTCGTCTTTATATCATACACACTTTTATCCTATCCATAATCCTCTTGTATCATTCACTTTACACCTGCCTAACACTTCTTACTTACATATTACACTCTCACATTGCCCAATCGGATCCTTACATTCACACACTACCTTGCGAGGCACTCTAGTCCCATTGTTCATACTCGACTATTGAGGGTCTAATTATGAATTTAATCTCACCTCCTTGTCACACTTAATCTTCACATAACCAATCACAATTCATCCTCCTATCGCACAATGTGACATTCTTTGCCATTATCTCATAAATTTTTGTTATATACGCTTTGTGCTACATCATCACATTTTTTTATCATTTTACTCATACATTTTTGTGATATATGTTTTCTGCTACATCATCACGCTTTCTATCATCCTCATCATACATTTCGTGATATACGATTTGTGCTACATCATCATGATTTTTTTCACCTTCATCATACATTTCATGATATACGATATGTGCTACATTATCATGCCCTTACCATCTTATTCTTACATTTCATGATATACGCATTGTGCTACATCATCACACTTTTTACCATCTTCTTCATACATTTCATAATATACGCATTTGTGCTACATCATCATGATTTTTACCATATTTTTCATATATTTCATGATATACGCTTTATGCTACATCATCACACTTTTCTAATTTGTCTAATACATTTTCATGATATACGCTTTGTGTTACATCATCACACTTTCTTTTATTCCGCCCATATATTGCATGATATATGCTTTATGCTAAATGATAACATTTTTTGCCATCTCGCCTCACATGTTTAGTGATATATGATTTAGGAAAAATCCTCACGTATTCTATTGCCTCATCACTTTTACTTTATCGCATTCAATCCTACACATCCCATGACAACCTACAATCACCATACTTCTTATGGATACATTCAAACTCATTTCCTGATGATGCACTCTTGTTTACAATTCATTTCTTGACTTTTGAGAGGACATAAAATAAATGAACCTCATTGCATACATTCACATCCACTCAGGGGGGCATGTTTCTCCTATCATTCACTTTTCTTTCCATTCTACACCATTCACAAAAAGATACCGCATATCTTGGTTTCATTTACTCTTTCTTATGTTTGCTTACATGTTCACTTTATTACACATGCTAGATAGATATATTGTATGTCATTATCTTTATCATACACACATGCACATTCACTTGCCTTTCTAGTTATGATTTTAGATTATAAAGATCTCTTACATGTAGCTTGAATGCTTAGCACACTACCTATTACTAGCCCGATAGTGGCTCTTGGGAGCATCCACTTTCATACACTACAGTGTTATTGTTTCCTTTTTTTTCATAAAGCACGCTACTTTCTTTACTTATACACTCTTTGACATACTTGTTATTTTTATAGCATTATAATGGGTGCTTCATGTGTAGTATTTGTTATGCAAGACTATTTTCTTGCATGATTATGCCTGTTACATTGTTTGTTATTGTTTTCTCGTTGTATGGTATTTTTGCAGGCTTTTCCCTTTGTCTTGTATACAAACTTGTTTATTTGCATCCATTACAACCTTGATTGTCTTGCAACATCATGAGTGATGTCCCATATTTGAAACCCACGTTTTGCGGTCTACCTTTTCTTCTTGCATGTTTACACTATTTGTTTGCATCTTAGCATTACACATTTTTGTATTTCTCTTTTACATGTATGCTTGTTTGTACTAACACTTGTCTACCAGCCACTTTGTTTATGTGTTTCATGGTTCCTACCAAACACATCCCATTCCCCTATAGGGAAGAGTTTTGGCACAACAGTTGGTCCTCCTTTGGACTACATACTCCTTCAACGACGTTGCATACAACCCAAACAAGGGGGGCATCATTTGGGTGAATCAATCACCCCATATAGTTTTATACCTAGCATAACATGGTACCCGGTACAACATGGTTATCAATTTTGGACAGGGCTTAGAATCTAACTTGGGTCCTTAGTACACAATGGCCTTTCTTGAGTGTCAGTAACAGGGGGAAAAAACAATTCTTCGACACGTCACAAAGGCTTTTGACAGGGAAAAGAGTCCTTTAGCATTGGGCATTTACACTTGCATTTGTACACATCATCTGTAGTGATGTTCCATATTTTGGGGAGCAGTTAAAGGTTAGAGGATGACACCAGAATTTCCTCTCTACACTACTTCTATCATGGCATTAGATCACCCAAAAAACCAGACATTACAGAGCACTCTACAACTTTAAGAAGTAGTTAAAGGTTGGGGGATGACACCAGACTTTCCTCTTTACACCTATTTTTTCGTGGCATGAGATCACCCAAAAACTCACACTTCATTGACATTTATAGGATCCTTTCTACATTCTTTTTACAAATTAGGTGCATATGTTCCTTTTTCACTCTTTTTACATACTTTCCTTAGACATGTTTTTACATATTTTGATCATACACACACTTATTTGACTACTTGTTGGCTTCTCTTTTACAAGTTTGTCCGTATGAGAAGTGGTAGTCAAGAACAAAAACATTACATACATCGACATTGACAACATGCACATTACAACATCTACAAATGCATTTCTGCCCTAGGTTCATTTTCATCACATTTTTCACTTCCTCATCCTTAACATCCATGCTTCACATTTTTATGACTTCACACTTTGTCTAATCCCTCGGCATGCTTTCAGCATCGATCTACATATTTTATCGGTACACATATCTATCTACTTTATGTTACCGAGATTTCCCTCACAACATAAAGTGGGGAAAGTGTAGAAACAAAAGCATGCACTTTGGGTACTTATCTAATCCTCGCTACATACTACTATTCATATGATTCCTACGTTAGAAAAGTACTAATTAGCCCATGTCTTTGGACACCTTTCTTTGTGTTATGTTTCTACTTGTAGTCTTACACCCCTACTTTCTCGGTTTGCATTTTTACTCAAAAATTTCACCCTAGACACCAATGCCCACCAAGACGTCGGCACTGTGTGCCTTCATCCCCTCGGGTGCTCCTATCCACTTTGTAATTTACTCACACTTTCTAGGACCTTTCTATCCATTTGATCATTTTATATTTTTGGCACTCACCCTTTTTAGGGGTATTACGAAATTCAAGCCAAAGGAATCATATAAATATAAAGTTATGTGACCATAATAGAGGACCAAGCACTAAGCACTATTTATCACCACCTAAGGTTACATTCATCAAGTGTCTAAGAGCTCCATTACATCCTTCTAGTGCCATCACAAAGAACACAAGGGTTGGTTCATCTACATACATGCATAGGAGGGAAGTCTATTTGATTCCATGCATACATTTATTACTTTCTACATCTAGTTACTTGATCGTTATTCCAAGTGCGGTACACATGAGAGCAACCTAGGGAAAATTTCCATAAACACGCATACAAAACTACATTGGGTCTAAGATGTAGTGCAACACTCGGGAGTAAGATCACTATTGTGACAACTAAGGATAGTCGACCTCTCATTATACATCTTTATTTTTAGGATTTGATGTTTATTTTAGGGTTTTACATGTCTATACTTCATTGCGGGTTTATTGCGACCTCCGCGATCTTGGTGCGACCTCAAAGTGACCAAAGGTGACAAAAGGAAAACACTTGGCAACACCTTGGAGGAGGTTTTTGATAATTTTCATAGACTTAGGCACCCATAATCGGTACCCGAGCACCCATGTGCATGCCTATCCTTCTCCAGATGCCCCATCCAGCTTGTTCCTCTAGTTCTACATTTTCTAGCCTTACGTGCGTGCCTCTTGTCATTCTATTTATCTGGTTCCCACTTTGACACAGTCCAAATATTCTGTGAATCAACTAAGGCTTCTCACATTCTCTTTATACTTAGGGTTTCATATTTTATTGCTTAGTTATTTGTGTTTACTTTTATATTTGATTTATCATTTGTTTACTTGATGTAATAACATTGATTAGGCTTCATATATTACATATTAGCTTAATCAACGAGAGAGGAGGTCGGGGATAAATGTTGGATTCTTATAATACTATTGGGATTATGAGAATATTGTGGTGATGTGGCCACCGGGCTTCTATCAATAGCATGGGATCACATTGAGTTAGCGGTTGGATTTTTGAGATGACAAGACGAACGAGTTCATGATGATATACGAGAGGGATGAGGAGTGTTATGCTAACAGATTGAGAGATTTGGATGTAGATCATATTAGGTGGAGGTAATATCAAAACTTTCCTACATGGCTTGGGGTGGATGATGAGTTAGTTGGGATGATGAGGATTAGATGGGTGCGAGGGACGGAGGTCTAAGATGGTGGAGGTAGTACAATTTCCATGTGTGATGTAGCATTTTAGATTCGTGCGAAAGCCGTCAAGGATCCCATTAGATATAGACGAGATGAGACGAAGAGGGATATTTTGAGCCCCATGATCATTGATCCTTTGGAGGAGGCGGAGCTCCACAGGGATGAGGATGATGATGTTGGAATAGGGATGGATTTACCGAGTGGATGACCGTAACATGGGTGTCCCGAGCAATATAAGAGGTAGCCAATATTGGATTAGATAAGGAGGATGCATCACAAGGAGGAGAGGAGAACGTAACTCCTCAAGGTGAGGAGGGTGGAGATGGAAGAACAATAATAGAGATGACTCATCTGCAAGTGGTGAGATACATATTGCACCAAGAGGCATTAGGATTATGCCGGAGAGAGGGACCGAGCCATTCGGCGAGAGAGATAGATATAGGAGGTAACAGGAGGCATGTAGGACCATATTTAGGGACCTTTTACCTATTGTAGTTGTGGATTTGGAGAGAATAGCACTAGTAGCCTCGCAAGAGAGATGGACAGATGGCCCCACTAGATACTAGTCATTTGGAGTAGTACAAGGTACTTGCGGTGGAGGTGTGCTACTATGAGTGCATTATGACATACAAACCGTTATGAGTGTTGAGATACAAAATTTACCTTGTAGAGAAGGGGATATCCAAGGGCGTAGCATGGCCGGTGGCATTTGGAAGCACAACCAAACATGGCGCTACCACGACAAGATCCAGGCCGTGATGGAGGAGATGATGGCTAGAGATGTATAGGCACCCGCCCCAAGGGAGAAACTTGAGATTATCGATGTACAATTTACATATTTTTATGATGACATATATATATATATATACATACATACATACATACATACATATACATATGATTTTTTCATGTTTTATCATGTGTCATGTGTTGATTTATGGCTAATGTGATGTATCATTACAGCATGAATGTGAGGTTTAGATGTGATGTGATGCTTATGTGCTCATGTATGATTATTTTATGATGTGATGAATTTTCAATCATATATGTAATGTTTTTAATTAGATTTAGGTGTTGTATGATGATTTTGGATTTGATTACGATGTCATTTTATAGAATATCGATGTGGTAGATGTGATGTAATGATTATAGATCGACACTTTAGTTTTATGATTTGATTATGTTTGATATGATAGATGTAGTGATTTGATATTTGATGATGAGATGATTATATGATAGGACCGATGTTAGATGTGTTTGTGATTTTCTGTAAAATATCATGATTGGATAGATTAGACTAGAAATGATGGATTTTGATGTATATATCACATGATTGGAATGATGAATTGAGATATAGCTAGATGATGATATGGGTGAGTAAAGATAGCAATAGAAATTAACCAGATTCGAGAGAGGGAAAGATAAGGGCGTAATTAGATAGGATGAAAAATTCAATAAGATGACCAAAATGTGGAAACGTACATAAATCATCGTAGAGAGGAGAATACATGGAAGAAGATGATTTTGAATAGGATTGGAGGTAAACGTGAAAAGAGAACAATGTAAAACATTACACTTGTGAACGTTAACATGTGTTAACACATAACGACAATAGCTAGTCATACCTAAGGTCATGAGGGGAAGATGGAGTGTAAGCCCATAACACCTACTATAGACATGAAAAAGGGAGCAAGGTGGATATTGTATGGGGAAAACATGGTCTCCTTAAATGGAAATCCTAGGTCTATGTCCCAACTCGAGAAATATGGTGTCAAATGATCAATGCGGGAATTTTGTTGCAGATGGGAAATTTATTGACGTGGGAATCTTTCTAGGGATGCTTGCTTTTAATTTTGACTTTGCTTATTAAGATTTGGAAGGTTGATCAATGTGGGAAGCCTTGTACTGCCATGATATATAATAGTATCCATCCTTTGAGGGAGTGGTCTACATATTACTTTTTAGATACTTTGAATTTTTGATATGGCGGGATATATGATATGCATGATAGTTATCCTTGGAGGGATCATTCTATAATTTTTTTACAATTTTTCTTCAAAATATCAGTTTTCCTTCGAGGATCAATTTGTTTCTTTTGGATATGATAGCTTTTTTTATAGGAGCATCCAAGATTTTTGATGTTTTAGAATAGAGCTAGGGATAGCCAAGTAAACCAATTAGGGAGGGGATAACGAGATGTACAAGTGACACCTAAAGACCCTTAGCATGGTTCTAGTAAGAAAATGAGTGGGTTACGAGATATAATGATTGTGGGGTTCCCACATAGATGGAGGAATGTGTCCATAAGGAATATGTTGTGAAAAGAGCCATGGTGCCCATATTCAAGGTCATAGATATGAAAGTGGTGGTAGACCACACAATTCCAAATCATTACGATGAGAGATGAAGAGGATTATGATGGAAGCAATGATATTAATAAATGATTAATATTATGTTGGTAGATATGTTAACAATAAAATGGTCACAAGTGCAAGGCGTTGATAGGTTCCATTTCTAGTTTACCATCAAGATAGGCTAAATGATATGCTCCGGCCCATACTTATGTGTGATAATGTATGGTTCAATCCATTCTGAGGAAAAATTTCATGTTGGCTCCTTTCTAGAGTAGTGACGTTCTAATTTTCTGTAAGGACAAGGTCATTGATGTTAAATTTGTGTTCCTTGAGATGTTTGTTATAATCACACTTACTACACTCTTGATAGACATGATGATGTTGAAGAGCTATAAGAAGATGCTCATCTAGAAACTTGAGTTGTGTTATACACTCTTAGAAACAATATTCATTAGAAACACAGACATACACAAGGATGGAATTGGGACTTCAAGAGGAAGAAAAATTTAGAGCCATAAACAAGAGAGAAAGGAGTAGCACCCATAGAGGTGTGGATGTTATTCCAATAATCCCAAAGAAAGAAGGGAATATGAAGATGCCAATTACATTAGATTTATCAATATTCTTGGCAAGGATGTTACAAATATTCTTATTAGTTACTTCGGCTTGGTCATTGGCTCGAGGATAGTGTGGAGAAGAGAAGCTAAGTTTGATTGAATGAGTCAAAGATATTTTTGAAATCTTTGTTTTTGAAGTAATTTTCATTGTTCATGATGATGTTATGAGGGGAGTTGAAGCGTAAAATGATGTGTTGATAGACAAAATTAACAATTTGGTTAGATTTAGTTGATGTGAGTGGAATGGCCTCCACCCAGTTAGTGAAATACTCGAGTTATAGTGGTTATGGAGTGATGGATTTGTGAAGATCATGGATTGATGAGGCCAATGAGGTTGAGTCATGCATGCTATGAGAAAGGCCAAAGATTCGAGTCGGCTATAAGGCCTAACTAGGAATGCAGATAAGATTGGAATGCTACTAGCATTTAACACACTTCTTAATGTATTCATAGAAGTATTGATTGAGAGAGGGCCAATAATAACCCATGAAAAGAATGCGTTTAGCAACAACTAATATGTTGAAGTGACCACTAAAGATTTTATCATGGACTTCTTAGATAGCTCGAGTGGATTCATGAGATTTAAGGAAATGAAGCAATATTCCATTGAAGCCATGCTTGTAGAGAATACTACGAAGTATCAAATTGCGGTTAGAGAATTGGAGAAAATACCTCCTACCATTTTTGGATAGGTTAGAGGGGATGATGGATTTAGATAGATAGTCAAATATTTGAGAATACCAAAGATATGATGGATTGGTATCAACATGATTGATGTGAGGAAGCTCATGAACATGAGATGGTTGATCAAGATGAAAAACGACAAAAAAAAAAGCTTATATTCCTCCATTTCCCATGGGATTATAGATGCGAGATATTCCATCGTGTGTATGAAATGATTAGATGAGCAAGGGACAGTTTGGATAGTGTAGAAGTCAAAGGCCTCAAGAAGTAATTTAACAACGTCCTTATACTTTTGAAGGATTTCATTTTTACATTGATATATGCCTTTGAATTGATTAATGATGAGTTGAGAGTCACCATAGATGTCAAGGATTTGGATGTCGAGCATGACAGTGGTTTCAAGACCTAAGATGAGGGCTTCATACTCAGCCATGTTGTTAGTGCATTTGAAGTATGTCAATGTAGAAGATTATTCTTCAACCATATCGGGGAATGAAGAGGGAGGGACCTAGTTTCACCTTCATATTGATAAGTGAGCAGTCCTAAGGTGATGGTGGAGATTAAAAATTAAGTTGGAGGATATGGACATGGTGCCATTAGTATCCATAACCACGTAGGATGGAGAAGATGGAGGGTCGATGTCTATGAGAGATAAAAATGGTGGAAGGGGACAGATAGATTGTTCCTTAAAACCTAACCCAAAAATTTCATGAGGCTTGCGAGATTGGCTAATAATGAGGTCATGCATGCATTTTTCATAATTCCCCATTCCAAATCCTTTCCTTGCGCAATGATGAAGATAAGTGTAGGTGAAGGATTTTTGTAAAGAAAGTAGAATCCATTGGTAAATGGTTTGGTGTGTGGTTGGGTGTCAATGTGAGAGGAAGGGTGGTCAAGGCCACCATAGATGATATTGGTGTGAAGATAAGGTGGACCAAAAGAGATAACATCCTCGACATCATGTTGATACATTGGAACTTTATCGGATCTACCGAGTCTATGAGGTATGGGAAGAGTATTAAGCGTAAGAAGGTGATACTCCCCAATGAGATAGTCCATCACTTTATCTAAGGATTCATCATTAGGAAGCTTAGATACAGAAATGGATAAGTTGGTGGATTCTTCAAAAGAGTTTGTTTTGGTATGAGCATGTCATTATGTTGATAATTCATGTGACATGCTTTGAATGGGGAGTGTCTACAGGCGAGAGGTAGGATTTTCTCCTCATAGTCATACTTGATACGTCAATGAAGGGTAGAAGGGACACAAAACATGGCTCAAATCCATGGTCATCTGAGTAGGATGTTGTATTGAAAATCCCCCTCTACAATATAGAAGACCTCATCGAGGATTTTTTCATCGACACGAAAGGGAGAATGGCGGTGCCCAAAGTAAGTGCAAGGGCATCATTGAAGGCATGAAGGACGGCATGAGATTGGGAGAGAACATATTTTAGGAGCTTGATTTGATCAAAGGTGTTGGATGAGATGATATTTATGTTGGATCCATTGTTTATCATAGAATTTTGGATGAATGCGTCGTTGTTACATATGGTGATGAAAAGTGGGAGGTCATGGTCCTCAAGAAATATGTTAGGAATATCATAATCATCAAAAGATATGGTGAAAAAAGTAGCGAGTGCTCCAAAAAGAGCCACAAAAGGCTAAGTATCATTATTAGGAGTAGGCATACACTTCAAATCTTCCATGAGGGCTTGCCTATGATCGAGGGAGCTTTGGACCACCTCATAGAGTGACATCTTAACTAAGGCTTGATGAAACTGTTTCACAATACTTTTTTCAATGATGGAAGGCCAATGGGCAGCAAAGATAGACACTTTAGCTTTTGATGTAGGGAGATTATGCTCACTAGAGGGAGCAATGATGATGACATTTGGTTTGGATAAAGTATGTGATTGAAAGTCACAGGGATGAGAATGCATGGTAATCTAGACAACATTGATGAAATAGGGAGGGCCTTCTTTGGATGTCATAGTGTTTAGAGGAGGAATGGCATCGAATGTTTTGGATGAATGAGGAGACTTAGAAGTCTTGGTAGATGAAGATTGAGATGGAGAAGTGGGATTGGATATGGATGAGCTACTAGAGGGAAGAGGAAGATCTTCTAGGATGAGAAGATCATCTTCTTCAATGAGATTATGGATGATAGTTTGAAGGGCATTGCATTGTTCAATATCATGCCCAAGGGCGATGATAGGAAAAAATGACATTAGGATCGAACTATAGTAGTTTTTGTCCATGCGAGTCAAAGGATTTGATGGGAGGACACGTGATTATAGATGCTTGTAATAGCCGTTGAAGGACCTCTTCATAAGAATCAATAGGAGTTTGTAGGGACGAGGAGGTATGGTGATTTAACTTTGGATGTGGTGGAAGAAGGAAAGATAAGCGCTTTCTCTTTAAGGTTTGATGGGTGTTTTTGACTCGATTTAGATGTGGAAGAGGAAGTGATGGATGTTTGTGATTTGGATATAGATTGAAGAGGAGGGTTGGATGATTTAGATTATGTTTTACTTGATTGGAGATTTGGATGGTTTTAAAGATATACCTAGTTTAGATAGAGGAGTAGATTGTTTCAATTTGGTTTTTCAATGAGAAGGGTCTTGGATGAAGGGTCTAGTCCTAGGATAGATGGAGATGTCCCTAAAAATGACTATATATCTTTAGATTTCTTGAGGAGATCAGACTTAGGAGTAGGGAGTTATAAATTTTTATGTAGATGTGTGAGGAAATTATGAATGGGCATGCCAAGGTTTTGAAATTTGTTTGTGAGGATTTACCTTTGGAAGGAATGAAAACAATTTCAACTGGAGGATATTTAGGGGTAGAAATCCGGGTGATACATGATGTGTGGCGACGTGGAAATTGATGATAGAATTGGTTTTTTGTATAATATGTTTAATGAGGTTAAAAGGGGTTGTAGATCCTTTAGTTTTATGATTTGTGGATGGAGGGGTAATTGTACTTGTAATAATGGCATCATTTTTAGTTTCATTAAGTGAGGAATCGGCATAACGAGATGTCTTAGGGGATGGTTCAATAATAGATATGGGTTCAAGTGTTGATGTAGGTGTAATCATCACAATGTATGTGGTTGTAGAAGTGGGCATGGTTGTCGAAATGTGCGATAAGTGTGTTATGATGGGTGTTGGAGGAGATGTGGGTGAAATACTAGATGTGACGGATACAAATGAAGTAGATGAGGATATAGGTATAATTGAAATTGATATGGGTGTGATGGTTGTAGATGTGGTTGATGTAGCTACAATAGTTGGAGATAGTGAAGTTTTGGGTGTGGAAATAGTGTATGAATTGGAGATGGGTATCATAGATGAAGGGTCAACGATTGTAGGTGACGATTCTTGATTTATAGTGTTGATCGTATGGGCATTAGGTGTATGAGATGTGGGGTGATTAGGAAATGGTTGTTTGAAGACATTAAGGGGATGATGTGGTGATGCATTAGGATTATCCACTTGAAGATCACAGTTTCTAATTTTTTCTTTCTACAAGGTCCTTGAAAGTATGACACTTCTCAATGTCATGACCATGGACTTGATGATATTTACAATAATGTTCCTCACGATACCACACTGATTTGGGCGTGAGTCATCCAAGGGTGGAATGGGAGGAAGTTTGATAATATGGACCTCCATTAACTTGTCAAATATTGAGTTATAGGAATCCTAAGAGGGGTATAATTAGGAAGCGGTGTAAGAGCCCTTTGTGGAGGCTCATTGTGAGATGAAGATGATGATGAAGACTTAAATATGATAGCATTGGTTATACTTTTAGTCTTGTCATTGTGGGTTGATGAATTTGTAAACTTAGGCTTGGGTTTATTAGATCAAATTTTAAGGCGTCCTTTCTCAAGAGCAAAAGTTCAATTTTACGAGCCATAGCAAAAGCCTCTCTGTGAAAGGTTTGGAATGATTTTATTTTAAGGGTAGAAGATATATGCTTCTATAGACATAAAATAATGCACTTACTACTATTTACTATACCACCAAAGTAAGTTGTTTTATATATGGATCTTACATAAGAAAAGTGTTCACTAGTGACCCATTCCATAGTCCATCCACATGTCTTGTTTGTTTCTATTTTATTATCTTTCACATCTTCACTCATACACCCAATTCTAGTTAGGTCACAAGGATCCCTATCTATCATTCTTCACTCATTTTTCATCACTTGTCTCTAGACACCAACACCTAGGACTAGACACTAGCACCGGTGTTCCTATCCATCCTGGGTTCATTTGCCCTATTTATTTTTGATCTAATTTTGACATTTGAGGTTAGTATTTTTGTTTTTTCCCTCTCATATCTTTGAGGCACTAGTCGACGTGTCGGGTCATTAGTGTTGAAATTCGAACAAGAGATCCCTATATAAACACAAAATACATACCATTATATGGGTGGAAAATTCTTATCAAGGGATAGCTATCTACATATCTTAAGGGACTACATTTGGGTGCATTACTCTGCATACACACTACATAGGAAGGGGAGTTCATTCTATTCCATCCACACATTTGCATTTTATCTACCCGTTATCTTGGTGTCATTGGTGTGAGGGAAACCTAGGAGCACTATTACACACACAAGCACATAGAAATACATTGGGTCTGAGATGTAGTGCAACACTCAATCGTAAGTTCACCATTGTGATAGTCTGAGGATAGTTTGACCTCTCATTTTGCATCTTTCTTTTTAGGATTTGATGTCTTTTTGAGGGTTTTATAGGATGATCTTTGTGTGCGGAGTTTCCATGTACGTCGGTGATCCAAGTGCGACATTAAGGTGACCAAGGTGAAAAAGTGTGAAGCTCTAGTGATTCTATTGAAACTAGCTTCGACCCCTACAGAGGTCTCGGGCACCGCGGCACCCCTGTCCTTTCCCACATGCCCCTGTCCAGCCATCTTTAGCTCTACTTTGCATTTTTGAGGCTTTTATAACGTTACGTATTTTTTTCATCAGATTTTCTAGTCCATAACCACTTGGGGATAAGAGTAATTCAGATAAGTACCTTTTCCCTCTCATTTCCTTTCATAGTTGAAATTAAATAAATTGTCTAGCACTTATATTTTATTGTGTTTTCAAGTATAACACTCATTCCTTTCAAATTTTAGTAAAATACTTAGATTTTATTAAATCATTTTTGTGATCCCGTAGCTTAGAACTATTTTCCCTATGATCCACTAAAACCCTAATGGCTAAGGATAACTCTTCTCCTTCTAGGCTATTCATGCCTCATATTAGTATCAATCCTATCTACGATGAGGAAATTGTAGTTGAACTTACTTGCTCTATATCACAACGCTACTCTTCCATATGATACCTAGAGAAAACTCGTATCTAATGAATGCAATGTGCCAACTAGCTTTAATCATTCTATCATTAACATTGTTGATGATATGAAAAGCTTTTATAGTTGCGAGCTTCTTTTCGATTAGCCACACTCCACCTTCTGTTATTTCTAATGAGAACTTTGATGATGTCATTATTATTTTTTTCCTTAATTTTGATGACAATAAACATGTGCATGACGTTATTTCTTATACTAGCTAGGATGATTCTATAACTGCATCTCATACTCCTTCCATTTTTAAAAATATTTCTCATGATACATCACATACTAGCTCTCCTCCTCCTTCATTATCTTTTAATGATACACTTAATGAAATCCTTGCATCTCGAATCTTTGTCGATATTAATGAGCCACATGATAGTAATGATTCTACTTCTCTACATACTACTGAATGTGAATCCCCGCTCCACTTTGATGTTTTTTTGATATTGTCTCTAGTAACATGCATGATTCATCTCCTAATAATATTTTTGATACTACTCCTATTACTTCACCACCTAATAATTCTTCAACACCTACATCTAGTGTGCCCTTAGCATCGGTATCTTCTACTTATCCTCTTGACATCCCTACAATTACTCATAATGGAAAGCTCCAACCACTTAATACACTACTCACATCCTCTATCATTCCTTCACATGACATCTTATCACTCATGCATGTTGTTGGCTAGTTACAATCTCAATCCAATCTCTCACGCTCAAAAGAACATCTTATTACACTTCTATCGATAAAAAATCTTTGCATGACAACCATATCCCCAAAAATATTCGCAATTCAACGCTTCGTAAGGATTTCATTATGCCCATATTTACATGCTTTGATGCCACTAGTAATCCATATTTACATCTTAAGCACTATCGTATATCTATGGCTTCTTATTATAATGATTGATTATTGCTCAAAGATTTTTCCATAGTGTTGTTGGTGATTCTCTCCAATAGTACACACATTTACCCTTTTGATCTATTAGTACCTACTATGAAATGGAAGAGGCCTTCCTTTAATGATTTATCCTTAGCAATGGCCTTAGAGACACCTATGATAATCTACATAGCTTACATCAAGGCAAAATAGAACCTATAAGTGATTACATTTTGCACTTTAATGTTTGCATGCACTAGTTAATCTTCTAGTCTATTGACTTAGAAAATAAATTCATATTTTTCATGGCTTAATTCCCTCTCTAAAACAATGCTTGGAATATGGAACATGTGAATCTTTCACACTCTTATGTTATAAGGTTGTTGATTTAGAACATGATCTCATTACTGCACATGTCATAGATCCTCCCCTATTACTACTACCATTAAATCATCTAGTTCCTCTCCACTCCAATTGGTTGAGCATTCTCATAGGTCTCCATCTCCTCCACCTTGCAAGCAAGTTCATTATTCTCCACCGCATAAGCGTCCTTCTTCTCCTCTACCGTGTCGTGGGCTATACCTTAGAATTCTACACCTCTTTCATAGGATCCATTACATGTTTCTCATCATGCTAGGCCTCATGATGTGCTACATACCTTACTTGATAGGTGTTTGATTTTTCTACCTTCTAATCAGCACCATACACCTCATTTATTACATTTCTAACATGATCATCCTTATTGCAACTATCATCATCTCAATGGCTATTGTGATAACGATTGTTGTGCCCTTTATGATATACTACAACAATTAGAAGATAAAGGTGTCATTTCCTTTTATTCTCACTCTTGTGAGTGGTATATGTCTTGACTCCCACATAAGTGTGTTGTCACTCCAGCTCATTTATCTCCTTCGTCTAGTTCTAAGGCTATTATTCATCCACCACCATAGGTTGTTTCTAATGCGCACTCTCCATCTCATCGGTCTAATGCTACACCATCTCATCCACTGCGTCATGCTACTACTACATATTGGCTTCAACAACCCTTAACATCTCCACTTCCCATTGTTGTATTACCCATCATTGGCACCATTCCACATGACATTTATTTTGGCTCATACACTCAAGCTAATTGTATCCCACATGATTCCACGACTCCACGTCGGCTCAATCTTTGCTAGGTGATTTCTATCAGCTTAACCCCAATGATGCACTCATGTTCTTATGGTTGTTACATTACTATTGAGGGATTTATTGCAATAAGAATCTCACCTTATTGTTATGCTATGCATTATATCAATATCTTTATCCAACATACACTATCATCTCATTTCCCGATGACGCACTCTTACTTTACAATTCATTCTTGACTATTGAGGGGTCTTATATAAATGAAACCTATCATTTGCACACTAGGGGGAATCGTCACTTTCCATCATTCATACATTACCATTCATCACAATTCTATTCATCTATTCAATACACTTTTATGTTGTTTCTCTATTACACATCACAATCATATTACACACATTATCTATCATCATATATGCTATCTCATCATTAATCATCATCAATAATTATAAAAATAAACAACACAATAATCAAAATCTCATGCATCAAATATAGTGACAATAATCAACGCATCATATATCATGACACAAATCATAACACCACACATCTATACACATAAAGTACAACAAACATATGCCAATAATCCATATATGTATATCGATCAACATCATAGTTATAAAATCCCATAGGTGAGGGGAAAATTAATCTATATCAATACATTAGTACATATCATATATCTTCATCACTATCACTATCTACAGTTGTAAGAGCCGTAGAACTAGAAGCCTCACCACTAATTCTACATCGATGATTGTGGCCACTATATCTCTCTACCTTCCTACATAATAATGTCACCTCCACAGTTGAGCTGTATTTGCTGCAAAGCAACCACTGTAATACCACAAATCATAAAAACACATCCTATGCTAGGGGACCTCCACCTACAACCTCTCTAGCTCACCGTGTCTTCTCACATGCCTCACCCATCTCGCTCAAGAGCATAATATATGTAGTTGCTTTACTAGCGCCACTAGATCAAATAAGTGTGTGTACCCTCCTACGATAATATCCACATGCTCTAGTATGCCCCCACCCATGAGTACATCGGTGGGAATATTCCACGTTAATGTCGATGGATGTGTCCGAATCAACTTACAATATGCTGCACTTGTAAATATAGATAAACACATTAGGAAATAACAAAAATTAATCAACCCAATAACAAATCATAAACATCACTATACAAATACTTACACTCTTCTATTGCCAATGATACACTATCGGGGCATGTCCCTACCCCTCTTCTCCTCCTCCTAGTGGTAATCCCACTGCATCATCCAACAATATAAACACATTACTAACCAATGTGATATCCACCATGCATGGTATGCCTTTATACACCCTGCATCATGTACATCTCGGCACCTCTATCGCCGCATTAGTCTCCTTTGGCCTTGGAGTATTAACTACAATCATGTGGGCCCTCATCTAGCTCTAGCCCTCCTTGGTGCTCTAATGGCCCTCACCCATACCTATGGCTATAAGGGAACATCCATGTCCATACCAAACTATCACAAAAATTTCTCTACCTATAATAACTCGGTCACACCTAGCAATTACTCCTCCAAACCACATAGTACATTGTACACATCATAGCTCCACTACATCCTCTAGCCATCCGCTATAGTCTCAATATGGTCTCCATATAACCTCTAACTCCCTACGATCTATCATAGCTCTATAGGTATTTGTATCCATCTTCCTTCCGTGAATACCTACCTATTTCCCTATAAATCTATCCGTCCAGACCCACTCTCCTCATAGTCTACCAATTGGACTCGGTGGCATGGCAATATGCTTGTAGGCCCATACATGTAGCAAAGCTCCAATACTAACCTCATGCTCCTCATATGTAAATCTATATAGATCTCTATGCATGTGGGCCAATACACATCATGCCCACACATATATTGTACCCTCCTCCTCTATCCTATGGAAAAATTCATACATCTTATACAAGATGCCTATACCACACCCTCCACTTTGCAACCGATGAAGCAATCACCATGACAATAAACTTCCACAATCGCTCAACCCCGATCTTAGAATCACATTTAGATTGACGTGGACCTTAGTATGTACTCGGGTCACTATAAATATCACCTAACAACCCTCATCTACCTTTGTGCATCTTCCACTTTGCCATAACCTTAACCATCTCACCGACAATAGGAAATTTTAGTATGTGAAATAGGTCCTCCAAAGTCATTGTCATCTCCCTGTAGGTAACGCAAAAGTGCAAGTATCGCCCACCACTTCTCACACAAATTTGTAATCATAGGAATATTATGGGGCACATACCCCATCCTTGCTATGTGTCATAGGCACGACACGGTCTAGAACATCCCACTCATCATCGGACAACCCCAATCCTAGCAATGTTCTCAAATGGTAGCCACCATGAAACTATCTCAAATTAATATCCCTCTACAGAACACAAACCAACAACAAAAAATTCATTAACATCTCAACACACCTACTTATAACATCAATAAGCACCAATTTTCACATCTACAACACTTTTGGCTCAACCCAAGCCTTCTTGGGATGTCAATGCCTAAGAGTTGGATTGGAGCAACTTGCACCAGTCACTAGCGCCCATTCTTGGGCATTTATTTTCGAATATCATTATCACCTTCCCTACTCTTTTATAGGTTAAAAAAACAATCCACACTTACTAGCTCAACTTTTGTGCACGACGCCACCACATGTTGCCACCATCTCAAACCCGACTCAATCCTGAATATCTCACTTGAGGAAACTCCATATACCCGAGTTCACAATCACACTTGCAAAATAATCAAAAAACTTTCCTATTCACTTTTTCACATTACTATTTATAGTAAATTTCAATTACCTACCACACTATAGTCATTATTTAAACTTATTCTTTGAACTAATACACCTTGCATGGTTTCAATCACATCTTGAACATACTTACTTTGACTCTTGTCTTGTTTGCATCGTTCTCTTTAGAATTTCACTTACTAACATATCATACACATTTCTCATGTTATATTCCTCTTCGACATTGCTTCAACTCGATATACACACACCTTTGTGATATCTATCACTTATTCATTATTACATCATTCACATGATTACTTTACGGCTTAGCGTTTGTTCTCATCATAACTCATCCTTTAATTGAAAGGGGGTGTACAAGTGGGGTCATTCTGTAATTCCCCTTACACCGTTATGTGATCAATCTACATTTATAACTCCACTTTGTCTCGTTCATTCACAAGATTTCCACTTTTGAGTGATTCCCCTAATGACCTAATGCAGGGCAACAAGCATAAAATCTCTCATGAGTAACCAATCAATCAATATAAATTTCAAATCTACACAAAAAAATATATCAATCGACACAACACAACATATTTATCCTCCTATTTGACATAACTTGGGAGTTATATCACCACTTTCCTAGATGACCTAACGTGGGAAGTTATTCTACATTTTACAAATGCTTGCATATGACCTAACATGGAAGCCATCAGATACACATTTTGGTGACACCCGTGGAGTGGGGGAAATGAGAAGTCATTGAATTTAATATCTTTCCTATATGGGTTATTCACATTTAACCAAAATGGATCCAACTACACAAAATTTGATCTTTTGTCTATTTGTAGTGGCTAGACCTTTTGAGGATGTAGTTAAATTTGGAGAGCAAAACTAGACCTCTCTCCCTACACTCTTCCTTTGGTGGCAGGATGCCCAAATCCTTAGTTTTTCACAAAAAAATTGGGTTGGAAACTGATCACTCCCTACCCCAACACACCTTCATCATCAAAAATTCCAAACCTCTAATCATTCAACATCACAATAATCAATCTCACTTAGTTCTCCTCATAATGGTCCCACATCTCTCATTACCTTTGCATGGATCGACACATTGATCCATAGTTCACCAATGTGCTCTCATTTGACACGTAATTCTACCATGTGTGTGTGTACTTCGTAACATGGGCTTCTTCGGACTTCTCTCGGGTATGCATCTCTATATGATTTATGTTACCAAGCTTTTTCTAACCAACATAAAGAGGGGGAAAATGTAGACACAAAATCAAGAACTTACTACTATTTACTATACCACCAAAGAATGTTGTTTTATATATGGATCTTGCGTAAGAAAAGTATTCACTGGTGACCCATTCCATAGTACATCCACTTGTCTTGTTGGTTTCTATTATTTTTATCTTTCACATATATCACTCTTACACCCAATTTTGGTTAGGTCACGGGGATCCTGTATGTCGAGTCTTCACTCATTTTCATCACTTATCTATGGAGACCAACACCTAGGATTAGACACTAGCACTAGGTGCTCCTATCCATCCTAGGCTCATGTGCCCTATGTATTTTTAATCTTATTTTGACATTTGAGGTCGGTATTTTTGGGTTTTCCTCTCATATCTTGAGGCACTAGTCGACATGTCGGTCATAAGTGTTGAAATTCGAACAAGAGATCCCCATATAAAAATAACCTACATACCATTATATGGGTGGATAATTCTTATTGAGGGATAGCTTTCTACATATCACAAGGGACTACATTTGGGTGCATTACTCTGTATACACACTGCATAGGAAGGGGAGTTCATTATATTTCATCCACACATTTACATTTTATCTAGCTATCGCCCGCTATCTTGGCGTCATTAGCGCGAGGGTGACCTAGGAGCATTATTACACACACAAGCACATAGAATTACATTGGGTTTGAGATGTAGTGTAGTGCTTAGTCATAAATTCACCATTGTGACAATTGAGGATAGTTTGACCCCTCATTTTGCGTCTTTCCTTTTTAGGATTTCATGTGTTTTTTGGGTTTTGCAGGAGGATATTTGTGTGTAAGTTTCTAGGTACCTCAGAGATCCAAGTGTGACATTAAGGTGACCAAAGGTGAAGAAGTGGAAAGCTGTAGCGACACTATCGAACCAAGTTTAAACTATTTATGTAAACTCTAGCACCCCTATAGAGGTCTCGGGCACTGTGGGCACCCCTATCCTTACCCAGGGCACCCATGTCCAGCCATCTCCACCTATCTTTGCATTTTTCTCGAGGCTCATTATGATGATTTGTATTTTTGTTTCATCATATTTTCTAGTATAGAACCACTTTGGGATAAGTGTAACTCAAATAAGTACCTTTTCCCTCTCATTTTATTTCATAGTTGAAATTAAATAAATTGTCTAGCACTTATACTTTATTTTGTTTTGATTAAACGATCGATGCTTTGATTTTAATAAAATATTCAAATTTTATTAAATCAAATTCACATAAGACTGCATCAAAATTTAAACTAATTTAGTCTATGGAAGGGAGAATGAAAATTGGTTTATTATACTATGCCATCTTGTGAAAAAAATATGTGATAAATTCATCATCGAATTGTCTAATGTCATAGAGGTTTGTGATAGTAATTGTTATCCATATTTTCCCCCTAGAAAAATTGATCAACCACAACCCCACATAAGAAGAAGCCAGAGAATTCATGTTCAAATCCTATAATCAGGCAACAGAGGAACTCTACAATGGGGTGGAAAGGCCTGCGAAAGATCAAACAACCCCGTGTAAGAATAAATTCAAGAAACGGCTCTGTCGAGCAAACCCGTGCTTCAAATCTAGCAAACAGATTACAGGTGGGCTTAGAAATGGAATAACAGGGTCGGGGTAGGAGGCTGAGAAGTGTCAAAAGAACCAGAGGCTCAAAGGAAAAGAAACGACAAAGATTTGAAGTCTTTGGGCTTTGCAAATGGTTCAGAACGGGCCCAAAAATGACTAAGTATGGAGGAGACAGTGGAGGGAGCCAAGTGTCTAAATGATGCACCTCCAAAGATTAAATCCAAAGGGAAGACCCAAATGAGCGCCAAGCTTCCATGCATCCAGAGCCCAAAAAGTTGCATCAACCATTGAAAATTCTTTGACTTAGTGGAGGGTGCCAAGTGTCTTAACGACACACATTCAAAAGCAAGATCCAGGTCGAAGACTTAAACTTGTGCCAGCGCTCCACGTAGCAAATGATCAACAGAGGTCAAAAAGGAGAGTGGGCCCAAAATGACTAAGTATAGAGTGCAGGCGGAAGGTGTCAAGTGTCAACACGACAATCCTTCAAAGGTAAAATCTTGAGTGGGTTTTCAAATGAGCGCGGGCCTTCCATGTGTCTCAGAGTCCAAAAGGGACAGATTCGGGGGTTGAATAGTCAAGGCAGAGGCAGGCTAGTGGAGGGAGCCAAGTGTCAACATGATGCTATTTCATAGGTAAAATTTGGGGCGGGTTTCCAAACAAGTGCTAGGCCGCCATGTGTCTAGGGTCATACTTTTGGCCTCGCCAAGCAAAGAGACTCAGGAAAAATACAAAGAAGCCCAAGGAGCACACAGAGGCCACCACATGGACCTTGTATGGAAAAAATCTTTAAAATATTGCGCACCCATGATTTAAATATTCAAATGGCCATATCTTTTGATTGAAGACTCATATTTTGGTGAGAGAAGACTTTTTGTAAACATCTCGACACCCTCTACGCCATGGAAACATAAAATATCATTCTTAACGAGGATTGGTGGGTGAAAAATGGGAAAAAAATTCCAGGACATTAATATAGAGCCTAATTTCTCCAACTACCAGATCTGATTTGATTTGATCTGTGGGGAACCAGACATGACATATTTGGGGAAGATTTGAGAAAGGCATTGATTGATAGTGGTTGAGATTTCAAAGCATGATTCATGTGTGTCTCTAGGTGGTTGAAATGGGATTCTAATTCTTCCCTCTTCTCTCTCTTATTCTTCCTAAATATTGTAATGAAGGGGCATATTTAAAGGGTTGGTCATTGTTTCTCCTCTGCCCCCTTCTCTCTTTCTTCCTTAGGGTAGAACACACGAGTCTAAGCCTCCTCCCATGGCTCTGTAGTGGTGTTTTCTTTCCTCTTGCCCACTTGATGATGTCTTGTGCAACATTTTAGAGCAATAAAATATGTTTCGTGATGCATCATCCCATCCTTGGCTTATTTTGTTGTCTTTTCTTACCTCTCATCATTGCAGGGTATACTGTGCATACTTTGATGTTCGTTGTAGGTTCTGGGAGTTGTGTTTAATGGGTTTTAAAGTGGTGTCTATGTGAAATCTATCTCTGTTTTGTGGTGCATTATGTCCACCCTCTCCTCTACTCACCTCTCTCAACTTCAGGCAGTCGGGTATGTGATTCAACCACTTCCTTTTCTGGTGTATCACCGCTTAGTGTAGGCTCTTTCAACCTCTCTCTCTCTCTCTCTCTCTCTCTCTTTGTCCCCTTGGAATGGTTAGATTAGGATAGAATAGGTTCTTCTGCCTTTGTAGTATCTTGTGGCAGGTAGATTAGGAAGAAAGAACTGGATTTCTCTGGAGGTCCATCTCAAGTTTTACAAGTCCCACAACTTGAGAGACGGTCCCATGTTATGTAATCGAGATAGAATGCCCTACTTCACACCCGGGCCATTCGGGGTTGTTGTGATTCTACACTAACAGTTTTGGCATGCCCAGTGGGACAAGTTTGAGGTACCTTACCACTTCATTTCATCAAGTAGATGTGTTCTTGGTGGGATTCATCCTTTTGAGGCACATGCAAACACATCTAGTGACTCCATCTAGTCAAAAACCCATTCTTTGAGTTGCAGACCTTTTCCATCCATTTCCACTCATTTTCATCCATTTTCTTCTTCCATCTCTTTCATTTTCTCCCATTTCATGAGGTTGTGCAATCATGACTTTATTCCCTTCATGGAACTCACACTTATAGCAATGTAATCCACCTCCAATGCATTTCCCAACTCCTCAAAATCAGCATTATAATCAGATCTAGGACCATTATGGTTATCCATATGAGCATGGTCAAAGTCAATTTGGCCATGGACCTTATCAAGAACAAGGGGCCTACTGATGGTGATAACTATGTGGAGAATGTTGGTTTATTGGAGAAAATTCAAAAATGGAGGTGGAAAGGTTCATCGAGGGCATAACACAAATGAAGGCATTCAAGATTGGTTGCGGGGCACCTTGTCCATGGGAAGGCTCTTTTCCAAAACATTACAGCCCTCGAGAAGCTTGGCTTCATGGTTGAAGTGCTACCTCAACTTACACAATGGATTGAGGACATTGAGGCTTATGAGCAAAGTGTGAGACAACCTTGTCAATGGGTAGGACCACCACCTCTTAGCTCTTCATTTTCTCTTCCTTAGTCTTTATCATTTCAGCATGATCAAGAGTTAAGCCCCTCGATTGTTGCCCCAGTGTTAGTTTCTCTTCTCCATCCCCCGATCTTCCACCTCATTTCAGGTTCTTACGCCTTGTCCCTTCTAAACAGTCATCCCCTCCAAACAAACAAGAAGTTCCACCTCCCTCCCCACCATAAACAATTACAAAGATGGTTGAACCCCAACCTACCACTCCTCTTACTTTCCCAAGTCCATGTTGGGAAGATACTCAAGAATTCGATCAAGGACAACAAAAAGAGGAGCCCAACGAAATGAAATAATAGACAATCTAATGAGTTGGGCTGCTAAATTTGGGTTTACAAAGATCCCTTTGATGCTCAAGCCAATAGAGGGCGTCAAGGTTGAAGACCCGGTGGTGGTTGAGATTGAATTTGCAGCGAGAGGAGGACCATACAGTTTCATAGGCCCCAAGTGTGGAGCAAGCTATAGAAGAACCTTCAGTTCTTCCTCCCACTTCATCCCCTTTGAGCTCTGATGTTGAAGAAGAGTTTGATCTTTCAAAATTCATGTTTGAGGAAGAGGGAAACCATTATGAGAAAGTTTCAGATCAGGAGGACACCATAGAGGAGGTTGAGCACATGCAACAAGACAAAAACGAGGTAGATTATCTGTCTGACGCCGAAGCTTAGAGGATTGGTTTGACGGAGAAAATCCCATGGAGATCACATCATTTTATTTTCCATCATCCATCTTCCAAGCATATGAGCCTTTACTACCATGAAGGAGGGAATTCAAGAGTAGCATCATATGTCTCACAATGTATCTCTGGAACCAAGGTTGGAAGATATGAGTCTTCCATGTTCTTCACAAGAGAAGGAAGAAGAACAACCAGCTCCAAGCCCAGTTAAAAGGAGGATATGGAGGTGACCAAGAAAAATTCAAAGGCAACCTTTGAATCATGAGCCGGTTGCATAAGAAAATACAGCCCCCTCTCCCATTCAACCTATCCAAAAGTATGCTCTTTTGGAGGATCCTGAACTCATTAGCTTCATGTTTGAAGATGAAGCTTCATATGGTGAACATAACGAAGATTTAAGATCACAATGCAAAATGGAGAGACCTTGTTATAGTAGGATAGTAAAGAGTTTGATTTCCTACTGGACTCAAAAGAATGTTTTGATAAGAGGGAGCGATTGAAATTGTAATCTTTTCTCCCCATCATTCATTCTTCAATCACAAGATCCTTGTTGCTGGGAAGAGAGCATGCAAGCACAACCTACAGTTTACAACATGCCTCTTGAATCAAAGTTGGAAGATTTTGATCTTCCAAAAGTCACACCTGTTGTAGAGGAATAGAAAGAGTATGAGTCTATCATTCCTCCCACACCATCCATCCATGAGGGTCAACAAGAAGGCTCCATTCTTGGAGTTAGAGTTCGAAACCATGGGCAGATTTAAAGGACCATACCTTGCCTAATTAGATATGTGGCTTCATTGGAGCGAGGAGAAGCCAAAACCAGTCATGCCCACTTCAGGGCATGAGGATGAGTATCAAAACACTAAGGGTCACCATCAACACCTCCAAGAGTCCAATGCAAATTAGCTAGAGGAGTTATTTTCCATTAATGTTGATACCTTGCTGATATGGGTGGAGGATTGGATTAAAGTCATTTTTTCACTCATACAGGCAGCCATATTTAGTGTCAAATCATTTGCATGACTGCCTCTCTTGAGGAAGGGAAGCTACTTCTCCCTACCTATAGCAAGCTTTGTTTAGCCCCTTTTCTCTCTGGTTAGTTTAGGAGTAGGAGTAGACTTTGTTTCTAGCAGAAGAAGTGCTTGTGCACACTATGCATGTCTCATTTGAGGCATGTATGATTTTGTCTTTGTAAAAAAGTTTTGTTCTTTTTCTCTAGAGCTATTGAGGCCAAACCCTTCACTATTCATGACAAAAGACTCATAGTTTCCTGTAATAGTTGCAAATTTCAAAATAAAACAAATACAGAGCAACTAAAGAATGTTTTCAAGACAACCCATTTAGGGACAGATGAAAGCCCCAGGTCAAAACAATTTTCTACTCTCAGAAGCCTTGTTTCAAGATCTCTTATGAAAATTGAGAGTGTGGACGCACGAGCAGGCTCAAGGTCAAGAAAAAGTGAAAAACAAGTAATTAGAGAGTCCATTTTGAAAGAAGGGTCAGAACCAAGCCATTAATTGTGAATCCATGCCCAATGGATGCTTCAAGGCAAGCTGGTCCTCTCATCTAGTAGGCGAGATACCCCTACGAGTTGCCAAATTGTTATCCATATTTTCCCCCTGGGAAAAATTGATCAGCCACGACCCCGCACAAGAAGAAGCCAAAGAATTCACGTTCAAATCCTACAATCGGAAATAGAGGAACTCTGATGGAGTGACAAGGCTGCGAAAGATCAAACGACCTGTGTAAGAATAAATTCAAGAAACGGCTCTGTCGAGTGAACTCATGCTTCAAATCCAACAAACAAATTACAGGCAGGCTCAAAAATGGAATAGTAGGGTCGGGGTAGGAGGCCGAGTAATGTAAAAATAACTAGAGGCTCAAAGGAAATGAAATGAAAAAGATTCAAAGTCTTCGAGCTTTGCAAATGGTTAAAACGAGCCCAAAATGACTAAGTATGGAGGAGACAGTGGAGGGAACCAAGTGTCCAAACAACGTACCTCCAAATATTAAATCCGAAGGGGTAGACCCAAATGAACACCAAGCTTCCATGTGTCTAGAGCCCCAAAAAGTTGCACCGACCCATTGAAAAGTCTTCAACTTAGTGGAGGGTGCCAAGTGTCTTAACGACGCACATTCAAAAGCAGGATCTAGGCCGAGAGACTCAAACTTGCGCCACCCTCCATGTAGCAAATGGTCAACAGAGGTCAAAAAGGAGAGCGGGCCCAAAATAACTAAGTACAGAGTGCAGGCGGAAGTCACCAAGTGTCAACACGACGTTCCTTCAAAGGTAAAATCCTGAGTGGGTTTTCAAATGAGCGCGGGCCTTCCACGTGTGTTAGAGTCCAAAAAGGGACAAAGTCGGGGTTAAATAGTCAAGGCAGAGGTAGGCCAGTGGAGGGAACCAAGTGTCAACATGATGCTATTGTAAAATTTGGGGTGGGTTTCCAAACAAGCGCCGAGTGCCGCCATGTGTCGAGGTCGAGACTTTTGGCCTGTCAAGCAAAAGAGACTCAAGAAAAATATAAAGAATCACAAGGAGCATGCGGAGGCTGCCATGTGAACCCTGTATGGACAAACTCTTTAAAATATTACATGCCCTCGATCCAAATATTGAAATGGCCATATCGTTTGACTGGAGACTCGATTTGGGTGAGAGAAGAATTTTTGGAAACATCTCAACACCATCTACACCATGGAAACATAAAATATCATTATTAACAGGATTTAGTGGGTGAAAATGTGAAATCATATTCCAAGCCATCAATACTGAGCCCAATTTCTCCAACTACCAGATCTGATTTGATTTGATCTGTCAGGGAACCAGACATGATATATTTGGGGTGGATTTGAGAAAGGAATTGATTAATAGTGGTTGAGATTTCAAAGTAGGATTCAATGTGTATCTCTAGGTGGTTGAAGCAAGATTCTAATTCTTCCCTCTTCTCTCTCTTATTCTTCCTATATATTATAATGAAGGGGCATATTCAAAGGGGTGATCATTGTTTCTCCTATGGCCCCCTCTCTTTCTTCCTTAAGGTAGAATGCGGAGTCTAAGCCTCCTCCCATGGCTCTGTAATGGTGTTTTCTTGCCTCTTGCCCACTTGATGATGTACTGTGTAACATTTTGGAGCAATAAAATCTATTTCATGATGCATTTTTCCATCCTTGGCTTATTTTGTTATCTCTTCTTACCTCTCATCGTTGTAGGGTATACTATGCATATTCGATGTTTGTTGCAGGTCCTTGGAGTTGTGTATGTGTGAACTCTATCTGATCCATGGTGCATTCTGTCCACCCTCTCCTCTACTCACCTCTCTCCACTTCATGCGGTCAGGTCTGTGATTCAACCACTTCCTTTTCTGGAGTATCACCGCTTAGTGTAGTCTCTTTCACCCCCTCTCTCTATCTCCTTGGAATGGTTAGATTAAGATAGAATAGGTTACTGCACCGGAGTAGCTTGTGGCATGTAGATTAGGAAGCAAGAAATGACTTTCTCCAAAGGTCCATCTCAAGTTTTACAAGTCCCACAACTTGAGAGATGGTCCCATCTTTGTGTAATCACCTTTGAATGCCCCACTTCACACTCGAGCCATTTGGGGTGTCTTTGTGATTCCGCACTAACAATAATCTTATGGGAAATGTTAATTGAATTTTTTTAATAGTTACGTGATTTGAGTGAAGGAGAATAATTAATGTTGTGGCATTCCATTGTACCAATCCAACACGCAGCCAACCAATGACATTGGGAAGGTGCGAGCATGAGGTCTTGATCATGAGCAATGAGATAAAATGCGTGCCTAAAGGCATGAAGATGTTGTTGTGGGTCTTCCTTGTTGTTGAACTTAGAAAATTTTGGCAATTCTTAGTGGGGAGGATAAGGATTCACGGGGGCCGATGGATTTATAAGTTCATTACAAATATTATCATATGAAAAGGTGGTATTGGATCCTAAGGTAGCGGCTTCAAGATTAACCAATCTACTAAGGAAATCATTCATGGGATCTTTGGAAGAGGATGGGTTATAAGTAGATGGGTGTGATTGTGGGATGTAAGAAGTGGATAGATTATGTTGGGGTGAGATTTATAGTGTTACATATGAGATTGCTGGTAGGTTGGTGTTTGAGGGGGTGGTTCATAGGGAGGAAGATTGTTGAATGGTTGTGATTCATAATTTTAATAGGTAAGAGGATGATGGGAAATGGGAATGTAATTGTATTGTTGTTGTTGTTGTGAGATGGGGATGTTAGATGGATATTGTGTGGATTGAGTAAGGACATAGGTATGGGATGGTTGAGTTTTCTAAGTAATTTGGTTAGGTAAGATGTAACAAAAAGAATTTTAAGGTGGGGGTTGGCGAGTTTGAGTAGATTCGAGGGATGAAGTTGGGAGGTGATGATATTGGCATGGACAACGAAATAAAAATCGAGGTTAGATTGTGTTTTTAATGAGAAGGTAAGTGATACTCTTGCAAGGTTTGGATTGGAACACTAGTGATAAGAGCGGATGAACAACCAATGGGAATATATGAAATAGGCATAGTGTTAATGGGTGGAATATTAAAGGGGATAGGAACCACCGATTGAGTGGATTGGTGGGTTTGAGGGATTATAAAAAAATATTGATGGGAGATAAACTCATGTTGGGGGAATAACACGAGAAAGTTGTGATATGAGAACTTGGGTGGATTCATGATGAGAATAATATGCATAGATTTCTTATAGAGTGGGCATGTCAATAGGGAGGTTGGTGGAATCAAGAAGGAGATATTCATGTACAAATGTGGTTTGCATCTAAAATCTCTTGGAATTACACACACCCATGAGGAATGGTAGGATGTCCAAAAGTCCCCAAAGAGGTAGCGGATGGGGGTGTGTATAGTCTAGATGGTACCGAGTGATGTTAAAGGGAAAGGATTTATTTCAACGCAAGTATTGGATGGGATAGCTTGATAATATTGAAGGGGGAATGGAGACATTAGGTTGGGTAACTACGGAAGAGTTGACCAAAGGGGTGGAAGTAATGATAGTGAGGGTTGAATTTTGTTGGTAACATTTGTAGGAATGGGAATGTTGTTGGATGACATGGCTTGTTTCATTTTTGTGTTTAAGAACGTGTAATAATGAACATGAAATAAGAAATAAAAAATAAAACTATGTTGATTATTAGTTACTTCAAGTAATTCATGCGAGTAAAATTTTAGTTATCTTGATTATTAGAAAAATGTGAAAAGAAAGAGAAAATGGGCTTGAAGGAGCCTCGAGAAATGGTCAAACTATGGATGGTTTCGGTAGTTTTAGATGGATTCATCGATATAATGAAGTTATGCGAGGAAAAAAAAGTGATGAATACTTTGGTATGGGGCTTGATATTGGGGTCTACCCCTGCACATCATGCAATGCGGTGATGAGGGTGTCGGGTGCTAAACCAATATACCGATAGCCAAAAAATTGTAACGTGTCCGAACACCATGGTGAATTTCCTATTGGGTGATGAAATCCCAATCATTCCACTGTAGGATATGTCCGAGATGTGTACTTTTGATTTGTGTGATGAATGTGTATTCAAAGGATTAACCCACTACTTAGACTAGATTGCGAAGAAAATATGAAGGTTATTTTTAGGTCCAAAATGAAGTGTTATGTTTGATGAGGACAATCAAGCAAGGAAGGGAAAATGATGAAAGAAGAAAAAGATAAAAGCTAGGAATACTGGATAACACATTCCTTTTTTATTTATTACTTATTTTTATAGCAAGCATGCAAATCCAAGCAAAATAAATCCACACACGTGAGCAAGAAAGCAATGCTCCTTCCTATGAGGTTAGTAGAAGATGGAAAAAATAAGATGAAAATAAAAAAAAATGAAAAGACTCACCAAAGAAGTGTGATCCCACCGGGTGTGTCGAATGTTGAAAAACTTTATTCATTCTTGTTTTAGGTTAGTGAAATAGTACTAAAGGAAATGACTAACTCCAAATATGAGAGGGTTTATGGTACCTCTAGATGTGATGAAAATGACTACAGTGCAAACAAAAGGTCCTCCTCATAGTGAGCTTGATAACATGCACAATAAAGAGAAACTCGACAAAAAATGGATGTTGGCGAGAAAAGATTTCGGGACAAACCGGTAGACTTCTTGTCAACACTATGGGAATCTAAGTCCCTCTACATAATTAGAGAAGCTACCGTATATACATGCATGAATAAAATGTGGATTTTCCTGGTGGCCTTTCGGTCGGGGATCCAATAGGGTCACTCCATTGATCCTACGGAAAAAGCTTACAAATAAATGCAAGAAAGGAATTTTCTAGGAGATCGGGAAAGGGAGTGAGAATATTAGACAAAGGAAACTAATGTTGCAAGTAGAAAATCAAATACTTGCATACACCAGTTAGAGATTACACCACATGCACTAAAATTGAGAAGAAACAAATCTGCATAACAACAACAAGACCAAATAACATTTAATGAGCACAAAGTATCACTAAACTCCTTAGTCAAAAAAGGATAAAATTCCTTCTTCTTGTATTGATGCTCAAGTAGAAATTCTATATAGCATATATATGGAAGACATTTTAGAATAAGGGAAATGGAAGAAATTTGCTATCTCTTTGTTCTTTTCATAAGGATCTCTTTCTCATGAATCCACAAAAAAACTCAAGTATATGAAGATCTAAGAAGTCTAAGAAGACCCTCAAATGAAGAGTTTGCTACAATTTATATAAGAGAAGTCACCTCTTCATTTTCTGGTGACTTTTCAAATACCACATTTTGAATTTAGATTGTTCATATTCCTATCAAACATTTAAGTATTTTTATAAAAACAAGGTGACTTAAATGTTACATTATGTTTCTAAAATCACTTAAAGATATATCAAAAAGTGAAAACCCCAATGTAAAATTATAACATTGAAGAGAGAGAGAAGAATAAGTAGGAAGAAGGAAGAAGAGTTATACATAATAATGAGCCGTTGCAGTGGACCTAATCTCACGCTACGAGAAGATATCCCTCCCTCCAAATTATTTACTGAAACGAGTTGTTGTAGGTTCCAATTTGTCAACATGAGGAATGTGAACATAGCTCAGGGTCTCTATCCATCCATAAAACACATTGTTGATATCTTTATACCTCCTAAACCATGATGGATGTTTCTCTGCAATAAGTGTAATGACAACCCAAATCTATGAGAAGAACACTAGGGTATCCTTAGTGAAGGACAATGGATTTCCTACCTCTTTCTTGACATGTTACTCAAATGGACCAATTAGTTCATCGGCAGTTGTGTCTTCTCCCATTGAAGGTACTCCAAGTTTTTAAATTTGCCGATTTATACTATCCTACCATTTGTACACTTATTCCTCTTTTTCATCTAGTTTAGTGATGGCGGATTGACTTCTTCAAATCTGATTACCAAGGCCTCGCCCATACATGTAACAAGTCTTTGAAGGAGTTTCAATTTTTTTATTGTTGATCAACTCCTGTCGACAAGTGTTGCTCATTTCATCCACTACTAGACCTAGAGAATCCCAGTAGCCCATTTCTTTCTCCAAGTCTTCCTTAGGTGCTCGCATCCTATTTGTTGTCGCACACATGTAAGCGAAGAGTCTGACCACTTCTTGGAGCACCGACCTCCCTTTTTCAGAAATTGAATCGAGCTATTCGTTATTAGCTCACCCCTATATTGTGAACTCGTGCGTCCTCTTGATAGATTATAGATTGAAGTTGTTGATAGGTGTAAATTCTTCAATGGGGATTTTTGTGGCATTTGACTCAACCAAATGTTATATGTAGGACTATAAAGTTTGCACTGTTCCTTCGGTTCATCAATCTTCTTCTTATATTCCTTGTTCCTTGCCACCATACGAGTGGAAGACTACTGATACATGTGTAAATCCCCTTCATGAGTTGTCGGTCCCAGTTGGATCATGCTCATCTCATAATCAGCTAGTGTCATCTCATCCACTAGCTTGATCACCTTTGACCGAGATACCTCAATGTATTGATTACATGTTTCCCCATTGTAGAACCATGAGGCCATGCATGTGAAATTCCTTTTCTTTCCTTTAGCTAGTGAGGCAATTGTTGATAAGTCAAGGGCTGTTACTTGTTGAGCGGTCAAGTGATAGGGGAAATTATTTCCTACATCCATGGGAACATCTCATCGAACTCAAGTTCTACGATAGGTGCATCAACCATTCCATATTCTAGAAGAGAAGGCACATCTTGGATGGGAGAGACATTGGTGTTAACAAGAGGTGAGGCCTCTTATGGTGGTTTGAAGACTGGGTCTTGAACTACGTGTTCTTCCTCCACTTGTCCTTTTGTTACTAGATATTCTTCTTGCATTGTTACAACCGATACTTCTTCTACCCTAACTTTCTTTGGTGACCTTCCTTGAGGAGAAGTCTCCAATTCTATGGATCTTTGTTAAGAACTTTCTCTAGAATGCCTTGAACTTGAGGAAACTTCCACGACTCTTGATGATAACTAATGAGAGGCTTGTTTCGACTGTGGGCATACCTAATGACTAGATGATCGTGGTTATCTTCTTATAAAACCAATTCCTCATTCTCCTCACCATATTATCATTCCTCTCCTTTATATCTCCTAATTCACAAACCTATTAGCTGACTTGAGGCAATGGAGACATTTTCGATGTCGTTTACTCAAGATCGACATCTCTCCCATAATCCTACAAAATGCCTTCTTATGGAGAGAACTTGAATTTCTTCATTTCATTCACCGCCATTCTCATATGGTCATTTTCCAACACTTCAAATTCATCAAAGACAATTAGCCCAAAAGTCCTTGTTTTGTGGCTCATGTTGCAAGTATGGAACATGGAAAGAGTTGGGATCATCTCAGATGTCGAAATTAGTCCTAGAAATGAAGGAATGTAAATTCAAATGAGCTAATGCAGTCTCTAGATGTGATGCATTGTTTGCATTCTTACATGTGAATACTCCGAGAGAGATGTGAAATGAGATCAAATTCTTCTTCCTGCTCCTGAGCTTGTTTCTTACCCGTATGATTTTCCTCAAAGCTCGAATAGTAAATTTTTTTCGCTAAGGTCTGGGGAAACTTTAGTGGAGCTTGGTCAAAGCTGGCAACTCGTAGGTAGGATAATGTCAAGAATTGGATGAAGTGAGAGCCATACTTCTTGATCAGGGATGTCACTTTTGGTGACATCCTGGCCTCCAAATCACCTTCCAAGTTTTGGACCACGTACATCATGAATTCATCATTCACGTGAGTGAAGTTCCTGTGGCTTTCCTCCATCAACAAATATGGAATTTTCTCATCTACGGGCACCTTGGTAGAAAGTTTTTATGTGAGAGCCAATCCTTTGAATGATCTTGAGCTACTAAGTAGATAGACCAAGTAAGAAGTCATGTGGATCATCTTGTGTTTACTTCTCCCATCACCCTATTGAGGAGGTTGATAGCATCCAAGTATCCCTTGTGAAACTCACACCTTGGAAGGATCTTGGGAATTCTCCTTATCTTCATCCACAAACCAAGTGCAACCCCTTGCGCATATGCATCCATCATTTACCAATTGTGCAAGGCCACATCCTTTGAGATGATAACCATGTTAGGTGATGTCGGGATTTGTAGAGAAAGTGAGATAGTTAAGGGACCGATGATTGCCATTTTCATTTCATTTTCATCTTGAATCGTTTTTGTTTCGGCTCATTACTCGTGCGAGCAAGCCAAGACTAACTCAAGGCTTTATACAAATAAGGGGTGTGCTACTGACTATGAACAATCCACTTGTGAACACCGATCCTCGATCTTTTCTCTTTCATTGGCCTTCATGCGAGTCCTTAGGTCATTTAGGTCCATATACAAGACATCATTATCTTCTATCTCATACTCATGCAAGTGAGAGGTTATGTCGAATTCTATCCCGTCCATTTTTACTTCATGGTTTCTTTAGAAAAAACAACTTACTATTTTTACTAAGTGTGAAAAATCAGCTTCTTGAAACCTCAACTGGATGTTGCAACTCGGATTTCCTGTCTCCCTACATTTCTCTCACCTTCTGGATCAATTTTATATTTTGGCGGCAGTGCTCATGGGACCACCTACTATTTTTAGTAAGTTTGATTACTGGACCCGAGATAACCATTTCGATGTTTTCTCCTTGTAATACATCTTCTATGTTCATCGTGTCTTTTGCAAGTTCTTGATTGATGAATTTCCTGAAATAATAGTACTCTATGTAGAAGACTGTTATATTTAGAAAGCGAGCTTCTGGTGGTCGGATTGTTGCGGAATACTTTTTTTTTATATGGGTTTTTGCCCATTATATACCCTCTAAAATTTCGTGCTTACCCGATCAATATTTGGTGAAATTTTAAAATTTCAAATTCTTCACTTAGTAGATGCTCTCAACACAAAGCAACCATTAACAGAGCTTGAAAGTTGTAGGTCTAGTTTTCTCCTCTATTCACAATGAAAATTCCATTTTTATATGGGATTTTTCTTCTTATTCCACCGGTGAAATTTCCACAAGTTTTCTCTCTCTATTGAACCAAATTAGAGATTTCTTCACCGTGAACCATTCTATATGTTGATGGGAGGTCTACTATGGGGTTTTTAAAGGTCTCTAAAATGACACACATAGTAAAAATTTCATCTCGATCAGGTGCACTAGTTTGCAGGATATGTTGGTTTCTTCGATTCAAGGCAATGAGAGTTTAGGGCAAAGATCTTTGTTCTTCTTCTCCATTATTTATTTGTTTAGATCTGTTGGGTCAATCCTTATACTGAGACCTATTTAATATCATGGAGTAAAGGATTTTGTGAGGTTGGTTTGAAGTACAACAATGGTGAACAAGGTGTGAGAAGGTTGCAGAGCTATGACAGGGTGAAGTTGTGGAAAGTTAGAAGCGGGAAAGAAAGTGACAGGAAGGATTTAAAACATTCAAAAAATAAAAAATAAGGAATGAGGAATATTTTCATGTCCATCATGTCTCTTAAGATTTAAGGGATGAGAGGGACATCAATTTTCACACGGCACCTGGTTGCGACACAAGGCATAAATCCAACGGCTGAGGGTTTGAGCTAAAAAGCAAGTTGGAAGCACTAGGGGGCTGGAAACTGGTTGTATGGAGGACTAGGAGACATTCCTTGGGCTAGGCACATTTTTATGTCCCTCATGTCCCCAGCACAAAGGGACACAAGGATCATCAATTTGCAAAGTGTTCCTCACTTGACACTTGGTAGCGATCTAACAGTCATCCATTTAGCTCCATTAACTCCTGGGGGCTGAGAAAGTGCACTTTGTAGAAGGTCACATGGGTGATCTGAATACTTCTTGGGAAGGAAGCTTTTTAATGTCCCTCATGTCACATAAAACAAAGGGACATGAGGGTCATCAATTTGCACAGTGTGCTTTAGCTTGACACTTGTCACAAATCTGATGGTTGAGGGTTTGAGCTCCTGCAAACATCTTAGGGCTGAACTGGTAGTCCAAGAGATTGTATGATTTTTTAGAGTAGGTATTTACCTTAGCTCATGTTCACCTAGGTAATTTATTTACCTTGATTGTATTTATCCTCACCCACTTATGTGTGTGGATATTTCTTTTTTCTTACTTAGATATTAGGAGATATTATCTAGTTGTTAGGTATAGTTCTCAACTTAATTTATGGCTTGATGTACGACCTTGATTGTTTCTTAGATTGTTATTCCTTGCTTATATAAGCAAATCCCATTCTATTGTATTTCATTGAGTTCCATAATAATATATGATATTACTTTGCTCATTTGTTTGCAAAGGTTTATGTAAAGTTATTCTAATGAATTGTGTTCATCTTATTGATCATGTTGTTTTATTAGCATCTGAGTTCTTGGATTGGTATGATACGTTTATCATTCCTTTTATGGTATCAGAGCAAGAGATTTTTGTTGACATCCATTTGTAAGTCTCGTTTTGCAAACATTTTTTTGTATATTCATATATTCAGGATTTGTCCGTATTTTTACATTGTGTGCATTTTTATGCAAAACAAAGCCTTCCATGGGATTTGAAAGGTGGTAAAACCCTAAGATGAATTGTAAAATCAACCATTTTTGGAGGAATTCATTTTTTTGGTTTTTTTGTTATTCTGAAAGAAGTGTGCCGAGTTCACCTTGGGATTCGTGTCAGCGAGGAAGAAAACCCAGAAAATTAATTTCTAGATTTTTCAAGATATTCACTAGATATTTTTCTTCTTGTGGTGTATCATTTTTAGGTGGCATGCAACAAAAAATGTTTTTGGCGAGAATGTTTCTTTCTTTTGTTGGAAACGTTTGCGGGATGTTGTGCATAGTTTGCTATTTCGAGAAAATTCGTAGACACACCCATTGAAATCCTTAGCCCTTGGTCATATGGTATGATCGTATGAGGGCTTAAAGCTTGTGATTTCTATTATTAGATGCTTAATTCCATACACCTTTCATTTTATTTGTGTGGTGAAGAAAAGAGCATTTTATTTTGTTTTAATGGCAACTAAAATAAATAACAGAGCATAAACTTGTAAAGATTGTATATTTTGATCGAAACTCAGATTTGAGTGCTATTTTTTGCAAAAGTGTTTGTTTTTTCATGTTCTTTCCATTGAAAATATTTATTTTGATAATCAAACTTTAATTATAAAGTGCCATATTGTAACATGCACTCATTATAAAGTGCCAAAAATTGGGGGGATCTTGTTGCATTGCTTGGTTCTTGCATTTATTTTGGTTTTGTTTTGAGAATGGCATATACTTCTACATTAGATCATGTTGAGCCATTAACAACACATAATTACCACACATGGAAACCAAGAACGGAAACAATAATCAAGTGGAAAGGATTATGGGCTTTAACTTCTTCGAACACCCAATGTTCACTATAGAATATGAGAAATATCAGTTCTAATGCAAATTTGATGAGTGTATGGGTTTGATAGGAACTTATGTAAGTGACAATATTTTGTTTCATTTGAAAAATGTGAATCTCCTTTCAAAATATGGGAGAAATTGGAATATTTATTTGGTAAGGTTAATCATATGAGAGCCACACAACTTGAAATTGAGATCACCTCTCTTAAACCTGAAGATTTTCCAACAATTATAGACTATCTTACCAAGTTCAAGCATTTTTTGACATAATTGAAGGGGAGTGGAAGAGATAAGAAAGATGAAGAGTGTGTTTACTTGATTCTATCTAAGTTAAGAGGACCATTCCAAATTTTTTCTTCTACCTTTTTCTCTAGCATGGATGCCTTAGGTGACACATTCAAAATGTGTGACTTAGAAACATTTTGTGAAAGAATTACTAGGGAAGAATCCCAATTGTCTCACCTTGAGTCTTCCACTTCTCAAAAGGCATTAGTTGCATCTAATCCTAAGGGAAAGGGAAAACCATATCCACTCCTTCTCCATCTCAAAGTGCTCCTAAACCAAAAGAAAACAACTCTAAACCTAAGGATTCTTCTAAATCCAAGAATAAGTCTAGCCTTTCATGCTCTTTTTGTGGGGGTATTGGTCATGAAGAACATATGTGTTATAAGCAAATGCAAGCCTTAGAGGATTAGTCAAGAAACAAAAACTTTCTATCTCCACTCCACCTCCTTCTAATCGACATGGAAATGAACTCAATGTTGTTGGAATATCTCACTCACAACTTGTAGACAACTGAGTTATTGATTCTAGTGCTTCTCATCACATTCCTTCTTCTAAGGAGTCTTTTGTTTATCTAGGTTCGATTTCTACTTCCAAAATTGAGGTTGGAGATTCTTCCTTTCTTTCTGTTGAGGGAAAATGTGATATACACCTTGATGGTGGTAGTATCCAAGATGCACTATATGTTCCTAACATCACCACAAATTTTCTTTATGTATATCAAATTTGTCATTATGGTCAAGGAAAAACAGTGACTTTTACACCACATGGGGCAGAAGTACAAAATTTGTTGGAGCCTCATTCACTTTTTGCTCAAGGTATTGTTGATCATAGTTCTAGACTATATCACTTTGAGGGTTTTGATGACACTTCCTCTATAGGGACAAGATTGGTTTCTCATGCAGATTCAGAGAGTAATATTTGGCATGAAAGATTTGGACATCTCAATTACAAATATTTGAAGGAGTTGAGCACTCATGGTATGGTAGATGGTATTCTTAGAGTTTCTTGTCTAGAGGAGTTTTTCATGGTTGTGTATTAGGAAACAACCCCAAGATCTTTCCTAAGAATTTTTCTAAGAGAGCTTCTTCACTACTTGAGCTTGTGCATAGTGACTTGATGGTTTTTCCTACCCCCTCTTTCAATGGAGCTAAGTATGCACTTACCTTTATTGATAATTTCTTGAGGCGTACTTGGGTTTATTTTCTCAAGTACAAAAGTGATGTTTTTCACACTTCAAAGTATTCAAGGCTTTGGTCGAGAAACAATATTTTAGTTGCATAAAGAACCTTCATACTTGTAATGGGGGAGTACTTCAAAAATGAGTTTTCTAACTTTTTGGAAACTCCAAGCATTATTCACTAGCATTCTGTTCCTCATACTCCAAAATAGAATGGATTAGCATAACAGAAGACTAGAAATTTGAAGGAAATGGCTAACTATATGATGCATTCTAGAGATTTACCTCCTATCTACTGGGAAGAAGTAGTTAATTGTGCTAACTACATTCAGAATTGCACACCACACAAAGCACTTGAGCATTTGACTCCAGAGGAAGCTTGGTCCAAAACTAAGCCATATGTCTCATTTTTTCGAGTATTTGGGAGCAATGTTTGGTCCTTTGTGCCAAAGAAGAAAAGAAAATCCTTAGATAAGAAGATAAAACCCTTGATCTTTGTAGGGTATTCTGAGGACATGAGAGCTTATCGTCTTTTAGATCCTAATACTCATGACTTTATTTTTCAAACACATGTTTAGTTTGATGAGTGCTTCACTCCTCATGATTCTTCATCCTCTTCCATGCCTCCATCTCATCTTGAGGATCATTTCTTTGAGGATTTTGATGAGGAGGTTATATATGCCATTGATGATCCTATTCCCACCGATGTTTTCACTATGCCTAAGTGGGCTCATACTACGATTTTCTCGAGGCAACACCTTTCATACATGATCTTCTACCCACTAGGAATCATCATGCACATTTTACGGTTCTTAACTTTTGTGTTAGGAAGTTTCGAGGATCCATAGTCCTTTTGAAAGGATCATGGGATATAGGAGTGGGATGATGCAATGGAAATCTGAGTATTCTCCTTTAATGAAGAGTCATACTAGGGATTTGGTATCTCTTCCTAAAGTAAAAATATGGTTAGGTGTAAGTGGGTATACCAAACCAAATACCCAAATGATGAGTCCATTGAAAAGTATAAGGCTCGTCTTGTTGCAAAGGGTTTTTCACAAGTTGAAGGTATTGATCACTCGAGACTTTTACACCCGTTTCCAAGATGGATTATGTATGCCTTATACTTGCTATTGTTGTATCATAGGGGTGGCCTATGGCCTATATACCAACCGGATGTGAAGAGTGCCTTCTTACATGAAGATTTATAAGAGGAAATATACATGAGAAGCCTCTCTTGGATTTGTTAAGGGTTATTCTCTTATTTGTAGACTCACGAAGGTCTCTCTATGATCTCAAATAGGCTCCTTAGGCTTGGTATGAGAAGATAAATTATTTTCATCTATATATTGGTTTTGTTCATTGCCACTTCGATCATACGGTATATCTACATCATGTTGGTAAGGATATTGTGATAATTGTCTTGTATGTTGATGATCTTTTACCTCGATAGTTCTTCTTCATACATTCATACCATTTAGAGGGATCTTTCTACACAGTTTGACATGATAGATATTGGGTTATTGCATTATTTCCTTGGTTTAAAGATTTCTCAGACAGATTCAGGGATTCATTTGAGTTAGCAAAAGTACACCCATGATCTTCTTTAGCATTTTGATATGGCTAATTGCAAGCCAATTCCATCTCCTTTTCAGTATGGGGTTACTCTTACTTCCACATGTACCACACCACTTTGTGATCCTACATTATATAGGCAGTTGGTTGGGAGTCTCATGTACTTGACCCATACTCACCCTGATATTTCATTTACAGTAGGGCTTTTATCTCGGTTTGCACATTCTCCTCATATTAGTCATTGACATGCTGCTAAAATAATTTTATGCTATTTACAGGGCACTTCCCACTTTGGCCTACACTACATTAGGGGTTATACTTAGTTGGTTGGGTATAAAGATTTAGAATGGGAAGGCTTTATTGATGACAAACGTTCCACTTCTAGATATCTTTTTGTTTTGGTTCTTCTCCAGTTACTTGGGCATGTAAAAAGAAATAGGTTATTGCACTTTCATCTTCAGAGGTACAAGATACAAAGTAGAAGTTACATCGAGTTAGCAGATTCTTTAGCTTCACTAATTATTGAGAGTTTTGATTCCCACATGATTCTCTCACTTGTAATTTGGTGTGACAACTAGATTGCAATTCACATTTCTTACAACCTGTTGAGCACCAACGGACCAAGCATATTGAGATACACATACACTTCATTCATCATCACATTCAAGATGGAGTTCTTTACTTGGAGTACATTCTGACTCAGCAACAGGTTGTAGACATCTTTACGAAGCCTTTTGCATCACCTCGCTACCTTGAGTTGTGTGGAATGCTTGGGGTTTCAGAAGTTGTTCTTGGGGGTGTTTATGAGAACATATTCCTTCTTATTCTTCTTTCTCTTTACTTTTATCAAGATTCTTTCCTTCTTTTGGTTCGAGATTTCTTCATGGATATATTATACATGAGTACCTCATCAGGCCTAGTTACTTGGGAATCATACTTTTGGACATGCCACTTCTATTTTGGTCCCTAGCTTCACTTAATGGGGGTGTTAGAGTGGGTATTTACCTTAACTCATATTCACCTAGGTACTTTATTTACCTTTATTATATTTATCCTCACCCACTTATGTGTGTGGATATTTCTTTTATCTTATTTAGATATTAGGAGATATTATCTAGTTGTTAGGTATAGTTATTTCCTTGATCTATGGTATTGACTAGATCCTTGATGACTAGTTCTTTCCTAAATCTATGGACTTGACTAGTTCTTTGATGACTAGTTCTTTCCTTGATTTATGGCTTGATCTATGACCTTGACTGGTTCTTAGATTGTTATTCCTTGCCTATATAAGCAAGGACCATTCTCATTATATTTCATTGAATTCCATAATAATATATGATATTGCTGCTCATTTGTTTGCAAAGGTTTATGGAAAGTTATTCTTGTGAATTGCTTTCATCTTATTGATTGTTGTGTTTGATTACATTTGTGTTCTCACTTGATATGATCTATTTATCCTTCCTTTTATGGGTGACTAGAGGACTTATAGGGGCTGGGATAATTTTTATGTCCCTCATTTCCCTTTTCTCAAGGGATGAAAGGGATATGAAATTGTTCTAGGATCCTGGAGCTGACACGTATGCTCATCAAATTTTAACTATCTCACATAACTCGTTCCTAGAGGGAAACTTAAAATGACAATATCTAGAGCTTCTGATGGAATTTTTTTGGTAAAAGACTATATGATCTTGATTGAAAATGAGCAGAAATATAACACCAAATAAAACAATATTTCAGAATAATGATCTCAATATACAATTGTAATGGCTTCTCCACTTTGAGGGGCAACCTCCAAACCATATAATAAGACTCAAATTCTCAAATGATAATGAACTACTACCTACAATCCTCTATATATAATATTCATATGTTATGGCCATCACCAGGCTGACCTATTAAGCATGAGAAAGCATAAATGATATAATAAAATGATATGGTAAGCCACAAGTCAGCTACTCATATCCTAATACAAGTCATAGGTTAAGGGCATAACATGCCCTTCCCCTTTAAACCAATGTTGTCCTCAATGTTGAATAATCCTAGGTGTTGCTACAGAAAACCTTCATCCTCCTAGGTGGCATCTTCTATGCTCGATTCTTCCCCTTGATCGATATTCCTTAATGTCTCTGTAGTACATGTTTGCAAAATCTTCTCTGGCTCCAAAATGATTCTTCCTTCCTCGTCAAGTTCTGGTAACTCTGTCTGGGCTTCAAATTTTTATCCAATAACCTTCTTCAGGCATGAAACATGGAATACTAGGTGTATGTGTGAAGATGGAGGCAACTCTAGTTTATAAGCAACACTACCAATTTTCTGTAGAACCTGATAAGGGCCATAGTATTTAGGAGCAAGTTTGTTGTCCTTTTTCTGTTGCTTTAGAGACATTTGTTTGTAAGGTTGGAGACGTACAAAAACCGTCACCAATTTCAAAATGTTTTTCACTACGATGTTGATCTGCTTGTTGTTTCATCCTGTTTTGTGCTAATGCTAAATTCTCCTTCAAACTAGCCAAAACCTATTTGTTGATGTTGAATGTGTTCCTCAACATCTCTGACCTTAGTTTGCACCCTCAAGGAGGAAGTGATAGAAGGTGGATGGTAACCATATAATGCTAAAAATGGGGTCATTTGAGAAGAGGTATGAAAAGATGTGTTATACCACCATTCTACAAGTGGTAGCAATTTAATCTATCTTTCCCCTGCTATCGATACAAAACAACGTAGATACCCCTCTAAGCATTTGTTGACCACTTCCGTTTACCCATCAGTTTGAGGATGATAAGATGAACTGTGAGCTAGCTGAGTACCTAAACATGAAAATAATTCCGTCCAAAAATTACTTGTGATAATAGGATCACGATCACTTACAATTATTTTTGGGGTTCCATGTAGCTTTTGAATTGTCTCCAAAAAAAGTTAGTTGCATTGTACTAGGTATTTAGCCGCACATGGATGTGATAGGGAAAAAATGGGCATATTTTGTGAGCCTATCCAAAATCATGAAAAATAACATTCTTACGCTCTCGAACAAGGCAATCCGGTGATGAAATCCATGGAGACCTCCTCCCATCTCTCGGCTAGGAATCGATAAGGGTTACATAGTGTCTTAATTGTTTCCCCTATGTTACTGCTAGCACACTAAACACTCTGATACAAACTTTTGTACATCCCCCTTGAGTCCTTCCCAAAAGAATTCTCTTTTTATTCTATGATATGTCTTCAAAAACCCAGAGTGTCCTCCAATAGGTGAGGCATGTAGCTCTACAAGAATCTTATGCTTTAACTCGAATCTTTGCTCAAGTATAACTTGTCCTTGTACCATAGGGCATTACCTTTCCACTCAAATTTTTTAGATGTCATAGATCCTTGCTTGATATTCTATATTAGAGATTTTGTATCCTTGTCTTGATCCCATTCCAATCTTGCTTCATCCACCCAATCGGTCAACATGGACATTCCACACAAGTAAGGCATCTGTGGATGTATCCTTCCGGACAACGCATCATTTACTACATTTTCTTTACCCTTTTTGTATATGACTTCAAAATCATAACCCAAAATTTTTGTTACCCACTTTTATTGTTCCTCAGATGATAACCTTTGCTCCAAAAATTATTTGAGACTATCATGATCAGTTTTTACCTTGAAGTGTCTACCCATGAGATAGGGCCTCCATTTCTTGACCGCATGAAGAATAACCATCATTTCTTTCTCATAGACCGGTTTGAGAAGATCTTTTCCTTTGAATTGGTGACTCTCAAATGAAATTGGTCTTCCTTCTTACATTAGAACTGCTCCCAATCCTGATCCTGAAGCGTCACATTCAATAATGAAGGTTTTTGAGAAGTTGGGAGTAGCCAAAATTGGGGTGCTGCACAAGGCTTCCTTCAGCTGCTCAAAGGATTTAGTGGCTAAGTCTATCCAATGGAAGGCATCCTTCTTTAGCAATGTAGTGAGTGGGGTTGCTATTCTACCATATCCCCACACAAATATTCTATAGTACCCTGTTAGTCCTAGGAACCCATGAAGATTTTTGAGAGTTTTGGGCCTTGGCCATTCCACCATAGCTTTGATCTTTTGAGGATCAACTTTGATGCCTTCATGGGATATAATGTGACCCAAGTACTCTACCTCTTGTACACCAAAAGAACATTTATATGGATTTTCATAGAGAGTATGTTTCTCCAAAACTTCCAACACTTTATTTACATGTTGTAAGTGTTCTTCCCATGTCTTACTGTAAATCAATATGTCATCAAAGAAAACTAATACAAATTTCCTTTAAAATGGCCTGAAAACAGTGTTCATCAAGCTTTGAAAGGTTGAAGGTGCATTTTTAAGACCAAAAGGAATTACAAAAAGCTCATAATGGCCCTCATGAGTCCTGAAAGCCGTTTTATGAACATCTTCCTCTTTTATTCTAATTTGATGGTACCCCAAACGAAGATCTAATTTTGTGAAATAAATAGCACAATGCAATTCATCAAGTAAATCATCAATTACTGGAATAAGAAACTTATCTTTGATGGTATACTTGTTGATTTCTTGGTAATATGGACACATCATCCATGTTTCATCCTTCTTACGTACCATGACCACTGGGGAATAATATGCACTCTGGCTAGGCCTGATGATACATGACTTCAACATTTCCTCAACTATTTTCTCGATCTCACTTTTCTAGGGAATATGGGTATCTGTATGGTCTAATGTTAGGTGTTTGGCTCCCTAGAATCAATTGAATGGCATGATCATGATCCCTAACTGGTGGTAGTCCCTTTGGAATTACATCAAAAATAGATGAGTGAGCATCAACAATCTTCTGAAGATCGGGTGGCATTGAAGACTCTGTATTTTGTACTTCTATGGAAAATAACTTTGCTATAAATCCATCTACTCCTTTTCTAAGAACCTTCTGCATCTGATGAGAGCTAATAATTTGTGGAGACTTAGCTACCATCCCATTCAATTGTATTGTCCTTCCATCTGAATGAAATCGCATGAACAATTCTTGGAAATTCATCTCTATAGTACCTAAGGTTGTGAGCCATTGGACACCCAAAACAATATCTGCCCCTCCCATAGAAATAGCAAACATAGGTGAGTCTAACATGTAGTCTCCCATGGAAATCTTGATACTATGGCACTTTCCTATGCACTTGACTATCCCACCATCCACAATCATAACTTGCATTTCTGGAGCTGGGTAAATAAAACAATTGAGGCAAACAACTAACTTACTATTTATGAAGTTATGAGTACTCCTTGAGTCAATCAACACTGTCACCTTTTGTTTTTTGAGATAGCCAATAACCTTGAGTGTTTGAGGAGTACTAATACTTGACAATGCATGGTAAGAAATTGTAGGTTGGTGATCCCCTACTTCATCTTCTACTTTGGTTCCTTAGCCTCTCCTATAATTTCAGCATTCTCACATTTACCTCCATCAATATAGAACAAATTCTTCTCAACATTTGTGTCCCGGTCCATATTTGCTATCACAGCTTAAACATAATCATTTTGCTCTCTTTTCTTCCATTTGGTGAGGAGTCTATCTAATTGGCCTAGAAAATGAAGGGGAAGAGATACTATGGTCTTTGGTGTTAATGAAAGGTGGCCTCCTACTATAAAGAACTTTTTCCTCTACTCGACATGCCATGATAATAGAATAAAAAAGCTTGAGTGGATTAAACATATGTACCTCATGCTCAATGTGGTCCTTAAGACCCCCAAGAAATAGGTCATTCAAATTCTCTTCTGGTATATTCTCCACCCTTAAGGATAGGTTTTGGAATTGATGCACATAATCTTTGACTGATCCTGTTTGTCGTAACTTTTCTAATTGACTAAAGTAGTTCTCTGAAACACTGGAACTATAGTGCAATTGTAACTCCTCGGTAAAATTATCCAAGTGACACCGAGACCATTCTTCTACCTCTGAGCACATAACCATCGATACCAAATGAATTGGTCTAGTTCAAGATACAAGGATGCCAATGTCACCTTTTGTCCTGATGGTGTTTGATGTAGCTCAAAGAAGTTCTCCATTTGATTTATCCAATTCAGGGGATCTTTACCATCAAATTTGCGCATATCCACTTTCGGCATCATGTTCTCGTGGTTGTGAATAAGTTGGATTCTGATTGGGCTAGAAAAGTGATCCAACATGGTTATTTTGTCCATGATTTTAAACTGAAGATCCTCCTTGGTTGATATGGGATGGATTTGGGCCATACTATTTACCCTTTACATGTTGCATGATATCATCCAACCGATGATTGATTTGGGTTATGTCTCCTTTAGAGGCCATCTCGGTTGTACATTCCACGACTCATACTCAAGTTGACTCACCTTATGATTAAGCTGAGCAAAACCCTAGTGTTGAGGAATCTGTATTTACCCCTTTTGAATCCATCTCTTTAATCACTATCTCATCTTTATCTCGAGGTTTTACCCGGAGTAACCGGATTCTTTTTGGTTCTTGTGGAAGGCCCCGCCATGATATCAAACCTTAGGGTTTAGGGTTTCAATACAAATTTGGCTGAACATGAAAAACACAAAGAAGATACTAAGACTATTTTTTTTAAAGCTTTAGAAAATGTAAAGAACTTGAAACAATTCTACAATTTACACCCTAGGAGAGAATTTATGAAAAATCCTAAATTTGTAATAACTTGTGAAAAATAAATCCAACAGGTCTGAAATTTTTAGGGAACCTTACTTGAAATGTTTTATAACTTTGGTAAAAATATCTCCCACCAATTCACTTTGGTTCAAAATATATTGTGGAAACAAAAAATTAGGGTTTTTGCCCTAATTTTGGCCTAGATCACAGCTCTGATACCACTTGTAATGAAATTACTAGTATAATTCAGATTATGAGCAGAAATATAACACCAAATAACACAATATTTCAGAATAATGATCTCAATATGAAATTGTAATAGCTTCACCACTTCGAGGGGGCAACCTCCAAACCATATAATAAGACTCAAATGCTCAAGTGATAATGAACTACTACCTAAAATCCTCTATATATACTATTCATATGTTATGGCCATCACCCAAGAAGACATATTAAGCATGAGAAATTATAAATGATATAATAAAATGATATGATAAGCCACAAGTTGGCTACTCATATCCTAATACAAGCAATAAGTTAAGGGCGTAGTATTTACGTTCTTGACTTGGTATGATTTGTTTATCCTTCCTTTTATGGGTGACTAGAGGAATTATAGGGGCTGGGATAATTTTTTATGTCCCTCATTTCCCTTTTCTCGAGGGACGAAAGGGATATGAAATTGTTCCAGGCTCCTGGAGCTAACACATATGCTCATCAAATTTTGACTATCTCCGAACTCGTTCTAGAGGGAAACTTAAAACAACAATATCTCAAGCTTCTAATGGAATTTTTTTGGTAAAAGGCTATATGATCTTGATTGAAAATGGCCTTCTAAATATAATGGTTGGGGTATTAGGTCTTAATTCCTCCATTTGAGCCCTAAAAACGTGGATTTTTTAATCTAGTCCTTTACTTGTCCTGAAAAACTAGTTACAAACCTATTGCTTGCCAAAGTGTTGTGAAAAATACGATTTCACCAATATTTAGGGATTGGAATTCCATTTCTAAAGATGTCTTTTTGGCTCATAATTCCATCCAAAACTCCTGGAATCACTTCCTAAAGTTCAACAACTCTTTTGACCATGTGCACTTTGCTTAGGCCTATAAACCTTGTTTTTGTGAAACTACTCTAACTCTTCCAAATATTTCCCGAATCTTCTAAAATCAAGTTTGTGATGTTTTTAGACCTTAAATTCACCTCCATGTTAAATTTATATCCTCTTCTCCGCTCCCGGGAGTTGCTTTGTCTTGGGAAGGCCAGTGATAGTCCTCCCCATAGTTGCCCAAAATTTACATTTTCCAAGAACTCCTAAAATCACCTAGGGGGTTGAATTGAATTTCATAAATCACCTAGGGGACTGATTTAACATCAAATAGGAGGAAACTGAACTCACTGGGTAGACCTAGGGTTTCTTTGAAGGGTAAAGCTTGAAAGTTTTGACACAGGGGTATAGTTGTCATGCTAAAAAATTATCAATTTTCTTGTTGCACATTTGCATGAAAACAACTAGCTCTAGCTTGGGGACATGAAATGGACTAAACACAGTGAAGACATGACATGAAGAATCCCATAATTTCAACTTTACAATATAAGGACTAGTGTCTTATCCACTTTGGGCCCTATGGAGTCATGTACAACCTACAACAAGAGAGATAGATAACAAGAAGAACACACACACACACACACACACAAAACAATGGAAAATAAACACACAACAAACAACATGAAGGGAAAAACACACCACGAAAAGGGAAAAAAACCTAAAAATCACCTATGGTACAAGTCAGGGGACAACACACTCTCACTGATGATACTGACTTTAGATATTGCCCACTGTGAGGCAATTCCAATGGCATTCTAACAAGACATGAGAGTAGAAAAATGTTCTTACCACATGGTTCACGAATTTGGAATGGGCCGAGCCATAACAAATCAAAATTTCCATGGCTACCTTTTGGTTCCCTCCTCTTATCCCACATCAAAACAAGGTCTCCAACTTTGAATTCTTGTGCCTTGGCCCTTTTGTCAAAAATATTATTCACCTTCGATTGGTTCTCTCTAATACTGAGTCCACCACTCAGAGTCTATTTTCTTCTAGCTTCTCAAGAAATAGGATCCTCTTGTCAATAGAATCCTTGTATTGTCCATCTTCTATTCCCTAGAACAACTTGAGAGCTGGCATTTCAACCGTGATGGGAATTTCTACTTCAACTCCATATAGCATCTGGAATGGTGACATGCCTATTGCCTTTTTGGGAGTGATTTTGTCTCTCACTGACAATGCATCATATAATTTTTGTTCCAATTCCTTTGGTTTTCATCCACAAGTTATGGTGACGATGTTCTTATATCTTGATTCACTGACCATTTCCTTATGGATAATAGTCTGAAGAGTGGGACAGGGAGATTCCATTCTTTGTAGAAAAACTCAATCAAATCCCATAAAGAGAAACAGGTAGCATTGTCCGCTATAATCTTTTGTGGCACTCCAAAATGTACTATGATATTCTATTTGATGAAGTTGCATACCATTTCAGTGTCATCATGCTTGATTGGGATGGCCTCCACCCAATTTGTGAAGTAATTTTTGTTGTGAGCATGTATGTATGCCTGCGCTTGAGTGAAGATTTAGAACACGATGAAGTCTAGCCTCCACTCTTTGGAGTGGTTCTTCAACGAAAAACAAGATTGAGGGGTAGTGTCGCAAGATTTGGTCTCCCAATGAGTTGTTGACATGCTTCACACTTGGAAACCCATTCTTGAGCGTTCGTAAAGAGGGTGGGCCAATAATACCTCCCACAGAGAATCTTATGTGCAATGACCATTACCAAAAAATTCCCACCATACACTTGGCCATGGTATGCCTTAAGCAACTTCTCTTGTTTCTCTTTGTCTACACATTTAAGAAAGCATCCTGTTGTTGCAGACTCACAGACTTACCCACGGATGCAAATCAGGCTTCTAGGTTGATGTTCGGGCATCCAGTGTGATTTCACAACATGGAATCCTTTCTCCAAGTGTGGGACTTGTAAAGATCGAAAAGGATTCTCTAGAGAAGGTGGTTCCTATTCCTCTGCTCGATGCACACAAAAATGCAGAGGGTTTACTAAAACCTAATCTAACTTGTCAAGGAGACAGGGTGAGAAAATGCATAGAATAAAACCTAAACTACAGAGGTGATGCACCAAGGAATGTTAGACACTCGTTTTGCAAATCTAACACAGACCACATAGATGCAATACAAACACTATGCACAGGTAACCAAACTACAATAAGAGATCAAAATAACAGCAATGAATACATGAGAGGGTTGAGAATCAATCACAAACATATATATATTGCTCAAGAGTCGATACAGTACATTGCAGTGGCCAAGAGGCAAAAACTAGCATTACAATCCATATGGGAGGTTTGAAAAGCTCCACAAATTCTCTTGCAAGCAGGGAAGAAGGGAGGATGCAAAACAAGAATGTCCGACCTCTAAAAAGGGCTCCTCTTTACAATATATATGAAGAAATGAGGGGGAAGAGAGAGGAAATCCAGAATCTGCCCCAACCACTTCTTGGTAGCATTTAAAATCATCTCATTATGATCCAAGCGGTGGATCCTGGCAAAACGGCGGGCTGTCTATCAGGAGCGGCGAGCTGTCTGCTGTATTAAAGTTGGTTGTTGAAGCATTACACGCGTCAGAGACGTTTTCTTAATTTTCTCCCTCTAAACTGCACCAAAATGCAAGATTGACCCCAGAATCATGTAGAGAATTTCAACATCTTTCCGTTGATATAAAGAACGTGCAAATCCGAGCTCTGGATCGAAAGATATGAAGGTCTGAAGATTTAGGGCACAAAACAGGTGAAAACGGATTTTTAAATTTCTTTTCCCACGTTCTGCCATCTGGACAACACGTGGCAGGCTCTGGTTCACTGAGAAATTCCCTCTCTCCACCTTTTCATGGGCTTTTCTTGTGGGACCCTTAAACTTGGACACGTGGCACTATTTCATTGGTTTAGATCGCTTCAAAACTCGCCCCTTTGACTTTTTGGACCTTTTTCCTTGTGACACGTGTCATCTCCTGGTTGGTCCGCGGGTCTGCCGGCTCTTTCGTGTCCACCGCGTCTTTTTGTCCCGGATGTCCCACTTTTCCTTGTGCTGAAGTTTCTTGTTTCGGCCGAACCGGCCGGTTCGCGTCCATTTGTCCCTAATGTCCCAGTGCTTCGCGGGGCAAATTCTTCCGGTTCGCCTGATCCGGCCGATCCGTGCCTTTACGGCCCAAATGTCCCGAATTTTTGGTGCAAAAGTTCTCCTTTTCAGCCGATCCGGCGGTTCACATCTTTACTGCCCAAATGTCCCAAACTGCTTTGGTCGATTTTTCTCTTCTTCTTGAGAACCGCTTTTCGCGTCCCACGCGCGTCCTTCCTGGGTCCGACTCTCCTGGTGCTACAATTCCCCGTTCCAGCCGATCCGGCCGGTTTGCGTCCTTCGCGCACTCTCATCCCACTTGTCCCTTTGCTGTTTGGGCCACCTGTAGGATTTTCGGCCGATCCGCGCCTTTGCATCCCAAATGTCCCGACTGTTCTAGAACAAGGACTTAGCTGATTTTCACAATTTTTTCTGGCCCAGGCTTATTTTCTGCAACTTCTCGCATTCTCTCAGAGCTCATTCTTTTTCAGCCTGGGACTTGGGAATTCTGATGTATGTTATCAATTCAACCCTGGGGGTGAAATTGGATAACAATTTGGTGACTCAGCGGGCCATCTACCTGCTAGATGAAAAGACCAGTTGCCCTTTTTTGCGATCCATTGGGCATGGAGTCATAAGCAATGACCTGAAATGAGCCTGATACTGCAACTCCTTCTACGAGAGCACGCTAAACTGGTAAAACTCAATCCAGAGCAACAAAACCTGCGCCAAAGCACTTAGGGAAACTGAAACCTAACTACAACAAGACAATGTGCATACGCACTTAGAGGAATTGAAATCTAGACTAATATTTACAAGGGTGAACCTTTTATTTTCAGTAGCAATGTTTGAGATAGATTCCATTTACTGGAATCTGCAGTTCTTCACCGTCCAATGAGGCCAATTGGAAAGCATTGCTGCTCTTGCACTTTATGACCATGTATGGGCCACTCCAAATGGCATCAAATTTTGAATGCCTTCCTGGTTTTTCTCTATCCACATCCCATTTCAACACTAGATCTCCAACTTGAAAAGATCTATCTTTGGCCCTTCTATCGAAAGTCTTCTTGATCAAAGCTTGATCCTTTTCCATTGCTTGGGATGCCTGATTTTTGATCTCTTGCAGCTCCATCAACTCTGCATACCTCACCTCCATGGGCTCAAATTCAAGTAACTCCAGCTGCTTCATGAGTTCCAATGTTGGCAACTCAAGTGATATGGGCAAGATTGCCTCTCTTCCATAGACAAGTCTGAATGGAGAGTTGCCTGTGGATCTTTTGGGAGTGATCCTATCAGCCCATAAGGCTTATTTCAGCTTGGTGTGCCAAGACCTCTGATTCTCATCAAGAGTTCTCCTAATGATCTTCAACAAGTTTTTGTTTGTAGACTCGGCCTGGCCATTACCCTGAGGGTAATAGTTCGATGAAGGTAAATACCATTCTTGACAGCCCACTCAGTCACCTTGGATCCAATGAATGCCAATGCATTATCAGAGATTATTGTGGCAGTACACCAAATCTGGTTGTTATCCCCTCATAAAAGTCTAGGATGCTAGACTCATTTGCCTCTTTGAGTGCTACACGTCATCCATTTGGTGAAGTAGTTTGTGGTCATCAAAATCCATTTATGCCCTTGGCTTGAATTGGGATTAATGAATCCAATGAAGTCCAAACCCCATTGCATGAATGGCTGTCAACCGAGATTGGATGCAATGGAAGGGCAGCAAACTTCTCTTTTCCTGTGAAGAATGCACAATTCTTACACCTCTTGATCCATGCATAGCAATCACTGAAGATTTTAGGCCAATAATAACCAGCCTTCATGATTTTTAGAGTTGTCACTCTTGGTACAAAATGGCCACCACTGGTCCACCATGAAACTCTTCCAACACCCTTTGAATCTGATCTGTGCTAATCCATCTTAAGCGGCCTCTCCATTCACGTCTTTCTTGAACAAAACCCCATCAACAATGGTGTACGGAACAATCTGCAACCTAAAGTGTCTCCTTTGGGTCTTGTTCATCTCCTGGAGGACATAGGCCTCGTGCTTAGGAAGTGCATAATACCTTGGGTCCAGCAAGGAGTCGGGGCAACATTGTCTTCTTCTTGATTGCCACTTGGCTCATGGCTGTCCTGGACTGTCAAAACAGCCTCTTCTTCGTTGCATACTTCCTTTTGCTTCCCCAAAACCAGCTGCTCACACAGTCCTTTCCCTCTTACCAGCTTGGTGATCTTGATATCAATGTCATACTCCATGACACGGGTGATCCAACCTGCCCTTTTCTCATTCAAATCCTTGTTGAGGAGGAAGTCCTTAACTCCAGCATGTGAGACCAGCAACTGGACCTTGTTGTTTGAGACTAAATGCTTGAATTTCTTCAAGCTTCTGATTACTGCAAGTACATGCTTTTCAATAAAAGAGTACCTCACCTCACAGTCACCTAGGCTCTCTTGGGTGAAGAAGGCAATCGGCTACTCATCATTATCTTTGTTCTGCATGCACGGCAATGGCGTAGATAATGTCATTGCCTCCAAATGCATAGAGGATGAAATCCTTGGAGAAGTCTCTGGGATGATGAGGATTGGTGCCTGGAGATAGCTTCTTTGATTGCTTCGAAGCTCTCCTTGCCTTCTACTGTATCCACTTAAAAGCCATGCTCTTCTTTAACATTTTGGTGATGGGCTTGACAAGGGCTGCAAAATCTGGAATAAACCTGCGGACGAAATTAATCCTTCCCAAGAAACTTTGAAGAGCCTTCTTGTGACTTGGCAATGGCAGTGCTCTTATGGCTTCAACTCTCTCTGGATCAATTGCCAGTCCCTCTTTCGAGACAATATGGCCTAGAAGTTTACCCTCGTGAGCCAGGAATATGCATTTTTTGGGATTCAATGATACTCCGAACTTTCTACACCTCTGAAACACTTGCCTGAGGTGAAAGAGATGGTCTGCTGCATTCTTTGAGAAGACAGTGATATCATCTAGATATATCAGCACTATCTTGTTGATCAAGCCTTTGAATGCCATGTCCATTGCCCTTTGGAAGGTAGCACCAACATTGGATAGCCCGAATGGCATCTTCTTGTAAGCATATGTGCCCCATTTAGTTGTGAAGGCTGTCTTGAATTGGTCTTCTTCTTTCACCATCACCTGATTATACCCTGAGTAGCCATCTAGGAGAGAGAATCTCTCTGAACCAGATACTACTTGCAATATTTGTTCCATGGAAGGGAGTGGACAATGATCCTTGAGAGAGGCCCTATTGAGGTCTCGGAAGTCCACACACAACCTGATTTCTCTGCTCTTCTTCCTGACCGGAACCAAGTTAGCAACCCAGCTTGAGTGCTTTATTGGGAATATAATGCTTGCCTCTATTAGCTTATTTAGCTCTTTCTTCATCAGAGGCTCAATGTGAGGGTTGACTGGTCTCTGCTTCTGCCTGATGGGCTTAGCATCTGGATCCAATTCTATGGTATGTTGTGCCAAATTCGGATTGAATCCTCTCAAGTCTTCATAGCTCCAAGCGAAGACATCTGGAAATTCTTGGCAAAGCTGAACAAAATCAGATTTCTCTTGTGAGGTACTTACTTTGCCAATCTGCAATATTTTGCCTTCTTCCACTAAAATAGGCTCTGAATCCTCACCCTTTACTTAAATGTTTGCCTTCTCCTTCCGGAACTGATCATTTGGGTTGAAGATTGACTCCAAGGTTATGAGGCTTTTGGTAATTTGTTAGTTCTCAACGCACCACTTGGTGACCATACTCTTGATGCAACTTGTCTTGATTCCGGCAGAGAACTCACTTCTTCTTGTAGGAAATTGACGATTTGCTGGTCATTCTCAAACACTTGCCAACTGACATTGTTATTCGCACTGAAGGCCTCACAATCACGTGGATGTTTGGCTGTACCTTGTCTTGTTGAATGCTTTTCGTAATGTCAAAGGCTGCCCCTACTGCTGCAAGCCTGTCAGCAGCTTGATTCTCTTTCCTGGGAATGGATTCGATGCCAAAACCTTCAAAATCTTCCATGAGGTCCCACACCCTGTTCTTGTAGCACCTGAGTAGATCATTCTTGGCAGCATGCCATCCCTTGACCTGATTTACAATCAATTCACTGTCCCCAAAGACTTGCAGATTCTTTATTTTTCTCTTGATTGCCCAATGCATCCCTTGCACCAAGGCTTCATATTCAGCAGTGTTATTGGAGCATGCAAATTGAAATCTAAAAGCTGAATAGTACTTTATTCCTTGAGGTGAAACAAGCATGGCTCCACCTCCTGCACCTTGCCTACTCCTTGATTTGTCAAAAAACAACTGCCATACCTCATTGTCATCATTATGGCTTGGCTTGGTGATGCTAGGAACAGGTTGATTTTCTTCGTGTATACAATAGACTCCCAGCTCAGATTCTTCTACTTCTTGATAGGGATCAAAAGCATGTATCTTGTTTGCCCATTCATCAAGAGTTAGGTCCGGATACTTCCAACCTTGGTGTCAGCCTCATCAGTACTAGGGTGATCTTCTTGATCAAATGCCGAGCAATTGGCATTAATCTAACTTGGGGTGCAAGGCTCAATATGGAATTTTGCAATGGGTTCGGACCTGATTGTAGCCTTAGTTCCATACCTTGTTCTAAACAGCATGTGGGACCAATCAGCAGACAAATACCCTCCAATCTTGGCTGTGAAGTCTCTTGACAAGCAAAGGGCAAAGAGTGGTGGAAGGTCTATGATTGATATATCTTGTAAGACAACAACATTTGGACATGCATGCAAGGTAAGACTCAAGTTTTGAATCACTCCAACTATTGCTATTGCTGTCCCATCCAATCGCACTACCCTTTAGATATTACTTCATATTGGAGACCCAAATGATCATCAGCTATTTGCTTGGGCATCATTGAGCTACTTGCCCCGAGAATCAATCATGCAATTGTGTATTAGTTTATCCCCAATGATTAATGAAACATAGAAAGGAGGGGGCTTCAAGATTTTACCTTGTTGTCCTCCATGGTTTCCTTCAGGCTGGGCAACATTTGTAAGCACTTTGTCTTGCATCTGAACCCGCTGATTCAAAGTTGACCAGTCCTTCATGGCAGCTTGCTTAGATCTCTTTGGCCTGGGATAGATAGGGATTCCCACATTGATATGTTAACGTTTGTCTTCTTCATCTGATCAATGATACTAAATGGTGATGAAGAATCTCTCTACTGTCCTTTGGTTTGCACGTTTACTCCCTGCACGTGGGCAGCAACAGCTGGCATTTGAGTTGGCCTAGGGGCTGTTCTTGGCTGCCCTTGTGTATTTGAAATCGACTCTGCTTGCCAATCATTTGTGGAGTGTGGAAGGTTGTGGATTGGGTCGGGCTAATGGCTGTTCTTCACCCGATTCCTCCTTTTTGACCTTGTGTTGGCTGCAACACCTTGAGAGACTACCTGATTCATGCCACAGAAATCTTCTGCTTGCCAGTTCACCAATGTGGTGTCATTTGGGGCTGATTGTTGTTGGAATGTTTCTGGTTGTTGGCTGTTTCCTTGACTGCCCTCGCCCTCCACACCGGTAGTTGTCACCATCAATGCTTGATTGAGAGCACCATTGAAGCACATGGATTGGTTATGAGGCTCATTGCATGGAAAGCACCAATCATATTCCTGGGCAATGTTATTTTGTGTTGGCACTAATGCCTTGGAGGCAGATATGGCATTTGGATTATAGGGCTGGAATGGTCTATTGGCAGGAGGCCTTACTTGGCTTTGATTTTGATTCATATTTGCAGCTGGATTAGGTGGTCTTTGTGGTTGGTATGGCTGCCTATTAGGCTGAGCTTGGGGTTGATAGGAAGGTCTGAAACCTTGGGCTTGCTGCCTCTTGAGAGTAACCAGCTCATTGCCTAGGTTTTGCAACTGTTTCATGACCTCTTGGAGTTCATTTGAAGCACTAGGAGATGAAGTGGAAGCTTCATTTGAACTCTAATTTCTAGGAGTGGGAACAGGAGCCAAAGTGGGTGCTTGACTAGTGCTTGGATTTTCTAAGTTTGGATACAAGGGCATGGGAGGCCTAGGAGCTAGTTTACCAGCTTGAATAAGACAGTTTTCAGCCCTAATGGCAATGCTATAAGCCATAGGGATTGTTGTGCCTCCCATGGACTGAATTAACATAGAAATATCAGAATTCAAAGCTTTAAGGTAATATAGAAAAGCACCTCCTGCTGTTGGCCTGACTGCCACTGGAATCCTATCCCAAGACCTTTGAAATCTGAAGTTGAAGTCGCCACCGCTCGTTGGGAGCCCTCGATGGTTGTCAACTGCTCCAAAAGAGACAAGTTGTCTCCCTTCTCTCCAAATTGCTCGTGAAGTGCAATGCACAGCTGATTCCAGTTTGTAATAGAACCAGCTCCAAGGCTCCTAAACCATTGTAATGCTTTACCCTTGAATGAGGATGCCAGTAACTTGACAGCCACTTGCATTTCATCGATTTCATGGATTGCACAAAGGTTAGTAATATCTTTAACATGATCACCTAGAGTAGTCTGATTTTCTCTAGTGAAGTAGGGAATGTTCTTCAAGGCTGCAATAGGAACTGGATGTTGTGCATTGAGAGCAAGTGGGTTGCTGCCTGTGAAGTTGACGTAGGGGTTGTTCTGAGCCATTCTGATCGGTCTTAAAACCCTTGTATATTGAAAGAAAGGCCTGTCTGTGTGGAGGAGTTGAGAGAGTTCTGCTTTGGTGGAGATGGAGACCTTTGAATCCTTCTTCCTCTTTGCCTTCTTCTTGGAGATAACTGCAGTATTCAAATAGCACCTCTTCTTCTCCACTCTTGACCTTGTGGTGATTCTTCTCATGAGTTTTCAGGGCATGCACTTTGCTGAAACCAGTTGATTCTTCCCCTTGGAGTCGCTAGATATGCAAATAATAGCTCTTATAAGCAAGAAAACTGCAGCAGATGCATATCAACTTTGCTGCAATAAAAATGAGACCTCTAGGTCCCACCGGGCGTGCCAAAACTATTGTTGCAGACTCACAACACCCCTGGATGTAGATCAGGCTTCTAGGTTGATGTTCAGCATCCAGTGTGATTGCACAACATGGAATCCTTTCTCCAAGTGTGGGACTTGTAAAGATGAGAAAGGATTCTCCAGAGAAGGCTGGTTCCTATTCCTCTGTTCAGATGCACAAAAAATGCAGAGGGTTTACTAAAACCTAATCTAACTTGTCAAGGAGATAGGGTGAGAAAATGCATAGAATAAAACCTAACTACGAGAGGTGATGCACCAAGGAATTTTAGACACTCGTTTTGCAAATCTAACACAGACTACATAGATGTAATACCAACACTACGCACAGTAACCAAACTACAATAAGAGATCAAAATAACAACAATGGATACATGAGAGGGTTGAGAATCAATCACAAACATATATATATTGCTCCGAGTTGATATAGTACATCAGTAGTGGCTAAGAGGCAAAAACTAGCATTACAATCCATATGGGAGGTTTGAAAAGCTCCACAAATTCTCTTCAAAGGGGAAGAAGGGAGGATGCAAAACAAGAATGTCCGACCTCTAAAAAGGGCTCCTCTTTACAATATATATGAAGAAATGAGGGGGAAGAGAGAGGAAATCCAGAATCTACCCCAACCACTTCTTGGTAGCATTTAAAATCATCTCATTATGATCCAAGCGGCGGATCCTGGCAAAATGGCGGGCCATCTATTAGGAGCGGTGAGTCGTCACGATTAAAGTTGGTTGTTGAAGCATTACACGCGTCAGAGACGTTTTCTTAATTTTCTCCTCTAAACTGCACCAAAATGCAAGATTGACCCTAGAATCATGTAGAGAATTTCAACATCTTTCCGTTGATATAAAGAACGTGCAAATCGAGCTCTGATTGAAAGATACGAAGGTTTGAAGATTTAGGGCACAAAACAGGCGAAAACGGATTTTTTAAATTTCTTTTCCCGCGTTCTGCCATCTGGATGACACGTGGTAGGCTCTGGTTCACTGAAAAATTCCCTCTCTCCACCTTTTCGCGGGCTTTTCTTGTGGGCCCCTTAAACTTGGACACGTGGCACTATTTCATTGGTTTGGACGCTCTCGAAAACTCGCCCCTTTGACTTTTTGGACCTTTTTCCTCGTGACACGTGTCATCTCCCGGTTGGTCCGCTGGGTTCTGCCGCCGACTCTTTCCCATCCACCACATCTTTTTGTCCTGGATGTCCCACTTTTCCTTGTGCTTGAAGTTTCTTGTTTCGGCCGAACCGGCCGGTTCGCGTCCATTTGTCCCTAATGTCCCAGTGCTTTGCGGGGCAAATTCTTCCGGTTCGCCCGATCCAGCCGATCCGCGCCTTTATGGCCCAAATGTCCCAAATTTTTGGTGCAAAAGTTCTCCTTTTCGGCTGATCCGGGTGGTTCACGCCTTTACGGCCCAAATGTCCCAAACTGTTGGTCGATTTTCTTCTCTTTCGGCTGAACCAGCTTTCCGCGTCCCACGCGTCCTTCTGGTCCGACTGTCCTGGTGCTACAATTCCCCGTTCCGGCCGATCCGGCCGGTTCGCGTCCTTCGCGCACTCTTGTCCCACTTGTCCCTTTGCTGTTTGGGCCGCCTGTAGGCTTTTCGGCCGATCCGCACCTTTGCGTCCCAAATGTCCCGACTGTTCTAGAACAAGGACTTAGCCGATTTTCACAATTTTTTCTGGCCCAGGCTTATTTTCTGCAACTTCTCGCATTCTCACGAGTTCGCTCTTTTTCACTGACTTGGGAATCTGATGTATGTTATCAATTCAACCACGGGGTGAAATTGGATAACACATCCATTTAGGCCTATTTTGTAGAGCGCGTGGTTCCAAATCACAAAATTCTTCACTCGAGCTTGAGTGTTCTCCTTTTCTTGTAATCAAGATGAGGAGGGAATTCTCCATAGGTTAGATAATAGGCAATGTCAACATACCACTCATCAGTAGTTCTTACGAAAAGAACCTTTGGATTATCTTCAAAAAAGTTGAGCAAACACGATTGTCCTCACCATGTTGAGCCTTGAGAGCTTCATCTTCAGTGATCAATCTACACAGGCCATCTTGCCATACTAAATTGGAGGGCTGGATCTCCAAGTCATACTCTTGAATCTTGGAAACCTAGTTTCCTCTTTTTTTCTCCGTGGATCTTATTGTGTCAAGATGGATTTGATTGCACTTCAAGGACCATCACCACAAGTAGAACCTAAAATTTTTTACAACCTTGACCACCGTATAGGCATGTTTCTCTAACTAGCTGTACTTTAGTTCATGATTTTACAATGGGCGCCTTCATGAAAGCAATGGGCACCTCCATACCTTCACAATTCTTTTGAACAAGAATAGTAGAGAGTGTGTGTTCTCATGCATGCATAGTAATACATTATGAATTCTTTATTGAAATCCAGGGACACGAGAGTTGGAGCTTTGGCAATGGATTTTTTTATCTCTTCAAAATATACTTTTCCATCGTTATTTCACTTAAATCTTGCTTACTTGGCTTCATCATGGTGGTGATGTGCTTTGTTAATTCTGCAAAATCTGGAACAAAGCAACGAAGAAAATTTACCTTACCAAAAAAGGAATGAACTCCTTTCTTGTTTATGGGTAGAGACAGCTTCTTGAATGGCCTTCACTCTTTCTTTGTCAATGTGCACTCCATGCTTATTCATGATGTGTCTAAACAACTTGCCTTCCGTAACTCCAAAACTATACTTTTGGGTTCAAATATATGCCATGCTTTCTAAATTTTGTAAGTACCTGTTCTAGATGGTGAATATGTTCTCCCCTCTTTTTTGAGAAGACTGTGAGATCATAAAAATATATGACAATGTAGTGCTTGAAATATTTGAAAGCTAGGTCCATCACCTTTTGGAATGTAGCTCCTGTATTGATCGGACCAAAAGGCATTCTCATTGTACGCAAAATTTCCCCAAGGTATTATGAAGGTTGTATTAGAAATATCATTCTTTGCCACTTTGATTTGATTGTACCTTGAGAATCCATCAAGCGGTGAGAGTATTTCAAATCCAAAGAACCATTTGCAAAATGTGGTCCATGACTAGGAGGGGGTAATTATCTTTCAATGATTCTTGGTTCAAGTTGTGGAAATCTACACATATCCTTATTTTGCCATTCTTCTTTTGCACTGGCACAATATTGGCCACCCATGTTGAATGATGGATGGGAAAGATGATCCTTGCATTGAGCATATTCATAAGAAGTGGCAAGTTCTCATATTTTTCTCGATGTGAGGAAGTAGTTGCCGAGCTCGTTGTCTTGAAATAGAATGTTCGCCCTTGGATCATCAAAATTTCATTTGTGTATTTCATCTTCCTTACTGGCAATAATTTCTTCATTTCACCTTTCACCGAGATAGTTGCAGATGATCAGTCCATTTTGATTTATCCATCCAAATATCTACGAAGCTTCAACTTAGTAGCATCCCAAAGGGTGTTGGAATGTCCATAACTAGAATGGTAAGAAGCACCTTCTTCTCTCGGGATATCATCTAGTGCTACATGTGCATATTTAATCCTTTCTATTAAAGACACTTGTTTGGATTCCATAGAATAATAGGAGCCATTCTCTTGGGTCAAGGTGAGGCCTAGGACATTTGTAACTTTTATAGACATCACATTATCTAAGGCTTTGGAATCTATGATGCAATTGTTGAGTTGGAAGCCTTTGATGAGAAGTGACAAGTAAAAAGGTTCAACCTTGTTGGTTTTGGAGGCACTAAGGGCTAGCATGTTTTGTGAAGGTGGTGTGGATGGTGTAGGAAGTAGGCCTTTAGAATATAAGCTTGATACTATAGGTCTATTACCACCGACTACATCAATGAACCTATCAAGTTCAGCGGGGTGGATATGTAAGTATTCTAGTTCTATGATCTGAACTTTGGTTTTTCTTGCATGTTCCAAAAAGTCAAATGGGGTTATGGTGGGAAAGGAAGAGGTTCCAGGAATGACATAAGATTTACATGGCAAAGGTTTTGCTACTTTAGACGTTGGATTTTCTTTTATAGGTGTAGCAATAAGATTATCGGGGGGATGAAGATGCATATTTAGATGGTACTTTAGGTGATTTTACAGGAATAACATTCGAAGAAGAATTATTTTTAACATTTTTGGGACTAGGAGAAGGACTAGATGACTTACTTGGCATGGCAACGTGGTTTTTGTTAACCAAAGGGTCTGGTTTTTCTTTGGCTAACTCCATGTAAGGTGGTAGTGGCGATCCTCTGCTGAAGATTTTGTTTTGGGAAATTTCTGCAAAAGGATCTTCTTTCTTCTTCTTTTCTTTCACCACAACTGTTGAGGATGAGTATCCTTTTTGGTATTGTACAAAAGTGAATACCATTCACGAGAAGCTTGGGGCATATTCATCATCATCATCTTCATCCCTATCTATATACTTGATCGAGGCCATTATGTGTATCACCGTCAACTTAATAAACCTCGAGATAGTTATCGTCATCTCCCACATCGTCCTCCTCAGGTTCTTCTATTTCTAATTCTTCCTCTGGATCCTCGGTGTCGCAAGTGGCATTGAATGGAAGTGATTTGAGAGTGAGCTGATGAGGAGGTGGGGTGATCCTCGGTCTGTTTGGAGGATTTGGATTCCTTGGAGAATTTTGCATTGTGATCTGAGACAGTTGTTTCTTCACAAAAATCAAGTCATTGGCCATTTTTGGAACATTGGGTCTATGGTAACTGAGCCCAAACTCTAACCTTTTTACTTTCCATTTGGACATTTTTCCTTGCCACACAAGATCAGATCATCTTCCATCTCGATTGTAAAGTCTTTTGCTTCCTTCAAATCTCTAGGTTAGGTTCTTCTAAGGAAGAAACCAACTTCCGGTGGTAAGGCACTAATGTAGAATCTCTTCAAATTATTCTCGAGAGGCACAAAATCTTCAGAATTCTTCTTATCATTCTTTTATATTTAGCGATGAAATATCGCATTGATTAAGAAGCGTTTTTCTTCATTTGTACCAATTGGACTAAAATATCCTCGACAGTCTTTTGTGGACTTGAATCTATGTTCAAATGCACTTGTTATATCTTCCCAACAGTGTGATAGAACTTGGATGTAACATGTAAAACCATTCGACAACATTCTCTTGAAGTGATTCCGGAGCCAGGACGACACATCTTCATGTTCAATGCCAATTAGACCACAAGCACTGATGAACGTTGCTACATGTTCCTTGGGAAGTTGAGAATCATCGCCTCTAAATTTTGGAAATTTTTTTCTTAAGCCTTTTGGTATCCCATGGAGTGGTTGAGCAGGGGCAAGTGGACCGGTGTTTCCACCCCATGGTATATTAGGCCTGTGTGCTTCACAATCGTGATCCGTCATTCCATTCCTAGCTTTGGTTTCTAACCTTTCTAAGGTCAGCTTCTGCTTTACTACTCTTTCTTCTACTTTGGCTCAAAGTCTTTCAATCTCTTCAATCAAAGCTCTTAATTCCACTTTTACTCTTTCTTCTCTTTCTCTGGCTTCTTCTTTGGTTTCTACGTCAATGAAATATTCAAGGTAATTGTTGATGTGTGGAAACTCAATGTCCAATGGATTGGCTACACTTGGAATTTTGATGGAACCAACTGTGTGACGAAAGGGAAACCTCTAAATTTAGAGAAACTCTTGTCTTCTTTAAAGATCTTCAAAAGTGAGGTCGGTTTATCCACCTTATCTCTGTTCTGGTGTATCTTCTATCCACTAGCTTGGAGATTTATGCTCTTCTTTTCCTTTCCAATTCAGTAGCGTGTTCTTCTTCAAGGTCAAGAGTTCTTATGGCAATGAAGTAGTGGTTGACACTTTGTCTGTTATGCCAAATAGCCTCTCGTAAATATGAAGCAACATCCTCTTAAATGTGGAAGAGTAATTCAGGTCTTTCAATAAGAGGATTTCCTAGAATAGCCATGGTTTGTAGACACACGGCTCGAATAGCTATTTAAATTGCAAAAAAATTCTTTTTGAATTTTTGGATTTTACAATTTTTTTGTAATTTCAAGGTCATTCTTTGGGTGTAGATGCTGCTAAATCTACCCCACTTAACCAAATCAACCAGTAGTAGTATATGCATACATGAGTCAAAGGTGGATTTTCCTCTTAGCCTTTCGATCGGGGATCTAACAGGGCTCTCTATTGACCCTCAGAGAAAATCTTACAAATATGTGTAAGGGAGGAATCTATTGGTAGAACAGAAAGGGAGTGAAAATATTAGACAAAGGAAACTAATGTTACAAGTAGAAAATCATAGACTTACATACACCAGTTAGAAATTACATCACATGCACTAAAATTGAGAAGAAACAAATCTGCATAACAACAACAAGACAAAATATCATTTAATGAGCACAAAGTATCACTAAACTCCTTAGTCAAAAAGGCTAAAATTCCTTCTTCTTGTATTGATGCTCAAGCAGAAATTGTATATAGCATATAAATGGAAGACATTTTAGAATAAGGGAAATGGAAGCAAATTCACTATCTCTTTATTCTTTTCACAAGGATCTCTTTCTCACAAATCCACAAAAACAACTAAAGTATATGAAGATCTAAGAAGTATAAAAAGACCCTCAAATGAAGAGCTTGCTACAATTTATAGAAGAGAAGGAAACTCTTCATCTTCTCAGTGACTTTTTAAATACCACATTTTGACTTTAGGCTATTCATATTCCTATCAAATAAAGTCCCTTTTATAAAAACAAGTTGAATTAAATGTTACATTATATTTCTAAAGTCACTTAAAGATATATCAAAAAGTACAAACCCCTAACACAAAAGTATAACATTGAAGAGAAAGAGAGAGCATTAGGAAAGAAGAGAAGAGAAGAGAGAGAAAGAGAAGGAAGAAGAAGTAGGAAGAATGAAGAAGAGTTAGGTAGAAGAATGATCCACCGCAATAGACTTTACCTTGCTCCTTGACTGATATCCATCTCGCGCTACGAGAGAAGATCTCCATCCTTCCAAATTATTTATCAAAAAATCTACTGCAGTTCCACTTTGTCAGCATGAGGAATGCAAAATTTTCTTAGGGTCTCTATACATCCATCAGACACACTATTGATATCTTTACACTTCCCGAACCATGATGGATGTTTCTCTGCAATGAGTACAATGGAAGCTTGAATCTTTGAAAGGAATTCTAGGGTATCCTTAGTGAAGGACATTGTAGTTCCCTCCTATTTCTTGACTTGTTCCTCAAATGGACCAATTAGTTCATTGGCAGTTGTGTCTTCTCCCATTGCAGTACTCTAAGTTTATGAATTTTCTGATTTATATTATCCTACAATTTGTACACTTATTTCTCTTTTTTCCTCTAGTTTAGTGATGACATGATTGACTCGCTTCAAATCTAATTACCAAGGCCCTCGTCCATACACATGACAAGTCTTCTAAAGGAGTTTCAAAATCTTCCTTTGATTAACTCCTTTCGATGATCGTTGCTCATTCCATCCACTACCTGACCCGAGGTTCCTAGTAGTCCCTTTCTTTCTCCAAGTCTTCCTTAAGTGCTCGCATCATATTTGCTATCACACACATGTAAGCGAAGAGTTTGACTCGCTTCTTAGAGCACCGACCTCCCTTTTTAGAAATTGAATTGATCTATTTATTAATAGTTGGCCCCTACATTATGAACTCATGCATCCTCTTGATAGATTCTGTATTGAAGTTGTTGATGGGTAAAAATTCTTCAATGGGATTATCACGGCATTTGGATTAACTAGATGTTACACGTAGGATGAAATAGTTCACACTTATTCATTTAGTTCATCAATCTTATTCTTATATTCCTTATTCCTTTCCACCATGTGAGTGAAAGACTACTGATACATATGTAAATTTCCTTCATGAGTTTTTGGTCCCAGCTAGATCGTGCTCATCTCATAATCAGCCAGTGTCATCTCATCCACTAGCTTGATCACCTTCGGTTGAGCTACCTAAATGTATTGATTACTGTTTCCCCATTGTAGAACTGTGAGGCCATGTGTGCAAACTTCCTTTTCTTTCCTTTATCCAGTGAGGAAATTGTTGATAAGTTAGGGGCTACTACTTGTTGAACAATGTGGGTGTCAGGGGAAATTGTTTCCTGCATCCAAGGGAACATCTCATCGGACTCAGGTTCTATGACAAGTGCATCAACCATTCCCTATTATGGAAGAGAAGGCACATCTTGGATGGGAGAGACATTAGTGTTAACAAGAGGTGAGGCCTCCTATGGTGGTTCAAAGATTGGGTCTTGAACTACACACTCTTCCTCCCCTTGTGATTATTTCATTGGATCTTCTTATTGCATTGTTGCAATTGAGCCTTCTTCCACCCTAGCTTTCTTTGGTGACCTTTTGTGAGAAGAAGTCTCCAATTCTATGGATCTTCATTTAGAAATTGCTCCAGAATTCCTTGAACTTGAGGCAACTTCCACGACTCTTGATGATGACTGATGAGAGGCTTGTTTCGACCTATTGGGCATACCTCATGACTAGATGATCATGGTTCTATTATTTTGAAACGAATTCCTCATTCTCCTCACCACCTTCTTAGTCTGCTCCTTTATATCCCTTGATTCACAAACATACCAATTGACTTGAGGAAATGGAGACATTTTGATTGCCGCATACTCAGGATCATACATTTTTGTCCCATCATCCTACAAGATGTCTTCATACCAAGAGAACTTGAATTTCTTCATTTCATTGACTTTCATCCTCATATGGTCCTTTTCATATACTTAAATTCATCAACATAATTGGCCCAATACTCCTCGATTTGTGGCTCATGTTGCAAGTCTAGAATGTGAAAGAGTCAGGATCATCTTTGATGTCAAAATTAGGAATGAAAGTGTAGGAATGCAAAGTAAAATGAGAAAAGGAAACCTCTAGATGTGATGCATAATTTGCATTATTACATGTGAATACTCTAAGAGAGATGGAAAATGAGATCAAATTCTTCTTCCTACTCTTGAGTCTATTTTTTACATGTATGATTTTCCTACATAGCTCGGATAGTACAATTGGATCACTAAGGTACTTGGGAAACCTTAGCGGAGCTTGGTCGAAGCCAAAAATTCATAGGCAGGAGAAGGTTGAGAATTGGATGAAGTGATAACCATACTTCTTTATTAGGAATGCCACTTGTGGTGACATCCTGGCCTCCAAATCACCTTCCAAATTTTAGACCACGTACATTGTGAATGCATCATTCACCCGAACGAAGTGCCTATGGCTTTCCTCCATCACCAACTATGGAATTTTCTCATGTGCAAGAACCTTGGTAGAAATGGTTTATGTGAGATCCAATCCTTTGAACAATCTTGAGCTAGCGAGTAGATAGACCAAGTAAAAAGTCATATGGAAATTCTTCATCATGGGCACCTGGAGTAGTTTTGAAATGCAGATTGTCACTGATGATCTTCCCCAAACAATTTTCTACTTTCCTTCAGTCATAGTCAAGATGAATAGGCCCATCCACTCCTAAAAGTCTCTCTTTTTTATTTCTCCCATCACCTTATTAAGGAGGGTGATTGCATCCACATATCCCTCGCAAAACTCACATATTGGAAGTGTCTTGGGAATTCTTGAGGGATTTCTCCTTGTCTTCATCCACGAACCAAGTGCAACCCCTTGCACATATGCATCCATCATTTCCCAGTCATGTAAGTCCCTCTCTTTTGAGATGAAAACCATGCTAGGTGATGTTGGGATTTGCAGAGAAATTGAGATATTCTCGAACTAATGACCGCCTTTGCCATTCCATTATTGGCTTGAATCCTTCATGTTTTGGGCTCATAGTGGTGTGAGCAAGCCAAGACTAACTCAAGGCTTTTTACAGCATACGAGGTGTCCTATAACTGTGAACAATCCACTTATGAATACTTGGTCATCAATCTTCCCTCTTTCCTTTGCCATCATGCAAGTCCTTAGGTCATTTAAGTCCATATATGAGACATCACTTTCTTCTATCTCATACTTGCAAGTGTAAGATTGTGCCATTCTCGTCCCATCCATTTTTATTTCATGGTTTCTTTAGAAAAAACAACTTACTATTTTTAGTAAGTGTGAAAAATCAGCTTCCTCGAACCTCAACTGGATGTTACAACTCAAATTTCTCTTTCTCCCTGTGTTTCTCTCACCTTCTGGATCAATTTTCTATTTTTGGCAGGTGCTCATGGGACCACTTAATATTTTTAGTAAGTGTCAATTCTGGACCAAGACGACCATTTCAATGTTTTCTCCCAAGAATACATCTTATGCGTTCACCGCTTTCTTTCGCAGTTCTTCATTGATGAATTTCCGAAATAACAAAGAATCTATGTAGAAGACTTGATATTTTTAGAAAGTGAGCTTCTTGTGGTCATATTTTTGTGGAACCAATTTTTTTTAATGGTTTTTTTCCCAATATCGGCCCTCTGAAATTTCATGCTTACCCTATCAATATTTGGTGAGATTTTAAAATTTCAATTTTTTTACCTCGCGCCGCTCCGAACACAATAGCCATTAAGTTTGAAAGTTACATGTTTTTTTTTCTCCTCTATTAGCGATGAAAATCATGTTTTTGATATGGTTGTTTTCTTTTTATTCCACTAGTGAAATTTCCTTTCAACTGATTTCCAGCTTGATGGGAAAATGAGTTTTCTCTCCGTTGAGTCAAATGAGAGGTTTCTTCATTGTGAATGATTCTTACTGAGGATGGGAGGTATGTTATGGGGGTTTTAATGGTCTCTAAAAATTATGAACACAATAAAAATCTAATCTCAATCCATGCATTGGATTGCTAGATATGTTGGTTTCTTCGATTCACGACAATGAGAGTTTGAGGTGAAGATCTTTGTTCTTCTTCTCCATTCTTCATTTCTTCACCTTTTTTTGTATCAATCCTTATTCTAATACATTTATAATATCATGGAGTGGAGGATTTTGTGAGGTTTGTTCTAAGTTCAGCAATGGTGAACAGTGAGTGTGAGCAGTTGCAGAGCTATGGTAGGGTGAAGTCAGTGGAAAGTTAGAAGCGAGAAAGAAAACAACAAGAAGGATTTAAAACATTCAAAAAATACAAAATAGGAATGAGGCACATTTTCATGTCACTTAAGCATTAAGGGATGAGAGGGAAATTAATTTTCATGTGGCACCTGGTCACAATAATGACAAAAATCCAAATGGCCGAGTGTTTGAGTTAAAAAGTAAGTTGGAAGCACTAGGGGGCTAGAAATTGGTCATATGGAGGACCAAGAGACATTCCCTAGGCTGGTTTCATTTTATGTCCCTCATTTCCCCTAGAAAAAAGGGACATGAGGGCCATCAATTTTCACAAGGTGTGCCTTAGCTTGAAACTTGGTAGTGATCTCGCGGTTGTTGCCTGGGCCCACTAGCTCTTGGGGGAGAAAGTGCATCGAGAGGGTCACCCGGGTGACTGAAGAATCCTTGGGGATGGGAGAATTTTTATGTCCCTCATTTACCCCATTAAAAAGGGACATTAGGGTTATCAATTTGCACAACGTGCCTCGCCTTGACACTTGTCACAAATCCAACGACCGAGGGTTTGAGCTCCCCAAGCACTTGGGTGTTGAATCGACGGTTTGGGAGGTTTTATGGGCGACCAAAGTACTTATAGGGGCTGGGACCATTGTTATGTCCCTCATGTCCCTTTATTGAGGGAAAAAAGGGACATGAAATTGTGCCAAAGTTGCTAAAGGTGACACATGTCCTCATCAAGTTTTGACTAAAACCCGAACTTGTTCATAGATGGAAACTCTAAACGGTGATATCTCAAGCTCCCGATCGAATGTTTTTTTAAATTGTATATGATATTGAATTAAAATAGCCTTTAGAATCCAATGGTGGGTTTTTTAGGTCTTTATTCATCCATTATAGCCCTGAAAAAGTGGATTTTTAATCGGTCCTTTACTTGTTCTTGGAAAAACTATTTACAAACCTATATTTCCAAATTGTTATGAAAATTTTGATTTTACCATCTTGTATGGCTTAGAATTACCTTTCGAGGATGTTTTTTTGGCTCATAACTTCATCCAGAGCTCCCAGAATCACTTCCCGAAGCTTAACAACTCTTTTGACCCTATACATTGCTCAAAGCTTGAACCCTGTTTTTGTGAGACTACCTCAACTCTTCCAAATCTTTCCTGAATCTTCCAAAACCACTTCTATGATGTTTTTAGACATTCAATTCACCTCTATTTCAGATTCGCATCCTCTTCTCCGCTCCAAGGGGTGCGTTGATCCCGGGAAGACTAGTGATAGCCCTTCCCATAACCGCCAAAATTTGCATTTTCTAAGAAACTCCTAAAATCACCTAGAGAAGTTGAATTGAATTTCCTAAATCACCTAGGGACTGAGTTAACATCAACCGGGATGACACTGAATCACCGGGTAGACTCTGGGTGTCTTGGAAGGGTAAATCTTGAAAGTTTCGACACATGGGTATAGTTGTCATGCTTGAAAATTATCAATTTTCCTATTGCACATTTGCATGACAACAATAGATTAGTAGATAGATGTGTGGGTTGCTCGATAATGTTGGTCCCAAGAAGTGAAAAATTCCTAGGATGGATTTCAACCCACGTTTTGATAAAGATAGATAAAATAATGATTGATAAATTGGATGTAGCAGAACATGAGATAAAATCAAAACTAATATGCAATAAAGATGATAAGATGCATATATGATCTAATCAAGCGTAAATCAACTCAAACCTCGGTGCGTCGATGGTGACCCCGCACTACATGGCCTAGGTGACAACAATTAGAGCAAGCCAAGTGAAACAAAGAAATAAAATGCATGTTTGAAGAATTTGGAGGAATATTTGGAGTTGGTGATGAGTCTTAAATGAAAAAAGGAACCTGCAAGACATCTGAAATTGGATTTGACAGAAAGGATGTAATAAAATTATGAAATCTGATGGTGGATGTAACGAACCCCGATATGGTCGATGGTGACCGGAGATGACAAAACATATTTGAGGCAAGACAAGAGCAAGAATGAGAAGATTTGAGGTTCAAGGGATATGAAACCAAAAAGATGATGAGAAAATGGGTAAAAGGGAAAATGAAGAAGTGGAAAAAGGAAGAGTCAAAGACAACAAGGTAGGGTCGACAGAGACATGAATAATTCTAGGGTTTGTTGGATGATGATAGGTGGAAATGATGATCTCAGAAATGGAATTAAAAGTTGATGATGCAAAGACAAACCTCAAATGGACAAAAACCTACAAAATTGATGGGGATGATTGAGGGATGGTAATGGTAATGAAAAGGATGGATGTAAACACGCAAGAGAGAAAATACTCCGAATCTCCAAGAATGAAGCACAAGATTTCTAAGAGAGATCTAAGATGATTATAGTTGTTGCAAAAGACAAGAAGGAAATGAAGACAAGGTCGCAAGAAAGATCAAGTCTCCAAAATTGCATCCTAGAAAAGGGAGGGGTATGGTCGTATTTATAAGGTCAACGGTGACCCTAATGGGTCACCACCAATTCCAGAGGTCCATCCATTTGGGTGGTGGAAGAGTGGCAAGATCAACACAATGACCCCTTATGAGGCAGGATTAGGGTTTTGAGAGGTGAGGACGAGTTAGGGTTATATAGATGAATACATGGGTAGGTGGGAGGTGGAAAATATTACGTAAAGGTCATATAAAAGTAAAGTTATTAAATGAGGGCCTAGGGAGGATAAAATGGAGCATTTAAGGAAAATAAATGAATTAAATGGGGTTTTAGGACTAATTAAGGGTGATTAGAGATGTTTAGGGAGAATTAATTAAGGGCATGATTAAGATGAGATTAAGGTAAGAAATAATGATTAAATGGATAAATTTAATTTAGGAGGGAAAGAAGGGATTTGAAAGGGAAGAGAGGCATGTATGTGAAATATGAAGGTGAAGAAGAGAGAATGTGGGATGAGGGACAAAGGATACCAAAAATTGGTGTCTACAATATTAACATGTTATATATCATTAGGTCCCCTATTATATATCTCTACTATATGAAAGGAAATAATCAAACACAAAATCATACCTAATAGACCAATTCGGTCCTCCATGAATAATTTTTCAACCTATCTACCTAACATGATGTCATCATCATCATCTTGCGGTCTCACAACAACCAATTTCTTCCATCTTTATCGATGCACCAACATCATGGGTTCTTACCTCTCGTGCTTAGGCTACTCTTGTCATATCCCTAGAGAGAATAGTGTTGATATTTGCACCTAAGGAGAAATGTAGCCTCATTGGTCATCTCAATTTACAATCTTAGTCCCAATCACTAGGCCATTGTACCTCCTCCTCCTAACCTAGGGAATCACTCTTGAGGTTGTCCCTCACGTAAATAATCTACACCTTCTCTATAGTTCCTCTAATCTCTTTCTCTTTTATCTCCTTTGACTCTCCAATTATGGCATGGGTAGGACAATAACCTTTGGTTCCTCACTTCTCGACCTCATGGCTCCCTAACATGTCACAATTGTTATGCCAGAATAACAATGATACAATATGATATGGTCTCCCAAACTATCCTCGACACATTATATATAGGATGTGTATATACCCACTAGTGATAATGACATATGATCTCTATAATGTCATGTGTTTTATGCATTGTGGGCCATGGGGACCATATATAAAGTGATCTTACATACATGTTACATACAATTTGATCTTGGTGTACTATGCATAGAGTTAGAAAACTAACTTTGCTCTCATATCCTCTCCCATCTCACACTACAACATCCTCAAGGAATCCATTTCTATCTCTAATGGATTCTCTATAGGATTTTACATGGGAAACCTCTCATAGGTCCATGATAATAGTAGAATAATTGGCCCAATCACCCAATGTTGTCTCACCCACACTATATACAAATCATGGGCCAGGTTGTACTCAAATAGATGCACCCCAACTGAAATGAAAACCCTTCTCAAGATATTTTCTACATACTACCAAGGAAAATAAGGCCACTCCATCTAATTTATGACAAAAACATTGTCACAACCATCCCAAGAACAACCTTCCGTATATCTAAAATACATTAAATATAAATGGAACCGAGTCAAACTATAAGTGATCAATGATGATATTCATATGCACATGTGGCCCATTATGTTAGCTCTCTCTCTCTCTAGTGTAGTCTCAAAGACATCACAAAACACGTGTTCACCCTATATCGAAGTCCTAGAGTAACATGGACATTCTCTAGTGTAAAGGTTATCTCTATCATATCTTCACCAATATTTCATCTAAATGTGTTTCCATGATACTCCCATGCGTCAATAAACATTTGAATGAAATCTAAATATAGTAAAATTCATGTCATCTTCATAATCCCACTAAATCCTAAATCCCAAATCTTGTAATCTAGTCCTATATGTGGTCACCAATCCCTCTAACAAATCTAGAAACCATTTTACATATATTGATTGCCAAAGATGAATCCTATGTGGGATCTATGAAATGTCAGAAAAAGCACCCATAGTCTCAGTTAGAGAAAAACATCAAAAATCATCATATACAACTACAAAATCAATAAAAAAGCACTATTCATATACCATTGGTGATGTTGATAGATGTTGTTGGCCCTTAACAAACATATTAGGCTCTATATATGGCATCGCCCTCTTTCTAGACAACATCGTTCATGTTACCCTTCTCGCATAATAATGGTCCTTCCAAATGGCAATTACAATTATTTTCTTGATGGCATCAACCCTCCCGATAAATGGTATAGGCCATGGTAAAGGCCTATGATGTCATCAACCTAACATGACCAATGTCATCTACAACAAATTCGCACACCCTTTTTCTCTTTTTCTGGTTTTCCTAAAATTCAAACTTAAAGATGTTCAAAAGAAAATTACACCCAAACCCACCCACATCTCGAATCGGTCTACATTTTGGCTATCTTTGGGGCAATTTTCACTAGCCAAATTTTTCTTGAGACCTTTTTACACTTTTCTACTAGGTACCCTTTCCCAATTCAATTGCAAAACCTACCCAAGTATCCACATAGCTCACCATCCTCAATCATCACTCCATCTGCCAACACCATTGCCTCACATTCTATCCATCATCAATTGTTTCATCTATCCTATATAACCAGTGGCACTATATTTTATATAAAATTGAAAATGTACAAAATGATAAATGAATCGATTGAATTTTGATTTATAACAAACTTTAACACCCTCTTCTTGTGATGTCTTGATTTTCTTAAAATTGCAATATTTGTATAATGCTAACTTTGATTTTCATTATGGAAGAAATATCAGATTGTATTCTTGAAACGAATCCAACGATATATTGCACATATTTTTCCTAAAATATTTAAAAATCATCTCCTTTTCAGGTGTGTAATTCTTATCTCTATTTTTTTATTACACCTTATTACACCTTTCCTCACCTCATGACTTATTCACTCCCTCATCCTCCCATGAGCTCCCTCCTTGGCTTAGGATTTATTACTTGTTTATCTAATTTATCTTCTAGTGTTTATTTTCAGTTATACTTGGGTTCACATAACATCTCTTTCTACACTATGGTGATTCACTATGTGGCAACACTCAAGATAAGGTAATATAATATCCCCTTCCCAATTGAAGACCTTTGGCCTATTTTGTCAACCCGACAGCCAAAGGGTGATCACAAGGGTGGCTTAAGTTACAATAAATTATTATAAAGTGCCAAAAGAAAAGAAAAATAATAAAGCACTTATATTAATTTATTTAACTTAATTATATAAATGTAGAAAGAAAAAGCACTTATAAAATTTGTAATCCCTATAGGAAGGTGCTACTAGCCTTGGGGACAATTATTAGTGGTCCAAATACATTTTGTATTCTCCCTAGGGAGAATGGCGACTTGCATTGAGGAGGGATCATGGGAACTTAGAAAAGATAAAAAACATTGTATTTTTGTATCCTCCCTATGGAAAAATGCAACTTGTCCTAGGAAGGAAAATGGAGGGTAGAAATTGCATAGAGAAAATCATTGCATGTTGATTGGATATTTTGGAGGTTGTTTTGGGTCTCTTCTTCCTTTATAAGGAGAAGTCGACTTGAGGGGAAGGCATGCTATGATCATTTTTATAATTTCTAATTTGCATTTGAAGCCTTGAGTTTTTGCAAAAATATTCTAAGGACGAAAACCCTTAGTATTTTCCTCTAGAGGATGAAAACCATTAGTATTTTACTCTAGAGGATGAAAACCCTCTTAGAGCAATTGGGGAATTTCTACACAAGATTTTCCATAGAGCTTGCAAAGATTTCTAGTTATTTCCAGCAGATGTTTTGCAGCAGAGCTTGGTAGAAGAAAATTGCAGCAATTGGTGTGTTCATTGTACAAGGTGGAGTGACCTAGTTTTGGACTGATTTGTGTTGCACAAGAAACATTCCAGATCTGCATAGTATTACCATCTATTGTACTGATTTTTGGTGATCAAAATAAAGTATTTTCAGAATTTTTGGGAAGGTTTTATAGTGTTTTTCCAGTCACCATTAGGTGCAGATTTCTGAGTTGTTTTCCAGTCTGAATACATTCCTAAAAATCAGATTTTTCTCCATTTTGGACTGTTAAAAAATTTTGAGATCAGTTTATAACAAGAATCTATAGAATTGGGGGTTATTTTGTGTGGGTTTCTTCTATAAACCTAGTCGCCAATTTTAGTAGTTATTTGCAGCAGTTAAACAAGGTTTTGTATGGTCACATACATCACCTTAGGATCTGATTTGGGAAAATAAAATCTGCATATTATTTTGGAAAAAGAAGATTACCACATATTTCTTGTTTGGTATAAGTTTTATGAAAAATCCCAGTCGGACTTTCCTTGTAGAAATCTGATTTTCCTTAATAAATTCTGAAATATTCTTCATGAGTTAACTTTACGGAAAGGGAATGACATGAAATCCATTAAGGGAAAGAATTTTCCCATTCAGTTACATTACATGTATGTATATAGATTGCTATGTTTTATTTTAGTATATGATTTCACTTCTTTCCATTATACACATCCTTTTCAATATTTTGATTTCAATGTTGCATATTATTTTCCCAAAGGTCCTCATGTACAACTTTTGTGACACACAATGATCTTTGATTGGAGCATATGTATACACCTAATTTTTCACTTTACTAACTTTTATTCTTCGCAGACATCATTGGTGCAATAGCTTCTCCTGAGTAGTGTCCTCGAAATATTGCACAGAAGCGTGAGTAACCCTAAATGGTTACATGTATCCTTTGGGTTACATAAGGTTGGTCAACAATGCTATTTATGAGATATATTTGACATGGAGTCTAATTATATTGAATATATTTCACATATTGTCACATCCCTTAGAGTCATGTTGTCACACACATACAATTTTCTTTTACAAGATCCTTACAACATCTTCTTGCAATCATTATCCCACCTACAATTAATGTGACTCATACATTCTTCAAGTTTTCCTCTTAACACATGTAGGTTCCCTCAATAAAACTTAACATGCTTTTTTGACCTCCATATGCCCGTATTTCTCTCTTAGACTACGGTATCGACCATAGTCAATGTTGTGTGGCAATAGAAATTCCTTAGCTAATGACATTAAGTTAGCAGTTGTTGCAAAATTGTTAATGTTATCCCTAAGTTGTTTAAAATAGGTAGATGAGCACTCATGCCATCATTCATCAATCACTCATTTGGTTTGATATTTTTGATTGGCTGATTATTTTATATTTGTGGAAAACTTTAGTTTGATTTTTTTATTTTTTCTATAGTTTTTGCTTAAATAATTGCAAATTGAGGGCAATTAATACATTTTTGCCAAATTAATATTTTTTCAAGATACTAGTTCTCTCTCGAATTTTGATATTTTTGGAATCTTCATTTCCTCTTGATTCCAACAAGTAGTCACACGATTAATTTTCTCTCCATTTTGAGAAAAAAATTATTTGTTGTGTTAATTTTAATTAAATCGGGCTATTTTATAGGATATTGTATCCTCAATAACTTTTGCACGAATCTCGAAATTGAGTGCCATTTATTGCAAATGTGCTTTTTTATTCTTATCGCATTGGTTATAATTTTGGGAGAGAATACCAAATTTCAAAAATAACCTCTTTTTTGGCCATTCAGTGGGTAGTTCCTCATTTTATTTTTGTATAACTCTAAGTATCATTGTGTCCTCAATGCCAAAATTTAAAATTGTAAATGATGCATTATCATTAGAATGTGAAATCTGAAATATGCAAAGATAAGAATATAAGATTTTGTAATAATCTTTAGTCTAGATATGAGGCAAACACTCGAACCCGAGGAAGCTCAACCAAAAACGTCAACACTTGACAAAGATGCGAATACATAAAGAGCCTCAAAGAAAATCAAGATGAGTTATTAGTATTTTGTCAGAGGATGGAGGCAACAGAGGCAGGAGGATAATCAATGTCCTCAAGTTCATTATTACCTCGAGGCCAAAATATGCTTTAGTGACACATTTTGTTGTGTGTGATGAATAAGAATAGATGAACATCCATGTTCATATGTGCAGCAGAGTGTTTGTGTTTCCCCTATGATAATGATGATATGGAGATTTGTACTATTGATATTATAATAATAAGTGTTCTTGTTTAGATTGTCTTGATGGTTGATGTGAATTGGTTGATCGGTCTCAATTCATGTATTCACCTGGATAGGTTGATGGGCCCCTCTTCATGAATGATATAGTTTCAATAGTCGGTGTTGAGAATCGAGACCATATGTAGGCTATGGAGCGACATACTGCTTAGTTGAAATGGTGTTTTCCACATGTTCGCACTAAGGGGGAATGTTAGGAATATTATAGTGCTCTATTAATATTTTTATCTACCACGTGGTAAATATTACTAACTATTGTTATAATTTTGTTTGTTTGTTATATCCGTAATTCATTAAATGAGTTATTATTTTTCAATAGTTGTTTGTACTTCCTATTTATAAGGAACCCGGTTCAACTTTGTATTTGGCCATATAATAGCCATTACTTTGTATATAGTATATGCTGAATAGACTATTATATTTTGTTTCTCTCTGCTTTCTTTCTAAGTGGATTTGGTTTTCCTAGTGCACAAACTCTGACCAAATTTAAGAACTAGAATGGCTTAAACTTGTAAATATGAATTATTTCACACCAAGGGTTCTTACCAAACTTAGAAATTTTCTATCATCAATATATCCTTGTATGAATTTCAAATCAATAAAACCTTCAAAAACACTTGAAAAATCATCCCAAAATTCTACCTTCCAAATTTCATAGGCTAACTCTTCAAAATGTGAGAGATACATTCATTTTACTAGACATACATTATGTCAAACATATTGTGTGCAACATCAGTCCAAATAGGAAAATGTGTTATAACTCAAAAAATAATGATAATAAAGAAAAACGGTTGAAAAACCATCTACAAAAGGTGCACATATTATTGTGGTAAAAATATGAAGTGATTTTGATTTAAAATGAGAACTTTATGCTAACTAGTTCGAACTAGATCATTAATTTACAGTCACAGTCTTCCTTCAACTCAATAAAGGAATCATCCATGCATCAAAACAAAGTGATAGTTCATTACATAAATTCAAGGAAAATGCATTCCAAGACTCTATAACAATCATATAATGGATTTATGTAAGAATCACATAAATAAACCATCATTTTCCAAAGCAAAATCAGAACACTCTTAAGAACAAGATTAAAACATACAAACTATCATAAACATATGTATATTTCTTCCTTCCTTACACAAATCATTGTATTTTCCTTTCATTCCAACTTCTCTTCATCCTATAAAACATTAAATTACTTCCAAAACTCACTCCTCCCTTATTTGAACTATACCTAATATGTAATTGTCCTAGATGCTTCATGATTATCACATTGTGACCTTTCAACTTCCATCTACCTCCTAAATTTATAATTGCCATCTTTTCATTATTTTAAGCATCTAGATGATTCACCTACACCTATAGACTCATGAAACACTTAACATGACACATAAAAGACTCCAACAACACCTAATAAGACTTGAATCACCCATTTCAAGACCATGCACCCATTACATATATTTGAATTTTCAAATATCCCTTATGGAGGGAAAACAAAAAAGGTGGAAAATTTTAATTTCTCAAATCCATCAATTGCTTGAAAGGCCTTGTATGACCCATTAATACCTCTAGAGCTCCTACAAAACACACATTGACACCAAGAAGCTTGAATTTTGAAAATGAAGGAATCGTCATGGATGCTCCTGCATCACACCTTCCTCTAACAAGGTAGCTTTAGTGAACACAAAACCTCCATCTGGCTTGGATACTTCTATTACACCCCTACCACAATATCATTATGACAATTACTCCAACCCATACTAGAAATTTTTAGAATAGATAAATTCTCTTATGTGTAAAATTCCCTGTATAGAGCTTATGTGTACATCGGCTTCACACCAAAGGTTCATCCTCCAAAAATAAATTTTTTTGAATAACCTTCTTGTGTGGGTCCTAAAGCTCCCTCCACATCTACAACCCCAAAAATCCATCACATAGAAACCATGGGAAAGATATGTGAAATTAAATATTTGATTCATTAGCTTTGGACTTCGTGGAGGATGACATGATTACAAATGAAGTATTATTTCATGTAGATGACCCACCCTTACTCATTAGCTGTGTTATTCATGATTCTCAAGTGTGTAGAGTCCTTGTAGATGAAGGGTCCAAAATTAACTTAGCTTCTTAATCCCTAATTAAGAACCTCAGATTTTTTTGAAATCTTAAACCTACCCACTTAACTTGTCGTGGCTTCAAAAAATAAGAAAAACCCATAGGATGTATCTGGTTGCCCATCACAGTTGGACCTAAATTTTTTCGCACAAATATTATGGTTCTAGATTGTCCTCTCTCATATAATCTCCTATTGGGTCACCCTTGGACACATCACATGCATGCAATCACATCGTCTAGGTACCAATGTATCAAATTCATCCATAATAACCAATTATTTAGGCATGATGTCGATCCCAACACCTAGGATGTTCGAGTACAATTCCATAATGAACCCTTTCTAATGTCCATTGCTCCCGAGATCTAAGGAATTCAATATCCAGAATTTTGTGATCTTAAGTCTGAAATTTAGGTCACATTAACAAACTCATATGATGATGAACCTAATGAAATTTAGAAATGGGTCAATAATAATAGATTACCTGATGACCTTGTGTAATGGTTACCATGAGTCCTCCTACCACTGGGGGCTGGTATCTCGCCACAACCCAAACAAGAAGAACTTATTTATCACACCTCAACTTCCAATCACTTAGAATGTAATGAATTATGGATTTCACAACTATTTTCTCGATCATTCTCCCTATTTGCCAAATATTTTAGCAATATCGGTGTCATGGACAAAGAGGCAAAGTGCTTAAAGAAGAATATATTTCCTTATCCCCTCATTGAGGATGATTATATTATTTCACAGAAGAATCTAGAAACTTGAAGTATTACACCGCCAACATGACTTGGCCCAAATGAAATCATTACTAGTCCAATATAACACCATTGACATATCTTATGAACCTTATATTTATGACACTAGCAACAATGAGGATGAGGAGGAAACACTTCCCTATGTTCCTCCCAAGTTATCCACTCTTGAAAACTCATTGGGTATAGGAGAAACTCCAAGATTATGCTTCCCATTACCCTCCCAGAGAAACTTCAACTCCTACAATAACTCCACCACCCATACCAACATATGAGCTAACCCCGTAATCAACGATGATCTTTGTGCTAATAACATGACCATCAAAGATCCCGCACCCAAGGAGGTTACCTTAGATGCTAGGGTGTTGGACGTGTGAAAAAATAGTTCTAGACAACATTGAGATGGAAAACGATATGTAGGATTAGAAATTGATGTGGAATATCATAGACCTCTCCACACTTTAGATAATGATGAGGCTATCCTAGAGATATGATATGAATGAGAAAATTAAATTCCTCAAAGCCATCATAAACTTGGAAATTTTCCCAAAACACCTATGCACTTTGATGATTATGTTGCTACTATCGATCCTTGTCAGGATGAGGTAGCTAAATTTCCTGAAGCTCCATATCACTTCAAGACAACAATTCTACGCTAGATGAATCAACCATATGTGTGCAACTTGACGATGACTCATTGATATAGTATTTCTCAAGAATTACTTCTCCCATCTACATGAGTGTCGCATTAGATTTTTAAGAAAGTAAAAATAATTATTTTCATGGGGATATGCCAACATGCAGGGGTATTGATCCCAATATTGTCTCTCATAATATCACTTTTTTTTATTAAGGGCAAATAGTTTTGAAGGGACTATACCCTGTATACAAAAGGGCTCAAAAGCCAGATAGCATAGGTGAGAGAAACAACCCAGAGAAGGGAAAAACGGCCAACCTAAGAGGGCTCATCAGCCAGATATGACAATACATGAGAAGAAAGGATCCAAATGAACAATGATCCAAAAAGAAGCAGAAAAGATCAAAAAGCAAACAAAAGATATGCAACATATAAAAACTCTGCCAAAAAGTAGCTCCAGAACCGCCAGATAACAACAACTTCGCAGCCAAAAACAACAACACAACAACCCGTTACTTGATAGCCCTGTCAATCTTGGTTTTGATAGCCTGCAGTGACATGAAGAAGGCAATGGCAGTGGCCTGAGAGGAGTCTTTCATATCCGCCTGAGCAATTGCAATATCCCTTTTCTCTTTGGGGCCCCAAATGTCTTCATTAATCCCACTTAAACTGCAAACACTATGAACATGTTGTTCAATGAAATTATAAATGCTTTTAAGGGCAGATAGTATGCAGTCATTGCGACTTTTTACATTCCCCATTCTGCCATCCAAAGACTGTAACTTCTTGAAAACTTCAGCAATAACCCCCTCTTCATCATCACTTTGAAGTATTCCTTTTCCCTTAGCTTTTTCCATATTTTTTATAGTCCCTTTGAGCTCTTGCATCTCCTTTTCCAACCTGTCCATCAAGTCCTCCTCCTTGGGTTCCTCCATCAGTTTGCTGATATGCAGGAGGTTCTCAGCAAGTTCCAGGTCTTTGTGACTCCTGAGGACCCATTGAGAAGAAGGGATTTTAGTTTTTATGCTCTTGCTTTTCTTGCTGGAAGCAGCAGCTTCAATCTTCCTTTTCAGCAGGGGGAGTGGAAGTGGTGTGAGCAGGTGGAGGTATGGAGGAAGAGGGTGGGGTAGGATTCATGGGGGCAGCTAGAACAGTGGCGATGGATCAGGAGGATAAGCCCTTGGTGCAAAGGGACAGCCCTAGAGTGGCTCTGAACTTCCCTAATTGATTTCTCCAACTGAGTTTATCAAGTAGTGAGGGAAGTTGATGATGATATTTCTACGAAAGTGATTAAGAAATATCAAATGTTTTTGAGGTATAGTCACAAATATTCCTTCAAGAGTTACATACCTAACAACCATCCTGGCAAGCTCAGCAAAAGGCTCAGGAATCGACGCCACCTTGATGCCAGCAGTCACAAATTCAAGATTCTCCCCATCGTCCAGGAACTTCTTGGTCTCCACCTCCCTGTCCAACCTTCTTATTGAAGAATTTGGTGCCCTCCAGGCTGAGGCCCGTGATCTGGGCGATGAGCTCTTCCGTGATCTCAATCTCCATGTTACTGTATTTGACAATCCGATTCTTCCATCCCTGGGTGAATCTAATAGAAATGTCTTGATCAAATCCTTGAATCCTTTCAATTAAATTAGACAGACCCCCGATTTGAAGGTAGTTCCAAAGCACCGTATCCTCTTTCCACGCTGGATTGTGGGTCGGTTCAGTTTTGCAAGGTGGACCCCCCATGTTTCCACTATTTCTTTTCCTGTTCTCAACGGTAAAAATGCTATCACTATGCGGGACAGGCTGAGCTTTGATGTTGGTTTTTGAATCTTTCCCTTCCGTGAAAGCAGGTTTAATTATTATACCATACTTGTAATTATTGCCCCGCTCCTCGGCTTTCCTCCTATGCCAAGAAATGATGACAGTCCAGCTCGCACATATCACATCAATCATACATATCTTATGTGATGTCATCATATTGTACTTGAGGATCCGCACATTAGCATCCAACACACATTCGTTAGTGTTGATTTTCTCGGCCATGTAGATCATTGATTATGGATTTATTGATTTGAGTGGGCAGAACATCCCCCCTAAGCCAAGTTTGAAAGGTATTAGTAACACCAAGGTTTGCCAAACTATCTGCGACCCTATTTCCTTCCCGATAGGTGTGGGTGATTTTAACATTTTCAAAGCTCTTGCATATATCAATAGCTTCACCAATGAAATCTCTAATTGACCAGCTGGGGTGTTGCTTTTTGTTTAATAGATTGATGATATTCAGAGAATCACCCTCAATTATAATATTTAGAATATTACAATCTCTGGTAAGTCTTATACCCCAAAGAGCGCCAGGGCTTCAGAGTAATGATTAGTTTGCCTGCCCATTCTCCCAGAAAAAGCAGCAACAAAACAACCTCTTTGATCTCTGATGACTCCCCCTCCTCCAGAGTCCCCCGGATTTCCTTTTGAGGCCCCATCAAAATTTAACTTGTACCAATCAGTGGGAGGCTTAATCCATCGGACGGTGTTTCTATCTATACCATTGTTATTCTTATTAAGGCAGTGTCAATATTCCAATCAGTCAGGATGTATTCTTCCTTCTCAGGGTAAAGTCTATTTTTAGGAGGTTTAAATCTAGCAATATTATCTTGCACAACAATGATAATTTCCTTGTAGACTTTGTTACATGCCTTTCTAGTGTTTCTGAAAATGCTATCATTACGAGCCTTCCAAACTCTCCACATAGTGTGGGGTAAAACAAGTTGCCACAATCTCTTCACCACACAATCTCTCATAATATCGTTACCTATCCCGACGTTGCACCTATTCAACAAAAGATACAAAATTCCCTCCTAAAATCAATGATATTTGTCATAAATAAATCATTAAGATTTTAGATTCCAAATTCATCCGCATTGTGGACTATTCCGAGTGGGTCTCCAATATTGTCCCCATTAGGAATAAGGATACTTTGTCCATCTCGTATCTTCATTGATTTTAGAATTCTTAACCTCACTTTTCCTAAGGATAACTTTCCTTTACACTCCATCGACACCATTGTCAACTCCACGATAGGATACAAAATGTTATCTCTTATGGACGGGTTCTCGTGGATATAACCAAATCCAAATCACTCCTAAAGATCAACATAAGACCACTTTTATGACAGAATGGGGTACTTATTGTTATGTCAAAATGCATTTCAGAATCAAGAATGCCGGTGCAACATATCAATGCACCATGAACCACATCTTTCATGATCTCATACAAAAAATAGTCAAATTTTATGTGGATGATATACTCGTCAAATATTGATGCACAGATGATCATGCTCATGACCTAGACATTTCCCTAGGATGTCTTCACAAATATAAGGTCTGTCTCAATCCATAAAAACCTATTTTCGGTGACTTGAGGAAATGTTTTGGGCTTTTTGGTATCAAAATGTGGTATCGATGTGGATCTAGCAAAGATCAAGGCCATCCTTAACATGTCGCGATCATCTTCTATATCCGACATACAAACCTTTCTCAAGCAAGATTAGGGAAATTCAATTATTTGTCCCTAAATTTACTTATCATGTGCATGTCATAAACAACTTACTCCTAAATTATACCAAACTTGAGTGAACCAAGGATACTTAACAAGATTTCAAAAACATGAAACAATCTCTCACTTCACTACCGACATTACAACCCCTTCTCCTAAGATACCCTTGTTGTTATAGACCTCTTCCACTCTGGTATCTATTGGGGTAATTTTAGCATAAGATGATGAAAAGGGAAAGGATAATGCCATTTATTATCTTATTTGGGCACTAATAGATTATGAAATGTGATACACTCCCATCAAATGGTCTTGCCTTGCCATCTACTATGTAGCTATGAAATTACGACATTATATGCTTTACCAAACCACTTACATCATTCTTCACACAGTTACCTTATGACAATTTTTATCAAACACTATCCTTCCAAAGGATAGAATTGGGAAGTGAAAGAATTTTCAAATGGAATTTGACCTCCATATTATAAAAATCAAATAATAAAATGCCAAATTATCACGAGACTAATTGGCCAATATACCCATCCCTACTCCTTAACCTATTCATGATGCACTACCTGATGAGGAAATCCTCATTGAGGGTATCAAAAATTCTATTTCTATCAAAGACTATTTCTTTAGATTCATGACTGATATGGATGCGCAATCCTCCGATGCCAACCACGAAGCACCTACCTCACCTAAAGAAAACCAAACCCCAAGATCATCGAAGAATAAATTACCATTGATTTACATGAGGATACATGGATGTTACACTTTGATGGGGAAAAATTCCTTGGGGAGTCAGGGAAGGTTTTTTTCTCACCGATCCTCTCGACCTAACTTTCCCCTTTCCTATTGACTAGAATTTGAAGTCACTAATAACATGGCTGAATATTAATACTTTATCTTCGGCATACAAGCTTCCTTGATAATAATATTGATTATCTCCTTGCCATGGGGACTCTCAATTGGTTTGTCTATAGGTTAGCGACACATATAAATGTCATAGAAAAACTTAAAGCTTATTAAAGTTGTAAATGAGGTTAATGAAAAAGAAGGAAAATACGCTCAGAAATGGTGGGGTCCTTACCTCATCAAAGATATAATCAGTCCTAATACATATCATCTCAAACCAATGAAGGTCACATCTTCAAAGAATGAATAAACACCCAATTTATCAAAAAGTTCTTGCATGATGAATTTCGAGATCTTCGGCACTCACTTGCCATCTCCCATATTTTATTTTCCAAATCCAAGTTACTTCATCAACTATATTTAACAATATTATTAACTCTTTCACCTGGCCTTTTCTATGGAATCACCACCGTGTCTTGTGCATCCTTGGATTTATTTTATTCTTATAGAATTTACCTCTTGTTTTTCTACACTTTTCAGCATTTTTATCCTACCTTTGGGCTAATCATCCATGATCTATTTATGTGCACCTTTGAGTTTTATGATAATACCTCTTTATAGCTTCTACCATACGTTTTTTTTTCACTTTTCAGCATTGCTACCTTCCGTTTGGCTTTGAAACTATGACACCTTACCTCTATGATCCTATGACATAACATCCATCCCATGGGCCTCTAGCTAGGTGATTTATGTCTTATTTTATTGATGATCCTCTAGTGTTTTCTTTCAGTTTTTCTTCTCTAGGGTTATAACAACATGGATTGTTCTCATAAGTGGTAGGATGACTAACACTATTAGGTATGCATTGGTAAGTGTATTTCATTTCATCTAGCCATTTATTTTACTTTCAGACTTTCTTTCAGTTTCAGTGTTATGTATTGTTCTTTCCGCTAAATAACCAATGTTTCACTATTGTGACATGCAGTAGTCAACAATCGGTGCATATGTGTACACCTAATTTTTTATGCTTTCTATTTTCATACCTATTACTGATAATTTCTCATTCTAGGTTAGAGGTCAATAATGCATCTATTTCTGGGAATGGGTTCCTTAAGGGGCTAGTTTCGAGATAGGGGTATGGTTTTTCACGTAACCATTACATTAGGGATGATACATGGAGAGAGAACACCTTTTGTTCCCATTTATGTATTTCTTTTCTTTTATCTTCTTATTTTCCCTCACATTCTTCTGGCACCTTGCTTGCTTATGCCCTCATTTGTTGTCTTGTGTTCCCATTGCTTTACATAACACATTGCACACTCCTTTTTAGTTTTCATCCATTGTCAAGCCATTTCCCGTGGGTGATTCGTTGGTGTAATTTTATATCCCTAGCCGATTCCTTCTCCTGTAGGTGATGGCATCTCGTATAAATACCCGAACTTACACTCTCACACTTAAGACATAAAATATATCATCATCACATCAGATCAATAATAACTTATCATTATTTTTTATATTTTGCGCCAACTTGCATATTCTCACTTAGCTCTTGGATTTCTTACATCTTGACTCTCTGCTTGGAGATTCTTTTTTCTTGGATTGGTTTACTTGCACTTTTGGGTCATCTATAGTGAGCTAGGATTGGATTGCTTCCTCTTCTCCACCTAAAATTTATTCTCTCTTGGTGTATAGTCCATTAGGAGATAGATTCATCAACAAACACCCCCAATAGATAAGTTCTCTAACTCAAATTGTCATTTTCTATAGATTAGTCTCCTACATCTTCACTACATACTCTATGTTAGCTTAGTATTTTATGCGCATGCTAGGTTAGCATATTATATTTTAGTTCCTTTATGTTACATGCTTTACTTTGGCTAACATAGATATTACATGCTTATTTTGTTCATAATCTCCCCCCATAGTGTTGATACCTCCATATGGTTCCTTCCTCTTCTTCAACCTAAGGCCTGAGAAACCTTAGGTTATCCTAGTGTAAGGGTTACTTCCCTTGGGGTATGTGATCATAAAGGTTCTTGTACCCCCTGAAATTCCATCCATTGTGTTTTGATCTTGGTGTGTCCCTTACTCATTACCTAGATACCGTAGTTGAATGGATTATAAGAGTGCATAGTGTCTAGACACATTTTTTACCACCATATAGGTAGGACCAAAGGGTGGACATCAATTGATTATACAAATCAACGTCATGTATATCCATAGTTTTTCATAGTATTTTGATGATATTATTGTTAGTGGCCTAATCTTGACCATTACCTTAAGGGTAATATGGAGTGGAGAAAGTATGCTTGATTTTATATTTAGCACATAATTTCTTGAGCGTATGATTTTTAAAGGATGACCCATTATCTCAGTGACAATTAAAGAGGGTACCCAAATGTAAGTTATAATATGTGTGGAGATGAATTGATAGATATCATCACTATTATTGGTGTGAAGAGGTGCTTCTATAACCCATTTGGTGAAATATTCGGTAGCAGTAATGATGAATTAGTGTCCATCAACTGATTCAAGATTTACTTTATCGATAAGGTCAAAACCCCATAGAGAAAAAGTCCGAGGAGATATAATAGGATGTAATTAATTAGTTGGGGCACTGATTATATTTCCATATCATTCGAATTGATCACATCATCTGGAATGTTTAATATAATCTTGTTCCATGTTAAGCCAATAATATCCTTGTCGAGCAATTTTTAAGACATAGTCTTGCCACCAAAGTGACCATAAAAACACTTTCTTCGATTTTTGATAAGGCCAAGGGAATGTCGTAAAACCCTAGGAAACATATAATATGACAATCAATATAAAATTTAAATATTGATCTCCCATTAAGAACATAACAAGAGGCCTCGTGGCACAAATGGTGCACTACTTGTGGTGATTAGTTGTGCGTAAAATTTTTAGTAAAGGAATTTTTAGACATTAGTAAATAGACTACTTTTAAGAAGATAAAATATGGATGAGCCATGCAAGTAACAATTTTTTTCTAAAGGATATTATCAATATATGCAAACATGGTGTTTGTGCAGCCACTAATGGAGTTACTAAAACTATACGAGAAGAGAGAAAATTTCCAAATTTATGAGAGGATTCATTCCCTAGATCGTACTTAACTTTAAAATATGGAAAAATTGTTCACAAGACCCTCCAATTTGTCCTAGCATTTGCACTATTCCTTTAGGGGTCAAGGATGAAGGGTCACATAACACCAAACATAATAAAAAGGTAATGATTTGTTTTCGCAATTCAGCTTATGTTCACACAACGAAGATGGAAAAAAATTAAGTATGTAATATCTAGATAACTAAAAAGTTTAAATTAAATTTTCTTGTTTTTCCTTGGGGCTCCATATATTGAACCCTTTGATCAATTATCATATAACACACCCATTAATTTTGATTTAGGAAACTGATAAGGATAGATCAGTTTGTTATTGTTTAAAAATTTACCAATGTTTCCATCATGGAAATCTAGAGTCCACCCTAACATACCCCAACAATACCACTATAACTTATTGAAACAACAAACAACTAATTTTTGAACTCAAAAATACATAAAATAAGTTTAATAAGATTACAAATTTTACCATTTTAGCCAAGAGAAAACATGAATGAGTTAGGAAAAATGTATCTAAAAAGGAGGTTTCCAAAACTTATCAAGTTCCTAGGTAACTCACCAAATTATATCTTGGACAAGCTTAAAACATCTTGTCCTATCACACCTTCCCCAAGAGGTCAAGTGAGCAAAAAGAAACATTTTCTCCAGATGGAAGGTAGATTCAAATCTATCCTCAATATCCTTAACATATATTATTTTAACTCATCAATTACCTAGGTCATCAATGACCCATTAAGTCTAAAGGGTAAGTATATATTTTTCTAAAACTAGAGGCGTGAGTCTATTTTTAAACAAGGAACTTTAAATTCACCACCCCATTGAGTGGTAAAAACAATGGGGCCATGTTTTCAATAGGGCCCCAAAAATAACACAACTCTTAAATAAAATCCACATTCACATTGTTTAAATAGAGGTTATACTTATTTTAAAGGATGTTATCACCCCAAGTAGGTGGGATGATTAGATAATCGCCACTCTCGGTTTTCAATGAAGGATTAATTTTTTTATCTAATAACAAGTTAACAAGAGTTTTCCAAGGTGATTGATATATTATATACAAAATTCTCCCAAGAGTCAAGTGACGAAAGGAATATTGTTGATCAGAGAATACTAGTTAGAGATCACACAAGAAGTCCGTGCGGGAGAGAAGGCCAGGATAAAGGGTGCGGAGGGACAGGAAGAACCCGCGCACGGAGGGAAAGTTTAGATTTTGGGACTTAGCTGATTTTGAGCATGAAAAACCATTTTTAGAAGATGGCGTGCGGAACACACCAACGATGCAGAGACGTGCACACCATGCATTGTCTATCTTTAGAGGATCGGATCGAAGCGTTTTGCATGGAGATGAGCTAGGAATAGGATTGTCACTTCAGTTAACTACAAGAGGTATATAGATAGCACACTTGCATGTGTGGCTATGCTTGTAAATGACACATGGCTATTAATAACATGTGGCCTATTTCTGGAATAGATAAGTGGTGAAGGGCAAGTCCCCACCCTATATATATGATATGAAGTGCATAGTAAAAGATATACATAGAGAGATGGATTTATGGAGATATAGATATATGCACATATTATTGGATTACTATATTGGATCCATGCGCGCATTGGTATAGATTGATATTATTGTAAGGAGCTTCTGTGTTTATTAATAGATGGAAGATATTGGCTAAATCTAAGTGTCATTCCTATGTGTAATTGAGTAGTGCATGTTATTAATTCAATCATGATTACTATTTAAAGCTTGTTCTTTCATAGATCTGAATGTAGCATGCATTATAGAATGGTGGATTAGTTATGGATATATATGTTTCTTCCTTCATCACGCTAACATCTTGCTACAACAACCCTAAAGAGGGACTGGTACCTTTGCACACTTCAGGTGAGCGCTCAGTCTAGGCTGAGTGATGTGCCAACATGTCTAGGGTGTTATCTGGTAAATTCTAGGCTGCATCATTGGTTCCATTGCCGAGACCTCTTTTTCAATTGTTTTTAGGATGGTTCACGATGAAGACGTATCGGTTAACTCTAGCAAGTATTGAGGAATGGATACACGATTTGGAGGAAGAATATGCATGACGGTTCAATAGTGGATCTGAGTTTAACGCACACACTTGGGTAGAACATAATCTATATGACATCCTATACGAGATATTTTTTGCTATCTTTCCAGTAGAACTATACGAGTGGCTTACTACTTATGCATCTAAGTGGAATTGGAGGTATCGCAAACTTGTTTGGACACAGGAAGAATTTCAAGCCCTTTATGATGTTGATTTGATCTAGAATCACGTTGTGGATACGTGGTTTCATGGTGTTCTAAATAGTTATATTCTAGAATATTCAATTTCGACGTATTCTTGCCCAGAGGTAGCTGAATTCTAGTTTTTGTGGTATCCAAGAGGAGTATATCTGCAAGGTATTCCACTGGAAATCAAGATCTTGATGGTAACTTTGAACCTAGAGAGTAAACCGATGGCTAACTAAACTTCACCACGTGCGAGGGAAGGAAAAATTTTGGTGAAAGATGGTAGACCTAGTGGCAGAGAGGTAGAGAGAGGAGAGGTGGCTTAAGTATAATGAGGCGTGTGAGAGGAAGATAGAGAAGCAATGTTCCATTGCAGAAAGTATGGCGTTGAGGAGAAAGATGGATCAAAAATATTTACAACTCACATAGAACACGTGGAGATAGAGCATTAGGAACTCCCCCATCTAGGAAAACATGACAGAGATCCCCCCTTTGCCTCATACAGAAATGTGCCAACAGAGACTACTTGGGCCATGGGTGTGCATCTTAATCCACCTAGTGACCTAGCCCTTGCACTTGGTTTTCCATTATCTAGTACAATAAGTAACCAACAAGCTAACTTGGGAAGTAGGAGAACAGGAGTAAGTTAGGGAATAAGTACATCAATGGCAGGACAGACAAATTCAATGATATTTGGACGAACATTCTTAGGCGCATCATCCACACAGAACGTGAGTGCACAGAATGTTGGATTCACCTATGGAATTGGAACTACCTCACAGACTATAGGGGTTCAATATAGTACTACTGTCGAAGCATAGGGGAGTACATCTATAGGTCATATTCCAACTACAGGTGGAGGATCAGGAGGTATAGGTGGTTCTAGTTTTGGTGGATCTAGTGGTTTTGGAGGCGAGAGGAACACGGGAGGTTACGGATATGGTGGTCAAGGTTCGCAGTAGCCACATAATATTTATATGGAGATGTATCTTCATCTTCCGGAGTATAGAGGCATAGAGGATGCTGCTAAGCATGTGAATATGTGTGAGATCTTGTGGCACGCTAAAGGGATCATGAATTCTGAGTGAAAGGAAAGTCAATTTGCTACTACATTACATGGATGTGCACACAATGGTAGTGCAGGAAGTTTGACCACGATCAAACTTGCTTGGATTATGATGCATTGAAAGATGCTTTCTGAAAGAGTTCAATATCCCTAAATTTGAGCAGAAAAGTATCAATGTGCTCAAAGATATCAAGCAGGGCACTACTGAGAGTGTACGTGAGTATGATGCCCATTTTAAGACACTTCTATCTAAGCTATCTTATGATATTCATGTAATCCAACATGCACAATGGTTTGTTGGAGGATTGATTACACCATTTAGAAGGGTGTTGTCACATAAGACATACACTGATCCACGTGAAGCACTGGAAGCAGCTTTGCGTGCTGAGGTAGTTGGGAGCATTGACACTGGCATTAGTCCATTCTTAGAGGCACATATTGCAGCTATGGAAAAGCAATTAGAGAAGCTATCAACAAATTCAGCCCATGAAACGCACTTAGGAATTTGGTGTATAGATTGTGAAGTGGAAGGTCACACCAAGGATAGTTGCCCTCGTAGATCTATATGCTCATTACTATTGGATTGTGAGATCTGTCATTTGAATCATGATGCTAGTCACTATCCTTTGTTACAATGCGCATGATAAGGAAGAATGTATCTTGCTTTTGTAAGATTTATAGGTCCACGACCCATGATATTGAGAACTTTTAGTTGATTGGTCGATCCGAGGATGCTATAGACATTGGGGTATGACAGACAAGGGTAACCGGTAATTCTAAGGGTAAGAAGGATCACTAGGATTAGGATCATAATAAAACGTGCTATGACAAGAATGAGGGCATTTTGAAAGAGGTCATGGAAGGGGACGTGGATATCATGGTAGATATGGAGGACGAGGTCGTGGTGGAGGAAGAGGTGAGTTCCCTCGTGGGACATGTTATACATGCAGATCTCTTGACCACTATAGGTGTGAATGTCCTCAGAATATTGCATGTTCTTTACGTAAAAAGAACCATAGCTATGAAGAGTGCTCAGACATATATGAGCATCTGAGTAAGTATCATAAGCAAGAAAATAAAGGCGTCGGGATGGTTAGAATCTAGCGCGGTAGAAGATCAATGGATGCCCAAGATAGCAGAAGGACTTGAGGTATTGACAAAGGGTGAAGATTACTTGTATGAGCTGAAGTGGCGCACGCAAGAGAGGCATTGCACTAGAAGCCTATGATCGCCAAGGAGGAGGTTTTGCATGCAACGTACCTAGATCCTGCTCGTCGAAGGAAGTTTACCAGGATACCATGGAAGTGTTAGGAAATATAGTGTTTACATTATATTGGCTCATAATATTTTCATATGTGTATAATTATATGTTTTTTACATGAGTTGTTAAATATAACTCATATAATATAATAGTTGGTATATTGGGTTGTTTACGTGAGGTTGTAATAACTCACGTAAATAGGTGTATTGGTTGAGTAAGTTTCCTAGTTTATAGGAAACTCTCTCCCTATTTATTTGAGAGTCCTGTATGTATGAAGATGGCTGAATATAATATCTCTTGTTGTGGTAAATCCGGTTCTCTGCTTACAATTGGTATCAGAGCAATCTGATTCTAGTCGCCCTGTGATGGAGTAAAAAATTATTTGGAGGGACATTAGATGTTCTTTGTTGTCCTGTATATGAGAAAACATTTTTGAAGGCTATTGCGTAAAATTAATTTGTGAGTGATAGAAGGGTCAGAATCAATTCTCTCATTGCCACTGTCGATGGAAATTAATATTTGAAGGAGTGCATTTGCAGAGCAATATCAAATTCTTCCATGCGGCCTGAGCACATTTGATAGATATGGTTTTTTCATTGGATTATTTACCATCCTGGAATCCCATTTGAATGTCGCATTGCATGGTTTGATCAAGTTTTATTGGCTCTCGACATCAACATTGACACGGATTTGTATTGCATGGATTTCAGAGTTGCATTGAATCCTGCCACTAGCAATTCAAATTCGTCCCCAAGCATACACTAAATGCTCCTGCGCACTATTATTTGTTCAACACATGTAGTTTTTTATCTGACAGATCCTTCTATCAACGTGCCACTGCCACTGTATCACTGTATCACTATTTTTTTTTGCGCTGCGTAGTAGATTTGTGGATCTCCGTGAAAGTTTCAGCAGGCCTGATTTTGGTTCCACGTGGCTCATCAATTTATGACTCGATCTGATTCATACTGTCAACATTTATATGTTTCTAGATCGACTTCAATGATTTTGGCATAACAATCATCCGCTGGAAGTGGGAAATATGTCTAAGTATTTTTTTGTGGAATACTCGCCCAATCTGCTCTTACCTGAGGAGGCCAGCCATTGGAAGCGGAAGTATTTCATATTACCAGTGGTGGTAGCAGTCAAACCGCCTACAAATATTTCCTTCACTGGAGATAAGTGTTCAAAACCACTTTAAAAAAAAAAAATGGTATATTTATATTTCTTATTATTGTTTTGTGAGTCTGTGTGTTTAGGTATTTAGTTTTTCAAGTCTTTAGGTTTTATTATGTTATCCGTAGCCTTTAGGATAACAGTCTTAATATTGTTTGTATACGTGGTTAGTTACTTTTTGTCTAACAATGTCTAATGTTTAAATGTAATATTGTGTATGTAACATTGTGTATGTAGTCAAAACACAAATGTCATTGTAGGTCTACATATTGTTGTTTAGAGTCATTTTATATGTTCATCAAAATAAAAAAAAGTTTTAGTTATTGTCATTTGTTTGTAAAAGTGTCAAATAAGTGATCTTAAGATTATTTGTATTGTTAAGAGTCGATTTTTGTTTATTCGTCAAAATTTCATTGTGGGTCAATTTCATTGTAAAAAGTGTCGTCTTTCAAAGTTCGAAAAATAAAAAAAAATTGCCCGCATTTCAATTTTGGACGCATTTTTGCTTGTACGCGACGTCCAAATTATTGAAGGTATTTTGAAGCTTCATGATCACATCCGGCTGAACTAGCAGCATGATAATGGAGGAAGGAGGCATCGGAGGAAGGAGGTTGAACAACGACCTCTCGTCAGTCACCAACGACGGGGCCGCGCAGAAGCTGTGGTGGCATATGTATGGTGTGAGTATATGATTTTCAGTGTGGTTTCCATTTTCTTAGTGTGCTTCAGTTTGCAGTGTTCCTGTTGATTTGAGTGGTGTGATTTATTGTTAATACTGGAAAAGAATTGTATAAGAGAGTAGAAAACTACGGAGATCCTCTGACTGCCGTACTTCATTGGAAGATGATCGGTCAGTGAATACGTTCATTGGCAATGGTGATCATGTGCAGCAAGATCAAGACAACAAGATCCAGTTAGTATGATACAACACAATACATTTTTCCCTTTCTGATTTCTTATTTGGAATTTCACATTGTGGGGGGGAATACATACCAATGTTCCATTCCCATTCTACACCCAAAATGACTTAGTCAAGGAAAGCGTCTAGTGGCGATTGCGAGTTTTCTATCATCTTTGTTCGAGATCGAGTGGCAAATGATCAATGATAGAGACTACAATTAAGAACATTACGATTCTTATAGGAAGTAATGTGAAATTTTTCAATATATCTTCTATTGTGCGCTTTAAGATATGCATGTTGTGTTTCCTACATAATTCCCTGATGTATAAGCATAGTGATGAACAATAGCACCAGAGTAAGTCAGTTCATGGATCTTGAAAGGGTTTGTGGGAGGATCCAAAAAACCACACGAGGTGGACAGTTGATGAGGTTCTTATCACGTCAAGGTCTGTGGTAAGCCTATTTAAAACCATGGAAGGAGTGAGCCTTTCTTTTGGATCAAGGTCATGAGTCACAGAGTTGGACATGCCACAGGGGTGAGCATACTACAGTTGAGAGTGTGGATGTTTTTCTACCATGTAAACACTAAGGGGGGGAATGTTAGGAAATATAGTGTTTACATTATATTGGCTCATAATATTTTCATATGTGTATAATTATATGTTTGTTATATGAGTTGTTAAATATAACTCATATAATATAATAGTTGGTATATTGGGTTGTTTACGTGAGGTTGTAACAACTCACGTAAATAGGTGTATTGGTTGAGTAAGTTTCCTAGTTTATAGGAAACTCTCTCCCTATTTATTTGAGAGTCCTGTATGTATGAAGGAGGCTGAATATAATATCTCTTGCTGTGGTAAATCTGGTTCTCTACTTACGGAAGTGCTAAGGAATCTTTAGGGTGAAATACAATACTTAAAGGAGTAGAAGAAAGCGTGGACATAATCCAAATTGATATTGATGATCGAGAGAAGTGTGTAAAATGTTGCACTAAGAGAACATTATTCTACTATTAGGAAGTTGGTTAAAAGAGAACACTTCGTGCGCAAGTATTGAGACCAGACGATAGATTCTACATGCAAATCTTCCCTGGATAGCATTGAATATGACAAGGAAATTACTTTGAATGATGTTGTGGATGGATGGTGTTGAGAAACATATTGATTGATACATGTACCGAAATAAATGTGCTTACATTAGATGCATGGGTACAAATGGGAGAGCCCCATTGCAACCATCATCTAATGTGTTGTTTATGGAAAACATGACCAAGGCCACTCCCATAGGAGTTTTGAAGGATGCATCTATAACTATACAAGGGGCCATGTTCATCGGGATTTTGAGGTATTAGAACTTGCAGAAGTAGACAACTTTCCAAATTGCTTGGATGCCCTTGGTGTTATGCGAATAATGTTGACTTGATATTCAATAAGGGGTATATCAGCTTTGAGAACAAGAAGGAAAGAGTTGGGATACCTCTAACAGATGGGAAGTTGACACCATATGTTGAGCCTCTAAGTGAGGAGGACTTAAACGAAATTTATGTACGCGCTTATTCAGGGACCCAAAGGTCAATGACCCATCAAAAGAAGGCATCCTACAAAGGTGGGAGGATTCTCATTCTATTATATATACTATGAGTATTTCTTGTGACAATTGGGCTCATGGTACATATGAACTAGTAGGGCGTGAGGTGAAAAGTGCATCTACACGCAAGAATGGACTTCATTCAAGTTTGATGGATAGGTAGCACAATACCTTGGTATATAGAAGCGTAAGATCTTCTTGTGTTTTTGAAAGCCATGGAAACATGGTGGACAAATCAAATTAAGAGAAGAGATATGTTAGTATATACGTTGCACAGATAACAAAGCATACTGTGGGGGTAGTCCAAAAAGATAATATTATAAAATGGGAAGAGATTGGAGTCACCTTATCTATTAGGTTTTGTAAGGAACAATGCACCTACGCAGATTTGCACTTATCATGGTGATCAACCTATTCAGCATCACATTCAACAGTGTGAGAGACTTTGGATTGTAGGACAGAAGCATTACCACATTGACTATGGGTGCATAGATTATACTCTACACTACAAAGATGCACACGTGCAGGTATGTATATGTAGAACTACATCGAGAGACTGGAAACTGAAAAAAATTGACTGCAGGAATGATACAAATCTTTGACTACTTTTCTTCCTAACCTCCAATAGAAGAGGCATTAAAATTTATCAAGCGCTTAACTATGGGAGATAGTGCAAAAGCAGAAGAGCATATTCAAGAATTATTTGGTGAGGCAGAGTTCGGAGCACATTTTGAAAAGGAAGAAGAAATGGACTCCATACTACTTGAACATGCTTGCCTTGAGAAATAGAAAGGAAATATGGTTTACATCGTGGATGATGAAGAAGTTGAGAACCTGGATATTGAATATTCACAAGGGGTGCATGAGGTCTTGGACAGTGTAGACAAGGATACACCTGCCTATCATGAACCCATGAAGACAAAGAAGGTGAATATAGGTTCGGTTCTTTGAGCCTAAGGAGGCTATCATTGGAGACTACCGGTCGACTTGGAGGTAGCAAAGATCATTGAATTACTCACGGATTATTAGGACTTATTCCCTTGAGAGTATCATGAACTTAAAGGCATGCATAAATCATTTAAGGAAATGAAGATAAAACTTAAGTATGGTGCACGATTAGTTAGGAAGAGATCTTACATAATGAACCCCAATTTGCATGAAAAGGTAAAAGAAGAAATTGATAAAATGTTGAAATCGGAATTATCAAACACCTTGATGAGTCGAATGGGTTAGTCTAATGGTGATCAAGATATCGAAGGATGGATGAATTAGAATATGTGTGGACTATAGGGAGCTGAATGTTGCACTGTGTAACAGATCCATTCCCTATGCCATTCATTGAGGAAATACTGGAAGGAGTGGCAGGGCGCGAAATATATTCTTTCATAAATGGGTTTTCTAGGTATCATTAGGTTAGGATTGCTTAGGAGGATCAAGAAAAGACAACATTTACTACTGAATGGGGCAATTTTGCCTATACTATGATGCCTTTTGGATTGAAAAATGCACCTGCTATATTCTCGTGCATAGTTGTTCGGAATTCAAAGACTTTATTCACAACTTCTTACAGGTCTACCTAGATGATTGGACAAGTATATGGGCTTGTGAAAGATCATTGTGACAATCTACGCTTAATGTTTGAACGGTGTAGACAATTGAGTATCTCTTTGAACATTAAGAAGTGTATATTTGCTACACCATTTGGAATACTGTTAGGACATATAATCTGTAAGGAAGGTTTGTTGGTTGATCCAGCTAAGGTTGTAGTCATTCTAGGCTTGAAAGTGCCTACCACCAACGTGAGGTGCATAGATTTTTCATACAGATATTATAGAAAATTCATCAAAGGGTATGCTAAAGTTGCTGCACCCTTGGAAGAGTTATTGAAAGGGAAAGGTACATTTTATTGGGGAGAACCGCAGCGAGAGCACATTTAAGATATTAAAAGAAAAACTTACTACCGCGCCCATTCTTTGTTTTACCTCATGGGATAAACCATTTCATGTGCATGTGGATGATTTTGGCATGGCCATTAGCGTTGTGTTAGCTCAACCTTGTGAAGGTATTGTCGATCATTCAATCTGTTTTGCTAGTAGGAAGTGACTCTTCCGAACAAAATTATCCAAATATAGACTGCAAAGTTTTGTCAATGATATATGCATTACACAAGTTTCAACAATACTTGTTAACAACACCATTTGTGTTTTATACAGATCACATGGATTTAAAGTACTTAGTAAACAAGCCCGTCTTATAGGTGCGCATATGCGAGATGGGTACTCATATTTCAAGAGTTTGATTTCATGATTGTGGTCAAGCCGGGAAAAGCAATTCTAGACTGACCATTTATCTAGAATCAAATCGGAGAGGAAACACAAAAATTTGAAAAAACCATGCCGATGCATAGTTATATAGGTTACAATGTGCGCCATCATAATTAGAAGACATTGTTGTCTTTCTATGGACCGGTGTGGCACCGTAAAAGAATGAAGGCATTAGAAAATAAACAACTTGTTATACACGCGACACCGTTTATGTTAATATGTGGTGACCTCTACAAGTTAGGTAGAGATGATGCATTACGCTATTGTGTATTAGAGCATGATTGTAAGGATATTATGGAAGAATCACATGGTGGTATTGCAGGTTGCCATTATGCGGGTGATGCGACTACACTCCTGAAGATCCTACTTGCTTTGGATTATGGTGAGAGACATTGTATAAATACAGAAAGAATATTGTAAGGTGTGTGATCATTGTTAGTGTCGAGGAAAACTAGGGTGAAGAGATGAGATGCCTTTGAGACCAATTACTAGTGCTGAAATTTTTGAGGAATGGGCCATTGACTTTGTAGGACCTATTTCGCCACCACACGCCAGAGGATAGGTTGCACTATATCATTACTTACATAGATTATCTCACACGATGGGTAGAAGCAACACCTATGAAGGACTGTACAATAGCTACAACAACTAGGTTTCTATGGGAGAATGTTCTTACAAGATATGGATGTCCTTTAAGCTTGACAAGTGATAGAGGTACACACTTTTTGAATGAGACAATCAAGATCCTATTAGATGAGTTTATGGTTGCACACCATAAAACTACACCCTACCATCCTCAGGAAAATGGAACTGTTGAGGCTTTCAACAAGATTTTGAGCCAGACTTTGACAAAAATTTGTAATGTTGGAAGAAAGGATTGGGATGACAAAGTGTCACTGTTCTTTGGGCATATAGAACAACTTACAAGATATTGAACAAAGCCACACCATTTTAGTTAGTGTTTGTACAGAATTCATTCTCCCTATAGAATTTATGTTACCTTCTTTGTGCATTGCGTGCGCTGGAGGTCTAGCTGATGAGAAGGCTTTAGAAAAGTGTATTGAGAATATGATTCAACTGGATGAGTGACGAGCCATAACACAATGGAGTCGGTAGAAAAAGGCCGGGCGGAAGGCATGGCATGACAGACACATAAGGGATAAGAAGTTTGAGATTGGACAAATGGTACTTCTTTATGACTCGAAGTTATTACGCCATCCAAGTAAACTCAAAGTACATTGGTTAGGGACATATGTCATCACTTATATACTTGAATCATGTGCTTGCCAATTAGAAGCACTTGATGGAACACGGCTACCCGATTACTTTAATGGGAGTAGGATGAAGCCCTACTATAAATAAGTCTTCTTGGTGTTTGTAATAAAACAACATTTCCATTTAGATAAGGTTTCCATTATGTATTTCATTAATGTATTTCCTTCATTGTCATTATGCTTTGTCAATTTAGTTATTGTTCTTGTGTAATAAGTGTGCTTGCACGCATGAAGCTAATTACTATGTGAAGAATGTTTATGCGTAGAGGACTGCACATACTTTTAGTGTGGGGTGGTTGTAGTTATCCAAGTAAAAGACTGTGAGAATTGAAAGGTGAAAGGAATAAGCTGCTACGGGTGTGCTTTAAGTCAAAAGAAGATTGCTTCTCAAAAGTGACCAAGGATGGAGATGAATGAAAGGACAATATAACGCGAGGTAAGAAGAGGCCATGATAACTACCAGGAGAAGGTACAGTGACGAGGTACTCGAGCGTAAGGGCACGTGCTGAAGAGAATTCTGTGACCAGAGGGTAGGAAGGCACGCTAGAAGGTTATAGCTAGGGCGTGAAGATGTACCACATGGAACAAATGAATTTTGTCAATGAATGAGAGGATATTTGGTAGGTGAAGGAGCAATAAATGCATCAAAATTTAAAAATTATATAAGGATGGGATGCGATTCATTTTTATCATTGTGATTAAGAGAATTTGTGAAAAGAGCTAAGTGTGAAGAGCCAAGTGATCGGGTTAAGGTGCGAAGGGTGTGAAACCAAGCATGACAAATAGATCTGTGTGAAAAGAAGCTTGCATCCCTGGTTGTGAAGGGTTTGAGCGAATCAAGGAGGCAGAGAGGAGCTAGGGCACAAATTTTCCACCCAGGGCATGATTGAATCGAGCTAGGGTCTGATTCACAAATTGTAGCATTAAAAAGAGGAGACATTTGCAAGGTAAAAATGGCACCTAAGAAGGCAGCTATAACATGAGCAAAATAAAAGAAGAAGGTGGTTGTCAAGGAAGAAGAGATGGCACCCGAAAGTGATTTTTCAAAAATGCAATATCCAAAAGGAGTCATCGTCGGCCAGAATGGGATTCACCTATCAGAAAGAGAAAAGTGAGTGAATACAAGCACATGACCGCAGAGAACAAGAAGGAGCTTAACTCCCTGCTCACTACAAGGAAAACAAGTGTACATCGATGACATGTCGGTTTATGATGATGAGGGCGAAGCTTCAAGAGAATTGGGGTCTACCAATTATATGACCTTCCATATTTCAGGAAGTATGAGCCCTTGTATTAGTGGCTCATGAGTAGAGTGCATGAGGACTTCTTCTACTTTGCAGGACGCAGAGTTAGAATCTCATTTGCACTTATCTCATCAATTATAGGTTTGAAGGCCACGGAGAGGAAATAAATAAATATCTCACGATAAAGTCATGATCTTAAATACCGACATGAGTTTGAATACCTAAAGGGTCTCAGCACGATATGGATATAGACAAATTAAAGAACTGTCTGCGTTGTGTAAGCGTGAATACACACCTTGTTACAAAGTTGAATGATCAGGCAAGGGTGGTCACAAGTAAATACTATGTGGTTACATGTTGTGCGTAAGATGTCGAAGGGGTGATCTAAAATATTGCAGGCTACATTGCACAACAAATAGTTGAAGAAGTGCACAGGAGGGAAGATCAGCTTTGGGGCTATTCTACTATCACTAGTATTCACGAAAATTATAGTACTTAGACAGCCGAAGGAAAAGGTATGGGAATACCCCATAGAGAGAATATGTCACCCGTTAAAAGGTTCAACAAGTACCTATGTAAAGGGGCCATGATAGATGACGTTAAGAAAAGGGTGGAGAAAGGGTACGGGCTCCGCATACGACATTTGGAGAAGAGTGGCGCATCCCAAAGGACCTACCATCAGTAGTAGGGAAACAAGTCTAGTTTGTTGTATATCAACATTTCGCATTGTACACTTCCCAATGAGAGATGGAGTCTAGAGCCCTTGGTGTAAATTGCCTTATGCATTCACTGTAAGGTATTTCTAAGCATCTGTTCACATATTCACAAACACATGTTGATTGGTATTCAATGCGCTTAAGGTAGAATGTGACTACCATATTTTGAGGACGACACATGTGTATCCCGGAAGAAGTTCCTACACCGAGAGGATCACTTCAAGGTGTTGAATATTAAGCAAATAAGTTTGGATATAGCAAATGTACGGGCAACATTGGTGTATCTTCAGTTGAAGCCTAGGATGGAGAACAATAAGTATGTAGAGAATGAATTCACGCTCCCAGTCTGTCGAAGGGTAAGCACACAATAGAAAGCATACCGACACAAAGGACCACAAAATTTGTTGAAGTAGAGAGTGAAGAGGAGGAGTGTGAAGATAGTGGAGGCTTGGAGCGCAGAAGAAAACAACCTTATAACATAGAAGAGTCACAACGCGCAACCACTCCACCTCTAGGACAAGACAAAGAGGAAGATACGGAGGTTGAGCAGGGGAGCATAGGTTTAATAAAGTGTTCAGACGCACAAGGACTCAAAGTGGAACCCCACAAACAGGATACGGAAATTACCTCATCTCTCTCCACACAAGGAGACCGCTAAACTAAAGAAGAGAAGAAAGTTGAAGTTGGATAAAGAAGCGGAGGAATCAGAAGAGAGCGAGTATGCATCTCCTACCCCACTCGAGCGAGAAGACGAGCCACATAACGAGGAAGAGAAAAAAGATGAAGAGATGAAGGACAGAGAAGAATGGGAGAAGGAAACCTTTGGATCCGTGCATGCGATCGCTTTCAGATGTAACGGGATAGGCTCCTAACCTTGAAGCTACAATTCCCAAGGGTCTTAGATCGAAGAGTATGAGCGGAGAGCACATTCCACCAGCCATACGATATGTAGAGGACGTAGGTAAATTATTCGTGCCAACTTCCAGAGCATGATAGCACGTAAGGATTTATTCGGTTGGGAGCTAATGGATGAGGATATGGCAACTGTGCGCACTCAAAGCAACTATCATGTTCAATGCACACCCACATGGATGAGCTTGACTTTGATGTATGTGAAGAGTCATGCATTTCGGATGGTGAAGAAGGCACCCCAAGCTAGACACATGACAATAAAGCCTACTATCATGTCGGATGAGCAGGTCAACAACACATTGGTAAAGGTTTCTGCTAAATTTTCTAGAAGAAACATGGATAAAGCTACAACAATTAGAGCATTGCACGAGGAGATAAAGACAAAGGATGTGGAGATAGCGCGCATAACACAAGAGACGGACTTCTCAGAAGAAGAATGAATTATTTATTAACATTGCAGAGGAGATTGGGGACAATGCCATTAGAGCAAGGCCACACTTGGAGACCAAGGTACCACAGACGTTTCCCTTAGCGATACATTATGTAAGAAATTTGGTGTACCTAGTACTTGAGAATGAACCTCTGCACATGACAACGCCAAGGAAGTCAGAGCAAGAGGCAGAATGAGAGAAAGCCTCAGTGATGCGAAAGATTGCATCCTATGAAGGCTCTGCTGCAAGCACTATAAGAAGTATTGAAGAAAGCGAGACTAGGATTTGAATATATGCACACCTCCGTGAGGTGTTTATCAAAGCATAAAGACCACTAGAAGAAAATAGTGCGTCAAAAAGCAATGGAGGATGAGATATTTGGCTGCATAGAAAGATTGTCAATGGTTAAGCCGAAGCACGAGGCCTTGGCAACAACACAAGAGCCGCATAAGACTCGGTTGGAAGAGCTTGGGAAGCTAATTGCACAGAAGATGGATCTTCTAGAAGGAAGAATGGCATCAATGTCCAACATTGTGTTGGTTGTGAAGAATGAAAATGGGGAGATTGTGAGGGATGAATTGGAGTCCATTGCTATGGAAATTCTAGAAAAAGCAAAACAAGCACTCGCTGAATGGAAGGCCTTGGAGGCCGAAATAAAGGAGAAGTATCCAAAGTTGATACTTTAAACTGATATAGAGGAGGTTGCCTCATAGCCTCATAAAACTTCTTTATTTATCTACATTCTTTCATTCTTATTCTTTCCATTCTTCTATTCTTTACTTCAATTTTTGAGATAACCATTGTCGAGACGACAATGAGATTAGTGTGGGGTAATGTTGATCAGAGAATACTTGTTAGAGATCACACAAGAAGTCCGTGCAAGAGAGAAGGCAAGGATCAAGGGCACGGAGGGCAAGTTCATCTTTTGGGACTTAGCCAATTTTGAGCATGAAGACCTATTTTTAGAAGATGGCGTGCGAACACACCAACGATGTAGAGACATGCACGCCATGTATTGTCTATCTTTAGAGGATCGGATCGAAGCATTTTACATGGAGACGAGATAAGAATAGGATTATCACTTCAGTTAACTGCAAGAGGTCTATAGATAACACACTTGCATGTGTGGCTATGCTGTAAAATGGCGCGTGGCTATTAATAGCATGCGGCCTATTTTTGGAATAGATAAGTGGTGAAGGGAAAGTCCCCACCCTATATATATGATATTAAGTACATAGTAAAAGATATACACAGAGAGAGATGGATGTATGGAGATATAGGTATATGCACATATTATTGGATTACTGTATCGGATCCATGCACGCATTGGTATAGATTGACATTTTTGTAAGGAGATTTTGTGTTTATTAATAGATAGAAGATATTGGTTGAATCTAAGTGTAATTCATGTGTGTAATTGAGTAGTGCATGTTATTAATTCAATCATGATTACTATTTAACGCTTGTTCTTTCATAGATCTGAATGTAGCATGCATTGTAGAATGGTGGATTAGTTATGGATATATATGTTTCTTCCTTCATCACGCTAACATCCTGCTACAACAACCCTAAAGAGGGACTCAGGTACCTTTGCGCACTTCGGGTGAGCGCTCATTCTAGGCCGAGGATGTGCCAACGCGTCTAGGGTGCTATCTCAGTAAATTCTAGGCTGCATCAAATATCCACATTGTGAGACAAATGCAACATTCTATTATTTACATTACTTTTACTTGTTAAATCAAGGAAAGATAATACAAATGCCCAAGTTAACTTCATATGACCAAAAATTACTATTTAACCGAGATTAGGAGAGCACAACATAATCGAGAGTAATGAACAACACTCATTTGAATCAATTCAATATATTACTATCATAAAATCTATATTTTAAGGGGTAATTGACAAAAACATTGTCCTATAACCAAGGTTTCTCATTAATATATTCTACATGTTCCCAATTATGTATAGTTTCATAAAAATTATTCATTGTTAAAATAAACAAGGTATTAATATACTTATAGAAATTATTCTCGTGGATTTCCAATTATTGTACTCATTATTCTTAGCACCTTATTAACTTGTTATTTCATGGGCCAACACGAATGTCGGAATGCAATCTTTCCCCACTAAGTGAGTGACCAAATTTTAGTTATTTGTCTCCTAGTGAGAGACACAGGGTGAGAGATCATTACTATTTTCACATAATCATGGTTTTTCTTTCTAAGAGATATGGTAAGAGTGAGAGAAAAATTCCATATTGTTTGAATTTAAGCCTTAAGTACATGAAACATGAAAAATTAAATCGTTTTATTACCAATTCATGAAGGATTACTATCACAAGTGTACATTCTATGGAAATAAAGTTCAACCAAGTTACATTGAAATATCTCATGCCACAAAACTAACAAAATTACACTATATGTAAATGGAATTTACAAGAGGAAGAAGGTTTCTAAGGAATAAAAGAATTATCAAAGTATCCTAAGAAATCTCCAAATGATATATGACGTTCTCGAAAAAAATTCAGGTTGTGGAACCCAAAGTCTGCCTCATAGCTCAATGGATTCTCAGCTTCCAAGAAGTGTAAAATAGCTATAAAATAACTCCTTGTATAAAATCATCATATAAGGAGATACCAAACCATTTTCTCCATATCATTATTTATTAGAGAAAAATTATAGGATATGAACTAACAAAATTTCACTCAAGTATTCTTAGTCTAGATATACGATTCTAAGAGGAAAAATTAAAGTTTATAGGCCGCCTTTGGTAAATTTCTTATAAAGAGGGTTATAAAATCAAGCTTGGGTACATATTCTCGAGGAGTAAAATTTCGTATAATTCATAATACTAAAATTTGAAGCCATCGAAAACCACTTTAAGTCAAAGGTTGCACTATAATAAAATAAATATATTTATTTTGTGTCAATTCTAAACGATTTTAACTAGGTTTTAACACTCCAAACGAGTGGTTCCAAAGATAACAACTCAACTATGAGAGGAATACCATAATAAAAGAACATAAAAGCATGCACCTTAGATCTAGGAAATAAAATATACACTCTCTTATCAAATTACTAATTATTTCCAAAACCAAAACCAAGACTCCTTACGGTGTCGAAAATGACAAAACTAAACCAAAACAAAGCAGTTTAGCACCCGAAAATGCTCTTTAACACCCAACTCATCTGGGTCACATCCTTTAACCAAAAACATGTATAACATAATAGGTTTACAATATCATTATATTTTTCACCCTCCAACAGTCAAAGGGACCCAGATCTTCCTCTTGCATGATAGGCCTAACAAAACAATTGCCAAATAACCAAGTGGAAAAAAACACATCTAAGAAATTATTCATTATACAAAGAGACAAATGAGACGTCCGAACTTAAAACTGGTGAGTACATCTCAAAATAGAATCACCACTCCGAGGCCAATTATTAAAATTTTCCTATTGCATTTCAACAATTATAGCCAAAGTGGCTACAAAATGGGTTTAAAAACAAGCATCCAAGACTCAAAAATCATAATACAAATTCTCATCTACTATCCTATATATATAAATTTCTATCCAGCTTAATAAAATAGATTTATGATAATCATGACCCAAACTATGATCTCATTTTTGGAACAAATTATTGTGATTAGACTAGTTTATGTTTACTACAAAACGACCAAAGGCCTACAAAACACACTTGAAAAAATATCTCCCAAAGTAGTTTGCTCACAACCAATAGTTGAAATCAATTGAAAGGGTGAAATACTATAGGTTTGAAGTGGTAGATTTTAGATTCTCACCACGTATCCCTAACCCATGGGTCTAAATCAAAATATAATATTCGGTTTTCGTGGTTGTCCTATATAGAAAAATGACCAAAGTGTGGCTTGAAATCCCTCAACTAAATAATCAAATGATCCTATAAAGTTGGTTCAAAGGTTATTGTGACATCCCATGTCACTAGAGAACATGATCAACCCTACCAATATCTACTACAAGAGTCTGAGGATCCATTTTGCACACTATTTTTGAACGATTTTTTCTAACTTTTACAAAGTGTTTTAAGATAAAGAATTTGATAAAAACTTGCATTCCCATCACCACCGGTGGTTCCAGCTTTTCAAATTTTATCATCCAAGCTTGTAATTGTTCTCAAATCACATCATGTGGGTAGGAATAATTCCCCAAAGTGGTTCTTCTAGATGTGTGACATCCAATAAATCATTACGACATTCAGTCATCATAGGAAGGAAGTGAATAAGTTTAACAGAAATATCTTCATTAAATGGGAAAATAAACCAATCCAAAGTTATTAATCTATTACTGGATTATTCCTAGTGTGCTCGAGTGTTGAAAACAATCTACGATACCTAGTGTAATTCCCATGGTTTCACGACCCAAAGTAATAATCTAAATACCACAGTAAAAATTTTGGACATTTTTTTTCTACAAATGTTAATAAGAGTTAAACGTTCATTAGGGATTGAACACGGTAAAACCATCACTATCCCATCTCATTAATCTAATTAAAGGCGATAACAAATAATTCAAGTATCGTTTGAGTAAGAACTAAGGTTACTATGTTTTATCTAACACCAAGACCTATGAGATTTTAGGAGGTGATAAGACTAGCAATCACACCAAAGGGGTGCAGCATAAACACCAATAGTTGTAAAACAAGTAAATGTGTTATGCGCGAAGGAGCATTTGAAAGCGAAATGAGAGATGGAAATACACCATGTAGTCTAATTGAGTGAATATATAGAAGGAAGCACAATGGAATAGTATTTTGAAAAGGAGGAACCAACAACTATTTAATCTAAAGTGAGCGAAGTTGTGAATCAAAATTTGGTTTCCTATGGTCATGTTCTTGGTTATGATTTGTAGTGGGAATGTTGGCTAGTGAGATGGGGGAGTAGTTGAATTTGGAGATCTCATTGCATAGGAACACTGACTCAAGGGGCTAGACATCCACAACTCCAAGGACAATGTTGATTGTGTTGATTTTTTTATCTCTTAAAGAAGAAGGTAAGCTAGATGAGGAGGAGTTGGAGGGAAAGACGAGTAAGGTAGAAAACATGAGAGACTCAAACATGATCTAGCTTCCTATCTGTAGGCATTGGTGAAGGAGGATCATCGAAGTCTTTGAGGGCATTGAGAATGTGGATAGAGCAATCAATGGCTCAAGGACTACCCCATTAGATAGGGGTCATTTTGGTCCCGTAATGGCCTATGTATAACTTAGTGGGAAAATAGACTCATCTCACAACAAAATAAAAGTTGAGTGGGAAAATAGACTCATCTCAAAAAACCCACCAATATTATTTGAAAGCAAAATTATCTAGAGCAAGGAATTCATATCAAGGCATTAAGTATCACACCAAAAAAATGCAAAAGGAGAGTGACAGAGGATCAAACAATTTATCAATCTACCAATTAAACCAAAGTTTTACCATTGCCTTCAGGAAAAACCCACTTCTAGCTCCTTTAAATACATTACAGCGGAAGGAGGGAGCGGTGGAATGTCTGTAAAATCACTACAACTCTCTGTAGACTCGTATTTTGTAAAAATTTGAAAGTATATGCAAGCCCAGTGGAAAGACTAGCTGCTTGGTTTTCTTTTTGGGTTTGTTTTTTCAAGTCTTCAAAGATAGAGTGTACAGTAATGGCATAAAGTCTTTTTATCCTCACGAAATCAAAAGTATGAAAACAATTAAAATCTTGCATTATCAAAACCGTGCAAATCACTAACCCTATTCAAAGACTTACACGGCGAGGGTCGGTTCTCTGTGTGGCTCGCGTATTATCATGGCCAGGAATGTCAGAAACCAGGACTATCTCACAAAGTGCATATTTTTTGTGAGGAGTTAACATACAAAATTTTAGGCGAAAAATTATAGGAACGTAGATTTGAACTCTGTAGAAATATGTGTTCTAGACTACCTCTTTTTAAAAAGATATGAATCTCCCACAATGTACAATTTTTATAGCCAACTAACTAAAACAAATGACTTTACTTAAACTGAAAAATTATAAGAATACCGATTTCAAGTATTTAAGTAGAAATCCTGTGTGCTAGACTGTCCCACTTCATTGTTATTTCTTTTTATGAAAGATACGAATTGTAAGTAATTTATGTATGTAGTAATTCAAATTAAAACGGTCAATTTTGGAGCCGTCATCGACAATGATTTCCTTGGTATTAGTGAATGCATGCCTACTAATGCGGGCCACTGATCATTACGAATCTCACGCTACCTAAGATCAATAATTGAATGGGAATGCTCTTAACTCTAGTGCGATTTATAAAAGATGGCACTTGATTAAATCGCTAACTGCCATCATGCAGCCGCAGCACGTACCAGGTATCTCAGGCCCAATGTTGGATTTTGCTTGGCGTTTAGACGTTTTTAGTAATTTTAAACGTCAAAATACGGCCACTTTTGAAATATGACCGTTAGGATTGACAGGGAAATATATAATTTAAACCTCATGTATATTCAAAAATTGACCTTCAAATGTTATATAAATATGTTAATAAATTAAATATTAAATAGACACTTCACACTTTAAATTTGTGAAAGTTATGACAAATATAATATAAATGAAAATGGAAAGTTTGAAATATAAATAAAATAAAAATAATAGAATGATCTTAATATCTTATTAATGAAATATAACTCTTATGCATATCTCATTGATGAAATAGAAACATCAATTACTTTTGATTTTTAACTAGCAATTGCATGTGTACAATGCAATGTGAACGCCGAACGGTATATGTTATTTATTTTAGAGGGATAGTTATTACTTTTGTAGTTGATGTTTGTAAGGGGTGTGATTGATTTTGTAAGTGTAGAAATTATATAGATGAATGATTTCACTTAAAGGTTGTATCTCTACATTTCAAATTTGTTACAAATTCATACATATACATTTGCAAATCTTATATCATGAGTGGTAGCATTTTGCGGAGTAGTTTATTTGAACTAAACATGAATACATGAAGACTTCGTATATTTGCAAGGTTTGTGTCAATTTTCGTTGGTAGATGGCATACATTTGACATATCGGGCCACTCTTGCTTGATTGTTGCATATTAGCTAAACATTGCAACCATTAATATGCAAATGCTTTATGTAGTCTGCAACTATAATTGTAAATAATATTATGAAAAATTGGTTACGTGACTATTAATAAACATACCATAGGCATACACTCTTGTTTGAATTCAAAAGAGTAAACATAATATTATGAAAAACTTGTTATGTGACTATTAATAACCATACCATAGGCATACACTCTTGTCTAGATAGTTAATCCCCAAGCCATTTTAATTGGCAATTGTCTTCAATTCCCTCTTGAAATAGGGGGTATTAGAATATGTAACAATTTGGAAGGATCCCAACATGGGTTGTTGTATTTATCAAATTTGACAACAAATAAAGGTATTGTTAGTGGTGGCATTGTTGTGTCATAAACAATGTTGATGATTGTTCCTGTAGCACCATTTACAAAGTTTGTGTCAACCCATAAAGAAGCAATAAGCATGATTCTTTGTTGTTTGCAATGATTTTTTGTTGTTCACTGCTACTATTGTGCCCATTTTTGTAGAAATTTGCAAATTTATTTCTGTACAACCCTACACTAACTCCAAGACGTCGATCTTTAACTAAAAAAGTAAATGCTTGACAATGAAGTAGACTTAAAGTAAACCATGTCTGTGGATCCCAATGATGAATCCGAGAACCCTGTGGTAAGGAACAACAAACAATATAGGGTTCAACAACAGATGGAGGCATAAGAATAAGATACTGTTCCAGAAGAAAAGCTTGCTAAACCCACACATCACAAGAAAACAGAAAACACTCATGTCAGGACTATAAGCTATAAGTACTGACCGGGGACTGTGAGGATATCAAGAGGATCCTGTAGATGTAAATCACTCAGACTGATCGTACATGACCATGCCTCGAATGTGTGTCCCGAATCCCAACAATCCCAAATCAATTTTTTCATTAAATGTTGGCAACAAAGCTACCTACGCAGTACTTACCCCTTTACTTAAATCTCTTGTATCATGACCAGGCTTCACAAATTTCGGTGTTCATTGCGCATCACGAGTATGTTGTGGTCTTCTTTCAATGCGCTTATTAAGATGGCAATTGCAGCAGTAGAATCTCGATTTTTTCCTGGGTTTGGTCGCAGTTACCCAACATTATTGTCTGATAATTCAAGGGTAGGGTCATGAATTTTTCCCGCAGAATTATTTGTGGATAAGAACATTAAAAAGAAAGCACACCATCATGAATCTCCATGCCCTGCTGCAGGTCTGCCAAGCTTCCACAAGCCTTCATAGTGTTGATTTCAATTTTTCTGGCTGCACGCTGCTACATACCAGTAACCTAAGGCAATCTCATTCTCTTACTGATCTGATTCCTAGCCCAAGAAACCAAGAAAGAACCCGACTGTTTTTAATATTTTATCGCACTCCTATGTGCTGGGAAGCATAGTGTGGCCATGATCAATTGATGGTGTAAGCAGGTGCTAGACTTTGCAGCTGACATGTTCCAATCAATAAACAATGGTAAAGAGAATATCAATAATATTATGCTCTCAATCACACAGTCACAAAAAGATTTTAGACTTGAAACTACTCACAAGGTATCTGCGATTTTATTGTTGAGGGCTTCTCTTCCCTGAGTTTCTATAGAAATATATATTGTTCAAATTTTGTACCCATGGTGTAGGTGGATTGGCAAGGCCTAATATTTTAAACCAGGAGGTTTAGTTTGATACAGTTAAGAAAATTTACAATATATATATATATATATATATATATATATATATATATATATATATACTGAAAAATATGGTTCTAACCGAATTTCGAACTATGCTTTCAGCTATTTACAATCCATTTTGAATTAATTTACAAACTCTCAGAGCTGCTAATGACCAAAAGCAAGAATCTTGTAGTAGAGCTTAGTCAAGGTTCTCATGCCAACACCCATGAAGATAGGGAAAACCCTTTTGCCAAGTAGTACTAGAGTCAAATTACCGTGCCTTTACCATTGGCAGGGATTGGGTTGGTTCCTCCTGTAAGCAACCATTGCACATCCACCTGCTAAAGACTGTGTACTGGGGTGGGAATCCAGAGTGATTAGGGTAGTGCCCTGGACAAGTTAAGAGCAAATAGTGCATAAAGTGATTTTGAGCCTGAGCCTCACCAACACACAAAAAGATATAAATAAAATAAGCTGGGCTATTCCAAGATGCTAGCCACAATTTGATGGACAATATGTCAAATAGTTGTCTGGCACAGTGAGCTCAATTTGAGGGTAGTTGGGTTCTCTGTTTTTGTCAAATAGAAAATTAAATGTTGCATATTGGTTAATGAGTTTTCTTCCATTGAATTTCCTTTCTTAAATTTTTAGACGAGCAAAAATGGGTTGATGTGGATCGATTTATTTTAGCAATTTAGGAATAGAGGTAGGTTAAAGTAAAAATAAAAAATACAAATTGCACTGGTTTCGTAACTTAAAAAAGCAAAAACAAATACCGGTTTTGGAAAATCCAACTTTGAAAACAAGGAAAATTGGTGAATGGCTTACGTTTTGTAGGGCAGGTGCCCTTTTTGTGTTTCCCTTGAAAATCCGTCTATTGATGGTGGAAGGGAATGCTGTAAATTTGTGCCAACGTGGATTTCTACAGAACCCATTAATATTCCTTTGAAGCCTATCAGATACCAAAGCCTTAATAACAGATCTAAATTTGGGTTGGATAAACTTGGATTGCAGAGGTAATCTGTTTGTTGACGGAGAAATGAAATCCTTGTGTTGTAGTGATTCTCGAAGGGTAAAGTGAGGTACATCTTAAGAAATGCGAATTTCCTGAGCCTGAGCATTTTTTTATTAACAATTTCAAGAACACACAAGGAAATCAAGTAATATGTTTTACAATTATAGGAGAAATCAATAACGCAAAAGGAAATCAAAATTTGTAAGAAATATGTCAGACACTTACATATTGTCTACTACGATTACAGTTCTCCGTGAGTTTATACATATCGTTTGCAAAATCTTGTAAATTTGAGGTCGAAGTTCCACTCAGTCCGACAGATTGTGTAGCCATCTCCTTCAAATTTTGTGCACGTTTCCTCATCTATTTTCCTTCTTCAGCTTGACCCCTTTCCAGTGCCCTGGTTTGAGCTTTTAAGAAACGCCTGGCTACCGAATGAAACATACACGACCAAAAGAAGGCGCTGAGAATCCAGCCAATGAAATCCTTAGTAAACATGCAATTGCTGCATTCATGTAAGTGTTACGAAATTTTGAAGTAGAAATCAATGTGGGTGTTATTTTTTTCTAGGTCCGCAACATGTAAAAACAAAAAAGTAAAATGGTTTAAAATAGCGTTAAAAAATGAAAACTTCCAAACGGCCGTCATTTTTAGCATAGTGGTGTGAATGTCCATAAAAACTCTTTCTTATTGGAGTAACGCCTTCGGCGTAATTAGTAAATAAGAAACTTTATAAAGACTTTTTCCGTGGGATGCCCCGACCGCAAGTGTGTTCTGTGGTGGGACTAGTATGTGATGTCTTGTCGAAATGGGAAGTGAGGAATTTCTTGTTGGGTGTTGTAGTATACCTTGTACCTTGGTGGTCAATGTTGTGTCAAGCCTTTCGAGAGTTGGTGGTAGCCATTGTGACCTCTTGTGGTGTCGTTTGGACTTCAAAACAATAATTTACCCAACTTTTCCCATCTCTTCAGTGTGTGTGTTTTGCGGGTGTTACACTTGGTATCAGAGCGGAGGTTCATGCTCTCAAACCTCTGGGATAGATTGGAGTGGTGATTATGTTGCATGGTGGTGGGGGCAGTAGTTGGAAGAGTAATGTGACTTAAACGTGCTATGAGATATGTTGTAATTGTGATATTGTGAGCGCACATGTTGTGTATGTCACTTAGTGCGTAACTATTAGCATGTTGATGTGTTGGAGATGAGAGTATTCTCCCTCCTTTTCAGAATTCAATGAGAATTCGAGTGTGAAACATTGTCTTGTTGTGTGTGTGAAAGGAATGTGATTGTTGATTTCAGAGTGTTGGATCTTGTTTGCATTTGTGATGTGTGGGTGTGTTGATGTGTTGTATGAAAAGGTTGATTTGTAGTGAACTGGACTTCATAATGATGTCATTATCATTGGTATAGAAATGTGTGTGTCCCCATGTTATATGGTGATTGACTGTATGTTGTAATTGTGCTCATCATAAGTAAAATTCATGTGATATGTAATGATTAATGTCGTAAATTTGGGACATATGGTGAGTATATGATCCCTATTGTATAGTGATTGCACTTTGGGTGCAACATGTGGTGATGTGGTGTGTTGTAAACTATGAATGTAATGTATGTGATATACCCTGTATTGGTACCATGTGTAAGATGCTATGGTTAATGTGCGTGAACCACCATTGTGTTAGTGATGTAGTTGCATGTTATGTTGTGAACCTTACGCTAACCGACCCTAAGGGAAATTGGTAAAAGTGTATGTTTGGAGTGAGGGGATGTGTACCATGGGCCAATAACTCGAGCTGACCTTAGGCTCAATAGATGATGACCTATGCTCCTTGCTCCCTCTCTCCTCGTGGTTGTTGTATGGATGCAACCTAAGTGTAGCTATGACTATGTTTAGCCTTGTCAAAGTGGTGGCAGGATGATTCAGATAGAGATGATGACAATTTTACTATTGATATGTTATTTTGCAAGTTGAGGCTTGATGTTCTAAGTGCCAACAACTCGTTGAGTACCCCCTTGGTGGCCAGATAAGGCCACATAGTCATCGTAATGTGCTATTATTATATATGTATTTTATTTGTAAATTAAACTTTTTATTTTATTTCTACAAGGACCAACAATTTTCTTGATTGCCATGTTTTATATTTTGGGAATTTCCTTGGTTTGTGGTACTAACATGTGGATTTTTGCACTAACTATGGCTATTTGGCCATTTGTTTTGCTTGGATTTGGATCTTCTTTTAAAATTTTAAAATTTTACCGCCTTGCCCAAGGCTTGTATTTTGCCACTTGGCATTTGAATCGGATTGCTATGTTGGTTCTATTGTCGTAATGTGTGGAATAGGGTCATGGATACACCATGGAATGGTTGGACCTATGGAACCACTTCATTGTATGGGGGTACGCCCCAAGGAGTTACAGATAACTAGTGGGTTTCGAACCACGAGTTATTATGTCACTTAGGTTAGGGGTGTTTGGACTCTATGTGCCTAGGGCCATAGGGTGACCGACCTCTTTGAGGAGAGAAAATGATAATTTTATCTATATATTACTACTTGAGGGAGGCATAAGAGATTTGAAGGAGGCATAAGAGACTTGAGGGAGGCATAAGAGATTTGAGGGAGGCATAAGAGACTTGAGAGAGGCATAAAATATTTGTGTGTGTGTGATTGATGCTTCGGGAGGCATGCAAAGTTGTTATGATGTTTTGGTTGTGGTGTTGTGATGTATGTGTTACTCATGTATGTTGGACATGTTTTGAGATGTTGTGGATACAAATTTGACTCCCTTGTTGACACTATGTACCTGCAGTTATTGTTTTGAGTTGTGTGAAATATTCTTCTGTGAAATCGTGGGTATTTCTTGTTGTTATAGTACACTTATGTTTGAGTAATTTATGTTGGTCATCTATTTTTAATGAGTAATATGTTTTAGGGATCACGTATATTCCTTTCGGGGTTGTGGTAAGCTCTTCGATGTGGTACAACCATGATAGTACGTGAAATTTTCATATGAATCCTTAGTCTAGCGTATGACCACATGTTATTATTGTGGTAGTAGTTTTAGTTGGGCATCCCCAAGAATGAATAAACTAAAACTTTACACCAATGAAATCTTAAGGATGTGAGGTTAGAAATAATGCAAAGGAAAGAAGATTAATTAAATAATGAAGTGATAAAGGATCGCCAATCCTTACGAGAACAATGAAAGTAAATAATCGCCAAATTTTCTTAGTCTACCTTGTGGTCGTGCTTTAATGACAATTTGTTTTAAAAGCATAGGAAGAACTTTCATCTTGATCTTTCCTTGTTGTTTACCTTTTTTGTTTTCTTCAATGTTATAAATCATCGAGGATAATGCTCTCCTTAGGGGTGGAGATTGTAATGCCCCTCTCGGTGTTGATTCATGTCCTTGCTTTTGACCCCAATTTCTGCGTTGAATGGCTGCTTAGTACTCCCTATGATGAGTTATGAAACTCAATTTTGTGAACCCAATTATTTAGTGTAGACGCGTCTTCTTTTGGAGCTACGGAAAGCTACCTTAGTAACAAATTTTGTTACATGTACCGTAGTGTGCTACAAATTTTATTTCAAACAGTCATGTGTTGGATCAATTTCAGTTATCCAAGGCATACCCATGATTGTTAGGGAATTTCGATCTCTGTTGCGAATTAAACTTGACTTCCCTTCTTTCCTTTCCATTGCACCATATCATTTTGTTGTAAGTGCTTACAAGGTTACCAGGGGTCTTTTGTAACATTTATTTTTCAAACATTCTTCTTGGCGAACTAATCCTATTTTTGAATTATGGGATGCGTAATAATGTTTCTTCTTATAAGTTATAAAGAAATTTTGAAACCTCTCTAAAGGTGTTTTGGCATATTTTAATAAAAAGACACCTAATAATTATAAGCTTAGTGTAATAATAATAAAATAAAATGATCATCCACCTAAAACTAAAACTTTAGCAAACCATGGCTAGATTTGGTTGCGTGGATAGGTGGAGGTAGTTTAAGGTTGGCACCAATCTTTTGGGGGACTACAAAATTAATGGTGAATTTAATGGAGGAACCCACCCACCTTTCCCACTTTTGAAGGCACCTCACCATTTAATGTTCTATGCTCGACGCATACTTTGCATTTATTATTTTATTTATGATCTGCTCACCCTTTTTGTTAACATGCTTGGCTTTGCCTTATTGGTATTTATGCCAATTGGCTGCTCACCTCTTGCTTTATGTGGTTTGTTTCCTTTTAATATCTACCTACTCGACTTGTAATAGTGGACCTACATACATTTTTCTTGGTTGCGGCGCTCTTTATGTATTCATTGTTTAATTTTAAACTAGTCCTAGCATTGTGGTGGTTAGATACACCATGTCCGGCCGTGTGAACTAGTTTGGGGAGAATTGTAGGATGGAGTTATGGAAGAATGTTTTGAGATTCCAAAAATGCGGTTCATAGGTTTGTAAAGCTGTCATTGCCTCTTACCCCCGCTTACGCCAAGCGTAGCTGTGAAAACACAGTATGGGCATTCAACAAGATAAAACAAGATGATTTTCACCATGTGATGTTGTTGCAAGATCTTGGTAGACATTGTTTTTGCAAATCCTGGAGCTAGACAAGAATGATAAATACTACCCATCTGATTTCTATGACAACATTACCAATATGATGAAACAAATTGTTTTTATATGCTGAAATGGTAATTTGTTTGGAGTTCTATGGATGTTTTACAGTCATTTTTACCCCTGCATGTTACTCTTGATTTTCCCCGATTACACGGATTCAAAATGAATTGTTTCTTTTTTCTTACAAAATTTGGATTACATGTGGGTTTTCTCATGATATTTTGGTTAGTCTTGCTCTTTCTGCATTCCATCGATTGCATGAACCTCATTTAGTTTTAAGAATGGAAGAAGCTGGGATTTTAGATTTTTTTGTACCCTTGCACAATAATGAACTCATTGTTTTGTGGTAATTTTATTATTACTTCAAGGGCATCGTGGTCTTTGGTGAGGTCAATAGGATTGTTCATTCCTCACTTTCCTTTGATCTATTGAAGGAACTCGATGGATCTATTTCAACATTTTTTCGTGGGATAAGTGGTAGGGATTGGAGATTTTCTTTATTGTATCCCCTTCATGGGACAACAAGGAATCAGTGGAATATATCTCCGGACCTTTTTTTGAGTTTTTGGTGTCTGTGAACTTCCTCTTGTTCTAGCCACACCTTTTGGCTTTTCGGTTGGCATGACTTGTGTTTAGTTGGACTTCATCCTCCATGGCCATTTGCTTTTATTATTGTGTGGTTAACGTTTGTCCTCTAAAGTGTTAATGCCTTGGGTTTTGTGCAGATCCCTCATTAAGGGCTTATGGAGTTCCTATAATTTTTCTTGGGTCATATTCTCATCTCATATGTGGCGAGGATTTTTCCTTCGGTTTTGAGCAATTATGTTTCTATTTTTGTTGTCTAGTTGTGAAGGTCTGCATTTGTGTTGCAAAAGAAGCCTCTATGGGTTCATACATTTCTACCTTGCGATTTTCAAGGAATATAGTCAGTCAAAACAATACAATTTTATTAGTTTTGAGAGAGATATTTATACGGATATTCATCCCACAATATATGGGATCTAATCCCTATCCTTATCCTCCCACAAATCACTCCAAACCGTACAAACAAATAACAAACTACCCATTTATTTACCTCATGGTATATTACTAATTACCATGGAAACTCTAATTTCCCAACATTCCCTCCCTTAGAGTTGACATGGGTAGATACAAAACACAAACAATTTAAAAAAGATAATCCTCGTCGCTTGAACAATCTTCAGCATTGGCATGTGTGTTTTGTTCTTCAGTATCATCTTCTTCAGTAGCCATGGCCTTGTCGGATAGTTTTCCATCAAGTAGATCTTTTGCTCTTTTCATGCAGTTGAGAATAACATGTCCTGGCTTCCTACAATAAAAACATATACAGTTTTTGATATGTTTTGATCTTTTATAGGAATTACTTGATTGACTAGCTAATGCTGCTTCTTCTTCTTCATCATCCTTGCTTTCCGTATCGAGTAGCGTTGCTATTATGCTCTCCAAGCTTGGATTTAGTTTACTTAAAGTAAACACCATATTGGACATACTTTTGGGCATGCTATTTAGTAATATGGCCTTTGCATCATTGGGTTTCACCTTTTCATTAATGCCATCCAGTTGGGCCATTAGAGAGCGGAACTTGCTGATATGAGATACAATATCTCCTCCTTCTTCCATTTTCAACCCATACAATTTCTGCTTCATATTTATCTCTGCATTGTCAGTTTTTGATCCAAATAATTGATTCAATGCTTCCCATATTTCTTTGGATGATTTTTTGAAATCTACATGATGTAGATAAGGTTTGGATAATCCGAGGCCAATAATGGCCAAAGCTTTTTTATCTTTGACTTTCCATTTTTGGAGTGCGTCTACATTTGTTGGTGCAACCAATCCTCCATCAACAATGTCCCAAAGATCCTTTTCAATCAGCAACAGTTGGATTTGGATTTTCCATGTATGGAAATCCTTTCCATCGAATTTTTCTATCTGGTTCATTTTTTCCATTTTTAACCCTCCCTCAAAAAATAAACTAAGTGAACGTCGGTTTCAACCGAAAATGCGTCCTTACAAGATTTGACTCAAATGGTTATTTTTTCAAACACCAATGAAAAAATAAGAAAGTAATCTTTAATTACTTTCTATAATTTAAAAGATTATGAACCCTTTTTCTTTTCTTAAAAAAAAATGTTACAGACCAAATCCTGAGAAGATTGAATAATTTTTTTCATCTCTGTCAGGTTTGCAAAATTCATAGGAGGCAGATCAAAAATAGTTTATGCAAGACAACAACCCAGAAAATTGATTTGAAAGATACACGTCCAAATCTTGTAGATCTGTCCTCTGTATCCGCCTTTCATGCACAGCTGGAACCGCTCACTGCAGATCTGTGAAGTAATTCGAATCTGATATCCGCCTTTCATGCACAGCTGAAACCGGTCGCTGTAAATCTGATATGTGAAGTAATTCAAATCTGATAAAACATTATTCTAAGAAGTTCAAAGATATCACTAATTAATATCACGGAGAAGTGCAATGCATAAATAAAATCATCGATCCAATAAAACAACGCAATGCATGTAGATGTATATCAAGCTCAGGGAACTTTCCAAAAAGAAACCGATCCAAAGACTCTTCAGACACTTCAAAGTAGACTGTATTGATGGATCGATCAGGGGGCTCGGCCTTATACTGGTAAATCCGTGGAGATGTTGACAGAATGGTAGGTTGAATCCAAACAAATCTATACACCTATGCAAATGTTTACACAGAATGTAAATCTAGTATCTCCAACTACGAGTACCAAGAAAATAGCTCCAATAAAATAATATATAAAAAATTGTCAACAACATTCACAGTGGTCTGCACTGTAAAATTATTAGCAAATAATAGCCTATCAAATGATAGGACCAATTGACGTGGTCTACACTCAAAGGATCCTATAAAGAACAAGGCCAGAATTACAGAGAGGTCCCTCAGGGTGCCTGCTCTGATACCAAATCAAGGAATTTAGTCAATCAAAACAATACAATTTTATTAGTTTTGAGAGAGATATTTATACAGATATTCATCCCACAATATATGGGATCTAATCCCTATCCTTATCCTCCCACAAATCACTCCAAACCGTACAAACAAATAACAAACTACCCATTTATTTACCTCATGGTATATTACTAATTACCATGGAAACTCTAATTTCCCAACATATTTTCCTTCTCGAACCATTTCCTCAAGTCAAATTCTTGAGATTATGTTCCTCTTGTTTGCCAACATGCTTGGTTTTCTTTTGAATATTCTCCGGGTAGACTTATCTAGAAGGAATTAGAAAGCCTTTTTGTAAGTGAGTTTTGTTGTTAGTATGTTTGATTATGTGGCTATTATAGCTAAGTTGTACTCTTGTAAGAATTTTGTATTAAGTTGACTCATTGTAGCAAACGTAAAAGGGCTACATCATTGGAACTACAAAAGTTGTGGATTAAATTAAATTGTTTGATTAACTAAATATGGGTTATTTATTTTATTGTACATGGTGATTGTTGTGCATGGCATGGAAAGATAATTAGATGTTTGAACTTGTATTTTAGAACTTAATCCATATGCTATTTGCAAGCAATAAAGTGTTGGAATTTTGTGAGGTTATTCTCGAAAGTGGTAAATAGTGGTTAAGTAAATGATGTTGGAATTCTAACTATAAATATATTGGATCATTTGACTTATTTAAGTAAATTTTTATTGACGTTTGAGTAATGGATTTCAATCATATAATCTATGTGATTATATGATTGAAATCCCATTACGCTCGACACTCTATTTCAAACTTATCGGGTCATTGACCCCCACTTGAATGTTGGTTAAACTCTTGTTGTTCTTGAAATAATGTTCATCGCGGGCTCTTACGAATTCTTTCTTAATTTTGACATGGTATAATTTCTAGCATGATTAATGACGTTTTTAGTATTTTAGAGCTTAACACCATTTCATTAAATAGAAGGTTATTTTTATGATATTATTAATGGTAGCATTCTAATCCCTTGTGTAGTATTTATCATGCTCATTTCTCGTGATCTGATCGTAGAGGTTTATAATTGTGCATATGAATTTCGAGAGAAAAAAAGGGTGGGATGTCTTGTATAAAGGTTGCTTCGGTATTGCTAAGTAAGCCCCTTTGCTCGAATGCTTAAATATTTTGAAAGGTCCTAAAATACAAATTTTTGGAAAACTTAGAAGGACTTCATGCCTTAGATTTTGTGTAACTGTGAAGTGGTGTTGTCATTATTGGCTGAGACTAAAACGTGTGAGAATTTATTGTGAATGGAGTAAAATGAACTCTTCGTTGTTATGAGTATCTTAATGTATGTTATCAATTTTGAAGGATGGTTTAGGTTTGTCTTGACCAATGTATTCTACCTATTAAAACCCGAAGCAAGGTGCTTAAGAATTTTAGTTTCCTTTGGTGTGTGTCGAGTTGAATAGGGACCTTGGTATCCATGACAAAATAAAAATACAAAAATGAAATAATGGTAAACACATTTGAGATGACAACTTGAGTAGTACACCCTTCAAGAGTAAGGAAATAATGTAATGCTAGACATAATAAAATGTGTTTTTAAAAATCCTTGTAATGGTTTAAATATATATAAAGGAAACTATCGTCTTGTGTCAAAATATATACCTTATTACTCTCAACCTATGTTAGTAGTTTCATCTTTAGAGTTGTTGGGATGCAAAATTATATTAAGTTGTAAATTAATGTAAGGTAAATTGAAAAGTTAATGAAGTCATGCTAAATGGGGTAATTGGTCAAGAAAACATAAAAAAACTTAGCTTAAATTATAAACTGTGAATTGTAATCTTTAACGAATCTTTGTTATCCTTACGCTTAATTACACCTCCTAGCTTAAGTAAATAAGAGCCCAAGTTTGTGTGGTTTCCATAGCTGGTATGTGGGGTATCATCGCCGTAAACCCATCAATCAGGGATGACCTAGTTATACATTATCTTGGCACATATTGTTTTCCCCTTAGGTTGGATTCTAGGGTTTGCGTTATGGATGATGCCTTCTTCTTGATAGTGCCCTTAGAAAACCAACTTCTTTAATATTATAAAACCCTCTTGGACCGACTACTATTTCCTTGCTTAGACAGACCAACTAATCCATGATGCCACCTTAAGAGTTTAGAATCACTTTTAAACCCGTTACCCATTTCGGTTCCCAAAATTGGATTTATGGATCATAAATTGTGTTTCTTGTGAACCTTATCAAACATTGAGTGGTGGTAAGTAGTAGAGTTGTAACCTCTTTCAGTGTGGTATGAGAGGAGTGTGTTAAGTTTTTTATTTAATTTTTTCCTTTCTATGGCGAGTAAAAGAATTCTTGTTGTCTTTGCCTCATGGAAAGTTGAGTAAGATCTTTCTCGTCTTGTGTGTTAATGTTTTTGCTATAACCTTAAGGCCTAATTATTTTTTTCTTTTACCTCTTCCACACTAACTCAATTTCTTAGTAGGCATAGGAAGAAAGACCCTTAAAAATTAGAATGGGAACTAAATATCATTTAGGATTACCCTTTTTTTGCGTAACAGCTTGTTATAAGTTAGGATGTATGCCTTAGGAGTGAATCCTTCATTTTTTGCCAAGTAGCCTAGGGGCATGTACTAGCCTTATGGATTTGAATACCTTCTTGATTAATTAAACGAGCTAAACAGGTAATTGTAATCTTAGAGTTGAGCTTGAACTAATTCTCATTAATATATAAAAAAATGGGAGAAATATAGCTTGATAAGAAGAATTGTGTGAATCATTTCATGAACCTCCTAGAACGTAAGTTAATAGTTAAAAGATTTTTCAAGAAATAAGAAAATTTATAAAGACTTTCCCCATAGGATGCACTTTGACCGTAAGTGTGTTTTGTGGTGGGACTAGTATGTGATGTCTTGTCGAAATGGGAAGTGATCGGTTTCTTTTTGGGTTTCGTAGTTTCCTCTTGTACCTTGATGGTCAATGTTGTGTCAAGCCTTTTGAGAGTTGGTGGTAGCCATTGTGACCTCTTGTGGTGTTGTATGGACTTCAATTTTTTTACCCGACTTCTCCCATCTCTTCCATGTGTGTGTTTTTGTGGGTGTTACACTTGGTATCAGAGTGGAGGTTCATGATCTTGAACCTCTAGGACAGATTAGAGTGGTGATGATGTTGCATGGTGGTGGTGGCGGTGATTGGAAGAGTAATGTGACTTAAGCGTGATGTGAGCTATGTTGTAATTGTGATATTGTGAGTGCACATGTTGTGTATGTCACTTAGTGCGTAATTGTTAGCATGTTGATGTGTTAGAGATGAGAGTAGTCTCCTTCTTTTCAGGAATTCAATGAGAATTCGAGTGTGAAACACTATCTTGTTGTGGGTGTGAAAGGAATGTGATTGTTGATTTCAGAGGAATGTTGGATCCTTTTGGCATTTGTGATGTGTGGGTGTGCTGATGTGTTGTATGACAAGCTTGATTTGTAGTGAATCAGTACTTCATAATGATGTAATTATCATTAGTATAGAAATGTGTGTCCCCATGTTATATGGTGATTGACTTGTATGTTGTAATTGTGCTCATCATAAGAAAAATTCATGTGATATGTAATTATTAATGTCATAAATTTAGGACATATGGTGAGTATATGATCCATATCGTACAATGATTACACTTTGGGTGCAACATGTGGTAATGTGGTGTGTTGTAAACTATGAATGTAATGTATGTGATATACCCTATATCGGTACCATGTGTAAGATGCTATGGTTAATGTGCATGAACCACCATTGTGTTAGTGATGTAGTTACATGTTATGTTGTGAACCTTACGCTAACCAACCTTGAGGGAAATCGGTAAAAGTGTATGTTTGGAGTGAGGGGATGTGTACCATGGGCCAGTAACTCAAGCTGACCTTAGGCTCAGTAGATGATGATATTTTCTCATTTCTCTCTCTCTCCTCGTGGTTGTATGGATGCAACCTAAGTGTAGCTATGAATGTGTTTAGCCTTTTCAAGTGGTGGCGGGATGATTCAGATAGAGATGATGACAATTTTACTATTGATATGTTATTTTGTGAGTTGAAACTTGATGTTCTAAGTGCCAACAACTCATTGAGTACCCCCTTGGTGGCCAGATAAGGCCACATAGTCATCATAATGTGCTATTCTTATATATGTATTTTATTTGTAAATTGAACTTTTTATTTTACTTCTAAAAGGACCAATAGTTTTCTTGATTGCCATGTTTTATATTGTTGGTATTTCCTTGGTTTGTGGTACTAACATATGGGTTTTCACACTAATGTTGGATATTTGGTGAATCTTTTTTCTTGGATTTTGATCTTCATTTAAAATTTTAAAATCTTACTTGCCTTGCCCAAGGTTTATATTTTTCCACTTGGCATTTAAATCAGATTGCTATGCTGGTTCTATTATCCTAATGTGTGGAATAGGGTCATGGGATACACCATGGAATGGTTGGACCTATGGACCTACTACTTTTTGGATGGGGGTATGCCCCAAGGAGTTACGATAACTAGCGAGTTGCCGAACCACGAGTTATTATGTCACTTGGGTTAAGGGCATCTGGACTCTATGTGCCTAGGGCCATAGGGTGACCGACTTTGTTTGGGGAGTGAAAAGGAATATTTTATCAATATATTACCACTTGAGGGAGGCATAAGAGACTTGTGGGAGGCATAAGAGATTTGTGTGTGTGTGTGATTGATGCTTCGGGAGGCATGCATAGTTGTTATGATGTTTTGGTTGTGGTGTTGTGATGCATGTGTTACTCATGTTAGTTGGACATGTTTTGAGATGTTGTGGATACGATTCGATTCCCTTGTTGACACTATGTACTCGCAGTTATTGTTTTGAGTTGTGTGAAATATTATTTTGTGAAATCATGGGTATTTTTGGTTTTTATAGTACACTTATGTTTGAGTAATTTATGCTTTGGTCATCTATGTGTAACGAGTAATATGTTTTAGGGTAATATATATTCCTTTTAGGGTTTGGGTAAGATCTTCGATGTGATACAACCATGATAGTACGTGAAATTTTCCTGTGAATCCTTAGTGTAGCGTATGACCACAGTATGTTATTATGGTAGCGATTTCGGTTGGGCATCCCCAAGAATGAATAAACTAAAACTTTATAAAAATGAAATCTTAAGGATGTGAGGTTAGAAATAATGCAAAGGAAAGAAGATTAATTAAATAATGAAGTGATAAAGGACTACAAATCCTTACAGAGAACAATGAAATTTAAATAATCACGCCAAATTTTCTTAGTCTATCTTGTGGTCGTGCTTTAACGACAATTTTTTTAAAGCATAGGAAGAAATTTTGTCTTGATCTTTCCTTGTTGTTTACCTTTTTTTTGTTTTATTCAATGTTATGAATCATCAAGGATGATGTTCTCCTTAGGGGAGGAGAATGTAATGCCCCTTTCGGTGTTGACTCATGTCCTTGCTTTTGACCCCAATTTATTGCGTTGAATTGCTACTTAGTACTTTCTATGTTGAGATATGAAACTCAAATTTTGTGAAACCAATTATTTGGTGTAGACGTGGTCTTTTGGAGCTACATGAAATTTACCTTAGTAACAATTTTTTTACCCGTCTCAAGTGTGCTACAACTTTTGTTTCGAGCAGTCATGCCTTGGATCAATTTCAATGATCCAAGGCATACCCATTATTGTTAGGGAATTTCGAAAGAGCGAACGAATTTCATCACAAAGCAAAATAATAATTATCGATATTGTATTCGACCTCTTCAGTCTTTTCATACATTCAGGATAACATATATATAGGAGTATGCTTTCCTATAAATATGGAGGTTGCTCAACAACACTCCTACAAATAACTCTACACTCCTATTCTACGTGAGTTCACATAACAAGAATATTGTTATGATTTGTTTATAATAACAAATCTATAACAATACAACTATTTATGGTTTACACATTACACATTAATAATAATCACAAAAATATATATTTTCTCAAATATGTGAGCACTACTCCATTTTCCTAACATTCCCCCCCTTAGTGCGAACATGGGGAAAACACCATCTTCAACCAAGAAGCATGCCGCTCCGTAGCTTGCACATGGTCTCGATCCTCAACACCGACTGTGGGAACTACATCATCTAGGGACCGTTCAACCTATTAGATGAATACATGAATTGGGACCGTTCAACCAATTCACATCAACCATCAAATCAGTTTGATCAAGAACACTTCCTGCAATAGTATCAATGGTACAAATCATTATCATCAAGGGGGACACACAAGCACTACACTGCACACAGGAACAGGGATGCTCATCTGTTCTTATTCATCACACAAGACACAAAGATGTCACTAAAGCAGTTTGTGGCCTCTGAGGTAGTGACGAACTCGAGGATGCTGATTGTCCTCCTGCCTCCGTTGCCTCCATCCTCCAATATGAGGATAGATGCTCAAAACAGATAATCTTCATCACTTGAATAATTAATAGGTTCATTGTCACTTGCAGGATTAGAATAATCATCCCAATCTTCTTCAACAGCTAAAGCCTTTTGTTCCAACTTATCATCTAAGAGATCTTGAGCTCTTTTCTTACAATTCACAAAACCATGTCCTGGTTGTTTACAGTAATGACACAAAAGACGTGTCTTTGACGATATCAAACTTTTTTACCTTTATAGAATGATGATTTATTGTTTACAACCATGACAATTTCTTCTTATGGTACAGACCTTTTGATTTTTTCTTCCTCATCAAGCAAAGAGGAAATTAAGTTTTCCAAACTAGGATTGATCTTACTAAGAGTAAAAAAAAAATTGAATACTCTTTTGGAAAGCTATTTAGTAAGATTGTTTTAGCATCTTCTCCATCTACCTCTGCTTTTATTCCTGATAATTGATTTAAAATGGATCAAAACTTACTGATATGTTGAACCATATTGTCATTTTCACCCATCTTTAGCCCAAAAGTTTTTGCTTGAGCCATTCTTCTTGCACTACTACCGCTTGAGATCCAAATAACTTGTTCAACGTCACCTAAATGTTATTAGATGAATTGGTTAGATCAATATGATGCAAATATGCATCGAAAGACCAAGGCCGATAATTGCTATTTCTTTTCGATCCTTTCTTTCCCATTTCATTTGCTTTCATCTGCATCATTCGGTTTTTTAATTTTTCCTTCGACAATGTCCCATAAGTCTTTATCAATCAATTGTAATTGGGTTCTTACTTGCCACGTGTGGAAATCTTTACCATCAAACCTTTCAATTAAATTTATCTTTTCCATTTTGAAACTCCACTAAATCAGGGAACTTGAACCAAATAATAATAAACTTCTTTATACTGGCAGAGATAAAATATATTAGAACTTGACAGATAACCAACTTACTGATGTAAACAAGCAGATTTTCTAAAGGCTGTGCATGAATGAGCCACACGTCAAGGCTGTGACAGATCTGACGTCATATCCAAATAAATACTGGTTGTGCATGCATCATTCGGTTGTGACTTCTTTATACTGCCTGTCGAAGTTATGCATGCGGCCTATAACCTCTTGGTCAATCCTGCGCAAACTATGTATGCGGCCTGCTCTGTTTAAATTGGGCCGACCATATATGCAAACGTGTACATGAGGGCGCATAATACATCACCACCACGCTTCTAGTTTCTACAGTTTCCGATTACATATGCACAAAACGGCATATAACAATTCCTCTGCGTTTTTATTTTCTATCAAATCATCTATTTCATCTTCTACACCATGATACGAGATAAGGTGCACTTTGAGCAGCCTGCGCTTGGACCTGATGAGTCCGCATATACAACAGCTGTAACGCCTTGTATCCCTCGGTTTCGAAGCGTGTTCTGAACTTATTTTTGCTATATAACAATCTATTTCACCCTAAACGGCATATGCACAGACCGTAGCCTGCTCTGGTACCACATGAAAGAGCAGAACGAATTTCATCACAGCAAAATAATAATTATCTGATATTGTATTCGACCTCTTCAGTCTTTTCATACATTCATGATAACATATATATAGGAGTATGCTTTCCTATAAACATGGAGGTTGCTCAACAACACTCCTACAAATAACTCTACACTCCTATTCTACGTGAGTTCACAAAACAAGAATATTGTTATGATTTGTTTATAATAACAAATCTATAACAATACAACTATATACGGTTTACACATTACACATTAATAATAATAATCACAAATATATATTTGCTCATATATGTGAGCACTACTCCATTTTCCTAACAATTTCGATCTATGCTTGTGAATTAAACTTGACTTCCCTTGTTTCCTTTCCATTGTGCCACGTCGTTTTGTCGGAAGTGCTTACAAGGTTATAGGGGTCTTTTGTAACATTTCTTTTCAAACATTCTTTGCGTTGAGCTAATTGTATTTTTGAATTATGGGATGCTTAATAACGTTTCTTGTTAAAAGTTATAAAGAAAATTTGAAACCTCTCTAAAGATGTTTTGGCGTATTGTAATAAAAAGGTACCTAACTACTATAAGCTTAGTGTAATAATGATAATAAAATAAAATGATCATCCACCTAAAACTAAAACCTTTAGTAAACCATGGCTAGATTTGGTTGTGTGGATAGGTTGAGGTAGTTTAAGGGTGGCGCCAATATTTTAGGGAACTAAAAAATTAATGGTGAATTTAATGGAGGCACCCACCCACCTTTCCCACTTTTGAAGGCACCTCACCATTTAATCTTCTCTGCTGGACATATACTTTGCATTTATTATTTTATTTATGACATGCTTTCCCTTTTTGGTAACGTACTTGGCTTTACCTTGTTGGTCTTTATGCCAATTGGATGTTGGCCACTTGCTTTATGTGGGTCATTCACTTTTAATATCTACTCTGACTAGAAATAGTGGATCTACATACACTTTTCTTGGTTGTTGACCACTCTTTATGTATTCATTGTTTAATTTTAAACTAGTCATGGCATTGTGGTGGTTGGATATGCCATGTTTGGCCGTGTGAACTATTTTGGGGGAGAATTGCAGGTTGGAGTTATGGAAGAATGTGTTGAGCTTCCAAATAATGCAGTTCATAGGTTTTTAATCCTTGTCGTTGCCTCCTACTCCCGCCTGTGCCAAACGTGGTTGTGAAAACAAAGTATGGGCATTCAACAAGATAAAACAAGGAGATTTTCGCCATGTGATGCTATTGCAAAATCTTGGTAGACATTGTTTTTACAAATCCTAGAGCTAGACAGAATGATAAATACTACCCATATGGTTTCTATTCCAACATTAAAAATATGAAAAATGAATTGTTTTTATATGCTGAAATGGTAATTTGATTGGAGTTCTATGGATGTTTTATAGTCATTTTTTTATATTGCATGTTACTCTTCTATTTTTTCCCGATTACACTGGATTCAAAATGAATTGTTTCTTTTTCTTACAAAATTTTGATTACATGTGGGGTTTCTCATGATATTTCGGTTACTCTTGTTGTTGTTTGCATTCCATCACTTTGCATGATCCTCCTTTAGTTTTAAGAATGGAAGAACCGGGATTTTAGAGTTTTTTTGTACCCTTTCACAATAATGAACTAGACATTTTGTCGTGGTAATTTTATTAGTACTCCAAGGGCATTGTGGTCTTTGGTGAGGTCAATGGGATTTTTCATTCCACACTTGGCTTTGATCTGTTGAAGGAAATCGATGGGATAAGTGGCGGTGATTGGATATTTTCTTTATTATACCCCCTTCATGGGACAATGAGCAATCTTGTGGAATAGATCTCCAAACCTTTTTTTATTATTTTTGGGGTATGTGAACTTCCTCTTGTTCTAGCCACCCCTTTTGGCATCCGGTTAACATGACTTGTATTCAGTTTGAATTCGTCCTCCCTGGTAATTTGCTTTATTATTTTGTGGTTTAAGTTTGTCCTCTAAAGTGTCAATGCCTTGGGTTTCATGTAGATCCCTCGTTCAGGGGCTTATGGAGCTCCCGTAATTTTTCTTGGGTCGTATTCTCATCTCATGCTTGGTAGGGATTTTTGCTTCGATTATGAGAAATTATGTTTCTAGTTTTGTTTTCTAGTTGTGAAGATCTACTGTGTTGGCAAAAGAAGCCTCTATGGGTTCATACGTTCCTACCTTATGTTTTTCCTTCTCGAACCATTGCCTCAAGTCAAATTCTTGAGATTATGTTCCTCTTGTCCACCGACTTTGCTTGGTTTTCTCTTTAATCTTCACTCGGTAGACTTATCTAGAAGGAATCGAAAGCCCTTTTACAAGTGATTTTTTTTGTTATTATGCTTGATTCTATGGCTATTACTGTGCCAAGTTGTACTCTAGTAAGAATTGTGTATTAAGTTGACTCATCGTAGCAAACATAAAAGGGATACATCATTGGAACTTCGAAGTTATGGATTAAATTAAATTGTTTGATTAACTGAATATGGGTTATTTATTTTATTGTACACAAGGATCATTGCTTCGGCATGGAAAGATAATCAGATGTTTGAACTTGTCTTTTAGAACTTAATCCGTATGCTATCTGTAAGCAATAAAGTGTTGGAATTTTGTGAGGTTATTATCGAAAGCGGTAAATACTGGTTAAGTAAACGATTTTGGAATTATAACTATAAATATATTGGATCATTTGACTTATTTAAGTAAATTTTTATTGATGTTCGAGTAATTGATTTCAATCATATAATCTATGTGATTACATGATTGAAATCCCAATACGCTCGACACTTTATTTCTAACTTATCGGGTCATTGTCTCCCACTTGAATGTTGGTTAAACTCATGTTGTTCTTGAAATAATGTTCATCACGGGTTCTTATGGATTCTTTCTTAATTTCGACATGGTATAATTTTTAGCATGATTAATGACGTTGTTAGTATTTTAGAGCTTAGCACCATTTCATTAAATAGAAGGTTATTTTTATGATATTATTAATGGTAGAATTCTAATCCCTTATGTAGTCTTTATCATGCCTCGGTTCTCGTGAACCGACTCAGTTAATAATTGTGCGAGATGACTTTTGAGATAAAAAAGGGGGATGACTTGTATAAAGGTTGCTTTGTTATTGATAATGAAGTCCCTTTTCTCAAATGCTTAAATATTTTGAAAGGCCATGGAATAGAAATTGCTAGAAAACTTAGAAGGACTTCATTCCTTAGATTTTGTGTAATTGTGAAGTAGTGTTATCGTTATTGGCTGAGACTAAAACTTGTGAAAAAATATTATGAATGGAGTAAAATGAACTCTTTGTTATTATGAGTATCTTAATGTATGTTATTAATTTTGAAGGATGGTTTAGCTTTTTATTGACCAATGTACTCTACTTGATTAAAACCCGAATCAATGTCCTTAAGACTTTTAGTTTCTTTTGGTTTGTGTCGTGTTGAATAGGGACCTTGTATCCATGATAAAATAAAAATAAAAAAATGAAATAATGGTAAACACAATTGAGATGATAACTTGAGTAGTACACCCTTCAAGACTAGGGAAATAATGTAATGTTAGGCATAATATGTGTGTGTGTGTGTGTGTGTGTGTGTGTGTGTATCTATGTATATACATACATACACACACACATACACACACACACACACACACACACACACACACACACACACACACACATATATATATATACACACACACACACACACATATATATATATATATATATCTATATATATATATGTATATATACACACACACATATATATATATATATATGTATATATACATATATATATATATATTTATATATATATGATATATATGTATATATATGTATATACATAAGTATATATATATATATATATATATATATATATATATATATATATATATGTATATATATATATATATATATATATATATATATATATATATATATATATATATACATATATATATATATATATATATATATATATATATATATATATATATATATGTATATATATATATATATATATATATATATATGTATATATATATATATATATGTATATATATATATATACATACACACACACACATATGTATATACATATATATATATATATATATATATATATATATACACACACACACACACACACACACAGATATATATATATATATACACACACACACACACACACGTGTGTGTGTGTGTGTGTGTGTGTGTGTGTGTGTGTGTGTGTGTGTGTGTGTGTGTGTGTAAAGGAAACTATCGTCTTGTGTCAAAAGATACACCTTATTACTCTCAACCTATGTTAGTAGTCTCATCTTTAGAGTTGTTGGGATACAAAAGTATATTAAGTTATAAACTAATGTAAGGTAAATTGAAAAGTTAACGAAGTCATGCTAAATGGGGTAAATGGTCAAGAAAACATCAAAACTAACTTAGCAAATTATAAACTATGAATTGTAATCATTAATGAATCTTTGTTATCCTTACGCTTAATTACACCTCCTAGCTTAATCAAATAAGAGCCCAAATTTGTGTGGTTTCCATTTCTTGTATGCGGGGTATCATCACCATAAACTCGTCAATCAGGGATGACCTAGTTATACCTTATCCTGGGACATATTGTTTTCCCCTTAGGTTGGATTGTAGGGTTTGCGTTATGGATGATGCCTTCTTCTTGAGTAGTGCCCTTAGAAAACAAACTTCTTTCATATTATAAAACCCTCTCTGGACCGACTCATCCGTTGCCTTGCTTAGACCGCCTACTAATACGAGATGCCAACTTAAGAGTTTAGAACCACTTTTAAACCTCGTTACCCATTTCGCTTCCCGAAATTAGATTTATGCATCATAAATTGTGTTTCTTGTGAACCTTATCAAACCTTGAGTGGTGGTAAGTAGTAGAGTTGTAATCTCTTTTAGTGTGCTATGAGAGGAGTGTGTTAAGTTTTTTAATGTTTAATCCTTTCTATGGTGAGTAAAAGAATCCTTGTTGTCTTTGCCTCTATGAAAAGTTGAGTAAGATATTTCTCATCTTGTGTGTTACATTTCATTGTAACCTTAGGGCCTAATTATTTTGTTCTTTTACCTCTTCCTTACTAACTGAATTTATTAGTAGGCATAAGAAGAAAGTCCCTTAAAAAATTAGAATGGGAACTAAATCTCATTTAGGCTTACCTTTTTTTTTCTTTTGTGTAATGGAGCTTGTTATAAGTTAGGATGTATGCCTTAGGAGTGAATCCTTCAGTTTTTTCCAAGTAGCCTAGGGGGCATGTATTATCCTTGTGGGGTTGAATACCTCCTTGATTAATTAAATGAGGTAAATAGGTAATTTTCATCTTAGAGTTGATCTTAAACTAATTCTCATTAATATATAAAAAAGAGGGGAGAAATCTAGCTTCATAAGAATAATCGTGCTAATCATTTCATGAATCTCCTAGAACGTAAGTTAAGAATTAAGAGACTTTTTAGTAAATAAGAAACTTTAAAAAAACATTTCTTGTGGGATGCCCCTGACCGTAAGTGTGTTCTGTGGTGGGACTAGTATGTGATGTCTTGTCGAAATGGGAAGTGAGCAGCTTTCTTGTTCGGTGTTGTATATTCCCTTGTACTTTGGTGGTCAAATGAGCGCAAATTGTTGTATGTGCAAGAATTTCAGAAGTGTACTATATAATTATGAATGTAGAACATGGGTTTTGAGGGATGTTAGTGAATTTTTTTTCCATTTATGGAGTTCGTGATTGAACATATATGGATGAGGAATATGTGATGGCAGAACTAGATTGGAAACATGTACAACCCTCTGATATTGTCAAACCAAATGAAATTAGAGTTGTCATCCCTAAACATCCTTTCAAATATGAGAGATCTATGGAATTTTGGGAGCACGTTATTGAGAGATGTAACTCTGATGAGTCCTATGTATTAATATTATATGGTGGGAAAAATTCAATAAAGGAAACACATAATATAAAGAGGACCTCACTTATCTATGTGGTGGAGAATCCTAAGGAGAAGATAATACTTCAACAATATTAGTCTCTTTTATGTAATTGTGAATAGACATCTATCATTTATCAACAATTTTTACTTTTTTCTAATATTAAGATATATTGAATTGGAAGATGCTCATTCTCTTACAAACAATTTTTTTTGTTTTTGTATTGAATTGATAGATGCCCATTCTCATATAGGAATCATAGAATAAGAATAGAGATAAAATTTACTTTGTTTTAGAATGGGAAGTTGCCCATTCTCACAGCCTTTATAGAGGTATTAAAATGACTATGTTCAATATTGCTTGGGCTTATGCCCATTCTCATATAACAATCATATAAGAAGAATATAGATAAAATAAAATTTGTTTCAGAATGGGAAGATTCCCATTCTCACAGCCTTTATACTTGTATTGAATGGGCAGATGCCTATACTTAGACGCGATTAAAATTTTTATAGAATGGGAAGTTTCTCATTATCACATCCTTTACAGAGGTATTAAAATGATTAAGTTCAATATTGCTTATATTAGAATGTTTAGAATGGACATATTCCCATTATCATGTAAACAAACATCTTTATCTTGAATTGAATGGGTAGATGCCCATACGATAGAAAAATTATTATTTTTAAAACAAGAAGTTTCCCATTATCACAACCTCTAGAAAGGTATCAAAATAATTAAGTTCAAAATTGCTTGATTTAGAATGTATATAATGGACATATTACCATTCTCATGCAATTTTTTAAATCTTGAATAGGTAGATTCTTGTTCTTATGTAACATCTAAATATAATGTGTGTGTTTAGGACTATAATCCTTTAAGTCCTAGCCAAATATTAGTGTTGAGTCAAGTGATATTCATGAGAACGAGGGTCTAAAGGGCTCAAAATTAAGTTTAATGGATTTTTAAACATATATAAACCTTAATGAAACTAATTTGGACTCATTTCATTTGAATGAAAAGCAGAGGAGGAATTCTAAAATAATTTTGAGAGGGATGAACCAGGTTACAAATAGTTATGGTGCATGGTTATAAACAATTTGAACATGATTTTTGAATCTATGGTTGTGCATTTGGAAGGTAATATCAGATTTGATAAGATTATTTAGTCTTTTATGTATTTTTTTGTGAGACTACAATATAATAGTGTGAGGTTTTAAGTTTTAACAACTTATACAATCTTGTAGTAGAAATTTTGAGTGTGCAATGCATTCTAACTTTTGATTTTGGTGAGAGATTTGATCAAGAGGATGGTATATGTGAATGAGGAGGATATATATTATAAGTATAGATCCCAAAGAATCTTAGAACACTGAGGAAGGGTATATTTGATCATTATTTGTTAAAAATAAAGAAGAAAAACTCCAAGAAGCTCCAAAAGTTGACCTCTGTGTGTGTGAATAATTATGTGTTTGTAATCAACATTTAGGTAGAGACAAGGTTTTGATGCTACATTTTCCTGATTAACACGAGGTTATAGAGTTTATGGAAGTTGTTTCATAGGATAATATGCATGTTGATAGTCTCTAAATGTTGGCATAGACCTCATGGAGATTGTAAGAATGAAAAAGGTGAGGAAATAATTAAGAAACACTATTTTTTTCCTTCTCGGGTTTGAAAAGAGATGATAACCCTAACGTTAGTGTTAGAGAAGGTAAAACATGATTTTTTGGGAACAAACAATTGAATTTTCTTAAAACAATTCTAAAAACCTTTGTGAAGTGGTCATCTAAGTTTTATTGAAGGAATTAGATGAAATTAATCATTCTTCAATGAGTTATCTGTGATAGTCTCCTTTGATATTTTACTATACCTAAAGGAATAGGGAAGTTGTGAAGAAAGTGTAAAATTTGATAAGTGTTAAGTCTTGATACTACTTGGTTAAACAAAATAAGATAAAGGGTGGTTAAAACCCTTATCGGCTGAATTTGAAATACCTTGGCATGAGTTTTAAGTGTGACAAAATACTTTAGAGATGCTACAAGGACTTTAGAAAGTGTAGGACTTTGAAGTAACTTTAAGAAAAAGTAAAAGGTACTAGTGATGATATTTGTTTCTATGAGGGAGAAATTAATTTCTTGAAGGATTTGAAAAGGTGAGTAAATCCAATTTTATACCTTATATAATTTGTAAGTATGTAACGCCCACTAAAACAACCCACTTGAGACCCAAGAAACAACCTAGGGTTAGTTAGGAAAAATTATGGAATATTTTTTTGTTTAAAAGAATCTACAACCAGGTTACAAGACAACAATTGTCACTAACAGTTTCAAACAATTCTAATCTACTAGAGTATAATTTTCTTTTATTAATAATTATTAGAGGTCATAAGGTCCAAAATTTAGGGTTAGAAGTTTTAATTAGGTTCAGAGGGAAATTCCTCACCATACCCACTCTCTAACAGGCTTAAAGTTTTAACTTGATTTTTCTCACACTTAATGCATTCAAAATTTCCCTAAATCACTTCCATTGGATAGGAAATTTCCTCACCTTTCCAATGATATAAATAAGTCCTCCTAAATTCTCATATTTTTCAAGTTATGGGCTAGCGGGCCTTGGGGTGAAAATTTTCCCCAAGAGCGGGTTTGCGAACCTAGGGGTGAAAATTTTCCCAAAGGGTGGGTTGGCAGGCCACGGGAGACCTCTGGAAAAAAAAAATTTCCATGCGGGAAAAAAATCACATTTGCACTCGTGCTCCTGCAAGACCGTAAGTCCACAAGGGACACGTGGCACTCCCTAAGCCAGCGCGGGAAAAGCAGGGAAAGGCGGGGCGGCGGGAGACATTTGCAAATTCTCCCGTATGGGGTGAAAAGTCAGCTTTGCACCCATGCTCCCATGAGTCCACAAAGGACACGTGGTGTCTCCTAAAGCAACGTGGGGAAGGCGAGGCGACGGGGAGAAAATTGGCTTAACGCTTAAAGGGCTAAGAGGGTACATAGACCCGTGCCTCTGCCAGCACCTCGTGATGCCACGTGGTAGCCCCTGATTGGCTACGAGGTTGGCGGGATAGCGGGGAAACTTGGAAAAATTTCCAAAAAATTTCTGAGACAAAAGACAAAAAGTGACCCGTTCCTCCGCTAATGCCTCGTGACACCATGTGGCATCACTTGATTGGTTGGGGCTGGCGGGGAAAATTTAGAAAATTTTCCCAAAATTTTCCAAAAGTGCTAAGTTAAAAGGGGATCCGCCCCTCTGCTGACACCTCATGGTGCCATGTGGCACCTTCGATTGATGCGGGTTGGTGGGATGGCAGGGAAAATTTGAAAAAATTTCCTAAAATTTTTCCTAAGCTCTAAGGGAAAATTCGAGCCAGCAGACCTGCCAAGGAAGAAAAACTTTAGAGGGCCATAAATTTTGATAGAGAGCTCGGTTTGGGAAAACGAGGACTTTTTGGAAATCTCTCAACATCCTATTTGTACAGAAATCAATACTTTTGGTTTTGATAAAGCTTAAGGGGTCAATTTTAAGAAAATGGCTGCGCAGGCTTTACAAGTGCGGACCGTAAATTTTAACTTGTGAGATTTATTCAATTTGACTTTCTTCCTCTCTCTACATGTCAAATAGACATAAATAATTGTTCTTAGATGGATTTAAGATAATTTTTTGAGGTATATGTGTTTGATTGAATTCCAATTCAAAAATTTACCATTTTAACGATAAACAAAGAAACGATTGAAAGCAGATTAAGCCCGACTTTGCTAAGTTTTTAAATATTTCTTTTAAGTGTTTTTGTCTAATTGAACTTCTTTATATCCTGTCATGTTCAATTTTATTATTTCATTGTTACTTCTTGATTGTAGGTTCAAACTGTATATTTTGGTTTAGATAATTGCCAATTTTGAAATTACAAATAACAAGGATCAAATTTTAATGGGTCTATTTGCCACTTTCTTCTTCCTAGTATTTAGAATATGTTCCAATTCCAATCTAACACATTTTATTTGATTCAAATCAAACTATTCAAGACCAAAATGCAATTCTGATTTCAATTTTTTCACATTTCAAAGACAGAGTTCTGCACTTTCCTTCATACGCATTTACTTCTTTCAAGCAGAGATTTCAATACATTGAAATAATCAGATTCAATACAACAATGCAATTTGAGAAAATTATTACATTCATTTATTGATTTCAAAAGGCAATTTTACATCTTCCCTCTTTTATTTCTTCCAAAATCATTTATTGTATACAAGGAGAATAATACATTTTCTTTTCACGTGTTCCACTTTACCACTTTTCAAACAGGGATTTCATAGTGCATGCTAAACACATATTTCCAATGGAATAACATCATATGGACAAGACAAAACCACTTCCATTAATCCAAATGAACTCTTACAACTTTCTTTCCATTTGATTACAAAATACAATATACAAAACAATATCATTCTTTCACATTCTTTCGAAAATAGAATACAGAGTATAACTCTTTTACATTTCCAATTTCCACTTGCAATCAGTACAACATCTTTCCATTACAAACATTTACAAGTTCATCCACTTCAAGTGGGAAAGGTTACAATGGGATTTCATTACACAAGGGACTGTCAAACTATTTTTCTCAACTCTAGAACAACAAAATGCGTTCTTCTCATTCATCCAATTCGATCACAACAAAGTAGGGGAAAGACAACACTCTCCACCCAACCAAGACATCCAATGAAGAGAATAATCTATCCTTCTTCATTGGCCCCTGAGCCCCAACCACAAAACAATAGAAGATGTGATCCAACTCATGGCAACAACATGCTTCCACAAACACACACACAACATTCACAATAAGAACACAGTCCAAAACAAAATGTAGTTTACAACTACATTAAAACATGAAAACATTACAAAGGCTTCATCAAGCAAGCCAAAGGAGTAAGAAACTATGGGGATGTTGTTTATGCCTCCCAAGGGGAAAATGGGTATCACCACCTGAGAACAAACCACCACATATATATATATATATATATATATATATATATATATATATTTCAAATCCCTGTCATGCCCTTATGCCTCCCCCAAGTACCCCTTATTCCTCACATTTCCTTATGCCTCCCCAACCTCTTATGACACCCCATAATGAGTAAAGAAATGCAAGCTATTTCTTTATAAGGTGAAACCCAAATCCCAACCCCCTCCACCCTTATACCTCCCTAAAACACACTTGTGCCTCCCACAAAATATAACCCCATAGTATTCTCCTACACCATTCCTAGGCCATCTACCCAACAGCCCACAACCATGCCAAAACATCCATACATTAAAACTTACTTCATAAAAGAAGAGCATTTCAAGAGTTAAGTTCCTACCTCTCCATGATGGAGTTGTTCCAGTTCTAAAACAACAAGCTTTGTCACAATGCAAGCAATCCAAGAACAACCAAGCACAAGCATGCAAAAATCTTCCAAAAACTCCTTCAAAGCAAGAGCTTAAAAAAATAGCAAAGAATTCACCCAAGAAGCAAGTCTCCAAAGTGAAGCAACCCCAAAACAAGGCAAGCCATTCAAATTTTATAGAAGAGGGAAGGGAAGAGGATGAGGTGGATCCATGTAGGATGCCACATCCCACATCCTCAACCCCAACACAAGGTCAACTTCATTCTCCAATGTGCAATAAATAGGTGGGTGAATAATATGACAATTTACTCACATACTCTAAAACAAACCCACACCCCAAAGGACTGAAATTACAACATGTAAGAAAGTGCAATTAAAACCTACAAATTGCCTTCTCAAAAAGCATTATAAAATTCAAATTTCAACTCTCCAACCATAGGTATGGTTAGTAAATAAATTTAAGAGGTATGGGACAAGTTTAACTTGTCCCAAAAACCTCTAAAATCAGCCTCCAAGGACAATTTCGAATTTCCAAGAAGGTGGAGCGTTTCACACTCAAAGTTAACTTACACATCACTTACATATCTCTTACACATACTTATATCACTTTAAATCATGGCTAACAACTCTCATTAATTTCCTTCTTATGACATATTTGATTTATTTTAACAATATGATTACTCACAATATTTACACACCATTTAATAATTAATGAAAGGGGTAAAAGCATCACAAAATAAACACATGCAAACATAAACAAAGGGACCACAATAAAAAAAAATACATGAAACCCCTTGGTCACAATTAAAGGTGATACCCCCATGGGAATCCCTAACACACACCACACACACACAAACACACACAAACAAATACTAGTTGCCATGGTGACCTTGTTGAATTCATCTAGAATTCCAATGTGGTTGGTCTCCAATCCCTCAATGTTTGTTGTGATATATTAACCTGCAAAACACAAATACCTCCTTCAGCCTCGTGGCCATATCAGAACATCCAAAATAATAAAATATAATTCTTGAAATCATCTAGATATATGAATCACAACAACATCAAAGCAATCTAACAATATCATTTACAGTTTTATCAACAACTATATCATCATCCAATAATTTCCATTTCTAGGTCTACTCACAATATCCAAATATCACATGTCCGAACAACATCCATAACATAACCATGTCAAACAATGTATCATCATCAATATCCAAAATGTCTCTAATAATCATCATGCATCATAACTAAATCAAGTCAACAATAATCCATGATCTAACATCTAACATCATACTATAATAAGGTCCATAATTATGTCCATAATATAATCAGCAATATCAAAATGTGTCAAAGGGAAGTGGGTACTACAAACACACTGACATGAGGTCCAAATGATGAACATGATGTTGAATTAATAATTGCTAATGATGCAAGGGTCATGTTAACATCTAATATTTGGATAGAATTAGGTCTTGTAAATGGAGCTCTAGGATATATTCGAAGCATAATATACAAACCTGATAGTGGTCCACTAGAATCACCAACATATGTAATGGTTGAATTTGATAATTACTTCGGAATACCATTTGAAGATAAAATGTCACATGCCATCCCAAGTACACCAATACAAAGGTGACACACACACCAATTACCCTTACGGTTAGCTTGGACATTGACAATACATAAATCACAAGGTTTGAATCTTTCAAAGGCTACAATTGATATTGAACAAAGAGAAACAACATGGTTAACATTTGTGGCTATCTCTCGAGTAAAGTCATTGAAAGGTCTAAGAATATTTCCTCCCTTTACATATGACCGTTATGAAAAGATAAAGAAAACAAAACTACTTTCAAAGTGAAAGGCTGAGGAAAAAAGACTAAAGTCCTTAGAAGATAAATAATGTCATCTATGTAATACACGTTTCATTCTATGATTTCATCGTCTAATGTGATGTACATTTCACATTTTGATTTATATAAAATAATACTTTGTTTTTCATAAGAAAGACTAAAGTCCTTAGAAGATAAATAATGTCATCTATGTAATACATGTTTCATTCTATGATTTTGTCATTTAACGTGATGTACATTTCACATTTCGATTCATAATAAATAATGATTTATTTTTCATCTCATCTTATTTACACCAATACAAAGGGAACTCACACACCAATTACCCTTATGATTGGCTTGGGCATTGACAACAGATAAATCACAAGGTTCAACTCTTTCCAAGGCTACAATTGATATTGAACAAAGAGAAACAATAAGGTTAACATTTGTGGTTATCTCTAGAGTAAAGTCATTAGAAGGTCTAAGAATATTTCCTCCATTTCCATATGACTGTTTTGAAAATATGAAGAAAGCAAAACTACTTTCGAAGCGAAACACTAAGGAAGAAAGACTAAAGTCCTTAGAAGATAAATAATGTCATCTATGTAATACACGTTTCATTCTATGATTTTGTCATTTAATGTGATGTACATTTCACATTTTGATTCATATGAAATAATGCTTTGTTTTTCATAAGAAATACTAAAGTCTTTAGAAGATAAATAATGTCATCTATGTAATACATGTTTCATTCTATGATTTTGTCATTTAATGTGATGTACATTTTACATTTTGATTCATATGAAATAATGCTTTATTTTTCATCCCATATTATGTGCAATGTAATGCATGCAGATGCCACTAGCATAACTATCTTAGATAAATCTATGTAAAAAATGCTGAGAGGTATCATTCTCGAGGCACCTATTTCACTTGTGTCAAAAAAATATAAAATAGGCGCCGCAAGAATGATAGATCTTGGCATTTTTTACATAAATTTATCCAAGGTATGCTAGTTTAAATTGAAAAAATGTAACAATCTTTTATAATGTAGGAATCTTTTATTGTAATTACAACTCTGGTTAGAAATTGTAAAAGTTACATATAATTAAATGATTTGAATTTTAAAATTTGAAAACAATTATAATCCATGGTATATTATGTTAATTAGTTCTGGAAATGGTGGGGAAAATTCTTCCTCTTTTAAACATTTTAAAACTTTGTCACATAAGAATAAAGTTCTTATTAGTTTCGAGGATACTATATCTTTTACTGTATTTAATTAGCAAAATTTATTTTATCCAATAAAAAATGTACTTAATAATGATTGTGCATGTTTCTAATATTGAGAATTTATCTAAATAATTTTTAAAAATAAAAAAAGACAATTTTTTTAATCTCTATAGACTATTTTTAATGAAATGACAATTTATGAACCTTATTCAGGTCATTTTTTTCTACCAATTCTTTATCTAAATTGGTTGAAAGTGTCATTTGTATTAACATTTAGTAAGAAGAGCATGCGTTTATTATGTACAATTTTATTAGATTTGTGAGAAGATGATTTTCATATAGATGAGCCAAACTTGTCAAATTTGCATCCTAGTGGTGTAGGCAAGACATAAATGTTTGTATCACCATTTTTTTTATCGATGACCAAAATTGACCTATCTATATATTCGACCTGTAGCTATATATATATACCTTTGTTGCCCAAAATCTAGTTTGGAGTTGGTCAATCCATACCATATTTGGCCCCTCGGGAAAGATGAAGATTCCATCCAATTGGGGAGCCCCATCCCCATAGAGATAGGGCCCCTAGCTAGAGAGAGTATACCACCAGTCAAGGAGGGGTGGAAAGGGGGTGGGGGCAGCTACAGAAAATAGGTGACACAACGAAGTTATATTAAATGTTATATATATAGGGGGCCCCACTCGGTACATATCCATATACATATATTGGACTCTATATGTGATATGTGATATCATTTGTATCTTATATATAATGGATAATGGATGACCCTATTCATAATTTTTATAGGGTGGGTGATCCATAGGGATCCGAAATAACTCTAATTCATCAAAAATAGTCAACACAAAGAAGAAAAACAACAAACAGAGGTTCTGTCTTTTAAGTAACAGGACCGCCACCCTGTGCAAGGTGGCGGTTATAGAACCACCGCCCATCCAGGGTGGCGGTCCTAGGACCATCGGTCTGTGCAGGGTGGCGGTTCTGGCCATTACAGACATAAAAACAAAATTCAAAACGAACATCCTCTTAATTTGAAAAGATGTTTGTTTCTCTTCTCCTTCATGACCTTTCCCATTCTCCAGTGCATGAGAGGACATGAGAAAGGCTATAAATACATGATTGTAGAAGTGTAAAATATCATCGAAGCATGGGAGCAAGTGAGCAAGAAATCTTAGTACTAGAAATTGTATTTTTGTAGAAGAAAGGAGTGTTGAGACAAAGCAAACAAGTAACTGGAAGGAAGTGTTGAGATATTATCTTTTTCTCTTTCTTACTTATTGTAAATTCTTTACCTGTTGATTTAAATTGGCCAATAGAAGTGGGAAGAAAGAGTAATTGCCCTTCCCGACTGGTTTTTCCTCCATTAGAGGTTTTCCAGATAAAATTGTTGGTGTTATGAGCTTATAAGTATACAAACAATGGCCAATTTTTTATAAAAATTTGGTTGAGCAACTCTAAGGTGTCATATAATTGACCATCTTGGGTGTCTCTAGATCTTGCATTCAATAAGAATTGATCCTTCATGCATCCTTCATGCATATGTTCTATCTATACTTTGATTGGAAATGAGGACAAATGTTCTCAACATGTGCCAAGGGTTATCTAATGGTGACATCACAACCACTGACATAAAAAAGGGTCTTGCTTTTATTTTATTTTAATTTTTTGGCATCAAGTTTATCAATTTGGAGTTTAATTTGTTAGATAAGATGAACACATGATTGTAATGTTGGAAATAAAAAGGTGGGAGTAAAATACATGCATGTCGTACACCTACACCACATCTCGAGTGTCCCTACCCAAAAATATTTGCTACATGTGGTCCACTTTATCATCTCAATCTTATTTGTATTATTTGCAAGAGTGCAATATGAGCTTGAAGGTGTCAAAATTAAAAAAATAATAAAAAAAATCCAATAGGTTCAAGGTTCGAGGTTCAAAACCCAACCACATTGCTTGCTTCTTGTAGCACTTTGTAGTACCCCTTCTCAATTTTAAGCTTGACCAATTGTAGGGAAACATGATATGCACAAACAATCTCAATGATTGAGCCCCTCCAATGGTTGGTCACATGAGCGACAAATAGATTTTATCTACCGAACTATTTTTGTTGTCTTTTTTTGACGTTAAGGTTATCGATTGAACAATGTTTAATTTAGTAGATAAGACAGACATGAATGGAAAGATGGAAATAAAAAGGTGCAAACTAAATACTTGATTTTCCTGCACCTATTCCACAAACCAATTTGTTTCTGCCCCAAAAATATCTATTATATGTGCTCCACTTTATCGTCTTGATCTAGCTCACACTATTCATTTGAATGTAATTTGCACTTAAAAGGGCCAAAATTAAAAATGGGGAAAATACAATTGGTCTTAAGTTTGAAACTCAAATGTTCTACTATGTCACCTAAGTTAATAATAAACCATACTTGAATTTTATGTTCGAAAATATTTAGAGTCCAAGCATGTAGTCACATTAAGTATTAAGTGTATTTAGAGAATGTCTATTTGTCTACCACATGCACACAAGTAATTTAATTTAAAGAGTGGAGTAAAGTGACATAAACAAAACTTGAGTCCATGTTATTTAATCAAATTTAAAAGCATGTGAAAGCTGAGTTTTGTTTGCACTTCCCAATGGAGTGCAAATGAAACAATAAATTTCCCCCTAAAAATCACAAAACAATAGATGGCGAGAATGTTGTGCTAGGTGGACAAAAACCTCCCCCACCACAACAATCTCTTAAATTGAGTGGAGATTCTTATATTCTGTATAGCTAACTTAAAAGAAAATCATGTAACAAATCAAGAGTGGACGTCAGGCCGGGAGAAAACATTACACGTTGTGTGCATTGGTTGTTTTGTTAGAAGCGACGTAACGGTTCTTGGAAAATGCAATTTTATCCAAAGAAGAAGACGAAGACACATAAATAGACGAGTTTGAGTTCGAGTTCGAGTCCGAGTCCGAATGTGTTAAATTATTGAGATCTTTTGAGAATCGGGCAGTGGAGAAGAGATTCGAAGAAGAAAGACCATTTTTATTGTTTGTGATAGAGCGGAGGACGTGAAGAAGAACTTTCCAGGTTGTGACGTAGGCAGGTTCTAGACGGAACCAGCTAATTGATTTTCTTTCTTTCACCAGAATCTTATGTAAATACCACCATTTCACTGTCACCTTCATCACTTGCGAAAACATTATCCCGGGCTAAAAAGAATACATATAGTGGGTGGCCTATTCCTACCACGACGCCTTCACTGTTGGGCATGCCAATTCCACCACCGGAACCATAATCATGACCGATCATATTTGTATCTTTGAAGCCAATGGTGACTGTCAAGCAGAGGCACATGAGAATCCAATATACTTCTGGAATGTTTATCTGCCCAAATATTTGGTTTGAGGTGTGCACAACTTTCACCCGAGGGTACCAACTCAATGCAGAACATTGGTTCATTATAGAAAATGTTGTTGAGATGACTGCTTGACTTCCCACCACTGCTGTCAAGGTAGCCACTATGAAGACCGGCCAGAATACAGCTTCTGCAACACAATTTAGTGGCAAAGTAGAGTCACAAAATCCTTCCAATTCCAATGGTTTCAGAGTTCTTATTGAGGAAAAAATGGAAATGTTTGGTGTCCCACTCAGACCAAATTGGTCTATTGAAACAACCCGTAGAGAGGTCATTCTTAGACATGGTAAATAACAAAAGCATGTGATCTGAACATGCTTTACCAGTGACCAACATGGTTGGAACCTAATGGGTTTTCAAGTTTTTTTCGAATTATTCTTTTGTTAATAAGATTCCCAGATTTCAAGTGATCAATAGACAACAAACATTTTTTTCCCACCTGCGACAGACATATAAAAGCTCCTCTGTATATCCTATGGGTGTTTCGAAAGATATGCAGCTTCACCCATGTAGGCGAGAATCAAGCAAGGATAGATAAATCCTGCGAAAGCTATCTGCCACACAAATCCAAGGATTATTTATCCACCTAAAAGTGTTCAAGCAGTAATTGCACACGCAAAATCGAGAGAATAGATTACCTTGATTGTAAACCGTGAGAAGTGTCCCAAATCTGCAAACATGGCCTCCGCACCTGTCGATCACATGGACCAGTAAAGTCTTCAGTATGATCCTCCAGCGAAATAGCCTCCTTAGCAACCCCATATAAAAGACACACGCTCAGAGCATGGTCCCATGTTGGGGGCTATTGCTCCTATTTATTTGGGAAATAGGGTCCCATGCAAATTTTTTTTTATAGCTACTGCCAAAACCCAACAAAATCCCTGAAATTTCTCAGCAGCTATAACTTAGGGAGAGGATTTCCAGCCCCACAAAGCAACTAGGGGCACAAAAATAAATCTGCTGCTTAAAATTTTTAGGGAGCTTTTCTGACACTTGGCATTTAATTTAAGTTTCCCTCTCAATTTTCCATCCAAAAGTTTATTTCGGATTCATAGGACCCTATTTTTGCTAGAGCTAAAGCTTCCTATTTTATCTCTACACAGAGAAATAAAAATCATGGGACCCTATTAATGCTAAAATGTCCTAATTTTTCTCTAGGGATGCTGCTCAAAATTTTAGCTTTCCCCTTGCATGGGACCATGCTCTTAATCTCCCATCCATATTTTTAAATTCCAAATCTTTCTAGGCACTATACCTAGCTAAAACACTCCATCTTTGACATACTTTTCTGTTTCTAAGTTTTTAGGAGTTTCAGATGAGATTTAACTTCCATTCACTGTTTCTATTTTTCTCAGATGTTCTTATTCAAAAACAATTTCTAAGATATCCTAGGATCCTGAAATAGAGATATAAACAATTGCAAATCAGTTTTTGCAGTAAGTTTTTAAATAAAATTAAAAGGTATATAGCATTTTATTGGATTTTAAATTATATTGGTTCAAAGGAAGTATAACTCAAAATTTTGAGGCTCCTAAACTTCTATGTCAATTTTTTCCTTAGTATTAATTCAAGCAACAAAAGTAGTATGAGCAGAGTTTAGATTGATATAACTTCAAACAATAGTCTACTTCCATTTGCATACAATATGTTTGAAGTTATATGGTTGTGTTTTTTTTCTGGGGCCGGGGTGGGGAAGTGTTTAGGTAGTTTGCTTAATGTGATCTAACTGTTTATTCAATTTTAGGTTGTTTTTATAGTTTCAATGAAACAGGAGTTTGACCCTCATTGATCCAATCCAAGTGAGTTCCACTAGTACTATTAGGGGAAAAAAATCATCATCAGTTCAAGTATGAACATAAAATCAATGTACCTACATCCATACCAAAAAGGAGGAAAAAGAAAAGTGTAAGTTATTTAATAAAAGTGTAAGATGCAAAGGTGGAATATGTTATCATTCTTGAACCTTGACTTATTACCCATTTGTTTTTAAGATTTTCTTTCCTTCCATACAACAATCAGATAAAATATTAAGATGTTGTTATATTGTTTCATACCGTGTGTCTTGATGCTAGAAAGAACCTTGTCCTTGAAGATCTGAAATTGATTGATCTAAACAATGAGAGAAACAAGGGCAATAAAGTTGGTCGTTCTAACGGTTGTACCAACAACACCAAAGTTTACTCCATGACCAAAGTTCGCCCCACCGATCGTAAATAAGGACTAAAAATGGAAATCCTAGCACCTTTGTTGCCATTCAATTGACCCATCATTCAATAATTCTTGTAACCATTTAAAAGGAAAAAATTAAGAGGTTGTGGTGTAATGGTAAATAAAGAAATTAGGAGTGAGCAAAGAACATTGTAGGGGGGGAACCCTTTGTGTCCTATAAATTGGTTATAGGTACCTCTCAAAAATACCCACAATAATCAATCAAAAACTTCCTAACATACCAAGGAAATCAACGGAGAGCCTTCCATCATTGTAGCGATCCACTGGTTTTCAAAAATAGGTCTGCCCATAAGGAGGATTCTGAGCAAGATGATTGTAAGGAAACACATAATGAATAGAACTTGTGTCTCGATGTGGAATCCCCAAAGTTAAATATTGTTGGATAATTACAAACCCCATGGCAAACAAATGGAAGCAATGCCATCACTACTACACCCACTAAACAATTTTGATCGAAATCCAATGCTTACTCCAAAAAACTTGATGTAGAAATACGAATGGGTGAAGTCCGACCGATGAAAAATGCTGCTCACAAAGAACCCATCAAAGTTCAAATCTTTGAATGTACCGAGGATGAAACAGGGTAGGCAACCCAATTCAATATTTTTGACACTAACCCAAAGAAAACCAATTATTTTTACACAACCCCAATACCAATGAATGCTTGGTTTATTATCCAAGCATAATCATCAACTCTATAATGATTGATAGTCCGGAAAAGCACATTGTAGTGCCCACCTCCCTTCGACACCTTTTTGCTTTGATTTCGATACTGTCGACTACACTTATGGACATTTTTGTAGCTTTTTCATTTAGCATGATACTAGATGTTAAAGATACTATACTATTGTTGATATCGATTTGTTTATGATGCATGTGAATTATTAGAGACATTTTATATTGATGATGATATGTTGTGGACATGATTATTTATATATATTTCTGACATGTAATCTACTTTCGTCACCATGAATAGATTTTGATAATTGAATTAATGTTGTGATCATTTTGACATGGATGAAATGTGGATAGAAATGTTGTTAGAAATGTGTAAATGATATCATATTTTCCTAGATGATATAAATTTGTATATAAATGATTTTAGATTTATATTGCATATTTTGGCATAGATGTTTTAATGCGGCCACGAGGCAAGGAGGTATTTTTGTGTTTTGCAGTAAAATTATTCACAACAAACATCAGGGGGATTGGAGACCAACCACATTGGAATTCTAGATGAATTCAATAAGGGTCACCATGACAACATGTAATTGTGTGTGTGTGTTTGAATTTGGTTAGGGGAAATTGTGACCAAGGGGTCATGTGTTGTCTTTTATTTTAGTTTCCCTTTGTTAATGTTAGTATGTGTTTCTTTTAGTAATGTAATTTACTTGTTTTAATTATTTAGATTTTGATGTATGTTTTCCCCTTTATCATAATGGGTTTAAGTGTCTTATTAAAGTTAAGTTAATCTTGTCATAAACTAATTAAAGATGTGACCAAAAGGAATGCATTTATTAGACTTTATTTTCTCTTGGATTTTGTGTTGTGTGTTGAATGCTTGAGATCTTGAGTGTTGTACACTCTACCCTTCATGGGAAACTCGAATTTGGCCTTAAGGGCCAATTTTGAAGGCTTGTGGGACAAGTTAAACTTGTCCCACACCTCTTAAATTGCTATACCAACCCTACCTATGGGTTGGGGGGTCAAAATTAGACCCCATTAGGTGTTTTGGGAAGATAAAAAGGTGAAATGTTTATTGCACTTTCTTTCAAGTAATTAATTTTGTCCTTAAGGGGTGTGGGCTTAGATAGTGTGTGTAAGTAATTTGTCATTCCTTCAACCACTTATTAATTGTGCATTGGAATATGAGGTTGACTAAGGTGATGTGGAGTGGAGAGGAAATGAGGTGGCATCCTACTTGGAGCCACATCATCCTCCTCTCTCCCTTTTCTATTTATTGAAGTTCTTTTGCTTGTTTGGGGGTTACTTCATTATTTTGTGCTCTTGCATTTTTTTGGAGAGTTAGAGAATTGTTGAGTGTTTGTTGATTTTTTGAGCTTGTAGATGATTTCTTGGTTTTGAGGAGCTTGAAGATTTACTCTTGGAACAAGCTCTACTATGGAAAGGTAGGAGCTTTACCTTGCTTATGTTATGCTTTATTTTGTGTTTATGTGTTTGTGTTGAGTATTGTTTTCTTTGGAATGCTTGTTGGGTGTGGGTAGATTGCCTAAGTTTGGAGTAGGAGGAGACTATGGGGAGATTTCATGTAGGGAGGCATAAGAGTTTACCTTTTTGTTTGGAGGGAGTTTGGGTTGGGGTCCCATCTTGTACAAGGAATGCTTGCATTTCTCTCTTGTTTTTTTATGAGGTAGGCATAAGAGATTGAGGAAGGCATAAGAGTATATGAGAGGTATAATGGGTATTTGAGGGAGACATAATAGTATGTAGGGGTTTGATATATACATTGAAGGCTTTAAAGGTGGGCACCCATTCCCATTGGGATGCATAAGTGGCCTCCCATAGGTCTTGCTCCTTTGGCTTTCATTTTAATACTTGTTTTTGTTGTTTTGTTGTTATTATTTCTTGTGTTGTAGATTTAAATGTGGTTGAAATGGTTGTGAAATATTTGTTTGTGTTGTGGACACTTGTTATTGCCATGTGTTGGAATTATCTCCATTATAATGTGGTTGGGGTTCAGGGGCCAATAGAGAGGATGAATTCTCTTCTTCATTGGATATCTTGGTTGGGTGGAGAGCATTGCCTCTCCCCCATTTTGTTGTGAATCAAACACATCTTGGAGGAGCTATCTTGATGGAGTTGTGAAGCTTGGAGTTTTGTTGGAGACCTTGTGAAACTTTCTTTGTGTTATTCCCACTTAGAGTGGAGGAACTTGTAATATTGTATTCTACTTTTAGTTTATATTCTTGTATGATTCCCACTTTAAGTGGAGGACATTGTATTGAACTTGTGAAGGAAAATTACATTCCATTGTTGGTTATGAAAGTTGTATTATATATTGAAAAAGAGAAGAAAGATTTATGTTGTAAAATAGTTTTGTGAAATAGAAAGGAAAGCAATTCTTTTATTGGATTTTCATTGTTTTTTGTGAAAGGAGGTTCCTTGCTTTGAAAGAAATGAGTTATACTTAATGAAAAGAAATTTTAATTTGATTGTGAGTTTATATTGTTACAAATGAGAAAGTAGGAATATAGAAGTTGTAAGAGGTTGAATTTGTATGCATAGTAAAATTGAATGGAAAATAAAGTTATTGTAGTATTTTTAATCTATATTTTGTATTGAATGGAAGAGACAACAAATTGAAAGTACTTTCAATTTGGAAATGGTGATAACAATGTTAGAAGTAGATATAAATTTCTTTTAACTCTTGATATTGAAGAAAATTTAGTTGAACAAGATAGAATAGACCTTGTAGTTGTATTAATATTTTTGGAATGGAAAATGCTTAAATGAATAAATTTTAACTAAAAAAGAACAATAGGAATGAAATCTCAAAACTGGAAACTCTATATGTTCAAAATTAAGCTTAGAATGCAATTTAGCACCTTTTAGTACCTTTTAGTTTTTGAGAAAATCTCGGTTTAAAGGTTCTATTTTTTAAAAAATAGGACCGCCGCCCTATGCAGAGCGGCGGTCCCGTAACTGCTGCTTAGGCTAAGGCGGAAGTCTCAAAACCACCGCTCAGTAGGGCGGCGGTCTATGGTTTGTCACCCAGCAGGCAATGGTCCCATGACCGCTTGGTATGCTCGAGCAAAGCGGTGGTTCTGCACACTTACGATAGAACTTCGCGGATCCGCACCTTGTGCAAAAACTTAAACTAGTTTTTACTAATTTATAAGATGTAAAATTTAACTAATGACTACCAACATGTAAACAAAGAGTAATCCCATGGATTTGAACAATAAAACATACAAATGGTGGATTAAAAATATTTTTTCATCTATAACAATGGGGTAGGGTTTGCCCCAAATTTGAAAACCCAAATACACTTAGTGTGGAAACAAAACTAGATTGGTGGAGGAAATCCCTCCCAATCCTTGAATGAAATAGATAACAACAATTAAACTTTAATCTAAACTAATCTAAACTAGATCTCCTTGTACAATCTTCCATAATTCTTCCTCCTTTGCTCCCATGGCTTCCTCTTCTCTAACCTGTAATTATTTTAACAAAACAAATAGACCAAATGAGGGAAATGAACAAAGGAAAGGCTTTAATAAAAACTCATAAGGAAATTTAGGGCTAGTTTGGAACCCTAGGATCTAGTGGCCAAGATTGATTTGATCTAAGGGTGGAGGTTTCACCCTACTTTTTTGGTAGAAATGTAATTTAAATGTTTAAATTAAATCCTTAAGTGTATGCATAATTAGGGAGTGGGGCCTTTTAATTTCCTTAGAGTGCTAAACCTATATTAGTTCTTAGCAAGCCTTAGGAGTCAATGGAAAGCACTCTAAGTTTATAGGATAATAAATTTAAATAAATTAACACAAGGTTAACCTTTCTAGGTTGAAATATTAACTAAGGAGAAGAAAACATATAACTATGTAAATTAATCTATGGTACCTTCCTAGCTGACTTTTAATAAATCAACCTTGGAGGTAAAGTAAAATATAATATGTAATCTTTCAACTTGACCTCACCTACCAATCTTGAAGTTGATTTTCATGATATAAGTTAACTAAAGGAACCCTAAAGGTTAAACACCCTTGTAACCTATTTATAACTTAAACAAAAACAATTGTTGCAATTTTTAGGTTAAGTGTTAGGAGAAGTGTATTCCTAGAGTGTCATTTTTACGGGTGTTTCATTTGGTATCAGAGTCGTGGGTTCAAAGCTTGGAACCTTGGGAACACCTAGAACACACGAGACATGAACTTTTAACCTAGTGTAAAATTGTTCTTTTAAATATAGAAAACCACAAGACCCGATATTTGCATAATTTCATAAAACATAGAAAATGAAAAAGACCTAGAACAATGAACTAACTCTCACCTTGATCTGTGTAGGAGGCATGAATCATATGAGGGGTATTTCCACATAGACCTAGATATACCACCTCCAGAGAAGGTTGTAGCAGTGATCCTACCTTAGATTTTACGACACTTCAGGACGTCAATGTTGTTATACACGGAGGGTCCTTAGGAGGATGAATTGCTAGATAGGATATGGAGCCATCAATTGAGGCTAGGGCATCTCCTTAATACAGTGAGGAGCATGGGGTAGAGAACTTCCGCATGGAGTCGGCCAGGAAGAGTCACCATAGAGAGGGCATGGAGATAGGATTTTAGGACATAAGGACAGGTCTCGAGCCCTAAACAGAGGGAGGAGCATGTAGAGAGACCTAAGCTCATCGATTCGATCTGGGCCAGCAACCATATCAAAGAGATCCTGAAGCTACGATTTAGTTGCATTTCTCTCTTGTTTATTTTATAAGAGATTGGGAGGCATAAGAGTATGTAGGAGGTATAAGGGGCACTTAACGGAGGCATAAGAGTATGTAGGGGATTTGATATATGCATTGGAGGCTTGAAGGTGGGCACCCATTCCCATTGGAGGCATAAGTGGCCTCTTATAGGTCTTGCTCCTTTGGATTTCATTTTAAGATTTGTTTTTGTTGTTTTGTTGTTCTTATTTCTTGTGTTGTTGTTGATTTAAATGTGGTTGAAATGGTTGTGAAATATTTGTTTTTGTTGTGGAAGCTTGTTATTGCCATGTGTTGGAATTATCTCTCATTGTAATGTGGTTGGGGCTTAGGGGCAAATGGAGAGGATGGCTTCTCCTCTTCATTAGATATCTTGGTTGGGTGGAGAGCATTGCCTCTCCCCCCAATTTTGTTGTGAATCAAACACATCTTGGAGGAGCTATCTTGATGGAGTTATGAAGCTTGGAGTTTTATTGGAGACCTTGTGAAACTTTTTGTGTTATTCCCACTTAGAGTGGAGGAACTTGTAATATTGTATTCTACTTTTAGTTATATTCTTGTATGATTTCCCACTTTAAGTGGAGGACATTGTATTGAACTTGTGAAGGAAAATTGCATTCCATTGTTGGTTATGAAAGTTGTATTATATATTGAAAAAGAGAAGAAAGATTTGTGTTGTAAAATAGTTTTGTGAAATAGAAAGGAAAGCAATTCTTTTATTGGAGTTTGGTTGTTTTGTGTGAAAGGAAGTTCCTTGCTTTGAAAGAAATGAGTTATACTCAATGAAAAAGAAAGTTTAATTTCATTGTGAGATTGTATTGTTGCAAATGAGAAAGTAGGAATATAGAAGTTGTAAGAGGTTGAACTTGTATGCATAGTAAACTTGAATGGAAAATAAAGTTATTGTAGTATTTTTGAATCTATAATTTGTATTGAATGGAAGAGACAACAAATTGAAAGTATTTTCTATTTAGAAATGGTGATAACAATGTTAGAAGTAGATATAAATTTTTTAACTCTTGATATTGAAAAAAATTTAGTTGAACAAGATAGAATAGACCTTGTAGTTGTATTACTATTTTTGGAATGGAAAATGCTTAAATGAATAAATTTTAACTAAGAAAAGAACAATAGGAATGAAATCTCAAAATTGGAAACTCTATATGTTCAAAATTAAGCTCAGAATGCAATTTAGCACCTTTTTGTAACTTTTAGTTTTTGAGAAAATCTCAGGTTTAAAGGTTCTATTTTTTTAGAAATAGGACCGTCACCTTTGTGTAGAGCGTCGGTCTCAAAACGACACTCATTTGGGCGGTGGTCCATGGTTTGTCACCCGGAGACAGGGGTGGCGGTCCCAGACCATCGGTGCCTTTGGGTGGCGGTTCTATCACTTACGACAAAACTCCGCAGATCCACGCCTGTAAAAACTTAAACTGGTTTTTACTAATTTATAAGATTTAAAATTCAACTAATGACTACCTTCATGTAAACAAGAGTAATCCCATGGATTTGAACAATAAAACATACAAATGGTAGATTAAAATTATTCTTTTCATCTATAACAATGGGGTAGGGTTTGCCCCAAATTTGAAAACCCAAATACACTTAGTGTGGAAAAAAATCAAATTGGTGGAGGAAATCCCTCCCAATCCTTGAATGAAATAGATAAAAACTATAAAACTTTAATCTAAACTAATCTAAACTAGATCTCCTTGTAGAATCTTCCATAGTTCTTCCTCTTTTTCTCTCATGGATTCCTCTCTTCCAACTTACAATTCTTTTAACAAAACAAATAGTCCAAATGAGGGAATAAAAAAAGGAAAGAATTTAACCACCTATATCCAAAAACTTCATAAGAATAAACATTTAGGGCTAGTTTGGAATCCTAGGATCTAGTGGCCAAGATTGATTTGATCTCAAGGGTGGAGGTTTCACCCTACTTTGTTTGCCACGGATGTGCAGAGGGCATTTAATTTAAATGTTTAAATTAAATCCTTAAGTGTATGTATAATTGGGATTGAGTGGGGCCTTTTAATTGCGGCACTTAGAGTGCTAAACCTCTTTCGGCATGTTAGTTCTTATAAATCCTTAGGATTCAATGGAAAGGACTCTAAGTTTATAGGATAATAAATTTAAATAAATTAACTACGACAGAGATGTTAACCTTTCTAAGTTGGAATATTAAACTAAGGAGAAGAAACATGCATATAACTAACTGTAAATTAACCTCTATGCTCACACGTACCTTTACCTTCTCGCACCGTTTTTTTTTCCTCACATGCCGAATTTTAATAATAACTCAACCTTAGAGGTAAAGTAAAATATAATATGTAATCTTTAATGATTACATAACATTTAAATACAACAACAAAATTCTCCATGTTGACCTCGCCTCATTTTGTTTTGAAGCGATTATATTTCATAACCGTCTTCTTCAAGACAGCTATCCCCTCTCTTTGAAGATAATTGTGAAGTTGGGAATTAACAGTTTCCCACGGCGAGCCACTATCTCCTGCCGACTCGAGTTAACTTAACAAATCGCTTACAAATCCTCCAAACCTTCACACTTAAACACCCACCTCTTGCGCATGCTTTCCTCTGCTTTGGGATTTCTTGAACTTTTCCGGCATGTAAAACTAAAAAAACTCCCGAGTCGCCGAATTTCCAACATAGGAGGCGTCATCGGCACCTTTGTGCTCCTCGTTCTTCCCTTGAATGTAATCAAACAACTTGTGGTTGTAGCAACAAATCTTGTACCCCTCTCCTTGCTCGATAATGTCGCATGTTAGAGAAGTGTGTTCCATATCTTCACGCAGAGAAAGAGCATTGTATTTTACTCCCACTTCCACGCTCCGATACTAATGTTAGCACAATACACAAATAATGTCTGTAGTACGTTTAAATAGTGAATGCGGTTAGGAGATGTAACATGCAAACTAACTAAACATATAAGAAAAATGGCCTTGAGAATATGGTAAAAATTTTGAAATTAAAGTATTAGGAGAGGCATCTTCCCAAGTGAGGTGGAAACGTGAAATGTAATTTATGTCAAATACAACCCGTGCCTATGTATAAATTAGTATATTCCATAAAATATGTTTATAGGGCTCTAAGTATTTAGTTATTTTAGATTGACCATTTTATTTGCAATATTTGGAAAATAGATTTTGTAATTTTTACCTTCCTAGACTTTGGATAAATTTGTCTTAGATTATAAATGTAATCCTCTCGCTATCCACATCTTGAAGTTGAGTTTCACCTAAGTTAACTTAACGAACCGTAGTGCTTTTTGGGTTAAAGATGTGTTCTGTGAGCGTTGTTTTGCAGGTGTTACACACGTTGTAGGTTTCAGAAGTAGGGCTAGACCATATATAAGAAAAATGGCCTTGAGAATATGGTAAAATTTTGAAATTAAAGTATTAGGAGAGGCATCTTCCAGTAGAAAAGTGAAAGACATTGATGTCATACAACCCGTGCCTTGAATAAATTAGTATATTCCATAAAATATGTTTATAGGGCTCTAAGATTCATTTCAGATTGACCATTTTATTTGCAAGATTTGGAAATTAGATTTTTAATTTTTATTTAGACTTTGGATGGAATTTGTCTTAGATATAAATTAGATCCTCTCAGTATATCCTACGAGTGCTTCAAAAGATATGCAATTTCACCATGTAGACAGAATCAAGCACAAATAGATAAATCTTGAGAAAGCTATCTTGAAAAGATGCAAAAAAACCAAGGATTATTTATACACCTAAAAGTGTTCAAGTAGTAATTACGAAGAAAAATCGAGAGAATATATTACCTTGATTGAAAACCTTGAGTATTGTCCCAAATCTGCAAACATGTCCTTCACACCTATTGATCACATGGACCAATAAATTCTTCAATATGATCTTCCAACAAAATAGCCTCTTAAGAAACACCAAATAAAAGACATACTTTATCTCCCATCCATATTTTTAAATGCCAAATCTTTTAGGGACTATACCTAGCTAAACTTCTTGTTTTCCATATTTGACATACTTTTTTGTTTCTACATTTTTAGGAGTTTCGGATGAGATTTAACTTCCATTCATTGTTACTATTTTTTTCGAGTTTCTTATTCTAAAATATCTTATGATCCTGAAATGGAGGCAAACCTATAATGCAAAGGACTATGCCTCCAAGGGACTCCCATCCAGCTTTTTTGGTTTTCGAAAGGAGATTATACATGTAAAATGGTGAAATGGCCCTGAAAACTTTTGGATTCCAACGAATTATGTTGTAAACACCAATGTCGCTGATGCAGATGAGCCAAGTTATCACAATGGGTGCAAACATAAAGGCAACATTCTATGTCCCAAAATGTTGGAGTGCAAAGAGAGCCACCAAGATCACACAGGAATTACTACAATGTACCCTGTCAAATTATTTAAAGTGAGTGCCCAATATTTTTTTCAAAAAAACAATCCATTTCTGATTCTTACACTAAGGTTTTAAAATTTAAGGATAAAAACCCAGAAGGATAGAGCCTGGAATTGTGCTTACTGTCATGGAGATTAGTAGCCCTAATTTTTATCCCCTAAACTACCATAATCCCCAAAAAGAATCAATTTAACAAACCCTAAAAAAATCATGACAATGACTGTGTCGCCCAATGTAAGTTATTCTACAAATAACAAATTGATCCTTATCAGAAATTGTGGGCGTGAGCACACCATCGCCGATGACCATGGAGGTTCTCACCAAGACAACGAAAGCAAAGAACCCAATGTAGAACTTATGTCACTTTTCAAACAACGATTTTATCGAACAACTCAGACCACTTTCTCGTGCTCTCCAATGTTATAGTCGAATACCTACACATCCAAAGCCTTGTGGTTGGGAAAAGGCTCAAATTCATGTGTCTACACAACAAAAAATACAGAGAAAATGTCCCACCTGACAAAAATAAACTAAAATAAAATTCAAACCCAAAATATTTGACTCATTCACCCCTCCATGGAATTAGAAAAAAACAAATAAATTCCAATTACCTTCATTGTTATCATCTGTAGTCAACATAAAAAACACATATTTTAAGAGAGGAATGAGCGTGAAAATCCATAAATTAAATGACAAAACATCCAAAATCTCATGGTAGTCCTTATGAAGCCTCAATTCTACATAAAATTTTCTCTTAAAGACATATAGAGGTGACGTGTAACGCCCACATTTTTGACTCACAAAACCCAAGACAAAACTTAATACTTAATCAAGAAAATACAGAATAATTTTTTTGTTTAAAAGGGTTGCAACAAGATACTATCAACTAGGTTTAATTATTTCTTGTTTAATAGATTTCACACATATGAAGGGTTGTCGATTACTAAATTAATAATTATCATTATTAATTTACACAAGGCTACTTTGGGATAAATCCCTTTCTAGGGTCACCGTTAATTCATCTTATTTAAAATATCAATGGGGTCAATAGTTCCTAAGTTAGTTTAATTCTTACTTCCCACAACATTTAATAATAATGCCTCCCATGAGGTTGTCTAATTAAACATTTTAAATTCCAATTAATTAACCCTTATAAATCATAACCAAGTTACCCTTTTTATAATTATTTAATTTATCCTTAAAGGACCCAAGCCATTTATTTACTTAACATTCTAAGGTTAAAGTTTCAACTTGCCCTAACCATTAATTTTCCCCATTCAACTCAAATACCCATACTTTTAAAATTACCCAACCCCATAAAGTGCCACAACTTAAAATGTGTAGGGTTGATCCTCAACCCTTAGATTAAATGGATATACACCCTTAGATCTAGGTATTTTCAAATGAACCCTAAACATCCTTATGGGGTCTTCTTATTCTTTCTTTTACCCTAACTCATTCATTTGTTCCATTTTAATTTGCAGGTTGGAGGAGTGGAAGCCATGGAAGCAAGAAGTGAAACCATGGAAAAATTTCTTTGGATCTAGTTTGCAAATGGGGGAATCTTCCTCCATTCTTCTCTTCATAGTTTATTTTATTCCTAGGTTTATTATTGCAAGGTTATACATTCATTTTATTGTAGATATTCCACTATGAATATGGTTTTACTATTTAGTTATTTACATCCTTGAGTTCATTATTTAGGAAACCCCATTTCATTAGATTTATGAGATTATAAACATTTGAATTCCCAAAAGAGAATTTATACGCTTAAACAAATGAGTTTTTTCCCTTATGAGTTGCTTTAGTAGTTTCATTTTAAAGTTTTAAAACTCATATTTTAATTAAATCCATTCTAGAATTTTCACATCACGATTTTATTTTTCCATTGAAAGTGATGAAACCGCCTCCTAAGCGGGTTGGCGGTCCTATGACCACCGCCCTATCTGGGTGATGATCTGAAACCGCCACCCTTTCAATGTGACGATCTTGAAACCGTCGCTTTGGGAATGGTGGCCATCCTAAAATTGCCGCTCTGCACATGGCGGTAATTTTGTTTCCCGAAAACAGAACCTTAATTTCAAGCATTTTCCAAAATATTTTCTACTTAGGTTGGTTTCTAAGGTAACATTGACTTTAATTAAGGTGCCTACAATTCATTAGTTGATAGATTGATGTCATTTCTTCGTTTCATGACTTAAATTACTAAGTACATAGCTTTTCCATTGTAATAGAGTATAAGAACAACTACAAGATTTCCTTTTCAATAAAATTGCTTATAAGCTCTAAAAGAGAGAAAAGAAATTCAACCAATTACTAAGTACCATTTCTTTTCTTTACACAAAAAGAGTGATAACCATTCCAACAAGGCAATTCAAGTATAACTTTCATACATTCTTCCAACACAAACACAACCATTTTACCAAATGAAAGCACAAGTAACTATGATACATTTCTATATTTGATAGGAACACATTCTCAATAAATTACAACTTTCAAGTTCTTCTTTCACCTTTTTAATACAAAAAAACTTGATAATAAACTTTACAAGAACTTCTATTTTTACAATAATACAAATTTCAACAAGGCAACAATGCACTTTCTTTTTCTCAATGAGCATAGTTCATTTTCTTACAATACAAAAGCTCTTCTTTCCAACAATATGAAAGAATAATTTACAAGATTACAACTTTCACTATTTCAACATTGAAACAACATTTCAAAGGTGATCTTTTTGGCTCCAACATAGCATGACTCCTCCAATCTTCAACTTCAAGCACAACAACAAAATAAGGGGAGTAGGCAACGCTCTCCACCCAACCTATAATCCAATGAGAAGGAGAAGCCATCCTCCTCATTGGCCCCCGAGCCCCAAAAATGAAGCAATGAAGGGTATCAAGAAACCATGAAAACTTTCACAAGGCTTCCACAATAACCATTTACACAAAACTTTCCACACACAAGCACAATACAAAATAACAACAAACATACAATTTTTCCCAAGCACAAAGGCTCAAATTCAAGCCAAGGGAGAGAAGAAACATGGGGAATCACTTATGCCTCCCAAGGGGTTTAGGTGTCCACCTTAAAAATCCTCCAAAACTTCATTCACACAACCAAAACCAAACTCTTATCCCTCCCTCAATTTCTCTTATGTCTCCCTCAACTCTTATCCCTCCCTCAATAAACATATCAAGATAAATAAGAAATATTTCTTATTATCAAAAGGTGGAACACCCAACCCCAAAAATCCCTCCAAAATCATAATATAAAATCTTATCCCTCCCTCAATATTTTCCCCATTTTCTTTCTCCTACACAACCTTAAGGCCATTCTAATCCCAAAACCAAAATACACAACATTCATTCTTTTACAACCATTTGCACAACACATAGAAATAAAAATACATGGGTGAAGTCCCTACCTTGCCATTGCAGAATATCCAATCCACAAGCACAAGCTCCAAGCTTTCCAAGTCCAAAAAAGCTCCAAAATCTTCCAAGCTCCCAACAAGCACTCCAAAACAAGCTCCTCCAAAATGCAAGAGTGAAAATAAAACATCTAACCCCAAAACCATCAATTAAACTTGTATAAATAGAAAAAGGGAAGAGGAGGGTGAGGTGGCTCCATGTAGGATGCCACATCACTTCTCCTCAACTCCACATCACATGGTCAAACCCCAAATCCCAAAGCTCAATAAATTAGTGGTTGAGGAAATGACAAGCCTCTTACACACACAAACTCAAACCCACACCTCTAAAGGACAAAATTAAAAAATCATGTAAGAAGGTGCAATAAATATCACCTTTTACCTTACAAATCACATAATGGGGTCTATTTTTGACCCCTTAACCCATAGGTATAGTTGGTAGGTGAAATTAAGAGGTGTGGGACAAGCTTAACTTGTCCCACAAGCCTCCAAAAATGGCCCTTAAGCCCAAATCTGAATTTGACATGCAAGGTTGAGTACACAACACTAAAACCAATGAAAATCCATTCAAATCCATAATACAATCAAGGAAAACCTACCACAATTTAATACCCCTTTGGTCACATCCAATTTACAATAACTAACAAGATTAATCAACTTAATTAGAGCACACTTAACTAACAATAATAAAGTAGATCACATTACAATAATAAATTACATACTCACAAAATAATTAAATGAAAAGGGAAACTAACACATCTACCCAAGGTCACATTTGAGGCCACCCCCAATGGGGACCTCCTAACAAATTTATCAACAACCAACAACATACAAAAACATAAGTTGCCAAGGTGACTAGTTGCCAATACCCAAAATTCTTTCCTTGTTGGTCTCCTATCCCTTTTTTTTGTTATGTTACAATTTCCTGCAAAATTGAAACAATACCTTTCTGGCCTCGTGGCCATATCAATAACATTGAAGCAATAAAATGCACATACATATATCTATACACATAATCAATTAACATAACTAGATCATCTCTAAAATTAAGAAATTTCATCAATTGTTTATAATTCCATAACATTACAATTCTATCATTGCATCAATAATAATTTGATCATAAGACTAGCTGAATCGTCTAACAACAATCTATACGTCAAAATCCAATGTGTTAGCATGTAGGTATAATGTGGTGACTTTAGATCATCATCAATACTGAATTGTCAATCCATGAATATAATCCACACGTTCAGTCACCACATATTCGTAATCAAAATATATATAATGTCTAACAAGATACTGATCAAATATAATAATGTCCATCTATCAATGTCTACTGATCAAATATGATAAAATTCTATGCCTCAAGTCCAAAATAATCAAGAAACATAATAAGATCTATGTAGAAGAGAAGTGGGCACTACAACGTGTTCAAATTCCAAGACACCACTTGAAGCTCTAGTAAACCAAAGATAATGTTGTTCGTATAAAGCCTCCAAAAGCAGTTATTACGCCGAAGGCATTTATACATGAGGTCAAGCCTCCCGGCTCGACATGGGAGTCCAAATCGATGGTTACACTTTGATATTCGTACATGCGTTGATTGAAATTATCTCGGCCGTTTGTTTGAATGTACATGTCGACCTCTTTCTCGCTAGCAAGGACATTGTTTACATCGGACTTACGTGGTTTTACTAGCTTCTAGCAGCAACATACCCATGTGGAAGCCAACATTTTAGCGAGCTCCGACTCCCGAGGTATTCTCAACTAGAGGAGACTCCAAACGATGACGCATATGACAATCTTTTTACCTTTGAAGAAGTACAAAAATGCATTACATACACTGCAAAGCAGTGACAAAGTCTCTGCTTACCGTATCCGCCTTTTCCCATAGAGATCACACAAGCCCAACAAGATGACGTTACGCTAGACAACACGCTTGTGGAGAAAGGAGCGTGGTTGGTTTATTTGATTTTCTCCTCCAAAGCAGGCTAGAAATCATCTGGGGCGCCAACTACAAAGAGTTCAAGCTAGAGAGGTGGCTCAACATTAAGGGTAAGTTTGTGAGGGAATCAGATTTCAAGTTTCTGGTATTTAACAGAGGACCTCGGCGGTGTATGGGAAAAGACTTTTCCTACTTGCAGATTAAGTTGGCTGCAGTTTCCATTCCCATTCATTATCGGATAATTATTAATGGGAAATTTTAGGCACTCCCCAAACCTGACACTTTCAATGAAACATGGTCTGCCTGCGACTATTCATCTCAGAGACAGATGACTGGATACCCATTGTTGCAAAGTATTTCTATTGAAGATGATTAATCTGATATCTTATAACAAGATTTACTATGTATCGAATAAAGAGCTCTGTAAAAACAGGTGTTTTTATTGTCTGTCTCCTAGTATATAGTTTTCACTTCAATAAAAAAAAAAAACATATATCAAATCTATAATTACAATTTATAATTTATAATCTTACTAGTTTTATGTTTGGTTTTGTTTTAGAAATAAAATTCTTCTTTGATTTTCTTGTTTGAGCCAGTTTTACATCCATAGGTGTCTTATTATGGACCACAACCGCCACAATTTACACAATTCAATCAATACGATCAAAATATTTTAATTATGTTGATTATGAAATTAAAAGCGTATGAACTATTAATGACATTATATAGAAATTGCTTGCGATGGGAACTAGAGAAAAAGGATCCCTTTCTTAATTATTCTGAAGTGAGGGTGGCTTTTTCTTATGTGGCCGATGTCATCTTAATGGAGAGGTTGATTGCTCGTATGACTTGGGCATTCCAGAATTTTTTGCGCACTATGTGTGTTTTGCATGAGAAGCCACCCCCGTTGAGGCACCAAACTTAGTTTAGTGATGTTAGACTTGGACTGGATTTTCAGTGCCTTAAAGAGTCATTCGAATAACCTCTCTTAGCGAACTCCTCCTTCAGATTCTCTTCTATCATTGCATCCACCAAACTCTGGAAAAATTCATACTTCCTCGTGAAAATTGTGTATGTTCGTTTAGGGATATACACGACCTTCTCCAAATGATATAAATGGGTGGGAAAATATTTCGTTTTGATAGGTCGTATCATCACATCTGTACATTTTCTATGCCGGGTTGTGAGTCGTCCTCCACGTCAACAAAACCATAAAGTTGCAACAACAATACCAAACATGTGGTCGATAACCTAAGAGGATAAGGGAGGGAGGTATTTGATCCACATCTAAAAATGGCTAGACATAAATCGTTTTGTATAATGACACCATTACAAGTCCTTTTCCTATAAAGTCGTGCAACCTTCACCTTTACATGGAAGAGACTTGCCATAACAAAGACTATATTTTGAAAACAATATTTGTTCAAAAGATGTGGCTCCATCATGCTCATTCGCAACTCTATCCCCCACCAAAATATGAAGTGCTTTCCTATAATTAATGAAAAATGACACCACCACCAGATTCCTTTGTCCCTTCTTCGGTAGGAATATTTCGTTGTATTTCTTGGCGAGGTCGCTAAGATTGCAATGATTCAAATCATCCCCAACTTGGAACCAATTGTCAAAAATGGGCACCGCTTGGGAACACAACATTATCTTTAGTTTCTTGGATCTTAGTTTTGATATAAATATGACTCCAACCTCTGCAACGAACAGGAGACCAACCCCTTAAATAAATCCACTCCATAAACAAAAAAAACTTATGCATTTCACAACATGGAACTACGGTAGAAAAAGATAGAGAGTAGATTGATTTATATGGACATTTTTTTGCAAGAATTAAATACCCAATTTCATATCTAGGGTGTTAAGATTTCAAATCTGTTTGCAAGTGGGTGATTCCTCCGCGTATTTAACATTCATATTCGCAACAAAAGTAAGGGAAAATTCACATTTGAAGCACCAATTGCACACATGTAAGTAATACAAGTGAGATTGAAATAGTCCATGTGAAATCTCTACTATATAGTTCAGCTCATATACCGGATATTTCTCGGGAGGAATAATCTCATATGTGGAAAAGTTGTGGCCCATGCAAGTGATTAATTTCCCTTGTCCAATCAAAATTCACAACAACCCACACCTATCCCTTTTTTTGTGATTGTTGAATAATGATGCCATCACAATTGTTGATGGGGAGAACTTCACATGATGTCGCCACCTCTAGATGCTACTTACACTCCACATATTCATGTCTCTAAATGCTAGGAAAAAACTACAAACACATTATCACTTCGGCAATATTTTTCTACCACTCCTTACATTCACATATATATCTATAAAAAAATTGCATCATCTTGAACAACACCCTTGGTCTCATTCAAAGGATTTCCATATAAGTCATCATAT